>CM076603.1:60572500-63072500 GCA_038502835.1 Octonoba sinensis | reverse complement strand
ACCAACTCCATAGGTGAGGTAAGTTGGCAAGGGTATGGGACAAATTGAGCAATTAGAAAATTAAACCATAGAATGGCGGGAATGTTTATTCGACATTTTATAAAGCTGATGTTTTACAATGAACTTTTCATTCATGATATCAAAGTAATATATCATTAAAACATAAACTCTTCACTTTTTCTAATTTATACATTAAAATATAATCAGTATGCAGAAAATATTTCTTACAATTACCTTTTTAAATCGACTCGGTCATTCTACTTAAAGCACACTTTTGCAGCCATCTGATGATCAGTTGTGTTTAAATATAGAAAAAAATAGTAATGTGATGTAGGAAACTAATCACTGTTGTCGCTGTCGGGTATTTTGTGTGCTCCCATTTCTTGCGAATTTATAATTGGATCCATTTTTTTTCTTGGGAAACTTTCAGAATAGGTTTCAAAGCAAATCGTGTAGTCGTCTTCATTCGTTTCTTCACTTGATTAGAGTTTTTGGAGATTTGCTTTTTTTTTTTTTTGTGGAAACATTGCTCGGTTTTATGTCTTTTACCTTTATCGGTTTATTTATTTATTTAGCATGCATAATTCCTGTTGTAATGTATTTTTTCTTAAGTATTTGCTTGAACTGTAACTTTCCCTTTTCTTTTGATAGCTGTGTCCATCTTTCTTGGACTTGTCTTCGGGCATTGTCTAAAAATTTATGAGAAAAAAGTATTTCACAACTACTCCCAACCCAAAAATATGAGACAAAAATGTGGCTACGAAAAAATCGTCTGAAGTAAATCCAAATCCCTTCTAGATGTCAAAAATGCAACACATTTATGAAAGTTTAAAACTTATGTGATGTACTTTACGATGATTCTTTACGTGTACTTTACTTTAGGATGATTCTTTACGTGTACAGAAGAAATATGAGCTGGCACATTTGTTTTTTTTCATCGTGGCAAAAACAAACAACACCTGCGTATCCGTCATTCGTTCAACATATCATCTCTAGAGGTCGTGCGATGAATTCCTCCATTCTGGCCACTTCTTTTTCTCCTTTGACCCGGACACTTGTCAACTCTATTGATCCTAATATTCAATTTACTGTTGAAACTGAAAACAATTGTCTAACTTTTCTGGATGTGCTTATTGCTAAAACGAATGAAGAACTTTCCACCACAGTTTATAGAAAACCTTTCGCTTTTATCTTTCTCCTCATTCACGCTCGTGCTATCCCATAAAACAAAAAAATGGAGCTTTTTGTACATTTGTCAAATCCCGGCTCTTCTTAATGTGGAACTTGCAGAGAGGTGGAACTGTTGACAGAGGTTACTCCCACGTTATCATCGACACTGCTTTCCATAAACTCAAAAATGGAAACACAACATACTATAAACCGAGTTTTTCTGGGAATTTCATTGTTTTGCCATTTTATTCAAAGGTCTCTGCAAGAATTACTCGTATCCTCAGTGGCTTTAACTTCCGTGTCAATTTTAAACCTCTTAACAAACTTACTTTTCTACACTTAAGGATCCTGTTCCAGCGTTTGATTATTGGGATATTTATCATATCAGCTGTGAACGTAGCACTAAATATATTGGGCAAACAAGACGGGCGTTTAAATTCGGGCTCAAGGAACACGAAAATCAAGTAAAGAGATATAAAACAATCAAATCATCAATAGCCGAACATTGTTGGGACACTGGTTACAAATTTAAATTTTCTGAGGCTAAAATTATAAACAGACTTTATACTATCTGAGAGTTTGATTTTCTGGAAGCCTACCATGTTCATAAAAACTTGAATAATATTTGTAGTGAGTCTTTACGTGTCCCTCATTGCTCTTCTATTTTGTTAAACGTTTTCGAATTTGCATCTTCCAATATCTCCCCGACCAACCATGTTTTAGAAAATGCTGACACCTGATTGGTTCGGGATTCATGTTTTATGTATTTAAACTTCTTGTCCACACTAGCACTTCATTTCTATTCTCGGTAGTGACGAATGGGGTTGATTGCCCTTGAAACCGGTTTGCCATTTTTAAACTTTTTATTTGCGTTATTTAACGTTGATTGTAATTAGTTTGCACTTCCTCCACATTTTAATATATTACCGTGCGGTGTTCAGTTTTTGAGATATTTCGTTTGCACAACTAGTTACGCTCTACCCTATTCTAATTTGAATGTAAAACAAAATAAATAAATATAAAATTAATTTAAATTATTTAGTTTGTTAAAAGAATTGGTTTCAAATCTTATGCTAATAAAAAACAAATAAATATAACACCTCATTTGAAATACATAAAACGGCATTATTAAGCAGTTTTATACCCATTAATAATTGTTTCCAAGTCTCGGTTAGAAAATGAAGGTAAACGAAATCCTCATAGGTTTCACTTACAAAGGAAAAGAAAAAGAACACCTACCACGAAAATAATTAACTCTTGTTCAATTTTTTGCAGTTTTAATCACGGAGGAAAGATTAAGTTCGTTTATGCTGTTCGTTATTATGATAACTTAATAAACGCTCCTTTTTATCAGCATTTAAAAAAAAATAATAATTTAATTCGTTTTCCTATCTTAACAACTGATTGGACGGGTTATAATTTTCTGATGAGTTTTGAATTATCATTGCTAGAAGGTATATTTATTTGCTATTACAGAATTGTCATACGAACTTTTAATAATTTTACGTAGTTAATTTTTAGCTTTAAAAAGGCATAAAATATAATAAAAGTATAGAATTTTTTTTAGTGTCAAGAATTTTTTTAATCGGAATAAAAAAAGAATATTAAAATGTCAAATAAGATCTTTTCAATACTTTCCTCCAAGATATAGTTGAAGTTTGTACCAAATGACATTTGAATTCGTCCTTTAGTGTAGATTTATATCGATTTGAAACAAAGAAATAAACATACAAATTAACTAACAGTCATTGAGGCTTACAAATTTTAATTATCAAGTTTAAAATGCTCACCTTCCGTATCTCTGGATCGCCTGGAAATCATCCATAGTATTCTGGAATAGCAAATGATGATGATGGCTAGAGGTACACCGTAGAGCGCGAATAAGCAGAATATATTGTATGCCATTTTGTGATAAGGAGTTGGAAAGAAGTTGAAGCTCACACATTGAAGAAATTGAGGGTAATCTGGGTGGCTCTCTACATGGAATATGACACTCTGTAAATAAAATAAGAAAGTTAACACTGTTAAGTTACAAAGAATAAGTAAATAATAATTTTTTAAAAGTCTTTACAATAATGTGATTAAAGATGATTTATATATTTTCGATAAACATAAATTTATCAGACAGGCAATGCTTTTCTTCGTTGCTGTTAATAATTTTGTCATGGCTTCCAAGTTTGTTAACACCATTTTTTTTTCATTTTTAGTTCCCTGTCAAAAGGATTTTGCTCTTACTCCTTATGCAATAAAAACATATAATTGACAATGCGTTTGAATTTTTGATTTGCTTTCAAAAAATCACTTGCTGTTTTCACACTATAACTGTTATAATTATAAAAATTTCTGGTTTACTTTTAATACAAATTCTTTTCTGTAAGTGTATGCTTTATTTTTCATTCCATGGTAAATAACACAATAAGCAAAAACGAAATATTAGTTGCATGCATATTCAATATAGAACTTCTGTATTTTAGTTTAAAAAAATAATAGGAGACATTTTAAAAAAAGGTGGGTAATATGATGTCCTATATTGAAATACGTTTTTGCAATACAGTTACGCAGTTCGTGTCTTTAATTACTAATTTATTTCTAAGAAATCCCCCTTCCTCCCCCCCCCCTCTCTCTATATATATACATACATATGTGTGAAAATTTTGCCTACTTTTCAATGTAGACCTTACTAAATTACTGAACTATATATCCGCGGACTCATATTTGTTATGTACGGTGTGACACAGCAGAGCATTTATTCAGATGGAGTAAGGCAAAGATGAACGATGTTTGATGATCTTGTAGTTTGGATATGTTTGTTCTATGTTTAATGTAATGAGCTCATCCTTAATAAATATCGTTTATGCTAAATTATGTCATTGATGATTGATAAATATCCCTAGACACACACCTGAAACTACACCCATATACACACACACACACATATATATATATAATATATATATATATATATATATACATGGACAGGAACTGTATATGAACCTCTACAAGTTTTCAAGGAAACATCATCAAAAAAAAACAGCTTATCTGCTTGAAATTTATCGTTAATTTTTCCTCTTGAAAAATATTGAAATCTTCCTACAGAAGAAAAAAACATTTGTATAAGATGTTATATATATTAGATGGTGTATTCATAAAATTACATCCACGACCACGAAAAATGTTTAACAAAATCCAATAGAAGACTTTTTGAAAATTTAAATATAAATGATATAAATTCAGCTTTAAGAATAGTGGTACTAAAACGCCTTCTGAATAAAAATAGTAAACGGAAGAGAAGAGAAGAACTTTTACTCTGAATGGCATTCCAGTGAATTCTAGGTTTGAAATTGGAAAACATTTCCAGTGAATCTATTTAACTTTACTTCAAATCCTATAGGCTGAATAAAATCCATAGCTCGATTCATGAATTTCCTAAACCTTGAGGCAATTTCCCATCACTATTCCTACTCATCCTTTCTATAAACTGAGATAGTAGAGAAACGTCAACAACAGAAACGAGTCGCTATTTTCGTACGAAATAGTACATATTCGGTTAAACTGAAAAATATTCAGTTGCGATACATTGCATTATTTAGTTCGAAACAAAGTTGAGGAGGCACACATTTCAACAAACATTCCTCTTATTATCGATGCTTTTCACAATTTGAAACCCCATGAAAGATTTATTGAAAACAGCCAATTAAAATTTATTAAAATGGAAATTATTGCTAGAAAGTTTAAAAGATGAATAATATTTTCTTACTTGCTGTCGAAAACGTTCATTATTTAATTGCTATTGTTTTAATTTTTTAAGCACTCACACTATGTAGCTTCTGCCCTTCATCACTTGTGGGAGTTCTAAATATGCAGTCATAAAAGACACTTGTACCACTTGAATTTTGTAAACTTTTCTATCCGAAATCCTTTTGAGATGTAGACATATCGCTTATAGAAATGAACAGTGTCATATCTGCAAAATGGACATTTTTCAAGAGAGGAGTTTGAACATTTTACAAATTGTTTTATTTAATTACCTTATTTGTTTCAATGATTATTATAATCGATTTTGTTCAGAAAATAGTTATTGTTCTAGTTTTCTCTCACATGATGGATGCTAATGATGTCAAACAAATTAGAAATAGCTATAAAAAGTAGTTATGGACAGTATTGTACCAAAAACTTACAGTTGGCAGCCTGCCTTAATTTTTGAACATTTACTTACAGTCAGTATTCCAAATATAAAGAGCGCAAAAATCTGGACATTTTGATATAAAAAATATAAACGATTTTTCGCAGATATGACACTGTTCATTTCTATAAGCGATATGTTGTTTCTTGTTTAGCTAAAATATTTTAGCTTTAATGTTTTTTTTTTTTTATTTTCAATATATTCTTTTGCTGGTGCTTTTCAGTATTCTGTTCGTTTTTTTTTCTTTTGCCTTCCTCTTATTCGGCTTTTTCGTAGAATAGCTTTTGTATACAGTCGAATCATTCCACAACTGCGTGCAAATGGTTAAACAATTAACTTCAACAACAAATGGATGTTGTAGTTTTCGGCATCATAGGCTTAGTCTTTGTAACATCATTTGCAGTCTTAACTATTTTGAGTCTTCCACCAATTGTTGCAATAATAATAATACTCAATTTGGTTAATGTAGCTGAAAGATTAATTATGCACTTTTAAAAAGAATCACGAAAGAATTGCTAAATCTTGGTCCAGGTACATGTTTAGCAGCTCAAAAATGTACTTTTCGCACTTTTTTTTTTACTTCAATCAGATTTACAGAAAAAAAGTTCTTTTTCTTAGAAATTGTTAATTTATTTTATACAGAATGAAACTTTGAGACTTTCTTACCATAGCTATGTTTTCAAACGTAAATAATATAGGGCTTTATTTTCCATAATAATTTACATAAAATTTTTATTGCATATAATGCGAAGGTTTTACTTTTAGAGCTACGAATAAAACAGATTTAATGTGAGAGAAACGTTTACTTTCAAGCATCGATGATGAATTCGGATAACACTGAAAACGATGATTTGGTTTAAGTAAAATGTATAGAAAAATCTAGTTTTTTCGTACTAGGGTCAGTTGGGGTAATTGTAAACATGGGGTAATTGTAAACAAGCTTCATAACTACACTTGTGGTGGTTTTGAAAACGTAAATGCTTGTGAGTGATAAACTGGCAGCATAGGAAAGACACTGAAAGAGTTTCGTAAGTTTCGAAACAACTGTGGAGGCGTCACTATTGTTTGAAAATGGCACAGTGAAAAAAATTGTTTAACAAAATTTAGTCATCTTACATTTTCCTCTCCAGCTCATCTACAAAAGCGATGTAAGCGGTTTCAACCATTTTTATTTGTCATATGGATTGCTGCTAGAAACATTTAGTTATGAATTTAATTCTCCCTGTTACTTTTCACGTGCAAGTTAGGTGTTTACAATTACCCCATACATTTCGTACTCTCGGGTAATTGTAAACACTTAAATTTATTCTATTTCTAATGTTTTGGGAGGACAATAAGTATTATATTTTGATGTAAGTACACTTTTGTGTCTATTTTACATAAATGTTGTTGTTGCTAATGCCACTTTGGAAATCCAAGCCCCCCTTGCAGGGCGACCATGAATTAAGGAAACTCCTACTGATTATTAATGAGCTCCGCTAGAATGGAAGTACACTTGGCTCAGAGGGGCTTAATGATTTTGAACCAGCTCCCGGATGAGAGATCGTCACCTAGGATGGTCCCTCAGCGGAAATTATTTCTAACTTGGTGGACATTTGAAGCGACGATGTATTTTACGTGCACAGCTCCCTTTAGCGCACTCGGTCGCAGAGTAATCAGTCGCGGGAGGTAGTCACCCTCCCAAGCGTTGACCACGGCCAGTTGTGCTTCACTTTCGGTGTTTTGTATGATCCTAGCTTAACCGACTGATCCACTGCGGGACAAATTTTACATAAATTTGTCGCATTACTTGATTTTTTGAAAGATATTTCTCGTTAAATGATCTCAGACGACTCATAACATAACTCAGCGGATCACATGCGGCCTGTTGGCAGCAGATTGAGAACCATTGCTCCGGAACTTCTTAAGCCTTCAAGCAGACTGTGTATGAAACAATTTTCCATTTGCATCATCCTTATTCGAAAATAAACCACTGTTTACAATTACCCCAGATTTCTGGGGTAATTGTAAACACACTGGGGTAATTGTAAACACGAGCTCATTAGCTAACAAATAGTCATACAGTCAAAATTTTTGTACACATTTACTCACAAGAAGTACAGTAGTAGCTACAATGCTCACAATTTTATCTCTGAATTCATTCAAGAGGTAGGAAGGGATCAAAAGTTAAAACTTTGAAAAAACGTTTATAATTACCCCAACTGACCCTATATCTTTTGTTTTATGAAAGTCAATGAATAGTACTTTTCTATCATTTTCTCGGAAACTCCGATGCATATAATTTTTATCTAATGCTGCAATTGTATTTAACCTGCAAAGATGTTGAAACAACAGCCAAAACGATAAGTTATTTATTCTCTCCATTAAAAGATCAGCGGAGTGTCCGAAAGAGAAATTTTCAATGTATCATTTATAACATTTGTAACTTTCAGTCTTTATTATTTCAAGCTAAATTCATTCAACGGTTTTAGTTCAGATTTGAATCATTAAGCATATGCTTGGTGTAACTCACTATTGTGTTTGCTTTTAAGCAGCATTTTTTGACTTTTAACTACTGTTGGGTAAAACTTATCTCAAGTGGGGAGGTTTGCCCTGGTTTGAACCTTTGAAAAATCCCTCGTGAATGGGGCAGTTTATAATAAAACATAGTGTAAAAAATTTCCCAAACACAGAAGAAATGTCAAATGACATCAACGAATAATGTCAACTGGGGAACTTAAGCAAATGAAAGGGAAATTAGAAACTAATAAAAAGTTCGCCAAACCTCCCTAGTTGCTTTAAGAAAGCCAAGGAAGAGTGATAGAAATGTGCAAAATTAATTTTATTAAGTAGTTTTTTAAGAAACATAACATTGACTGATAAATTATACAAAATTGAAAGCTTAATAAATAATCTTGCCTAGAAAAAAACTTGATATGAAAAAGGTTAATTACAAATAGTAAACAGAACTTTTTACATCATGCAAAAAGTGGAAATGTTGTATCATTTTTTGTTAGGAAAAAGTAGAGATAGGACTTGTTTTTACCTTCCTGTTTCCTCAAAGATTGAGTAAAATATATTAATAATGGAGATTTTTTTTTCATTGGGGAACGAAATGCGCCGAATTTAAATATGTTAAAAGGTTCAATCGCCAAAAAAAAAAAAAAAAAAAATGGAAAGAAAAAAAATATTTAAAAAAAAAACTTTGCTTTTGAAGACAAAATTAACGTTTTCATATGCAATTTCTATACAACAGGTTGCAAACACTTCTGGGCCGATGAAGAAGTCTCAAGGATGAAAGCTACCATACAACGTGAGTTGCATCACGTGGTTCGTTTTATATTCGATTGTAACAACTTGTCCCGTGTAACAACTAACCACAGTCTCCCCAAAACGAAATGACCGAAAAATCATATTTATTTTAAAACTTTAACATCAAACGCAACATTAAAGCATTTCATACAGAAATGCTCAGAATGTCATAGAGCTTCGATTAAGGTTACACATATATATATATAATATTTTTCATTCAATTTTCGTAATTTTGGACGCAATCCCTTTAAAAGAATTTAATATATTTAGTAAAGTAATATTTTACTCCTTAATTGCTGAGTTTCGTTTTTAATATCTTCACCAAATACACAATTTATGGCACTAATTTATTTTTAATTTCTCAGGTTAATAAGTTACTTTTTAACCTTTTTTTATCTTTATAATGGGGCTGCGTATGATCACTAACATTTGCAGACCTAGTGCATTCCCCGAAAACCGGCAACCAGTCTTTCAAGTAGCACCACTATCGGCGGATGCAATTACCACTTGTGACGCTCAGTTTCACCCTAGCTGGCGGCACCTGAGTTCTAAATGATGCGAAACTGCACTAGGAATTTAATTTAACTGCGAGTATCCAAGGTTATATTTTACTTTCGTTTTATTTAACTACTTTAAAACCAGTTATGTGTACTGTATATTATTAAGCACTCTAAAAAGGAGGTGCACCAAAACGAAAAGGTAAAATAAAAAGTTGTGTCAGAAAGTAATATTTCAGCGATGTTTCAAGAATATGAAATAGTTTTATGACGTTGGTATAAAATAATAAACAAATAAGAGCATCGCAGGCATAAAAATATTTTTCACGCCGTAAATATGAATAAATAATTTTCAACGAGAAAGTTTCTATTCACAATTTATTGGAAGAATTTGAAGTAAAGTTTTATCAAGGTAGAAGTTTATTTTTACGATATTCAGGATAGGACATACAAGTTGTTTTGTGTATTTTTTTAGACAAAAGCTGCATTTATTGTTTCAAAATATGATATTTTTTGATGAGTACATTGAAATACATGTTGCTTCAAACTTTTGTACATCAAGGACGCATTACAGCTTTATATGTCTATAATTTTATACATCACCTGTTTCAAAAATCCGTCAGTAAATTCAAGACTGACTACAAGATAAACTCTTCCTGGCTTTTTTAAAAAGTAGTTTTGACTTAAAAATGAGCAAGCGCATTTCTCAGTTTTAAGTACTGATACTTACTTAGAAATTATAGTTACACAGGGAGTAAAAATTATTTTATCTCTGCTGCAATAAATTAAAAGTTTATACAGCGATTATGCGTTCATTATTCTGTACTTCAGGACCAGATTAACGTAAGTGCAAAAGTGGCGATTTTTAGATTTTGTTTAATTGTACGAAAACTAATTAACTAGGGATAAAGTATACATATTTTTACAATGTTTTGTATCCCAATCATGTTTTGTAGCTCTGTTGCTACGCAATAAATTATTCTTTTAATTTTTACACTCTGTTTTAATCTTACTTTCTCGAAAAAGTAAAAAAAAAAAATAATAATAAAGTATGAAAAAAGGCTTAATGTATCGTAAAAGATTATTAAAAATAAATAAAAGTCAAAAATAAGGAAATAAAAACAGATTAAAATAAAGATTGAAAAATAAAAAAATTCGAAGGTAGGGTTTTGAGATGGGTTAAATGTGTGTCTGTCGGTCTGTTCCCCCTAATAACTTTTGACGAAATTGTCCGATTCAATTTTTTTTTCATTTGAACGATCTCCGCAAGGACATATCGTTTCCTTATTTAACTTTACGATTTGAACAATTTTTTGTTCAGATTTTAACAGTTCAAAAAAAAAAAAAAAAAAAAAAAAAAAACCTAACAGCGCTTTCGGGAAAATTTCAATCCTTTACAAATTCAAGCATTGCTTAATCTAACAGACGGATTTGCTCGGAACAAACTTTACTGGAAGGATCTTGTGACGTAGAACATGCATAGATAGGTGGTTCATCCAGAACTAAACGAACTTTTTTTCCTACGAAACGTTTTGATTTGGATTTTTAAGGAAATTTCCGAATGAATGAATGAATGAATAAATGAATGAGTGAAATAGTGAATGAAAAAATAAGTGAATAAATGCGTGAATTAATGAAAAAAATAAATAAATGAGTAAATAAATACATGAATTAATGAAAAAAATAAATAAATGAGTAAACGAGTACATGAATGAGTGAATAATCAAAAGAATGAATGATCGAATGAATGAATAAGTGAGGGAAAGGATTTGTGGTATCCGTTAAAAAGATATTTGAATTAATTGAGAACTAAAGCTAAATGCGAACGAGAGAGAGATAGCTAGATTATAAATTTGAAGTTGTTGTGCACGGGAAAGTAGGCTCGTATAGTTCTCGACGGAACTTCTTGTTAAACTAGTGATAATGTGACTTGCGTTAATTTGGCCCTGAACTACAGAACTAACAAGGGGAATTTTTTTAACAAAACTTCTTCAGAATAATAGTATTTGGATCATATTTAAGGAACTATTTACCTCGGAGGAGACGCCAAAACGATTCAAATATTAGAGTAGTCTGTTCGTCTCTTCGGTTTAAGAAGACAAGATGAATAATTCGTCTAATTCCCAACATTGTCGTCCTCTTGTTTCACACATGCTGTGTGATTTATGGTTAGAGTGTTGCCTCAAATGTTAGGACACATCTGGTTTTTTTTTTTTTTTTTTGCGTTGTCTCAAAAATGAAATCGTACCGAATAATCTTTGAAAAAAGATATACTTTGAAATAAATATTTTTTCAAACCAACGACATTTTGACTGGGAGCCATTACAAGAACCCGATGAGCTTGAAAATAAGCCATTTTTAATTCAAAAATATAAATTTTGATTTAACAGCGTGAACAATAAGAAATTGAATATTTTCTATGCGCCACGTAATTATCAGACTTTAGATGCGTCTAGAAATTTTATTTAAATGCTATAAAACTTTGAGCTATTGTTGTTAAATTTTTAAAAAAGTTAAAATATTGCTAACTTTTCTTGTAGTGGTTTTTATCACGAGTAAACGCGAATAAATATATTAGTACTGACAATACATTTTGGTTAATATTTCCCGAAATTTAAGCATTGGAAACAAAAATTTACATTTCAGAAATTAATAACCATATAAAGTAAACTTCCGCAAATATCTACTCAAGTTTCCATTATCTTGCATTTTCCTTCGAAAAGATGAAAGAGCTTACATCTTGGAATATTCTATACTTTCATGAAAAATAAAGTATATAAAACTTATATATTTTGATAAAGAAGCTAAAATATTTCCCCAAAATCTGTATTTTTAGAACAGCTTCGAAGTAATAGTTTCAGTTAAGTTAAAGGAATACAAAATATGTTTCGCGATTTTTGGTTTATGTATGATGGATTTATGTGAGATTTTGGAGGAATGTTTACAGATTCGTAGATCACTGTTCACATTTAAACATTTATGTTTCCAAGCATTGTTGGTTGCGTTTGAAATATTGTATAGTGGTTAAGCAATATTATTTAACTACGTAAAATTTTCAGTATATTATACTTATTAAAAAATAAAAGTTTCCTGCATGTCTGCACGTGATATGATTTAGCAAATTGGTTATTTTATTCGTGCCACCAGCTTTTTAGAGTGCCTTGACCATACACTCTCAGAAACGCATGCTCAAATATCACGAAACTTTCGTCGTATTTGACGAAATGGCTTCGTGAAAAATGCTCCGAGTAAACCTTCCGTCAAACTGATAACATTTGTGCAGGAACTTTTTTGAGTCATGTGATCGCGCGAGGAAAGAATCGTTGTAAATAACGACATTATCTTGGCGATTGAAGAATCGTCGAATATGAGAGTTCTATTGCTGAGGGTGTAAGAGTGACGACAATAACTACGGTTTTTTTTTACTGCAGATTTTGTCCAGATTATTATGCCGCCATTGGATGAATTTGGACGAAACCTGCAGTCACTACTAAGCAATGAGTAGAATCGACGCCATTGTCATCACTCTGATATTCAGGGCCGTCTAGCGCTTTCTATATTGGACCCTCCTGGACAATAGCGAGAATTCCTAAATAAGCAAGCGAGAATATAGGAAAATAACTTAATGAAGTATTTAAGAATGAATACGAAACTGAGACCGGGGGAGGACAACCCTAAGACCACGTGCTAACAGGGTAGGGGAATGGAGTAGAGAACTATTGTAACTCTTAAGAATTATATTCCTGTATTTAAAAATGTTATTGGAACATTGACGTTACGATACATCATAAAGTTTAAGTGTGGCTAGCAAATTTAAGTACAGTTCGACTACGAAGTACTGCCACTTGGACCCTTCTGCGCATGGCAGAAAGGACTAACCATTCGAGCCAACGTACTCTGCAGTTGAGGAAAATTGAGAAAAGAGACTAGGACAATACATCATAAAGTTCAAGTGTGGCTAAAAAATTTAAGTACAGTTCAACTACCAAGTACTGACACTTGGATCCTTCTATACATGGCAGAAAGGACTAACCATTCAGCCAACTTACTCTGCAGTCGGGGAAAATTGAGAAAAGAGACTAGGCATCAATATGATCTTCTTAAGAAATACTTGTAATTAATATTTTTAAATTTTACAATAAGCACTTCTTTCTGATATACGCAGATAGTGTTAGCTTCAAAACGTTTAATTATAAGTGTTTTAAAAATAATAGGTGAACAAACGGGAAAACTAGCCCTGGTTTATCCTATGTGCACTATACAAGTATATTTGACGTAAAAATTTCTCTGATATTTATTTTTTAAGCTGTTATTTCCTTCTTTACACTCCATCCTAACCTCACTCCTAACACTTTTTTCTTTTAAAAAGAAATGAAGTAATTTCGTTTTCAAGAATTCTCATTTTTATTTTGTAAAAAAAAGCGATGAAATAAAAATTATTAACGGAACAATTCCAAAAAGTTTTTATCTGCTAAAGAAGGAACGTGGGAAAATATAATTTTTGTAGTGAAACGGTACGCTTCTCTTAAAGAATCCAAAAGTTTGAAAATAAATTTCACAGCCTTGTAAATGTGGGATGTGAAGGTTGAAAATAATGGAATTTGCATAGAGTAAAAATTAACTCCTATTCCCAGAATACTAAACGTGCCATCTAGTTGTACAAAAGGTATTGAACAATTTTCTGAAGAAGAGGAATTTTTTAAAAGAAGAAAAATAAAGGATCAAATCCACTATGTATTACTTTACATTGAGTTAATGGTAAAAAAAAGTAAATTATGTTTAAAAAATACAGTCCTTTTCTCTTTAATCCTTTATTTACGAATATATAGGTATTTATTATTGCTTATGAAATGTGTAGACAATAATTTGCTTCTCAATTTTGTGTATAAAATTCCTAATTTGCATTTTGAAAGATGGATAAAACTCAATTTTTTTGTTTAGTGAAATTTAGAAATGAATAATAAGGTGGTTTTACCAAACATTGAAACTTCTAGATTATTTATCTCACACACATTTTTAATGTATGTAAAATTCCGAAAGAAACTGTTTTCAATGTATGTATCTTAGAATGTTTAAATACAAATACAAATAAAAATACAAAAGTGACGACCAGAAGCAGGCTCAGGGCCCAGCTAGGCTGATACTAGTCAATTTAGCAGTCCCCAATGAACATCAAGAGTTTTCTTAAACGTTTTTACCCCACTGCAATTAACAGTCGCTTACGGTCAACTATTCCAGTTGCCTACAACCCTATTGAAGTAGTAATTTTTCCTAATTTCAAGATTAGCCTGATATTTGAAAAGCTTAAATCAATGTCCTCTGGTTCTACTTTCAGCACATAGCTGTAGTGTGTGCCCATCAACATTTCCCATTTTAATGAATTTAAACAACTGAATCATGTCCCCTCTAACACTCCTTTGATCAAGACTATACATATTGAGCCTTTTAATCTTAACCTCATAATCTAAGGCTGAAAGACCACTTACCAATCTAGTAGCCCTCATTTGAACCCTTTCTAATAAGGTAATATCCTTTTTTAGGTACGGAGACCAAAACTGAATAGCGTACTCTATAATCGATTAAAATTTTTAATTGAAACATAATGTCTTGATTAAAAAATTAAGTGTTACTCACTACTTAACCGTACACTAGTTCAATAGGGGTGCATTGATTCAATAGAGGGTAAACTAGAACTTTATCTGAAGCAGTTTCCCGTGGATACCTGGCTTACGCCAAGTAATCAGCATATTTTCATAGATACCAGGCTTACAAAAAATTGTTAAAAAATAAATTGTTACTCACTACTTAACTGTACACGAGTGTAATAGGGGGTGCACTGATTCAAAAGAAGGTTTTATAACTTTATCTGAAGCAGTTTTTCGTAGATACCTGAATAACGCCTCTTAACCAAATTGTGTATTGATTGTAGTCGAAATTTAATTTTATAAAATTGAAAAAAAAAAGGAAAATGACTTTAAAGCAGATTTGAGGGGGGGGGGAAGCAAATTAAATTTCATGTATGTGGAGGAGAGAAACTGCTCAACCACTCTCTACACTCTGATCGGCTTCACTAGTGCCCTCACACGGAGAACGCAGGAGAGACGCCGCAGAGATGTGCGGACTGTGATGAATATCCTGTGCTTCGACGTAACCCTTACTCATAGACGTACTTTCATCGGCTTTTACTCGGCCAGAACTGTTATCTGTTTTTATGTAATTGTCTCCACTGTTCTATCTTCAATAAAGCTGTGTTCGTCTGAAAACACGGATGTGGTTTCTGCCTCATGGAAGGGACTACATCATACATGTATGTGTAAACTGTTAAAAAAAATCATAAAACGTTATTCTCTGATCATGTTGAACAAAGTCGAGCGTTTCGGACTGCTCGGCCTGTACATTCATTATTTCTATCATTTGCTGCCGGGTTGTAGGAACTATCATGAGGTTATGATTATATTTTGAATATTATATTTCTTTAACCGAAAAAAAGTAAGCAGAAAAAGCCTTTGTCTGTAATGTAATTTGCTATCTTTTTGATATTTCTCACTTATATCTCTTTTTAAGTAACGTTAACTTAATATGTGTTAACCTCATTAGTAATTAATTTGACTTAATCTTATTAACTTAATTACCGATTCTGTAAAATGTACTTTATTAAATTTTTCATAAATATATGTACTTCGGAGTAAAAAGTGGTTTGTGAACCAAAAGACCAAAAGCAATTATTTTTATTTACTATTTTTTTTTTGTCATATGCAACTCTCCATAAAATAGAAAAGTGAGCAGAGGAAAAAATGAGTTAAAACCCTGTTTTACGTCTCATGCAATTTCTATCTCAAAAGGATAAACCACCATTGTTGCAATGCGAGTAACGTAAAATTCCTAAAGATATTTCAGAGTTTTACACTATGATCGTACATTTCTTTGACATAACTTTAAAGACGTCACGACACATAAAACCTATCTGTAACCCTTAGATAGGACATAGTTTGTACGTTTTCGGATTAGCTCATATTTTTCAAGCACTACGCGTATCAAATTTCACGTCATTTCATTTCGCGAGCGTTTTGTCGTTTCTTTTTTCACGATTTTTGTTATGGTTGCGTAAAAGAAAAAAAATATTTTCTTAGTTTCTGAGCGAAGATCGAGTTTGATATTAAAAGAAAAGTAATTTGGAAAAAATATTTTGAACTATTTTCAAGAGGGTTTATGTCACTGCCCTGGTTGGAATTTTAGATTTGTGGTACTTTTTTTGTTTCCATGCAGTCGTAATTAATAAATGAAAGACAATCCGAGCAATATTATTTTACATATTTACTCCAGATTTTGTTTTCTATTTTAGAAATAGTCCGAATGTTAGAAACTCAAACAAACAGTTTGAAAAGAATGAGAATGAAAATTAATCAAGGAGTTCAAAAACGGAAACTTGCAATTTTCGTACACGTACTTGAGAAGGTCCAGTGAGATTGCGATCGTGATTTGTATAAAAGGTCCGTTTTTGCGTTTGCTGCTTTAATTGGCCATTATTAATGGCCAAGTGATAACTGAAAGTCACCAGTTTTGGCGACCGACTTGCCATTTTGTGATAGCTCAATAAAAAATTTTAGTCGCTAATGGCGAGTGGCGACTGCTGGTCTCGACCTTTTAGTGACCGGTCATTAGTGGAAATTTATAAATTTATTTTTACAGTAGAAAACGTTTTATAGTTTTATATATTTGCGTTATTTACCTATTCAGTTGATTATTTTATTTTTTAAATTGTACAAAAGACAGGCGAACATTTAATAACTGATATCCAAAACACTTTGAATAGTTAATAAATTTGTAAGTAATAAATACGTGACTTTTTCTTCTGAAACTAAAAAATGCCAACATAACTGCTTTTCAGAAACTCATTAATTCTTGTTACAGAAACTATGAATTACCTATTAATTATAAATCTCGTTTAATCATATTTGTGTGGAAACATCGTAGAAAAAAAATCATAGCTACAGATTATTCTCAGTAAAACACATTAAGCGGTTACAAAAATATCTCTTTTTTTCTTCTCATCTATTATTTTATAGTTTTACGAAGAAAAAGAAAGTCAAAATTTCTGAGAAATATAGTAAAAAATGAATTAAGTCAAGTTACGTAGACTCTCGACGGCTATGCATTTAAGTACCCATTACGAGATATAATTATTAATTATGAGACAAATAATATCAGTGGTTCTATTTTTAAATCTTTTAAGAAAAAATACTTTTTCAGATGAATATTTCTCAGCTTTCAAGAACTTGCTTGAAAAAAAAAGGAGAAAATGGTACGTGTATATAACTACCTTTTGGGAGTGTATTCAATAAAAATATTTCAAAAGGATCGATTTAGTTAAGTTAAATATGACACTTGAGGTGGTGATTACATGCTACTGAGAAAATTTGCTTGAAAAAAGTCGGTCGGAAAGTAATACATTTGGAGAGGGTCGTCAGCAAATGATAATGTGTTATTATTTTTTATTATTTTGAGTTTATCGATGTTGTTTGTAAGCTTTCATATGAGTTATATCTTTAAAAGACAGGGCTATACGGCTCAATGTTCAAACAATATGATAATTGTTAATTGTTTTATAAACTATTCAAAAAGTTTTAAAAAATGTCCATTAAAGAAAACTTTTAAAAGAATCAGTTATAAAAGTCTCTCCTCTTAGAGCTGAGTTATTACAAATATCAATGGCCTCTAACAGATAAAGTACACAACAACAAAGTTTCCACTAACTGATCGCTTTTGGCAATACAATATGTTTATTTCCTCTTGCTCTTAACACGTAAGTACTCGTATTTCCGTCTCATCCAGATTTGTTTTCCTGTTCTGGAAAGTACCCTAAAGTGACTCCAACAAAAGATTCCTAGTGTTTACAGTAAGGTGCATCATTTTTAGGGATCATTGAAACTGGTCGCTTCTCAAGAGACGTATTCTCGAAAGCGCGTTATTAGCTGGCTGCCTAAGCTCTTTTCCAGGTAATCTTTGGAGAGAATAACTGTAAGGACTGATAAAGCAACGGGACTCTCTTTTGACTTTTTCTTTTGTTAAGCAAAGTTATTTTCTGATTTAAAAACTTAGAGATACAATATTTACCAGTTTAAACGTATTTAGAATATTTCTTTGGAAATATATTGTTTTAAAAGTAATCGCCTCTGAGGTGCATTATCTAGTATCTATTTCTTTAGTTACGTATAAATTAAAATCTGGTGGCTATTTTATGACACAAGTGTAAGTGGTTGTGTTAAAGTACACCCGTTTGATACTTTTCTCCACCAGACCCCTACCTGTTAGCTGAGGCCTTAGGATTGCTTACGCACGGGGAGAGGTAGTGGGGTCTACGGATTTTACATGCACATATCCCCAAGTATACATGGTGGTCTTCAGTGGGTATCGAACGCGCGACCTTCCAGGTGGAAGTCCGACGTGCTAACCACTAGGCTACCACGGCCTTCACCCATTTAATACTGTCGAAATTATTTATCTTATTTATTTTATAAGGATATGATTCTTATCAGTTTAAACGTATTTAGAATATTTCTTTTTGAAGGAAGTGCCTCCGAGGTGCAGTTTATAGTATCTATCTCTTTATTTACGTACAAGTATAAATTAAAATCCGATTAAGCTTTGATGTGTCCAGCATGAGATTCGTAGCATTGAATTAGACTAATTTAATCGTGTCTAAATTATTTGTCCATCTCATATCTTTTAGCTCCTTCTTTATGGTGTGCCTCGTTGGATACCGTGTATGCGCTGAACCAGTATCTTAGTAGAGAGTGGGCGGCGTTGGAGCACGGCGTAAGACCACTCTTTTATGCTCCCATCTGTTCACTTCCTTTCCCCAGCACTACATTAAACTTTTTTAATAAGATTGCGTAATGGTTCTATACCATTTGCAGACCGAGTGCATCCTATAGGGACTAGCAACCATTATTCCATGTGACAACACTATCCGCGGGTGCCATTACCACTTAAGAAGTTTGACGCCCAGTTTTACCCGTGATGGCGGCACCTTGGCTCTAACGATGGGTAACTGCAATAATTGCAAATGATTGGGAGTCTTTTTTGTCGCCAATATTTTTTTTCTAATGTTGCTTGCGCATGGTCAGTAATGTTTGTAGATCTAGTGCCTTCCCCGGAAACCGGCATCCATTCTTTCAAGTAGCACCACTATCGGCGGATGCCAGTACCACTTGAGAATTGTAATGCTCAGTTTCCCCCTAGATGGCGGTATCTGAGCTCTAAATGATGCGAACTTGCACTAGGAGATTAATTTAGCCAAGAGTATCCAAACTGACAGATACTCGGGGGTTTTTTACTTGCCGCATAATCATACGACATGGACACTGTCGATTTTTTGCATCCTGAAATTCCACCAACTTGTGCGTATAAGGCCGGTGCCTAATCACTACACCACTCTTCCGGCGCATTCCGAACTATGAGGTGCAAACAGTGAAACTATTGGCACGCACTTTAATTTCCTTTGATGTGACAGGTTATTTAGTGCCTTTTCTTGAACAGATATAAATATAGGTGTTATTTATTTAACATTATTTCTCACTACGATTCCATATTTTGCGTATACCTACGTATTTCGACCAAACGGTTATTTTGACGCCCTTTGCTTAAACATATTAAATAATAAATAATTGCTAAAACATTTGGGATTTCAATTTATCAGTTAAATATGTACAATTTAAGCAATATGTTTGTTAAATACATTGATGTGCATTTATTAGAGATTCTTCATTTAAATTGTAAATTGTAACTCATGTCACCAATTTACAAAATAATGCTCGTTAAGTGAGCTGTGCACAGAACACACTACTAATTCTACGAGTTGATCATTGGAATATATTCGTTCATGCCATATGATGGGAAAAGAGAATGTTTATCTAAGTGTGAATTTATATGATGCTGTGAAATAATTTTAATATTGATACATAAAATGGTTTTACTGTTATGAAAATTTTAAGGTGTCAGAAGACACTTCAAGGTAATAAGTAAACCCGTTAAGCACATTTTTAGATAAATGTTGAACAGGAAGTAAATAATTTCTCTAAATAAATTTAATTGTTAGAGAGTGAGCACCCAATTCTAGAGAAATGATTAAACTAAGAGAATAAATTTAAGTTGAAATTGGAGAGGCGTCTTTCGACTCTTCTTGGTAGATATATTATTCTTTACTTATTTATTCTGAAATGTATTAACGACAAATGTTCGGAATTTCCCATCTCTCTATCCATGTCTTCCTTCATCTTAAAGAATGCGCGGTGAAATAAAAGTGACCAAATAGTTTTCTCTGATACCTTGGTAGCTAATATATATTTTAATTTCGACATCCCAGAAAATGGGCGAAGCGGGAAAATAAGTGCGGTCAAATGATTTTCCCTGGTACATCGCTGTGCTAATATTTTTATTGTAGTTTAGTATTTTTTTGTCTAATTAAGGTAGTAGTAAGATCGTTATAGAATGGCCACTACTTTTGGGAAATTATTGGTGTGTTAATTAAAAATTATGTGACGGAAGCTTTTATTACAAAGTGGTTGGACTCCAACGGAAAAGCATCTACAGTTCAACCACGGAATTTTGACATTTGGGCGCTTCTGCGCATGGCAAAAAAGAACGAATCCATTCGAGTTTTAGGGAAGTTCGTTTTGAGAGGTGCGTTTAATTATCAGATTGTTTGCTTCTCTGTTTGTTGAATGTACTTAAATTTATAAACTGGCGTATAGCATCAGTTCGAAATAAATCAAGTATGCTAAACGTACTAGAAGGAGAACAAACACGGCACATTTTTTATACCAGCAGTTCTTCCCTTGAACATGAATAGATTCTGCTTGGCACTCTGCCAGGAAGATTGCTTTGGTTGATGGTAGAACTGTACCGCAGAATTTTAAGCAACGTATTTTTATTTCATGCTTTAAAAAAAATATTTGTGTAACTTATTAATTTATGTTACTTTGATTTCCCCGAGCATGGTTCTCATGCAGTTATTTCATAAATATTAAATAAAATTATCATGTAGCTCATAAATATTAAACAAAAATACCAGCTTATTCAAAAAAGACATTTTTACATTAATAAATAACATATTTAGGTAACTTCATCACACATCGAGCGCTTCTCCAAATATTTTTATCTCAGAAATATGTGAATTATGTAGCGTTTACTGCTGTAAGATGAAAACTAGGATACTTCTAAAACAAGATACTTAAAAAAAAAAAAAAACAATTTTCTCTCGCGCGTTTTCAGAAAAAGTTAAATAAATAAATACTACAAATAAGTGATGCCTAATTTTAAAGTTTATAAAAGTTTTTTTCCTTTATTTTGATTTTTTTTTCTTTTTTTACGTCGGTAAAATTCATTGATATTGGATATCCATTTTCGAAAAAGCTCGAGCTACATAGCTTTGAATTCTTATGAGTAAATATCATTTTAAAAAAAGTTCTCCTTTTTTGAAAGATTAATTAATCATTTTAAGTTTCTCAATGGCAGTTAATTATATTTTTTGCGCTTCTTCCGCCTCACACGTTTGTTTTCCAAAACGTAATTTGTCAGCAACATGTCTACTCGCAACATGAATTTTTACAAAACTTTTCGCATTCTTAGCAATTACATTTAAAATTCTTTCATTTTTCAAATTTCCTCTACCAAGACTAGTGCTTTTTATGAAATTTTAATGCAATTTTGCTTTAGTTAAGAAACACTAGTGGGACTCTTTTTTTTTTGCCACTGAAGACGCAAAACCTGCACGCATAGGTAGTTGTTTAAAAGACGCGAATAATGCTTTAACACGCATATACACTCCTTATTCATTTAATTTCCTAATAAGTTCAAATTGTTGTTCTTTTTTTTCACATACTTATTTATTTTATTTTTTTTGCAAGTAATTCATTTTTTTGCATAGTGTAACATCGGATTTCGTTTTAAAAACCCTTATAATTTTTTGCACCAGCTTGAAAGAGCACAAAATTCGGCAAGTGTTGCAGAAGCAACACTTGTCGAAATCAAGTATTGCTCAACATGTTAGAATTCCAACTACACTTTCAGTTTTTTTCCCCAGTAACATTCTTTAAAAAGTGTCATCCCCGACTGATCTTGGTATTTTTTTTTTTGCTTTTTATTAGCTTATCACGGTAAATTCCATAATTTTAAACAGAATTTGTCAATTTCTGGTATTTCATAATTTCCTTTTAATCGTGTTCCTTTTAATCGCTCATCGTGAGGAGATGGCGCCACCTGTTTGGCTTTTTGTATTTGGCGGGTGTCCTCGCTTTTGTCGGAAATCTTCCCTTTGGCGGGACTCTTCTCTTTCGCGAGTTTTTTGTTAGATCTTTGGTTCCCTTCCTCTCTTCTTTATTGTATTGATAAATGAATTCTAGATAATTCCGAAACACCTCTCTGCATTTTGTATTGTAATTTTGTGCTTAGTATTGTTGTTTTCATACTTACTTCATTCTTATAATGTTCATCTTTTCTAAAAGTGTCATAACAAAATGGTTTATATTATCGTACTCTGAGTTGGCAATAAAATCTCACAAAGGAAACATTTTAAGAAAATAACAAATGAAACTTTTACTTCTAGCAAAATTTTTAATGTTTAAAGTGCAGAAATTAAAGAATAAAACATCTCTCTTTTTTCTTCTCAAAATAGTTTCCCTTTAAAATGTGCATTATTGGAACTTTGCTTTGTTTGCTTGTCGCTAAAAAGTACTTCAGTGATAAAGGTAATTAGATCATTTGTGACTCTTCAAATACTGACGAATGTCTCTCAGTTTGGGAAATGCTGATATGTGTTACACGAATGATTTTGCATTCAAAATGATTAAAGAACATCTAAAATTAAAAAGCAGTTGACTCATCAAAAGAATAATAGTAAAAATATTAGTATTATAATGGCAATTAAAAATTAGTTAAACAGAAAATAAAATTTAATCGAGACAACACCTTGGTAAATTGACGTTAATATTGCAAAAATAACGATCGAAAACATGGGACATTAAAAAATCTTATTCTATATTTCCAAAAACAATAACAAAATCTATCTTCGGATATTTGAAAAGAAATTAATTCTACTTTTCTTACTCTTTGTTCAAAATGTTACAAACTAAAAAGCTTTCTCAGAATGTATCTTATTCTACGCTTAAAAAAATGGTATCAATTCCATTTCAGTAAGAGCAAAGTTCTGCTGAGGAATCGAAATTTATTTTATTTATTATTATTTTTATTATTATTATTTTCTATAGAAAAGATATCGAACGCCGGAGAAATCCGAAAGAAAGGTTTTAGTGATAGATGCACGCGTCGATTTGAGTGATGCTTAAACGAAAAAACTCCTTCTGCTACTTTTTTCCCTCAACACTTTGATAGCATTTTTTTCGGGGTTTTAAAAGACATTTACAATGCGGCTTTTTTCTTTGCATTTACAATTTTATTTCATTTTCTAGCATTATTTCGGGAAAATATGTAAGAATATAACAATAAATACTAATTAATATAGTTTATTTTATTAAATATGTCTTCCAGCCATAAAGACTGGGTATTATGGGGCTGTTGACTATACATTCAATTTGATGTTTATGTAGCATACACGCTTGATATCGATTGCGGAAAGAAAATACTTTCTAGGTAAAATATGCTCACAATGCCGCTTTACTTTCTTTGCTTTTATTATTTTATTACTTTGTCTACCATTTTTTCGGAAAAGCATGTAAGATTATTATCGTAAATAAAAATCAATATATATATTTTTTTATTCTATGGCATTTAGAGCCTCAAAGACTGTCGATGAGTATTAACTAGGCTGTATGGTTAAAACTCCTCAACACCCAATCTTTGCTTGATATCCTAACCGCTAGGCTACCACGGCCCAAATAATACTAGTAGATCTCATTTCTAAATGTTAACGGTAATGACTTTACAGGCTTAATTTCCTTTTCAGTCAAGTAAGTCATTATCTAACTTGTTAACATAATTTATCAATTTTGAGTAATTTCTCAAGGTTAGGTCGTTAAAGCATTACAAATGGAACATAAGTGATTTAGGCGAACTTTAATAATTGCCACGAAAATTTTAACACCGGATAGAAGAAGCATTAATTTTCCAGGAAAATTATTATGCAATTGTTCTAGCAAAGTGTTTATACGAAAAAAAAAAGAAAAAAATTGAAAAACTATTTTATTATACGAGAAGTATCACAATTTTGTGTCATTAACTTCTTTTTTTTTAATATACCTGCATAAAAAAATATGCAACAAAAAAAAGTGAATTAAACGAGTACGTTTTTTAAAAATAATTTCCCAACTATTTTCTTATGTCTGGAAAAATATTATTAATAACTTTTTTCAGAGATAATTGTATAATGCTGGATAATGCATAGTTGTTATACAGCTCTTGATCATTGTCTTTTAATTAGGTTTGCCATACATCGGGGATTAGCTCAGACATTCATTCATTTACTCTCATTTAGGTATTTATTCCTTCATTTATTTATTTTTTTCATTCGTTTATTCAGTCAGAAATATCCTTGAAAATCCAGATCAAAAAAATTCCTAACATTTCATAGGAAAATAGGCTCGTTTAGTTCTGGTTGAACTTCGTATCTGTACGTGTTCTACGCCATAAGAACCTTCCGATATAGTTCGTTTCAAACAAATCCGTCTGTTAGATCAGGATTTTTATGGGATTGAAATTTCCCTGCAGACGCTAATGTTAAATTTTTTTGAACTGTTAAAAATGGAGAAAAAATTGTTCAAATCGGGAAATATTTCACGTCGAGAGTTTTTTTTGACAAAGCTTGCTCAATGGAACTTGGATTTTATACCCAGGGCTTATAAAGTTTGCTTCGTATTTCCACAATACTGCTAATGTTAAGATTTTTTGAACTGTTAAAAAGTGAACGAAAAATTGTTCAAATCAAAAATTATATAAATGCGATGTCCTCGCCGAAAACTTTCGAATGAAAACAAAAATATATCTTTCAAATAAGACAATCCCCTCGAAAGTTATGAGGGGGTGGGTGATAGACAGACCGACAGAAACACATTTTCCCCTTCTCAAATCCCCTACTTTTAAATTTTTATTTTTTAATCATTACTTAATTAACTTATTTCTTTTGTCTTTTTTATTTTTAACTATATTTTTCGATACATTAAGCCTTCTTTAATACTTTATTTATTTATTTTTGTCTATAAAATATCTTAGTTTATTAATACTGTTTCAATTTTTAGTAATGTCAAAAATGCAATTTTGTGGGCATTTTCATCTCTTGAAATCAAACCATATTGACGCTGCTTAGAGTACATAATTTTGGACCGTTTTACTCTAGTGTGTTACAAACTGCAAATCGTTGAATCTATAGAAAACCACAGAAAGATCTTATGATCGAAATCACTACGTTATCGAAGCAGACTGTCAATATAATTTTCCGAGAGATAGCGTTTTTAAAGGTCAGGGTAGTTGTAATTTGCTATCCCGCTTAGATTTACGTAACGCTCCATTTAATAGATACTTACGTCTTTTGAAAATAGTATAAACGTTACATAGCAAATTAGGAAAATAAATTTGTAAGAAATAAACACTAGTTCATGTTTTATCACCAAGTGAGGCTTTTTGTTTCTTTATTGCATTTTGTGATGAAAATTGCATTAAAGAACATATAATCTGCCCAAAGGGTTCTGTTTCAACCATCATTGCTACAATTGACAGAATCCCTTTACAATACTGTTGTACGTTATTGATGCAAACAGTTTACATATTTAACAAATAATGAGATCAATTTAGGGTTTTTCCGTTCCTGCAATGTTTTTGTTTTTCATGCGCCGTTTTTTCACCTGGTAGTAAATATACGAACTAATATTTGCTTAGTGAGTAATTCTCATCCACATACTACAAATATAGCAAGTTTTAATGAAAAAAATACACGTAAACAGATACTATGCAAAAGTTAAAATAACAAGTAAAATAACTAGATTACTAGCTGTAACAAAATATGAAATACTGAAAAGTTGCTGCAAATACGCACCAATGTTTTTGTAATAAACGGTTAATTTTCTTGTAAAGACATTGCCGAAGATTTCGATTTCACTTCGATTATCTTGGAACATTATAATAATAAATGCATACCAGATAATTATATGTATTAGTTGAACGTATCGGATATCTAAGTGACGGTATGTTAACATCATGATACATTTTTAATATGTTTAGTAAATATTTATTAACTGAACACTTCATGGGTAAATTTTGAGGAATCTTAAAGGGAAGGAATTAAGCGTAGTAATAGACAAAAATACAGTAATAATACAAGAATAGATTGAAAAGATTTTTGTTCCATAAATGCGCAAACATTTTTAATGAAAATAGTTGTTGAAAAAAGTTATTTTACAGATTGATAACTTACGAGCACACCCAGCTACCACTGGGCTTAAATATTCTGACGGGTAAGTTTTTGCGAAACGACCTCCCCCAAATATTACTGCTCTGGTGTAACTAATAGACCGGGGAGCTATCGTAACTATGAAAGAACAAAAACTAGTGACTGAGTGTTTCAAAAAACCGTAAATCTGAAGTTTAATTTAGGGATGTTTTTTTTTTTTTACAATACAGTGCGGTATTGCATAATTTAGTGCATAATTTATCTTACCTCGGCTTCATAGTGCGCAGTTTTTTTTATTGCTTTCATATTGTTTAGTGCATAAAACAGACATAGTTTTTACAGCGCTAGATGCATTTCGACTATTTTCATCACATTTTATGTACTGTGCGATGAACTTTTAAACAATAAAACTGCTATCTTAGAATTCACCCCTCATTTCTAACCTTCTCCAGGAAGCGCGAATTTCTCTGTCCATGCTTGCTCTGCCAGTGTACTAAGTTATTCTTACTTTTATTTTACTACGGAATACGAAAATTCCAGAAGAGTCCCGATTTTCCGGAAGCCCAATTGCGTAGAGTAATCGACGTATGCCCTTTATTATATCAGAAGTTAAAGATAATAAATGAATGTCTGACTCACCTGTGGAATGCTGCAAAGAATGCTGATGACCCAAGCGAATGCCAACATTATCTTTCCCCTCCTTTGAGCATCGTTGACTTTCAACGGATGCAAGATGGCAAAGTATCTGTCCAAACTGATGCAGACAAGAACCATCGAAGACAAGTAAGGTCCAAATGCTCTCATGTACAACATGATCTTGCAGACGACATTTCCTGCAATCCAAGCCACTGTTATCCTCCATGCTATTTCGAGGGGTATCATGACAAATGTCACAATCAAGTCGGCGATGGCCAAATGCATGATCATTAGGTTGACTCTGGACTTGCGATGGCGATTGCGAATCAACGTGACGAGTACTGGAATGTTACCCCCAGCTGCCATTACGAACATCAAACTATACAAGACCACCTCTCGTATAGAATCTTCGTTAAATGTCAAGTAATAGGGCAGTTCAGGATACCCAAAGGAGTCGTTTAAAGTGCTGTTAGTGTCATTGAAGATATCCATCGATGTGGTTTCATCAAATTCATCTATAGTTATTTCCATGACAGAAGTTTCAGTTTAATGTCCATAAAAAAAATTTTTTTTATGAATTTATGTGTTAAACTTTTCTGATGTCAATTAATTGTGTTCTATTTCTTGTTCTTATGCTTGCCTTTACCGTGAATATAAAGGTTAAAATATGTCATAAAAATTTATATGGCCAATGGGATGAGAAAAACCGCGAATGTTTATTTCTTATAATGTTTTAGGATGTCATTTATATAAAACAACATGCCTTGAATAATCAATCTTCGCAAATATTTTTCAAGAGAAAAATTCAACAGGTATGAGCAATCATTAGATTTTAAATTTTCTTAAATTATTTTAGAACTGTTTCACTTTTGCAGCGTTCATCGAATTTCGAGCAAATTTATTAACTTTTATAGGCAAAGGATCCAATAAATTAATTTCGATAAAAGTTGTAAAGAAACATTTCAGCAAAATCCGCAAATAATACAATTTGCCCAAATAAAAGTAACTATTGCATTTTAAAACTTATCGCATTAGTTTAATAAAAGCTTTGCTATAGTTAAAAGTAGAATAAAATTTTCATTTATATTTTTAGAAATTCGAACTGTTTAAATGTCATTGCAAAACATCGCTAACGTAGTATTTCTGCCATGTGCGGCTTGTTCATTCATAAATTTTACGATGTTGAATGAAAGTTTTCAAAGGTGCGTATGTTGTTCGGCAGTCATTCGTTTTAACAGATAAAACGGCAAATACTTATATGACAGCCATTGCACCCGAGGATTCATGTATTTTTACATAATCTTTCCTAAACTTCAAGCAATAAAGTGTTACCTTAATTTAAATCTCATAGTTGCAGACAACTTTCTAACGCTATGGAGAGCTCCCTAATGCACAGCCGGCGAGAACCATGGCCACCATTGATTTGAGTCGATTCGTCCACAACCTGTAATTTTGTTTCCCTGCTACGCACCAGGTGACGCTGTGAGGCAAGAACTTCTGGTGTTGGTCGCCGGAGATTCATTTTTAAACAGTACTCGAAAGATAATGTACTATTAGCGAGGAAGAGGATGAGGAAAGCCAACTTTTTTAGGGGGATTATTTGCGCCATTGTAGCTGAGTAAAAGCATTTTAATTAATAAAAAATAAATAAAATCGAAAATGTTGAAAGTAATATAAAATTTTCAACTATAAAAATTCTACTGGGTTCTAATAATAAGAATATTGTTCAAGGAAAAAAATAATGCAGAATATGAAAATGAAAAATGACTTTCATTTTTCCCTTCTTAACGAAATTGTGTACAGCTCCTAAACATAATACATGACCCTTTTTTGCATTTTATAAACAATTAGATCAAAAATGTTTTTTTTTTTCTTTTGAGATTATTTAATAGATACATTAACTAGTTTACATTATAAAATAATTAAATAAATAAAGTTCTTCAGAATAAAAGTATTATAACTGCATTATTTAAATATTTGTCCTTGCTTATTTTAAGCAGTTGTATTCAGTAAAAATTTGAAATCAAATTGAAAAATAAATAAATAATTACAAATTAAAATTGAATAAATAAATAAATGATTTTCTGGTTTAAAAATAAACCCATTTATGAACACAAAGTTGATCGTAGGCTCACAAGAAAATGGTGATTTTCAAAAGTTCGACAGTGAATTATATCAATTATATTACTGTTTAAAGCACTTTTTATTACATTTCCTTTAAATTTTCGTTTTCTCCGATTATCTTTGGTAATTTAGAAAGTAACTTTAAAGGAAATAGCAAAGTTTTTTTAACGATATTACTCTGACTCCAATTATTAAACCCATTTTATTCCATTTAACTCTTTTGAGACATTAAATGCAATATAATGTACATATTTTTTCAAAAGAATGAAGGTCGTTTTATATTATATGCTAAGACATTACACGGAAAGTAATATTTCATGGAACTCAGATGTGGTTATACAGGTTTCAAATAGGAGTTTTACATCTAGTGAATTCTTTTAATTCAGATAAGTTGCGTATAAGAATCTAAAATTTCATACATTATTTACGATCTCACCTGTTTAACCCTTTAGAAGGCGGTGGCAAGTATAGCTACCACTAAATTCATAAACTTATAAACGTTTGCAATAAGGTACTTTACCCCCTCTGGTTGTCAGAAATTTGTAAAGACTGTGGAAAGTATATTTACTACGAAATACATAATTCTTTTAATATTTTTAAGCATCTTCTCCCCTTCCCCCCAAAAGGGGTGGAGTAAAAATCATGTAATTTTATTCAATGACCTATATGATTTGCTTTTTAAAAACTAATCTAAATTCGAAAATTATTTCAATATTCCACTACTAGAAGAACGTGGCCTTATAAAGGGTTAAAAGGCAAAAAAAAAAAAAAAATATATAGTCCCGAAAGCCAAAGTAGGATGTGAGGCTAAAATGTATTTAATAATAGTTAAATAAAAAGAATTTTGAGGAAAATTAAAAATTAAAAGAAGATATATTTAAGATAATGTATCGTGAGTTGAAATGCATTTTTAAACTTTAAGTATTGCAGTGAAAGCGTATATGTACTGTATATATTGTCTGAAATATTTCGAAGAATTTGTAATAAAGTTAATTATGTCTTCTAGACTTATAAATATATAATAGTTTGCAGTATGTAAAAAGTGAAAAATCTCATGAAATTGTATAGTTTACTTGTTTCCCTTAGAACACTTTGGAAAATAAAATCGACGATGTGGAATAAAGAAAAGAGAAATTCAGAGGATGAAATAGTCATAATAAGGAAAGAAAAGTAGGAATGTAAAAATATCATTTGCTATGATTTAATTTACAGGAAGTCTGATAACGAAAAACTTTTGAAGAAGGTAAGAACAAATAATGTAGGATTATAATTAAATTTAGTGTCTAGACGCCATTGTAAAATTTATCAATGTAAAATATCAACGAGATTTTGTTCCTTAGACTTTAGCGTATTAAACTTAGTATTAGGTAACAGGAAGTATATAACGGACCATCAATGGACTGTTTCTGAGGTTCACCATAGTTAAAAGTTCACGACTTCAGAGTTCTAAAATATTGACTAAGTGAACTTTCTTAAAATCCCTGAGCATATGTTCGTGCTGAGAAAAGTAAAAAATAAAGTTTTATTAATAGATAACAATGATGTCAGAAAACGTTCCCATTTTTTAAACATTATGAAAAAATAAAGCAAATGATCAGCTTTTTGTGGAAACAAATTATGAGTGAACAAGATTGTAAAGATTAAATTGGAAAATATATTCCTTCGGTTTTGGAATATTTACAAAATACATAAAAAAGGAGATATTTCTGCACACTGGCTAAAATCTACCGCTCAACTCCTTACTACACACGTTAAGGCTATGTTAACTCCAAAACATTTGATGATATACTGTACAAAAAAAAAAAAAATTGCTGGCTACAAAGGATGGGGCTCAATTTTACCATATTCTGATGCAACGTACGTGTGGCGTTGCATCAATCGAGCTGAGACAGCAGTCCACCGTGTGCATTATGTAACCTATTCGAGACGACGATTTTTTTCGAACACGGTCCCCAGGAGCGAAACATTTTTAATAAAAAAAACATGTTTACTATGGAAATCACCCAATTCATAAGTGAATTCACATAAATATGATCATTGCACACCATACAATTTTCCTGTACTTCACAGATTTCATTAGTTCAACAAAAATCATATTTCGACGTCTAGTTTACTCAGAATAACTGAAAACTGCACATTACTGTTATTGTTACACACGGTGTGAAGGCCGTCTTATAGCCTCGGAAATCGATTGCACACAAGGTGTGAAATCGGTGTCGAAAAGGTTAAGGAAGAAGAGCACCATCCGTATTCTAATGACTGAATGAAGTGAACCAAGTTGTTTCTTTCCATGTACCTCCTTACTTTAAAATGAAGCTGGGATTTGTATTCTGGTGTTTCCGGTTCTTGTACTCATGCTGGGAACACCAGATAAAATGTGCTCTGAAAATTCAGTTAAATGAGCATAACGGCTATGTACGAAAGCAAGAGGTAAATAAGTCTAGTATTGCTCAACATTGTTGGAATTACAACCACTCTTTTGATTTCAATTCTGGTAAATTATTCAAAAATGTTCTTCCCCTTTAGAGTTTGACTTTTGGGAAGCTTATCACATCAACAGGAATAGTTCTAATTTGGTTAATGATTCTTCCTTAACTCCTTTTTTTTTCACAGGTCTCGCATAAGTTCCTTTAATTTGTTGTTCTTTCTTGGTTTTCTTGTTAGTTTTCCTTTTTTGTGTCTATTTTTCTCTTTTTTCCCCTCCCCCTCCTTTACATGTGTACTTTGTTTTGAATTTTGTTTTGGTACTTTCTGTACTAATTTTTATTTCCATTTTATTCTTTGTACTTTATTTTATTATTTTTGCAATTTTCATGTATTTTCACATTTTTATGCGTGCTGTCGTCTTTTTTGTTTTGTTTTTATTGATATTCCCATTTTACTTTGTGTACTTTCAACTGGATTTGTTTGTTGCTCTCTTAGTGGTGCCTTCCCTACTACTTCTACTTCCACTTCACGTCGCCTTTATTCTCATTGGTTTACATATACTTCTTAGGCTATATAAGCTTTGGTTTTGTTGTTTTGTCTGCTTCTTTTGGATGTTTTGCATCTAGAAGCTCCCTTTCGCATTGAAAAAGGGATTCCAAGCAATCCCGACACATATGTCTGCATTTTAATGTTTATTTGTGCTTTCTCAACGTGAAATTATTTTTTACAGTGATGCACGATGTTTTAACCCTTTTATGATAGTCTGTTTTTCACCTTTTCATCTATGTTTTAACTTGCCTCAGCACAATAAATCTTATTTCTTTCAAATGGAGTCAGCGGCACCTTTAGCTTTACAGTACGCGTAAGAAATATACTTTATAGTAACCAAATCTTTTCGTTTATTTATTTATTTGCGTAATATAATTTCAAATTCTTTAGTGTTGTCAGATGCGATTGAGGAATCTACGCAACCTGCTTTAGTGCCTGAACAGACGCATTTCATGTATCTCTAGTGCAAATAGCATTCAGATAAGCGGAAACGTTTTTTTGCCTTCGAGACTATACCAAAAATACAGGGTGCAGCAGCATAACTTCCTTTTTTCAAAACTCAATGAAACCCATTCTATGAATCTCATAAACTTTAAATTTTGTTATAGTGTAGGTACATGCATAAAGTTATGTTTTACACAGTTTTGAAAATCAAACCAGGTAGGTGACGCCCCCTATTCCTCATGCACTGAAAGCCGAATTCTAGCGCTTGTCACGATCCTACCAACATAGCAGCGGGTATGTTAGCAATTTCAGCCTGGATGCTGGTCTACAGGTGTTGTAGGGTCATTGGACGATTGACATAAAGTCAATATTTCAAAAAAAAAAAAACCCGAAGAATAATCACAAGGGGCCAGATCCGGGAAACGGCTGGCCACTCCAAATCATTGAATGTTCATTCGAAAAGTAGGCCGCGATAGAAAACGCAAGCTCCTTTGAGATTCCAATGCAGAATGGCGACTGACCAAGGTGGGAACAAAACTTTAGAACCATCCCTTTGGAACGAGACAACTCCCAAACCGCAGCAACATTTATAGCATGAAAGTCGCACATTTCAAAAAAGGAAATTATGCTGCCGCACCCTGTAGTAAAGGCTCATTTACAAGAACATGGATTCTCGTTTCTTACCAAACGAGGTGGAAAAATGAACGTAGAACCAATTTTCAATAAAATTGATGATGATGAATATACGTTTTTAAACAGAAGCATAGATTTTATAATCGAAACTTTTTTTTTTATAAAACTCAATCGAATTTTAGACAGTTTTTAACTTTTATAGAATTGAAAAGCAATTACTTCAATCCCATCTTTCGTAATTTCATGCGAATCTCTTTTCTAGGCTCTCTACAAAGGAAACCCGGATAACCTGAGCTTGAAATAAAATTCCAAGCAGCTGATTTTTTTTTCTTTTCTTATGTAGCGACAGAATAGAACTCCTTAGAATGATTTCACTGGAAATTTCATTTATTTAACTTCCTTCTTCTGCGTCTTCTTCATTCTTTTTACGAAGCACCATATGTCCCAGAATTTATTTAATTTGAGCTCCTAACATGTCGATTTAGTCTGAATTCGAATGTTTTTCTTTGCTCTTTTTTATTTTGTGACATCTTTTCGCGCAAGACAGGTGTGTCCACACAAACTCGTCCTTTACTATAAAACAAGTTCGGTTTTAATTCTTAAATATTTTAAATCACTCAGCCTTTAAAATTAAATCGAATCAAATAGAAACGAAATCCCTTATTTGACTTTCTAAAACTGCTCGCTTAGAATATGTTAGTGCACATAAAAACATTATCTAAGCATTTTGCTAAAAAGGCTTTTTAAATCTTTTTTCTGCTAACATTCTTAAAACGCATAAGACGCAGTCCGTGCATAATTTTGCAGATTTAAGAAAGGCATGTAGTTAAAAATGTGCCTCAAAAAATTGAATAAAATCTCTTAGAACAAAATTTTCTACAAAGGATTGATCAACATAAAAGTTAAATTTATGTGTTATCTAAGGATAATTACATGATAATTATCGATATTCCTCTAGCATTTGAAAACTACTAATCCTGGAATTTTATGGAAGAAATAAGAAAGGTTTAAGGATTTGAACAGCAATTCTCTGAAATTATTTATTATTAGTTGCAGTAAAAACTCATTTCAGACTTCCTTCTGATTTATGTTTGTTAATTAAATCGTGTTTATGGTTGCAGATGCATGTGATAATTTATTCAAATTAAGGACACTATTTTTTATTTTTTGTAATGAACATAAAGTTACAGTTTTTTTTTAAAGAGTACTATTATTTTGAATAGCTTAATGTATTTTCTTAGGATATTTGTTTAGGTGACACTATTGAACATTAGTAAATAGAACACAATGAAAAACTGATTATAGTTCATTAACAGTTCAATATCAATAAAATGTGTTAAAAAACGAAAGAAAGAAAGGTAAGGTTTGAAAATTACTTGTGTGAGAAAAGAGATGCTTTTTTTTTGTTTAAAGAGATAATTTTGAAGAATGAAATGCTTGTAGAATTTAAACTAAACAAATTGCAAACATTTATAGCATAGATTAAAAATTGTTCTACTTTTTCCGCATTGTGCATTGCAACTATGGCTGGTTTTATTTATTTATTATTTACTTTTTCATAAAAGTGTTATTTTTATAAGATTAAAAAGAACGAAGAAAATGTTTGCATTTTTACATAGTACTCATATTAACATTACTATTAATTTTTTTTTGGTCACCATTTTTGGCTAAATTTTTACTCGTAATGAAACTTCTATGACGAGTGGGACATCTAGTCAAGCATTAGTTTTGCATTTTGCAAAATATATTCTAAAAGCAATTCAAGTCTTCTAATTGCAAAATGTAAGTTAGAAACAAGGCTTAAAGTAAACAAAGAAATTGGTAATAAGAAAGCATATGTATGGAGGAATAACTTTTGTTTTCTATAGCAAATAAGTAAATAAACAAAAACTTGGATGAAAGTAAGATTTTACAAACGTTTGAAAAAATATATCAATGTAAAACAAACAGAAAAAAGAAACTTTCAAAATAGAAAGCAGCCTTTGTATTACAAGATTTTAAAACTCGCAGTTTTATTGAATACTCAAACGGAGCAATGAAATTGGTTACAAATGAGAATTATGCTTGCGGATTTGCTTAGAATTAGTGAAAGTAAACAATTTCTTTAATCATATGTTTTGACTTTTTATTATTTTTATTTCATGTATTTATTTTTTGCAAGCAATTATCCTTGATCATTCATTTTTTTTATTTTATCAATATGTTTTAACAGTCATCAAGTTTGATGTGAAATTTAATCCACTCATTTTTTTTAAAACTTAAACCAACATTATAAGTGTTTCATTAATATTTATTAACAGTTGCTCAGGTTCAACTGACGCTAATTATGGCCATTACATATGTGCTTTTTAACTCAACATTCATAAAAGATTCATGAAGGCTGCATTTACTTGCCATTTTTGCATTTAGTTTTTACAAATATTCACTAAATTAAAAAATTCTGCAGACATTTTAACTGCTGAAAAAAAAATCATCATATGGCTAAATAACAGCAGAAAAAATTCAGAAATTGATCATTTGAATCAAACTAAGTTGAAACGCCTTTGAAGGAATAGCTGAAAATACATTTTATTGTTGACATAAATGATTGTTTAGATGAAGGGGGCAAAAACTCTGATTCTGAACACCATTCGAAACTTCACTTTATCAATTGTCGTTACTTTAGTCCTGGAAAAACTTGTTTTTTTTTTTAATTATATATATTTTTTTTTTTCATTTTTTCCCTGCATTCTTAGGTGCTCAATATCACCAATTATGTTTCGTACATACAAGAATACAAGTTAAAAAGTGACAAATGTTTTGTATTCTATAATGAAATTAACGTATTTGTGCAAAAAAACGATAATTACTTTATGCAGTAATTTTGATGTAAATTTCTAGCTTAAAAAGTACCATAGGGCTCAAAACTATATTTCTAAGAAAACAAACAAACAAATATTAATTATTTCGATACTTAGATTTCATTTCTTTCATCTTTAATACAAAGATACGAAAGCATTTTCCCCTCACTTCTTTTACATATGAAACAAATTATCTAATTATCTCTACATTTAAATATTCATTAGCTTGCTTTTAGAATATAGTTAGAAGAATGTCGTTAGAATAGTAGTTTAGAATATGTCTTATTTGTTTTAAGAATATACAGAAAACAATGTACTACATTTACATTCAAAATTGTACATTTGCAGTACCGGGAGAATGAGCTTCTTGTTTTTGGAGCTTTTCTCTAAAAACATTCTTCTAATATTCGCAAAATCCAACCTGTTTCCAAATGAAATTAATTAAAATGTCCAAGCTGGAAAACAATCTGATCAAACTTCACATCCATGCAAATATACATACAGGTTTTAATTATATTTATGTTACTATATTTATGCAAATGTGTATATAGAATGCGGGGCAAAATTTTATGCTAATAATTTAATAATAGCTAAAATAATTTAATAAAATGAAAAATATATACCATAACAATTTATAATTCTTGCTATATCTAAGAAATTGGATCTCAAGTACATGTTTAAAATTCGGAAAGAATGCATTGAACTGAAAATAATGAAATATAAAAGAATCAAAATTGTAATGTCGCGAAACCTGTATGCCCAAAAGGCATTTTCTGCAAACATCTCTTTGGATGTATGATCGGTGATACTTTTTTGATAGATTATAAAAGGTAACAATTGCCGAAATCTCTGCAGTTCTCGCCTGAGAGACTGTGGAAGTTGAAAGCTGAAGGTAAACCTATTTTTCCAAAATTTCACTAATTTTAAATCGGTCCAAACGTGGTATATAGTGCTTTACATCATGGAATACTACTTAAAAATGCATATTGCTCAAGAAAACTGAGAAAAAAACATTTGGTAAGTACAAAAGAATTAAAAGCCTGACAACTTGTCTCGTAATCAGATAAAAAAATGACTTGGATCGAAAATATCACGTGACACCATACGCAGGCGAATAACCGAACCAAGATTCACCAAAGAACAAAAACTATCTCGTAAAACTTTTCTGAAATTGTGTCACAAACAAACAAGTTCTCAATGGGCAAAACAGCACTTAATTTTTTAATACTTCTGGTCTGCACTTTTGGAAATAGATATACAAGTTTGAAAGATGCATAAGCGAAAAATTACTGTATATTGACAAATTGACTGATGCAATAATGGCGGTTGTTTACTAAACTTTTAAAATTAGAATCAAGGATATTCTATTTCTATTATTTTAAAATTAGAAATTAGGTTTTATGTATAGGTATCTTGTAAGTGATGCTTTCTATTAGAGTCATTACATTTCAAATCAGGCAGGCAGGTCTGAAACTTGTCACATGACCCTCACATATTTTTTTGAAAAAAATACAGTAGTTACAACTAAGCGACATATAAAATATCCCAAAAGGATTTTGCAAAAAAAAAATTATTTCTCTAGTTACAGACGTTTAAAATTTGGGACAAAGTTGGCCGTTTTTAGAAAATCAGCAAAACACTCACTTCTAAAATGGCCACTGTTTCAAAAGTTTTTAACCGATTCGAATGATTTTTTTTCTATAAATAATGAAGGGATGGGATTTTATGTAGACACTAATTTTAAAAATTTAGTTGGCTTCTTTGATAAAGAAAAAAAGTGTTTCAGAAGTGAAAACAACTTTGAAGAACTTTTGTTCATTTTTGAACAGTTAAAAAAAAAACTTCATTTTTCCAAAATCTCGGCGCAGGCGATAAATTCGCCAATAATTTTGCAACCAACGGCAACCGAAATATCTCCGCTGGTAACCTTTTTCGTGTGCTGTTGCCAAAATGTCTGCTTGGCGAAATTTGCGCTGTGTGTAATAGAAAGGTTCCAAGTTAACATTAGCGCCTATGGGAAATTTCAATCCCATATAAATCCTGATCTGACAGACGAATTTTCTTGCAGCACACTTTATCGGAAAGATATTACGCTGTAGAACTTGTACAGATAGGAAGCTCAACAAGAACTGAACGAGCCTATTTTGATATGAATTATTTTGATCGGGATTTTTAAGATATTTCTCAATGATTAAATAAATTCACGAATGGGTGAAAGAATGAACGAATGATGAATGAAAGAGTAAATGAATCAGCGAAAGAATGAATGAAGGAATTAATGAGTGAATAAATGATAAAATAAATAGATGAGTGAATGAATGGATAAATACATGAATGAGTTAATAAAGGAATGAATAAAAGAATGACTGAATAAATGAAAGAATGAATGAGGGTGTGAATGAATATGTATTATCTGTTGAAAAAGGCATATGTGAAGTAGTTAAGTACTAAAGCTAAATGAGAAATAGATATCTAGATTATGAATTTGAATTTGGTGTACACGGGAAAGTAGGCTCGTATAGTACTAAGCGAAACTTCTTTTTCAATGCTAATTTCCATCTAGAAGCTCCACTATTGCTCTGAAAAACGGATTCCAAGCAATCCCGAAACATATGTCTGCATTATAATGATCATTTTAATCCAGTCCCCACAATGTAGACCCGTAAAAATTTCTATGTCCAGAGATTTTTTCTTTAGAATCGGGATCTGTAGAGGTTCTAATACGAAACTATCTTGGGTAGACATGTTGATTCCTGGGCGAAATAATTTTACAGGCCATCAAACATGGCGGCCATTTTGGTTCCTTTTCTCATTTGACATTCAGCAACCAATCAACATATAAACTTAATTTTGGTTTTAAACTTTGGTTTTGGGGTCTAAAAATTCAGGTAACATATTATTTAAGTCATTAAAACCATCTTACTACCTTCTTCAGTAGTTTGCGTGGAAATGTATCCGATAACTGTTGTTCAATATTCTGGTTGCAAAAATTGAGACTAGAATAAAAGAATTCTCAATAATAATATTGAGTTTTAACTCGTGTTTATTAGAATTATACGTTCCTTTTATTGGTAGAATTGTATAATAAAAGCAAAATGTAAAATTAAGCAATAAAAAATGAATGCATAAAAACATGCTATTTGAATTTGCATTCCTTGTTCGTACATTTGACAAAAGTAGTGCACTTTTCAACAGCAGCTTTGCAAGTACATCTTTTGAAGACAGAACCTAACATTTACTTACACAGGAGTTCGAACGTTAGCTTCATACCAGCTCCCTTTGTTAATTGAAATATATATTTATAATATATATGTGTGTGTGTATCGCTGAATATATTATTATACAATATATAAATACATATGGCTTAAATTTCTCTCAACTCAACTCTGGCGCAACAGCCCATGGGAGCTAAGTGCTGCTGTGCCCATCTAAGCTTACGAGGCCGAGGGTCTTGAAGAAGTAGATGTTCGGTGTACTACTTCTGAGATGCAGAAATAAATGTTCTGGTCAGGTAGTAGACTTGACTGGCTTTAATTCTTTCACTCAAATTGATGCGCTTAAAGTAATATTAATTTAATTTATTTTTATTTTCTGCGTGCTGTAAATATGCTATAGAAGAGCATTGCAAAAGGTTTGGTAGGATAATATTTCATAAAAATTAAACGTTCCGAATAAAATGAATACAAATATCTACTTGCTACGAAGTGAAACTTGAATTTTCAGGTGTTATTTCCAGGTTCACTTGGAAGATCGCAATATAAAAGTAATTGAATAAAGATATTGGCCAAAAAGTTAATATACTTACTATGCTACATACACTTCATTAGATTAATACTAGCTTAAGATAGTAACCAAATCAAAAATGTTTGAACATTAATATTTTAAAATTACCATTAGGATAAAAATGGTAGAATGAATATTTATTTTTTACATTTCAACAATAAAATTTACTTATAATATCATAATAGTAATTTAATATTATAATACTGTATTTTTATAAGAAATATTTGATAATTTTTCTTACAGAAATCACATAAACGTAAAAACATTTTCCCTACAAAATTAAAACAACGCACTTTTCTAAAATGGCTGGAAACGTTTCAAACTTGCAATTAAAAGTAGTTTATTTCCCAAAGATAACATTTCTAATAGTAACAAAGTCTCCTACTTTACATTTGAAGATTTATTCTAAGAATTTATTTATGCTAATTTAATATATTTGAGCTTTTAATGATTTTTTTTTTCTCTGTTGGTTGTTTGTTTCTTCTAGTTCCTTCCATTTACTGCGATTTTTTCCAGTTTCTTCCTCTGTACTAATAAAATTGGTTTCTGCTAAAAAATGAAAACCCAACCCTGCTCCGTAGTAAAATGGGTACTAAATGGTTTCATGTGATCTACTCATACATTTAAATATAACTTTTTCTATTTACTGAAAATTACATGTTTTATAATTGATATTTCTCTATTTCAAAACATATAATTTGCTCTGAATAAATTATCATCATAAATTATTATTGGTACCCTTGTTTTATAAACATGTTTTCTTGGAAAAGCTTCTAGAGGAACTGAACTCTTTAATTTTATTGCTATTTGTAAAAAATTGTTACGCTATTTTTTTCCTCCATGAAATATTTCATGTCTGATATTATAGCATATAATTTATTCCTGGAATATGAATGCTCATCATATTTATTTTGGATAAATTCTGCTTTTTTCATTTTTAATTTCCAGTTTACTGTAAAAAGTGAATGAAATGACAAAATGATATTTAGTCCGGGCTGGTTTTTTCCGGGGCGAAAAAAACCGGCTAACCCTGTTGTTAACTGTAGAAAGATCTGTTGTCCAGAAATTTTCTATTGAGAAAAATATTCTCATTGAAAACTGCCCTTGTTGTTGATTTCATGACACAAGTTCGAATGATAAAGTTAAAGAAAGTGAAAATTTTTGGAGAAGTCGTCAACAATGTTCTGCAGAGATCGGTGCCAGTATGCTCTTTGCAGGAACTTCATGTGGTGTTCGAACGTTATGTACTCGTATAACATGCTATATTTTCCTTAGTTTCTAGTCGTTTATTACTTAATAATGAGTTGCAACCTGCATTTATGTTCTTTGCAGGAGTAAGACATAACATTAAAGAGCTTAATAATATGTTAGAAGAGGCAGTTTGCGAATTGCTCCACACATACACTGGGCTGTTTAACATGGTTCAAAATCAGTGGTTGTGCTTTCGAATGATACAGACGTTTCGTACTGTTAATTCGATTTGCATCAACATGGATGTGCCAAGAAATATCTGAGTTCTGGATACTTTTTGGAATCGGAGAAAATAGACGTTTTATTCCCATCAAATATTCTTAGCAGAAAACTAAATTAATTGCTACCCAAAGTACACTCGAAAGTTCACATTCTTAGGTAATAACGAAATTAGCAAAATTGGGACAAAAATTTCAGCTATAAATTCAAATCCTATTTCATATTTGTCAGATTTTGCAGAAACAGAGGACGAGTGCGATTATGAAAACGTGGAGAAATACCTAGTGCAAGTCTGGAAAGCACATTCAACACGTGAAACATTTGATGATCTACGATTTAATGAATACAAGAAGTCAGTGTCACTAAGTGGACTTCCACCGACATCACTTTCAGTTAAAAGGCACATCCTAAGAGCGTTTTAGCATACAAGACTCTTCTTGAAAATAAACACTTTATAAATGATTCATGTCATTTTCGTTGGGGGAAAAAATGGGGTGCTGAAAACCAAAAAAATTTTTGAATTTCCTGCCACTGGAACTCCTGTGTGTGAGCAAATGTTAGGTTTCTTTCTAAAAAGATGTGCTTGCAAAGCTGCCGTTGTAAAGTGCCCTACTTTTGTCAAATGTACCAACAAGGAATGCAAATTCAAATAGCATGCTTTTATGCATTCATTTTTATTGCTTAATTTTACATTTTGCTTTTATTATACAATTCTACCAATAAAAGGAACGTATAATTCTAATAAACACGAGTTAAAACTTAATATTATTGAGAATTCGTTTATTCTGGTCTCAATTTTTGCAACCAGAATATTGAACAACAGTTAGCGGATACATTTCCACGCAAACTACTGAAAAAGGTAGTAAGATGGTTTTAATGACTTAAATAATATGTTACCTGAATTCTTAGACCCCAAAACCAAAGTTTAAAATCAAAATTAAGTTTATATGTTGATTGGTTGCTGAATGTCAAATGAGAAAAGGAACCAAAATGGCCGCCCTGTTTGATGTCCTGTAAAATTATTTCGCCCAGGAATCAACATATCTACCCAAGTTAGTTTCGTATAGGAACCTCTACAGATCCTGATTCTACAGAGAAAATCTCTGGACTTAAAAATTTTTACGGGACTATATGGTGGGGACAGGACTATTTGTGCTTAAATAAGTGTACAACTATTATTTTTTACAGTTTACTTGTGCACAAAGAACCTAGATTATTTTCAGTCCGCAATTCTTAAGGAAATTTCATTTATTTCTATGGCGATAATACTAAATTTTACAGATACTAAACGAATAATACTAACTTTTACGGAAATTTTTGGCAACCTACTTTGAAGTGAAGGATAAAATTACTTTTGATTTAAGTGATGAAGTCAAAGCAATCGATTCAAGATTTTGCATTGTACTTTACTCCCTGATATTCATGTTGGAGCTTTTGCATTATGTATTTTCCTAAAATAGGTAACGTTTCAACATTAGCAAGAAAAGTGAAACACAAAAAAAAAAAATGCAATCTTAAAATGAAAAGTGAAATTTTAAGATTGCATTTTCTTTTGTGTTATAAACGGATAAAACTTGATGTTTTAGAACATCAAGTTTTATCCGTTTATAAATTAAGTATCCTGAAACGTTTTTTAACCTTACTACTTACTTTACGACATAAAGGTTTCACATATTGTATTACGATTTACATGATTAAAATTGCTTTCATTTTTGTTATTTACAATTGTCAATAACGCATGAAATTGATTTCCCATCATGGTGGCTTTAATTAAAATCGAAATTTCCTTGCTACATTTTTATGATAAGACTTCATTTTTACTCTTATTTATATCCTATCTTTAATGCATATGATAATTTATTTTAGGGTTTCACATAAAAGGAAAAATACCTTTCAAGATATTAGTACACCAAAAGAACTTCTAGTGCTTACACGTGCGTTATTATTTTTTTAATGATAATGTTTTTTAGCTTCTAGCGATTTTAATCCGTCTGACAGATATGAAGAAAGTAATCATTTGCTCAGTTAGTAACCTCTGCAAAAAAACAAAATTGATGTTCAAGAACTTCTCCTCTTTGATAAACTAAACTGAAATAGTAGTTTTGAAACATGATTTATGGAAAAAATGTTTCCGAAAAAAGTTATTAAAATCGAAATATTCAACGATCTTTCAAGTTTCTTTCGTTGTTGCTTTTCGTCGTTCATATTTGCGGATAGATTTATAAAGATTTAAAAGTTATTAAATACTCGGTTCTTCATCTTGGTAAGTCGTCTGATAAATACCATGCAAAATGTATTTCCGTCATCATTTTGAAAATATTTATTCGGAAAAAAAATCGCTGAGAACGCTTTTCATTTTTAAATTGTCATAATAAATGTTCTCGAAGCTGTCAAAGTTTTCAAATAAAGGGTAAAGCCTAATACTGCGAAAAATGCTTTTTATTTTTGATTGCAATCACTGTACACTTTGTATCTTGCTCTTTCAAGTAGTTATGAGTAAAAGGTTGAGCTTTTATGACGGAATTTATTACCGTATTACAATAGATGCAATTTTACATGCAAGACAAAGCAATTTATGATACCAATGTCTAAATTCGTACATCTGTTGGGGAGAATCGGGAGGAGAGGGGCAAATTGCACATATTTCTTTTTTATTCCACTAGTTTCGACTTACAAAGAGTACAGCTTATAAGAATATACCCAGTGTGTCAAAGAATTTTTAAGTTCACGTTTATAAAATAAAACAAAAACTATTAAGGTAAATGACCCCGTAGTGGACACTTTTCTTTTCTTTTCTCCACCAGACCCCTACCTGTTAGCCGAGGCCTTAGGATTGCTTACGCTGGGGGAGAGATGGTGGGGTCTACGGATTTTACATGCACATATCCCCAAGTATACATGGTGGTCTTCAGTGGGTATCGAACGCGCGACCTTCCAGGTGGAAGTCCGACGTGCTCACCACTAGGCTACCACGGCCCTAACCGTAGTGGACACTGCTCTAGTAGTGGACACTTAGATCTTTAAGCTCCTAAAATAAGCGAATGTAACATTAAACTTGAACGAAATTATCAGAACCTATAGCGAACAATTCCTAGTGCTGGTTAATACAACTAAAGTTGGTGTGAAGCATCTATGCAAGTACATGGATCATAATATTTAATAGCTGCCTCCACAACCGTCACATTTGCTACTCTTTACTAAAGCCGATAAATAAGAAGGTTAGGGATTTGGGGAAATACATGGGAAAAAAAACTTGACATCATTTATGAATGGTCCCTTATTCATTTTTAAAACTATTTCTCCAAGTTAACAGCATAAAATAGATGATATTAATTTCTGTCCACTACTAATGCAAATACGTGTCTCATAAATTTCCACTATAGATACAAATTGAGCGTTTCGTAAATTTGACGTAAAAATCCTAATTTTTCATCAAGTGACATTTTATAGGTAATTAATTTTTAGAGAAATAGTTGGCGATTAAGCTAAATATGCAAATATTAATGTAAGTCCCTCGAAAAAAAATTGCCACGTAAAACAGTACGAAAATTTTCTTAACTGTGTCCACTGCCGGGTCATTTACCTAATTATATTTTTTTAAGTATTTTTATTCAAAATAAGCTCTTTCTACTTGTTACATGTGTTACAGCGGTTTAACAACAGTTTGAATGCCTGTTCCAGCTCAGATTGTGGGACTGCCTCCAATTTAATGATCTTAATGATATTTAATGATCTTAAATGACACAAAATTATTACACGTAAAATAATAGTGCAGAACTGATGTTTTAGAGAAAAATGAAGACTAAAATGTTTCAGACGAGCGAAATTTCCTTCCATGATTTGAACGTTTTAGAAAAGAACGAGCATTGCAAATGAGGAAAAAATTATATATAGTGATAAATCAGCGTATGTTGTGTGGATTTTGAATTAAAACACGTTTCTCTCAAACTTATACGGCATTAAGATGTCTCAAAACAATGTTTGATTATAAATTATCTTTATTTCTGACGAAAAAACAACACAATCAATTAAACTTTGTCTAAAGCTCATTTAGTTTAGACAATCACTTATATATATGTATGTATATATATACATTGAAATCCGCTTAATTTGACCACCGGTTACTCGGACCAGCTGCCAATTCGGACCAATTTCTACAGAACCAAAACATTTCTTATTACATAAGCCTAATATTATTCTCTTATTGGGACCAAAAATCTGTTTAATCGGACCAGAGAAATGAAAGCAAATATAAAAAAGGCGCCATAAGTTCCCGCGTAGAACGGATTTAAAATGGGTCAACGAACATGAAAATTAATTTATTAAGCATTACAATTCCTGTAACTTTCAATAAAGACCAACGATACTTACAGAGGAGATATTTAACAAATTTCCTCTAGATGGCGGTACTATTAAAGCAAAGGTCAAAGTTTAAGTAAATTTTCGAATTTACTCGGCTCAGCAGTCAGCACGTAAAATAAAACAGAATTATTATTTGAATAAAATTCTTCGATTGCAAAAGAAGTAAGTTATATTTTAAGTATATGTGGAAGTTATAATATATATATATTATTGTATATTATATATGTATTGTCGAAAGTAAAATGTTCTCAAGGTTTTGGTTTAAAGTAATTAAGCTTTTCCATCTACTATCGACCAAGGTTGCAAAAATAAACTGTTTTCAAAGAAGTACTTCAGTTCAGACTGCTAAAGTGATGCACTAAAATTGAATTTTAACCTCTTCATACGAAGCGTACCCAATTGGGTACATTTCAAAATTATGTTTATTAACTACTAATTGTGCAATTTGAAAGTTAAAACACCCAATTGTTTTTTAAATTAATCAACAGATAGTTTCATTCGTTTTAAACATGGAAAACATGGTAATTGGTCAATAATTATTACTTAAACTAATTATTATTTAAAATTTAAAAAAATTGAGTTATTTTGTTTTGTAATCATTTTTTAAATCAGAGAACCAAAAATTGTGTGAAAATTGTTTGTGCTTAGTTCTGGGGTCTGAAGAGGTTAAGGGCGCAAAATGACAAGGGGAAAAATCAAGTGCTCAAAACGTTTCTTGCAGTCCCCGAAGTATTGAATTTGAAACATGTTTCTCTCCTTTCTAGTGGTCTTATTCACCAGCCAATTCGAACTGTCAACTGCAGATCAAAGGCATCCGCAACCAATTAGAACGCTCATATCGGCGGTCCGAGTGTCTGACAGAGGGTCAAAGCGGTTCGTGAATAAGGTCGTAAATGAAATTTAGGACAACGCTTCTCATGAGATCGAACACAGATGAACAATCATCGATTAAATTTAGTTTTCTTCAGGAAAAAAAAAAAACAGTAATCCCAGTCGCTCGTATTTTTTATATTTCTCATTTTTTAGTGTGCTTGAACAACTTTTTTTAAATTAAAAACAAAAAGTTCCGTCTAAACCAATAAATGAAAGAATGAATAAGTGAGTTAATGAATATGTATTATCCGTTGAAAAAAGTATATTTGAACCAATTAATAACTATAAATAAATGAGAAAGAGAGAGCTAGATTAGAAATTTGAATATTGTGTATACGGGAAAGTAGGCTCGTATAGTTCTAGACGGAACTTCTTGTTTCAAATGTAAAAAAAAAAAGGATAACGATGATAAAAACTTGTGAAGAAAAATTAATAAAAATAAAATAAAATAAACATTGTCGGGAGATAGATTATTCCACTATTCCTTCCCAGCACGTGTATCGCGTACCACGTGTATACATCACTGAAAAAAAAATTAAAAATTCTAATTTGATAGGTTTTTTTTTTGTTGTGCAACTAACCAGTGAGAAATACCTATTCAATAGATTGACAAACTTTAAAAGAAAAGAGGAAGAAAAAGAAAATGTCTCAATTCATGAATTGATCCAATTTATGATTTTCAAAGAAACTACTTCGTGGAAAAATACCGGCAATTACCGAAATAAATTACATTTTTTCAGGCTTCAATTGGCCGTTTTATTGTGAAAGAAAAGAAGGAATACAGCGATGCCTTTTTTGTCCTTGATCGAAGACATGCTTTCATGAAACGCATTAATACGTAAAGCATGAAATATAATCTTTAAGCCCACAGACCTTAAAAACGTATTTTAATGATTTCAATTAAGAAAATATTATAAAAGTAAAATTTTTTATAATGAATTTGATGTGACTTTTAGAAAAAGAGAGGCGTTTCATTCAATGAAATTAATTAAACAAAGTTTTGGGGCTTAATGCAGAGTTTCTCATCCTTTCAGTATTCGCGGCCAAATTTTCTATCATAATTTTCATCGCGCCCCCCACTTACCATAAAATGTATGCAACAATAATGATATTGAGTACTTTGGATTCTGTTTTTGAATTATTTTTAATTACCTGCCAAAACAAGAGTAAAAACGAGTAATTTAGTACTAAAATTAGTTTAAAAATAAATCACTATTTGAATTTTGATAGGAATATAGTATAGGATGACTTTTCTGCGCTAAAAACAAGGGCATTTTGCATTCTATTACCATTTTCAACATCCTACTTTTGTGAATTGGATTTTCTGCTGTGGCTTCTTTGAAGACAAACTATAGATCTCGGTTAAATATAGAAACAACTGATAGTGGCTATTTCTAATATTAAGCCTTCCTTCGAAAAACTTCGCTGTGCAAGACAGGCCCAATGATGTCACTAATAATTATTAAATTTATTTTTCATTTAGTATGTTTTGATTGAGAAAGTTTTAATTTATTAGTTTGTTTTATTTTAATAAGTTATTAAATATTTCGAAATGTATTTTGTTTTCTATGTGCATATGTGCTTTCCTTTCAGTCAGTTAATCAATTTTTTAAAGTAATATTTTCTCTTGGATACTCTTGCGCCCCCCCTAGGGGGCGCGCACCACAGGTTGAGAATCGCTGACTTTTGTGATTGTGCTTGTATCACAAAAGTTGTTTTATACTTAAGGTCTCAAATAGGCAATTAAAGTATTCAAAAACATTTTTAAAAAAATGAGGAGGCTGTAACGAAAATTTACTGAAATAATTCTTATATCCGATTAAAAAAATTTACTTTTTGTAGTTTAAAACCTATTTTTTTAGGAATCTACTTATATGTTTCTTTACCAGCAATGAAATTGTTTTTTTATTAAGTTAGTGGGAAAAAAATTAATCCTTTTTTTTTTCTTTTTTAACATCAATTAAGTTTTTTTTTTTCAAATGGGCTGCAGTATTGGTTCTTAACCATTACAGATGTAGTGCATTCCCAGAGATTGGTATCAACTCTTTCAACAGCGCTACAATGTGTGTGGTACCATTGCCGCAATTTTTGACGCGCAGTTTCCTACTAGATGGCAGAGATGGCCTGAGCTCTCATTGATGCAAACTGCACTAAGAATTTAATTTAGCCCAGATTATCCACGCCAATCGGACACCCAATGATCTTTTACATGCCGCACAATCATACGACACGAACGCTCTCGATTTTCTGCATCTTGAAAACCCACTGACTTGGGCCAGGTTTGATCATGCGAACGTTTGCGTACGAGGCCAGCGCCTTACCACTACGCCACCCTGCCGGCGAATCATTTAAGTAGGAATATATTTCTTGTAGAAAAATTCGGGCTGTCCTTAGTTATGCTTTTTTCTAAAGCAAAACACATTATTTTTAAAATAATAATAATTATTATTATTTCAAAAGTAAATTAAAGGAATATGAAACTATGTTTCCCTTAAGATCATAAATAATTACAGTTTCTTCTTTAATTTTTACTACATTCAATAAAATAATCCGTGTATATATCAGGTTTATATGAGTTAAATTTGTAAACTGTTTCACAGGATGGAGATCATCCATTACATTTTTTGTGTGTTTCTCCCTTTACTTTTACTCCCTTTGGAAGTTCTGATACCATATATTACGACTATAAGACAAACTTTTATGTTTAAGCAAATTTTATAAAAAAGTAACAACTTAAACATTTGTCATTAGACTAAAAATAAATTGATACTTTCTAAATAATTCGCAAAACAGAAACAACCTTTAAAATCCGAAATGGTCATCCTCTGAACTTTTTCCTAATTTCTTCCTGACATTTTTAAGACAGAGAACTGTCTGGAACTATCTTAAATATGTCAGAGACCTGACATTTTTAAGACAGTTATCAGACAGAATAATTTTTAAGACACATACATTTTTAAGACAGAAGCACTTCTCGAAGAAAAAAAGTGAAACTTTATGCTTCGTAAAATACGGTTATCTACTTGTACTATGGTAGTGCAAAGTTCTACCTGAACACTTCAGAACTCGCACTGGGAGCAAAATACTCACACCAAGAAAAAAATGGATATCTAGTATTCTACTTCATAGGCGAAGGTGCTGATATCTCTAACTTCTCTTTGTAATCTTCTCCTACTGTTCCGATGTTTCACAATCATTAAGTCTTTGACTGTCCACGGGAGGTGTTTGCTAGTCGAAGTTGTGAATGTTTTTTTTCATTGCGAGAGTTGTAGTGAAACTTTTTTTTCTTTATTTTTTGGAATGAAAGTGTTTTTCTCATCAAGCGCGTGTTCGTGTGATATACCGAAAACTATTTTTTATTTTACTTTGTTTCATAAAACGTTAAAGCAAATATGTACCTAAATGGGCTGGAATAAAAGCATAAATCAATTACATAGTCAAGTTATTGAATTATTTAAATTTCTTTGTACTGAAAAATTTTTATTTTCGAAGACGATTTCATGGGGAAGGTTGCTGGTTCAACTGGCTCTGGCTAAAAATTATTCTTATGAAACTTACAAATAAGACATAGTTTGCAAAAACAATTTTTGCTTAGTTTTCATTAGGAGCATTTTTTACCCCACACATGAAAAGTATCTAACTTTTGTGACATAAATTTCGTGAAAACAGTACCCCTGTATGAAATATTTTGAATAGTATCAATATTTTAGGTAACATTTGGAGTTTGGAATAAATAAAAATGCTTTAGAATTAAAAAAATGCTTTTTGAGGTAAAGGGGCCATACATAAAAAGCTATAACTTTAAAATTAATAAAGAAATTGGTTTTTTATTTTTATTTTAGCTTTCAATAATTAAGAATTGAATTTTACATTCAAATCTAGATTAATGGCAACATTTTTGGTGGAGAAAATAGTGAATTTGTTTGTTTGGGCAAAATTTGGATTTACCACACCTCTTTTAACTTCTCTCTGACATTTTGTTTAAAAGAATTTGCAGTAAATTGGCGGCGTGGAAAGTGATTTAGACAAATCTCAAAAATATTTCCTATCGGTGAAGCTAGATTTAGTCTAGATATTATTTTACAGCAGTTTAAATGAATTGGGGTAAACTGTTCATAGTATTAGGTACATTCTAACTCAAGTAATACTTCTAAAAGGAAATTTACCCGAACAGACATAAAATACATCTCAACTCTGCTGATCACCCACGTCTTCCTTTTCATTCCAAAAGTTTCACGTCAAGTTTTTTCCATACTCTATTTTATTCTATTTCCCAACAAGAATTTCGAAATAAATTCTAAATGTTCAATATGGTCTGTAAATACGATTCTTGCACGGACATTCCATTCTTACAATCTTATCACCTCCAGTGTTCTTACTATCATAACTAAATTGATAATGTTAACTGGAAAGTTAAATAATTCAGAGACGAACTTTCACACACAGCAGTATTAATTTTTCAATGCAATGCATAAATAGGAACTTAAATATAATAGCGAAAGTAAATTTCTTTCTTTCCTTTTCAGTACATTATCTTTTACGAGCCTAGGAGGAAAGTTCAAACTTCTTTATTTTTGCTTGATAATGCATTTAGAGCAGTTTGCAATAAAATTTATTGCCCTTTTGTGCTTCACGTTTTCATCCTACGCATAATAAGTGTCATAATGAGAGAATATGCCATATTATTTCTACTAGTTATACATTTTGTGAAATAAAAAAGTCGTGTTTACCGTTTTTCGACTTGCACATTTTATTAAGAAATTATATTTTCTCAGTCAATTCAATAGACTTGATTCATCTTTCTTATGATAAATTTTATACTTAGAAAATGTTGAAAACATGTGATTTTTTAAGGAATAAAGCAGTAAAAAAAAAGATAACTTAAAACGATCAATAATACAGTATAAAATTATTTTAACGCATTCATCGCGGCAATAGAGCGCCTTTGTCCCACCCTCTGTGCTAGAGTTCCCCCGCCAATCTAAAATTGAAAGAAAGCGTGAATTTCTTTAAAACTCGTTTGTTCTATTTTAAAATATAATAATCAAAGGCAATTGATAACAATACTCACTATAATGATTTATTTGTGTTCACAGACATAAACAAACAATAATAATAAAAAATATTTTAAAAATCATAAATATCGCAGAAATTGGAATCTTTCGAAAGTACAAAATTTTTCCAAGCAAAGAAGTTCTACAGATATAGCAATCTTTGATGTCTTTGTTTTTTTTTTTTTTTTTTTTGTGTGTAGTTTTCGTTTGCTATTTTTTTTCCTCAAAAAAAAAAAACAAACACGTGTACAAAAAAAAAAGAAAAATAAAAAAAACGTAATAAGAGGGCAAATCAAACTTCAATGCTTAACTTAATTGTCTTAATAATGTGAACAATATACTATAGTTTTTAATGTTCCGAATCAGCTTCGGAAAAACCCGTCGTCAGCACTTAGTGCTAAGCGGTTAAAATCGATGACGCAGGAGGCAAAAATTGCCTTTTAAACATACTGACATGCATGCATTTTTGTTTGTTTCTATCTTAATTAATTCCTTCCAGGGTGCCTAGGCACTAAATGTGTGCAAAAGAAAAAAAAAACTCTTTGAGCAAATGTTGAATTAAAAAATATGAACATAAAAATGGATTAAAGAATATATATTACAGGGGGAGAAGAGGAGATGCTAATGCCAACTTTATAAGCATTTTAACTTAATTCGTTACTCAAACACATTTCAATAAATATTTGAATTCTGAACAGGATTTGTGAAGCTCGGAGCATCGAAGTTATGAATGAATTTCAATTTAAAAACTATGTAAACTAGTAAATACTCCAAAAGTATATCTTTATGGTCGACTCGAAAGTCCGACCAAATGTCACCGAAAAGCAGGCCGAATAGGCCGAAGTTCAATAAACTCTTTTTTTTTGTCCCACCAATACCACAAAAACAAAGTTTTTATACCAAAACCCCACTTTTATAATAGGTATTTTCTCACTTCTCATTTAGTACAAGGCCCTCTATTTATCCTAAACCACGTAGAAGGTGAACGCGGCCTTGTGAATCATAAGCAGTTGTCAGTAACGTGTCGAGTTAAAATAGAAGGCTTTGTACGGGCAATTTATACATATTTATGTACTGCACTGCGCACTTTAGGAATTTATTGGAGAAAAAGTAAGTTAAAGAATATACACTGTTCTCATTTTAACACTAATTCTATAATGCATAACTTAAATGCAGGAAACACGAGCAAAATAGTAACATAAATTGCAGACCTAATTCTTAAGAAAATTGATTCACTGATAAATGATTACACAAGTATGAAAATGCATCCACCCTCTAAGGGTGCTTACACATCAAAGGTGTCAATAACAAAAAAATAAACTTGTCTTTTCTCATCTGCGCACCCGCAGAGCATATATTTGAAGGCAAAAATTTTTACTTTCAAAAATATGCTCTGCAGTTGCGCAGATGACAAAACACAAGTTTTTTGTCTTTCTCGCCTTTGGTGTGGAAAGACCCTCAGATAAGAATCACGGCACGTGGAAGGATCGTAGCTGACGTCTACTTCCAGCAGTTGGCAATATAATTGTTTTGTCATTTAATTACGAGCAAAGAAAACTAGGCCAGATGGTCGCGAGCCGAATACTCAGGAGTCCACTGTATATAATTATATTTATATATATTTACATATATACAGTAAAACCTATAAAAGTTGACAACCTTTGTAAGTTGGCCACCTGTCTAAGTTGACCACTTTTGTCAGGAACGGAATTAGTCTAATATTATACAATATAGAGAAACCTTTGTAACTTTGCCACCTGTTTATATTGACCATTTATGTATGCCATATTTGGGTGGGAGTATTATAAAAGACAAATTTGTTAGTTGACCGCCTAATCGTTACTATTTTTATTTGTTTATCTATTTTTGAAAAGCTAAAAAAACTTAAATAACTTCTCCAGGATATTTTTTATGTTATAATGTTAGACTAGTATTTGCCTTGATAGATGAAACATCAATATACAGTTTGCCCAAACTTCTTTAAAAAGTTAACCATATGGGAAAACTACTATGAGCACTCTTATATTCTTTAAATAAGTTTCTTGTTTTTTCTTCTAATTGATCTAGCCATTTTGAAAACTTGTGTATTTTTAGGAAGTCTTTACCATCAAATAAGTAACTTACATAATTTATAAGATATATATATATATATATATATATATTTAACTAAGTGCTTTAATTTTAAAGTTGTATAGAATGCATTGTAAGTCATTCAGGTTAAATTTATCTAATGATATTTTAGATATTTGGGAAAGAATAGCTAATTACTAATTTTAATGTAACGTTAATACATGAAGTGATATTTAATTATTTAGAAATGAGTAAACGTATAGAGTAGGAAATGGGAAAAAATATCCACCCTTTATAGGTTTACCACCTGTCTAAGTAAACCACTAAAGTGCTACACCGCAAGTGGTTAACTTTCACAGGTTTCACTGTATATATATATATATATATATATATATATATATATATATAATGTCTGCAAAAAATTCTGAATTTTAGCTGTTTTTAAGGCGCTTGAGAAACCGTAAGATTTTACTTGCTTTCAAAAAAATAAAATTATAGCAAATTATATGTTTAAAGCAAAACTTGCCCCACCCTTGCCAAAAATAACTTCGAAAGTATTTTTCCTATACTTTTCGCTCCACCCAATTGCTAACATTCAAGTATTTTCTTTAGTACATTCGATTCACATTTTTCGACTCTTTTTACATTCTGAATAACATTAAATTCCCTAAACATTAGCTGTTTAGATTCATATTTCCATTTTTCAGGTAAATTTTCTCAGATCCGTCATTTTCCAATTATATAAGTGACTATAAAGGTAGAAAAATAAAAAACTGAAACATAAACTCTGCAGTTTATTTTGATTTTAAAGATAACATAAAACTGCATATAAAATGATCCAGCTTTAAAAATTTTTAAAGTCAAAGCTTCAAATTTGAAAAAGCGAAAGTTGAATACATTAAAATGGTTTGGTGTTGTGTTTCATTTCGAAAACTATTTCTATCTGTATATATTATATATATCTTCTTTTTTTAAGTAATAAATATGCGATTTATTTAAAAGCATCATGGTTTATTACGCTTTAAGAAAGACAAACTTAACAACGCAGGAATGAAAACTAGAAATGAAACGCACTCAAAATATAAACTAAAGGCTTTTATCGTAGAAAATTTAATTTAAAAATAAAAAATAAATTCTTATGCATAAAAGAAGCACTTAAAAATAAGATTCACGTAGAAGACATTAAAAATTTCTACGGTTTCCTCAATGTGCATTACAGTACAGCGCTCATGAAAAAAAAAGTGTTATAAATATTAACAAGAAAAAAAGTAAAATGTGAAATCAAGAAAATTAGTTAGAAAATTAGTTAATTCCCCTTCAAAAATAAACACAATTAAAAGCATAATAATAATAAAAGGAGGAAGAAGAAGAAGACACACATGAAGATAGTTCTCCACTTCATGGTGCAATAGCAGAGCAATTATCAATATGATGGGATGAAAATTATTATTTATTTTAAAGAAACAACGCACGAAAATAAAACTGCTTTCATGTAAATATATATTAATAAAAAAAATAATTTAGTGCTTCTCACAGGAGTAAAAACACGAAAGATATAAGTAAATTGTAATATTAAAGTTTTCTTTAGAATTTTTCTAATTTAAGTCATTGCAGCAATCTTTTTCATAAGGAGTATTTGTATTTTGCTTCCTCAATATAATTAGTTAATTCATACTTGTTTTAACTATCCGCATCGTTTTAACAGGAAATTTAATGTCAAAAGAATGCAAAAAAAAAAAAGAAAAAAGAAAAAAGCAAGCAAACAAACATGTTTCATGAGCAATAACGTTTCATGTCGAAATTTGTAATGATATACTGTTCAAAATGATGTCCTTAAAAATGAGAAAATGCATCTGCTTATTTTGTTTTGTAATGTTGGCTGAGAAATAAGTAAGCGTCGTTCTTTTTAAGTACCGTTGCTCATTTAGAAATTACAGTTACAGAAAGGGCAACTTTTTTTTTACTGAAATAAATTAAATATTTTAAGAGCAACTTTACGTTCATAATTAATACATGATTTCTTTTTAACGATTACCGTCAAGTGCACCAACTTTGTGCTACAACGTCCTTTTAGACAATAGGACAACCTAATTGCTATTGAGGTGTAAGAAGAGCTTCGAAAAATTTTTAAGAGTTGTAAAAAAAAGTTTCGAAGCTCTATTTACACCTCGGCATCCAGTTGGTAGCCTTAGTGTCTGAAAAGATGTTGTGGCACAAAGTTGACTTGCTTGTACAAAGTTGGCGCACTTGACGGTACTTTTTGAGTAATATTTGTATCACAATTAAGGAACTATTTACCGCGTGATACGTCAGAACGCGTGCTTCGTCAGAACGTTTCAAGAATTTTAGTAGTCTGGTAGTCACTTCGGAGCAGAAATACAAGATAAATTCGTCGGACGCAGCAAAACAAGAAAAAAGAATAGACGTTTGGCTAAATAACGCTCTTCTAGATTAGGATATGAAGAAAATTTTCGTTGAAGTCTTAAGCACCGTAGCTGGTACGTTTAGAAGCTATATAGTTCAACTTTCACACTGACCGCTCAATGTCCTCCTGGCTTAGAAGAAGAGCACTCGCTTTTGATCAGGGAGAGCTGAGCTCGATTCCTTAGCGTAGACCGCGGATTACTGTTCCCAAATAAGACGTATTCTTGCTTCACACAAGTTGTGCCATTCTCTAATAAAGTGTTATCTTATGGTGCGTCTACAGTTGAGCAATGCTCAACTTGATCGGCGGCCAGCGGCTCACCCGAATGGCTGCTCGCGTGCTCAGGACATGCGCAGAAGCTGTTTTCCGTCTTTGTGAAGTCATGCTCACACTGAGCGTGCTCTAGTCTGGTTGCTGCTTTACATATGAGAAAAACTATGGGCTTTTTTTACTAGTGGTGTCCCAAAAATGAAATCGCATTGGATTATTTTTAATAAAAGAGTTACTCAAAAAATAAGAACTTAGTTTTTCAAATCTAAGTCTATATGACTCGGAGCTATTCCGAGAACATGATGTTCTTGGAAAACATTTCATCCCAATAATAAGAATTCTGACTTAACTATAAAAAACTGTTCCAATTTGTGATTTTAATTAAAACAAATTTTTCAGGTTAAACACACGCTTTCTAAGTGAAATCTTAGTTTCGATTCTTAAAGTCATACAATTAATTTGTTACTCCCAACCCATGAAAATGCACTATTAGTTTTATTAAAAATACAAATTAAATTTCGCAGATTTAAGTCACTGGCTGAGATGAGCGCTAGATGTAGGTCAAATAAATATATTTCTCTTATTTTTCTAAGTTAAAAAAAAAAAATTCTTGATTTATATTTGCTACGCATAAAAGTTTTTGATTTCATCGCGTGTAAATGACAAAATCAATTGTGCACGATGGAAGAGTGTTTGAGACAATAGAAGCAAAACATAAGCCTAAAACAAAACATAACTCATCTAAAGTAAAAAATGAGGAACATTATCTTTTGAACCTCTAATTGCCTTTGTGTATAATTTATCTTTCATAAGCACAAAAGAGATTCCAAAAACACCTAGTTTGTATTTCAAAAATATGGTACTTCACCCAACGCATTTAGTCGTTTCTTTCGAGCGAATCGTTTACTCGCGCTAGACATAGGTTACGGTTCGCTGTAAACAAAATGTACTTAAAGTTCAAACTCTTTTTCTATCACGAAGTATATTTCCTTCTTCCGACCCTACCGATTTCATCATAATTGAATTGTTGCTACCTTCGTCACACATACAAATACAAATACAAAAGTGACGACCAGCAACAGGCACAGGGCCCAGCTAGGCTGGTCCTAGTCAATTTAACAATCTCCAATGAACATCATTGCTCTCATTAAAATAGTCTTCCTTAAAAGCAGAAAATAGGATAGGGTCATATCCTATTTACGAATAAAATGTATAATATTACACATTGAAAAATATATTCGTGGGAATAGCTATTTCAGATTCGCAAGTAAAAAAAGCAGGGGCTTTAGGAAAAAAAAAATTCTCAAAGTGGGCGGTGTGCGAAAAAAGGTTGCGAATGTATGCTCTAGACTATACATATTGAGCCTTTTAAGCCTAACCTCATAATAAAAGTCTGAGAGACCACTTAACCACTTACCAATCTAGTAACCCTCCTTTGAACCCTCTCTAATAAGATAATATCCTTCTTTAGATAAGGAGGCCAAAACTGAACAGCATACTCCAAATGACATGATTGATAGATGCCAATTCTTCAGAGGAACTATCGATTTTATAACAGCGACATTCGAAATCTGGCCAAGCTTCTGACACTGTATAAAATCTATGTACATTATGTTACAAAATATATTTTTTTGATTCCAGAGAGTTGTGTGTGATCTAGAACGTTATTTCTGAAGGAGAACCGATTATTTCCATAAAGCTACTCTAAAATAGTTTAGTTTATAATGAGTGAGCAAAGCAAGCTTGAACTCGCGAAGCGATCCGAAGGAGCTGCGTAAGCAGTTCTGGGGATTAGCGAGAAGGGGGGCAGCAGTGAAGGAGCCCCCTAGTAGTTACAAAAATGCGTCTTTATCAAAAAAAAAAAAATCTTAATTGGTTAGTTTTTTTTCCGGAACGCTTCCTTTGCTCCTATTATCTGCAATTATGCCTACTTTAATTACCCAGTTTTGTCTGCTGTTTTGTTTTACGTTACAATCACAAGAAATAAAATTTAATTTCTGTATTTAAAATTATACTTCAAAATCTATTTATTTGAAACGGATTGCAGTTTTTTTTTTTTTTTTGACAAAAAATGTGTAACTGTGTAGAGATTTAACGAAAAAGAATATAAAACTGTTATTTATTGGATAATTGTGCTTTAAGCCTTTTTTGTGTAACATATTTGCAAATACAGATGATGTGCTTGAAGAAGTAGCACAATTGAAAATACTGAACTGATATTTCTAAAGAACAGAAACCCCATCCTTAATTTCTAAGCAGTACCTAAATCATTCGTTCAAATTAAAAATGCGTTCTATTGTTTGAGAATTTTCAATTTAAATTATTTCGAAGTTTAGGATTAACGATTAATTAACACACTAAAGATGAATGTATTTCTTTAAATACTGTTATTCATTCACTAAGAGAAAAGTGGTTCATGTAGTATTTTGTCACAAAAGCGTTTCTCAAACTAACTTTTCGCAGGCACTTTGTCGTATATTCTCTTAATTTAGTCATTAATTTGTTGTTATGCTTGAATTCAGTACTATGGTATTAAAAGTAATACGCATTTGTATGAGCACTTAATGTTGAAACTGAAAAATTGTAATTAAATCATGAAATTAATGTTATTATATTAAAGCATAAAATGTAAAGAAATTGCGTACATGGGGATTCAAGCATGCTACAGAGATGGCAAGTAACCAATTGTGCAGTAAGGATAAGATGTTTAACGTGTATTGACAACTACACTGGAGGAAAAAAACTTCTACAGAGTTCGTTCATTTTTATTGAATGTTACGATGAGGATTTTCCTGAATTTCCTTCCTGATCAATAAGAATTCAGCACTTGATATTTTCCTCGTTTTTAAATCACTAAAAAGATTTGAGCTTCCCAATTCTAAGCAGCGGATGCAATAAAGTTACTATGAAAATTCTCATTAGCATTAGAAATCAGCAGGAAATTTTAAAATTTCTACTAAAATCCTATATTTTGAAATGTGAAATTTAGTCTACTACACTTTTTTTTTTTTTTACTTTCAAAATGTCGAAAATAAACTGGATTGTAGGATGTAATTATGAACAACTGTAATTTACGATTTCCATAGCTTAGATGCAATCAATTGGGCACGCCCAGTTAATACCCGCAATTATTATACTCTACTCGTCTACGTCAATAGTTTCAGACCACATTGTGTACCTCATTTGTGGGTTGCTACAATTGCATCGTTTTCATGATCCGTGTGATATCATCCATTGTTACGTGAAACGAGTTTGTTTTCCGTTAACTGATCATGATTGTACCTTGTACATTATATTCCGGATCTGTTTTTATCAAAGCGGTGAATTGCATAGACACATATTACGTGAAACGAGTTTGTTTTCCGTTAACTGATCCTGATTGTACCTTGTACATTAAATTCCGGATCTGTTTTTATCAAAGCGGTGAATTGCATAGACACATATTACGTGAAACGAGTTTGTTTTCCGTTAACTGATCCTGATTGTACCTTGTACATTATATTCCGGATCTGTTTTTATCAAAGCGGTGAATTGCATAGACACATATTACGTGAAACGAGTTTGTTTTCCGTTAACTGATCCTGATTGTACCTTGTACATTATATTCCGGATCTGTTTTTATCAAAGCGGTGAATTGCATAGACACATATTACGTGAAACGAGTTTGTTTTCCGTTAACTGATCCTGATTGTACCTTGTACATTATATTCCGGATCTGTTTTTATCAAAGCGGTGAATTGCATAGACACATATTACGTGAAACGAGTTTGTTTTCCGTTAACTGATCCTGATTGTACCTTGTACATTATATTCCGGATCTGTTTTTATCAAAGCGGTGAATTGCCTAGACACATATTACGTGAAACGAGTTTGTTTTCCGTTAACTGATCCTGATTGTACCTTGTACATTATATTCCGGATCTGTTTTTATCAAAGCGGTGAATTGCATAGACACATATTACGTGAAACGAGTTTGTTTTCCGTTAACTGATCCTGATTGTACCTTGTACATTATATTCCGGATCTGTTTTTATCAAAGCGGTGAATTGCCTAGACACATATTACGTGAAACGAGTTTGTTTTCCGTTAACTGATCCTGATTGTACCTTGTACATTATATTCCGGATCTGTTTTTATCAAAGCGGTGAATTGCATAGACACATATCAGGAAAAATCTCGCTGACGCAAATGTTTAGCATTTGAGTACGTCAAAATTTTTCATTGCATTACTACCAGGGCTTGAAAAATTTTAAAAGTTTCACATGCTCTGCCGGCCATGTTTGTCTAAAATATTTCATGCCCGAACCAAATTTTTACATTCTCAGAAGTTGTTTTATTGCGTGTTACTAAAAGTGTTTGAATTTGACGTATAGCATTAATCAGACAAAAAATTAAGTTAACAGCTTTATATCTGAATCAAGAATCATTTTAACGTTAATCTAAATCATTAAAAAATTACATTACAAATAAATATTACATAATAAGTCATCGAAATAATAACTTTTGGAAATAAATATTTGATTAAAAAAGAATCTTCAACTCTTACATGCCCTGATCGGAATTTTTACATTCCCGGGCATGTCGGGCAATTTAATTTTCGAGCCCTGATAACTACTGAATCTTACCTCTTTTAAAAAAAAAACTTAATTCTACTCAACACATTGATTCAAACATTTCATTTTATAAATCATTCGAATTTAAGACTAATATATATTTTAATTACCTCTTTAATGATTTAAACGTATTTAATATGACAATGTTAAAATTCATATTCTTACATGCTTCTTCATTATTTCATATTTTTAATGCAGAGCCTTTTTTCTCACGAAATTTTAAAAATTAGCGCCTGATTTCTGAAATAGCCAACCTAATTACTTGTCGCATTAAACTCTCAATGTTTTCTCATAATCTTGCTTATAGAAGAATTTTAATGCATAAATCATTGAATAAAAAATTGTTTTAAGACGAGCAAAGAAAAAGAAAGAAAAGGTACGATTAAACCTATTTTCGATTTAAAGCAAATTAAAAACAATTATTTAACATTAAAGTTTGTTCTAAGTGAATCTGTCTGTTAAACCAAGGTTCATATTGGATTGAAATTTCCCGGACGCGAGAATGTTTTAGTTTTTTTTTCTTTTAACTTCTCAAAAAAACAATTTTTTCAAATCAAAAAATATTCTACCTCGAAAGCTTGTTAAAAGGAACTTGCATTTTCTGTCCAAGCTTTACATAATCTGCTCCATACTTCTCCTTCGGCGCTAATGTTAAAATTTTTTTAACTGTTCAAAATTGAGCGAAAAAATTTTCAATTAAAAAAATAAAATATGTAAATTAGGTTTTTCCACCGAGATCTTTTGAATGCAAAAAAAAAAAAAAAAAAATCTTTCGAATCCGACAATCCCTTCAAAAATTATTAGGGGGGGGGGGGCAGAGAGGCACAAAGACAGACCGACATACATTTTCCGGATCGCAAAAACCTACTTTAAAATCTTTCATTATTTATTAAATTACTTACTTTCTTTTTACATATTTTTCTATTTAACGAAATTTTACGATACATACCTTTTTTTTTTTTAATGTTTCAGGAAAATAGGCTAAAAATAAAAAGAAAAGAGAAAAAAAAACCGCAGATTTTTTCTTTTTTTTTTTTGCAACGTTTCCACAGTGCATTCCTATATATATTTTGAAATTTTATACTATATATATATATATATATATATATTATGGTGTTTCATTATGGTGTCTAAAGCTGTGAGGATATGATTAATTTTTTTATATGATTTGCTCCGAGTCTCAGTAACGTAAAATATATATTTATGCCAAATTTTAAAATGATTGGACAATATTTAGGGGCTGCACACATTAATCACTTTTATCTCAAACTAGTAAAATGCCTAGTATTGAAGTGCTTTGTATTTACAGACATCTCGTAAATTTCTTTCATTAAAAGAATGAGACAAGTTGCCCATTTTGTCAGCTTCATATATCTTCTCTTTTGACACGAGCCAATTGTAAGCCGATTTGCTTCAAAGAATGATTTGGACATGGTACAACTTCTGAGCATTATCCAGAGTTACGTTTCAAAATAGTTCTTACATAGTTTTTAAGAGGAACCTTTGGTATTTGTTAGAAATAAACCTACGACTGTCAGAACGACGAGAAAAACACATTTCTCGGATACATTTGGAAAAATATGACAAAAACTTAAGAAACCAAGCTTACAAAGAAAGATGTAATGAAACAATTAGAGTGTAAGAACCAATTTTTAATTGAAAAGACATGGGTCACTTCGTTATTAATAAAACAAAGACGTTATTTGAATTTTTAGGATCTTCGAATAGGCAGAATGCTGCATTGATTCTGTAAGAGGCCGTGTGAACACTTTTAATGTGATAAAAACAATTGAAGCAACGTAAAAATGCACAAATTTCGCAAAATCCAGCAGACGGGTTTCAAGGTTGCAAGGAACCTCGAGGACCTATTAAGGTGGTCAATGACACTACAGAAAGCGAAGCTGCTGGAATAAGAAAGTTGAAATAAGCAGTCAGGAATTATCCGCAGAAGCAATTCCTGTTGCAGGTAGTCGAGCATCACAGAAAAGTCAGTACTACATGCACAAAAAAAAAAAACAAGAAGTTCCTTCTAGAACTATACGAGCCTACTTTCCCATATACACCAGCTTCAAATTTATATTCTAGCTATCTCTCTCTCTCTCTCTCGTTTAGCTTAAGTTCTTAATTGCTTCAAATATACCTTTTTCAACAGTTAATACATATTCATTTAATCATTCATTTATTCAGTCATTCAAATATTTATTCACTCAGTTATTAATTCATTCTTTTGCTTATTGATTTAATCATTCATTAATTCAAAAATATTCTTGAAAATCTTGATCAGAAAATTTCATAGGAAAATGGGCTCGTTCGTTCTGGATGAACTTTCTATCTGTGCATGCCAGGCAATATGTTAATTTTTTTTTAACTGTTCAAAAATGAACAAAAATTGTTCAAATCAATATTTCACGCCAAGAACTTCTTCCAGTGAGCTTGTTCATTGCAACTTGGATCTTGTACCCAGAGTTTACATAATTTGCTTCATTTTCGCCCATAGGCGCTAATGTTAAAAATTTTTGAACTGTTCAAAATTGAACAAAAACTTGTTTAAAAAGTTCTAATGAGATGTCCTCGCCGAGATCTTTCGAATGCAAAAAGAATTTTTCGAATCGAACAATTCGTTCAAAAGTTATTAGGGGGGGGGGGACAGACCGACAGACAGACTGACAGACCGACAGACACTTTTTCCCCCACTCAATACCCTACCTTCAAATTTTTTATTTTTCAATCTTTATTTAATAAACTTATTTTTGACTTTTCCTGATTTCTAACGATATTTTCATGATACATTAAGCCTTCTTTCATGCTTTATTATTATTTTTTTTACTTTTACAGGAAAGTAGGCTGAAAAGAGATTGTATCGCTCAAAATGGATTAATTTAACAAATGTTTTGCCAATGATACTATCTATTAATGATTAAATCTAACTTTTTGGCGACAACATCGTAAAAGGTTACCAGTGACGACATTCCGCTTGGCGTTGGTTGCATCATTATTGGCGACGTTTTAATGCTATTTTAATTTTGCGATTTCGATTTTACCCGATAAAAGTAATTATGTACCTCAGGGCTAGACTAACGTAAAATTTTCTCAATAATGATTCCGTACGATCTCATTTTGGAGACACCATTAAACAAGAAGTTCCGTCTAGAACTATACGAACTTACTTTCCCGTATACACCAAATTCAAATTTATAATCTAGTTATCTCTTTCTCTCTCTTTCTTATTTATCTTTAGTTCTAATTATTGAAAATATACCTTTTTCAACGGATAATACATATTCATTCACTCACTCATTCATTCTTTCATTTATTCAGCCATGCATATATTCATTCATTCGTTACCTCATTCAAGTGTTTATTCATTCATTTACGCATTCATGTATTTATTCACTCATTTATTTATATTTTCATTTATTCAATAATTTATTCATTCATTCTTTTCCTCATTCATTTATTCATTGATTTATTCTTTCACGCTTTCATTTATTCATTCATTCATTATTTCACTCATTGAGTCACTGAGAAATATCCTTGAAAATCCCGATCAAAAAATTTCATAGCAAAATAGGCTCTTAAGTTCTGGATAAACTTTCTATTTCTACATGTTCTACGTTATAAGAGCTTTCCGATAAAGTTTGTTCCAAGCAAATCGGTCCGTTAGATCAGGATTTATATAGGGTTGAAATTTCCCCGTAAGCTCTGTGTTAATTTTCGAACTGTTCAAAAATGAACAAAAACTGTTCAAATCAATATTTCACGCCGAGAACTCCTTTCAATAAGCTTTCAATAGGAACTTGGCTCTTGTGCCCAGAGTTTACAGAATTTGCTTCAATTTTGTCCATAGGCGCTAATGTTAAAATTTTTTGAACTGTTCAAAATTGCACAAAAAATTGTTCAAATCAAAAAGTAAAATATAGAAATGAGATGTCCTCGCCGAGATCTTTCGAATGCAAAAAGAATTTTTCCAATCGGACAATTCGTTCAAAAGTTATTAGGGGGGGACAGACCGACAGACCGACAGACACACTTTTTCCCCATCTCAATACCCTACTTTCAAATTTTTTATTTTCAATCTTTATTTAATTACTTCACTTATTTTTGACTTTTCTTGATTTTTAACGATATTTTCACGATACATTAAGCCTTCTTTCATGCTTTATTATTATTTTTTTTTACTTTTACGGGAAAGTAGGCTAAAAACAGATGTTTCCTCATATTTTAGGAAACCATTCTGTCATAACTAACACAACATATGTGAAACAAGAGTACGACGTCGTTGGGAATTCGACGAATTATTTAACTTCTATTCCTGCTCCGAAGAGACAAACAGACTACTCAAATTTTGAATCGTTCTGACGTCTCTCCCACGGTAAATAGTTCCTTAAATTTGATACAAATATTATTATTCTGAAGAAGTTTTGTTAAAAAATCCCCTTATTCATTCTGTTGCTCAGGACCAAACTAACGTATCACTACTTTAATACAAGACAGTAAAAACTGGGAAGAATGATTGCATTACCTATCACCAAACCTGTTATATGAAATAGGCTAAAGAATATGATTGTTAACATTAAAAAGAAAATTCATGATTTACCCCTTCTGTGTACAATTAAACGATATCTGAAAACCACCCATTTTTTACTTACGCTCGTCTGAATCTGAGGTACAGAATTAACATTGAAGCATTGTATTTTCTACCTCCTTCACCAAAGTGATCAAAGGTTACATACTGTGATATGCAACCTCTAAGTAGTATCAAATCTTTTTAGCCTACTTTCCCGTAAAATTTAAAAATAATAATAAAGCAAGAAAGAAAGCTCAATGTATCGTTAAAATATTGTTAAAAATGAAGAAAAGTCAAAAATAAGTGAAGTAATTAAATAAAGATTGAAAAATAAAAAATTTGAAAATAGGGTTTTGAGGTGGAAAAAATGTGTGTCTGTCGGTCTGTCTTTCCCGCCCTAATAACTTTTGAACGAATTGTCCGATTCAAAAAATTCTTTTTGCGTTTGAAAGGTCTCGGCGAGGACATCTTACTTCCATATTTTACTTTTTGATTTGAACAGTGTTTCGTTCAATTTTGAACAGTTCAAAAAACGTTAACATTAGCGCCTATGGACAAAAAAGAAGCAAATTATGTAAACTCTAGGCACCAGATCCAAGTTACTAAGAGCAAGCTCATTAGAAGAAGCTCTCGGCGTTAAATATTGATTTGAACAATTTTTGTTCATTTTTGAACAGTTCAAAAAAAAAAAAATTCGCATTTTTCCATTATCCCGGCGCAGGCGATAAAGTCGCCAATAATGATGCAACCAACGCCAAACGGAATGTCGTCGCTGGTAACCTTTCGCGATGTTGTCGCCAAAATGTTTGCTTGGCGAGATTTGCGCCGTGATAATGGAAAGGTACCAAATTAACATTAGCGCCTACGAGAAATTTCAATCCCATATAAATCCTGATTTAACCGAGACGGATTTGCTTCCAACAAACTTTATCGGAGAGATATTACGCTGTAGAACATGTACAGATACGAAGTTCAACTAGAACTGAACGAGCCTCTTTTTCTATGAATTTTTTTGATCGGGATTTTTAAGGATGATTTAAGCTCAATGAAAAATGAATGAATGAAAGAGTGAAAGAAAGAAAGAATAAATTAATAAGTGAAAGAACAAACAAATAAATAAATGAGTGAATACATGATAAAATAATTAAATTAGTGAATGAATGAAAAAATTAATAAAGGAGGGAATGAATGAAAAAATCAATAAATGAGTGAATAAATACATGAATGAGTAAATGAATGACTGAATAAATGAAAGAATGAATGAGTGACTGAATGAATATGTATTATCCTCTGAAAAAGGTATATTTGACGTAATTAAGAACTAAGGCTATGTGAGAAAGAAAGAGACAGCCATATTATAAATTTGAAGTTGGATGTATACAGTAGGGTGGTTCGAAAAAAATTTTTTTTTAAATTTCAGATCGCTATAGTGCGCAAAAGTTGCCATTGGTATAGACGTGAAAAAAGCACTAATTATTATTTTTTTATTAATTTATCTTCCGGTCGCGCAATGCCATCGAAGTTAGCAAAAATTTGTGAAAAACCGTCATTTTTCATATTTTTTTAAATCACGCCAGATGGTTTTAATTGCGTTCCTACACCATGAATTAACTACTAAAAGGATGTAAAATCAATATATATGCACTTATTATACATTTGTTTCTTATATTTTGTCGAGCAACATAGTACAAATTCGAGTAAAATTAGTAGTTTTTTCAAAATTTCAAAGTTTGACCGTTTATTACATTTTAATCACACGACTTTTAGAGGTGCTATAGTTTAATCCTGTTAGAATAATATATTAAAAATCCAAGCATAAAAGATAAACTTTGATATTCAAGTGGAATTCGGTCGCGCAGCTTCGTCAAAAACAGCAGAGTAGCCTACCTAGACAGAGAGGCGAGGCGTACGCAGCCGGTAGCTGCCATTATCGTTGTCTGACATTTTTGTTGTTTGACCATGTTTCCTTTCAGATAATTTAGAAATTTTCTAATAATAAATATTTGGTAAGTTTTGTATTTCAATATTCATTTGTTGGTGCATTTCTTCGCTCATTTTGTTTACAAAAAGACCCAGAACTCACCATGGCGAGGTAGCTGCAATTCGACTTCCGCCCACACCCTACCCAACCAACCATCCAATGTAGGGTGTGTTATTTACAGTAAGTACAAATTTATGTCGCTTTCTCCCTCTTTATGTTTCCTTTATCTATCGATATACATCGAAATTCGGATTTGTGTGAAAAAGTTGTCATTGCTGAGAGTAACAGTAAAGTAGTTCTAATATAGCTTTCTCCGGAACTGTGCCCACACACTTTACTTGAAGCTTTTGTCACTAGCTTAGCGCATCTTTGAACTGCCTGTGTATGGCATGGGAAAGCCTATATACTCATAACACGCTTGAAGCCTGTTATGAGTAAGCATCTTATCTCTCTGAGTAAGCGTCTACATTATGAGTAAAGCATCTACATTACGAGTGAAACATCTATATTCATAACAGGCTTCATCTAGCATCTTATCTCTATGAGTAAGCATCTTATCTCTATGAGTAAACATCTTATATCTACGAGTAAGCATCTATTGAGTAAACATCTATGAGTAAGAATCTACATTATGAGTATAGAGGCTCTCCCATGCCATACACAGGCAGTTGAAAGATGCGTTAAGCTAGTGACCGAAGCTTCAAGTAAAGTGTGTGGACACAGTTCCAGAAACGGCTATGTTAGAACCACATTGCTGTCACGCTCAGCAGTGCCAACTTTTTCGCACAAATCCGATTTTTGAGGTATATCGATAGATAAGAAAAAGAGAGAGAGAAAGCGAAATCAATTTGTACATATTGTAAATAACACACCCTACATTGGATGGTTGGTTGGGTAGAGTGTGGCCGGAACTCGAAGTGCAGCTACCTCCCCGTGGTGAATTCTGGGTCGTTTTGTAAACAAAATGAACGAAGAGCTGCACCAGCAAATGAATATTGAAACACAAAAGTTACCAAATATTTATTATTAGCAAATTTCTAAATTATCTGAAAGGAAATATTGTCAAACAAAATTGTCAGACAACAATAATAGCTGCTACCGGCTGCGAGCGCATCGCTGGCATTCGTCACGTACGCCTCGCCCCTCTGTTTAGGTAGGCTATTCTGCTGTTTTTGACGAAACTGCGCGACCGAATTCCACTTGAATATCAAAGTTTATCTTATAGGCTTGGATGTTTAATACATTATTCTAACAGGATTAAACAATAGCATCTCTAAAAGTCGTCTGATGAAAATGTAATAAACGGTCAAACTTTGAAATTTTGAAAAAAGCTACTAATTTTACTCATTTTGTACTATGTTGCTCGACCAAAAGATAAGAAACAAATGTATAATGAGTGCATATATATTGATTTTACATCCCTTTAGTACTTAATTCATGGTATAAGAATGCAATTAAAACCATCTGGCATGGTTAAAAAAATTATGAAAATTAAGGTTTTTCACAAATTTTTGCTAACTTCGATGGCATTGGGCGACCGGAAGATAAATTAATAAAAAAATAATAATTAGTGCTTTTTTCACGTCTATACCAATGGCGCACTATAGCGATATGAAATTTAAAAAAAAGTTTTTTTCGAACCACCCTAGTGTACAGGAAAGTAGGATCGTCTATTTCTAGACGGAACTTCTTGTTTAAATTTGAGATATATATACTTAGTCACACAGACTCGGGCCGTGTGTGTAAGTAAAGTCGTTAAAACTTTCTTATTTTATTTTTTCTTACCATACAAAATGAAACACCCTAACATGCAAGCCAGTAGCAGAATTTTCTGTGTCAATGTGCAGCACGAGTTTCAGAAGTCAAAATTTATCTGTGGCACCAACTGAGGAACCATATTTACAATCGTAAAAAATAGCAAACTTTGCACTTTAAAATAGTTGACATATAACAGTAATGCATGCAGACAAAAAAAAAAATTATAATTATTCAACTTATAAATAAGTTAATAAAATCTAAAGTTGATATGCAATTAATGCAAGCTAAGAGAAAATTAAGTAAAGACAATACAACTCAGTTCAATAGTTGAAAATTATTCATTGTATAAGTTTGTGAAAACTGGGTAAACATTTATATGAGTCATTAATACTTAACTAAGGGTCGTAGTAGTAAAAAACGAACTAGTATTATTTCTTTTTGTAAGGTGCCTAATTAATCTGCAAACTTTAAGATAAAGGGTGGGCCATTTAACTTTTGGAATTGGAATCGGCTATAAAATAACAAGTAATTACTATTTTTTTTAGATTATGACTTTATTAGAAATATTGAACATTTTCATTTATGAATGAAACACAACATGATTCAAATGACTGCCATGGCTGGCTTGACAGTACCCCATTCGAACAACCCAACTTTTTAGTACATTTTCGATTGTTTGGGCTCCAATCGCACGAATTTCAATATCGATTTCGTGTTTCAAGGCATCAATCGTCTCTGGGTGGTTAGCGTAACATTTATATTTAAGGATTCCCCACAAAAAAAAAAAAAAAATCCAACGAGGTCAATCACAGATCCGAGGTGGCCAATTGACATCAGCATTTCAGCTGATTATTCGATTCCCAAAAACAGTTCGCAGAAGATTGATGGTTACGTTGGCTGTGTGGCAAGTGGCCCCGTCCTGTTGAAACCAAATGTCACTCATGTCATCCTCTTCGATTGTCGGAAACAAAATTTGTTTAGCATGGCACAGTAACGTTCGCTACTGACGGTAACGGCGGCTCCTTGCTCATTTTCAAAGAAAAATGGCCCAATGATGCCACCGGACCAAAAACTACACCAAAAAGTTACTCGTTGTGGATGCATAGGCTGCTCAGTAGTCAAGCGTGGATTCTCTGAACCCCAAATGCGACAATTTTGCTTATTTATCGCCTCCGAGATGGAAGTGAGCTTCATTGTAAATTTCTTACCGTTTGGGTAGAAGACTCACCACTTTGGAATTACGCTTTCAATATTTACCAACTTTGTTCAAGCGTAAACCGTCCCATTTCGTAAATGTCAAAAACTAAACTAAATTTCTGTCAACTTATAACCTTCATTATAACCTTTCTATGTCAAAGTAACTTAAGTTCTAATTCCAAACGTTAGATGGCCCACCCTGTAAATCTGCAGCGATCGCTGCCGTACCTGGTAGCAAATTCTGCTACCAGGTATGGAATTATCTTGTAACTCACCTATATTTTATTTCTCTCGAATATTATAAAAGTTAATGTAAGTAAAGGCATGACATTGAATAACTGAATTCTGCATTTACTGATATTTATTTATTTTTTTATTTTGGTTACGGCCCTTTTGTCTTGGCAGTTTATTTTTTCGTATTTTTTTATAAAATGCATAACGCATTATTACTACCTTTCGTTAGGGGTTGTAATTACTTCAAATTCCCCAAAAAAATATGCGTAGCAATCTTTAACTTCCAGGTAAATCATTCAAGCGAAAAGAAATATCACAATATAAATTTCAGTTTAATTAAAAATTTTCGAAACCTGCTAAAAATGTTTTCTTTTATGATTGTTCGAACATATTTCTTAATGAAAAATTGCTATAGCGTAAGTTGTTTTTCTAATATTAATTAGGAAAAAGACTTACGCCTGATGGTTTCTTCAATACAAATTTAATTTCCGCAACTGAATCAACCCAGAAATATAAAAAAAATTTTTTTTTTTATTATTGATACACATAAAACTCATATCTTATTTAAACATATGAGACTTCATATTAATTGCAATACGGCATTTTATTTTTGAAATTTTATTTTAAGTATTTCCTCTTTTAAATTATATGCCATTCTTCTCAACGATAAAATAATTGTAAAATACATTTTTTAGCAATTTTCATTTTTGCATTTTTTAATTACTAAGGTTACATCAAACCGAAGTAATTAAATAAAGATTGAAAAATAAAAAATTTGAAAATAGGGTTTTGAGGTGGAAAAATGTGTGTCTGTCGGTCTGTCTTTCACGCCCTAATAACTTTTGAACGAATTGTCCGATTCGAAAAATTCTTTTTGCGTTTGAAAGGTCTCGGCGAGGACTACTTACTTCCATATTTTACTTTTTGATTTGAACAGTGTTTCGTTCAATTTTGAACAGTTCAAAAAATGTTAACATTAGCGCCTATGGACAAAAAAGAAGCAAATTATGTAAACTCTAGGCACCAGATCCAACTTACTAAGAGCAAGCTCATTAGAAGAAACTCTCGGCGTTAAATATTGATTTGAACAATTTTTGTTCATTTTTGAACAGTTCAAAAAAAAAATTTCGCATTTTTCCATTATCCCGGCGCAGGCGATAAAGTCGCCAATAATGATGCAACCAACGCCAAACGGAATGTCGTCGCTGGTAACCTTTCGCGATGTTGTCGCCAAAATGTTTGCTTGGCGAGATTTGCGCCGTGATAATGGAAAGGTACCAAATTAACATTAGCGCCTACGAGAAATTTCAATCCCATATAAATCCTGATTTAACCGAAACGGATTTGCTTCCAACAAACTTTATCGGAGAGATATTACGCTGTAGAACATGTACAGATACGAAGTTCAACTAGAACTGAACGAGCCTCTTTTTCTATGAATTTTTTTGATCGGGATTTTTAAGGATGATTTAAGCTCAATGACTAAATGAATGAATGAAAGAGTGAAAGAAAGAAAGAATAAATTAATAAGTGAAAGAACGAACAAATAAATAAATGAGTGAATACATGATAAAATAATTAAATGAGTGAATGAATGAAAAAATTAATAAAGGAGTGAATGAATGAAAAAATCAATAAATGAGTGAATAAATACATGAATGAGTAAATGAATGACTGAATAAATGAAAGAATGAATGAGTGACTGAATCAATATGTATTATCCTCTGAAAAAGGTATATTTGACGTAATTAAGAACTAAGGCTATGTGAGAAAGAAAGAGATAGCCATATTATAAATTTGAAGTTGGATGTATACAGTAGGGTGGTTCGAAAAAAATTTTTTTTTAAATTTCAGATCGCTATAGTGCGCAAAAGTTGCCATTGGTATAGACGTGAAAAAAGCACTAATTATTATTTTTTTATTAATTTATCTTCCGGTCGCGCAATGCAATCGAAGTTAGCAAAAATTTGTGAAAAACCGTCATTTTTCATAATTTTTTAAATCACGCCAGATGGTTTTAATTGCGTTCCTACACCATGAATTAACTACTAAAAGGATGTAAAATCAATATATATGCACTTATTATACATTTGTTTCTTATATTTTGTCGAGCAACATAGTACAAATTCGAGTAAAATTAGTAGTTTTTTCAAAATTTCAAAGTTTGACCGTTTATTACATTTTAATCAGACGACTTTTAGAGGTGCTATAGTTTAATCCTGTTAGAATAATATATTAAAAATCCAAGCATAAAAGATAAACTTTGATATTCAAGTGGAATTCGGTCGCGCAGCTTCGTCAAAAACAGCAGAGTAGCCTACCTGGATAGAGAGGCGAGGCGTACGCAGCCGGTAGCTGCCATTATCGTTGTCTGACATTTTTGTTGTTTGACCATGTTTCCTTTCAGATAATTTAGAAATTTTCTAATAATAAATATGTGGTAAGTTTTGTATTTCAATATTCATTTGTTGGTGCATCTCTTCGCTCATTTTGTTTACAAAAAGACCCAGAACTCACCATGGCGAGGTAGCTGCAATTCGACTTCCGCCCACACCCTACCCAACCAACCATCCAATGTAGGGTGTGTTATTTACAGTAAGTACAAATTTATGTCGCTTTCTCCCTCTTTATGTTTCCTTTATCTATCGATATACATCGAAATTCGGATTTGTGTGAAAAAATTGTCATTGCTGAGAGTAACAGTAAAGTAGTTCTAATATAGCTTTCTCCGAAACAGTGCCCACACACTTTACTTGAAGCTTCTGTCACTAGCTTAGCGCATCTTTGAACTGCCTGTGTATGGCATGGGAAAGCCTCTATACTCATAACACGCTTGAAGCTTGTTATGAGTAAGCATCTTATCTCTCTGAGTAAGCGTCTACATTATGAGTAAAGCATCTACATTACGAGTGAAACATCTATATTCATAACAGGCTTCATCTAGCATCTTATCTCTATGAGTAAGCATCTTATCTCTATGAGTAAGCATCTTATCTCTATGAGTAAGCATCTTATCTCTATGAGTAAGCATCTTATATCTACGAGTAAGCATCTATGAGTAAACATCTATGAGTAAGAATCTACATTATGAGTATAGAGGCTCTCCCATGCCATACACAGGCAGTTGAAAGATGCGTTAAGCTAGTGACCGAAGCTTCAAGTAAAGTGTGTGGACACAGTTCCAGAAACGGCTATGTTAGAACCACATTGCTGTCACGCTGAGCAGTGCCAACTTTTTCGCACAAATCCGATTTTTGAGGTATATCGATAGATAAGAAAAAGAGAGAGAAAGCGAGATCAATTTGTACATATTGTAAATAACACACCCTACATTGGATGGTTGGTTGGGTAGAGTGCAGCTACTTCCCCGTGGTGAATTCTGGGTCGTTTTGTAAACAAAATGAACGAAGAGCTGCACCAGCAAATGAATATTGAAACACAAAAGTTACCAAATATTTATTATTAGCAAATTTCTAAATTATCTGAAAGGAAACATTGTCAAATAAAATTGTCAGACAACAATAATAGCTGCTACCGGCTGCGAGCGCATCACTGGCATTCGTCACGTACGCCTCGCCCCTCTGTTCAGGTAGGCTATTCTGCTGTTTTTGACGAAACTGTGCGACCGAATTCCACTTGAATATCAAAGTTTATCTTATAGGCTTGGATTTTTAATATATTATTCTAAGAGGATTAAACTATAGCATCTCTAAAAGTCGTCTGATGAAAATGTAATAAACGGTCAAACTTTGAAATTTTGAAAAAAGCTACTAATTTTACTCATTTTGTACTATGTTGCTCGACCAAAAGATAAGAAACAAATGTATAATGAGTGCATATATATTGATTTTACATCCCTTTAGTACTTAATTCATGGTATAAGAATGCAATTAAAACCATCTGGCATGGTTAAAAAAATTATGAAAATTAAGGTTTTTCACAAATTTTTGCTAACTTCGATGGCATTGGGCGACCGGAAGATAAATTAATAAAAAAATAATAATTAGTGCTTTTTTCACGTCTATACCAATGGCACACTATAGCGATATGAAATTAAAAAAAAGTTTTTTTCGAACCACCCTAGTGTACAGGAAAGTAGGATCGTCTAGTTCTAGACGGAACTTCTTGTTTAAATTTGAGATATATATACTTAGTCACACAGACTCGGGCCGTGTGTGTAAGTAAAGTCGTTAAAACTTTCTTATTTTATTTTTTCTTACCATACAAAATGAAACACCCTAACATGCAAGCCAGTAGCAGAATTTTCTGTGGCAATGTGCAGCACGAGTTTCAGAAGTCAAAATTTATCTGTGGCACCAACTGAGGAACCCTATTTAAAATCGTAAAAAATAGCAAACTTTGCATTTTAAAATAGTTGACATATAACAGTAATGCATGCAGACAATAAAAAAATTATAATTATTCAATTTATAAATAAGTTAATAAAATCTAAAGTTGATATGCAATTAATGCAAGCTAAGAGAAAATTAAGTAAAGACAATACAACTCAGTTCAATAGTTGAAAATTATTCATTGTATAAGTTTGTGAAAACAGGGTAAACATTTATATGAGTCATTAATACTTAACTAAGGGTCGTAGTAGTAAAAAACGAATTAGTATTATTTCTTTTTGTAAGGTGCCTAATTAATCTGCAAACTTTAAGATAAAGGGTGGGCCATTTAACTTTTGGAATTGGAATCGGCTATAAAATAACAAGTAATTACTATTTTTTTTAGATTATGACTTTATTAGAAAGATTGAACATTTTCATTTATGAATGAAACACAACATCATTCAAATGACTGCCATGGCTGGCTTGACAGTACCCCATTCGAACAACCCAACTTTTTAGTACATTTTCGATTGTTTGGGCTCCAATCGCACGAATGGCAATATCGATTTCGTGTTTCAAGGCATCAATCGTCTCTGGGTGGTTAGCGTAACATTTATATTTAAGGATTCCCCACAAAAAAAAAAAAAAAAATCCAACGAGGTCAATCACAGATCCGAGGTGGCCAATTCACATCAGCATTTCGGCTGATTATTCGATTCCCAAAAACAGTTCGCAAAAGATTGATGGTTACGTTGGCTGTGTGGCAAGTGACCCCGTCCTGTTGAAACCAAATGTCACTCATGTCATCCTTTTCGATTGTCGGAAACAAAATTTGTTTAGCATGGCACAGTAACGTTCGCTACTGACGGTAACGGCGGCTCCTTGCTCATTTTCAAAGGAAAATGGCCCAATGATGACACCGGACCAAAAACTACACCAAACAGTTACTCGTTGTGGATGCATAGGCTGCTCAGTAGTCAAGCGTGGATTCTCTGAACCCCAAATGCGACAATTTTGCTTATTTATCGCCTCCGAGATGGAAGTGAGCTTCATTGTAAATTTCTTACCGTTTGGGTAGAAGACTCACCACTTTGGAATTACGCTTTCAATATTTACCAACTTTGTTCAAGCGTAAACCGTCCCATTTCGTAAATGTCAAAAACTAAACTAAATTTCTGTCAACTTATAACCTTCATTATAACCTTTCTATGTCAAAGTAACTTAAGTTCTAATTCCAAACGTTAGATGGCCCACCCTGTAAATCTGCAGCGATCGCTGCCGTACCTGGTAGCAAATTCTGCTACCAGGTATGGAATTATCTTGTAACTCACCTATATTTTAATTTCTCTCGAATATTATAAAAGTTAATGTAAGTAAAGGCATGACATTGAATAACTGAATTCTGCATTTACTGATATTTATTTATTTATTTATTTTGCGTTACGGCCCTTTTGTCTTGGCAGTTTATTTTTTCGTATTTTTTTATAAAATGCATAACGCATTATTACTACCTTTCGTTAGGGGTTGTAATTACTTCAATTCCTAAAAAAATATGCGTAGCAATCTTTAACTTCCAGGTAAATCATTCAAGCGAAAAGAAATATCACAATATAAATTTCAGTTTAATTAAAAATTTTCGAAACCTGCTAAAAATGTTTTCTTTTATGATTGTTCGAACATATTTCTTAATGAAAAATTGCTATAGCGTAAGTTGTTTTTCTAATATTAATTAGGAAAAAGACTTACGCCTGATGGTTTCTTCAATACAAATTTAATTTCCGCAACTGAATCAACCCAGAAATATAAAAAAAATTTTTTTTTCATTATTGATACACATAAAACTCATATCTTATTTAAACATATGAGACTTCATATTAATTGCAATACGGCATTTTATTTTTGAAATTTTATTTTAAGTATTTCCTCTTTTAAATTATATGCCATTCTTCTCAACGATAAAATAATTGTAAAATACATTTTTTAGCAATTTTCATTTCTGCATTTTTTAATTACTAAGGTTACATCAAACCTAACTTTAGTGATAAGTAATTTTTTTGCATAATGCACTAACTAAATTCAAATACTTTTCTTTACAAATTCTTTTCCATACAAATTGTGTATTACGCTTCCATGTGAAAGAACATATAATTGTCAATGTAAAACTTATCTTGTTCATGGTATGTAGGCAGAAATGTGTTAGAAAAATTCATTAACAAATGAGAACAAGTTCATATCCGTGTGTATACTATTATGCAAAGTGTGCGAAAAGCATGACCTGAACTTTTTACTAAAATCGCTTTTAATTCAAATTACAAAAGTAATGCAACAAAGTACAATGAACGCAAAGCTCGTTATGGACCACTAAGACTTTCTCGTCACAAAATTCAGTAAAACCACCCACAGAACTCACCAAATACTAAGGTTTGTCTACGGTATTATAAATATTCTATATGCCTTCCTCCAACATGTGCTACATAAAGACGATAGCTAACTTCGTAAGCACGTTCTGCTAAGTTCAGGTATTGATGGTTGACACTAATTCTAATTACTTACTGTGTTAAAGTAGCATCGAACTTTCTTGTACCAACGGTATCTAAAACCATTAAGGAGTGATTAGCTAATAGTGACGCATTAATTCAAATCACCTAAAGTGCATAATGTGCCTTTTTAACACATATTGTTGATATATCACGGAGTGGTCACACTGTTAGAAATTTCATCATGAAATTACGGTTAAATAACCGGCAGCAGTCTGTTCATCTAACTCACCGTTAAATTTACGGTTTGGAACATTTTCTATCTTTACGAGAAATAAACCATTTGCAATAAGCTTGGTTAAAAAGCCGTAAATACAAAAGTTTACGGTTTTATAACCATTTAAAAATGGTTTCAAAACAAAATTTTTACCGTTTTCGAACCATTTCGATGCGTAGAATCTTCGAGTCGTAGAAAACGTAAACGAAGTGTGCGGGGATAGAACCCGGTTGTATGGTATACCAACATTGCGCTCTAGTCATTCGACCATCTACACCACGTAAAGCGGCCGTTTATTTATCAATAAATCTTCTTCTCCAACAGGCAAACTTCCCTTAAATTTAGATTTCAGTTTTTGATTGGATCCAAAGTCATTTTTGGTCTAAATTTACTGTATATTGACGAAAATCATTTAATTTGCTGCAAAAATTAAAATACAAACAAACTTTAGCAGCTCAAATTATGGGTTTGCTTATTCGCAAACAGTTCGGGAATCCAATGTCTCCCATTTTTGATTTACGTGTGTATATGTTTATATTTAGCAACCACTGCTTAAGCCACTTTTTTTCTCCTTTCTTTATATTCACGTGCATATTTGAACTGATAAATCTTTATTCATATTTTAACAACAACGTACGACCGGTAATGTTTCGCAACCAAGATGGATGCCCGATTCTTCTTGAGCGCTTGAAAATTACGGTTAGTTAAACGTTCTTTAGGATAAACAGAGAATATAAATGATTTCTTTCACAATCAGTGGTTTAAGCACCATCATTTTAATGGTTATTCAACTGTTGTAATTAAATATAGTAAAATAACAATCAAATAAATGGTTTTTTTACTATTTTTTTACGGAAATTTTAAGCAGTGCAGAAAACATTCTACAACGTACGGAATGGACCTCATATGATATATGGCCAAATTTCGTATTTGACAGTAACCCTTTATTGTCCAGCAATTTTCTCTGCCTTCGGATCACCAGAAAGTTTAACATCTTTATTTTATTTACGTAAAAAATAGTTATAATATCTTAATTTAAATTAAAAGCAAATATTTAAAATACAAAATAGAGAATGCAATTTTTAACACTACATTTACCAGGCCGCTTTCAACCATTTCTAAACTTTCAATTTACACCAAGTTGCTACTAATTATAATAAAACTTTCAGTCCCATTAACTTCTCATACTTACCGTGTATTTAAAAAATCCAGTGCAATTGAAAGTTGCTCTATAATTAGTTACAAATCATGCAAAATCGAAGCTTCGAGACAATCAAAATGACTGGTCTGGTAAGTCTAGTGTTAAATGGAATATATATGAGACTATTGCTCCGACAATGCAGTGTGGGTTGGGTGTGTTGTTCCACAAAGATGAAGAATAATAATCATAGTGTAACACTTCTTCAGTTTCTTCAAGCGTTCTTACTTTTCATGCATAGTGTTGTGTTGCTCACACAACCCTTTCCTCATTTCTTCAGTATCAATCCATTTCTCCTCTCCATACGTCGCACCTTACCCGTCTCCATGATCAACGCAATTCCAACTTGTTTATTTCCCAAAACTTTCCGCGTTTGGCAACAGCGTTGTCTTTCGCACGTGGAATCGGTGAGTTTGGATATCGACGTATGTTTTCGTATCTTTTGATTTATTTATTTTTATGTTTCGTTTATATTCATTTTGTTCATGTATTTAACTTTGTTTTCTTGTATTGTTTTTTGTTTTCCCATCCCAAGAAGTTATCTTTTGCAGCACTTTAATGTTTGGTTCCAGCTCATTCGAACACGATGTTAGAGACATTTTTATTGTTTTCTCAGCGCACAGTCTATCTTAATATTTATAATTTTAATAGTTTATTTGCTGAATACTTACGCATATTTTGGATACTTTCCATGTCTCTACATCTCAATTTAACGAACTTATTTGAAGTTTTGTGACTTCGTTCATTACATACCGCAAACAATTATTTTGAGTTATTATGTGTTATCCTGTTATCATTTTCCCGTTATTGTGCTATTGTGTTTCAGTTAACGATCCCTTTCTATCTACGCAATTTTATCTTCCGAGAAACATTTAATTTGTTTATTTATAACTTCGAACTTAATCTTCGCCCGCCATTCGAATCAGTTGGCGAACTTTTGGTATTTCTTATCCGAGCCATTAATTTTCGCTCCTGGCAGCCCATTTTCTCCGCGATGTACAGCCAAAGGTACGTAGGGTTACCATCTGTACATATATACTCTTGCTCTCTCGCCTAATTGGCAGATTTTCCTTTACAGCAGTACTGTGCGGACGTCTCCGAGAGCGCCCCCTTTGGGTTTAGGGGTCCTTTTTCCACAGCATGTTCCAGCCGTTATCGTCTTAGGCCTAGACCTACTCCACGATGTTAGGAGCCATCGGATACATGGTTTAATGTAAGTACCTCTTGCCATCTATTGAAACGCCACACCGTTATCAACGATCACGAAATTCAATTAATTAATTGCAACCTATAATTCATGGTTTCCCTTTTTTCACCCACTATACGATCTGATATAATGTCGACTAATTGTATATAAAGTAATGAAGCTAACATCTGAATAAATGATTTGTTTATCTACATCAGAGTCATTCATTCATATATCTCCAACACTTAACCTCCTCAACACATAGTGTGATCAAGTTCAATTACATAAATACGTTCAATTGTTATTTATGGGGAAAAGTACACTATATTACTGTTATTTTTCGATTTGTAGGAAGTAAAATAATATTTGCATTAGTTTTAAGTTAATGCATAACGGTAATCCTTACGGGTTTGTTCCTGTGACGATTGCTAAAATGTGGTCCTTCAGTGCGAAAACTTTTCATCTTCCATTCAATAATATACTCTTGAAAATCTATTTCAATCGAAATTTAACGTGATGCATGCGCAATCACACATCAATGGTTGCTTGAACTATGTATTTTTATTTATATATCACATATTGCTTTATTTCTAAGTTTACTGCTATTGAACAATGTGATTTTTGAGCGGTATGATCTCAAATTAATGAAGCGTCAAAGAGTTGTGAAACAGTAATCATTAAAAAAAAAAATATTTTAATCTTTAAAAAAAACTTTTTTGTTTTAAATATTGAAATTTAGAACATGTGCAGGAGTACATTGAATTGAAATTCCCCTTTGTCTTGATGAAATCGTATTAGTTTATGAAGGTTTTCCAAAATTGTAAATGAACTTCAGTTATAGGAATTCTAAATGGGAAAGTCTTGTTTCTTTGAGTGCCTTCCGTTAGATCGATGAAACTGAACTTCATAATCAAGAAAAGTAAAGAAATAACTTTTTCATGAATCGCATCACATTCTCAATTGATTTGAATAATAGTGAAAACAGATGCTTCGGCGTATATAAATACGTATTTGCTTACATGCATGAGGCTAAATACGAAGTACAAAATGAGCGTCTTGCGGAAGAAGGATATTAGATGTGCAGCACTGTGAAAAAAACGCGAGTTCTGTGAAAAATAATTAATGGGGAGTTCTTTAAATAATAACTATGCAGGCTTAATGTGAGACTGCTTGAAACAGTTCTGAAATTATCTGGTTTTAACTTGATTTTTGCTTTTCGAAAGCTATTAAAAAAAAGTTTCCTCCTTTTCGGTTTCAAATGCTTTTACTTCCAATTTTCGAAAGAGTTTCTTCTCATAAACTTTTATCGTTTATGATAAGTTATTTAACTATTAGTCATATTTTTCAATTTTTCTCGCATAGCTCTTTATTCTTGCACGCCTTTAATCGAAAATAATTGTATGCAATTTAAATAGTGAATATGTCCATATCAAAGTTGGATTTGTTAATCATAACAATGTTGGATTTAGGGTTTGGTTTGGGCCCTTTCCCAAACCCGGGAAAATGGGGTGTTCCATCCCCGATCCGCTGAAGACCCAGCATGTACACTTGGGGATACGTGTAAAATCCGTGGACACTGAAGTCCCGAGGCAGTTCCGATGGTTCCGACGGAGGGAGAATTTCCTTTCCCTTCACTCTTAGGTCAAAAAAGGAAGGGGTGGGCGCCATCCGAATACATAATGAGTCACGTCGTTCTTCCACCGTAGTGATGCTCATCTATAAAGGGAAGGGCGCCTTTTCCTTAATTGCTGGCCGCTCTGCGAGGGGAGCTTGGATACCCAAGTGACGTTTAGAAACACGTTGGATTTGGCAATGAAGTAATTAGTTTTTTGAACACAAAACTATATGTGCACAAAGATTTGCATTGCAACATTGGACGCGCATGTAAAATTATGAGTTATTTTATAATATTTTTTTTGATCGAGATAAATCTAATTAGAGGTAAGAACTTTCTCTATAAGCAGCTTATAATGATATATTGTATATTCGAATCAATCATTGCGCTAAAACAGGAAGAGAAACAAAACTGAACAATTAGTACTCAGAAGTTAGAAGCAGCCTCTCTAAAAAAAAAAAAAAAAAAAAAAAAAAACGATAATCTCTCACATGATTTATTTCTAAAAATTAAAAGAAATGACTCATGTTCCTTGTTAAATACTTATTTTTTAATATATATATATATATATATATATATATATATATATTTAATCATGATTGCTAGTTTACTATTTGTTACCTATGTAAACTTTAATCAACTTATGTTATTACTTTAGATATATTACATAAACCAATTTTGATTTACGTCTGATATTAATTTCGTCGTATTTAGAAGTATTAAATATTATAAATACCTTTATAATATTTAATACTTTTTTCCCAATATGTTCGTAATGTTCTATTATATAAGTAGTAAAATGACACAACTCTATTAAATATTACAGGGCAGGTTTTAAAAAAAAAAAAAAAGGAAAAAATAAATTTTTATTTATTTTCTTTTGTATATTTATTTTCATGAATCTTCACGTCTAGGGCAAGGAATTATCTGTTTTAAAACCGCCTTAAGACGGCAAAGTGTCGTCGTGGTAAGGCGTGAGATTCGTACGTCCTACCGTGCCTCAAGTATTAAGAGTGATGACAATGGCTACTGCGCATGCTCCCCGCCGCCATATTTTTACCACAGCGCCTGCGCATCGCCAAGAAGCGCTGTAAAAGGGGCGATGCGCAAGGGGCGTTGGTAAAATGGTAAAAAGTTCAAATTGGTAAAATCCGTTGTCGTCACTCATAGAAGCACGCTAGTACGCCCCCAGGTGCTAGGATCGAGCCTGGCAGTGTCGGTGGATTTTCCCAATGCAGAAAATCGTCTGCGCACATGTCGTATGATTATGCCCTTGAGTAGACATTGGGCAGGGATTCCTCTCGGCTAAATTCAGTTCCTAGTGCAACTTCACATCATCAGGAGTCCAGGTGCTTCACCTTCCAGTGAAGAAACTAGACGTCTCAATTAATGGGCCGTGGTAGCCCAGTGGTTAGCACGTCGCACTTCCGCCTGGAAGGTCGCGCGTTCGATACCCACTGAAGACCACCATGTATACTTGGGGATATGTGCATGTAAAATCCGTAAACCCCACTACCTCTCCCCGTGCGTAAGCAATCCTAAGGCCTCGGCTAACAGGTAGGGGTTTGGTGGAGAAGAGACGTCTCAATTCCAATGTGGCAATGGCATCCGCCGATAGTGGTGCTACTTGGAAAGCTCGACCGTCGTACCCGTTGAGATAGGACGCGCTCTATGATCGCTCCGCTTGTTAAGCCTGCAGATCCGGTTATCGGGTTCAATCTGCATCAAGTGTAATATTTTCGGAAAGCTCTTGCCGAGACCTATCCGGGAAGTTCTGGTTGGTTAAGTTATGACCAGGGGTTCGTAACTTGTGTTATTTTTAATTTCTGAATGTTTCGATTCCAACTTTAACATTGCGTTTACAATTATTATACCATCGCCTCGCTTGTCAAGTCTGCAGATCCGATAATCCAGTTCAATCCGCATCAAGTGTAATATTTTTGGAGAGCCCTTGCCGAGATCTACCAGGGGAATCCTGGTTGGTTAAGTTATGAACAGGGGTTCGTAATATATGTTATTGTTAGTTTTTGAATGTTTCGATTCCAACTTTAACATTGTGTTTACATTTATTATAACATTGTGAAATTTTGTCAAGCTGTAATTATTTTTGAGTTTTAGATAGAAATTGGTATTATATATTGAATGATAGAGTTATTTTTTGTGTTTCGAAATATGTATTGCATATTAACGGATGGTTGTTAGTTGTTAAGAGGTTTTTTTTTTTTTTTTTTTTTTTTTGAAAATTGTAATTAGTTTTATTATTGTAGTTTTGGGACGCCTCGGGTAGGCGGTGCTTTCGAGTCATCTATAGTTTGCCCGGAAAAGTATTACTATGGTGTACTTTGGTGCCCTCTGAGAGGACTCAATAATTTCAAAATCATTTAAGCATTTAAGTGTGACCCAGCATTGTAATCAGCAGGTGATGTCAGTTTTTTTTTTCTTTGATGAATTAATTACAGTTGAAGATATTTGCTTAATTAGTTAAAGTTAATTAATTAATATTTTTTTATTTTTTTTTTTTTATTACTATTATTTTTAATTTGGTTCTAGAGGGGGTTGTGAGTACTCTTTGTACTCGCATTAAAGTAAGGATTAAGAATTTTAAATTTTGTGGGTTCTAAATTAATTAGGTTAAGAATGAGAAGCCTAACTGGTGTTAAAATTATGAGTTGTGACGTCACTGAAAATTAAATTTAGGATTTATCCAATGTTGTAGGTACTTGTTTTAATCAGGGTAAAATCTCCTACCAGTACAGTGCCGTCAGAGTTTGGATAACTTGACTAGTTCTCCTGATGTTTGGGTTTTTGTGGAATTTTGTTGGATTTTTTTTTTTTTTTTGAAATAATGTAAAAAGGCAAAAAGTAGGACATTTGGTGAATTTTGAGTAGCGGGCCATTAGGGCCCATAAATTATTTGTTCATTTTGTTTTAAATATTTATTTACTGTGTTCCCGAGCAAACATGAGTGCGAAAAAGTCGAAGAACGGTAGGAACACTCATAAAATTGTTTTAAACAGGATAACTTCTACTCCGCAGACTCTCGCGGGAAAACTTCTCGTACGTAGAGACTCTCCCTCTCCCACTGCGCTAAATACTTTTACTTCTCAGTCCCATCCGTCAAATGTGGACTTGATTTCAAGTAGTGGGGAGTCCAACGTCAAAACTGTTGGCCCGCTAAAACGCTTCTTTCATACCTCCAGTCAGCCTGCCCTGGACTACGTGTCCGTAGTCAACACAACAGAGGAGATCTTTGGGTTCCTAAGAACACTCGTTGAATCTAAGGATCCTAATCAGCGCGTTTTTTTTAAGTCGGGGATGAGGAGCGAGTTAATCAAGGTGTTGGATATCCTGCAGGATAAATTTTCTCGCACGTCGTCTTCACCCCACTCTGCTAACACTCAGGCTCCAGTTTTAAGGGCCTCCAGCCAAGATCAGAGTACTCAGATGGAGGCGGGGGACTCCCCTCATCTTCCTCCGAGAGTCACCTGCGATGTTGGTGTACAGGCCGACTCCCTGGAACGGGATTTCCCACCTCTCGTCGGCACAGGCCGGGTTTCCCAAGAGTTGGTCCAGGAAACGGAGTTGGAGCATGGTAACCGTCTCCCCGCTGTACCTACATTTTCTCAAGCTTTGCGCAGTGAAAGCACAGTACTAATTTACCCTCGCAAGGATACACCAAACGTAACCTCCGGGGATCTCAAAAAGGTACTCAAACATAATTACGACCCAACGCGGGACGGTATTAAGGTTTCTAGAGTTCGCTATGTGGGAAAGGGAGGTCTGGCCGTGGACGTCCCCTCGGTTGAGGATTCAGAGTCTCTCAGAGGCCACCTGGAAGATCATCCCAAGTTGGGGGCCATGATCCGCACCAGGGTGGCAAGGAAAAAATTGCCTCGTATCATTGTCCATAATGTCGACCCGAATGTACAATGGTCGACTGTAGTCACTGCCTTTGAGACCCAATTTGGCATGTTAGAGGAGAAGGACTTCAGTTTCAAATTTAAACGGAGTGGCAAGGCCTCAAATATCAGCCTGGTGATTGAATGTTCCCCTCCCGCCTTTCATAAAATTATGTCCTCTCCGCGTGTGAACTTCCTTTGGGATGTTCACACGGTCAAGGAGTTCATGGAAGTCCGTCGCTGCTACAAGTGCCAAATGTTCGGGCACACAGCGGCGAACTGCACAGAAAAAACTCACTATTGCGCATTCTGTACCGAATCTCACCACGGCCAAAAATGCAAGGCCGAGTCTCCAACCTGTACTAATTGTTTGACTCATAATTCCAAATATGGTTCTAATTTCCCTGTGGATCACCCCTCCTTTGCCTCTAAGTGTATTTGTTATCAGCAACTTGTTAATACTTTGAAACGTAATATCAATTATGGCTAATAATATGGATATAATCGATTTAAATTCTGTTGATTCTTTTGTTTTGCGTTCATCCTCTGACAATATATGTAATGTAAATTTGTGTATTTCCGATTTTAATACTGCTGCTCCACCCACTTACTGTAAGTCGACGGCCCCGGCACTTAGTCTTCTCCAAATTAATTTGCAGCGCGGTAGAGCACCAACTTCACATGTTTCTGTAGTTGCTAACAGGGACAAAGTACATGTAATCTTGGCTCAGGAGCCATACCTGATGCACGGTCAGGTCTCTTGTATTCCTTCTGGTTGGGGCCGTTTTCTGTCGGGCAGTGGTCGTGCAGCTCTGTTTTTTCCCTCTGGTGTGATTTGTCCTTATTCAACGTACCAGGCACATGACTTCGTCGCAGCAAAAATCATGGTCAAGGACGGCCCTCTCGTATTAATTTCGACATACGCTTCCCCCCTTGAGCCCCTGGAACCTCTTTTGTCGGAACTGAACACTTTCCTTCTGGCTCTTTCCTCTGCGCCTGTGATCCTCGCGGGCGACTTTAATGCTCATTCCCGCAGTTGGGGATACAGGAAAAATGAGAAAAGGGGAGAGAGTCTTCTTGATTTTATTGCTTTACATAGCCTAATGGTTTTAAATTCACAAAATTTTCCCCGACCTTCCAGACGCCCCATGCTAAGGGCTGGCCCGACTTGACCCTGGTGAGATTTTTGCCAGTGCCGGTGTCTTGGTCGGTCTCTGAAGAGATCTCACTCAGTGATCACAAGTTCATTAAAATTGTTTTAGACGCTCCGTTTTCACATTCGCGTTTCTTAAGATATAAGACAAATTATAATGCAGATAAATTTAAAAAGTTAATATCAAATAAGATTTATCCTTTTGTTGCATTGTTAAATTCTGTTAAAACTAGGGAAGGCCTGGACAGGCTGTACACCGGCCTCACTGAAAATTTACAGGGCTGCGCGGATCAAACTTTTAAGAAAACATTTTTTGCACCACATTCCCCGTCCACCTGGTGGAATGACTCTCTAACTATTCATAAGAAGAGGGTCTACGCTGCTCGTAAAAGATTTAAACGATGTGCGGACCCTCTACTTAAGCCAGCCTACAAAACGGCGTACAGCAATGCCCTGGCCATCTTCAAGAAACTAGTGAGATCAACAAAGAGAGCGGCCTGGCAACGTTTCTGCACAAACTGCTCGGAGTCCTTTGGCAAACCGTATCGCGTATCTTTTGGCAAAGTCTTTACTCCCGCAGCAATCAGGGAGCGTTTTCCTTCCTCAACCCCAGAGGAGACTTTTTGTAAATCTGTTCTAAATCACTTTTATCCTGCTCCTACTGTTACCCCTAAGTCACTTCAACCAGAAATCAGCACAGCGAGGGTATCCGCACCTTTTACGCAGCCCGAGGCTGACAGGGCGGTCCGCCTCCTCCCACGCAAGAAGGCCCCGGGTCGTGACGGCTTGGACGGAGTTATTTGGTCAACTTTCCATTCGACTTTCCCTGATTTCCTTTGTACCTTATTCAATTTATGTTTACAGCTTGCCTATTTCCCTCCAGCATTTAAGGAAGGTGTTCTCATTTTATTTTTAAAGAATGGTAAGGACCCTTCGAGCTTTGCCTCCTACAGGCCTATAGTCCTTCTCCCCACAATCTCAAAGATTCTTGAAAAACTAATGCTTTTTCGTCTTCAGAGCCACTTATCCCTTAATAACCTACATCATCCACTGCAGTTTGGCTTCGTACCTCGGCGCTCGACCGAGCACGCCCTTCTTCACTTCTACAATAACCTATTGCAAGTTTTCAGCTCTGAATCCCTAATGGCGGCAGTGTCAGTTGACATTGTGTCGGCTTTCGACAATCTCCCTTGGGTAAAATTCTACAGTATATGTCTTCGTGTAATTTCGACCCGGCTGTCTTGAACCTTTTTGCCAGTTTCTTATCCGAACGCACAGTTTATGCTCAAACCTCCTCCGGCTTTGTTTGGACATCACAGTGGAAATGTTGCCCGCAGGGTTCCTGTAATGGTCCGGAGCTATGGAACTTGGTGGCAGCATCGCTTCTTTCCATTGACTGGCCCGGTCACACTAAAATACAGGCCTTCGCGGACGACTTTCTTCTGCTAATTCATGGCCGCACGAACCAACTACTGGAGGCTAATGGTCGCTTTTCTCTTTCTTTACTGGATGCTTGGTTGAGGGAGCACGACCTCGAGGCCTCGGGCAGCAAGTCAAGGGTATTGGTTTTCAAGGTACCGCGGGACCTGGTGCGACCACCATACTTACGCATCGGTGATTTATCAATTAAACGAAGCCCTACTTTAAAATATTTGGGCGTGGTATTTAACCAATTTTTGACTTGGGATGCACACATTGATTACATAAGGAATAAAGCAATTTTCATTCAAAGTGGTCTCCAGCGTCTCGCGGGGGGTAACTGGGGCTTGAAAATTCGCCAACGGTTTCTCATCTATAAACAGGTCTTTGAGACGTCTCTCCTTTATGCGTCGGGACTGTGGGGACGCACTCTAACAGTCCGCCAGACTAAAAAGGTTCTCACTCTCCAACGCAGAGCACTGCTCTCAGTAACCGGGGCGTACGCAACGTGCCCCCACTCAGCACTATACATTCTGGCGGGAGTGCCCCCTATAGACCTGACGATAAGGGAGAAGATCTGGCTCACCCAGTTCTATGTAGAGAGGAGGACCATCGTTTTAGATGGGGTAACATTCGATCCCTCTTTGTATGAACACGCGGCACCAAAATGGTTTCAGCGTTCGTGGGTGCAAATTTCTGACTATCCTTGCAGTGTTGACCGTGACCCCCCATCTTTATCATTTAATCGTTTTTATACCGACGGATCCAAAACGCCCGTCGGCGTGGCTTCGGCGGTGGTTCAGTACAAGGTACACGGTGGAGTGGGGGAGTGTGCAATTAGGCATGCTGTTGGTAATTCAATTTTTCAGGCGGAACTTTTTGCTATTAAGTCAGCGGCGAACCTGTCGCTCACAATTCCATCCTCTAACGTTCAAATTTTTTCAGACAGTCAGGCTGCTATCCTTTCTATCAAAGACCCACTTCAGCGCAGTCCTCTAGTAAATTCAGTACAAAGCATGCTAATTTCGAATCCTAGAATTTCAATTCACTGGGTCAAGGGTCATTCAGGGAATGTGGGAAATGACAAAGCTGACCAATTAGCTCGTACGGCAGCTGAGGATCCCGCATTTTTACCCTACACGGCCCTTCCCCTTCCTAAATCCAATTTCATACAACAAATTAGAGCCAAAACTAGAGAGGATTGGCAGTACCGCTGGAACGAGGCGGATACTGGTCGCCGGGTTTTTGAATTCTTTCCAATCGTTCGTTTTTCTCCAAGGGTCAGCCAACGTTTTGAAACAATCCTGGTTTCTGGCCATGGCCCTTTCCCGAGCTATCTTCATCGCTTTGCTCTTTCTGATTCTCCTTATTGCTCCTGTGAAGCGATGGGTACGCCTGACCACTATGTTTTTCATTGCCCTTTAACCAGTAAGTATCATATTCGGACTAGCAGCCAAATTTCCCCCATTCAAGCTATTCGTAACGCGTTCCAGCATCCCCATGCACGCTCCCTCCTTGCTTCTTTGTTTTTGCATTTATCAAGCGAGGGGTATCTATTTCAGGGAATTTAGTGTTTGTCTAAGTTTAGTTTTGTTTTATGTTCCTTTGTTTTTGTGTATATTTTTGAGTGTACCATTTCACATTGTTTTGATATTGTATGATTGATTTTGGTACTTTTTTATAGAGTTGCACGGTTTCTCATTGTTGTTTCATGTCATATAGCGCTTAACGCATACTCTTAAAGTTTTGCATTCTACTGTGATTTAGTGTTTTACAATAACCTGTATTTTTTATGTTTTTTTATTATTATTTTTTAATGGTTTTCATAAATTTGCGGTTGGTCGAGCTCTCCCGGAACCCCATTTGCTCCCTAGGGCTTGCACTCGGGGGCATCTAAAAATACGATAGGCCAGAAAATGGCAGGTGCGGGGGGTTTCTGGGCGCACTAGTGGTGCTACTTGAAAGATTGGATGCCGTGTTCCGGATAATGTACTAGGTCCGCAAAGGTTGACCCAACGCAGTCCCATTAGGAAGAAAGCAAAGAAAAAACGTCATGATTATTGTTGGCTTACCAGATTTTGACTGACTACTTATTGTGCCCTTAAGGAAGGAAGCTAGGGCAAATTTGCGTAAAGATTTAAAAAACTTATGCGTTTGAAACATTTTAGAACGTGAGAAATATATTTTTAAAAAAAGTGGATACATGTTTAATAATTAAAAACTAACTCTTTGCATACAAGATTTTTTTTTAATTTTATTTTATTTATTTATTTATTTATTTTTTATATTCAAACACGTACCTGAATTATATATGTGCTGAAATTTTTTTCTAATGTTTTAAACGTTTCGTAAAATTTAAGTAATTTTAAAGTATCGCAAAACTTATTGCTTCTGGCTAAGAATTTCATGAGCATTCAGCTAAACCTTTACACCGAAGTCATTCTAAAGTTCTATTAAGTCTAACGTTAGTCATCTGGTGTCAAATGATGTTTTAAACACCGAGCATAAAACATATTGACTATGTCGGTTCTATTAAATTTAATGACGTCCATTTGGTATCAGTGGTGCCAAATGGCTTTTTTCAATCATTCGATTGTTTTTTTATTTTAATCATTCGATTTTTTTATTTCAATCGTTCGATTTTTTTATTTTAATCATTCGATTTTTTTATTTTAATCATTCTATTTTTTTATTATAACGAAACTCGACAGAAAAAGTGGGTTTACATTTATCAATAGTGTATTGTTACAAATTATACTCTGGATACAGTTTATCCACTTAAAATAAGTTGCAAATGTAGAAAAAATAAGAATAAAATCTAAAATGTTCGGTTTATTCGCACAACCTCAAAAATTAATAAACGTCAGTATCATGCCGTCTTGTGTTGGTAAAATTTGAAACTTTTAACTACGGATAATAGTAATAAACTGTTTTGATTTATATGTAAGGTTCTGGAGAAACTATTTCATTTCCTACTCTACAAAATTAACGTTTCTTAAATGTTTAAAGATGAGCTACACGTTGCTTAAAACTTATGTAGGGGAAAGTTGGATAAAACTGGGACCCAACAGTTTTAGCTTGATTAGTATTGCCATTTGTCGGAAAACACTTAAAACTAGTTGCAAACAACCGCCATGTTATTTGGAGTTAAATATGAAAGGCAGTGTTTTTGATTTGTTTGTCAACGCCGATGTTTCGAAAAATTCGAGTGGAAAAGTTCCGATTTTTACACCACCAATTTCGCTTTGTAGTTTCTAATTACTTAGACATTTGTTTTAGGTAAGTACAACATTTGATAACACCTTTTTCAGCAGTTATTTTAAATTATTAAACCAGGTTTTGCATCATGTTTGAAATGTGCTAAACGGTCTTTTCTGACTATGGCGTTGTCGGATAAAACCGGGACCTTGGCAGTCGGACAAGACCGGGTAGTACCCGGTTTTGGACGACCTTTTTTTTTTTTTTTTACTGTGAAATATAAATATTTTATTTTGTAAAATATAAATCTTAAAGAGCAAGAACCATCTCATAAATGATATAAAATTGAATCTTTATTAATTTTTAGGAGGGACTTTGTATGAATATAGACTACTATATTATAGTATCCCACTTAGTACAAATATAAAATTAAAATTATTAACATTTAAAATAAATATTATTTTGTTAAAATGAAATCGTGTTTGGCAGTTTGTTCCAAAAAATGTTTTTTCTTCTTTTTTCATGGAGGGTAGAATGAAGAAATAAATGCTTTTACAAATTTATAATCTTGTTAGAATAAAAATTGCACCCATAAAAATTAAGGCTGCTCGTCAGTCAATTTCCAAATTCAGCTCATTAATGTTAAGTCTATGGGCGTGTGATGCATTCGTATTTTCAAAATATCTCCTCGGGAAATTAATATTTTTTACTTCATTTTTCTGTGTATTCTTCTTAAAGGATGTCTCTTTTTTATTTCTCAAAATATTTCCAAAATATATACTTAATTTCATATGACATGTTAAAGTAGTGCACATATAGTTCGACAGCTTTTAATACACAAAATATTAAATTAAACATATATTTTAGAAATATTTTGACAATAATTTAAAAAGAAGACATCTTTTAAGAAGTCTACACAGAAAAAAGAATTCAAAAATACAATTTCCCGAAGAGATATTTTTTAACCCACTTTCCAGTATAGGAGGGCCATTGTACGAATTTATTGTTATAAATAAATATTTCAGTAGTAAGACAACAACATTTTTTAAGTGTTCCTAAACATACCCGGTTTTACCCGACCTGGTTGGATAAAACCGGGTAATTTTATACTTCCAAAAAAATTTATTTACCCTCCAAAATATTGTTCGACCACATTGAAAAATATTTATTTCTGTAACTAAAGAACTAATTTATCAGTCAAATAGAAATTTAGGCAATTTTATTCACTTAACTGCTTAGGAAAGAAAACAAACACTTTGGGATCCGATTTTGTTCAACTTTCCCCTATGTATCATTTAAGTGACATCCTACTACGTAAAAGTTGCTTAATGATGTTCGTCTATGTAAAAGGTTTAAGGAATCGAACTTTGCATGACAATTGCGGGAAAAAAACACGTAAAGAGTCTCAAGAATTTGTCTTTCGTTCTTGAGAGCCAAATTAAGATTCAAGATTTTTAAAAAATATTCTTCAAAGTAACGATAAAATCAATTTTTCAATTTAGATTACTTGATTCGTTTAGGGAACGTTTCGAAATCGCGATGTTATTCTTAAAAATGTGTCTTTGGTTTTAGAAAGTTGAGAACAATTATAACATTTCCTATAAGTTTAACTTTTTTAATACTAAAATCGATTGAAAGCCTTTTTCCTATTTAGGAAAATGGTTTTCAATTTCTATTACAGATAAAATGGATTTTCCTTCCTTCTCTTCAATATTTCTTCTATTCCCATACTTTTGAGATAATGCATTTTACTTCTTGCAAAGCTCACACTAGAATAAAGGAATCATCTATGCAGGGTATGGTAAATTCTTCAGCAGATTCCTAATTTACTTTTTAGATGTTTTTGAATTAATATTTAAAATAACAAACAATATGATTTTGCTGGTTTAAGTATAAATTGACACGAGAAAATATGGTAGTACGTTTAAATATCATTTTCTGCAATCACCACACTTGACGGTTTTCTCAATCATTGTCAACAACTATAGTCTGTGTAATTGGAATAGGCGCGTCAAGGTCACACAATTCTACCTTTTCCTCTTCTGGTCGTCATGGTTTCCTTGCTAGAAACTTTTTCCCCACGTAGGTTTAGGGAACACGATAAGCAAGTTTGTTGTTTTAGTTATAATAGTAATAGACGGATTCAAATAAGATTTATTTCTCAATGGCAAAAATAGATTGCGTAAGATAAAGTATTCTAATATTTTGAACCAATCTAAACCTTATTCTAATATTTTGATGTATTTCAGAAAGCTAGTGTATACCTAATTTATTGTATCTTATATTTGAAGTTGTTAAAATCTTATCTAAATATTCCAGATTTTATTTATAATAAATTTAATTGCATTTACTTAGTATCAAAAATAAATAAATGGAAAATAAATTATTTATTGTTACTTTTTCTCAATTATTCTAATTATATGAATCGGAGGTGCAGTAATGCAATTGCCTTAACTGCAGTGTAAAAAAAAACTCTGGCGCTGTTATGTTTTTCAGAATTCCCATATTGACGAAGCAGTAAACGCGCCTGTTCTAATTACACAGACTATAACATCTGTTCTATATAATGCCTGAGTGTGAATAATTCGTTACTTGGCAACTTAAAACTTGATTTTTTAAAATTTAATTCTCACTTTTATATTGTTCGAAATGTTCGGCGATTTTCATTTGTGCCACAGCATTCCACTGAATTTCATTCACCTTTGGCTCAAGCAACTTTCAAGTCTCTAAATTTAAATGGAATTTGTATATTCAGGAAATGGCAGTTTGTCCATATAACTTGCCTTCATATGAAACATTTGATGAGAGTAGAGTTAATTATTTACTTATGCTTTAAGCCTTCTAAATTTAAAATTCTGCCTAATTTGGATCAAGTTTTATCGAATTCTTGTTTTCTTAATTAGCAGTAATTGCAAAGTTTCTCTTTTTTCGTTTTATTTCACTGTAGCAGTATTCAAATTTATCATGGCGACTTGAGCAGAAAATAATTAAGTATTACTACATTATGCACAAAAAATCAATCAAATATTTTAAGAAACTTTTTTTGAAAAATGACTTCGCCACTCGTGTAACAGAGGGGTTTAAAAATGTATACACTAGTTGACCGTGAATATCTTCATTTTAAACATAATATGTAAATTTCAATGTTCTGTAACAAGATGTGTTGAATATCTGTTGACTGACCATTGAACTACAATACCAAGAAATATTCATAGCTGCATGTCATTTTGTTCTGAGTAGGTTCACCGTCAACGAGTGTTACATTTTTTAGACCCCTCTGTATATAAAAAATATTTCTAACAAGATTTGTTTACTCTATTTATGCAAAAAGAGTTATTTTATTTTATAGCTAATGCACTTAGGTTACCGTTGTGGTTTAATAATAATTCAATAATTCTTAAAAACTTAATACTAAGGGCACAATTTTCTTTATCTAATAAAAAAGCAGGAAACGTAGAATAACTACGCGTTGATTTATAACGCTGTATTGCAGAATTTCTGAGTATTATTTAGCTCTAAACTTTTCTTAGATAGAGCCTTTTCAAACATTTTTAACTATGCAACAAATTTTACCCATAACTGTCATAATCAATTATTTTGATCTGTCTGAAACTTGCGAAACGTGACTTCACGCGATCAGGGTAAAGCGCGACACAAGCAAGTTACGTGAGATTGAATATTTTAACTTCGTCATTTTATGTTGCGCAACATCAAGATGTTAATTCTAGTACATTTCCCTCCCCCTTAGCCAATTAATACGTAGAAAAATTGACTTAGTTTTCTGACGATCGATACTTCTCTGAAAAATTCACAAATAGCAGTTTAAACAATTTTTAATGCTTCTTTTGGTTCCGTATATACGAATGTCTGTTGGACGCCATTTAACTACTGTCAGGTGGCCATGATATGGACAGCTTTTAACTTTAGCTTTTTGTCGCATGTTAATTATGGGTTTTAAATTTAAACTAATTTTGATAATTTTCGAAAAATTCTTTGTAATTTACTACGGTGAGTTAGGGCTCACCTAACACGAACTTGTGACACGGAAAGTCATTTTTGACTCCATCATGTATTACATATCATTCTTATACCGCCTGTTATAGTTCTCAACTAGCGGACATGCCCGGTGTTGCGCGGGATAATATTGCATCATTTAAAGGCCAAGTGACACAAGTCCAAAATTCTGTTGCTAATATATAAGAAACAATTTTCTTAAAAAATCCAAGTAGAAGATAGGCAACAGTCCTTAAAAAGTCCAATTAAACAGTAAAACTCCTTAAAATCGCAATTACATGAAAAGCAGCAGTCTCTAAAATTTCATTTGAGACCAAAAATAACAGTCCATAAAAATCCACATCAAAAGGCCAACAACACTTCATAAAAATTGCCAATAGATTAAGTAACTAAAATGCACATATGCATCAGGATCATTGTTCCAAAATGATATTAAGAGTCCGTAAAAATCGCATTTACAATATAGGCAACACTACATCTAAAAATGCTCATCAGAATAAGAGCAGTATTCTTTTTAAAAATGCCCATTAGATGAAAAACAACGGTCCCTGAATATTTCTATTACAATAAAGAAAACATTTTCTAAAGCTGCGAATTTGAATAAAGACAACTATTCCTGAGCATCCCTAATAAAATAAGGACATTAGTCCCAAAAAATCTACATTAGAATAAAGATGTTAGTGACTAAAAATACCCATTAGACTACAGAACTTAAGAGAGACTTGCTGTTCCCACAATTACCAATAGTGCATCTTAAATTCAACATCAAAATAAAGACACCAGTTTCTAAAAATCCCTCTTGCAAAATCGTCAAAAACATTTCCTGAAAATTCAGTTAAATAGCACTTTTATAAAATTCGGATAAAAACGGAAGAAAGAAAACTAACATGCACATTTAAGTTACAAAATGTTCAGTATTGAACCAATGCTGACGTGTGAAATTTAAGGCGATAGAAAGAAATAACTAAATTATGTCCAAATGGCGCTAAATAGACAGTACAAAACTTAAATAAATGTTATAAATTAAATCAATTGAGTAAAAAATGGAATCAATCAAAACCGCTACGTAAAAAGTTAAAAAGAAGCAGAAGATCGTCAAATTGCACAACAATAATGGAAGCATAACGCAAATGCGCCATGATCCCACAGTGTAAATTACGTATTGAATTAAATGAGGTTATTCATGATGTTATTAATAAGGATTATTGGCGTGGTTTGGAAAAGTCACGAACAATTAACTCGATGGTTGAGGGAAAAAAAAGTTATTACCATTTGGCGAAATTTTCAATTTCATCTAAAATAAGCAATATCGAAAACCTTCCAACGTAGTTTTATCGAAGAAATAAATGTTAATTAGCCAAAAAAGAAAGAAGAATCAACCTCAAGATAAAGTACAGTGGAACCCCGCTATTCGTAGACAATTCGTTCTGGGAGGCAGTTCGAATACCGAGTTGTACGAATAACCTAATTATTTTTTACATAAGATACAATGTAAATTGTATTAATCCGTTCCAGACCCATAGATGGTTGCCTAATTAAACCTATGCAAAACAAATGTAGAGTACTGTGTCTGAAATACAACATAAATAAAAATTTAACCACACTTTACTGATACTGAGGTGAGCTGATGGCATAAGTGGAATGATGAGAGGAGGAAGAGAATGTTGTTACTGTTTGGAAGGGGAGAGAGTCAACTTCCATAAAAACATCAGGGGACATCTTTTCTTGTGTTTTCTCCCTTTCTGCTGTTCTTTCTTTTTTCACTAGAAGAATCTTGAGTTTCTTTTTCTAAAAACCTGTTCAAATTTGTTGTCTGCCTTTGGAGCTTTTTCAGAATTTTTCTAAAATGCTCAATAACATTGTCGTTGAACAAGTTGCTGCTCCTGTTGATCACATAATATCACAATGTTTCACGGATCTTGCGTGGATGAAGTGTCACGCACGGAAAGAGAGACGAGAAGGAGCTGAAGACAGGGCTGCTAGATGAAAAATGTCTCACAAAGCCAAAAAGTTCTGAAAATAGGCCTAAGAAAAGCTGAACTATTTAAAACAAGGGAAGAAAGGGAATAAATTTTTCAAAAAGTGAAGAAAAAAAATTCTTGTTTAGAAAGTTAAAAATGTTAATAAAATCCCAAAAAGTATTAAAACTGAAAAAAATCCAAAACGCCAAACAAATAATTCCCAGGCGAGTTCAAAAAGAACATAATTTCTCGACTTTTTTCCTTTAAAGGAGAAAATATTAGCAACCCTGTTCCCTGTCGCCGTACGAATAGCGGGACAAGTACGAATAGCGAGTTGAATTTTACTTGGTAAAAGTTGCACGAATAGCGAGGCGGACGAATAGCGGGGTTCTACTGTAATTTAAAATATTCTGCAGTATCTACAAAAATATGCATAAAAATAAAATGCATTTTTAGAGTTAGTTTTGCTGATAAAACGACATGAATGAAGATAAAATAACGTTTTTTCAATCTTACGTTAACAGAAATCATTTGTTTGGCGACAAAAGTACTTATATTCAAATATTCAAAATATTCAAATTGAGTAGGTAAAATCAGAGGTAATCCTCGTTTTAAAATTCGAAAACTACTTAAAATGAAAATTGCTCGTGTTCTATTTGTTCTATGAACTGCGGAAAAGATTATCTTGTGCAGTTTTTACGGGCATTAATATGCTGCAAAACTCTAAAACGTGGGGCATCTGTTTAATGAGATAAACTCAAAATTAAGTTTTGCTTCAAATTGCAATAAAAAAGAACAAATTCGACTTTTAGGGAAACCGCTTCGAGGTGCACGAGGACCTGACCCAAGGTACCTGTAACCAAAATTTCGTATTTCTGGACCATTCCATCTCGTCAGGAGGCGAGCGACAGATACACACACACACAAACACATAAACTGTTACACAAACTTTCGGTTTTATTTATACAGATAGATAAGAATTAGGAGTTGAGAATATAAAATATACTTGTCAATAATCCATTGTCAATGGACATCGATTTGACTGCCCATTTTTGAGCAAAAAAAATACTTTGATAAATTTTTGTTTATAGTTGCTATGTTTTCTCTCAAACAACCCCAAAATACGATTAGATAAAAATTAGATTCTTAGACAAACATATTTGTAGAACAGTATATTACAAAATTTGAGAAGCTAAAATACACTAGTTAATAATCTGTTGTCAATGGACATAGATTTGAGAGCCCGATTTTGAGCAAAAAATCTACTTGGATGAAACTTTGTTTAGAGTTGTCTATGTTTTTTCTTAAACAACAACGCAAAGCGAATAGATAAAAATAAGATTCTCAGACAAACATATTTGTGGAACAGCATATTACAGAATTTCCTCTAAATCAACGCTTGAAAAATTAGAACGTTTTTACAAACTTCTGTCGAAATTTACGCTCAGACGTCATTACCGAATTTAGAATTCCTCTGGCTAATATCAAACTTCTATACTTTATTTGACAGTTGGACAAACATTAATAAGGATTACAAAGCAATAGCTACTGGCTTATTTGATCCCAAGTTCTCTTGATCACTATTAATTTTAAAAGTAGTTTAGATAATTGCATTTTCATATATGTAACTGATGTAGTAAAAAACTATTTGAAGGAGTGGTGTTTGTTATTTCAGTCAACTTTACGAGGTGTAAAATAAAACACCATATTATTATTATTATTTTAATATTTGGTTATTCTTCATAATAATTATTCCTTTTAGCCTACTTTACCGCAAAATTCTAAAGGAAAAATAACACTGAGCAACAAATTTGAACTTTTTTCTGCCCTTTAGATGAAACTATGTGATTCTGTATAAACAAAAGTGCTTGATTCAAATATCAAAACCAAAATGATCCATCACGTACCGTTTTTGTTGGAGAACCACTTCTCATATTTATAGAATTAGGTATAGAAGAATGTACCTGAGGCTTACTTATTGAAAACTCAAGCACTAAAATGATCTTTTTTGGTCGTTTCTATATGTAGACATTTGTTGGTGTGCCTGATAACAGAGCAACAATATTCAGTTCGCATGCTTCCATTCCATCGACCGCTGAAACGCGTTTCAAACACAAAGAAGTCCTGATGAAATCTTTTCCGATGCTTATCACTAATTGTACCAAGATTTTGAAGTAAGAAGTTCATATGGAAGTGCAAAAAGTGTATTTTTAATAAAATATGGCAACATATAATATAAAATCATTTAATCATATCACCAACAAAATCTACGTAGTTTTCAGCTTTCTTATTTACAAGGAAACGTGAGCACACTGATTTGATGGCCCGCCGGGCTGATTTTTCTGTTTCTGAGAGGTTGTTTTAAAACAAGAATTTGAATTTTTGGTGACAGGGATGATATGTTTTTGGTGACAGGGATGAAATTTTTTCTAGGAGACCAGTTTATGGAGGCTTCTCTCACGACTCCATCGGCAGAATTTGGTGTGTCCCTGAAAATCTCATGTTGTGTTCTAATGAGTTTCAAATCTCTAAAGAGTGCCAGTTGAATGTAGTGTATTCAATTACCTTCAGTATAGCAATCTTAACTTCGTGAGTTTTCTTTGTGTTTGTAGAATAAATATGATACAGGAATAAATGGGAAAACATTCCTTACAGTGTTAGAAATTTCATCATGAAATTACGGTTAATGCCCATCTAATTAACCGTTAAATTTACGGTTTGGAAAATTTTTGTATCTTTATGTGTTCTAAACCATTTCCAATCAGCTTGGTTAAAACGCCGTAAACACAAAAGTTTACGGTTTCATAACCATTTATAACTAATATAGTTTCAAAACTAAATGCAAGTTTTCACGGTTTTTGAACCATTTGCAATTAATATGTGGTGGTGCCGGTGGAGCAGGAGAGCTACCGGAGACGGGAATAGAACCCCGACCTCCACGATAGAAAGCCAGTACTTCCGTGCTCTGCCAAGAAGTACCTAATGGTCGTGCCAGAAGTCGGCTTAGGACCGCGTCGAATCGTACCACCCCAATATGTAACAAAATACTTTTGAATTTATTAGATTGAAACATTGAACGAGGGTTACAGTTGATGTTCAAGGTTTTGAGAAGTTTATTTCATTCTGAGAAAGATAAAAATGCAATATCAAAAAATAATTAAATGGGTTAAGTTTCCACAAGCAGTTTTTATGATTATTACTAACTTCATCTTTTCTTCATCCCCCTTCAGATAAAAAAGGAACTATACTATATTATGCGATGTAATTCTAATCTTCAGACTTCTGCGCTCTACAACCAAGATGGACGCCCGATTCTTATTGACTACGACAGCGTTTCCCAACCGGTGGTTCGCGAACCCCCAGGGGTTCGCGCGGTGCAGAAAGGGGGTTCGCGAAAATAATATTGCAATGGCGGAATTTTTTATCGCTAACATAGAAGGAAAAACTAAATAATGAATTTGCATACGCATTAAGAAGGAGCGCAAAAATGATTTTTTTTAAAAAATAAATTGCTTTCCAGATAATGCAGAAATTAGTGCACTAGCATAGGAAGCATACATACAAAATTTTAAAGGCACTTTTCCTCATTTTGGCCTGAATTCTAAAGTTTGGACCACCGTTTGATACCGAAAGATATTTCTTGATTTATTTTCAATTTTTAGCACGTATGTTTCTCCTACCATTTCCCACCTTTTCCGCTCAAGCGCTAAGAAGGAGTCGATAATAGGAAAATTTACTACTTGAAATGTAAAATTTTGCATTATTTTAGGCTAACTTCTCACTATACAAATCCTAATGAATTTGCATATCCGTCTAAAATGGAACCAGAAGATATTTATTCATTAATTTTAAACTTGGTTTCACATTTATCACACTTTAATCCAACTTTTCTGCATAATCGCAATTTTAAATTTAAAAATATGTAAATTTTAACTTTTCTTTAAATTTCCAAAACTTTACCGAATTTTGTATATTTCACCGGGAATTGCAAAAAAAAAATATTGCGAAAATATTATTTAAAAATTTCTTAGGAGTACATATGTTTACTGCTATAATAATAAAGAAAAAAAAAACAAATACTGAAAAAGTAATTATAAAAAAACATATTTGTAGCCATATTTTAGTTTTATTTAAACTTAGATGTTTTACAATTATTATGGTTTTCATTTTTTTATATCAAGTATCGTAAAACATGGAAAGTGAATGTGCTGGCAAATTTTATAGTTTTGTCACCCCCTGCACAAGGGGGTTCGCCATTTTTTTCGGATTTTAGAAGGGGTTCGCGAGGGGGAAAAGGTTGGGAAACACTGGACTACGAGACCTACGTGGCGCTCGTAAATTTCGGTTTGTTAAGGGGTCTGCCTACGTTCGGAGGCTTTTTTTTTCAAAACAATGAAATAACTACTAAATGCATATTTTTTTTTAAGTTAAAAAGTAATTAAAATTAAGAAAACAAACAAAATAATAGCTATATTTTTATAAAATTTTGAAAAATTGGGAAATTTTAGCAAAAAATAGGCGAATTTTACAGTTTACGCCAAACACTCTATACTCACTTTAACTCGATATATTTTAAAATCCTTAATAATATATGTTTCTATATTACTTAACTGTGTTCTGAACTAAAAGTTTTATAATAGGTCCAAAATTGAGAAAAATATAGCAGTTTTGTTGAAATTCATACGTTTTTCACCGAAAAAAACACAATATTTCACAAATAAATGCCTGTAATTTTTTTAAATACTGACATAGAGCTTAGATTTTAGTTCAAAACACAGATGGCAATGTGCGAAACAATACTTTAAAAAATCACAGTAATGGGTATAAAACGTTTCGAGTTATGAGATCTGCCGTGAACAAAGATATCGAAAAAAGTAGTTTTTCAGAAAACGCATTTTAAATTCCACTTTTATGTGCTTGCGATGCGACTTCTGGTTAACTTAATTGCGTGTAACTTCGTTTCTATGTGTCGTAGAAACAAAAACCAAACATTTTTGAAATCTTAAATACATATTCTTTTTAAATATAAAACAAAAAAAATATCGATTTTTTTCGCAAAACTCGTCTTTTTGGTGCAGGCAGACCCCTTAAACGTTCTATAGGAGAAACAGAGAATAAACGAATTTTTTTTCACAATCAGCGGTTTGAGTACCATCTTTTTAGTAATTATTCGACTCTTGTAATTAAGTATGGTAAAATAACAGTCAAATAAATAGTTATATTTCTATTTTGTACGGAAATTTTCAACAGTGTATATAGAGGAGTAATGATAAACAATCGTCACTGTGCTAAATGATGTTCATGTCCCAATGCCTGAAATAGTCCCTTCACAATGCAGCAGTATACGATTTCCTCTTTCTCCGCAAAAGATTCTACAAGAAAGTAGTCTTCTAAATGACTCGAAACTTCGGGAAAGTCGATAAAGCTTTTGTAGCCAAAAAGGTCGATAAAGTAGCTAAGTTTTGTTTAAAAGATCGCTAAAGTAGCCAAGTTTGTTAAAAAGGTCGCTAAAGAAGCCAAGTTTGTTAAAAAGGTCGTAAAGAAGCCAAGTTTGTTAAAAAGGTCGCTAAAGAAGCCAAGTTTGTTAAAAAGGTCGCTAAAGAAGCCAAGTTTGTTAAAAAGGTCGTCAGAATGGCAAAGATCTCACTATCAATGAGAAACATATAATTCATAATAAATTACGAAAGTATACAAATTTATTGAGGAAATACGTAAAAACTTTAAATGTGGACTTTTGGGAAAATGGTGCGTGGTAGGCAAAAGATAATTGCAGATTCGTAATTCTCAGCCGAAAATACATGAGAAACACACCTTTTCATCTAAAAGACATGTTTCGTGTCGTGCATTTTAATTAATAAAGCATGAACGAAAGCTTAATGTATCCTAAAAACTAAAAACATCGTTAAAAATAAAGAAAATTCAAAAACAAGTGATGTAATTAAATACAGATTGAAAAGTAAAAATTTGGAAATCAGGGTTTTGATGTGGGGAAAATGTATATGTCTGTCTGTCTGCCCCCCCCCCCCCCCCCATAACTGTCCAAGTCGATTTTTTTTTATTTTTGCACTCAAGATCTCGCCAAAGACATTTCATTTCCATATTTGATTTTTTGATTTGAACTTTTTTTCGTTTAAGTTTTAACAGTTCAAAAAAAAATAATAACATTAGTGAAAACGGGGAAATTTCAAAACTATATAAATCATGGTCTAACAAAAGGATTTGCTTGGAACAAACTTTATGGGAAAGATGTTATGACTTAATAACTGTAACAAATAGAATGTTCTGCCCTAACTAAGCGCGCCTATTTTCGGATTAAACTTTTTGATCGGGATTATTTTAAGGATATTTTTGAATGAATGAATGATTAAATGAATGAGTGAAAGAATGAATGAATAAATGAATGAGTGAAAGAATGAATGAATAAATGAGTGAATAAATACATGAATGAGATTAAATGAATGAATGGATGACTGAATAAATAAATGAATTAATGCGTGAGTAAAGGACTATGTATTAACCGTTGAAAAGGGTATATCTGAAGTAATTAAGAACTAAAGCTAAATGAGGAAGAGAAATACAGATAGCCAGATCATAAATTTAAAGTTGGTGTGTACGGAAAACTAGGCTCGTAGATTTCTAGACGGAACTTCTTTCTTAGTTTCTTATTATGATCTTATTTTTATACGTTTTTTTTTTTTTTAGTTTAAGGCACTCATGCAACTTCCAGCAATAAATATAAATACAATTTAACAAGGGGCAAAATTTATACCAGTATTTTTTAGTTACTCTTTTGTTTCGTTTGCATTAGGATAATTGTGCAACTGTGAATCCGCCAGTGCTTTTATAAATATAATTATTTATTTGCACAGAGATAAAAAAAGGAAGGGGAGAGGGATTACAGCACTCCCAGTAATAGTTTTGCGACACGACTATTTTTCTTTACCTTCCTTTTCTCAATGGGGATTAGGCCTAACCTCCACCTCTTTTTAACAGGGTCCGGATTTTGTGAAAAATCAAACATTTTTTTTTTAAATTTAAAGTTTAAACATACAGTTGTTAAATGTTTATTATTTTTTCCACCTTTTTATTAAATAATTCTGCAAAAAGTAAGATTTGGCTCGGAATTCTGTGAAGGGTCCATTTTGACTGTATGAAATTTTGAGAAGGGTCCATTTTGATTGAATGGAATTTTCAGAAGGGTCCTTTTGATTGAATGAAATTTTGTTAATTGTCAATTTTGATTAATTTTGATTCGCTGAAAAGATAGCATTCAAAGAAATTTGTTTTCTGTAGTACACCCCCTATATTAGTATACGCTTTATTTTACAACAAAAATATAGCACAAATATGTCTATCAGCTAATCCATAATAATAGAAATATATGCTAAAAGTGCATTAAATTTCGTATTGGTCTCACAACATCAAATAGTTAAAAATTGATTTTGAAAACGGAACACAAAAGAAATTTCATTCCGGTATATGTATGACAAGTTACATTTGTCGAAACTATAATATTTTCAGCTAGTGCGCATGCTAAAAAAAGAACTAATATATGTTTCTTTTAATATTTACATTATAGTTTATTACAGTTATTGCTAACTAATATAATAATAAACAGCATTATAGATTAAATCTCTTGAAAGTAACACAATTTTGCGAATTCTGTTTCACATTTCTACTGCACATATTTAAATATGTCAAACTCATTTACGTATTTCAGTGAAAATATTTGGAATCTGGCATCTTCCATGATCTGCATATATATCCGCATAATGTAACTGAATTTCTCAAAACGAAAACTTAGACCAATGGAAACTCTGATTCTGAATTCTGTTTCAAGCATCCTTTCAAGATGCTTATTCTATCAAATAAAGATGTTAAGCTACTTACTGAAGAACGTAACTTCATGCTCGACAAAGGAACCACCGACGAAGGAATAGGCAGACGTAGAACGCTATTTCATTTGAAACTACTAGTTTCCTAAGTAAAGCTTTAAAAAGAAATGCATTCAGAAAAGGAGCTTCCAGGTACAATTTGGTGCTTTTTCTCTTGAGATCTAGAATAGAAAGATATCGGGTAGCGGTAATATTTTCCTGACAGCGAATGCGTTTTGTAGAACCACATCATTTTTAACTTGCATACTTATGGTTATTTAAAGTGGGAAAAAATCCACTAAACATTGCGAGCACTTGTATCAAGGAAACAAAAACCTTTTTTTTCTGTGGTAAAACGCTGATTTTATTACATTTAACAGTTGATCCAAAAAAAATCTTGGTTATCATTCAGCAGTTCAAAAAAAAAAAAAAAAAAGAAAGAAAGAAAGAAAATAACTTATATTTTATACTACATGTTTAAAATATATGTGTATACTATATCAACTATTTTAATTGAAATAATGTGTTTTTTGGCCAATGCATAGGGCAAATATAAGTGCAGATAGTTTTACTCATAAACAGTACAAATATTTTACTTTTAAATACTATAAACACAAACATAACAAGGAGTTCCGTCTAGAACTATACGAGCCTACTTTCCCGTATGCACCCAATTTCAAATTCATTATATAGCTATATCTTTCTCTCTCTTTCACATTTAGCTTTAGTTCTTAATTACTTCAAATATACCTTTTTCAACGGATAATACATATTCATTCTTTCATTCTTTCATTTATTTTTCATTCATTTACTCATTCATGTATTTATTCACTCATTTATTTATTTTTTCATTCATTCACTCATTTAATTATTTTATCATGTTTTCACTCATTTATTCATTCATTCATTCTTTTACTCTTTCATTTATTCATTGAGAAATATCCTTAAAAATCCCGATCAAAAAATTTCATAGGAAAATAGGCTTGTTCAGTTCTTGTTCGAGTGGAAATTTTGATGTGTATGTGTGAGAACTAAGGGCCGAATGAAGAAAAGGGCGAATATTTAAAAAGGCGTACTTTTGTGCGGCAGAAGTCCTACACAAAATTAAATGGAGTTGAGGCGACGATGGCTTAAAAATCGAAACATTATGGCGCTATAAAACATTTTGTTTTTAAAGTGAGCGGTCAAACGCCGACTTTTGTGAGCCAATCTCTGGTTGGAAAATATTTTGTCAACTCTGGCTGGAAAGCACAGCATTTAGACGCAGCTGTACACTACAGTCACTTTCTAAGAATAAAGAACAATAAACAACTGCACAAATTGTAACTAACGGAAGAACAATGTACTGTATTTCAAAAGCACACAAAAATATAACTTACCTAATGACAATCTAATTACAAAAACAAACAACTATCCCGAAAAAGAATTTAAACAAATCAGAAAACACATAAATCAAAATCAAGTCCGTATTTATCGATCAAGAGTTATATTTTTAAAGACAAAGGAGCGAAGCAACGGTTAACAAATAGGTCCTCAACTGCGATAAGTTCATACAAAAATTGCTCAGCAGGTCATTCTTCGCAAGAGAATCTTAAAAGCGCCATTTTAAGAAACTTAATACTAACCGTTAAGCGCCCTCTAGTGGCAGAGCGTGAGAACAAATTCTTACTGCTATTAATAATAATATTAATATAGAATATAGATACATAGCCTTCCTCGATAAATGAGCTATCTAATACTGAAAGAATTTTTCAAATCGGACCAGTAGTTCCTGAGATTAGCGCGTTCAAAGAAACTCTTCAGCTTTATAATATTAGATATAATCAAATTGTTTGTATATAATCAATTATTTAAAAATAAAGAAGAATTAAATTCGCGTACATTAGTTTAACTGAGATTGCAAATACAGCGATGCCTCATCGAAATGATAGAAACGTTGATTATTATTATATTTGATTTGTTTAACAATGGCAACTGCATTGATTTGTTTGTTCACACGGCAACTGTAACAATTGTTGAAATGATGCAACAATACAAATAAAATTAAAGTTAATAACCGTGAAAAAATAATTTCAAACTACAGAGAAAAACGCTTGTAACTTCTTTTTCAGTTAATTTAGAGGCTTCCGATTTTAGCCCAAAGGCCAAACTCTTTCTAGAATAGTTTTTTACGGGCTTTTCAATGGTATCAAGCTCGAAAGGATGTCATAATTTCTTCCGATAGAAAAGGACTATTTTATGCAATTTTCGGTGCTCCGCTCCTATTGGTCTTAGCGTGATGATATATAATCTATAGCCTTCCTCGATAAATGGGCTATCTAACACTAAACCCCTAATAATAATTTAACTTTGTGCAAGTAAACATTAATAGAAATATAATTTCACGTTAATTTAGAGCACAAATGAGCATTAAAACGCAGACATATGTATCGGGATTGCTTGGAATCCCTTTTTCAATGCGACAGGGAGCTTCTAGATGCAAAACATCCAAATGAAGCAGACAAAACAACAAAAACAAAGCTTATATAGCCTAAGAATTGACTGTAAACCAATGAGAATGAAGGCAGTGTGAAGTGGAAGTAGAAGTAGCAGGGAAAGCACCAATAAGAGAGCAACAAACGAATCCAGTTGAAAGTTCAGGAAGTAAAAAGGAATATCAATAAAAACAAAGCAAAAAAGACGACCACATGCATAAAAATGTGAAAATACATGAAAATTGCAAAAATAATAAAATAAAATACAAAGAATAAAATGGAAATAAAATAAGTACAGAAAATACCAAAACAAAAAGCAAATTTTCCTATTTTTAATTTCCCCCCCCCCCCCCTCCTTTACATGTGTACTTTGTTTTGCTTTTTGTTTTGGTATTTTCTGTACTTATTTTATTTCCATTTTATTCTTTGTATTTTATTTTATTATTTTTGCAATTTTCATGTATTTTCACATTTTTATGCATGTTGTCGTCTTTTTTGCTTTGTTTTTATTGATATTCCTTTTTACTTCCTGAACTTACAACTGGATTCGTTTGTTGCTCTCTTATTGGTGCTTTCCCTGCTACTTCTACTTCCACTTCACACTGCCTTCATTCTCATTGGTTTACAGTTAATTCTTAGGCTATATAAGCTCTGCTTTTGTTGTTTTGTCTGCTTCATTTGGATGTTTTGCATCTAGAAGCTCCCGTCGCATTAAAAAAGGGATTCCAAGCAATCCCGAAACATATGTCTGCGTTTTAATGCTCATTTGTGCTCTAAATTAACGTGAAATTATATTTCTATTAACTAAACCCCTACTTTCATTTTTTTTTCAATCTTTATTTAATTACTTCACTTATTACTGACTTTTCTTCATTTTTAACAATATTTTTACGCCTTCTTTCTTGCTTTATTATTATTTTTTAACTTTTACAGGAAAGTAGACTAAAAATAAAGCAGATAAAGATTTCACAAAATTTAAAGGCTGACTAATTTGTACTCCACCTACATGATGTTGGCGGCAGTTGTTGATGACTTGAAATATCGCCACACAGACACGAAATCTATTTTTAATTTTCATTTTTTAAGAATAATATTATTTTCAAGAAACGTTTTTAGATCATTACATATATTATAAAACAATCGTTATGGAGCTCAGTAAAATATTCCTACACTAATTTTTTTTAAAAACTTTTCTTCAGTTATATGTTAGTAATATAAGTCCGTCGTCGGATTTCAATTGCACATTAAAAAAGAAAAAAAATGGAAAATTTGTAGCTTTTTTAATTTTAAAATAGCTGAGTTTAACATTTTCTTTATTTATTTCGGCGTTTTTTCTTTGTGCCTCATTCTTATGTTTTTTATTTATTCCCTTGTTGTTTATTACGTTTAAAATACGGAATTTTAAATTTAAAAAAGATAAAGAACTCAGCTCTGAGAATTTTTGTAGTTTCTCTTATTTTATGCATTTCCACAGAAGTCAAACTAAAATGAAAATTCAGGAATGTAGTTCAAAAATAAATATGTTGTAAAATGCACCAGAAGAAATATGCGGTTAAAATATAAAAGCACTGGCAGAATAGTTTTTTATTTCGCTGCAAAGCACTCTCCCTGCAGGATAGTATATATAGGGATAGTTTATTTCAGTTCTGTAAAACATTTAGATCGTTTCTAAGCCCACAGAGTTAAATATTCGTATTAACGTCAACTTTTCCTGAAATGCTTTATTCGTAAGAGCTTTTATGATTTCAAATTGATAAAACAATAAACGAACTGACATTAACATAATGGTTTTTTTTACAATTAATCAGAAACAAAACATTATGTGTTAGACCATGAAATGATTAAAAAGAAAATTCTTGAATTATTAATAGAATGAACATAAGTTACACTGTTAGAAATTTCATCATGAAATTACGGTTAAATGACCGGCAGCAGTCTGTCCATCTAATTCACCGTTAGATTTAAGGTTTGGAACATTTTTCTATCTTTACGGGACCTAACCATTTCCAATCAGCTTGGTTAAAAGCCGTAAATACAAAAGTTTACGGTTTTATAATCATTTAAAAATGGTTTCAAAACAAAATTTTTACCGTTTTTGAACCATTTCGAGGTGTAGAATCTTCGAGGCGTAGAAACAGTAAACGAAGCTTGCCGGAATCGAACCCGCAGCGTGTGCTCTAACAATCTTGCGCGCTATCCATTCGGCCATCTGCACCACACAAAGCGGCCGTTTATTTATCAATAAATCTTTCTTTTCAACAGGAGAAGAAAGATTTATTGATAAATAAACGGCATTAAAAGTGAAATTTCAGTTTTTGATTGGATCCAGAGCCATTTTTGGTCTAAATTTACTGTATATTGACGAAAATCATTTTATTTGCTGCAAAAATTAAAATACAAACAAGCTTCAGCAGCTCAAGTTATGGGTTCGCTCATTCGCAAACAGTTCGGGAATCCGATGTCTGTAATTTTTGATTTACGTGTGTGTGTGTTTCTATTTAGTAACCACTGCTTAAGCCACTTTATTTTTCTTCTTTTATTTATATACACATGCAGATTTGAACTGATAAATCTTTATTTATATGTTACCAACAACGTATGACGGTAAGATTCCACAACCAAGATGGACGCCCGATTACGGTTAGTTAAACCTTCTTTAGGATAAACAGAGAATAAACGATTTTTTTCACAATCAGCGGTTTGAGTACCATCTTTTTAATGGTTATTCAACTGTTGTAATTAAATATGGTAAAATAACAATCAAATAAATGATTATTTTACTATTTTCTTACGGAAATTTTTAACAGTGTAAATTGTTTTTTCATTACTTCGGAAACAGTATTTCCGTAACAATAGAATATAACTCCTATTTGTACTCTTAGGGCGCTTTCACACCAAAAGCGACGAAGATATTTGCCTCCCTCGTAATAGACTGCTGCTATGGTGATCAAACTAACAGCGTTGACGTATCTCTTCTATATCGAAATCAACAAATTACGATCGTCTGAGGAAAGGTCGCTTTTAATGACGCAATAAAAAACGCCATTCAGCCAATACGAGGGCATGGCTAGTAAGTTACGTAGAACCAATAAAACGCCATGAAAGAATTTGTTGATGTTGCTTGTCTTTGTTGCGGTTGGTGAAAATGCCTTTAATCTGGGCTAACTGAAAGGACTTGGCGCAATTTAAACAGCTAACCGAGTCACATTCTTCTAAAGATTTTTAGGAAAAAGGTTCCCAAAGTCAAAAATCAATATTTTGAAAAGAACATTTGACGTTGCAAAATATTTGAATGATGACGATGATATGATAGCAATCACTCAGATTGCTATCATATCAACCCATCGAAGCAGCATTCCAAAGGTTTGAAAAAAAAATTTTGGAAGTGAAATTCCATTTGAAGTTTGGGGAATGTTTCCAACAGTTCCTTACTTGAATTATTTTCCATCTTCAAAATTCAGATAGCAGAAAAAATTCCATCAGTTTTATTGACACACGACCACCTAAGTGACGATCTGGTGAATTCACGCATGGAATAAAAGTAATTTATTTTATGCAGCTCTTAAACTTAAAATATTTAAAATATAAAGAATGCGTTTTATAAAAGAGATAATTATGACAATTACGGTGTTTTTTTTTTAATTTTAGAAAATACAATAATGAAAACCCATACTTTTCACCTAGATCTGTGCAGAAAATATATTCCTTTTTTTTACCTCTCGTTTTTCTTTCTTTTTTCTCTCATAATTTTGGATCTAAAACACAGAAGCACACCACTCAATTCGATTTCTATGTTTTTTTTTTTTTTTGCTTTTTGCGAAATGTGAAGTCTTTGATCCCTAAGTAATTATATCAGCTCGGATAAAAAGATTATAACTACTTGTAATGCATGCAGAAACGTTATTTCTCTATTGTTATTGGAAATATGATTTTTTTTTAATACTGTTAATGACAGAAAATGATTTTTTAAATTTAAATCTTGAATATTTCTCATGTCAGTCATATGAATACGGGCATTCTTACAGAAGGGAACCAATCAGCACTTTCCTCATTTCTGTGTGCCAATGAATGGTGTATGGATGGCTGGGTTAACTTGACGGTTTTTATTTATTCCTCTAGCACACATAAACAGTTGAGCGGGTTAAGAAACTTGACGCTGAAGTTTATGGAAAAAAAATTTAGAGTAAAACAAAGATGATTTAATTATAGCAACTTTACTCTAGAAAATGAATGTCAAAGTACAGTAAAACCCCGTTATACCGTGCCTCAGTATACCGCGGAATCTGTTATACAGCGGTGCCTATCATGTCCCCCGACGTTTAAACCACCCTTTATCATTGCCATTTTAAAGTGATTCCTTATTTATTTTTGTAAATAAAGCCAGCCCGAGCACACAAATATTCTAGCCAAAGAGCTAAACACACTAATAGATAAAGCCCTACTGTAATAGGCCCTTTGGTTTATAACCTATCGCTCGATAGACTGATTGCGCAGTGGAGATGTATGCCTCTTGCATAGCAATTACAGTTACTAAAATGTCAGCAAAGAAGAAAAAAAATATTTCGCTATAGAAGAAAAGTCACGAATAATTGATAAAGTTAAAAATGATGCAACAAAAGCAAGTATTGATTGTTTGGATAATGTGGTTCCGCGGTAAAACGCGGGTGCCAAACCGGTCCCCCGACACCCGCGTTTTAACGGGGTTTTACTGTATAAGCCAAACAAAAATGTTTGTTTATAAAAAAGTTCCTACTAGAATTATATGAGCCTACTTTTCCGTATACAACAATATCAAATTTGTTATCTAGATATCTCCCTCTATCTCTCTCTCTTTCTCCTTTAGCACCAGTTCTAAAAGTCTTTTAATATACCTTTTTCAATGGTTAATACATATTCATTCACTCATTCATTGATATATTTTTTCGTTCATTGTCTCATTTATTCATTCATACCTTCATTCATTAATTTATTCATTCTTCAGAAATATCCTTAAAAATCCATGTCAGAAAATTGCATAGTAAAATATTTTCTGTTAGCTCTGGATGAACACCGTCTCTGTCCTTGTTCTACGTCATAAGACCCTTCCGACAAAGTCTGTTCCAAGCAAAAATATATCTCGTATCAGGATTTAGACAGGCTTCAAATGTCCCCGTAAGCACTAACCTTAGTTTTTTCTGAACTGACTGTTCAAAATCGAACAAAAATGTTTCAAATGAAAAAAATTCACATCGAGAGCTCCGTCATATTAGCTTGTTCAAAGGAACTTGGATCTTATGCCCAGAGTTTACATAATTAGCTTCATTTTTACCCATAGGCGCGCTAATGTTAAAATTTTTTGAGCTTTTCCAAACTGAACGAAAAATTGTTCAAACCGAAAAATAAAATATTGACATGAGATGGTTCTTGCCGAGATCGTTCGTATGTAAAAATCTTTCGAATCGGACAATTCTCCCAAAACTTATCGGGGGGGGGGGGGGGGGGGCACACGTTTCCCCAATCTTGAAAAAAAACTTTTAAGGGAAAATAGGCTAAAAAAAGGTAAAAAGGAAAGTATGCCTAAAAGCTATATTAATTTCTAAATAACGTATAAATAATACAAGATACGCAACAATTTTTAGCTTTTTATTACTTTGACGTTAAAAACTTTTGAGCTATGTAATCAACCTTTACTTTTTAATAAAACAAAAAGATCTTTCCAATTAAACTTGTATGTTTCGTAAACAGTTTTTCGTTTTAATTCTTTCAAAATCCAAACTACGCATATCACTGTCAAAACCATTTGTTTTAATATGACATTTAAAATTATTTACATGGTATTTCAAACGGAATTAATTCTTGACAATTTAAATCTAGCATTACAAGATTTCCTTTTATTTGAATTTTTTTTCTGACTTTCTTCTGCAGTAATTCATTTGTTCGAAATAACACAAATATGAAAGGTAAGCTTTTATATAAATAAAGTGAAAAAAAAAAATCAGATAATTAGGTAAACTTTCATAAAAGTCAAAGAAAAATCCCCGCAGGTGATTAAAAACTCTCCTTAAATAAATGCAAATCTAGCGAAAAAGATATGATTGCCAGGTCTTAAAACAACTTAAGCTAGACACTATTCTGGGAAAATGTGTTTTCTTTTCCGTTTTATGCTAATACGTATTAAAATTACGATCTGCAAATATTTTTTAATCATAATTAGCGACGGTTGGCTGTTGCTTATTTAGTTTATTTTCTTTTTCTGGCTTGTGATAAGCATAATCAAGAAATGTACATAATTGAAAAATTTTAATATTCGAATTATTAGCCATCGACTGATATTTATTGAACAATGGGTTGTCTTTAGAATTTTTCCCATGATTCCATAATATAATTATCGGGTGATTTCTTTGAATGTTTTCACAATCGAACTCTAGGTTTTTATTAGGGTTAGGTAGGGTTTTTAGTAGGCTATTAGTATTTATTTAGGATTATTATGCACTCGTCAAGTTATGAGTTATAGGGTTAAGACACGTTAATAAACAAGTTTTATCATTCATCGTCGTTCGTCACTCTAGTATATAGGTTAATTGTAATTTTTTCATCGGGTAATGTCGCGGTCGGAATGTTGGTCGCCGTAAGTGTGCTTTCACACTAAAGGCGACAAAGACGAAAGAAAAACTTGTCTTTTCTCGTCTGCACAACCGCTGAGCACAAGTTTGAAGGCTAAAATATGCTCTGCGGTCGTGCAGACGAGAAAAGACAAGTTTTTTCTCTTGTCTTTGTCGCCTTTAGTGTGTAAAAGCACTCTAAGCGTTATTTTAAATTGTGATGGAATTCTGTCGCAACGGATGTGTAACTCAATTTTCATTTTTACTTCTTTTTTCTTTGTGTGATAGCGGACAGGAGGGGGTGGCTAATTGATCTTTTGAAAGACGGTGCAACTGACGTTCTTTAAACTGTTAGCACATATTGTTCCGTGTGGATACAGTTAGTCAAATATATCAGCAAAATATCGCCTCATGATTAAAATCACGCTATTTTTCAATGCTATATATAAACTAAAATAATATTAGTACGATGAAATAGTACCCAACTTAGATAAACATTGCATATTATTTAATAAACGAAGGTAAGTGTTCAGCTGTTTGCCACTTACTGGTGGCAGAAAAACGGTAACAGTCGAATTATTATTATTTTTATTGTGCAAAAAGCGTAAAATTCTGCCGCAAAATAAATTGCATATATATACAACTCATTTTGACAATTTGTGAGTTACTAATATTTTCTTCTCTTAAATTTAATTTCTGCACCAAAGTAAAAGCAAAATACCTTATTTTTATTTGAATACAAACAATGAAATTTTTCTAATCTATTTTATTTTTTTTTTTGCAATATTTTTTTTGCAATCTCTCTATTTTTTGCAATACATATAAATAATTAAAATTTAACATAAGAGCGCTTTAACCCATTAAAAGAAAAAGAAGGGGAAAATAACGCAAATCTGAATTCGAAATTAGTTTATTTAAGCAAACATCCGTTTGTAACTGCAACAGTCAAGTATCACAGCGCCAACGGAACCAAACGACTTATTAATAGTAACTTCCATTGCATTCCTGTTCTCCGAAAAACTTTAAATACCAAATTCCTCAGTTTGAAGTTTTCCAAACATCTGCCCCTTAGAACAGCATTTCCGGAATTTTACGGTTTTACTTCAAAATTACACCTAAAGAAGATACAAAATAAATTTTCAGACCTCCAGGACATTCGGGTGTGTCTAGTCTAAGTCCGTAACTTGCATTTTTCAAGCTCTGTCATTCAATATCAATTATAAAACACATAATTAACGACACATTATAAACGACAGGCTTCTTTAAACTTAACGAATGAGATTTATTTGCAGCACAACACAAATATGAATAAACATTATAACCATGAATGGTTCTTGCTTGTATTTTGGGCCAGAAGATACCTTCAGAAAAAATCTGAATCTAATCTGCAAAGAGAGAAATTCGAGCATGTTTAACCAAGTACTCTAATAGTTGGTGGAATTATCTGTCGCCAAGGGAAACTAATAGGGAAATTTAACAACACCACAGTTGGCCTTAAATATTTGTAATTAAAAAAATTTCCTAAAGCCACCAAGGCTTGAGAACATACCTGGTAGGAAATCCTACTTAGGATAGTATTAAAATTTCTTATGAGTACCATAAATGGCTTTTTATATGAAATTTGGGGTACCGAGGAAGAAACAAACAACACATAATTGGTTAGCCCTGACTTGAAGACTCTCTTTGTCAGCGCAGAATTCGACCGTAATGATCTTTTACATATAATTTCCTTTTTTTGAAAACTTTCATCGATTCTATCAGACCAAAACAATTTACAAACAACTCCATATCTAAGTGTTAAAAGGATCTAAAATCTACAGTGTAGACTGACAAGAATACGAGGGGGAGTTAATTTCTGCTAACTCAGAAATCTTATATTGGCATAGAGCTTAACTTCTATGTACGTTATTGTTGAGGCAAACCTATTTTCCTCCCCCTTGTGAAATCGTTTAATCCTCCTTCCATCGGATGTCTTCTAGTCAGAGCCAAATGGCACGATATTCACAACCGGAACCATGAGAAAAATATTTACCACCCCTAAACGACTGACCGTTTCAACTTACTTACACGCCTCTTACTTTGAGGTCATTTCTGCATTACTAGTGGTTTTTCTGCAAGAGCTCTGGTATTAACCAAGGCCTTTCTGTCTTGAGGTGACATCTGATTGCTGCGTTCCTACACTACATCTAATTAATTGCTAAGCAACGAACATGCTGTCAAAAATCTATCTTCGTACATCTTACTTTGTTCTCATGAAATAATCCCAGAGGAAAAGGAATATAAACGAATAGAAAGATATTCGTGTGCGGCGTGTAATGTTTAAAAATTAAATTTTTGTATTATCAAAAAAAGAAGAGAAGTTAATTAGTGTTTAAACAATTTGAACTAAAACATTTCTCAATTTTGAAGAGAACGCTCTCTTTGTATTCCTTTGACTTTTAAACCTTATCTTCTGTTTCTTTCTGTTTACATATACTGTTATGTATAGGTAGTTCGTAATTGCATCAGAGAGAGAGAGAGATACAGAAACTAAACGAATTGTTTCTATTTTTAAGAAACTTTACATTTAACTTTTTTCACACTATTTAAACAAAATTTACCTTCTTCAAAGATATTTTTAGGAACTTTATTATCATTTAGTGGAATGTTAAAGAAAAAGAAAGTAAACATATTTAAAATTGCTGTGCTCACACACTCGATAAAATGCAATCCAATAAAAGTAATTCATCGCGATGAGTAAAAAAAATATGTTACTCGAAAACTTTTCATTAAAAGAAGATAAAGGAAATTGGCAACGGTTTTTGTTTACAGTCAATAAATATTGTTTTAAGGAATATTTTTATAGAAACATTTCGTACAAAATGAGTACACGTAAATGCATTTCTATATATATTTTTCAAATAAACGCACATGCATCAACACAAGCATAGCTTATTTCCTTTATCCTTGGACATTGAAAGGCACATTCAAAACTTAATTGCATTTAGTATCAATGCAAAAATTTTTTTGTTTATTTTAAGCTTCATTCATGAATTACGAGATACTATTCAATTTAGAGATAAATATTACCTTTTTAACAAAATAGTTGCTTTAGTTTGGAGATTATTTGATTATTTATAGAATCGTTTTCTTTAAATCTACTAATGTTAAAATTATAACGCCAGAAAATATTTATTGCTCAGTTTTCTGCGAGAAAGATTTTTTTTTCTTTTAAAATCTAAAATGATTTTTTCTAATAGGAATAAAAACAGAAAAATAATTAGATTTTCATCTAGCACGACTGTTTCTGTACGTTTTTCATGATTTTTAAGTTGCTACATTACACTAAGAGTCCAAATACGTATAAGAGCTTTCAAAGACATTTCGGTTCACGATTAAAAGAATTTACATTGAAAATGAAAGACTTTCCAGAGAAAATATATTTTCATTTCTCTTAAAATACTTCAGGATACTCCCAATAACTCATAACTTTATTTCCTTTAAAGTTTGAAACCATTCTTTCAATAGAATTCTGTTTTATTTGACCAAGTGCCGATTTTTTTTGTGAATAGGGAAGACAGGATGCTGACGAAGACATCAACCCTAGTCGTTTGTCGCACTAAGTTCCAAAAACATGATTGCGTTACACTTGCTACAACGACAGTAGTAAAAACTTAGCAATCATGTTTTCCTTTTTACCCAAGTATTCACTGTTAAAAAATGATGTGCTTGAAAATGGGAAAATAAAACTAATTATTTTTTAAAGTAATTTTGACTTAAAAAGGAGTAAGTGCCGTTCTCAAGTTTGAGTACCGATGCTTATTTAGAAATTATAGTAACAGAAAGAGGCCAATACGGTCAAACCTGTTTTTGTACGGCAGAAAGGGACTGCATTAAAAGATCGCACAAAAAAAAGTTCCGAAACTTCATAATTAGCTTTGAATTTTTTCCCAACATATTAAAATATATTTTTTAACGCCGCCCTATCCGCCGCATAAAAACATTCTCTTCTACAAAAATATGTCAAAGATTGACGAAATGGCGAGAAAGTGATTTCCAAACAAACTAAAGCATTAAATTACCATAAAAACATTGTCGAAAAATTCAATTTTTCATTTGAATCATCAAGTAATTTTAAAAACGCGCATAATTAAACATTACCAATAACGCACCGTAGTCCAAACCTCACATCTGATGAAATTATTTAATATTGCTTTCGTCATTTGAAGATATTAGAGTTGATTTAATTTAGGTTGCCATGAAGTCGCTAATATTTACTACTACCCCCTTTTTTAGCAACTGAAATCCATTAATCATTCGTCATTGGAGTGCAAACAGTCAGAGCTAAGCTATACCTGGTGTATCACATTGAAATTGGCTGACGCAATAAGTACATACATTGTATCAGTATGTACACTGATAGGAAACATTACACCGGTGTTATAGTAACGGCAGTAGCGATGATATTCATTCATAAAACCGCATATAAAAGAAAAATCGCAGGACACAGATAATTTTTAAAAAAACATCCCATAGAAAAGACCGCACAAAACTAAGGTTTGTCTACTGCATACAAAAAGAAAAAAGAAAGAAAGAAATTGCGTAGAAAAAAAAGAAAATAGCACAAAACATATCGCATATAAAAATACCGTACAAAAACAGGTTTGAGTGTATTACTTTATTTTCACTGTAATAAATTAAAAAAATATCGAGCAACTTCACGTTCATAATAAATTGCATTTTTTAATGGTTATTTCTTCAGAACAGTGGTATATTTGTATCAAAATTAAAGAACTATTTACCGCGAGAGATGTCGGAACAATTCAAAAATATGAGTAGTCTGGTAGTCTCTTCGGAGCAGGAACACAACATAATTAATTCGTCGGATTCGTATCGGCCGCAGCAAAATAAGAAAACAAAATGAGCTTTCGGTTGCAGAGTCCTGTACTATATTGGAATGTGAAGAAATTTGGCACGGAATTACTTAAGAAACCACAGTAGTGCGTTTGGAGGCTATACTATTCAATTTTCCAGCTGACCGCTCGATGTCCTCCTAGCTCAGTAGGAGAGCTATCGCTTTCGGTCGGAAAGTTCGAGCTTGGCGAAAACAGCAGTTTACTGTTCCCAACTGCATTGTACTCTTGCTTCAAACATGTTGTGTTATTTCTGATAGAGTGTTACCTTAAATATAAGGAGACATCTGTTTTCCTTTTTTTTTTAGCCAACTTTCCCGTAAAAGTAAAAATAATAATAATAAATCATGAAAGAAGGCATAATGGGTATTGTAAAGATACCGTTAAAAATAAAGAAACGTCAAAAAAAGTGAAGTAATTAAATAAAAATTGAAAAAAAAAAAAAAAGAAAGTAGGGTCTTTGAGATGGAAGAAAATGTGTATGCCGGTCTGTCTGCCCCCCCCCCCCCCCAATACCATTTGAACAAATTGCTAGCTCCGAGAAATTATTTTTGCATTTGAAAGATCTCGGCGAGGACATCTCATTTGCATAGTTTACTTTTCGATTTGAATAATTTTTGGTTCAACTTAGAACAGTTCAAAAATTTTAACATAGCGCCTACGGGGAAATTTCAATCTCATATAAATCCTGATCTAACAGACGGATTTGATTGCAACAAACTTTATCGCAAAGATACTACGCAGTAGAACATGTACATATACGATGTTCAAGAAGAACTGAACCTCTTTTCCTACGAAATTTTTTGATCGGGATCTTTAAGGATATTTCTCTATGAATAAATGAATGAGTGAAATAATGAATGAATGAATAAATAAAAGAGGGAATGATTACCTGAATGAATAAATGAATGAGTGAAAGAATAAATGAATGAATAAATGAATGAGTCAAAAATAAATAAATGAGTGAATAAATACGTGAAGGAGTAAGTGGATGAATAAATACATGAATGATTAAATTAATAAGCGAATATGTGAAGGACTGAAAAAATGAAAGAATGAATAAGTGAGTGAATAAACATGTATTATCCGTTGAAAAAGGTATATTTGAAGCAATTAAGAACTACAGCTAAATTAGAAACAGAGAGAAAGAGATATCTATATTATAAATTTGAATTTGGGTGTATGCGGGAAAGTAGGCTCGTATAGTTCTCGACGGAACTTTTTGTTTTCCAAGTGATGTCTCAAAAATGAGATCGCGACAAAGCTTTCTTGAGAAAAGGTTACTAAAAAATAAGAAATTCGTTATTTCAAGCCTAACTTTGATTTGGAACTTTTCGGAGAACACAATGTTCGTGAAAATAAGCTATTTTGTCTCAGTAACAAGAATTCGGATTTAACAGTGTTCCAGGATGTAAGATAATCATGGAAAGTGTTTTCGTGATTACATAACCGTTTTCACCGAACAAAAGCAAAATATATTCTCACCCAAGTATTCCAAGAGGAAAAATAGGTACGTTATATGGAATCGTGATTGCATAACAAACCTACAGCTGTCTTTGCAAAAAAAAAAAAAAAAGAACAAACAATTCTAATAACGCATTGGGAAAATCTCAAATAGGACCCCCCCCCCCCCAAAAAAAAAAAAAAAACTCGATTTTGAAAACTATAATTAATAAAATAATATTTAACTGTAAGACAAAAGATCACATGGGCCGAAATCAAAGAATGAAAAAATCAATAACACCATAGCACAGCAAATGGTTAAGACATTAACAGACATTTGCTTATGAAAGAAAAGTAGCGCGTCATTTCCCATGGTGTACTATACACCATGGGAAATGATGCGCTACCTGGCCATGATGCTTTGTTGTTCGGATGTACATTAGACGGAGAGGAAAAAATAAAAATAGTGTTTCTAATGAACGTTTGGATAGTTGCCAAAAGTTGCCTTTGGTGATAGTAAAATAACGTACAAAATTCGACAAATATTAGTTAATATCATAAGGGGGTGCTGTTATTGTAAATATTTATTTTTTTCACATAAATTCCGAGGCTATGTTATAAAAAAAATATTTTAACTAATTATATTACATATATTGCTCAGTGATTTTTATATGGTTTTATTTAACTTGACTTGTGGCGGAATTTTGTAAGGCGGTTTTCGACAACTATTACTGCATTAATTATCTTCAAGTTTTGCACACAAGCTTATCTTCGATGACAATGCAATAATTCATCCATTTTATAATTTATTATAAAGTTAATTAGGAAAAAAAATAATAATTTTAGCTCTGAGGAAATTATCAGCATTATCAGTTGCCGTTTGGAAACAATCGTTTTGTTTGGATAATGCAACGATGTTTTGAATTTAAATAAAACCATGTAACTTAAAGCATTTTTGGCGATTTAATATCAATTCCCGTTAAGAATTCACTTTAAATTAAAAAAATTGAATTTTCTAACATTTCGCATTTTGTTTAGGAATCAACGTTAGCATACGTTAGCATTTCCTTGAAATGCTAACGTACAGCACGTATATTTTTATTTTGAGAATAATTTCACATGCCTTGCTATAAACATTCTTTAATTAAACACTATCCAAAATACTACTGAACAAAACGAAAGCAGTAAATGTTACTTAATTTGCACATTACACGCATTTTCGAATGGTGAAAAAAAAGTTTACAATAAACTTATTGTAAGAAATCTGATGAGTACAATCTTTCTGCGATGAGAATGCTTCCATCAAATACCTCAAAATTCCGTACAAATCATATGAAATGTGATCTATTCGGAACTTTGAAGTATTTGATGAATGAACTACAGCACAAATCAGTATTACAGCACAAATCTCTAAAATGGTAAATTCACTCATTTGTAAGCTTTCACGACTGTCAACTTCATCACTGATGCATTCAACAACTGAACGAACTTTCAATAGATACTTTTCTGAAGGATAAGCATTGCTAGTTCTCTATTTACTAACTGTTTTTGAAATTGAAGTCAAAACTTTCTCTAGGACTTGATGTGGAACATTTCATGCTTTAAATATTAAGTTTTGAGGCGAAATTAATTTCCCTAAAATACGCTTACTGTAATTGTGTTATTTTGTTGTATATATATTAAATGGTAAGCGAAATAGATAAGCTATATATGCATGACTGAAGGTAGAATGAATATGACTGTTTACATGCAAAAAAATAAGATAAATTGCATTTACAAAGCTAAATTTTCAACTTAGAATCTTATGTAATCATTTGCGACAAAATAAAACTACTAACTTACCAGAACCGAAAAATATATATAGTTTTAGGTGATCCTAAGTGATTGTTACTTTTGAGACATAGAAACATAGTTCGATTTTTTTTTCTGAAAAATTTAGCATCTAACTGGTATCTTCACTACTTCTTTAGTACCATACATTTTCCTAACTTTATCTTTTTTAGGCGAGACATTTCACTTGTGAGTAAAATAATTCGATACTAACGTAATATCGAATAAAAGAAAGAAATAAAAAGAAAAAAGGGGGAAGAAAAGGGGGGAAAATTGAATGTTTCTAACAAGTTCAAAGCTTAAAAATCAGGAATTTCAAAAGCTCTGTTTTTAGCCTACTTTCCAACAAAAGTAAAAAAATAATAATAAAGCATGAAAGAAGGCTTAATATATCGTAAAAATATCGTTAAAAATGAAGAAAAGTAAAAAAAAAAAGTGAAGCAATTAAAGATTGAAAAAATAAAAAAAAATGAAAGCAGTGTTTTGAGATGGGGAAAATTGTGTCTGTCGGTAGGTCTGTCTGTCCCTCCCCCTCATGATTTTTAAACATATTGTCTGATTCAAAAAGAATTCTGGCATTCAAAAGATCTCGACGAGGACACCTCATTTCCATATTTTACTTTTCGTTTTAAACAACATTATTGCTTATGTGTTAAAATGAAGCAAGTTATGTAAGCTCTGGGCATAAGATCCAAGTTCCTATGATAAAGTTTAATGGAAGAAGCTCTGAGCGGAAAATATTTTTCGAGTTGAACAATTTTTGTTCATTTTTGAACAGTTCAAAAAATCTAACGGTACTTTTCCTTTTTCCCGACACAGCGCCTATCAAAAAATTTCAATCTTTTATAAATCATGATCTAACACACCGATTTTCTTGGAACAACTTTATCGCAAAAGATGTTATAACGTAGAACATGTACAGATAGAGTTAAACCAGAACTGAACGAGCTTATTTTTCTATGAAATTTTTTGATAGGGATTTGTAAGGATATTTGGGAATGAATGAATGATTAAATGATCGAGTGAAGGTATGAGTGAAAAAATGAGTGAATAAATAGTAAAATAAAAAAAAATAATTTTTATAAAAAAACAGAACCGACTTCAAATTATAAATTGCGCTAAAAAGTGAAAAATAAATTCATTATTTAAACAACATCGATGTTACTTTTAAACATAGTTTTAGAAGTCGGTGCAAAATCAGGAGAGATAAAATCTTTTGTAATCATGAATCCAATTACAAATATATATATTTTCGCAGAATTAGCAACTGTTCCAATATGAAGTAGCAAATGGTATAATGGTAATTAGACACTTAATTTTGCACCGACTTCTAAAACTATGTTTAAAAGTCACATCGATGTTGTTTAAAGAATGAATTTATTTTTCACTTTTTAGCGCAATTTATAATTTGAAGTCGGTTCTGTTTTTTTATAAAAACTATTTTATTTTATTCTTTTTAGTGTAAATCCATTTTTTATATAAATACCCTAAAAAAAAAAAAAACCATATCAAAGGGCAAAACTTCTTTGAATGAATGGCACTAAAACTAATCATTTGTATGATAAATTCCCCTTTGAAGTCGATTTTAGTGGATTAATTTTCGCCTTCAGTCAAACTCTTGCTGTAATTTCTTTTAATATTATAGCCCATGACAACAAACATGTTTTCAACAATGACTTTTATATTTATTAATAGATTTCCCAAAAAAGAAATATCAAGCCAAGCCTTTCCAATTAAAATAAAAAATACTCTTTTTTCACCCGTAACGTTTTTTCTAAAAAACAAATGTAGTCAAATTGATTTGCAATATTTGAGTTAGACGACCCTCTATCGATTAAAGAAAAAATCATCAAAATCGGTGCATTTAGTCAAAAGTTATGGATGAAAACACAAAAAAAGTACTTCATTTCTGCCAATTACTTTTGTTCTATTTATCGAATATGGTCAAACGAAGGTACGGGACCTATGGGAAACTACCCTCAAATGATTGAAAAAAAAATTATGAAAATCGCTTCATCCGGTGCGAAGTTATGAGTGGAAAAAAAAAAAAAAAAAAAAAAAACGACACACATACACTATGAATGTATAACCTCCTTCCTTTGTGAAGTCGGTTAATAAATGAGTGAATAGCTAAATGAGTGAATGAGTGAAAAAATAAAGAATGAGTAAATGAATGAATGAATAAACGAATGACTGAATAAATGAAAGAATGAATAAGTGAATGAATGAATATGTATTAAACGTTGAAAAGGTATATTTGAAGTTATCAAGAACTAAAGTTAAATGAGAAAGAAAGAGAGAGAGGGAGAGTTAACTAGATTATAGGTTTCAAGTTAGTGTATACGGGAAAGTAGGTTCGTATAGTTCTAGACTGAACTTCCCATTCATATCATATGTTTGCGGATTAAAAGTACAATTTTGTTTTGTTACAAAAATATTTACTTGTTACACCTATAAGCATTGTTAAAACAGAACAAAAAGTTATTAAAATCTTACGTTAGAATGCTGCTAGGAACAGTTTGAGTGAATGCATATCATATTTTAAATGTACAATGTAGGCATAAAGAATGGCCTTAACTTGCATCAAATTTTTGGGTTCAAAGAGAATATCTAAAAAATATCACTAAACTGACATTGAATTTGGCATTTTATTTTCAGCGCCAAATTTGACCCCTTAATCGCTATGTACGCCAGATTCTAACCAAACGGCTGCCGCTTTATGACGTCACTTCCGGTTGCACAGTTTTCTCATCATTGTGTATAAAAATTTTCCCTTTTTTTTTTTTTTTTTTTGAAAAATCAGAGGAGCTTCAAGCTCGGTGCAAATGAACAGCAATGTCCTTGATTGTTTTAAAAAGAAAGAACGAAAAAAAAAAAAAAAAAAGGCAACCTACCAGTTGTGACAATTTCACAATTTTAAGCAGTTAAGTTGACTTCTTCTTGCTTTAGAATTTTAATCACTATCTTAGACTTTAACTTACTATTTTACATTTAAAGTTCTGTTTAAAAATGCTCTGTAATGAATGGATGCACTTTTTTTTTCTGTTTACATCGTCTTATTTGAAATGAAACCAAGACGACGCCAATTTTAAAAACCCTTTCAGAGTTGCTTTGTTAAAAATTAGAAAAATAATATGATTAGCATCACAGTGAACAAAGGCGATGTTGGAGACTGACACTGTCTACCGAAAATCTCTTGCGATTTTGCCTCCCACAGCGGCTTTCTAAAGTTTCAACGTTAATGGAAGCCATTCTCACAATAGGGCCATGACATTTGCATTATATTAGGTATGTATAGCCGAAAGAGTAGAATGTTTCATTGTGAGACTAAAATTGCTTGATGTTGAGCTCCCTGCATAAATCGTTCATTAGTATATTACTACTCAATGTTTCAGATCATTAGCAGTGTAACGTGCATCCAACCTCAATTACTTACAGCTTATAGTCAATATAGCTAATGTTGATTGTACAGAAAATGTTGTAAACGTGCATCTAGATAAACTGTTCTCATAAGCTGTAATCAAACGAATAATGATTAAAATTGCTTTGAGTAGGCCACGTGACCCACGCCGTTTCGAACAATATCTACATAAATCGCCCATTAGGGGTAACATTCAATATTTGAGATAATGAGCAATGTAGCCTGTAGCCAACTCAAGTACTTATAAATAATAGTCAACATGCCTAGGCTTAGATATATGGGAAATGTTGCAAATGTACATTCAAAGAAACTGTTTTCCGAATTCATCATCGATCAAAATGATTTAAATGTCATTGAACAAATTACTCTAATCGGCCCCACTTCGTACCAACCGCTTAATGAGAGCAACACCTAAATTTGTAGAATATTCCACGTAAGGAAATAATCTCATAAAATGGTATGATGATCGAATTCCTTATTCAAATAATCATATTTCTTTGCTTTTAAAAGCAATTAAATATGTTTAGAACTAAATGCATTGTATTTTAAAAGATTATAAAAAAATTGTCAAATAAGGAACTTCTACATGTTTAGAAAAGAAAAAGAAATGACCTTTTTGATATGGTATTAATATTAGACATTGCATTCAAAATATTACTGAGCAAGATCTTGAATTTTAAAACTATCTTTACATTTTTCGAAAACAATGTTTGTGCAATATGCTAAGTTTCTGCTAATAAACGTGCGAAACAAGGGTCTGTAACCAGAACGAATTTCTGAATTTCTCATGGAAATGAGAAATATATAACCAAGTAGTGGCTTTCATAAAGTTCCAGGTTCAGTTTTGTATTTACTTTTTTTAAAAGAATTCCATTGGGTTTTACTTTTTTAAAAAATTTTTTAATTTAAATTATTATTAGAAAAATGACTGCTTTTCTTATACAACATTTTGTCTCATAGAAACTCGCTTTTCTAATCAAGCCTTTAACATTTTCTTTTAACGCCATAGTCTTTAAATGCAAATGTAATATATATGCATTCATTACGTTAAAAGTACAACAAATATTTGCAATATTCTGCAAAAAGATTTTATTTGCGTATAATCAGATTATTTTAAGGAACCATGTAAATTTTGTGCATTGTTTTGTTTTACTTTAAAATGAAGCATGATAAAATTTATTACGAACCTTTTATAGTTCAAATTCGTTTGAAATAATGTCGTCTGACTTAAAACATTCATTTTTGAGAATAATATTATTTATGTTTAGAATTAAATAAAGAAATTTAGTAAGAGATGTTAACAACATATGAAATCAGCAAAACTTGAAAAACTAACACAATTCAGGCAAGAGTTTCCTAATTTAATACACCAATGAGAATAAAAATCAGTGCAATGTTTAATCTCATTTGATGTGCTTTATTTATATGTTCGCATAAAGTTAATATGAAATTAAAACAAATAGAACTAATTTTGATCGTAATTATAATATAACAAAAAATCTAATCAATCTAAAAGTAAGCAATCAAATACCTTTGCTACAAGGGCTCATGTTAGGAATTTCAATTAAGATTAAACATTGGCCGTTGCACAATATAACCATTTTCTGTCGTTCATTTTTTTTACATCACATAAAAATCATTATTTTTAATCATATCTAAATTAATCATTTAAACTCGTACCAGTGAACTGGAACATTAATTAAAATGTCAGGTAGTTAGCAAAAGTGTTATTAATTAAATGTTAATTCCTAGATCAGAAATATGAGTAAGATTTAAATTGCTGCGTATTTCTTAAGATAGCACGCCTTTGAGATTTCTCCGTCCAAAATAATTTTTCAAAACACTTTTAATCGACAATATGCTCAGACTCTAAATTATTTGGTCAATAGACGCATTTGGTCTACAAGATACTTCTATAATCAAAAATATACTGATTTTTTTTCTCCGATAGGTACGTTTTATCAACAGATTATTTCTCCAAGAGTTATGCTTTGTCAGTAAATTATCTTTATTTCAATGGTGGTGTATGTGAACTAAAAATTTTGGGGATAGGTGTAATCTTGTCTTTATATCGTTTAGCCAATAAATACATATACACGTCCCCCCCCCCCCTCACGCACGTTTGATTGACTGATCATTTCTTGCTCAGATATATTGTATCGATGCACTATTTCTTGAAAAGGTACCTTTGATAAACAGATTAGTTCAGGGGGCGAAAGTATAGTTTCTCTATAGATCATCATTTTTTTAACCGAGTATATTTTGTCGATTGATTAATCGTGAGCAAATAAAGCTTTCAAGGTTTAAACAGAGAGGATAACACATATAAAGCGATAAAGATACTGAAAAATGTTTGTGGTGAAATTCAATTTTGAGTTCGGTAAAGTAGGTTTAAATTGAACATCTAAAAATAATTATTATAGCACGCTTGGTCCGCAGGAAACGGAAGGCAAGGAGTTTTTGAATTCATTAGCAATAAAATGTCGTTTAAGCTGACTATGGTCTTCATTCATTACTACAAAACATTTACACATATGACTTCCATAAAATTGAAGTTGAACATATTTCACTTCAAAATAACGCATGCAGATATCAAGGGGTTTCCTTTAGCTGACTCATCTAACATATGATGAATGTATCTAAATACTTTACTCCAAAAATACATTTTACAGTCTAAAATACTTTTATCAAAACTCTGTAAAATTTTTATCTCTTCGGTTTCCATGAAGGAAAAGAGGAGTTAAAAACCATATCCTGCGGCACCTACATTAAAGAATCCTTAAAATTAGCAAACCAAGGAAGTCAGGAAGCAATAACGGTTGGATTTTAGAGGTAAAAACCCTTCTTAAAGTTGTTGCTTTAAGCCATATTGAAGATCAGAGTATTTCAAAGTACATGCATATAAGGACCAAAAACCCCTCACAGGAAAAAGTTTGGCTGCTCCTTTAAAGGATGACCCATCAACTAAACTTAATTAGTGTTTTGTGGAATAAAAATGCCTTATTTTGGAAAGAACTTCCTTTGCATTTTCTCCTCGTGAAGCAACTTTAATGGTCATTAGTGTACTTTCGTAATTAAAGTAGTATTGTTAATTATCCTGCTGATTGATTAATTGTTTATTTCTATTATATTTTTTTAACATTTCATTTCAAGTTTGTTTTTGTAGATAAAAAACTTTTAATTTAAATTAAGTTAACTTAACATTTTGCTCGTATTAAAAATTATATGAAGGGGGAAAAGGTTTGGATTAAAAAGCAAGTATGTTGCTTAAGTCAAAACTAATATTGCTTATACTTCCACGTAAAATTAATAATATGTTCATGTCAGGACACTTGCGTAATTTATTTAAAAATGAAAGATCACATCGTCATTCCTACTTTAAATATATGGAATTATTCATTTTCAATTCTAAAATCAATTATCAGAGGAAATATAAACGCACAGACAAAAAAAAAATTCTCATTGAAACTCAATTGTTTAAAATATTGCAAAACTAAGTAAAATTAACTAGGAACACGCACATAAGAATAATCTGATTCCACATGTATAACAATATAACAAGAAGTTCCACCTAGCAAGCTTACCTTCCCGTATACACCAATATCAAATTACTATCTCTCTCACTTTTGAATTTAGCTTTAGTTCTTAATTACTTAAATCATACCTTTTTCAACGGTTTACACATATTCACTCATTCATTTATTTATTTATTCATTCGCTCACCCATTCATTTATACATTCCTTCATTCAAAAATATCCTTAAAAATTCAGATCAAAAAGTTTCGTTGGAAAATATGCTCGTTTAGTTTTGGAAGAACTTCGTATCTATACAAGTTCTACGTCAGCGTTTCTTAAATTGTGTTGAATCTTGTTGTGAGCCTCTTGGGGTTCCACCGAGATCACTGAAGGGCTCCAAAACACTTGCAGGCTTTTCGTTCATAACATTCAAGAAGATCATTGAAAAATGAATAAAATTTGGAATATGCGCTATGCTTCTTCCGAATTAAAACAAGAAGTTCCGTCTAGAATTAATACGAACCTACTTTCCAGTAGAGAGCCCAACTTCAAATTTATAATCTAGTTCCTTCTCTCTTTTTCTCATTTATCTTTAGTTCTTAATTTCTTCGAATTTACCTTTTTCAACAATTAATGCATATTCATTCACTTACTTTATCATTCATTAATTCGTTAATTCATTCACGTATTTATTCATTCATTTATTCACTCATTTATTCATTCAATCACTCATTCAGAAATATCCTTTAAAATTTCATAGAAAAATAGCCTTATATAGCTCTGGTTGAACTTAGTATCTGTACATGTTCTACGCCATACGATCCTTCCGATAAAGTTTTTTTTCAAGCAAATCCATCAGTTAAATCATGATTTATATGGGATTGAAATTTCCCTGTAGGCGCTAATGTGTGTGTATATATTTTTTTTGAACTGTTCAAAATTGAGCAAAATTGCTCAAATTAACTCAAAAATACTCAAAAAATTATTAACGACGACGCAAACTTCTAATAAGATTATTTAGGAACTTGCATCTTATGTCCAGTGTTTACAAAATTTTCGTCATATTTCTTCAATGCCGTTAATGTTAAAATGCTTTAAACTGTTTAAAATTAAACGGAAAATTGTTCAAATCAAAAAAGCAAATACGGAAATGAGATGTCATCTCTGGCCGAATATAAAAAAAGAACATAGAAAAGAAAAACCCTCTTTCGAATCGGACAATTTCTTTAAAATTTTTAGGGGGGTGGGGGGGGGGGGGCAAACAGACCTACACACATTTTCTCCATCTCAACACCCTTACAAGCAATGTTTTTATTTTTCAACATTTATTTAATTACGTCACTTATTTTAGACTTTTCTTTACTTTTAACGAAATTTTTATGATACATAAAGCCTTCTTTCATACTTTATGTATTATTATTTATTTTTTTAAGGGAAAGACGGCTAAAAGAAGAATGATAGCTAACTTTCGCTCATTTTAGTATTTTAAATAGTTTGTGCGAAGGTAATTGTTAGATGTCGCGAATATCTTTATTAGAATAGGGAATCTCGAAGATCATAAAATACGCATACACGAATATAAAAGAGTGATCAGTTTAAAACCTTGTTTGAATATGACATTTGAAATTACAAGTAATTTTTGACTAAACTTTGTTTAGAATTATTTTTAAATGCTAAGTAATGATTGATATCATACTACTGTAGAAATCAGAAGTCCCACGGTAGAACTTGATTTAAAAAGGATTCCGTGCATCAAAGAAATTACGAAACACTGTTTTACGTCATAACATCTTTCCGATAAAGTTTGTTCCAAGCAAATCCGTATGTTAGAACATGATTTATGTAGGACTGAAATCTCCCCGAAGGCGATGTTATTTTTTAATTTTAACTGGTCAAAATAAATTGTTCAAATCAAAAAAATGTTTTTTGTTGAGAGCTTCCTCCGATAATCTTGCTCAAAGGAACTTGGATCTAATGCTCAGATAATATATAATTTGCTTCATTTTTGCCCATAAGTGCTAATGTTATTTAATTTAACGTAACTAATTAACAAAATTAAACAAAGAATTGTTCAAATCAAAATATGAAATATGGAAATAAGATGCCCTTGCCGAAATCTTTTGTATGCAAAAAAAAAATCTTTCAAATTGGACAATCCCCGCAATTTTTTTTTTTTTTTTTGGGGAAGGAGGGGAGCAGACAGACCGTCACACCCACATTTTCCTCATCTCAAAACCCATTTTTTCCCAATATTTGTTTAATTACTTATTTTTGACTTTTAGCCTTTTTTTTTAAATAGGGTTTTGAGATTGGGGAAAAAGTGTGTATGTCGGTCTGTCTGCCCCCCACCCCCCCTAAAACGCTTGAAGGAATTGTCCGATTCGAAATATTTTTTTGCATTCGAAAGATCTCGGCGAGGACATATCATTTTCATGTTTTACTTTTTGAATTGAACAATTTTCCGTTCAATTTTGAACGGTTTAAAAAATATTAACAGTACCGTTAAAGAGCAAATTATGTAACCTCTGGGCTTAAGATCCAAGTTCCTATGAACAAGATTATTGGAAGAAGCTCTCAGCGGGAAATAGTTTTGATTTGAACAGGTCTTGTGCATTTTTGAACAGTTAAAAAAATTAACAAGGTGCCTACGGGGAAATTTCCATCCTGTATAAGTCCTGATCTAACGGACCGATTTGCTTGGAACAAACTTTGTCGAAAAGCTCTTATGACGTAGAATATGTACAGATAGAAAGTTCATCTAGAAACAACGAGCCTATTTTTCCTGTGAAATTTTTTGATTGGGGTTTTTTAAAATAATTTTGAATTAATGAATGATTAAATGAATAAGTGAAAAAAATAAGAATGAACAAATGAGTGAATAAATGATAGAAATAATAAATGAGTGAATGAATGAAAAAAAAATAAGTAAAGGAGTGAATAAATACATGAATGAGTGAATAAATGAATGACTAAATAAATGAAATAATGAACGAATGAGTGAGTGAATAAATATGTATTATCCGTTGAAAAAGGTTATGCGTTGAAAAAGGTGGATTTGAAGTAATTAAGAATTAAAGCTAAACGAGAAAGATATATATATACATATATAGCTACATTTTGAACTTGAAGTTTATGTATACGGGAAAGTAGGCTCGTATAGTTCCATTCTTGTTCTTATTTGTAACGATAATTTTACGATACATTAAGCCTGATTTCATTCTTGTTTTACGGGAAAATAATTTAAAAACAGAACAATTTTTAAAATATTTTTTGATGTGAAAATATTCAGCTTGCGCGAAGTATGATATTAAATATTAACTATGACTAGTTCACCTAAAATGCTGAGATTAAAATAATTACTATAAACATTCGCCCGATAAGTAATATTTATTACTGCCTATAACTATTATCTACACATTGCTTTTATAATTTATTTATAATATTTCATCTTCATATATGAGTTTATATGGAAAAACGGGATAGCCAGAGACAAAAATAAATATATGAATAAATATGGAAAAAGGTCCAAAGGTCGAGCTAGAATGGCTTTATTTATTTTTAGTTACGTTATACTTTCTTTCATATTTCTGAGAAACATCGGAAAATTCTTTCTTAGAAAGCAAGACGAAACATTATATATATAAAAATGTTGAGCACGTGCAGGAAAATGGCATACAAATATTTTCCAGAGAGAACTGGTAGATCTATGGAATTAAGTACTTGTTTTGCTAGAAGTTTGTCTTTAAGCTAATATTTTAAGTAATAAACAGTTTCAGCGGTAAAAGGTTGTATAAAATCGAGTTAATTTATTAAATTAATGAGAGCAATGAATGAAAGTACTATATATTGATTTGGATTGATCTAAACATGTTTATTTCGAAATAAAACCGCATAAGGTAATTTCTTTGGTTTTGAAACATAGCATAGCATTTCCTTTAGTCAGAAATCATTTCCTTTCTATTTACTATACTTAGTAAATGCAAGAAAGTGTCTAAGAATATATTTAAAAAAAACTAAAAAAAAATTTAAGAACTAGGAACTTGAGAAAAAAACCTTCTAACGCGCATGCATGAGTAGTAAAAAATAAGTGACTTTATGCCAGCTTTCTGCACCTTTAACTGAATTGCATCAAAATGGTATCGGCAGGAAAATCTTTTCACAGATCTGGCTTCTAAGTTTGAAAAAGGCTTAAGAGTCCAAGTTGTTTTTGTTCCAAGAAGTAATTCCATGAGTAAAAACACGTTTTTTTTTTTTGCTTTTTTATAGACCTGAACTGGCATTTCAAGGGGGTAATTCCACCAAAAGTTATTTGTTTAGCATTTTTTTATTTTTCATTGTCACTTTTGAATCAGCTTTTATTCCTCAATTTGTTGCTCTGCAAAAAATAAGGGGCTTCCAAGTACTGCATTGTTGATGGCCAACATTCGACTCATTATTGCCGACATTCAGCCATATCTACTGCGAAAAGTGTGTAAAAACTGGACTTCCAGGTTACGCCATGTACGCGCCAGCCGCGGTGGCCACATGCCCGACATCATATTTCAAACATGAATGCCGTAAAACAATCTTTCAAATGAAGCAAATAACATGAACATAAAAAAACATTTTTCTGTGTTTTATTTCTATATCAAGTTCTCTGCCTCTAAAAAAACACCCTTTATTTTGCGATCAATGGACAAAATTTATTGCACAAGTTGGTAAAAAAAGAGCACTTATGTTTTGGGCTTTGTTATAAACGTTAGTTTATGTATCTATTTTTTGCACACAAAAGTGAATGCTTTACACCTTACGGCCAATGTTTTAAATACAAATATATTTTTCTGTCTGACTAGCAAACAATCGGACCTTATTAATGACCTAAGTTATTGCGAATTAAATAACCAATCGCATAAGATACAGAATAATTTACGCTGTTGCTTTGAAAATAAATGTTTTTTTAGGGCAACAGTGTAAATGTTTCTCTACCTCATTTATATTTTATGCGTTAAGTTTAAAAAATAATTTTTAATTCCTGGGAAATTAATAAATGCAAAATATTCACTTTTGACTTTAAAATACAAGTGAAGTTCAAGTCAAACAAAAATACGCATTACATTTTTATTCGGTATCGTAAATTAAAATTGATACGATTCTATTCATTTTAAATTCCGGTGAAATAACTTGCATATAAATTGATTCCTTTAATTGGAGATACAGCTTCCACTTGTACACATGAAGCAAATAAATAAAAGATGTGTGACGAGGTCAACACGAAAATTTAATAAATAAGAAAAAATTTAAAATATTTGTAAAGTATTTAGGTATTTAATATCAGGGAACTGAAATTTTTTTGAAGCATAAGGAAGTGTGGCGGCGGAGTAAATTTGGCATATATAGACATCAAATCATTTAAGTTCAACTCAGTAATGAAAGTAAAAACTTGAAGAAATGTTTTCTGTGCTCTAACGACCTTAAGAACATGCATTAACAAAATGATTAAATTATTGAAATCCAAATTAATGAAACACCATGAAGGTAAACATTTAATGAAAACCCTAGAAAGTGGTAAATAAATGTCTAGAAAATAAACTATTTAAATAGTTAAATATTTAGATACCGAAATATGTTTTACCCTTCACGCACATGAAAAACTTCAAAAATATGTTGGAGTCCCTAATGAATTAACGAATAGTAAATATTTATATTTGCACCTCTGTTAATATTTCCAATGTAAATAAGGTTTAATTTTCATTCCATATTTGTTTCTTATTTACCGAGGATTTATTCGTGTTTAATTAATTAATATTTAAATGATTTAGAATTAATTGAAATGGAACAAGATTAGTAATTTTTTTTAACCATTTTTTCTGCTATCTTCCATTTTGTTATTTATTATCATTTTCGTTGATATTTTATCTTTTTATTATGTACTATTATTTTCATCAAAGTTAAATTTTGTTTCATTTCCACGTGACTTTGCAAATAAATCAAACATTAAAAAGAGACATATTTAAAAACATAAATTTGGAATGAATTGATATATATGAATGAGGTTTGAGACAAAGTTAATCTGTTAAAAGGGCATTTTGTTTGAGGGAAAAAAGTTACAAATTTTGCCGGCATCGGGTACTACTCAAAAAAGTCACAATTCTACTGAAAGCGTTTTTAACATGTAAACAAATATTATTTATTTAGTTTTTTTGGTAAAAGTTTTTCTCAGAATCGTCTGCGTAGGAGTTGTGATAAGAAGTAGTGCGCCATCTTGCATGAATCTCACTGTTTTAAGGAAATTAACCTTTCAATAGAAAATCTTACAAGATTATAGAATACTGCCAAAGCTGGAAACGCCATGTTCAACCAATGCCCCCTGCATCAGGAAGCCCGTGAACAGGCAAGTCACGTGATCAGCAGAAGGCCAGTCTCTCAGTCTCCGTTGCTAAACACGATGAGTGAGAAAGACCGGTTCGCTTCGCGCTTATTTCTTTTCAATTGACTGCTACTTAAAATAAATCAATATTTGAGAAGAAAAAAAACAACAGTATAATTAGAAATAATAATTGTGAATTTATGTAAAAAAAAAAAAAAAAACAGACACCAAAAATTCAGTCATTCCAAAATATCTTTTACATTATTTGTTTCTTTTAACGCTCATCTTAAATTCATTAGTTGATAACTTTTCATCTTAACCCATTTTTAATTTAACCTTCAGCCTTTTTTTAATCTACGCTATGATATTTTTCTTTAATAAGAAAAAAAAAATCTTGTCTATTTTGAAAAGCAATCCAATATTGACATTCTCTCATATATTTTCATGAAGGAATTAACCTCTCAAACATTCTATATGAATTTGCAATTTATTTATACATTTAATTCATGATAATAGTTAACACTTGGAAAAAAGTTATAACCTAAAATTCGGCACACTTATTATTGGTAACAGTACTCTTGATCAAAATTATGAACACTAGAGAAATGAATAAAGAGTATTACGTTTCTATCAGAACTCTTAAAAGTGTAGAATAAACTTAGACATTGTTTGTAAAAGTTTTACTATAAGCTGTATGTTTCTTTCTTTTTTTCTCGTGTTTTAAACAAGCATTTGATATTTACTGTTAAATTTCAAAATAATATTAAATTGATTTCGAGCGAAAAGAATACACTTTATACAAATATAATGTACCTTGTGTAATAAAACTTGTGAAACGTTGGACTATGTATGAACTTGTGGGAGGGTTATGTAGAAAATTCCTATCATTAGAATAAATACCTCTTTTCTCAAAAGTCCCTTTAATTTTTGAGTTCTACTCGTATTTGAGCTGTGGGTAAGGGAACATTCATAAAAGATGTCACGCTTCGAGGGGGGGAGGGGGGTTCGTGAACTTGTGACAAGGGGAGGGGAGGGGTAACAAAAAGTGTGACATTCTGCATTATACAACATAACGTGACGTGTGACAAAGGGGGGAGGAGGTCCGCTGAAGTGTGACATATTGTGACAAAGGGGGGGGGAGGTCGAGTATATGGGGAAAAGTGTGAACATCATTTATGAACGGCCCCTAAAATCTTTAAAATATTGAAATCCCTTTTAAAATAAAACATAGAAGAGTCATTCCACAGCATTTTTATGTTACCTACTGGAAATGTTAGAACAAAATTTTGGTGTATTTAATTTTGAAAATATTAATGAAAAGTTTTCAAAAATTTGTATTACAGTCCGTACATTTGGAGCTAACAGTGGTACAAAATTTCTTTTCAATAGGGTCAATAGTTTATTATTTAAAAAATATTACAATTTTGATAAGTACGGGACATTTGTGATGTCCCGTGCGAAACAAAATTTTAATATTCAAAATGTGGCTCCAGCTGTACAAAATGTTCTAAAAAATTTTGAAAACTTTGCATTAATATTTTCATAATTAAAAACAATTAAATAAATATAACAGAATTTTGCTCAAAAATGTTCCGCACGTAACACAAAAATAAGGTGGAATCACCCAGAAAGCAATATTATGGGACCGTTCATAAATGATGTCAGGATTTTTTCCCATGTATTTGACTCCCCCCCCCCCCCCTTGTCACAAAGTGTCACACTTCAACATACCTCCTCCCCCCTTTGTCACATGCCACGATATGTTGCATAAGCAAGATGCCACACTTCTTGTTACCCCCTCCCCTTGTCGTTACATCACGACCCTTCCCCCCCTCGAAGCGTGACATCATTTATGAATGATCCCTATGCTGTATTCACACAATATAATACAGTGAGTAACCTACACCCTAAATTATAGATAAAAGAGAGCACACTTATTATTGGTAACAGTACTTTTAAACAAAATTATGAACACTAGAGAAATGAATAAAGAGTAGTACGTTAAAAGTAATTGTACATTAAAGCGTTCAAAAATAATTTTAGTTAATAAATAGTAATATTAAGAATAATAAAACAGCTTAGTAATGAATTTTAACTTAAATGTCATGTGTATGCAAAACGATCAAGAACCAAAATCAAGTTTTCTAACTTCATAAAATATGATAAGCTTGGTATAACCTTGTCACACATAAATGACATACAAACTAACAAATATATCAAGTCGGTATTCTTTCAAATTGCAGGATTAGGAAAGATGAAAGTCGTTCATGAAAATTAAAAATTGTTAACCATAAAACTTTAATTCCACAACATTAATGACAAACGATAATGTAACACATCGCACACTGGCAAGAACAGTGACACAATTCAAAAACGAAACACCTTCCCAAAACATGATTTATATATTTCCAGTTTCTATATTCTTAAAGCGAACTATAAATTAACGAATTTAATTACTTACTCTGGAACTGTTCGATGGTTTGAAGCTGTTGCTCCTTGTCTTTGATGTCCACACTTTTAAAAGAACTGAATCTTTCATAACTTTGAAATTGACACCTTCTGTCCGGAAGCATAATTGCATAATTGCCCTTGCAGCCGTAAACGACACACTTGTAAGGCATTTTAAAACTTTGAAAATTGATTACAAGAAGATAAAGATAATAGAAACGATAACCAACAAACATACAACTGTACCGGTAGCGACACAACACACTGCAATGGCAGATTTGATGGCCTTCTCAAAACCACGTGACATTATTAGACTACTCCCGTGTAAAGGCTTCCTAGATATAGGGGGCGCTGGTTCAACGCATGCTACGTGGACGACTACCAATAGCCGCCTTTTATTACAGGCCGCATGGCAAACGAGGCCGAGGAAACGATGATTTGACCAAGAAGCCGGAACAGGCGCCTTCAGCCTAATCCTTGAAGAAGGAAGAAGAAGAACATCTTATGTGAGAGCACGCGTAATGTGAGAGCATGTGTAACGAATCGAAATAAGCTGTTAGCCATACAACCTACTTTTTCATAATCCTCTGATATGCATTATTGCCTACGTTTTCTTGTGCGTAGCGTCCTCTATCGGTAAACATTTTAATTACTTTTATTTCTCGTCCAAACAAAATGCCACTTTCAAAGGAAAACCCTCTCGAAAATTACTAACCAAATACAGTTCTACCATCAACCAAAGACATCTTCCTGGCAGAGTGCCAAGAAGAATCCATTCATGTTCAAGGGAAGAACTGCTGATATAAGGAATATGCCTTGTTCTAGTTTGTTTAGCGTACTTGATTTCTTCCGCTCTGATGGTATATGCCAGTTCATAAATTGCTTTCAACTAAACAGGGAAGTAAACATTCTGATTCGCGTACTTAATAAACGCACCTGCAAAACAAACTTGCCTCGAATGGATTCGTTCTTTTCTGCCATGCGCAGAAGCGTCTATCAAAATTCCGTAGTCGAACTGTACACAAATTAATTTGTACACAGATACATTGATGGGAAACGCTGCATTAAAACATCAGACAATCTAACTCGCTTAGTCATACGTATACTACAAATGCAAAAACGTTATTGCACTTCGCTAAAACATCCAAAATGCTTAACAAATTTTAAACACAACTCAAGTGTTTCAGTTTCTGCAGAACAAGAAAGAATTATTTACTAAATGTAGTCTGCACATCGGTTGCAGCATCTGAAAGCTGCATGTTATTGTCAGATCTTAAGCTTTTCTTTGCTGCCGATGACTATTTCGTTTTTCCTCTTATTGTTTTAATTCACCATTTCTAAAAGGCATGTGTATTTGACATTTTTAATTTAAAACACATGTGAAGCTGCTTTCCTCTTTTAAGCTGAAAGGATTTTTTGGTTCTCATACTTTGAAATTGAAAATGTTACGTAATATTTATAGAAAATGTGACAAGCGTTGCGAAACTTAGCAAAAAAACTGAATTTTACACGAAATAAGGACAAAGGAAATATAATACGAGCAGAATTATAATAGGATTACACATTCTTAATATCTGCATTTAACGTATGTGGATTGTGGAACGTTCGAAAAAGATTCATTCAAATCTGCACATAATATTTTGCTTTTGGTAAACCGTGAATAAATGGCCAATTTGCTGTTTTGAAAGCAAAGGCAGTCATACAAAAAATTAACTTAGATTTAGTTGTACACATAACTTTTCTTGAAAAAAGTTCAACCTATTGAAGCTTTAATATTGCTTATTGTAAAAGATACAAATAGATGTTAACATCAAATAATAATAGTTTATATATTTTACTTATACGTAACGTAAAATACCCTAATATACTTTCTTTCCATTGGCCAATGCTCAGTCTTACATACTATTCAAAACAACTCTGCTATGTATCAGTATGTAGTAGTAGTGGATTTCTCAATGGTAACCCTAAAAGTAACCACCGTTAGTCACGTGGATAGTGGATGCATTTTCTCCTTCTCCCAAGGGGTAAAAACCAATGAAGTGAGCCGGCGCCGGTCATTGGTTGTATCTAATTAATTACCACGCTATTGTGTAACCAAACACGCACGGATTGGCGGTCAGTTTTTTATGAGTAAAAAGTATAGTCCTCCAGAGAGCCGTGGTTTTTTGAGTGAGCAGTGACGCATGTGGTTCTCCTACTCATGTCTCAGTCTAGGCGACCTTTTTGCTCAGATGTTTCCGTATTTCACTATAATTAGAAGAATCGCTTCTGTGTTCCTCAAAAATATTTAGCAAAATTATTAGATTAGAGACAAAAAAGTTGTCACGTGAAAAAAGGAAGAAGCTCCCAACCCGCCCAACCCTCGAGTCGGAGCCTACCAAGGAGTCCACAACTCACGTGATCGACCAGTTAGATCGTCTTTATATACTATATATAGGAATACTGTGTATAGCAATATAATATGTATCTTATACATCTTAAAAGATATACATCACTCCAGTAGAATTGACAGCTAGCCACCAAAAACGACTAGTCGGTTACCCTACACAAAACAAAAAACAAATTTGTGAACCATCGAAAAAAAGAGTGTGCGCTGTATACATAATTAAAACGTTCCCATAAAAAACAATGCTAAAGCGTGAAAAAATTCAAAATTCAAGTTAAAACATACAAGCAATATAATAAACTTAAAAATAAATCACTTAAAAATACTTAAAAAACTTAAAAATAAATCACGAACCAAATGAACACTAAACAAAACAAGAACTTTTGTCCACAACTATTCGAGCCTAATTTCCCGTAAACACCATCAAATATAAGATGTAGCTATCTCTCTTTCAGCTTAATTACTTCAAATCTACCGTATTTATTTTTTTATTTATTCATTCATTGACTTATTTATTCATTCATTTTTTCACTCATTTATTTATTCCTTCATTCATTCAGAAACATAATGAAAAATCCAGATCAAAAAATTTCATGTGGAAATGTGCTCGTTTAGTTCTGAATGAACTTCGTGTATGTATATGTTATGCGTCAGGAGATCCTTCCAATAAAGTTTGTTCGAAGAAAATCCTCCTGATAGATCTGGATTAATGTAGGATTGAAATTTCCCCGTAGGCACTAATGTTATTTTTTTATTTATTTTGAACTGTTCAAAATTCGAACAAGCTCATTCAAAAATTCCTTCGAGTAAGCTTGTTTGAATAAGCTTGTTGGATGTCACGTTAGGGATTATACAATTTGCTTAATATTTCTCCATAGGGCGCTAATACTTAGATTTTTTTAACCGTTCAATATTAAACGAAGAATTGTTCAAATCAAAAAACAAAATATGGAAGTGAGATGACCTCACCCAGATTTTTCGAATGCAAAAAAAAAAAACTTTCGAATCGGACAGTTTCCTCAAAAGGCGACTTTCCGTATTGCGGTGCGTGCAGCGCCTGTCCGATTTTCATAAAACTAGCGAAGATTCAGTTCACAATATGGCCACCCCTGAATGTAAACATTAGACGGAGAACAACACAGCAGCCCCACGAATTCGCCGCCATTGCAGTTTCGCCTTCATACGTCTGCTTCGTCTGCTTAAATCTTTGAATTACTATTGCAAGGTTGCAATAGTTCACACATACATCATGGCAACAAATACATTGCAGTATGTATTTTATTATTATGATGTAGTTTTCAATACTTGAATGACGTATTTTTATTTAATATTGTTTCAAAAAAATACATAAGAAGCATAATTCATCATGGAAACTTTCTTATACTGTGAAAAATGTGTATAAAATCTGATTGTATGCCATGAGAACTAAGACAATTTGGAGTTGTTTAATTTTCATGCAACATATTTTAGATTTGTACCAAAAGAATTAAATCTATTTATTCCTGTATAAGTATTTTTTTTTTTAGTTAAAAGGTGAAAATTAATAGAAAATTAAATATGAAAATAGCTATTTCAGAATTGATGAAATAAATGAACTTCCAAAAAATTTTTGTTATTTTTCTTTTTTGTGATACTTTTTTTATAAATCTATAACCCAGTTGATTTTTTCCCGTTCAATGTTCAAATTTGTTAAACTTCATTTTTATTTGTTATTATTATTTTGAATTACCGCACGCAATTTATCATTATAAGGAAAACACAATGAAATCATCAATATATGATAATAAAAGCAAACATTTAATAAGTCTTAACATTTTAATATTTTTATTGAGTTGATCATAATTGAAAATACAAATAATACTAATCGAGTCAACGCTAAATAAGAAATGAAATGTTGGACCTAGTAAAAACCTATTTGTTCAAAAACCAGCATTTAGAAATCACAAATCATTGTACATATGTTATGCTGGGTCAAAAGAAACTTATTTATCAACTCATAAAATTGTGAGCTTCAGGATGAAAGTAATAAAAATTTTACGCATTAAAAATGTAGATGAAATGATTGTAATAAAACAACTATTAAATAATAACAATAATAATTCATTTATTGAACTTATGGGTAGTTCCTGGCGTTAGTTTACTAATTTGAGCTTTGTTAAGAAGCATCAATTCAATATTCTATAATAGCCTGTGCCTAGATAGCCAATTTCCTGTGCCTAGAAATGCAAAAAACCCGAGAATTTTGAAGTGAGGTTAAAATCCCGGAAATTTTCGGGAAGAAACTGGGAAATTTGGGAACATTTGGAATTTTAAGAGGAAAAAACGAACTTAAGCTTTTTTCAAATAATCATAACTTATTTACTCACTATAAAAATGTTTTCAGTGTTCAAATATTGTTACAGAACATATAACATTAACGTTATATTATTTCTATTCTGGATATAACGTTATATTATTTCTATTCTAGCGTCAAACGTAACATTTTATAACAAACTTATATAATTGAGACAATTATAAAATTAACTTGCAAATTCAATAGGCCTTTTTATTGCAACACATTGATTCTAAAAATATATTTAACTTGGTTACTTTTCAGAAAATAAGATTATTCTTAAAACCTTTTTTCTTCTTTATTCCTTTCCTAGATTTCAAATTACTATCAGAAATAATACATATATACATAACTTGTCCGTTTTGTTCATAGCATTTTATTGCAACTTTACCAACTCATTTGGAGGAGTAATTTTTAATAAGAAACACTATTTAAAGCTCTATACATTTCAATAATTTTTTGTAAGGTTGGTGTTTTATGTGTTATTTTGTTTTTTATTGATGACGTAAACAAATATCAAGTTTTACAAAGTAAATAAAGATTATTAACAACTTCCTTTTTTTTCATTCTAGCTGTAAAATTTTGTTCCAGTGAATACTAACACAACGAAATAAATATGTTGTCTGTTTAAAAATGCTTTAACAACAATGTTCGGTGAAGTATTTCTATTATTACGAAAATTTCATAAAAAATTATGTATTATTAATGTATTAAAATTATTATTTCAAGAAAAAAAAGTCGAATGTTTCCAGTTTTTGGGAAGACTGAAATTTCACGATTTGCTTTAAATTTCCGATGAAAAACCCGTTTTTTTTTTTTTTTTTTTTCGGTAATAAAAAAGGCGTTTTAAAGCTTTACAACGCCATCTGTGCCAGAATAAGCCCAGCAAATTGAGCAGTCTTACACCTCTACGCAACAGAAAAATCTGTACTAAGAAGTAATAATTTAGTAATAATTTAACTAAATAACATATTTTAGCAATCTGCACAACAATCACCAATATAAAATGGTCAACTATATTTTTATCAGTAACGAGCGTACTATTCATATTCTCAAGCTATTTCTACCGTACAATGTAGCGAAAGTTCGTATGTAACAGATACACGATCTGTTTTGTTATTAAATTTCAAATTCTATTTCTTTTTTAAATCTTGCTTAACAAAACACCTCCTGCATAATCATTAACTTTATTAACTATCCGATTCAAAGCCTGAAGATAGGAAATACCCTCTCTGAAAATGTTAATTTTACAATTAAAAATACACAGGTCATAATTTGCTAAACCCTATTCAGTTAATGCGAGCAGCCATGTTGTTTATATCACGGATTTCCGTCTTCCGCCTTGGCTGCTAAGTATTGGAAAAAATCTTTGTGTTTAAGGGATCGAGCCAAAGCTCTGCACGCACCGCAATACGGAGAGTGCCCTCAAAAGTCATTATGGGGGGGGGGGGGGTCAGACTGACCGACAGACACGCGTTTTCCCCATCGCAAAACCCCTCTTTTAATTTTTTATTTTTCAATGTTTATTTAATTACTTAATTTTGACTTTTCTTTATATTTAACGATATTTTCACTATACATTAAGCCTTCGTTGATACTTTTTAAAAAACTTTTACGGGAAAGTAAACTAAAAATCAAATAAATTCTGCAAAGCGTGGAATAAAATAACTGGAAATGTGTTTCTTATTTCTAAGAAACAATAACATCATACACAGTAGAAATAGTAGGATTATATAAAAGTCAAATCATTTTAAATATTGGTAATGTTTTTTTAAGTGTACTAACTATAGTACTCTTATTACATTAAAATAACCATTAACTATTACCCATTAAAATTCAGAAAAATATAAGAAGGAAAATAAATTTGTATGCCTCTACAAACTAACAGCACCTGCAAAAGTTCAACTTTCGGATGACCAAAATGATTTTTTTTTTAATTCGCAAATAAATTCTTGTTTTATGTTATGCATATATAATCTTACTAGTAAGAGAGCTACGGGGGGAAAAGCGTCATTTTGTGATTTTTTGCTAAGTTTCATGCTCTTATCACAAAATGCCGTTTCCGGCTATATATGTTCTACCATAGCCTTTTACCATGCGCTAAATTTACCAAAATGTTAAAATTACAAAAATCGTTGGAATTGTTTTTCTGTAATGAGAACTTTTAAAGTGCAACCTTCTTTCTTTCTTTCTTTTTTTTTTTTTTTGACGAAATTTTGACCTTCCTGTTGGTAACGTAATGTTAAAAGTTGTAACGTAGAATCTTATCCATGCGGATAAGTTGAAATTTAGCGGTATCTATTGTCACTGGCAGTATGCGTTTAACTTAAAACTTGAGAAATATAAAATATGCAGGTAAAACAGGCTGCTAAAATGTGCAAAACTTGGAAATGAGGCCATATTAACTTAAAACTAAAACAATTATTTACAAAACCAGTTAAAGTATTAAGGCTTAAAGTTTACGTGCCCCTCACATATGTTATCTATCATACCATATCTGCTTCCTTAGTAAAAAAAATATTTAGCTCGGCCAGGGCCATTGCAATTTAGGGGAATGCAGAAATCGTTTGCTTGTTCGGCGGAATTTGCATACATACTCACCTCCACGGTTGAGGCTTGCCAGTAATCAAAATTTGTAACTTTATTTCAAGCAACATGTTAAACGGTACATACTTTCGCACATACCCCTAAATACAACTTTATTTCTTCATTTTTTTTCTAGACATTTTTACTTCACCCTACTGAATATTCAAATATTAAAGACGTACAAAGTGATGTACATTTTTTTTTGGGCATCAACAAGTAATTGTCGAGTTGAAGTTTTCAAGACTGTTTTAAAAAGTATAAAAAATTATATAAAAAAATCAAAGCATTACAGCCCTACCAACAAATATATTAATTTAAAAAATAAAAGAAAAGGAAAGGAGCTGAGCTGTAGTTAATAAAATGTATCATTCAACCTTTGCCAACCTAAACTCACGACCAAAACAAGAACATAAAATAAATGGAACTATACCATATTTTTGAATTTCATTTAATCATGTTTCTACCCATGTATTTCGATTTCTGACTAATAGCTTTGTTATTCTAATGTAAATCTATTACAAAAAAATTTACTCGAATTTTATCATTCTATTAATGATTTTCCTTTCATGTACTTTGGTATACATACTTTGAGTAAATACATAATGCATAGTATTTAAAGATATAAAGGAAGACACAAACTATGTTCTCTTCATAAATCTTCATATTTGGCATGTATATATATTTACCTAATATGCTCTTTATCTCTAGCACGTATAAACTATGTTGATATTTGCTTGATATAAAGAGCTAATACTTCCCCGTAATTAGAGTACTGCCGCTGAAAAGGTATGAATTCATTAAAACTCAGAACGAAGCTGACTTGTGGTGACAGAAAAATCCGTAGCTTTATCATTCTGAAGGTTGCGCATACATATTTACTCAAAATATCTTCAAATGCTTTTGAGCATTATGGAGACGCTTGCAACCTCAGTGTTGTTAAGCCTACGTTATATATTATACGTTTCGGATGACGGAATGAATTTTTCGTGCATTAAATTTCGTGTTTCGCATATTCGGAGAACTAATTTCAAATTACTGCAGAAGAGAATCTGAAAAGACGTAGCAATTTCAAATATTTCAATATAGCTTGTGGAGGATATTAACGTTTTCTGGAAGTATAGGGACTATCATAGCGGTTTACTTTAATAAATTCTGCTGGCAGATTCTTAAACAGTTTGAAGATGGAAAAAGCCGTTTTATCTCACAGGCTTTTAAATTAAATTGCATCCCAAGAAATACGGGTAAGAAATTTAATTTGACAATGCTTGTGCGATACAATGTTGCATTCCACCTTTCGGTTTTCACACAAAGGTAGACATTTTATTTTCAGCTTTTCGTATCGCTTGTTAGCATTTGAAAATCACTTCCGACTGTAGGATTACCCTTTGAAACCAATCCTTTTTTATAGACTTTTTTTCGAAATACTCTTCAATACTATTGGATCATTTGTAAAACATTTAGTATTTTAGTTCATTAAAGGAACCAAGACGAAATCGACATAAAATATTGAATTAAAGACGCCTTGCCTATAAGCTATCTACTGTGCGTATCGAAATGATAGGTCCACCCGCATTTTTCAAAGAATCGACTGTTAATTGATAATAATTCCTTTTTTTTGGTACAGATAATTCAACAATAATCGTTATAACTATCTAGAAAGCAATTTGTTAAAAATAAAAAATTCTTTTTTATTTTATGAAAATTTTTATTTTGAAGCCGTTTCAAAAAGATAGGTCCGCCTTTATAAATCCTTGTACCAAAACGTTTTTTTCCATTAAATTTGCATAATCATCATAGTTAAGTCTTACTGCGGGACTACGCTGGCTGCCGTGGAAGTATTTAAATGGAGTTGAACACCACATTGTAATCAAACGAAATGGGTCGTTGTTGCAGTCTTTCGCTGGTTGAACAGGGGAAAATTGACGCATTTAAGAAGTGTGGAAAATCGAAATAGAGAAATAGCTAAACTTTTAAATAGATCTCATAACGTCGTAAACAATTTTTTGAGACTTAGACGTGCTTATGGTAAGAAAAAATCATCTGGTCGGCTGTCAAAAGTGACACCCCGACAAAGAAGGACTCTTGTAAAGGAGTTAAAATCAGGAAATACGAGCTTATCCACTTTGGCCAGAAAACAAATTCCTGCAATATCAAAATCAACGGTCCATAGAATGATAAAGAAGTTCGGCAGTTTAGTTTACAGGAAGAGGAAAGCGGCTTCGAAATTGACTAAAAATCACAAAGAAAAGCGGTTGAAATTCGCACAGGAAGTGATGTCCTGGAAAGAAAACTGGCATCGAGTGATATTCAGTGATGAAAAAAAATTCAATCTGGAAGGTCCAGATGGCTGGCAATATTACTGGTATGATCTGCGTAACGATAGAGAGATATTCTCGAAGAGGCAAGCTGGTGGTGGTTCCGTTAGGGTGTGGGCCGGCTTCGGACGCGCAGGAAAAACTGATATCGCATTTGTATACAACCGCTTGAATGCTGCAGGCTATCAACAGCTGCTCGAACAAAATTTTCTTCCACAAGTAGAGCACATTGGAGGGCCGTTCTACATGTTCTAACAGGACAATGCTCCTGTGCATACTGCAAAGTCCACTTTTGAGTGGTTCCTGGATAATGGTGTGCATATTATCGATTGGCCACCTTGCAGCCCGGACCTGAATCCGGTAGAAAACAAGTGGGGCATACTCGCAAGAGCAGTATATGCAGGTGGAAAGCAGTACAACTGTACTACAGACTTAAAAAGATCTATTTCTTCCGAATGGGCAAAAATCGAGACCAGCTGTTTGCAAAAACTTGTAGAAACCATGCCGAATAGGACTTATGAGCTCATTTTGAAAAAAGGTGGAAAAATTTCTTATTAATTGATTATTAATTTAATGTTTGGTTCAATAGACCTATCTTTTTGAAACAGCAATTTCACAAATTTTTTGTTTCGTTTATCATTCCTATGATTTGTATATCATTTAAGCATTATTTTTTCATTGGTTGAACTAGAGTATATTATAAAATAGTACTTAATGCATAATAATTTTTTTTTCCTAACATGAATTTCGTTTTTACTGATGGACCTATCATTTCGATACGCACTGTATATTTAAACACTACCAGTCCAGCTTATATTTTATTCGTGCCTAACAATAAAACTTTTCCGTTCTATATGAGTACAGAAACGTTTTTTCGGTCAAAACGTTTTTTCTAAATCATTCAATAGTTGAAAACATTGAGCGTAATAAAGACTTTGAGCATTCCTTATTTCTTCCGTTTTTTTACGGGCATTAATGCGATAGAAAATGTTACTTAATAATCTTTTTTTAGGGTTAATTACAAATATTGCTACTCAAATTATAGAATTCTCCACACGGGTCTGCCGTTGGGAGAAATTTCTAGCTGTCCTCTTTTAAATATAGTATGTATATTATTAACATGGTCAATAAGCTAAAACCAATTGTTGGCGACGTATGTCTTCTAAATACAGACGAAATTGCATTTTGAACAGCGTACTTCATTGCGAAGTATGCTGTTAGTTCTACTTTGCCGTATGCACTACTAACCAATAATGCAAGAAAACTGGACCCAGTTAAATAACATGGCAGTAATCCTTGATAAGATTTACGTCGAGTATTTTACTCTTACGCACCAACCTTTCCAGCCACATCTTTATTATAAAGTACATTTGATCTATAATAGTGAGAATTTTAAATATTTCGAGGTAACCCTGAATAGAAAACTTTCCTGGTAATAGCAGGTAATTCATCGAGGTTCGAAGAGACTGACTTCTAAAGATGTAAGGAGGTTCTGAGTGGAGTTGATTTACAACTGCTGTATAGTGCGCCCAAAAACCCCCCCGCACCTGCCATTTTCTGGCCTATCGTATTTTTAGATGCCCCCGAGTGCAAGCCCTCGGGAGCAAATAAGGTTCCGGAAGAGCTCGACCAACCGCAAATTTATGAAAACCATTAAAAAAAAAAAAAAAATACAGGTTATTGTAAAACACTAAATCACAGTAGAATGCAAAACTTTAATGCTGCCTTCACACCTAAGGACACGGAAACAAGATACACGCGCCGTCGCTGCGTTGGCGAGAAATTGTGTCCGAGACCCTTCACATCTGGCAGCGGCGTAAAGACCGTATTCTATCTCGCGCATGCTCAGTACCGTTTTTATTTTGTAAGCAAACTGAATTTCGCGCGCAGTTCGTTCTACTTAACAATGATAAAATCAATACAATATAAAATCCTTGGTGTGAATCAAATAATCATTTTAATTACAATTATTACCAATTATTTGCTTTTTCTGCGTGCACTAACTGCAATGTATATGAATATCGATTTTTTATTTTCGTCAAAAGACCTCAAATGATGTGTTAACAGTCTTGCAAAACGACCCATCAATGTCCTCTTGAAGAAAAGATTTTTGCAAAATCTTATCTGTGGATGCAAGTGCATCCATCAAAGCTTCATTCTGCCTCTTTCATTTGCTTTTAGATATCAAAAAGGCATTCTTTTTCCTTATGCTTTGGGGTACTTGGAGTACCTGAAAAGAAAAAAGTTTGCATCTGGAATGTAGCTTGGAAAATATGAAAAATACCTGAGAATTCAAATTTTACTTTATAACATTCATTATTTGAAATTACTCGCATGACCTAATATTATCCAAATTAGGTAATAAATAATTGCTCATAATACTTTCATTTGACTTTGAGAAACTGGCCCCTCATTTTGTACGACACTTGAGTTTTCTTGAAATATGTTGTCATACACATTTCAAGAATTGTCATTGTCTCTTCTGTAGAACAATAAGACAATTCATTAAATTTTCTACCTCACTGTTAACCAAGGTTGGCAGGTTTTTGACATGCGACAGTTTTAACCATGGTTAAAACTAGGGATGTAACGAATAGTGATTTGGCCGAATACCGAAAATTCGGCCATTTCTTCTAGGCCGAAGCCGAATATTCGGCCAATGTCTTCGACCGAATACCGAATATTCGGCTGCCAAATATTTAAATTTCTGGAAAACCGTTGTAATAGAAAGTATTTGTCAAATTAAAAATTATTCACAGACACCAATTACACACAATGTATGATGTGTGATGTAATTCTGTTTGTTAAGAATTTAAAACTATCTAAAATTAATCTATTTTCTCTATTGTTTTGAATGTAATAAAACTAAGAATTTCACCCGCAAGTGGAATAGAAATGACAGGTTTTAATGTAAGCATTAGCATTATTTTACTAATTATTTAGTTCAAATGAAAGAACTAATATTGCTTAGTGAACTTTTACCTTGCTCAAAACTGTTTTATGAAGGTATTTTAAAAGTCAATATTTTTATTTTATGGGATTTTTTTACATGCCTATTTTTTGAAGTTCTATTAAAGTTTAATACACTTAACAGGAATATATTTTTTTTTTCAAAAACCCCAATAACTTATGCTATCTAAATATTCATGATATATTCTAGGTTTTTCACAGTTCTCTCTTACCGAATATTCACAATAAATCAATCCACCCAAACAAAGTCTGACTTCCACTTTGTTAATAATAACAAAATAAATTTCTCATATTCTCCATAATAATTAAAGCTATATATTAATGTATTCTTTTGCAATAATTATAATACAATTTTAAATTTTTTAGATGTACTAATTTCTTTATTTCTTTACATTTCTTCTGCATCAGAATTATTCGGCCGAATATTCGGCTAGGTGATGAAATGACTCTTCGGCCAGGCCGAATACTGAATAGTCGTCAAGTATTTGTTACATCTCTAGTTAAAACCAGCTTGTAAAAAACCTCCCTGTCAAAAACGTCAAAAGTGTCAAAAACCTAATTTGTAAAAAAAAATCAAATGATTTAGCAGGATTGTAGAGTGAAAGAAGGGATTTTTTTTAGGAGAAGGGGATATATGGTGAAGACAGATTTTTTTTATCAGAACATTGATAATTTTCAGATTGACATTTATTGCCTTGTATAACTTAACCCCCCCCCCCCTCCCGTTGGCTACGACTATGGAATCAAGCAAAGGAACTAACTAAATTTTATACAAATGGGAGAGTATTTTCTTATGAGAAAATTCTTAATTTTCAAATTGTTATTTATATGTAAAACTTCAGAAAATTTCGGGCGGGGGGGGGGCTTGTCTGCTTTGGGCTGTGTTTTGCCTTCTTTCCCGTATGTTATCCTATTCAAAGTCTTAGCCCCTGACGGCCTTGAATTATACAATTTTTTTTGGAAATAATTGATATTTTATTCATTTTTACTACTCGCATCGGCTATTGTCCTAGTGAAATCACAACAAAATCAAGAAATTGAATGTTCAGACAAGTATCAAAATAAAATAAATTAACAGATTCGAAAAACAAATATAGAATTTTTATAAATAAAAAAACTTACCATCCACGTGTAACTTTTCGGCAAGTGTCATCCACGAATTATCCTTTTCTTCTGCATCTCGGAAATCTGTTCGACAGGCATTATACAGTCATGTACATTCGCCGTCGAAATTTATAATTTCTTCTTTCATTTTTAAAGCAAATATCAATTAAGAAACAGAGAAACCACAACAAGCAAAAACGAAAAAAGAGTTGCAATCCAAATTTTTGCGCGGAAACGTAGCGCAAACGAATCATCGATTCTGATTGGTTACTATGTTTGGCAACGGACACAAAAGTTGAATTGTGTTCAACTCTTGAACACAGGGAGGCGAGCAACGGCAACAAAATGCATCCCATGTACTGCGCATGCGCAGAGGCGTGGAGACGCAGATTTCGTCTCCGTGTCCATAGGTGTGAAGCCAGCATAAGAGTATGCATTAAGCGCTATATGACATGTGACAACAATGAGAAACCGTGCAACACTATAAAAAAGTACCAAAATCAATCATACAATATCAAAACAATGTGAAATGGTACACTCAAAAATATACACAAAAACAAAGGAAGATAATAGCCAAAACTTAGACAAACACTAAGTTCCCTGAAATAGATACCCCTCGCTTGATAAATGCAAAAACAAAGAAGCAAGGAGGGAGCGTGCATGGGGATGCTGGAACGCGTTACAAATAGCTTGAATGGGTGAAATTTGGCTGCTAGCCCGAATATGATACTTACTGGTTAAAGGGCAATGAAAAACATAGTGGTCAGGCGTACCCATTGCTTCACAGGAGCAATAAGGAGAATCAGAAAGAGCAAAGCGATGAAGATAGCTCGGGAAAGGGCCATGGCCAGAAACCAGGACTGTTTCAAAACGTTGGCTGACCCTTGGAGAAAAACGAACGATTGGAAAGAATTCAAAAACCCGGCGACCAGTATCCGCCTCGTTCCAGCGGTACTGCCAATTCTCTCTAGTTTCGGCTCTAATTTGTTGTATGAAATTGGATTTAGGAAGGGGAAGGGCCGTGTAGGGTAAAAATGCGGGATCCTCAACTGCCGTACGAGCTAATTGGTCAGCTTTCTCATTTCCCACATTCCCTGAATGACCCTTGACCCAGTGAATTGAAATTCTAGGATTCGAAATTAGCATGCTTTATACTGAATTTACTAGATCACTGCGCTGAAGTGGGTCTTTGATAGAAAGGATAGCAGCCTGACTGTCTGAAAATATTTGAACGTTAGAGGATGGAATTGTGAGCGACAGGTTCGCCGCTGACTTAATAGCAAAAAGTTCCGCCTGAAAAATTGAATTACCAACAGCATGCCTCATTGCACACTCCCCCACTGCACGGTGTCCCTTGTACTGAACCACCGCCGAAGCCACGCCGACGGGCGTTTTGGATCCGTCGGTATAAAAACGATTAAATGATAAAGATGGGGGGTCACGGTCAACACTGCAAGGATAGTCAGAAATTTGCACCCACGAACGCTGAAACCATTTTGGTGCCGCGTGTTCATACAAAGAGGGATCGAATGTTACCCCATCTAACACGATGGTCCTCCTCTCTACACAGAACTGGGTGAGCCAGATCTTCTCCCTTATCGTCAGGTCTATAGGGGGCACTCCCGCCAGAATGTATAGAGCTGAGTGGGGGCACGTTGCGTACGCCCCGGTTACTGAGAGCAGTGCTCTGCGTTGGAGAGTGAGAACCTTTTTAGTCTGGCGGACTGTTAGAGTGCGTCCCCACAGTCCCGACGCATAAAGGAGAGACGTCTCAAAGACCTGTTTATAGATGAGGATCCGTTGGCGAATTTTCAAGCCCCAGTTACCCTCCGCGAGACGCTGGAGACCACTTTGAATGAAAATTGCTTTATTCCTTATGTCTTACTTATAATGCTTAGATTTAACCCATACTGGCCAATTGTTGTGAACAGTTAATCAGCTCTTGGAATCAACTTATCAGCTTGACGGAAACTTTTAAGAATCAGACTTTGCGCATAATCTCTATGCAAAGCACAACTGATATGAAAAAAACTAACAGCAACTGCATGTTCATTTACGCAAAAAAGCAGAAAGATTACTGTGATTGTCCAGGATATAGCCATCCTTTTTTTGAGGGGCAGAAAATTATCAGATGCGAAGGATGCTTTTTGATGTGGGATCGAATTTCCTGTGTGCTTAAGAGGAACCTGGAGATACAGGGGGGTTTTGTGTGAGGTGTTCATCAAGTGATCTAAAGCCTACGCCTAATTCTTTAGGGTTAACAGCTCTTTCCACCTCACAACCCTATTGAAAACATGTAATTGACCGAGAAATATTGAAGGCTGAGAATAACGACAGTATGTCAAAGCTCTGACTTAAGAAACCCTGATTTCAAATTACCCGGAAGATGAACAATTGCGTGTGAGTAGGAGTACTTTGTACAGCGAATTTTGTGAATGCTTCGTGCTAATGTTAAAACAGTATCTTTTTTTACTTAAAAATTGAATCCTAAACAAAAAGAAATGTGAAATTTTTTTTATACGTGCGCAACTAAATTTTGATTATTTAGGTACAAATATCGGTTGTTTATGCATTTGAGAGTCAATTCTTATGATAAACTTGATACATTAGGGGAAAAGGGGGTATCATGAAACAGGGTTGTAATATGAAACGGCAAGATTTTTGTCAAGTATCTGATGCCACTTTCCGGAAACCAGTCTAATTTCCATCGCCTACTTCCCTTTTAACTACTAAAGACAGCTGACTTCAGTATTACGTTGTGTATGATTCTGCGAGCAAGTGATCTGTTTACGGAAGCTTGAAAGTTTTTATAGAGTAAGTTTGAACTTTTTTCCAGTATCTCTAAAGTTTATTTTTCCCAATGAAATGTAATTCTGTGAAAAAATAATTATAATATAGTACTGAAAGAAAGATAGTGTTAAAAATAATATGAATAACAAAATTTGTGTTTTACTTATAGCAAGTGTTTTATATTAAAACCCACTTCTCCAATATCCACATTTCGAATTCTAATTTTTCCCGAAATTTAAAAAGTGGCCCATTTACCCCCTTCTCCTCTATATTTTAAAACAGTCTAATCAGTAAAAGTATTTCATACACAACACAAAATAGTCTTTTCTGAACGACAAGAGAAAATAATTTTGAATTTGTTAATGCTGGAATATCAATGCGTTTTTGTGATTATTTATACTGAAAATATAAAGGGCTTTTTGAATATTTTTCTTAATCTAGAGCTTGAAAGGATCTTTTTCTTAATCTTGAACTTGAAAGGAAAGGAAGGTAGAAATTATATGAAAGTATGAAAAATATTTGATGTATTTGTGTTTGCACAAAAATCTCTCATACCAAAATGATAAGTTATAGATTTCATTTTGGGATCATTCATAAATGATGTCACGCTTCGAGGGGGGGAAGGGGGTTCCTGAAATTGTGACAAGGGGAGATGAGGGGGTAACAAGAAGTGTGACATCATGCATTATGCAACATAGCGTGACGCGTGACAAAGGGGGGGGGAGTGGGGTCCGCTGAAGTGTGACATTTTGTGACAGAGGGGGGGAGGGGGGTCAAATATTTGGAGGAAAAGCGTGACGTCATTTATGAACGGCCCCTTTGGGGGAGGGAAGCTGCTTACCAAAACAAGTAATTTGTTTAGTAAAGAAAACGCATGCGAAAGTTTCCCAAGCAGAGAGGGGTAGCACGCTCCGTTTGCAACTCAATAAGATATTTTAGATTAAAAACTAGATTCAATGTCATTAATTCTTTGTAGTAGGAAAAATTTGAATTACATAGGTTTTTAAGGAACTAGTAGCAATAAATATTTATTAACTTATCGCTGTTGATGATTTTTATGTTTGTTACAATTACTAATATTAATAAAACACTTTTTGTATTAAAAATTTGAAAAAAAATTAATTCGAGCTTAGAAATTCAGATAGATTAATAAAATATATTTCTTTTATAGCCGGTAATTTTTCTTAAAATAAACAAAGTCATTCAGTAGGTACACATTTAAGATAAACAGTTCTTAGGCTTACAACTTGGTAGAAGCAGAAAAAAGAAAACCAACTATAGGAATTTCAATATAAATATACGCACAAATTTAAAAGTTAATTATGCTTAAGGTATTCGACTACGTTCCGAGATTTTTTTTTTACCAACTATAGGAATTTCAATATAAATATACGCACAAATTTAAAAGTTAATTATGCCTAAGGTATTCGACTACGTTCCGAGATTTTTTTTTTACCAACTATAGGAATTTCAATATAAATATACGCACAAATTTAAAAGTTAATTATGCCTAAGGTATTCGACTACGTTCCGAGATTTTTTTTTTTCCAACTATAGGAATTTCAATATAAATGTACGCACAAATTTAAAAGTTAATTATGCCTAAGCTATTCGACTACGTTCCGAGATTTTTTTTTACCAACTATAGGAATTTCAATATAAATATACGCACAAATTTAAAAGTTAATTATGCTTAAGGTATTCGACTACGTTCCGAGATTTTTTTTTTACCAACTATAGGAATTTCAATATAATTATAGCCACAAATTTAAAAGTTAATTATGCTTAAGGTATTCGACTACGTTCCGAGATTTTTTTTTTACCAACTATAGGAATTTCAATATAAATATACGCACAAATTTAAAAGTTAATTATGCCTAAGGTATTCGACTACGTTCCGAGATTTTTTTTTTACCAACTATAGGAATTTCAATATAAATATACGCACAAATTTAAAAGTTAATTATGCCTAAGGTATTCGACTACGTTCCGAGATTTTTTTTTTACCAACTATAGGAATTTCAATATAAATATACGCACAAATTTAAAAGTTAATTATGCTTAAGGTATTCGACTACGTTCCGACATTTTTTTTTTTTTACAAAAAAATTAAAGTCCTCATATTTTTTTATATTTATTTAGTGTCTAAGTATTAGAATTGCACTTTGAACCAAATACAAAACTATATTTTTTCCGAAGTTGGGGGGAAAAATAAAAAAAAATTCAATGAAGTTTAACTTTTTAAAAACACTAATTTTTAACAAAAATGCATCTGTTTGAATATTTTTGTATGATTCACATTTCTTATAGAATGATCTTCAACTTTGTTTTATTTACATTGAGTAAAAAATTCTGATACTTCGAACCCATGTTTATTGAGTTTTCGAGATATTTAAAGCGACCACTGGAAAAACGACCTAAGTCCCTCTTCTTGATGAACTTTGCTCTATGTTTTATTCATTCATCTTATAACATAAATGTTAATTTTAACTATACTATAAATTAGATTATAAATTTGAATTCGGGTGTTAAGTGAAAGTAGGCTCGTATAGTTAAAATTAACATGTTATGAAATCTATATATATCAAATGAACTTTTGAGGTTGTGGCTGAGCGCTCTACAGCAAAATGTACACAACGTACGATTACAAAAATTGGCAAAAAATTCTATTACAGCCTGATGCTTTGCAAGACAAAGCCGTTTTTTTTAAAATTCGGCCTAATATTTTTTAAATTTAACAATTAAAATATTAATCCCCCAGTATTCTCTTTACTTCGTTCGAATTATTTTAGAATTGAGGTGAAAATAACTAGGATTTTCGCGGTTGAATGTAATGTAAACGTTAAGCCATGAAGCGAGTGTGTTTCGCCGGCCATGCATATAACGAAAATCCAAGTATTTCAACTGCACTCGATGAGAAAGACCCTTTTCGAAAGGTTTTTTTCAGATTTAATCGCTTATTTTAATGAAATTTATGTTTTAATGGTCCTAACGTGATATTAAGCTGAAAACTATACCATTGTCTGAAGATAGTTTTATTGTTATAAGCAGGGTTATATTGTTTCTGCTGCAATCTATTAAAAGTTGCAATTTCCAAAAGTTTACATCAGTAGAAAATAATGTTTACTGTGTGGCTGTTTATGATTCGACATTTCCGAAAATTTTCGAGCACCTATTCCTAAAGTTAAAAAAAAAAAAAAAACGGTTTTCTGAAAAAGTTTTAATGTATTAATTTCAACTTTAATTTACAATGAGTATCTGCTTTTCTTTCTACCTTCAGACAAGCAAAATATTTTGTACTACTTTAAGAACTTTCAATACAATATTTTTTTCCAGAAAAGTGACGAATTTGTAGGGGCGGGGAGTTGCAATCTCCCATGATACATACATTCAAAATAAAATAAGTAAGTTGTTTTTAAATAAAGAATTTTAAAAATAGTTGAGGCATTTATGCATTTTACTTATGTAAATTTGTAATGTTTGCTTAATGTTTTGTGATTACTTAAATATCCATTATTATTTCTAAAAATACTCACACTTGAATAAATGTGCAGTGTTCACATAATTTTGCAAGAATTCGCCATTCATCATTTGTATTAAAAAAGAATAACATTTACAACAATTTCAAGAACTCATCAATTATCGTTATTTTGTCATATTATAATTGAAAAGTTTTCATATCTACAGTGAAACCCCGATTTAACGTCTCGCCAATCTAAGTTTTCCCGCATTTTACGTTTTTTTCATCAGGTCCCAGTTTTTCAGTATCCTAATTGATGTTAAAATATCCCAGATTCTAAGTTTGTTACTTAATTAACTTTCACTCGATCGATAGAGAATTTAATTTTGCTTTTGAACATGTTGACGGGAGCATTGCTTCAGTGACGAATTTGGAGGGGCATGGGGTTACAATCTCCCATGATACACACATTCAAAATAAAATAATTAAGCTGTTTTTAAATAAAGAGTTTAAAAAAAAGTTGAGTCATTTATGCATTTTACTTATGTAAATTTGTAATGTTTGTTTAATATTTTGTGATTACTTAAATATCCATAATTATTTCTAAATATACTCACACACTTGAATAAATGTGCAGTGTTCACATAATTTTCGAGAATAAGTCATTCATCATTTGTAATAAAAAAGGATAACATTTACAACAATTTCAAGAATTCATCATTTATCATTATTCTATCATAATTATAAGTGAAAAGTTTTCATATCTACAGTGAAACCCCGATTTAACATCTCGCCAATCTAAGTTTTCCCGCATTTTACGTTTTTTTCATCAGGTCCCAGTTTTTCCGTATCCTAATTGAGGTTAAACTATCCCAGATTCTAAGTTTGTTACTTATCGAATGCTCCATATTTTATGTTTTCCCTCGAAAGTGAAAAAAGAAAATTTTTCTAAAATTAGAAATATTTTTCCTTTTGTGCTTTATTTAAAGTTTTAAGCACGTTGTTAAATGTTAATTATTACTCTCTCACAAAATAAATCACAATCGAGGATTGTTTTTGTTTTCAAGAAATTTCAAAAAGGGGCTATTCGAGTTTATCAAGGCGTGAGAAAGTTCGTTCGTTTCCAGTATGGAATTGGAGAAGTTCGTTCTTTTTGCCATTTTATAAACCAACAAAGCTCCAACACTTCAAGTCTAAAGAAGATTTCGTTAGCAGTCACTATTACGTGCTATGTACTGTACTCTTATTGGACAGAACAGCTTACATATAGTGGACATTTTACAAATAGTGGAAAATATTTTCTTTCCCATAAGGACTAGGGAAAAAACTTGCAAAGCATTTCAATACTGTAAGATTCAGCATTCACTTTCAACTCCATGACTAAAAAACAATCCACTATTACAGATTATTTTCAACCTAAATTCCAGAATTCGGAATTAAATGCGTTAAAATGGTATGTATTCGAAAATATAGATGTTATACTTTTTGAAAGAGTTGAAATCTGCCATTCATCATTTGTAGCATAAAAGGATAACGTTCCCAACAATTTCAAGAATTCATCATTTGTAACAAAATTTAAATCGTTAGTCTACCAGTTTCATTAAAAATGCCTCGCCTACCTATAAGAAAGTGTTGTTTACAGAGTCGAAATCAGAGCCAGAGAGAAAACTTTCACCACTGAATTAGCCAAGAGACACCACTAGATAAAAAATACGACTTGAGCGTATTAAAAATATGTTCGTGTCAGAACATCACCCCGATTACCATTTTTGTGGCAATGAATGCTGTAAAAAAAAAGCAATATTCCATGTTCTGCTCATAACTAAGCAAGTGTCCATTGCATTAACATTATTAACTGTAGGTAGGATTCCACGATAAGAATAAAACTTTCCTTGCATTTTTAGTGTACTAATTTAGTAACAGATTCTTTTTCAGCTTTGAACCATAAAATTTCCCTTTTCAGCATTCACATTCACTTTCGAATTTACTTTTGTCAAGGTATGTCTCTTAAGCGATGCTATCAGAAATTGACGTGATACTCCAAAAGCAAATTTATAGGCAGGATATTCCATTATCCGCTACTAAAGAAATGTCTTTGTATATTGGCGTAGCTAAGTGGGGATGGACCGCCCCGGGTGTCAACCAGCCCCGGCGGAGAAAAAAATGAACCTTTAAAAGCTCCCTAGAATAAAACAAATACATAAAATGGGAGAAAAAAAATATCCAATTTAATTTTCTATTTTTGATAAAAGTGTTTCCTTTAAAAAATATTCACAATGTTTTTAACCGCTAATCATAACCAGTGCCCTCAACAAGTACTTTAAATATTATGAGGCTCATGATGCAAATGGTGTTCTTCTTTTCCAAAATTGCATTTTTTTTAACAAAAAATTATTATATTTCATTAAAACGCATACTTCACGGTTTACATGATTTTTTTTTTTGGATGGGGAAGGCGTAATCTTTTCCACTGGATGACACCCATGCTAGCTACGCCACTGCATTCCATACAATATATCAACATACTTCCCATATAGCTGCCACTTATTTTTTTTATTTCATAAAATTGCTTACATATACATAGTCCAGCATCTCCTCGCCGCAGCTTTTGCTTTTCTTGAATAGGCTAAGGATGATCAGTAACAGTTAGATTTTTCAGATGATCTTTATTAAATGGCTTTGTCTGATCAATTTATCAATTCCCCAATTAGACGACTTTAATTTGTGGCAATTAAAATTTCATATTTACAATCATATAAATTCATTTTTCTGAGTTGATTTCAAAATGTATGTTTATGTATAAAGCTACTAATACACTTATTTTTTAATTTTTGTATCACAATTTACTCTTTTTATTGGTTTAAATAAACATTTATGAAATAACAGTTATCTTTTTGAATTCAGTCTCCGAAAGAATGTACTGCTATCTATCAGAGTCAGAGTAAAAAAAAAAAAGCTATGTAAAAGTTTTGATGATGTAATAAAGATAAATATGCCACATGATACAAATATAGATCAATAAATATAGGTTATTAGTGATAGATTGAAAAACATTTACACCTAAGTCAAGGTAGATATACATTTGTGGAAAAATACAGGCTGAAATAAGTTTTATCGGCTCAGAAGTGACTTAAGAGGTCGCTTCCGGTGGCTTGCTTGAGACAAAAAACAAGTTGCGCCGTAGGCGCCGCTGTTTTAACATTGCACGGGCAACGCCGTTGCGGGTACCGCTAGTGAAAAATAAAACATAAAGCAAAGTTCGTCAAGTAGTATGTGACTTAGTTCGTTTTTCCAGTGGCCTCTTCATTTTAATAACCTTTAAAGCGAAATATGAGCATAAAACCAGTAAATGTTGTTTTAATCAGAAGATTATAAATAATTTTCTATTAAATACAAAAAAAACGTTCCTGTTGAATTTATTTTAATATTTTAAGAACTTTTTAAGATATAGTCTTTGAAGTATCACTTCAAGGACACTGTTCTGAGAAAAACAAGTTAATGAGGCAGAAGATTACTTACCTTCCATACGAAAGAGGAAAATAATTAACGTGTGTATTCTACGTGAGAAGTTGGTAGCTAATTAAGTCATTCTTAGCGTTATTAGTGGTCCTAGTGTTTTTTTCAAACGACAATCACTATAATATTTTTGAAAAATATAATTTCATTCAAGAGCCAAATTAGTAAATAGTAGATGGCAGAGCTTTAGAAATGTCTGACAGCAATTAATGAACTTTTCAATAAAAATAGCGATTTAGAGCCTTTTTGGTGCAAAAGTGTTCGCTAATTGGGATGTCTAATTTGGCTTTGTTGTTAAAAGTGGGGCTCTGATATAACCAGGAAAGCTCCGATGTAAAATTGTGAATAAATAATTGGTTAACTGCTAACTAAATTAAATTTTCCTGACGCATATGCAAAATATGTAATTATTGTATGTTTTAAAAAAATGCTAATATGAACCTTTTAATTTTAAGTTTTTTTCCCTTTCAAACACTTAATAGGGTGTTCTTTCCTCTGTATATAACCAATCAGCGTGGAAATTTCTACAGCACGCAACATATGAATGTGTTCAAAATACTGGTTGAAGCAAAAAAAAAAAAAATCATGTATAATTTCCTCTTTTATTTTCAAACTTTTAGTAATAGTTTCAGAAACTGAAACACAAATCAAACAAGAAACAAATTGAAAATTTAAATTGTAGATTATTTGTTAAATGAGATTGTAACACACAGTTACCTGCTTAGTACAGTGCAGTGAACGAAACACAAGACATCAATGCGTAGATTCAACTGAAACGCGTTCGATCAAATCCAAAATGATCGAGTTTTCAACGAATTCGATCGTTTTCAAACTGATCGAAAATTGGCCTTCAACTTGTTTCCTGGACATCGATCAAAACGCGTAGGGTTGCCATCGAATGCTTTACTCGCTCGGTGTTTCGTCACATGATCGGAACTTTAAGCTGACCAATGAAAAAATTGAATGAGAAAGTTATTTTAACTGTAACCTTATCTGTTGGTGTTTTGTTTATTGTTTTTGTTTGATCCGTTTGTTTTGATATGTTGTTCCCTGTATGTTTTTCTGCTGATTGTTAATACACAATTAGTCATGAAACAGAACTATTAGTAGATATTCTCAAAAAGAAGCCTCGGTACCTAATGAGGGGGGTGGGACGACATTCGTATTCTCGCAGAACTTCAACAGTGCCTTTGTTACTCTCTAAATTTTCCTCGATACGGTTGCTTGTGATATTCTTAAAAATATGTTGTCTTTAAGGGTATGATTACTTCATAATTCTCAACCTGAAAATTGTGGTTTAATCGCTGTTCACAGCAATTCTTTTTACGTCGATAACACGAAGGATTTGTTTTCTAATGGCTCATATTTTAAAAATTATTAATCTATAACGAGATTTATAAATATAATTATGTGTTGGAGTTTCGTACAAAATTTTATTGTTATAAGTTTTCCATTTATATGCCTTAAAATGATTGAAGACCACTAGGTTTATGCATGGCTGCCTACTGGATTTCTAAAGCTGACTACTGAAGCTTTTTCTCGCGTTAAAAAAGAACTCAATTTTTTAAATAAAAATGATGTTATTTCTTAAACAAATAGGTGAAATACAATAAAGAGTACAGTCCAAAGGTTTACATTGTTTTTGTGATGTAAGAATTGCAAAAACACTTTAACTTAACAATAATCGACATGAGACCTCTTAAAAGGCTGACCACTGGAGCTTTTACCGTAAAATTAAACGTTGACGAGTAAAAGAGCAACCTTCATAACAGTAACGTTACATTTATTAAATGAACTCAAGTGAAACGACTTCGAACATAGGAGATATTTAATAATTCAGTTGATTACATCGAATAAATATAATAGGAAAATTTCCTACAAATATGTATATTAAACATTCCTTGGTCATCCTGGCATTCTCTCCCAATTTCAGAAGGAGAAGAGAAACTATTCAAATTTGTCGTGAGACATATAATAAGTTCTGAGCATACATTTCCATGCTTCGTCTGAAATTACCCAATGAATAACTTTATCTACAATACATTGAATCTTATTGAGTGCGAATAATTTTATTGCTCAGCGGTTGTCCTCTCATTTTAATTAAAATCACCTACAAAGTGAGCATAAACGCTTCCCCACTTTCCTTTTCAGATTCATTTTTCTTAGCATTTAGCGGTGCAAATCGTACTATTTTTATCGTTTTGGCCTTCGAGAGAGGCATTCTTTTATTGTTTATAAGCAAAATTTCCTAAAGAGTTTCTACGTTACTAGCTGATTCCCGCAGAACATCTGCTAACCAAAAATTAACCATTTTAAAGTCGTAAAAACCGCTTTAAAATTCGAAAGGCTTAAGAAAAGATCGCTAGATATAAACATGTTCGATATAAACAAACTAATTTGTTGCCACTCCAAAGAATCGAAAATTAAAAATTGAGTTATGAATGGAAATAGGTTTTAAGAAATAGAAATACATTTGTTAAATCCCCGTAAGTGACGATAATAAGTACGAATAATATGTTACTTTTCTATGCTAATCATTAAACAAACTTTTAAACATAGTTTTACCATAGGTTGTTTTTGTACATGATTTCAATATCGTATCGTACCGCATTATTTATTCGTAACTAGTTTACGTTAAATGAAATATATATATGTAGGATGCGAGTGCGAAGAGACATTGACAGCAATTGAAAGGAAGGAAAGCGAGTAGTTCTGAGAAAGACTCCGTTTTGTGTGGACGTGTAAGCACTGCGGTGCTTGAAAGGTGTTGATGTTCTTATTTGAAGTTTGTTTTGTAAATAATTTTTGTAAATAGTTAAGCGTTAATATAGTCAGTTTTTTATACCTTTATGGTGAGTCATCATTAAGTAACCCCTAGACACCCAAGTTAAGAGCCCATATGTGGGGTCACGGCCCGGATAAAGTGATTGCCGGTGGCTTGATTTAAAAACTTCATTGTGATTATTTGAAGCTGACATCGGACTTAAACTGTGAGTACTTTGTTCCTAGTTTTTGTGCATAATGTCTTTTCTTTGCAAAGCTCATAAGGAAGACTTATTGAAACTCGTTTCAGAATTAAATTTAAATATTCCTGAAAATCCTACGATACTAAAACTTAAAGAAGTAATCGTAGGGCGTGAAAATTTTGATGAAGAATTTACTAAAAATTTAATTGATACTATAATTGAGGAACGAATTGAAAAAAAATGCGGAACAAGTTGAGGAGCGAATTGAAAAAAATGAACGCTAATTTGAATGGGAAAAGTTGAGAATAGTTACCCGTTCGAAGAATAAGAGAAAATACGAAATTAATGTAAATATAAAGGGACAGAACACTTCATCTTTGGTCGACACCGAAAGCGAAATTAGTTTGATTTCTTATGATTTTTATGCAAAAATTGGTTCACCTAAAATGTGCTTCGATGAAACAAAAATGAGTGGTATAAGCGGTGAAAATATATTTCCTATGGGCTATTTTTATTCTAATGTAAATATTGATAATTATGTGCTTTCAGCAAAATTTTATGTATTAAAAAATGTGTGTACAGATATGGGGATTGGTGCAGATTTACTAGAGCGAAAAGCAAAGTCTGAGGATGAAGACTTCGTGGCTGATAGTGATGACAGTCAAAAGAAAAAGAAAGCAACTTCATCAAGGCGACAAAAAGCTGCTCCGAAGTATGATGAGGATTCAGGTTCCGAGGATGAAGAGATAGGGAAATCTGAAGATGGAAGTGATGATGAGTTAGTTCACTGCAGATAAGGAAAAAAATCCCAAAAAAGAAACATGTGGTCGTCCTAAAGATTCTAATAAAGAAAGCTGCGAAATTGAAAGGAAAAGTAATATCTTTAAGATTCAGAAAGAGAATCGTAAATACTAGGACAGGAAAGGGAAAAAAAATCCGATTTCATGAAGCAATGGTCCCGAGACTTGGACTGAGCATCGACCATTAGACATTGACTTTTTTCATTTTTCCTGTGACTGTTTGATGTTTGTTTTTTTTTTTTTTTTTTTTTTAACCTCTTTCCAGGTTTGTCTGAAAACAGCCAAAGTGTCAGCATGACCGAGATGTAGGATGCGAGTGCGAGGAGACCTTGACAGCAGCGCCATCAGACGGAAAGGAAGGAAATCGAGTAGTTCTGAGAAAGACTCCGTTCTGTGTGGACGTGTAAGCACTGGGGTGCTTGAATAGTGTTGATGTTCTTATTTAAAGTTTGTTTTGTAAATAGTTTTTGTAAATAGTTAAGCGTTAATATAGTCAGTTTTATACCTTTATGGTGAGTGATTTTTAAGTAACCCCTAGACACCCAAGTTAAGAGCCCATATATATTAACACACACACATATATATACGCTAGCTGCAACCGCATGAAGATGCCCGTGTGAAGAGTTTTAAAATAATCTCCTGTAGTTAATTTTTTTATGCTTACATTTCCCATGGTAATTGTTAAAAGAAATAACATACTTTAAAAGAACTGTTCAGGAATCAGTGAGTAACTAAAAACTGTAACTGTTAAATGGGGTGTATATCCGTACTGCATCTAAATTGCAATTACCTTAGTAAATTTTATGTGAATAAATGTAGTCTAGTGATTAAAAATGTCGTCTTAATTTGAGCACCTATACACTTATTTCTCATACGTTCTAAGTTACTCCATTATTACGTTTTAGAGCAATTTATATGAGACCGAGTGCATGACAGAGGGTTTTTTTTTATTTTTTTAAATATATTATTGACTTAAAAACACAATACTGTATTACAATTAATTCAGAATTCTGAATTGATGTAGATTGTAAAAATAATATTGAGACTGTCGATTTTTCATTAATATGTTTTGGAGATAAGTTCTCACATGGCAAAATCTAATGCACAATTTAACAAAAAACAGGTATGTATTTTCTTCGCAACCACTGCTTACTTTTTTTAATACTGAATACGCATTCCGTTTCAGCAAAAATGGTTATATATAGAAAATGATTTAATACATTTTCATTAATATCATAGAAGTAGCGTCACTATAGGGGGGGGGGGAACGGTTCGCCCTGGGTGACACCCTTTAAGGGGGTGTGCGCGGTGACATTCAAAATAAGACGAAGAGATTTTTAAAAATACATATACTTGAATTATGCAATAATACTGATGCTATTTCAAAGTATAAATGAAAATTAATTTATTTTACTGGAAGTTATAAGAAATATATTTTTTTTACGCTACTGAAAACAACATAAACTATAAAATTACAAGTTTATGCAGCACAACGACGTTCTTTCTTTTTTCGCAGGGGATGGGGCAGTGACACCACAAATTGTCGCCCCGGGTGACACCCATGCTAGGAACGCCACCGATTACTGTGTTAATTAAACCTTTACATCGTAAACTTTGTTAGCTTTATTGGATGTTGCACTAATTATTCTAGTTAACTATGAGATAATTACGTAACCCTGTTGGAAGAACAATATGTAGGTTTATTAAAGGTGAATAAAGATGAAAGTACACTGCATCATGAGGGAGGGATTCTGCATTATGAACTTAATTTGATAAGCGGTAGAAATAACAGAAATGCTGGATTTTCTGCTTCAATCGGCATTTGGATATTTGCATTCCTTTACAAGGACTACGTTCTCTTCAATTCTATTCTGAGAAACAATGAATAGGAATAATGCATTCTACGGTGAAATTTCAGTGCGTGAAATTTCAGAAAAAAGTGCGACACTACTTTTAAAGATTTTTTTCTTGGTGTACAGCAGAGCCTTTAGTTAAAAGACGGGACAACATCTGAAAATCCGTAATTTTTTTCAATTTTTCAAAGTCATTAAATTTTTTTTTCTCTTTCTTAATTTTATTTATTTCATTTTCCTTTATTTTCTTATTTAAGTTTTTATTATTTCACTTTTTTAATTTATACTTTTTATTTGTTTATTTATTTATTATTATTATTACCCTTTTGAAGGTTGTCAAATTAAAGATGAAAGAGAATGAAATGTTAGTTGCATATACATGTGAGCAAAAACAATATGGATCTGATAAAATGATAGTTTGAACTTAACAACAATGACTAACCTGACTTACTGATTTGAAGAAGCATCTTGGGGCTGAATCAGCTTTATCTTGTAAATCCTCCGCTTGACAGAACTTGGGAGAAAAAGGATAATCCAACTACGAATTAAAAAGTTTAAATTTAATCAAGGGGAAATCACAACCAATACTGTTTAGAGCAAAATACATCATCTAAAATAAACTGAAAAGAGTGAAGTAAAATAACAAAAACTAAGACAGGGGTACTCAAATTTTGCATGACGAGACCTCCTTTTTTTACAAATAAGCAACCCACGACCCCACATATGGACGCACACATACAAACACACTTCCACGCTAGTATTTTGACACAAAAGATACATTAGATTCTAAGCTGTCTCGTAATCCAACACCAATGCAAATTTGTTTGTTTTATAATGTCAAAAGGATCTGTAAAATAAACACATTTACAATGGCGTAAAATAAATCACATAACGTGAGAAAAACAAGTTATCGACGCGGTTCGTTTTTCATTCGAATGTAACAACTCTCCCCCCCCCCCCCCCCTGCAATAGCTAGCTCCGGTCCTGCTATAAATAGGAAATTTGACGTTAAGTCCTCTACTCTGCGTAGGTTTCCTAGAACAAATTTTAGATGGAATTAAACTTAGTCTGAGTTTAAAGCCTGAAAAGAGTGGATTGAAGAATTACTTTCTCAAGATTGCATCCAGAATACAAATGCAATTTTAAACACTTTATCCGAAACCGAGAAAGGAATTTGAAATGAGTAATTTTCCTTGCGGGTATCACTGTTTTCAGTATTTTCAGTTAAACTTACTTGAGAATGATATCTCCCAGAAAGAAGCTATGTACTCGGTTATAATACAATTGCATAGTTAAAGGATTTGTGATATAACTGTATATTATATTTAAGAGATTAAGGTTGCCCTAGGTAAGAATTTCAATTAAATTTGGCGTTTCCCGGTGCTTAATGTATTATTTATTCCAGTTTCCCTTTTTTTTTTTTTTTTTGAAGAACATCATTGGAACTATCTCAATATCTGAATTGAATACGAAACTATTGCGCCTAGTAAGCAAGAGAGTATTCCTTTGCGGACCGCCGAATTTAATGATAATGTTATGGAATATAGCAGCATTCCAGTTAATTATACAGCTTAGTTAAAAGTATCGTGGTGAGAATAAAAATGAAGAAAGGACCACGTCATAATTCATCAGTCTTATTTTCTGAAATAAATACAAAAAAAAAAAATCATGGTAGAATATTGTTACGAAATTTGGGGTACAGATGTTGTTTCTCGCCAAGCTTGGCGACTTTCCGATTATCTATCTATATAAATAAAACCGAAAGTTTGTGTGTGTGTATGTCTGTATGCCTGTCGATCGCGTCCTGGCGAGATGGAACGGGCCAGAAGTACGAAGTTTTGGTTACAGGTACCTTGGGTCAGGTCCTCGTGCAACTCGAAGCGTTTTTCCTAAAGTTCGAATTTGTTCTTTTTTTATTCCAATTTTAAGCAAAACTGTTGATTTTGGGTTTATCTCATCGAAGAAACGTCCCTCGTATTAGATTTTTGCAGCATATGAATGCCCGTAAAAAACTGCACAGTATGATTTTTTGCAGATCTTAGGACAAATAGAACATACGCAATATTCATTTAAAGTAATTTTTGAATTTTAAAACGAGGCTTACCTCTGAATTTATCTTCTCAATTTCCGTGTTTTCGCCAAAATAAATAGTACTTTTGTCTCCAACTAGATAATTTCTGTTAACGTAAGATTGAAAAAATGCTATTTTATCTTTATTCAGGTCGTTTTATGAGCGAAACAATTTCTAAAAATTCATTTCATTTTTATACATGTTTTGAGGATTATTAACTGCAGACCATTTTTAATTACCTTGAGGTTGATTCTTCTTCCTTTTTTGGCGATTTAATATTATTGCAGCAGTTCAACAATTTCATGAAACATATTATTTCTTATGGTAGAGCATCCGTTTTATCAACGAAATAAATTCTAATTTTTTTTTTTCATTTTGATACATATTTTGTGGATGCAGGCGATTTTCAATTACTTTATCTTGAGGTTGATTTTTCTTTCTTTTTTGGCTATTTAATATTTATTCCTTCGATAAAAACTAGGTTGGAAGGTTTTCGATATGGCTTATTTTTGATGAAATTTTAAATTTCGCCAAGTGTTGATTACTTTTTTCGATCCCAATCCATTTAATTGTTCTCAATATATTATTTTGATCTTCGTAACTTTTCCAAACCGCGCCAATAACTTTTATCAGCAATATTGTTCTCATTTAATTCAATGCGTTATTTACACTATAGGATCATGGCGTATTTGCGAAATTACTTCCATTACTACAGTGCAATTTGGTGATCGTCTGCTATTTATTAACTATCAATTTAAATTTCACACGTCAGAATTGGTTCAGTATTGAACATTTTCTAATTTAAATGTGCATTTGCCTTTGGAAATAATGCTTTCCTTTTTTTCGTTTTTATGCGAATTTTATGAAAGTGATATTTAATTGAATTTTCAGGAAATGTTTTGACGATTTTGCAAGCGGGAATTTTAGGAACTGGTGTCCTTATTTTGATGGGGAATTTAAGATGGACTGTTGGTAATTTTAGGAATAGTACCTCTTGAAGGTCAGTATTCTAATGGGTATTTTTAGTCACTGACGTCTTTATTCTAATGGAGATTTTTTAGGACTAATGTCCTTATTCTATTAGGAATGTTTAGGAGTAGTTGTCCTTATTGAAATGGAGGGCTTTAAGGAATTTTTTCCTTTATTGTAGCAAAAATATTCAGGGGCAGTTGTTCTTTATCTGATGAACATTTTTAAACAGAATACAGCTCTTATTCTGATGGGAATTTTTAGATGTATTGTGGTAGATATTGTGATTGCGATTTTTACGGACTCTTGATATCATTTTGGCAAAATTATGTGCCAAAATGATATAATAAGAATGTTTAATATGCATGTGTGTATTTTAGTTACTGTTGCAATTACTCTAATAACAATTTTTAGGAACTGTTGTTGGAATTTTAATGTGGATTTTTATGGACTGTTGTTTTTGGTCTGAAAGGAAATTTTCTAGGCTGTTCGTTTTAATGCAATCGTGCTTTTTAATGATTTTTACTATTTAATTAGCTTTTTTAAGGACTGTTGTCCATCTTCTACTTCGGTTTTTAAGAAAATTTTTAATTACATATTTACCACACAATTTTGAACATGCGTCACTTAGCCTGCAAATGATGCAATATTAACCAGCGCAAAGCCGGGCATGTCAGCTAGTGATAGGTAATCCTTGATTTAGCTAGAATTTTCTGGCATATTCATGTCACGTGATCCGCAATGTTAGATAACACGTTGATGGCCACACGAATTTATAAGGAAATTCCAGTCAGGCCACTCTTTTAGTATCAGTCACTAGTAACTGATGCGGCAAGAACTTAAAATTCATAGTTCAGTAAAGTCCTGTAACAAATAAAAATTAAGTAGGTGGCTAAGGTGGCCTAAACGGAAAGTTCAGTGTCAGCCAACGATGACTGACATGGCGCTCAACGTGATAACGCGCTCTGTTTCAGTTTTCGTCTTTTTGCGAGTGCATCTTAGTCTAAGTCATTGTGCTGTAAATCTTCGCACTTGATTCTATTCGTATTTGGGAAGTAAATACGAGACAACCCTTGGTTTTACGTGATGGGTGGACTTTGTGAGATGTTTCTGTGCGTTTAAAATATTTACATACTGTAAATAACTCGTAAATAAATTGTTCTGTATGTTCAAGGAGTTCGTCATATGTTTAAAGTACGACGAACCCGTAACAATATGAAGCTCCACTGCGACCAGAAACATTGGTACTACTGTTGCCAATACTATACATCAAATATTAAGCATCGAAATTTATATGAAGCAATAGTCAAGAGATGTTAGACTACAAATGATATCAAAGGTGCTTTAAGGACATGAAATAAGGAGCCTTTCACTGCAAATCCTTGAAATGCTGAATAATATATGTCTACTCAGCTTCGGAAAGTCTAAACATTATTTAATGCCTCAAGTGTACTTCGGACGATCATTTTAGATTTAGTTTTCAAATTCAACAACATTTCAATATGACAAAACTAGTTTATATTTAAGAGAGTTAAAATTCGATTTAGATACTATTACTGTATTTCCATTTTTAATTGAAGATATAGGTATCTCTAAATACAATTAATTAAAATGCAATTAAAATCAATTAAGCTCTAAAACGGAATTGTGCAAGATGAAAGTTATATGCCTGAAACTACTTAATTAATTCTTTATGCTTTCAGCTAATGTTTCAATTATTTACTTTTAAGTAATTCAGCTCCCAAAAATTAATCATTGGAAACTTAATACAATGCATTTATCTAATCATTTTCCTTAACATAATCATTTTCATATATTTTTGCTGTGAGGAATATAATGAAGCCATATGCTCTGATGAAGATGGCCTATGTTGTTACATCTTTAATTAGGTATGGAATTTGTAACTGATAAAATCCTTAATTAGACCAATAACAGTACTTCGCATCATCTAAGTTGCAAATGATGCACGTTATTATTATTATATTCATCACCTAAATCCAACTTGATTATCTTAAATACGATTATACAACTGATATGAATTATTTGACTTATTCGCAATTGTTAAAAATGTGCACCACAAAATTAATATTTACTAGAATTTGCCCAACAGTCAAAATCGACCGTAATACTTAAATTTAGCATTGAAAACATTTTTCTATTTGGACGATTTTCATATTTCGGTGCCATTTTCCGTCTGCCAAAAAGGAATTTTTCTGTAAATTTTAATAAACTTAAAATTATTTTTCTTTTTGCTATGTTCATTTACAGACAATTTTCAGTACACAGAGTGTAATGTTTTCAAGCATTACTTAAGATAAAACTGTGTTTAAAGGATATTAATTGAAGGGAAACTCAAAATATAGCTGTCACAAGCATAAACACGGAAATGTTTTCTCAAGAATAACATTCCAATTGTCAAACTTTGCACTCTGCCATATTTTATCATTGTATCACATACTCTAAACTACAGTCTAATGCGAAGATAATAAATAAAAGAAAGAAAATTTAATTCCTTAATTAATAATATACAACTGTCCTAAAATTAATGTCATGTCTGTTACCATACACTTAATTACAAATTTTATACTACTAAATTGAAATGTTTGTGTGGCAAAACTTTTATACCAATTTGAATGTTCTATGCTTTTTCAAAGAAGCAGAAGCCTTTTAGTATTCAGTATGTTTTTAGTATGTCATGTCTGTCACCTTAATTAGTTGCATAAACTATATTTTTTATTTCTTTTTTCAGATAAATAATTTAGTTTAGGGGGATTTTATTTTAAATTTTATTTTAAATCAGATGAATTTTTAATATTTTTACAGAATATTTAGGCAAAAAAAAAAAAAAAATGTCCTATGAAATGTCGTGTCTGTTACTTATTTAGTAACAGATTTGACATGTAACGGTTTTTTGAATAGTATTAGAAATGATGAAGAGATTTTCTCTTTTTTAGAACTAATTTTAATAAGAATTTATAATTTAGAATTTAGATTATTGTCATACATATCAGTTAAAAACTTATATAAATAAAACTGTTTGCAAAAAGCATGTGTTTTCTTACTAGTTAAATACCAATTAAAACAATATAATGATATTAATTATTTTTATGATTTTAATGATATTACATCAACAGAATAAATATAGCTTTATTGTATTTAAAAAAGAATAAATATATTACCTTTTCAACTTAACAAGTAAAAAGTGTCATGTCTGTTACCATTTATATTTTTCTTTTAAAAATGTTAATGGAAAAAATATTGCTATAATTTATATTATTAGAGTTTTATATAATGTTTATTTTTTGTGACACATGAGCAAATAATAAAGGTAAATGTTTAGTTTTGTCTGCAGTGTTTTATGATAAAACAGTCCGGGTCAAAATGCTGCGTTAGTAACAGGCATAACACAAACAAATAAAAAAAAAAAATAATGATAATTTTTGAATTTAAATGACTTTATTTAGTGTGAAGAAGGACTTTATAGTTACATGAATTTCCAGTTTACTTTATTGCATGTTGAATTTTGAGTGTCGTAATTTAGAAACATGTATGGTAACAGACATGGCAATTTTTATTGTATTTCAACGAAAAAAGCTCAGTTAAAAGATTTTTCAAAAAGGAACTGTACAAAGAACCTTAAAATAGTATAAAATAAATTATGTATAACTTATAATCCAATAAAAAAATTACACAAATTTAAGATTTTTTTAAAGCCTCAAATTCTCAAATGGAACCTAATTTTGATACAGATACATTTCTATAATTTTAAAAGTATTATTCATCAAATTTGGCTGTTATAACGTCGAGATTATTTTCATCACCCTCACTTAAAGCAAACGTATAGTAAATCATTGTCGTCGCAGGGGCAATTACACTCATAAATGCATCCGCTTGTACTTCTGCCGATTTCGTACTAAGTTGAGTGTCAGTTGAATAAAACTTAAATGTTCGTTCCCATACACTATTCTCATTTTTCATTCCATTGTGTCAGAGAAGACTTTACTCAAACTCTTAGTATAATTGCGTTTAATATTAATGTTTAATGGAAATAAATTATTTTTAACAGTGAGTTTTATATGTATTACCTTATAATTTAGCCAAAAAAGACATGTAACCATCTGCTATATATAACAATATAACATCACAACTATAAATGAGGCTTTCCTGACAAAAGAAAAAGAGAAACAATTACTTAAAAATAAACTGTTTCCAAAATGATTTAATTGATATCGCTAAAACTCGCCAATAATTACTAAACAAAAAAGTAAGAAAGTAGGTTAAAAACCCAGGGGAAAATGTTTCTTAACTGTTTTGTCCTTCTAGATTCTTCTTCTCCTGGCATTAAGGAATCCACAAACAAACTACAAGTTTAATAAAGAGTTTGTAATCGACCAACATCACCAAAAGAACTCAGTAGAGTCTTCTTATAATTATAAGTAGCTCCGTGAACAATAGACCTTGCATTCAAAACGTACATAAGGGAACTCGGAGAGGAACAAGAAAACTAAATTTCCAATTAATGTAAAACATCATAACCGTAAGCTATCAAAGAGAAAAAATATTTAAGTACTAGCCGATCCCTCGCAGAGCATCTATGGGTTATAAGTTCAACAATCAAACTAAAGAATGATCGCTCGATAGAAGCAAACTAAGGTGTTGCCACTCCAAAGAATCGGATATTAAAAATTGTGTTATAAATGCAAATACTTTTTAAGAAATAGAAATACATTTGTTAAAGCCCCGTAAGTGACGATAATAAGTACGAATATTATGTTACTTTTCTATGCTAATCAAAAAACAAACTTTTAAATATAGTTTTACCATAGTTTGTTTTTGTATGATGTCAGTATCGTATGGTACTGCAAAATTTAATCGTAACTGGGCCACGTTAAGTGAAATACATATATAGATTGCATAAAACGTAACAATAAAAATGCCTTCAAAACAAACAAACATTACGCAATTTGCAAAATATTGTTCACTGTGAGCAATTCATCACATGTAAATTCATAAATTTGCGATTTTCATATTAAGTAAAAGCTTATATTTCCTTGGATTACTTACAACTCGAAGCTCACAATCGGATGAGCTGATAAAGGGGTTTCATCTAGCTCTGAAACACGCTATGTTTTGACAATAACATTGTTTGTTAAATAAGAAGTTAGTTTTCTCATTAGTTGTGGTCGTAAAAAGGTAAACGTCTTACTTCCCTTCTGACGTCTATTTTTATTAAAAACATGACAAAAAACTTTAAAACCTTATTAGGATTCGATTTTAATGACTTCAAGGAAAAGCCATGCTGACTTTGAGAAGTACTCCACTAACAAATTTATGGAAACGCAGTCGGCATACAGATGAGTGCATTAAAACAGTAGTTCGCTGCAGTCAAATAACCTATACATCAGGCACTTCATTGACTCACTGGATTTATTTTCACAACATAACAAATGTATAGCTCCTAAAAGATTGCTTGTTTCAGTGTATGTTAAATTTATGGAATAAAACAAGCAATTCCAACATAAAGCGAAATGCAATTTCATTCACTGAGAAATGAGCATAACTAAAGGAAAAGAGTGTTCCATTATAATACCATTCAACCATTTATTAAGTCTTCTTTCAAAATGCTACTTGTTGAACGTGCAACATCTACCGCAAAACAAACTTAATTTTCTTCAGAAATTCAATTTGCTACAAATTCAATAACACATCAGAGTTTCTACAACAGTACACCTCTTTTAAAGCATAAGAATGGAATAAATATTTCTATATTATTAAGGTCGAGTAGAATTAAATTATGCGCAAATTGTCTACTTCCATACTTCCTACATTCAACATTAGCTGTTATATTGTTTTTTTACAACTTTCTTTAAATTCTAAACCGTACTTTTAGTCCAACTTATTCTTTCTCGAAGAAAAGCTGTGAAATAGGCAATAAATTACTCGCTTATTTCGCTTCCAACTAAAATTTCTACAAATATTTCAGATTATAAATTTATTATAGGGGAGTTAGTAAACGGTGATATATCAAAACGATAAAATCATGAGTAAATTGTGTGTTGATAAATCGATAACATGGATACGATTTGAAAGTTTATTTTTATAATGTTTCGATTTAATTTGAAACTTAAAACATATTTATTTTTAAAAGCTACAAATTAAAATAATTGATGGGACAAAATGTATTTTGCACCATTGTGATGTAAGTGAAAAAGAATTTGTATGAGATGTTGCAGTTTTTGCTTGTATTCGCGGTCGGAAATTTTCCTTCAAAGTTCATGAAAGAATAATAAAATATGTTTTTTAGTATTTAGTTATTTATTGCTTTGTAATGTAAACTTATAAATCATTACAACATAAAGCAATGTGCTTATAGTTTCGCATATCTATGAATATAAGCAGCTAGTTAGTTCTGTATAGAGAAATAGCTGTTCTGACGAATCAAAGGCAACTGAAGTTCCCCGTCGCTTCTATTGTAAGCGATCATTCATAAATGATGTCACGCTTCGAGGGGTGGGGGAGAGGGGTTCGTGAAATTGTGACAAAGTGTGACAAGGGGAGGGGAGGGGGTAACAAGAAGTGTGACATCATGCATTATGCAACATAGCGTGACGCGTGACAATGGGGGGGGGGGGTCTGCTGAAGCGTTACATATTGTGACAAAGGGGGGAGGGGGGTCAAATATATGGAAAAAAAAGCGTGACGTCATTTATGAACGTTCCCGAATACAAATACATGTTTTAAAACCTAAACTGTTATCGTTTTAGCAATTTATGTTACATTCGCCCCGTCAATGGTACTAAATTCTAGTTAGTATCAAACATACAGTCGACGCTCGTTATAACGACCACGCATTATAAAGACCATTCCATTATAACGACCAGTGATAAAAGCCCCAACTTTCTTCCTATGAACTCTATGTTAATTTGCTTTCGGTATAACGACCGTTCTGTATCGCCCAATCCAATACAGCGACCGCATTCAACGGACACTATTTCCGGTATTTTTCCAAAAAGAACATGTTTCTAAATTTGTAACTTGAAATGACCTTGATTATAGTTTACTGACAAGCTGCATGCAGCCTTTAGTGTTCAGTCAGTCCAACTTTGACAGGGGGAGGGGATTACCACTCACCATAGTATGGAAAGAATAGAGAGGGGGAGAGAGCACGTGGACTTTACGGATTTTAGGAAAAGGGGTTGACAGATGTATTGGTAGTTTTTGTCATTTGAATCACGTGTTTTCCCAAGGGTCGATTCTCCGAAATACGAGGAGTCTTGCTGTCCGTGACTGGTGGTGTCATGTCAGCTCAGTAGTTCTGCTTCCAGAAATGTGAATGAGAGGGTTCGAGAAAAATTAACCTGCTCTTCAACCTGAATGTTGACAGGTTCCAGGTCACGTGCCTTGGATTAGTTATACTCTGGCGGAAGGAGCGAAAAAAGAATAAGGTTCTTCAGTGAAATGCATAATGCAAACAGGAGTTGCATTTTCGCTATTGAACGAGATGGCAGGTTCAAACAAGCGCAATGTGATATGTCTAGATACTAAAATTAAAATCTTAAATGAAGTTGATAAAAAAGTTTTAAAAAAATGCGAAATTGCTAGAGTTTTCAAAATTCCCAAAAGCACCTTATTTGGCATCATTAACAACCGGGACTCAATTTTAAGAAAAGAAGAAATTGGAGTCAAATCTTCTAGAAATCGGTCCCGTGAAGGGAAATTTCAGAAGATCGAAGAAGGTTTATATGAATGGTTGAAAATAATGCGATCAAAAAATGTCCCAATAGATGGAAATTTGCTGAAGTCAAAAGCTCTAACTTTTGCTCAAAAAATGGACATTGACGAAACTGTGTTCAAAGCTTCGGACGGATGGTTGCAAAAATTTAAAACCAGACATGGTCTTTCATTCCGGAAGCTTTGTGGCGAAAGTGGTTCTGTGAATGAAGAAGCAGTGGACACATGGAAAAAAGAAAAGCTGGAAGAAATTATCAATAATTATACTCCAGAGGATATTTTTAACGCAGACGAGACTGGACTGTTTTTCATGATGAAACCTGATAAATCTTTCGTTTTAAAAAACGAAACTGCGAGTGGAGGGAAAGAAGCCAAGCAAAGACTAACAGTTCTCTTATGCTCAAATATGTCTGGTACTGAAAAACTTCCACTCTTAGTGATCGGAAAATCAAAAAAGCCGAGATGTTTTAAAGGACTCAAAACCTTACCTGTCACGTACAAAAACAACTCCAAATCGTGGATGACATCTGTCATTTTTGAGGAATGGCTACGTTGCTTGGATAAGCAAATGACAATTCAAGGTAGAAAAATTATTCTTGTAATTGATAACTGCACGGCTCATCCCAAACTAAATGGGTTGAAATCAATCACCGTGGAATATTTTCCACCTAATGTCACATCTGTTCTTCAGCCACTAGACCAAGGGGTCATTATGAGTTTTAAACGCAATTATAGGAAGTTACTACTGCGAAGAGTTGTTTCTGCACTCGACGAAGATCAAGATTACAAAGTTGATGTCCTAACAGCTTTGCATCTCTCTAAAGCAGCATGGAATGACGTCTCAGAAAAAACCATCAAGAATTGCTTCCATCATGCTGGTTTTAAAAAGCAAGAGGAAAGGGAATCTACTGCTGAAATAATTAGTCCGGCAATCGAAGATGAAAATTTCGTTGAAGAAGAAGAAATGCTGCAAGAAATTTCTCAGAAAATGAACATGGATGCAACGTTGAACTTTGACGATTACGCTAAAATCGATAATGACTTGGAATGTGTCGAGCATCTGTCAGAAGATGAACTAATTTCCCGTTATTGTGGACAGGAAGAAATTGATGCATCATCATCAGATGAAGAAGAGGAAGAAATTGTAACAAAAACTCCTAGCATAAAAAATGTGTCTAATGCTATCGAGACTTTAAAATGTTTTTTTGGAAGGCAAGAAAATACAGAACACTATTAGTCATCAATAACTGAAATGGAAAATTATGTTTTGCAAAAATCACATGTGCTAAAAAGGCAAACAACCATTTCTGATTTTTTCTTCCGAAAATGAATGATTTGCAAGTATGTAATTTTTTCCTTATATTTTCTACTTTAAAATCTGTTTAACATTTTATTATAACATATTGCACTGATATTTTTTTTTAAATTCCAATGATAAAATATAATTTGAGCATTTTGTTGGAATCTTATGAAAAATTGGCAATTTTAATGGAATTACTATACTGCATGATGCATGCATATACATTTTTAAATTCTACCTCTTATAGCGACCACCCGTTATAAGGACCTTTTTTTGTGGAACGGAGATGGTCGTTATATCGAGCGTCGACTGTAGTTCTAATTCTTTAACCCCTATGTGAGACTAGCTATTGCATGAAATTCATTATAAATTATAAATTAATAGAAACTATTTGCTTTTAAGTATTGAAAATGAATAAATTTTGTCACTCCAAAGTGATTTTTAAAATAACCGATGCGCATTCTTTTCTTTTTGTAATTTATTTAAATTATGCAAATTGTTACGTTTTATGAAAAAATTAATAAAGGCTTTGAGCTGTAAAACGGTTTAAAATTATTGGTGTCAGTTGGTTCATTTTTTCCGGAATATAGAAACAGTTGTATACAGTAACACAAACATTGCAATCACGTAAGAACTAAAAATAAACTGAAGAAAGTGTAATTATTGGATGCTTAACTCTCTTCGTAGTCGATATTTTTAGCTAAAACTAATTATATAAAATATAATCTGCGGGAAAATGTAAATATTGCGACACACCTATAGTCTGTGTAATTAGAATAGGCGCATCAAGTTCACGTTTCCTGCTTTTTTTCCCATGGCAATTACGAGAAAAAAACAGAGCCAGACTTTTTTTTTTTTTGCACTGGAGTTAAGGCAATTGCAGTCTTACACCTCCGATTCAAAATATCAGAATAATTGAGAAAAAGTAATAAGAAAGAATTTATTTTCCATTTATTTATTTTTGAAGTAAAGTAAATGCAATTAAATTTCTCATAAATTAAATCTGGATGTTTAGATAAGATTTTAACACTTATACAAAGTATAAAATACAATAAATTAGCTATACAACAGCTTTCTGAAACACATCAAAATATTAGAATATGATTTAGATTGGTTCAAAATATTAGAATACTTTATCTGACGCAGTCTATTTTTGCCATTGAGAAATAAATCTGATTTTAATCCGTCTATTATTATTATAACGAAAACAACAAAGTGACTTATCATGTTCCGCAAACTAAGTTGGGAAAAAGTTCCTAGCACGGAAACCATGGCGACCAGAAGGGGAAAAGGTAGAGTTGTGTGACCTTGACACGCCGATTGTAATTACACAGACTATAGTGCACATTGAAAAATTGCTGATTTTTGTATTAAAAAAGATGCCTCATCTCGTAAAAGCGAAAAAACGTTTTATTGAACACAAGCTTTTATGATATATTTAATTTATTTTAAATAAGCTCACTCAACATCTATAAGGTCATAGTGGAAGCATCACTTCAAACTGAACGCATCCTAGGCAAGTAGAGTATTTTACAGTAACGAGCAAATGTGTATAGTTACTGTAGTATACTAAATGTATGTTATTGTGTTTGAATACATACAGTTGTGATGATATACAGATGACGTCTCATTCTGTATCAATGTCCAATGTCTTCCTGTATCATTTCACTTCGACACACAAAAAAAAAATGGTTTAAATATCTTTTCGTTATTTATTTCAGCTAAATCCTAGAAGTAGAAAAATAGTGCAGAATTTATACTTTTCAAACTAAAATAATGGTTGTAATTTAATTGAAGAGATATGATTTGTGATAGATGTACAAGTTACTTTGACGTTTAAAGAACCACCGTCTATTCATAAAATTCCACATAATGAATTTGCACGCTTAAAATTTGATGGTAATTACCCCCAAACAAAATGTCTCTGAACAGCTGGATATCTAGCGTTGCAAATATTATCCTTGTTGTTAAAACTGCTTCTCTCCATATTGTACTATTCTCCCCCTTACAGTTTGAATGTGAAGAGGAAAGTTGCTCTTTTAAATGCAGTAGAATCTTGCCAACATGTAGATATTTCATGACACGGTAAAATGCCCATACTTGGAACAGTATCCTAAATTTCCCCATGTTGGGGACTTTTTTCTAGTGTTACTATACCGGCCGTTATTACATCAGAAAGTAACAGCTGGTAGAAATAAAATTTCACGTTAAATTAAAGCACAAATGAGCATTAAAACGCAGACATTTTGACTCATTTGTGCTTTAATTTAACGTGAAATTTTATTTCTATTACTTTGCACAAAGTTTATTCATTACTAACAGCTGGTGTTACGCATTACATGAAACGTTCTTAATTCATATTTTAGGAGTATAAATTTGATATCGTTGTTCTATAATGGAGTTTTTATTTTTTGAGCACTTGTAAGTAAACAGAACTTTGGTTAAGTAACTAAGGCTGTCTTGGTTAACTGAAAAGCATTAAGTTGAATTTACAACAAAAAAAAATGGGTAAAACTGTATACTATTTACTGCTGGTTGATACAGAACGTATTTGAAATAATAAAAAAAGAAAATGTTTAAATGAAATATTGGTGAAAATAAGAATATTCAGAGAAAGTCGGGGGGGGGGGGGAGTAAACAAAAAGATGTTCAGATGGCAGTGAATAAGACAAATAATTTCATGACATCTCTTGAAAACGGTGCGGAAGATTTTTCAGCATTATTTCAAGCAACGATTTCATTTAACTGTGGAAACTGTCGATGAAAAAAAAAAATCGCCAAAATTTTGCAGAAAAGGCATGATTCTAATAAATATGAGCAAGGATTTCGTTGCTGTGAAATTCATCTAAAACAAAGAGATGAAAAACATGTGTCGGAGATATTTCTCGTACAAAAAATATTAAAGTTATTGAAAAGATGATCGACGTGGGAAACTGAAGATCTTCTACAGAACGAACTATTTGTTCTTATGAAATACAAGTTCTAAAAATGTATAGGATATGAAATAAAAAGTTTCATTTAAAAAATAAAGAAGGTTTTGAAATAAAGCAATAATTAAATGAGCATATACTCTTTTACATGAATATAACCTTCTTCAAGCTTGCCGTATGTGCATCTAATGTGTGTGTGAGATTGTTTTATTATTATTTTTTAATTTGTAAACTGTAAAATAAAGTCTACAGCTAGAGATAGATAGATAATAGATGCCCCGTTCCGGAAGAGTTAAATCATACGATATGGAAGGCAAATTAATGTTGCCGTGTCAAGAAACCATGTCGTATGATTTCATCTAATGTGTGTGTGAGATTGTTTTATTATTATTTTTTAATTTGTAAACTGTAAACTAAAGTCTACAGCTAGAGATAGATAGATAATAGATGCCCCGTTCCGGAAGAGTTAAATCATACGATATCGAAGGCAAATTAATGTTGCCGTGTCAAGAAACAACGCTGCTCCGGAATTTGTTGTTTAGCTTCTGCTGACGTAGTGGCAGCTGGCTCTTGGTGAAACCAGGGGCTCGCGATGTTCGCATCTTCCAATTCGTAGAGGATAAAGTTTATTACATACACGAAATCAATGTACACTGAAATATTCAAATACAGCACAATGTGCATTTTCATAATACGCTTAGATTTTTTCTCTCTAATGGGGCTGCGTATGGTCACTAACCTTTGCAGACCTATTGCATTCTACGGAAATCGGCATCCTTTCTTTCACGTAGCACCACTATCGGCGGATGCCATTATTACTGAATTTGGACGCTCAGTTTCCCCTTGATAGCGGCACCTGAGCTCTCATGGATGCAGACTACACTAGGAATTTAATTTAGCCGAGAGCATCCAAGCCAAATGTCTACTCAAGGGATTTTTTACATGCCGCATAATCATACGACATGGGCGCAGACGATTTTCTGCATCTTGAAAATCCACCGACTTGGGCCAGGCCTGCGCCTTACCACTACGAAGCCCAGTCGACTAATACGCTTAGATAATTCGAACATTTTTTGTCCGTTGTGTATTGCTCCATGCTTGATGAATTTTCTAAAGGCACTCAGAACATAAATTTTATTGTGTTAGTGATGAATACTTCATTTTTTTCAAATACCATGTAAATTGGATTAATCCGTTCCAGACCCACAGATGGTTGCTTATTTAAGCCTATGAAAAACAAATGTACAATACTGTACAGGAAATTATAGATAAATAAAAATTTAACTGCACTTTTTCTGTACTGAGGAAAGCAGATGGCATAAGTGGAACGTTGGAAAGGAGGAAGAGAAATGGTTGGAAGAGTAGTCCCCTTTTCCATAAAAGCATCAGGTAACATTCCTCCAGGTTTTTTCTCCCTTTCTGCTGTTCTTTCTTTTTTCTATCTTTTTGCAGTAGAAGAGTCTTGGGTTTCTTTCTCTAAAAACCTGCCCAATGTTGTCTGCCTTTGACGATTGTTCTGAATTTTTCTAAATTGGTCAGTAATATTGTCATCGAACAAGTTAATGCTGCTGTTGACCACAGCAGTGTTAGGATGCGATTTTTCCATCACTTTCTATGTTTACTCCTAGTGGTAACACAGCTCTTTAATTTCTGCAAAGGAAATGCTTTAATTACTAATTCCCCTCCTCTGAAGAACAAAGTTCTTCAACCACTTCCTCTTGCTGCCCCCCTTAGAAAGTTAAAATTGTCAGTAAAATCTCAAGAAGTATTAAATTTTTTTAAAAAAGCCAACACGCTAAAAAAAATATTTCCAGACGAGTTCAAAATGAGCATAATTTCTCGATTTTTTTTTCTTAAAAAAACCAAACTGGCAACCAAGGCTGGCCCTTGGCGCCGTCGGAACCGCGGGGTAAGAGTACGAATGGCGAGTTGAATTTTACTTGAACAAGTTGGACGAATAGCAAGTTGTACGAATAGCGAGGCGGACGAACGGCGGGGTTCCAGTGTATCTCAAAATCCGGGACGTTTGGCAACCCTGGGAAACTAAACCTGGATCACCCTATATATCCGGTACTGTAGAAAAAAAAGTATGTTCCAAGTTTTTTTTTGAAACCTTTTGCTTGCTCACTTTAAGTGTAAAACATATGTGAGATTAGGTGTGTGATCAGCTTATGACATATGTTCCACATCATTTATTAGTAAAGAAAAGTTGAAATATATTACAAGAAAACTATTTACAGACACTTTAGAATCAAAATGAAATTGAATCGGATCGTCTAAGTTCGGTTCGCCTTCGCGCGACCGTTCAGCTCTCCTGCTCGAGAACGACTGTTACTCTCTCCCTCTGGCCGCGACTCTTTGTTGCCACAACGCTCGGCCATCGACATATGAGGTCCCCCGAATACATAAATGATAACAAAAACATATAAATGTAAAATAAAAACTAAAATAAAAGGTTCATATATACAAAATAGTACTTTCAGTTCACATTAGACCAGGGCTTCATGTGGTCAGCTGAAGTAGAAGTTTTTTGAGGTCCTTCATGAAAACCTACTTTTTCAACATCGTACCTGTCATGTGATTTTACCTTGGTTACTTTGTAAGGTCCTAAAAACTTGGTTCGTAGCTTAAGACCGCCACCTAACTGAGTTCTTAGAATTGCCACTAAGTCGTTTATTTTGTAGATCTGAGCAGTTTTGCGACTTCTATTGTATTGACGGCGATTTTCTTCTTGAAGTTTAAAAATATTCGCTTTGGCCTCTTCGCGAATAGTTTCTTTCTCTTGAATCAAGGAATAAAGAAATTCTTCCTCGAGGATTTCTTTAATTCGTTGGTCAGCCTTGTTCCTCATTTTCACACCTGTCATCAGTTCAAAGGGAGTGAACTTTGTGGATCTGCTGACTGTGCTGTTAATTATTCTTTGGACGTCCGGAACAAACTTGAACCACTTTGTTGGATCGTCAATTGCCAGTTTAGCAAGGACTGGAATGAGGGTTCCATGCATTCGCTCGATCTGGCCGTTAGCTCTGGGTACTCCGGTTGTGATTTGTATGTGCTGTATTCCTTCATCTTTGCAGTACTCTTCAAAATCTTTGGAGGTGAAGGCAGATCCTTTATCGGAAATTATTCTGTAAGGATTCCCAAACACAGCTTGTTGGATCTTTAACTTTTGCAGAGCCTCTGCTGCTGACGTTGTTTTGACTGGGTAGAACCAGACGAACTTGGTGAAAGCGTCTACCACCGTGAAAATGTGTTGATAATTTTTGTTCGTAGATGGAAGAGGACCGATGAAATCTACGTGAAAAGTGCTCAAAGGTGTGCTGTCCTTTGGAATGGGATTTAAAAGACCTTCTCCTTTGCCTCGCTTTCTATTGCAAAGGATGCACTCAACGCAGTTCTGAATGACATGTTCAATTTTCTTTTTAGCATTCGAGATATGAAAGTCTCTTTTCAACAAATCTTCGGTTTTTTGAACAGCAAAATGTCCATTGTTGTGGATTCCGCGAATAATTTCTTGTTCCATCGCCTCAGGCACAACGATGAGTTCTCGACTTCCATCTTGCAAGTATAAGACACCATCCCTTATAAGGTAATCATTTCTGAGTCCTGACTCGACCAGAGTTTTTAGCAAATGAAGTCGTTCATCAGCTTCTTGAGCTTTCGCGATCTTACTGGAAATTTCGCTTTTGGAACGAGTGACCATGCAAACAGCATTTCTGCTCAACGCGTCTACGTGCCTCATTTGTTGACTTGATCTATGGATAATTTCATATTCGAATTCTTCGAGTAGTAGAGCCCATCTGGCTATCTTTGGTGTCAGATCTTTCTTTTGCATTGTTTTTTGGAATGCATCACAGTCTGTGACTATTTTGATTTTTGTTCCCAGGAGGTAACTTCGAAATTTTTTTAGTGCTTCGACGACTGCCAAAACTTCGAGCTCATAGCTAGACAATTTTTCCTGTTGCGGTGATGTCTTTTTACTCATGTAGTGTATAGGATGCAAGTGTCCATCATCAGATTGTTGTGGTAACACTGCACCGAAACCATGACTGCTTGCATCAGTATGTAGTTCAAGAGGTCTGCCTTGCTGAAAGATATGAAGTACGGGATTTTGACACAAAAGGTTCTTGAGTTTGTCAAAAGCCTGTCTCTGCACTGGCCCAAATTCAAATTTTTCTCCAGAACGAAGCATATCACTCAATGGTTTAGCTATTTTTGCATATCCTGGTACGAATTTTCTGAAATACCCTGTGAGACCTAGGAAGCTCTGCATTTGTTTTTCATTTTTAGGTTCAGGAAAATTTTGAACGGCATTAGTTTTATTTAACGAAGGACGAATCGTACCCTCTTCAATGACGTAGCCCAGAAATTCAATTTTCTTTTTCAGGAATTGGCATTTTTTAAAATTAATTTCCAAACCATGTTTTGATGCTACTTCTAAGACTCGATTAAGCTTTTGTAACCCCTCTGCTTCGTCACGGGAAGGTATTATAAAATCATCCATATATATTACAACTGTATGATCCCTAATTAAATCTCTGAACACGTTTAAAACAAAGCGATTAAATACCCCAGGACTCGTAGACAAACCGAATGGAGTACGTAAAAATTCAAATAATCCCGCATGACAAGTGAACGCTAAATATTTTGTACATTTTTCTTCAACTGGTACGTGAAAAAATCCGTTTTTTAAGTCTAGAGTCGAGAAGACTTTTGCTTCCCCCAAATGATCTAGCACTTCTTCCATATGAACCATAGGAAATGAATCCTTCACTATTTTCTTATTTAGTTGCCTGAAATCTACACATAGCCTATGCGTACCATCGCGTTTTTTGCATAATAAGATTGGTGACGAGTATTCAGAGCACGAAGGTTTAATTACCCCCATCTGTAACCATTCGTCAATTTGTTTATCAACAATTTTTTGCTCTGCGAAAGGTAATCTTCTAGACCGCTGTGAAACTGGAATGTCATCCTTTAATATGACATTTAAACGCACATCATTCTGTTTGGGTTTTTTAGCCGGCTCATATTTCTCTACTAGTTCAACAATTTTCTCTCGTACACAATTATCGGCAATATGACTAAAATCGGGAGATGCGTTCTCTAATACCGCAGAAAAAAAAGGTAACGAACATGAAATTTGTGAAGAAATAAATTCAGAATTCAACTGTTCTTTTTGAACATCTACCAATTTATTTGGCTCCAAGAGTGAAAGAAAATTAGGCGGAAATAAACCGTCAAATTCTAACTGATCGGAAATAACAGCTTCGAGTTCTACAGGTTTTGAATCTTTGTGCAAAGCAAAACTAAACTTTGCTGTCTGAGCCACAATTTTGTTACCAAAACAACTTTGAATTACGATATCATCTAGCGTAGCTTTCGAAGGAAATAAAGATTTGTGAGCAATTATAAATTCGCTTCCACTATCTTTAAGAAATTTTATTTTTTTCCCATCCATGAAAAGATAAATAAATTCTAACTCACTTCGGCTCATATTTAACGCACTGGCGCCAACACTAGATATAGTAGCATGAATCGGATTCTCGATTTTATTTTTTTCGAATCGCTTTGGACAATCCCGAGCAAAATGAAAACTTTCCCCCTTCCCCCCGCACACATAGCATATTTTTTCTGCCTTGTTCGGAGTTTTATTTTTGTATTTATTGGAGGCGTCATTTTTTATTGCTTGCTTATGGTAATGCGTAACCTTCGTTTCGTTATTTTGCAATCCTAGACTACATGACTCAGCTAATGATTTCCCGCTCGAAGAAAAAAATAAATCGCATTCACGACCTAATTCAGTAGGCAAAAACCAAGATTTACCCTCTCTAACACTTATATATTGCTTAGTTTTAAAATCCAATGTTTCATACAATTTATCAGCAACAATTAAATTACACAATTTCCTAAAGTCTTTTTTTACTTCTCTTATTTGACAATAGTAGTCAAATGTGGCAGTTAATCGCGACGCAAATTGCACGTGCGACTCATTGGGAAGACGTTTAGCATTTTTAAAATTACTTAAACATTCTTTTGGTGTCGGCTGAAATTCAATTAAAAACAACTCTTTCAATTTTTCATAATCCGACAATTCTTCCTCGGTTGCATACGTTAAAACATTTTTAGCTTTGACCCCTAGCAAATTAATCAATATTTCTGCCTGCAACGGTATCGGAACTTCTTTGGTAGCGAACGCTTTTTCCAATGAAATAAAAAACAAATGCATTTCTTCGGGTCTCTCAGGCACCGAAATTGTTAGTGTTTTTACACTATGAATAAGAGTCTCTACACTAACCCGCGCGTTTGTTTTTTCTACAGGAATCGATTGGTTGTGTACCGACTGGTTTTCTAATTTTCTTAGCTCTATTTCTTTCTCTAATTGAGCTAATTTTATCCTTTCAATTTCCAATTGAGCTTGTTCATTGGCTGCATGTATCGTACGATCCTCCACAATCGACTTGAGGACGCTACGCACAAAGTCAATATCATTTTTAAAAATATCTGAATTTTCAATTAAGTTTCTAATATCTTTAACTGTAGCATTATCCGGTACAGTTTCACCTAGCTCTTCAGCTAATAGTTTAAGGTCAGCTTTCCTGTTATTAAAAATTCCACTCATTTTGAAACCAAAACAGAAAGTTTACAGTACCTCAGTTGATGAATCCGGTAAATGGCTGTCGGGTGTCTTAGGTAGAACCGGTCGAGTCCCCATGTGAGATTAGGTGTGTGATCAGCTTATGACATATGTTCCACATCATTTATTAGTAAAGAAAAGTTGAAATATATTACAAGAAAACTATTTACAGACACTTTAGAATCAAAATGAAATTGAATCGGATCGTCTAAGTTCGGTTCGCCTTCGCGCGACCGTTCAGCTCTCCTGCTCGAGAACGACTGTTACTCTCTCCCTCTGGCAGCGACTCTTCGTTGCCACACATATTATACTGAATTGATCAGTAGTCGGTGGATAAACTATAATTAAATTGAACACGAGCATGACTTTGTAAATGAAAAATAAATGAACAAAGCGATATGTTTCATTTGAATCAAATATAAAGTCATAAAACTTGATAATGCGTAGGAGAAGCGACAATATATAGCAGCAGTTTTCTTTTCTCAAGGGGGAGGATACATTCCAGGATTTCAAATTTCATTTGCTTGTGATTTCGTTTTTGAGAAATTTGAGTTGTCATTTTGAAAGGGGGATGAAAACTCGTTTTAAAAGCTCAAAGGAGAAAAGCTGAAACTATCGGTTTGATCTGGAGGAGTAAAATTTTATAGGTGGTGAAAATTTAATAACAACCTTCTCAAGTTATTTCGAAAAAAATATCAACTTTAACACCCACAGAAATCTTAAAGCTTTTATCCGTGTGCTCAATGATTTTAAAGTTAAGTTTGGAAACCTAAAATTTTCCTGTGAACTAAGTTTTCAGGAGAAAAATAGCTTTTAAAAAAAGAAGAAAAAAGGCTGAGTATAGGTTTGATTTGAGATCCGATATTTCAAAATCAAATCCACGTATCTTCAATTTCTTAAGTAAAAAATTTTGAAGGTGTTTTTTTTTTCATTGCAATTGTGTATTATTTTTCTTCATTGGAAAATTAGAGAACATTATAGCTTATTCCTCAAAGAAGGCCATCCGCTTTAACTGTCATGATGTAACATAGCACACTTGTCCGCGAACAATCACTGTTCCCATACCGTCATGCAGGCAACAGTATGTAAACAATGATGATCAAAGTAATTTGAGTTTTCCCATCCCTTTGATTCTTTCTGACGTGCGATTTGATGTATCCGTGGCAGAGGTGCTGTCGTTAGGTCTGAAGCAATAACATTGCCTAATAGAGCATGCGCATGTGAAGTCAGGGCGACACGCGTAGTTCACATTGCACATGTAGTTTCCTTAGAAAAATCAAGCTTGTACAACGAAAAAGATGGCGTATTTAAGGACGAGCAAGGACGTATGAAGAGTTTTGTACTTCGATTCTTAGCGCCATGTTAAGTGCTCAACTTTTGACATAAATGCCAGTTAAATTTACACGACTCAAATCATGGCTGTAATAATTTGTCATTGTTTATTTAGTCTGATTTCGTAATTTTTAAAAGCGAAAAATATCCATCATATATAATACCTCTAGCCTGTTTTTTGTCACTCCGCGAGATCTTCCTTATTCTTTTATCAAATTCCATGATTTACCCTTCATTTTAAAGCTTATCGTGCCAGTTAAGGACGAAAAATATACCCACCGTCTAAAAATTTGAGATTTAAAATCATCTAAGAAGAGGTCTTTTAATGGATGCCAAATTGGTGTTGTGTATGCTGGTGCTATCTGTTATCAAGTAAACAGACAAGAAACTCTTATGTTTTTATTGTGTAGTAAATTGAACAGTTTTAGCCGAGTCTGTGTGTTAAACTTATTCAATCGTTAGGCTCTACACACATCCATTTATACTTTGAACTAGTAATCCCGGCGGTCATACGAAATGACCGCTGCTCTAGATATTATAAATATACAATTCTCCCTGTAACCGGAAATGCACAATCAAAGCTAAGAGATTTTTATCAGGTAGAACAGTAAAGTTTAATGAATAAATAATAAACATATAATAATTTCGGAAAAAATATTTTTACCGAAAAAAAAAACATCTAAGTTATAATAATCTGTAAAATAAAAACATTATTTACTGTATAATCAAATTGTTTGGGAAAATTACCTATTTATATCCAACATAATCATCGTCAAAACAATAGTTTAACGAAACTGCAAAAAATAGCGCTGTCTCTTTAATATATATAAAAAGCGCAGACGATTAATAAATTAAAACAAAGAAAGAAGAATTAAATTAAACTCGCGTTTACATTATTTTTCAACGGAGATTGCAAATCTAGCGATGCTTCACTTAAAATGCAAGATAAATGTCTTGATTATTAGTGGTTTTCAATATAGAAGCAATAGTGTAGATGGCAGCACGATGCAGTTTCCTCGGAGTAAGAAATTCAGAATAAGCTATCTGCGACAAACAGACAGCGGCTTATATATAAGATGTGTAGAGCCTAACCAACCAACAGTAACTATATTTTGAGATAATTATCATTATTATTGTGATTATTTTATTACTTTGAATATCTAAATAATAGTGGGGATTGAACTAATTGAAACAGCCATTTGTATTGATGTGTTCAATTACGTGTCTTTTTCTATTCTTCTTCATAATCTCGTTACTCCCAAATTAATGCAGAATTTCGCATGGATCGACTAGTTACAAGTTATTTAGGTAACCAAAATTCGGATTGAATTAGCCAAGATTTCGTAGTGTTATGATTGGACTTCACCATTGTTTTAAAAGTTGAACAAATTACATTTTTACTTCTTTGATTTTCATGCGAAGATTTCTGCATAGAAAAAAAAAGAAAAAAATGGTCTTATGATTTCAAAAATCCATAATTTCTATGGTCCTTACCTTACAATATTCCACTAATCTGGTAAACAATGCATATAGTCCACTAATAGTGTTGTCATAATGCTATAATTCTCTTCATTAAATTTGAAAACTTTCTTAGTGTATTAAAATGCGAAGGTAAAGACGCTGTGTGCAAATGTTGAAAGACAAGATTTACTTTCAACATTTTCCAGAATTGTGTTCTCTTTATATTTTTTCCATTATTATAATTAGTATTATTATTATTTTTAAATTTTGAAATAAGTGTACAATGAACCTACTCACGATTGTATTAATATAAAATAAATGCCGTTCAAACCTTAGTGGTAGTAAACCTTTTAGATACTAAAATAGTGGCTTTAATAATTTGTTAAGAACAAAAGTTGCAGACAGTAAAAGACGCAGTACGTAAAACAAGGTTTAGTAAATCAATAAGTTCCAAAAGTTCAGCCAACTTGTGCTGGAGCAAAGGTAAACTTTTTTCGTAAGGTAAAGGTGCACGTAAACACGTAAAGGCAAAGTCACTTCCAATCTCGGAACAATTTGTTACACAGTTTTTAGGAATCATCGTGACGTCAGGAGAATAGTTATCTTATTTCTTTTAGCATTCTTCTGTAACATTAAATTGAACATTTTTATGTATTCGTTTATTCTTTGTATTTTGTTTGTTTTTCTTTCTTTCTTAATTATTATTATGTATTTATCTTTATGCATTGCGAATAAGAGCTTCTTTCTCAACATTGTAAGAGCAGCAAAAAAAAACAGAAAGTATGATACTTTGAAATAAACCATGCACTAACGAGCAAACCATCATTTCATAGCACAATTTTCAATACATTTTGCATACTCAATTCGGGGGGGGGGGGGGGTTCAACGTTTGTTTTATGGTTCTATGGTTCTTTATTTTAAACTAAGTGTTACATTTTCTATTTTCTTTTTCCTAAAACGTTAATTTATTAAAACTCCCCCTTCTCCACCCAAAACTACTAAAATCAACATTTACGAAATAAAACTTTTTTTAAAAATGCGCGAAAGGATGTTTAAAAGTAAATTATGAATTGTACTTTTTCTGTATGTAAGTGAACTATTTTATCTTGTTTCATACTATGATATGTATATTTATTCAAAATAAGAATCAGACAAACAATTTACGTCTACCTTTGTGTCGCAACTTAACGAAACCGAACACCACCATGACCTGCAAACTGTAAAATATATTGTATACACGCGTTTCGGGGCTTCGAGGAACCCTTCCTAAACCAAGACTTGCAATTAAGTCATAAGGCTCCTTGATTATTTTTTTTTAAATTCATTTCTAACCTACTACTCCGTAAAAGTAAAAAAATAGCACATAAGAAGGCTTAATGTATCATAAAAATATCGTTAAATAAGTCAAAAATAAGTAAAGTAATTAAATAAAGATTGAAATATAAAAATTTGAAAGTAGGGTTTTGAGATGTCTGTCTGTCAGTCTGACCCCCCCCCCCCCTGAATGTAGGAATGAATGATAAGTGAATGAAATTGAGTAAGCCGTTGCAAAGGGCATATGTGAAGCAATTAAGAACTAAAGCAGAAAGAGAGAGAGAGGGAGAGATAGCTAGATTATATACATGGGAAAGTAAGCTCGTATAGCTCTAGAGGTCCTCCCACATCCCCACGAAACATCTACACGCAATACATTTTGCAATTTATTTCGTCACAACATTACTCTTTCTTGTTGGGTATCGAATGCAGGATATCTAAAATTAAGCATAAAAAAAAAAAAAAAAAAAAACATTAACTAAAGAAAAGCATTGTTCTAGCTATTGGAAAGCTTGTTACAAATCTATTTTAGGAATATCATCTAACTTTTTGTAGAGAGCTAGTTAATAAGAAATGCTTGAAATTTCAAGATGTTTACTTATTAATGGGAATATCCCGCATAAAGGGTACCTGACGCACATTACTTTTATTCTTGAGTTCCTTTTTTTAAGTAGGTATACACTAATGTCCCCTATAAACTCTTGTTTCTTAATTACGAAAATTAAGAATATCTAGCTGATTGGCAACATATGCTTGTTAGAAAGAAAATTTTTTCTCATTCTCTGCGCTCTTCTTTCTAATTAGAAAATTAAGGTGCATGTGCTTGTGTTTAATTTGTGAAAAATATTTCGACAAATAATCACGTTTACTCTCGTAATTTTTAGTAGTTTGTTTTCTCGTAGCTTGTTGTCACGTTTGATTACTTTATCAGTGTTACGCATTGATCTATATCAGTTATGCTTTTAGAAACTATATAAATATTCCAAAAAGTGATTAGAATTCAGATCAATCATTAATAGCAGTCGATTTTAAGTGTGGAAAGCTAAATACTTTTCTCTTAAGAAATTCATTACAACATAACATGATTTTCCTCCCAACATTTTAAACGATCTATCGCCGTTTGTGGCATCAATTATTTTTCTCTTTTTTTTTTTTTTTTTCGAGAAATAGTTTTTTTTTTTTTTTTCAACAATGAAAATATGATGTAACAGTTTTTTTTTTGAGAAATAGTTTTTTTTTTTTTCAACAATGAAAATATGATGTTACAGTTTTTTTTCCTTTTTCTTTTCAATGGGAAAAATCCCACTAAAAATTCGATATAAAGAATTTGATTATGTTAAGCAAATTGCGTTAAATCGACTGACATGCAAACGAATTGTACACAGACAAGAAGAGAAAAAAAGTGTTTAGTTTTAATAAAAAATAGAAATAATTTTAAACATAAATTAATGAATAATTTTATTATTAATCACCTTTAAAGCATAAACGCGAAGAGGTAAATTAGTTTTAATAAAAACAACTCCTTTTTGTCATAATGTAAGTTTAGCTATCATACTATTTATTCGATTCTATAAAGAACTTGATTTTAAGACATAAAATGCTATCAAAAATTTTAACTTGATAACTTTCTTTGGTGAAAAAAGAGCCATTTGAAAGTTATAATTATTTTTCACATGACCTTTTTCTTTTCATTTAAAAATCCAATTTAAGTGAAGTTGCAAGATAAATTTGTTCCTAATATTGGTCATATATAATTAACATTCCTTTTCTTATTTATGAAGCATTACAAACGAATTATTCAGGTAATTCGTATTACGTTACTGGTCTTATCTTACATGCGAATATTGCATATAATGGTGTTGCAATCAAAATATGCAATAAACATGTGCTATGTTTCCCACGTAATTTACACTTATTATACTTACGAAGTTTGCGTATTGTGTATTACAATAAAAAAGCATACTAATGTAAATCTACTATCTTCCCTTATTTACGAAGCTTGCCTATTGTGTTCTAGGGTACATTTGCAGCACAGGCCACGAGTCATTTTCCCTTCGTCGTAACTAACTGTTGCAATGGTTATCAATCTGAGAGCGATGGCGTATCTCCTCTCTAGCGCAATCAACGAATCACGGTTGTCTGAATGAAAGTCGCATTTAATGAGGCAATAAAACAAGTCAATCAGTCAATGCATGGACACGGTTATTAAGTTATATATGGGGAGGAGTGAAACTACTCAACCCCTCTCTACAACCTGATCACGCGCGCCCTCACACGGAGATCGCAGAGCAGAGACGAAAAAACCGCAGAGACGTGCAGATTGTGATGAATATTCTTTTTTTTTTTCAACTTAGACGTAACCCTAACTTTTAGACGTAATTTCACCGGCCTCGACGCGGCCATAACTCTTATCTGTATCTATGTTATTTTTGTAATTATTTCAAGTGTCCTGTCTTCAACAAACCTGTGTTTGTCTGAAAACATGGATGTAGTTCTTGCCTCATAGGGACTGCACCTCACATATATAACCAATGGAAAGTGCCCCCCTATAACATTTTCTTTCAGGGGCTACTGCGCATGGTGTGAAAGTACCTCAAAAGGTGCATTCAGACCAGCCGCATCAACGACACGTAGTGTGACAGAACCTTTCAGGGCGTTTCATTGGTTTTAGATAACTAACTAACCACTCCTTCACATTGACTGATAGGCGTTTTTTATTGCTTCATAAAAAGTCAGTCTCTCTCTCTCTCTCTCAGTTTGATAACCATACCACCAGTCTATTAGGACAAAATGTCGCCGTGTGGACCCTTACAATCGCAATCCACACAGAAAAGTTGTGTTGCGTAAACTAATCAATCAACATTTTGCTTTTATATGCGAACTTTGCATACCATGTATTGCAATGAAAACGTACAAGAAACGCATGACATGTTTTCTACGTAATCTGCACTTCACTCTTATTTTCAAAACTTGAATATAATGCATTACAATGAAAATAGGCGGGGAAGTTATGTTATGTTTATATGTTCTGCGAAATATTAATTTTGCTACTATTTTGTCGCAGTTTAGACAGACAGGAAATATATATCGTGATTTCTACCGCACCTACATTGTGTTTTTATGTGAATAACTAGGAATTATATATTCCAATAAAAACGTACATGAAACATATGTTCATGAGTTTTACGAGATTTTCAATTTGCTATAATTTGCAAGCATTATATTTTTTCAATAAAATTACGCAGGAATTTGTTTTATAAAATCTTCATTTTACTCTTGTTGCATATGACGCTAACACATTGTGTACTGTAATCAAAACAAAAGAGGAAACTCTTTTTCAAAAAAAAAAACCTTTACTTTATTTTGATTAAATAGTAAATACACATAAAGCAACAAAGGAAGTCAATGTGGTCTTACCTCAAGTACACTGAAGTGCTCAAGGATAAATTTTTTACGAGAAAATAGTACGAAACCTCATTCATTATGCGGAAGAAAATCCTCTTCCAATAACCTGAGGCACTCACCATGGTTATTAAGTAATCTAAATGCAAGTGCGTCACATTTTGAAGCCAATAATGTGCAAATCGGAATGTTTATTATTTCGTGCAATGTCAAAAAAATTCCTTCGCAAGATAGATTTTTCAATTCGACAACCAGCATTTATTGATTTTCCAAAAGTTAGAATGTTACTGTTTTGCTGTTGACAACTTAAGTACAATGAACGCAGTAACCTGCTAAAGTTTATGTTGAAATCTTTATGATGCTTTTGCAATTTCTTAGGCTATTTGTGACGGAAAGCTTTATACATTGCACATTATTCAAAAACAAAGAAAAAGGACACAATGTAAGTAAAGTAACAGCTCTTTTCTTTTTCTTTTACCAAGCTACATTTACAGAACTTATTTATTACCGAAACAAGTGAAACACTGAAATGAAAAAAATAGTACATATATTTTTTGTTTGGGTTTGTTCACTGTATTAAAGATAAAAGTAATGAATTATTTGGTTGATTTTTGTTTTTTAATCATAGTGTCATAGTGACAGGTAGTCATAGTACCACGTAACTTTCAAATGCAATTATAGCGAATAAATATGTTAGCAATGAACGAACAAAATATTTCACTTTCAAGGAATGAAGGATAGGTTGATATTCGACGTTACATCATATTTCGTCACATCTCTAATCGTCCAGTCGGCAAAATCAACGGCACGTTTAGTACTTCGAAATTTTAAAGTTTGCCACTAAAAGAGTAAAAAAGGTCAGCATGCTTACAAAATTTACATTTCTTCTTACTTTGGAATGAAATTAAGGGGCTTCAATAACAATAATATTCCGAAGTTACAATTGGTGATTTCGTTCACTCGGTAGACTCAGATAAAATCAGCATGTTACAAAAGTCAAAAGACTTTTGGAACATTCCATATTCACAAAGGCATTGAGTAAAAAGATAATTAAGTGAATATAACCACATATATTTATATTTATATGTGTACACAAAAAAAAAAAAAAAAAAAATGAAAGGGAAGAAGGAGATCATGAATATTTGTGTAAGTATGTTGTATGTGACACGGATTTGTTTACATTCTGACGACGTTCATGCCGCCCACGCGATGACTTCTCCAATGTCCGACGCTCACTTCAACGGCAGCTCAATTTGCTGAAACGTAGCGCTAATGTTTCACCCAATATGAATCGGCATTTTTTTAATTTTTGAACTCGTTTAAGTTCAAAAACTTTAATAAAAAAATAGCTTATTTTGAAGACTAGTTTTTAACGTAGTATATATATATTTCAATCATTCTCTCTTTCATTTTTTGTGTGTATATATATAATATTAAAAACAAATAATTCTTTCCAATCCTTTTTGAAATTCAGTTTCGATTGTAAAACAAAAACTAAAGTGACCTACAGACAATTGTAGGCACTTTATAGATTTCCCCTTTCATTTCCTATTTTTTCACGGCGCGAAAGAAATTATATAACTTGAGACCCAGGTAATTTTTACAGAACCAGACAATAGTTAAAAACTTGCGGTATCACGTGACGGAGAGCTCAAAATATAAATATAAGGGAGAATATATAATAAGAGAGAAGAAACTAATGTTTGTGGAATTTTGGGGGATTCGTAAGATGTACTTGGTAGGAGCATGTAAATAGTTTTGTGATTTGCGTTGTCGTCGTCTTGTGAGTTGGAATGTATTCATTAACAATGTTGAAGCTGCAAATAAACTAATATTAATTGAACTCCGCTACAAATGACTTGACAAATGGACGGCAATCACCAAATGACGTTGATACATAGGAGATGTTACATATATATATATATATATATATATATATTTAGTCAGCAAAATCCCCTCCCCCTAACCGAATTTACTTTCCGACCGCCCTGACCGTTACATCTATGTTTCGAAATAAGTAAAAACTTAAACTCTGACATCAATGTGAATCATACCTGTCGCTTATTTGCTGCAGGAACGTACAAACTCAAAAATCTTTTAGTACGTGGATTGTTTAGTTAATACGGCAGGATTAATGGCATCATCACTGCATACTAGATTTATAAATTCAAAACGCGTAATTCTTCCGGTTATTGATGATGTTTGAGTTAATAGTTTATGAATAGTGGCAATGATGGTTGCAAATTACATTGTCGCATTATTTCAATCGTATTTCATAACTATTCAGTAATTCCGATGTTGCCGCAAATGAGCGATATACAAGATATTTATATTTTTTAAAAAACCACGATAATTATTAAAAACAAATAGAACTTAAAAAAGAAATTTGAAACGATTTATACGAAAACCATTTGAACAGAACTATAAAAGATCATCGAAATTTATACAATACACTGCACATAATAAACGATTGAAGATATAGCAAACGTATCATGCAAATGCGTTGTTATGGTGTAGGAAAAATCTTTTATTACGTCTAAGACATAAAAATCAGTAAAATATCCTTCGCAGAAAGGTAAGGTTATGAGGAGTTTATGTTTCCAAGTAATGTCTTCTTCAAAATTACATACTGGTAAAATGAGTGTCATCAAATATTGAACAGGAAGAACTTTTTCATGCAAGTGGTACAAAGACTGAATCACTTGACGTGTTTAAGGTATATTTATCTTAATGTCTGAAACGTTGATTTGTAGTAACTATTGTTCTCACAATTCCGTTCTGAAATTACTCAACTACATTTTATAAAAATGCATTCTAAATGCACTTTTAAAAACAAACTCGTTTTAAGAATTGCATTTATTTATTTGTTTATTTATTTATTTATTTATTTGTTTTTTGTATTTTCAAATTTTTTGTGATGAAGTAGTTTGTCAATTTAGACAAAATACTTATAGTTTTTTTATATATTGAGTTGGTGTTTAAAATTTGTATTTATCAAAGAGAAACATGTATTTTATTGTGCAATAAAAATTGTATGATGCATTTTGTTTTTACACTTTGCAGTTGCCCGATTTTTTTACTTCGTTTTTCGTCAAAAATCCCGTTAAAAATCATCGTTTGCATCTAAAATATTTTACCCTATTTACAATCCAAATATTTTCAAGTTTATTTTTGCTCCTTGCCAATTGAATACCCGTGTAATTTTTACATGGGTATTTTAATTTTCCCATACGTATAATGATAGAAATGCCCCAGGAGGTATGGTAGTATCCGAGTATTTCTTTATATTTAACTGAACTAACAAGGTTATTTGAATTTAATTGAAATTCAGGAAGAATAATTACTAGAGGCAATGCGTCATATTTTCATTGCGCAATGACTTCCGTTTAAAAGTAATGATTTTTAAATTGTTTACAAATAAGCTGTAATCTTTAAGCTATGTATAAACTATATTTTAAAAATTAATTGCTCTAAAATACAATTATTTTGAATGCACTAATTGAAAGACTTTAAAATTTTTCAAGTTAAAATTTAACCTAGTGATTTAATTAGGATATCTTAATTAACAAAATATTATTTAAACTTACAGCTTTTAGAAAAAAAAATATCCCTATAATTGAGCAGAGTTCCGTGTATCAACTATTCAAGACTGATAATCAACGTGAGAAATATGCTTTTAATTGGATATCGTTTTAGAAGTATGCAAGACGTCAGAATTAGAAGAAAATATAATTATTCCTTTTAAAATAATATTTGGACGATTTTAAAAAGATTGAAATTTTTGAGATCTAATAAAAGAAGTTAAGGACAGAATTTGGTTAAGGAAACAGTTAACGTGGAAAAATAAATGAACTGAAATGCTTACGAAATACTAAAAAATCAAGAAAAAAGGAGAAGAAGCAGAGAACAATTTATTATTGTTTTTAAATAGACGACAAACACATGGCCTTTTTTTTATTTTCAAGTAAACTAAATAAGATAGAAAGAAAAGGGTCACGGACACATTTATTTTCAAAAAAACAAGTAAACTATTAAAAATAATTTTGAACGAAAGAAAAATTATTCTATAAAACAAACAAAAAAAAGAAAAATGCATAAAAATTATAAATGAAATAATAATCAAATAGTTGACCTAAGTAATAAAATACTTTGACAAGAGAACATACTGCTATATGGGAGCTACTGTACTCGAGCAAATTTTCCCTTTAAAAATTACTATTTGTAAACAATATTAGAAATTTATGAATGAAAAGCTCATTGCTAGATTTCGAAGAATGTCATTTCTTTCATCATATAAATGCTATGAGATAGATATATCTATACTCAATGATGTAACCTCAGACGTCTGCTATTGGACCGTAGATATTGAAATAATTCTGAATAATCACTGAAGTTAGATTTGTGTTATAATGCTTACAGATTGCTCTGTGAGTCTCGTCGCGTTGATTATCGAACTAATGGGGCATAGTCAGTTGTATAACTAATGCATAACCAGCACGATTATATGAAAGCTAGTGCAGCCAAATCTGTTTAATGGAATATCGTTTAAAAGAATATCCCGCTTAATGTTATAAATTTTCAGTGTATCAAAACATAGTATATTGTTTCTGTGATCCCGAATAATGGAATATCCTGCTTGTTGGAATACTTTTCCCTGGCAAATTGGCTATTCCATTAAGCGGGCGCTACTTTTCTCCACCAGATCCCTGTTAGCTGAGGCCTTAGGATTGCTCGCGCACGGGGCAAGGTCCACTGATTTTACATGCATGTATCCCCAAGTGTTTATGGTGGGTCTTCAGCGGGGATCGAAAGCGCGACCTTCCAGGTGAAAGTCCGACGCTCTAACCACAAGGCTACCCCGGCCTAAGCGGGCGCTACTGTATATGTCTTCTTCTTGTTGTTGTTTAAAACTAGAGCGTTATGGCTCTGAAAAACATACATGACCATGTGTCTGCTATGCTCGATGCCTACGACTTGTGAAGATTTAATGGGGATAAATCATTTTGTTACAACTAAAAAAAATTTTTATCATTTAAAGTTCATCATTGTATGAAACATTGAATGAAAGATGTGTGCTAACGAATAGATTTCAAATAGTATTCAACGGTGATTAGTTATATCCTACAGCGGTTTATCACTAGTTTGGGGTGTTATGAAAAGAAATAAAATGAACACTACAATTGTCTACAGTCCAACCACGAAGTTCTGACACTTGGACGCTTCTGCGCATGGCAAAAAAGGACGAATCCATTTTACTTTTCGGGAAGCTCATTTTTTAGGTGCATTTATTAGCACGCGAGTCAGAATGTTTCTTTGTTAAAAGCCATCAAATTTTTAAACTGGCAGATAGCCTCAGTTCGGAAGAAATCAAGTATTCTAAACGAACTAGAACGAGAACAGAACGGCACATTCCCTATATCAGCAGTTCCTCCCTTGAACATGAATGGATTCTTCCTGGCACTCTGCCAGTCAGAGCTCATTCTTTTATGGCTGAACTGCACTTTGCAAAATACTAATTATTTTAAACTTGTGAGTTTGAAGAGAGACGACTGCGATTGCTTACTGGAGGAGGTCTTTCTTCTAATCATTTGAAATAGATATTGGTAAAAGTGACGGTTATTGAGCAATCTGTAACTGTAGCAACACAGATGATAGCTGCCTTTTCCAGCCAATTTAACTTTTTCACTTTTACCCCTTGATTTTGAATGTTATGCTATTCAGTTTGGAAGGTGTTGGTAAACTGCAAGTATAAGGTAAATCACATATTCATGATTAATTACAAGTTGTTATATTTTGATTTCAATGATTTTCAAAAAAAATAGTTTTTTTTTTTTTTTTAGTTTTTTGCTTTGTCAGTGCTGAAGTGTTAGTTCACTGCTACAGTCAATCTAAAACTAACTATAACCTGCTTTGTTTTTCAAACCAAAGAAGATTCTTAGGGTTTACTTAGGACGCTAATGAAACTTTATAATAAAGACATATAGAAAGTATTATAAATGAAAGAAGAAGCGTTGACTTTTTGAGCAGATTTGGAGAAGAATGTTGTTGAAAATATTAAAATTCAAAAACAGCCATGAAATCCTTAAATGGCACTCAAACAATAGCAAGAAATGACCAAGACCGAAAAATAGTTGCTGCAGGTTGAGTAAAGAAGAAGTGTAAAGAACGTTAGAAAGTATAAATCAGAGGTCGACAAATTAAAAGCTTCAGCGTCCAGCAATGAAATAGAAATTGATGAAAAAAATTCGGATATTGTAAGCGAGGGGGCACAAAAGAGCAAATACGTGATATAAAATCTGCAGAGGAAGTTGTTTACCAAAACTAGAACGATTTTTTTTATTCTGTAAAATTAAAGGACCAAATATCGGAAAGAGAAAAGTTGCATTGTTCCCAAGGGTTAAGTGTAGCTGAAAGTAGCAGAGGGTCTTCTGTAGGAGTAACTTTTTAAACAGCTTTAGGCTTTTAACAGCACTAGGTCTGCAAAGGTTAGGGACCATACACAGCCTCATTAAAAAGAAAGAAAAAAAAATGTAGGTGAACATTTTTCATATTTTGTTACTGTTGACATTATTTCAGGATAATCTTTATACGCAAAACAGAAAATGTGGGTCCGTGTGTCAGTATTACAGTGTGTGTGTCGATCGCCTCCTGGCGAGATGAAAAGTCCCAGAAGGACGGGTTACAGGTGCCTTGGGTCATTTCCTCTCTCACTTCGAAGCGTTTTCTCCGAAATTCGAACTTATTCTTTATTTATTCCAATTTTTAGCAAAACTAATAATTTTGGGATTATCTCATTGAAGAAATGTCGCACCTTTTCAATTTTTTGCAGAATATTAATTTTTCTGCTAGTTTTCAGTTGCCTTATCCTGATGGGGATCCTGAGATGAACTCTTTACAATATTTAAGAAATGATGTCTGTAACCAAATGGGTTTTATCTTATAAGAATATATAAAATGAGAATTGTGAAAAAGTTTTACTGTTCTAATGTATCGTTCTAAGGACTGCTTCCGATTTTAAAACATGAATTTTTAACTAAATCTCTGCTTATTTCTTTACGGCTAAATGTTGGACATGTGCCTCATGACTTCATTTATTTTCTCCACCAGGAAATGATGGAATGTTCGAAATTGTCCGCGCAACGCCGGTCCCGTCAGCTACTTTAAAATAAAGCACCATTTCAATAAATTATTTTCGTGCTTTCTTTAAAATACGATGATGGACCCAAAAAAGAAATATGTCTAAGACGATGCAAAATTATTGATTTAAACAATGGTCGGATGCAAAAACGGAATTAAAAGCTTTATCAAAATCCTTTCCGTCTACTTTACTAAATAAATCTATTCAAGCATTTATCTGAACGCATTACCAACTCATTTTTTCTCGGTTTTAAGAAATCACGTCCCGAACGGTACGACCGCTTCGCAGTTGTCCCCACAGCACTGTATGAAGATAACCTTGTTTCAGATAAGTACTCCTTACATTTCGGGAGAAGAAAAAATCTTTTTTCCCCGTGCCAAATCTAGACTGTACGGCAGGCGTCTTTTTTTCTTTTTTTTTTTTCGTGGCCAATATGGACTATGGTTGGTGGCTGTTTTTTTTTCTCATCTCTCCTGGAGAGTTGAAGCAAAAGAAGTGAAAAGGGGAAACCGTAGCCACCGCCGTACAACTCAGATTTGGCACTCAGTGACTAAGAGTTCCTTTCCCCCAGAATATAGGAAATACTTATCTGGAACAAGGTTCTTTTCAGACAGTTTTCGAGAAGCGATTCATTGGTTCACAACGTGATTACTTCAAACTGGATTAAATAAATTGATCCTGCCCTACGTTCAGTCAAATGCTTAAATACAGTTAATGAGCAGGTGAAATGCAACCGGCAAAGATATCTTTTAATTCATTTATCAATTTCTGTTTCTTAACATTTTTTTAACCATCCGCTTGTAATATTTTTTTAACCATCCTTGTATTACATATTTACAATAATTTACAAAACTATCAATACAATTAGAACAGCCGTTTTACTGTTTCTTGTACCTATAACAATTTATTTATTTATTTTTATAGTTCCCATCAAATGTCTAGCGCATTTCTATTCTTTCATTTAAATTTGAAAAACATTTCAATTTCTAAAATTTCAAATTTTGCTGATAGGTGTGACGCTAAAACTTTAACCATTTTTTGTTGTAAAATATGCAAGAAACAAACTGTTTCATTTGGAACCTTCTGCACTGTGTAATACCGTAATAATCGCTTTCAATGCAGTATTATTTTTTTTTTTATAAATTTTTTGCATTCCTCACATTTTACTAAGAAAACTAAGAAACAAACTAACAGTTTCATTTGAAAATTTCTGCACTGTTGAATACCATAAGAATTGCCTAACAATAACCGCTTAATTATTGATTTTTAATAATCTCCTAAATTCCTCACATTCGTCTAAGAAAATGAACAAATTTCCCACGTTCATTTGACAGTAATGTAATTGCTGTTAAAATGTACCAGAATATTTTAAAATTAGTTTTGGGAATTCTTCGTGAACCTCGAAAAAGAAATTAATGTCCGTAGAATATGCAAATATGCTAGATATTTTCATCCTTCCATTAATTTCCCGCGATGTCACCGAATTGTAAAGCTCTCAAACATGAACCTAAAGTCATAAATGTTTTAGAGTTTTAAGTTCTCGTTGGTGAGCTTTAATTTAATTAGATTCGAAAAGAAATGTATTTTTGTAATTCGGATTTTTAGCACGCTTTTTTCCCTTGATTAATAGAATGGAAAGTATATTTTAAAATTTATTTCCGATTAAAGCTTAATCAAACAAAAACGGAAAATAATGAAATGAAATGTTTATAAATCTTTAACATTGTAAATTTTAAGCTGCTGTGTGCTTAAATTGCAAATTTGTTTCAAGCAGATGTTTTGTATATTCACACCTTTCTTTAGTGACATTGCTTCGTAATATAAAAATGAGATTTTCCTACTATTTTTTATTAAAATCATTCACTGAAGGGCGTATAACTTGTGGGCCTGTAAAGACAATTTTCCTGCATTCTTCATAATTCCATTTTGCATCACAAATAGTGATTTTTTTTCCTAAAAAATCAGCTTTTTGCCTTTTCTCGAAACCAGGTAGGAGCAAAAAAAAAAAAAAAAAGCTTGAAGTGATAGACATTAGAACAAATTTCTCGCTGTAGTAGTTATTTGAATTTAAAAAAGACAAAATTTAAAAAAAAAATCATTTTACCGAAAAAAAGTATACATGCATTTTGAGCCTCGTCAGAAAGCAACGCAATGTAGAGAGTAAAAAAAACAAGGTGTTAAGTACGGAGGCATAAAGTCAACTTCTCCCACTTTATAAGCACGTCACTACTATTACACATAATTCTCAAATGCTTCAACACATAATCTTCAAATGCTTGTAGAAAGAATTATTTTTTTACACTACCGTAAGTACTTTAACCCTAGGGGTGGCTAGAATCTGAAAGAAAAGTTTTAACTTTGTCCTACCTCTATTGTTCTTAGGTTTTCAGAAGCAGCATTAAACAGTGCCTGAGGTACTCAACTACTGTGCTTACTTGCTCTTAAAACACTTTTTTTTTTTGAGTAACTACCAGGATACAACTAATCTTGCTTACGACACTTTGTACTAACAGTGCAAAACATATTTTCCTTCTTCCAAAAATAATATTGCATCGAAATATTTCGGAAGAAAACATTTGATAAAAATCGGAATGTGCATTCGAAAAATGTATTAATAAGTCGAAAAATGCTGTTTCTACTCCCCTCCTATGTCTCTTTCAAACATAGTGGTAATTCTTAAAATTAATCGAATAAATATTTTTATTGTTAAACACTCCGTTCTGACTGACAAGCTTCATTAAATTTTCAAACTTTTCTTAAATCGAAATCGAGTTTTGAACTGTCAAAATCTTCATTGAAGAGTAAAGCCTCTGTTGAAAATATTTTCATTTCCAAATACAGCTCTTTTTTGGAATGAAAAAAATAAAAAATCTGGGCGGCACTAACAGAACTAATATCTGAGAAAGAAATTGGTTTTTGGAGTGTATAAAATTGGTGTCTGAGAAAAGCTAGTTAAAAGATCGTGTTTATGGAATATTGTCTGCCAAAAAGGACTATTTTTAGAAACTAAACATATGAACTTCAATGCATCAATAAATATTTGCCTACATTAAATTGAAAAGAAGTAGTATAAAAGAAATTCTTTCCTGAGAAATGAAACAATTATTACTTGGAAGATGAAATAGATGATACAATTAAATCAAAGACATTTTAACGAATAAAGCAAGAATTTAATTTAAAATGAATAAATTGATAAAAATAAATGGCTATCAAAATTTTCAGCGTCAATATTTCTTTAGTCAGTTTAGAATTCTGTATCAAGATTAGTTTTTGATGTAATTCAGTTCGCCTACTTTCGTATGCTTATCTTTTGATGAAAATGTTCTTTAGTTTAAAAGTTTCCAATTAAAAATCAGAAATTATTGAAATATTCTAGCAGTTTGGTAAAAAATAAACAAATTAAAAGCAAGTGAAAGAAATGAAAACGCTCAATAACATGCATTTATTTTTTACATTTGCGTTTTTGTGCGTTTATATGTACTATCGTTAAAAGAAGAAAAAATATGCAATTGAATGCGCTCTTGCATGTAATATGATCAGTATTGATGACGACCATGCATGGTTTACCCATTCTTCAAATAATTTATTGAAGACCAGCTGTTTTCGTAACATTGACTTTCTCTAAGAATTTATTAGACTCTTTAATCATATTTCATATAGTACAGATTATTATAATCTTACCTATAGAAATAAGTATATGTTAGCAACTATCTCATCTCTATAAATTCTGTAATGGGTTTTAATTTGCTTTAGAGCCGTTCCTTGTGAACTATAAAAGGAACTTCTCCACTGTATTTTATGGATTTTAGAAACTTAAACTCTGTAATTCCTCACGCAGTTTGAATTTACTTTTTTAAAAATTATTATTATTATTATCTGCTTTCTGTACAAACCCGATTGCAAAGCTTACATTTATTTTAAAATATGGATGACTGTCACTGATGACTATGTTCACGATAATTTTATAGGAGTATCATAAACACCATCTTGATATCTTTTTATTATAACGTTTCCTTTAACTTGAGTTATTCATTTTGCTTTCATATACTAAGTGCTCTAAGACATGGAAGACCCCAGATTTGGTATGCAAGAAAATAGGCTCGTTTAGTTCTGAAGTTAGAATGAGTCTTATTTTTTTAACGAATAATTCAAACAATTTCAATGTTTTAAGTTATTTTTATTTGAAGAATTATCCCTAAAATGTTTTCTTAATTTGCAGTAGAACATTTTTGATTGCAATAGGGTAAGGTCCCTTGTTGTGGCTGAATCTATGTTCATTGGTTGATAGCAATGGTGGAAGTTAAATTTAACTATTTATTTTTCCTGAAACTTATTTAGCCACCTTTAGACACACTTTTAAGGTCACTTACTTTCAAATCAATTTCAATTTATTATATTTCCCCCTGAAACAGTAAAAAATGGCTTTTGATAAACAATTAGTGCTCTGGTAGTAGTGGGGATTTAATGAAGAGAAAATATTCCTTTTATACATTGATAGATAACACAAAGATATCATTAACGTATCGCGTACGTATTTTAATGATCAGCAAATAACGAAAAAGATGCTATTCGAACTAATTAACGGTATTAGTTTTGAATCAAAATTTGAGAATAATACATACATACCCAAATGATTGCCTCAAAATTGAATAATAGTCATAAAATTTCAAACTGTGTGTTCTAATCAATTGTCAAACAATGTGTGCAGTCCACCTACAACAATCTTCAATTGTCCCACTATACTTCAAGTGTCCGAGTACCTTAATTAAGCAATGCGTATTTTCCCATAACTCCAAACATCCATACATGTCTTCCGGACAAGCGTTGCTGCTTAACTGCTGACATGTTTGATGGTACCACAACCTTCAGTTGCTGTATTACATACAACATTATTTTCTAAGGGTGATACCACAACCTAAAACATGATTGACAATCATGCTTGCATGAACAAGTTTGTCAAACTGTGTGTAGTCCACCAAAAACAATCTTCAAGTGTCCCACGGCATGCTATGCTTTATAGTTTTCAGTGTTATTATTTTCAATTTCATAACTGGTGCTTTCAAATAATAGCAATCAGTTGTTTTTTTTGAAATTTTAATCTAGAACTAAATGAAATTGCATATCTAGTATTCTTGAAAATTTACTAATGTAATCTTTTTTCATTTTTTTTATCATCTAAGTAATGCTATCAAGAAGAAAGAACTTTCTCTGGCGCTAAACATTTTACATCCATGTTGAAATCAAAATGTGTTTCATAAAAATATATGAAATGCATTTAGTTTATTTACACTTAAAGCATTAAATCTTTAGTTAAAAAATGAGTAATACAATAGTTGTTTTAAACTTGACGCGAACCGTAACCTATATCTTGTTTTTTTTTTTATGGGTACAAACGATTCGCACGCAAAGCCAAGTCGGTATTCACTGAATCAAATCAGGTGTTTTTTAATAGAAACGATGCTTTCATCTTTCTTTCCGGTGGTTTTTAAATCCCTGAGCAGTACATTCGAAAAAGGTATTTTTTAAAAATTTACCTTTGTCTCCCCCCCCCCCTCAATCTACTTTTTAAACCAATTTGCAAAATTAATATAAACGCTGTTCGTCGACCATAATTGATTCTCTCATCCCAAATGATGGAATCTCATGAATTGGTGCATAACAAACATATTAAAAGTGCATAGTTTTGCTAACTAGGGAACAAAGAGTGCACAGACACTTTGATACACAACTAGTGCTACAACTATTAACTTTACCCGTAATTATTTATAAGATCGTTGCTGTTTCTTACAACCTAAATCTGATTTAAAAAAAAAACCGCAAGAAAGCTAGAAATAATTTCTAAAGGCTATTCGAATGTTAATTGTGCTCATAAATATTAATAGAGAAACACTTTCCTTAAGAAATATTTTTCATGGTGGAAGGGTATACTTAATACTTTTTTTGAAAGAGTTAAATAAGTTAAACTGTCATGTGTAAATATTTATAGAGAGAGACAAAATCATAACTTATTTTTTAGAAAACAAACTAATTATCCCTAATGACACTTGCATTCGTGTTAATAGAAATATTTTCTTCACGAAGAAACAGCCATTAGGAACCATTTGCAAATGCAGGTTCCACCTTTGTTAATCCATTGATAAATACTCTTGAAAATTTTATTAAATTTGCTTTCTCAAAAACAAAATTAAGCAAATTATCTTTCTCAGAAAAGGAGAAAATTTCTGACTATATTCAATTGAATTTATGCATAATTTTTTGAGAAAGTTGCAAAAACATTATTGGCAATAAATTAAGTACCTAAATAAAATTTCTACCTAAAAGTCGGGTGAACTATTGTTTCACTGAAGAACACTTATGTCCAGCAAATAGAGGGAAACTTTCGCTATTCATTCCCTTTGTTTAAAAAAAATGTTTATTTGTAGAAGACATTATGCATCAGCCTTTTTAACGACTGATTTGAATTTTTCCTTATTTCTTAATATCATTAATTTAGAAAGTGATGCCTTCAGTATTAGACCTAAAAAACTGAAGTGGAAATGATATGACCTGGCAAAAAGAGTTGGAATAAACTTGTTTTGTTTGAAGCGAAAAATTCTCTTAAAAGCTGTTAGAGGGGACAGAGAAGCAAAATGGCAGAAATGCACTTCTTTTAACCGTAATTACAAAACGTTTTGTATTTAAACAGCTGTTTAATCCTTCAATTTAATGTAATGACCTTTTTTTTTATTTTAGTTTTTTTTTTTTTTGCAAGACGAAGGATAATTTTAGGAGATATTTAATCCATTCTTTATACCTCTTATTTTTTCATTTTTTTATTTTATTTATTTATTTACTTAAAAAGTAAAGTAGGATAAATACGATAAAATCGAACTACTGTTTTCTTTTAACTGTTATTTCCCCCAGTATTGAGCGATATGACTCAAAAAAGAGATAAGCTAGATATATTTTCTTTTTTTGTCTGGTAGGGTAGTTTTCGTGGTCTAAAAAATGTCTTTCATAACACCATAAGTATGACATAATTTGTGATTCCTGTAAATATTTCGGCAGACATTTATCGTGAGTTGTTCTAGTGAGGAATTTATTCATTAATTAGTACGAATTCATATAAATAAAAAGAAATTTCTCATGCATAATTCTTTCATTTTATCCTTATTAAAAGCCAAACATTGTAACTAAGAAAGAAAAAAAAACTTAAAAAATAATTTGCTTCCAAACCATTTGACATCTAATCTATTTTCAGTGCAATATGAAGCAGAAAAAATATCACAAGTTGTTGCAAGAAACCGGTGTCATTAAACAAACGATACCTTGGTAAAGATGTATTATTACTAAGCACAAGAAATACGCATAAAAAACAACAACCTTGATAACTTTTTTATCGCTATCCCTTTTATTTAACGTTTCTATGTTTAGCTTTTAAAAACGTTTTATAGATTATTTTATTTCGTTTTTGATTTTATTACTATTGCTATTACTATTTTGATTTATCCAGACTTTTATTGTTTTCGTTATTGAAAACTGAACAACAAAATATATTATTTTCCCAACTTTATGGCTGCAAAGGCTTCTAATAGTGTACAAGTCGAAAGGGGTCCTTCAAATTCTATACAACAAATGCACAGCTTCTCGTTAAATGGAATATGAAATATGTTCCATCCATTAAACAAACACTTTACACTGCATCATCAGTGATTTGAGAGCATATTCCAAGCAAATGCTCATTGCAGCTGGTATTTTCAAGCTACAGACGTAATTTGATTTCCTGAAAGCACCAATCATCGCAACAATGGATCAAATTTTCAATTACGGCAAAATTTGCTTCAAATATGCATGAATTTGGAAATTAAAGAGATGGAATTATTACTATAATAACAAATTGCTTGTACTTGCATCTGAATTTTTGAGCGTTTATGAGCAAGCAGGTTTCCTTTATATAACTATTGTGTCATTGTTATGTTAGTTTATATGTTATTATAGTTTATTATGAATGAAAATAGCAATAGTTAAGAATTTCATTGTGTGGTTACGCAATACATGAATACATTAACTATATATATATGAGTGTGTGTGTGCGAGTGTGTTTAAGGGGGAGTGATGCTAGAAATCATGCCTTATGCATATACTCTAAGGATGCATTCAAATTCTGTGTGTATGCTTTTTATGTCAGTCCACAACTTCCCGGCAATATCGGGGGGTGGGGGGGGGGGGGAATTTAAAAAAAAACCCTTCTTAGTTTCTTCCTAATACGTATGTTAATTTTTTTTTATTGTTCCATTTACGTTAGCAATTAAAAATTCTGCCATTGCAATAATATTTTCGCGAACCACCAGTTGGGAAACGTTGGTTTAGCCAAAACCTCCAAGCAAAATTAATGTATAGTTCTAATTCTTATTTTTTCGAACGTTTTTATTTATACATTATTTAATAAATAAAATGTACTTAAGATTGCACAAAGTACTATTTCAGTGTATAAATTTTTCATAAATTTATTTTAAATGGGAAACCTTCGCCCCTAGCCATTAAAATTCAAGGTTATCAGAAATTAGGTTGAAAAAGACCGTAAAACTTATCATGTGTAGAAAAGTTGCATACATTTATTTTAATATCTAAGCAACCATATATTTAAAAGAAGCTCATAACACAAAACGTTCATGGCATGTCTGTTTCTGATCTTCCTCTAAGAACTTGTAATTACGACCATAAGCATATAAAACGAAAATACCAAATTTGCCTATAATTTTATTCCGAAAAGGAAATTAAATGCTAACGCAGAAGTTAGAAAAAAGTGTAAATTGAATCTTGGCTCTTTTTGGCAATAAAAACTGAACTAAACCCTAATTCAAGTAATTACTGCTTCGGCAAATGCTGCAAAAAAGGTTTAGCCCAGTGGTTCGCAACCTTTTGCCCTTGCGAATCCCTTCTAAAGTCCGAAAGAAAATGCCGAATTCCATAGTCGTTTTAGTAACCGTTAACAAAATTATGTAATTTACACGTTTATTTTCCATGTTGCACCATCTTTCATAGCATGAAATGAAAACACATTTGTAAAACATCTAAGTTAATGTAAAAATTAAATTAACTCCAAAAAAATTATTTTTTTTATTGTGTGTTCTTTTTTGAATAATTATTAGACTAGTTGCATGGGCAAAAAAATTTTTAAAAATTATTTTCCCGATATCACAAAGAAGTCGCGGAATGGGATGAAAAATATACGTGCACTATTTTGAATCAATCAATAAATATCTTTTCGTTTCCACATTATGGTTGAAATACACTAAATTACACAAAATGTAAGGAAATTTACAAACATATTAAAATTTTTGTATCTTCAAATTTCTCATCCATAACACAGAAAAAATGGAGTAAAGTTTGATAAATGTGAGTGCAAAATTTGAAATTAATCAATCAATATCATTCGACTCCACTTTTGCGTCTATACATGAGAAACTGCCTAAAAATAACGTAAGAGAAACAGAATTTCAAAATTTAAAATGAATATCTTCCGGTACCACTTTGTGATTCGCATTTTTGAAATCAGGAATAGGTAGCAATAAGTGCTTTCAAATTTTCTATGTATGCTTCTTACGCTAGCCCACAACTTTCCGGCAATATCGGGAAAACTATTTATTTTTTAAAAAAAGAATTGTTATTCTTCGTCCAATAGGTTGACTACATTATGACTTTATTGTTCCATTTTCGTTAGCAATCAAATTCTGCTATTGCAATATTATTTTCGCGAACCATCGCTTGGAAGACGCTGGTTTATAAATGTTGTTCAAAACTTAGTCTTTAACATTTAACGAAAGTTTCATCTATTCAAAGAGTCATTTATTTTCAAAACTCAATCTTTAACACAATTTTTATAATTTACACAGAGTTTATAATATACAACCGAGAAAAATATTTAACAAAACTATTTGCAACGCGTCTTTCACACATTGAAAAGGTTTATTACCAAAGCTCGAAGAAAACTTTAAAGCTATTTACGATGCAAATTTCATGTTTTGAAAAAGTCTATTACATACATACAAACTTGAAATCTTTACTTTGGAACTAAGATCACATGCAACTTAATACAGAGCCCAACTTAAATACAGAATTGGTTAAAATCGTAGCAACATAAAGTACAGAAATTAAAAAAAAAAAAAAGTTAGAAATGTTACACTCAAAGACTTACTAACTGAAATAAAGAAACATGGTTTTCAACTACTACCATTGCAAAACTAAAATTCACCTATTAAAACATACTATAAAAATATAAAAGTATTGCATACAAACAATCAAAACTTAGAACAATAATTTGAAAATTGAATTAAGTAAAACAAGAAGTTCCGTCTAGAACTATACGAGCCTACTTTCCCGTATACACCAAATTCAAATTTATAATCCAGCTATCTCTTTCTCCTTTAGCTTTAGTTCTTAATTATGTCAAATATACCTTTTTCAACGGATAATACATATTCATTCACTCATTCATTCTTTCCTTTATTCAGCCATTCATTCATTCGTTTACTCATTCATGTCTTTATTCATTTATTTACTCATTCATATATTTATTCCCTCATTTATTCATTCTTTTCCTCATTCATTTATTCATTGGTTCATTTTTTCACTCCTTCATTTATTCATTAATTCATGTTTTCACTCATTCATTTATTCAATGAAAAAATATCCTTAAAAATCCCGATAAAAAAATTTTATAGGAAAATAGGCTCGTTAGTTCTGGGTGAACTTTCTATTTGCAGATGTTCTTCGTTATAAGAGCTTTCCGATAAAGTTTGTTCCAAGCAAATCGGTCCGTTAGGTCAAGATTTATATAGGATTGAAATTTCCCCGTAAGCGCTATGTTAATTTTTTGAACTGTTCAAAAATGAACAAAAACTGTTCAAATTGATATTTCACGCCAAGAGATTCTTCCAGTAAGCTTGTTCATTGGAACATGGATCTTGTACCCAGAGTTTACATAATTTGCTTCATTTTCGCCCTTAGGCGCTAATGTTAAATTTTTTTGAACTGTTCAAAATTGAACGAAAAATTGTTTAAATCATCCCCATCTCAAAACCCTACTTTTAAATTTTTTATTTTTCAATCTTTATTTAATTACTTCATTTTTTTTTTACTTTTCTTTATTTTTAGCGATATTTTCACGATACATTAAGCCTTCTTTCATGCTTTATTATTATTTTTTTATTTTTACGGGAAAGTAGGCTAAAAAAATTTAGAACATTGTAAAACTGCTAAATAAAGAGTTAAAACTAAATTTAAAAGTTTTGTAACAAACTTCCAAGAAATTTAAATGCAACACATATCTTACTAAACACAATGAAATAGAAATCTGAAACTTAAAAAAAAATGAATAGCAGACTTTAAACCTAGTTCAGGGTATTAAATGTAGAATGTAAAAATACTCAGTAGAAAACGGTAAAACATTGTCAAACTGTATAAGTACACAGTACAATAGCCCATAAAAATTATTAATTATAAAACTTTAATCACAAGTAAAACTTGAAATGAAAATGTAAAAAGTACTTAACTTAGAAAAAAAAAAGTGTTTTCTTCTTGCGAAGGGTTAAAACTTAACACGAAAATGGAAAAGTGCTGTAAGAAAAATGAATGGAAAAGACGAAACCAAAAATAGAATACAGAACTTATAAAAAAAAGTGCAAAATTTAAATGTGTACAAACATTACAGTAAACGGAAATGTAAATTGTTAACTGTAGATTGCAAAAGTACTAAGTACAACACGTCAAAAAACTTAGATTATTTTAGTAAAATCAAACATTAAATCAAAGGGTGAAAACGCCATATAAACTTCAAAAAAAAAAAAAATTGAAAACTTTGAAGAATCAAAACGCAGAAAACTCAGAAACAGAAAAGCTTATAAACTTGCAACTTTAGAAATGTCACACTTATTTACACTCATATTTATTTACAAACCTTGTAACTTGGCTTTAAAACATGAAAACCTCGAAACAGGAAGACTTTCATGAGATACTCAAATAAACAAACACATAAACAAATGCTTATTATTTGTAGAAACTTAAGCGAGACTCTATTTTAAAAATTTAAAAAACATAACTTAAAACTTACATAAACATGCGAATACATATACACACATGCAATATATGGGCTTTTACCTAGAGAAAAACATCTCTATGACACCTGGAGATCTCATTCAAAGCTTCGGCATTTGGGTTTGTTTTTAATAACCCAGGTGCCAGCCCTTCCTTAAAGTCCACTCTGAAATCATCGATCACCAACATTTAAATGACAAAAAAATTATTTAAAATGTAATAATGATCTTAAATTACTTACACTTTTGATATTTTTGAATAAAGAAACCACTAGAAAGTCCAAGCTAAAGTCATTGGTCATTTTTCAAAAGCAAATTAATTTATGTAAGCTTTTTTTTTTTTTTTTTTTAATATGATGAAAATACCAAATTATCATTTACGAACATTCTATTTTCTATGGTAACATTTATTAATTTTATTAATATTAGATACTTTTTAATTTGTTAGCCAAAGGTGCATATTTTGCAGTGAGAACTTCTACACTAATAATACGATCAAGTACCCAACCAGAACCAAGTTGTATAAACTCTTCCAAAGCATTTTCAACTTGAGAGATGCTATTATTCAAGTGATCGGATATACTTTCTTTAATGTTCGATTTGCATTGTACTTCCGAAATAAGATATGATATGCTCTTACCTTTATCATCATCATCATAATTTCCTACATGACGCGTCATCTCAGCTTTCATTACTATATGCCACTTAATAGCTCACTTGAATAATTTGCGGCCTTAATTCTTGAAAGCACATTTTAAAGTCCTTCGAATTTTCAGGACTTGGAGTTACGAACTCCGTAGTAAAACTCCTAATGCAGTTAGACGATTAGGCCTCATTCTTTTAGGAACAGGATTCACATTAACAATCTTTGCATTTGAGGAACTATGATTGACACGAATGTGTTGCAGTAGGTTAGATTTCTGTGTAAAAACGTTTTCGCACTCCATACATGGATAGCTTCTTCCATGAATGTTCATATGTCTCTTCATAATATCCCCCCTCTTAAACTTTTTATGACATTCAGAACATTCATACATTGTGGAATTATGCATCTTCAGATGACGATTCATGGTAGAATTCCATTTGAAGGATTTCCCACACTCTTTACAAATAAACGCAGACTTATGACTCTTGATGTGTCGATTCAACTGCTTTCGTCCATCTAATGATATACCACACTTCTCACACTTAAATGAAGAATGCGACTTCAAATGTCTTCTTAGTGTAGAGTTCCGCAGGAAGGAAGCATTACACTTTGAGCATCTGAACGCTTTCACTCCAGAATGGGTTTTATTATGCTGCATCAAGTTTGTATTTGTACTAAATGACTTCATACATGTAGCACAAACCTAGGAAAGAAATTGCAAAAAAAAACTTTAAGAATAATTCTTAAAATATTAATCACTTTTTTATTTTTTTAATTTTTTTTTAATATCACATCTATGAAGTTACAATTGCATAGCAATTTAAAAATTTTAAAATATTCACCTACAAAATGAAACACACACACAAATCTATGAAATATTAAAAAAAAACATCTTTATAATGTTAAAAAAATCAAACATCAATACATTTTCTCATTTAATATATCATTTTTCCAAAGGATTTCAACTTTGTTACAAAATCATTAAAAGGAAATCCATACAACACCCTTTTAAATCAGAACTTACATATGATGAGACACTGTCTTTCACTGCAGCATCACTACTCATCATACTCGAATGTCCACTTCGATTTTTCATCAGAAATTCAAATGATGAAACTGAATATCTCAACAATTCACTAAAATACTCCACAGACTCAGAAATCCACTTGATGTGCACACAGCAAAGTCAGAACCACAAATGACCCTTTAAGGTAATCATCACAAATGTAATATGCACAAAGACAGGATTAATCCAAAGAAGAGCACCAACCAATGAAAATGCAGAATTAGATCTTAGGGAGAGTCAATGAAATTGGGGGGGGGGGGGGTTACCGTATGTAATTTCTCTCACTAGGTGACGCCATGAGCATTTCAAAACTTGAAATTAAAACTAAAAACATGTTACCAATTCAAAAAAATTAATGTTGCCATTCGTGAAAACCTGAGTTGGAAATCAAAAATAACTTCGGAAAACGACTAAGTCCGAAAAATAATTATTCCTATTTTTGTCACTAGGAGGCTCTTCGTAAAAATACGTTGTCATGGAAACCACAACATACGTTAAAACCATTGCCATTCCCTAAAATATAAATTTAATCAAAACCAAAACTAAATCGGTGTTGCCATTACGGAAAAACGAAACTTCAGTGTAACAAGTAAAACAACTCAACTCTACTGAAAAACTTCCGTAAAAGATTACGACGTCAGCAGAAGGAACCCTACTACTCAACCCCACTCGGCAGGCGGTGGGACCACGCCCCCTTGCGCTTGCACTCCACCGCCACTGCCTCTTGTTGCAGAACTCTCCTTTTCTGCTACTATCAGGTTTCTAATTTTATCTTTGAAATTTTAATTAACATTTGTGAGCACAATAAGAATAATGATTACGCGTTTACTTAATCCGTATAAAAAGAGGTTAAGGTTTACTGCACAAAAGATTTGTATGCAACAGCAAAATATATGAATCATTTAAATTCAGAAAAAAAAATGAGTAATGTCACACTTCTTGTTACCCCCTCCCCTCCCCTTACCACAAACTGTCACAATTTTCCGAATTTATGAATGACTCCTTTTATATTAACAAAATACTCGAAAAACTTTTAAAAATGGCCCACACAATTTTATCTGAAAAGTGAAAATGCCTTAGAAAATTTTATTTTAAACATGAACTAAACTTAAACCTTAATCAGCATCAGTTTTTACTATACGACATTATCAATGAAACTTTAAAATCAAACATGAAAATAAAAAAACTTTAAAAATATAATTTGCCGATTTTAAATGTTTTTATAGAAACAAAAATATGTAATGTCATACTTCTTGTTACCCCGTACCCTCCCCTTGTCACAAACTGTCACAATTTCCCGAATTACCCCTCCCCCCCTCAAAGAGTGACATCATTTATGAATGACCCTTTTGATATTAACAAAATATACTGGAAAAACTTTTAAAAAATAACCCAAATAAAAAGTAAAGCTAAATATAGCTTACTTTTACCTCGAGATTAATTCATACATGCTAAGACATGTAAACGTTAAGCTTATTTAAGCAAGAGATATAGGAAACAACAGCCGAATATATGTTTCACATATACTTTACGGAATTCAATACCATAATACCAATAATTCCCCTTATAAAGGGCCGCATTCGGACTTTACTACGTCAAATGAACCGCTGTATCAAGTGTATCGGGAATGGTGTCTAAAATGTTCCAATTCCTTTGCATTTGGTTAAAACGTTATTTTCAAATAATTCAACAAACATATAGTATGAAATGTTTGAAAAATTGTATACCAAAACAAGAGTTTTTAATTTAAACGCATTAAAAAAACAATTAATTGCATTATATGTATTCTTCTTTAAACTTTATAAAATGTGACAATTTGAAATAGTTGTTTGAAAAATAGAAGAATTATTCAATTTTCTGTGGATTGTCGGAATACGAAGCATGTATTAAAACTTTAATGTAGAAAAGTTTTGCCTTTGAGTATGTGAACAAGAAGGTTGTTGTTGGAATCTACCGTAGAGTTTTAAATAATCAAGTATTTCTGGGTATTTATGTTCCGAGACTGCAATAATTGCAGTAAACTGAAATGTATATTCTTCTACGCTAATCGTCTTGATATTACTATGATATTTATATACAAGCCGTTACTACTTCAAACGCTGAATTGCAAAACTATTGCAATGCAATTACGCGATGTAAACTCCTCCCCCAACCCTTGAACGAAACGACTTGTACATTTTTTTACCCATTGAACTAAATTAAATCACGAGTCTCCTTTGCTGGAACAAAAGTATCTCTGTTAATTAAAATTAATTCTATGTGTAAACTTATCGCTTAATTTTTCCCCTACGCAGAAGATATGTTTTCCTTCTTTCTGTATTACTTTACCCTTGCTGATTTACAATACGTGACGCTCAGCTAAACTGCACCACTAACTACAACTAGGGAAAAAAAGTCCCTTATAACAAAGGCAAGACTTAAAAAACAAAATAAATAAATAAGTAAATAAATAAAGGTAAAGGAACTTTTTTCAATAAAAAAGAAGAAGTTCCATCCATAACTATACGAGTTTACCTTCCCCGTAGGCCAACATATAATTTGTTTCCTCGCTTTTACTGGTTAAATTTCAAATAAACTATTTTGACAGTTAATGTAGTTAATATCGAAACATAATAAGTTTGTTTTAATATAACGAGCTGATGTGGGCACCACATGACGTCCTTGTAATATTAAACAAACTATTATACGAGTCTACTTTCTCGTATACACCAATATCAAATTGAAAATCTAGCTCACTCTTTCTCATTTAACTTTAGTTCTTAAGTCCTTCAAATATACTTTTCTAACGGTTTATACATATTCATTTATTCTTTCATTCATTCACTCACTCATTTATTCATTCGGAAATATAACTAAAAATCCAAATCAAAAAGTTGCATGAAAAAATAGGCTTATTTAGTTCTGGATAAATTTCGTATATGTACACATTCTACTAATATATTTTCGACAAAGTTTGTTCCAAGCAAATCCACCGGTTAGAGCAGGATTTATATATAATTGAAATTTCCCCATAGGCGCTAACTTGAACTTTTTTTTTTTGATCTGTTCAAAATTGCTCAAATCAATCTTTAAAAATGGTTCAATCAAAAGGCTTTAATAAATATTCAAAAAGATCTGTTTGTAGTTCATCCGTTCCTTTATTGCACCTATTCACTTGTGAAGTTTTATAGAGAGAAGAACTTTTGTTGAGATTTAGTTTTTTTTTTTCCTGAAAAGCTGTTCGGTTTAAAAATTATTACAATAAATATATTAATAGTTAAAAAAAATATTGAACTATAATTCCCAGCAGCTTGAGAGTTTTGTCGTTTTTTTTTTTTACAATAGGTAATATATGTACCACCACTTTTCATTCTACCTATTAAAATAACTTTTGTTATAACTTAAAGTACTTAAGTTAAACTCAAGGAAGAGAGAATGCGACGTGCAAAAATTAAGGCAAATAATACATAATACGACAAAATAACTTAACCACACAAGTATTTTACTCTAAAAAATGGTCTACGGTTTAGCATTGAACGGGTGGCCCCACAACTGGTATAAAAAGCTTGGAAACTAGTACAAACTTTAGCTACGAAATCGGTATTACTTTTTTTTTCTAATGCAGCATAAGAGCAGTATAACTAAATATTACTTTAAGAGGCAGTTCAAATTGATTTATAAGAAAATCATTTCAATAAGACATAAAAGATCATTGTTATTTATACAACGAAATGCATATAAGAAACGATTGAAGAAATGTCAAATATATTATGCAAAGTACACATTTATGACTTTGGAAAAAGTTTTTATTACATCCAGAGGACATAATCTGTAAGATAACCTTTTCCAAAGGTTGCGGTTATGAGCATTTTATGTTCCAAAATCATAAAAGCCTTCAGAAGGTCAAACTAGTACAATCAATAAGTGTAATCAAATTTTAAACAGAAAGAGTTATTCTGGAAGGAATAGAGTTGAAATATTCAGTAATGTAAATAAGTGAAATACAATGACACTTATTTTGATATATATTATGGGTTTTTTTTTCAAGTATTCCCATTTCGGTTATTCCCATATTTTTGAACACATATCACTGAAGTAAATGTTCATAAAAATGAACCATAAATACAGGGTGGGGCGGAAGTAATGACCCGGTTTTTAGAGGGTATAAAAAAAAAATAATACAATTTGAGACTTGAAACTTTTTTTTTAAATTTTGATCTGAATATATTCCCCCCCCTTTTTTTTTTACATTTAAGTTGTCATTACCATTTCAGCAACGTTTTAATTAAAGGTTAACGGTTAATGGTAACCTTAAAGGTTAAACTTTTTAACCTTTACCAGCAGTACACTGACTGAATCAGTGAATTGCTGTTAAAGGTTAACCTTTAGCAGCAATACACTGATTTAGTCTATTTCTGAAGTTTCGGGAAAATTTTCTGCACATTTCAAGGGGTATGGTGGATAGTTTTTGGTCTTTCAGCTCTGTTAAAGTGTGGGGGCGATGTTTCCAAACTTTCCCCTTCAAATAACCCCACAGAAAAAGGCTTCCGCTGTGGACCGTAACATAACACGGAATATTGAAATGCACACGAAGAGCTTTCTGCGTAAAAGTTTCTGCTGCATCAGTGCATTGCTGCTAAAGGCCGTCACCTTGCTGAAGTGGTAATCAAAACTTAATGTTAAAAAATGGGTTTATATAACAGATCAAAGTAAAAAAAGAAGTTTCAAGTCTCAAATTGAATTATTTTTTTTATACCCTCTCACAACCGGGTCATTACTTTCGCCCCACCCTGTATTACTTCAAAGGAATAAACAAATGAAGGGTACAGGGGAAAAACGATCAGAGTCCATTTTTCTGTGTGGTAAAATTTGTGTAGTAATAATATTTTTTGTGTGATAATTTATATATTAATAATGAGGGTATTTTTAAATTAAACCAAACTTATTGTTTTAATAGAAAAATGAGGATGGTTATGTTATTTTATTGAATAACTCAAAAAGTTTAAAATGTGACTCTGATCGTTTTTTCTCTGTACCCTTCAAATACATTTTTTCTAGTTTTACACAGCTACCATAGAAATAATCGGTGCTCTGTCAAAAATACTTTTCTATATAGCATATAACTCTTCGCAATAAAAAAATTTGTATGTTGTACATGAGCACTGGCGGGCTTTCAGAACGGAACAGCCCTCCCGCTTCCCCCATAAAAAGTATCGGATATTAGGTATCCGACCCTTAATTTATTTTACACGATCCAGAATACGATATGGCATTGCAATAAAAATCCGGTTATCCAGTATATCGATATGGACATATTGGAAATAGAAAAAAGTAAAAAAGAATTTTCAAGTGACTGCTGGAATAATTAATGATAGAATGTATTGAAATATTTTAATGCGAATTTAGTTTTAAACATTCGCGGTAAGCACTGAAATATGAAGTAATAGTTCGTAGAATTAAAATAGTTATTTTGCTTCGGTCCATAAATTTTCCCTACTTTCTCTGAAATGTAATGTTTTCAAAACATAAACGTTCCGTCATAAATCTCTGGGAGCTCTAAGTTTTTGCAACTGAACTTTTCATTTACATAGAGTTTAGAAGAAATAAGATTTTGTAATTCAGAATTTTAGTTAACTTTTTTTCATTACAATGAGAAATGCTGTTATGTTACTTTTGAGTAGTCTTGTTAAAGAAAAAACTTAAATAGAAAAATATTACTAGTAAATTCTAAGAAAAATTTTCCATATTGTTAAAATTAGTGTTTATTGCAATTGCCAGAATGCCCGTTTAATGGAATAAGCCGTTAATTAACGTTAGCACCACGAAAACATATTCTGATAAACGGGATATTCCATTATCTGGTGACCACAGAAGCAATATAGTATGGTTTGGTACATTGTAAATTTATTACATTAAGCGGGATGCTCTTTTCAATGATATTCCATTAAGCGGTTCAACTGTATGAAATTAAGTACGTTTTTTAAGGGGGATATTTCTTAGTTTTCGATTTATTTTTACTATTATTATTAATTTGAAAACTCAGAAAAAAAAAGACATTTGAATGCTTCTATGGAGAAATTGAGCAATATTTACATGTGTCATATTTTGTATAAGTCTTGATAAAGTGTACAGCATTGAATTTCCTACATATATATATTTTTTAACTTTTAGATTGTTACTTAGTTAAATAGTAATATATATTCCACAAGATTTTTCAAAAGAAAAAGTTCTCAAAAAGGCAGTACAACTTTTTTTTTCTGTGGGGAGAAATTTGTAGCATGAAACGGATTTCCGAAAACATTACCTTTTTTTCATTTATCGAATGCTAACAGAAATGGGAGCAAGAATTCATTTTATTATTTTCGATGATACATGAAAAGTTCTGGGAGCGACTCGGTTTTTCTCTATATAACATTGAAACTTTTACCTTGAAAGAACATTGAGTGCTCGGATATTGGTTTTTCGATAGTATTGATTTTAGATTTTCTTTTCGGACTAACGGACGAAAAAATGATATTTGGGAGTTATGCAGCATGCGACACCAACATTAGAATTTTGTTGGCTAAAGGATGAGAATTCTTTCAACGATGGGCTTCAACGTGATAGTTCGAGAAAGACGTATTTTAAAAAGTTAGAAAAAATTGCATTTTGTTTCTTTTTTTTTAAATTACGGATGGGTCAGTTATCTGTTAGAGTACTGCTACGTAAGCGAATAGTTACCACAGCGTATCTATAAAACAAAATTTGACCAGCAGATTCACAGAAATTTTACGAAGCTGCAAAAGAAAGCGATTTTGTTGGCTAAAGGATGAGGATTCTTTCAACGATGGGCTTCAACGTGATAGTTCGAGAAAGACGTATTTTAAAAAGTTAGAAAAAATTGCATTTTGCTTCTTTTTTTTAAATTACGGATGGGTCAGTTATCTGTTAGAGTACTGCTACGTAAGCGAATAGTTACCACAGCGTATCTATAAAACAAAATTTGACCAGCAGATTCACAGAAATTTTACGAAGCTGCAAAAGAAAGCGATTACTGTTTGTCGGCTAAAGGTGAAAATTTTTCCCCTTTTAATGTTGGGCTTCCCAACGTGATAAAATTCGAGTTTACATTTTTATTTAAAAATTGAAAAAAGGTGCATTTTCTTTTTTTTTTTTAAATTACGAAATTTGGCCCCATTTTTTTCTGTTAATTTCTACCAGTTTTTTATGTTTTATTTTCAGTTAAACGATAGCATTTAAGGTAATATATTTTATTTTTCCGAAATGGAATAAAATATCTGGGAAGTACCCCCCCCCCCCCACCCTCAAAAAACATTTATAATCATACAGAAAGCTCAATTTAATGGTGTCTTTTTGCCATGAAAAGATGAGAAGCAGGTTGATACACCACGCTCTGCACACACATTCAAGATCCTCTTTTTTGCCTCTTTGTGCAACATTTCCTACATCGTCTGCAGTTGGAAACCATCTTTCGCGATTTCTCACACAAGCATTACTGTTCCCATCGTTATAATAGCAAAGCATTAATGATATTATTATGGGTTCTCCGCTTTCCACAGGTATATTTTGTAAGATCATGTAGGTGAAAAGTAATCTTCCCAAGGCCCGTGAAATGGTTAATGTTGGTTGTGTCTATGATTTATCTCAATTATATTTTCCGAATAAAATCTCTTGAATGTAAATCGCCATTTAAATATTTTTCAGAAAAGACAATATTTTCTGTACTCCATTGGCCTTTTGTTTTTTGTTTACCATTACGCTTTTATCACCTATTACGACATCCGCCCCCGTGCGCTCCGGAACTAAAGAAGTTGTCTTCCAGTTCAAGGTATTATTTATTTTTAATCACCTCACTTTTGAGTTTTAGGCTAAAAAAAGAACTAGTCATCGTATTCCAAGTGTGAATTTTTGCGGTTTCTGCAAGTTAAATACAGTTCCATTGGCTTAAAACATAATCATTCACATACAGTTTTAATTTCTTATATATCACAAAACGCTACCAATTTTGAACTAATAGCAAGAGCATATTCTTAAAGATATGGAAACAAACGACAGACCAGTTATAGCACTGTTTTTTTTAAAGCAATCACTTTGTTTTTAAACTTAAATCAGATGATGAAAACTTCCATTGTTTTTTTTTTTTTTTTTTTTTTACATTTTCAAGAGCAATGGAAATTTTTTAAAAGCATGTAATGGGTCAATTCATCCAGTGTCATTCATAATGCTTTGAGAAATGTCACTTTTGGAAGCAAACGTAAATTATGATCAAAAACAGAATTTTCAAAAGGAAAATCACTGCGGAAAATGCACAAATAAAAGTACGCATGGAAGCAAACATCTATAACAAAATTTAAAAAGATTTTCATAGAAGAATATATCGGCCTTTCTTCAAAAGATATAAAGGTCTGATCACTATAATCGGGTGATTTAGGGTTCACGTTAAAAATTGTCGCCAAGTCATCAACAAATGCTGCCAAAATTAAGGATGTGGACGAGAATGTGTCATGAAATATTTTATTAAATCTATATTTTGTTAAAAAGGGAAAATATTCGTTTTTTTCCATTGAAAAACGTTGCGTGTCTGATGTCAATAGTTCAAATCTGCATAAAAATTGATTTTTACTTTCTTCTATATGTGATATGTAGAATAAAGTATTGGATTTATGAAAATTTTCAAATTTCAAATGATTTTTTCATGATTTGAGGTGCGCTGAACCCATTTTGACCATTCTTGGAAAATTTCTGTCGTATGTGGTCTTTTTTTTTGTGGTAGCTGTAACTCAAAGTAATACATGGAATCGAACAAAATTTGGTGCACTCATGGACTCTAATGGGAAATGGTGAAATGGTGCTGATCAATTTTTGGCGTGAATGCATTTTCAGAGGGTGGAGCAATGGGGCATTTCTCTCGATTAGCGTGAGTGTTATGTCTCAAGAAGTACAGGAAGAATTCGAACAAAATTTGGTATACAAATCAACCTCAATAGAAACAGGTGCTGATTATATTTTGGGGCCATTCTCTTTATGAGGGGTGGAGCAATCGAACATTTTATTAGTTTTTTGTGAGCTCTGTAACTCAAGACGTAATTCAAAGAATTAAACGAAAATTGGTACACACACGCATATCCTGATAAGAAGTAATGTTTATTTAATTTTGGTGCCATTCTCTTCAACGGGGATGGTGCATTCGAAAGTTTTTCTCGCTAAGCGTATATCTTGAAAACCCAACAATTCTTACAGTTGTGTTCTGAACCCAATCGCATCAGGGAAGCAGATCATTTGTTTTGTGTTATGTTGTTGCACCATTGCCTGGCTGTATTGTTTTACTAACACGCTAGCAAATAAAATTATTATCCATATTTTTAGCATTTTGACGCTTCGCACGAACCCTTTAATTAGTTTATCTTGGCTGAAAACTGTTCTTTTTATACAATGTATTTTTTTATTTATTTTTCAAAAAGGATTTGTATCATAATAGGGAAATTTGCGAGTAGTTAATATTCATAGGGACATTTTATAACTTTATATTACTAAAGCATAAATTTTTATTACTGGCGCCTACCTTAATCAAATATATATAAGCTAAATATGTGATCCACTTGATATTCCTGCTTCGAAAAAGTGCAAACATGTGCCATAAAGCTTTTATTTCTTACGTTTTTTTTTCCAGTTTAGTTTCTAAAATTGGAAGTAAAGCTTAAGGGAAAATGCCCGCCGTTCTGATTGACTTTTTATTAAATCTTCAAATTCGTCTTTCCAAGAAATCTTATTTTCAACTGTCAAAATATTGACATTCGTTGAAGAATAAATCTATGGCCGCAAATGTGTCATTCCCTTTTAAAAGTTTCCTTTTTTAGAACTAAAAATATTTTTGGTTAGAAAGAAAAGCACATTAAAGCTTACATCTGAGAGAGCAATGCTTAAGGAATGTGGCCATTAGAAAAACCAAGGAAAAGGTCGTGTTCGGGGAAATAGAATCAAAAAAAATTATTTTCAGAGACATGAAATGTTTTCATTTCAGTGCAGGTATTACTTCCCCTGGAATTTACAAAAGGTTCTGAAGAAATTCTCATCTCAAAACTGGAAAATAAAATAGAGGGCAATTGTTTGTCTATGAGGTAAAAAAAAATGTATCTTCTATGAATTCATAGACATTTTATCAAATTTAGTAAAGGAAACCGTAGAAAATGTTTCTAATAGAATTATCTTTCCTGAAATTTTTATAAACTGCTTTCGTGTCATTTCTTTGAGATATACTTGATTTTGTTCCAACAAAAAAGTAAATAAAATATGGTGCCAACAAAAGCAAAGATAAGTTGCTCAAATATTAAGGTTGGAAATAGGTGTAGGACGGCGTATTAATAGTAACTTTCATGATTTTTTTAACATAAAAAGAATAGATATATTTTATTGAGATTTAGCGGTTATTTTATAGATATAATGAAGAACACGTACTGATATTTTCAAACATTTTCTTTTTTAAATCCCGGAGATATCAGCTACTGCACGTTGTAAGTCGCCAGCCGGAACCGCAGTTTGTGTACAGCCTGGAATTCACCATTTTTATCCGAAATCAATTTTTAAAAAAATTTACTTTCTTTATAAGTGTCTCTTTTATTTAAACTACAATTATCACAAAAAATCGAAAAATTCTATTTTTTTAGAATGAGAAAATTAAGTACGATTTTTGACCGTTTTTTTTTTTTTTTTTGCTCTTTTTTTAAAGGTAAGTTTAAGGCAGTAATGAATCAATTTAAGATTGATTTTAAAATGTGAACGTCATCACAGGGTCACTAATACTTATAGAAATTTCTATCCGAGGTCTCAATTGTTAAAAGAAACAAAAGGACACCTGCTAACGTTCTTCTGTCTCTCTAATACCCGTCAGGTCATTCATGAATGACTGCCTTCTCGACCCCTCCGAAAGGACTCTTGCTCAAATGCAACTTTTAAAAGGCTTGGAGTTTTGCTTTCAAATTTTCAGGGTATATTATTGAACAGTTAAAGAATCAATTTATGAAAAAAAAATTTGTTTGAGACATCTGCACCTATTTCCCCCCGCAAAAATGTTGTTACGTATGGCTTTTCTGGAAGAAACAATCCATATAAATGACGGCTCAGGTATCACATACGAAGAATAAGAGAAACAAAGGGAACAAAATCAGAACAAGAACAAATTAACAAAGGAAAAGAAACGCTACGAAGGAGAAAGGAACATTAGAGAAGTAGTCTTTAAATATTAAAAATCGTTACAAGCATTTTAACGAACGCATACAATACATAGTGTTATGAGGTTCACGCTTCAAGCGAAAATTATCTCATATCAAGTATCAGTTACTAAGAGATTACTAAAAGATTATTTTCCATTCACATTCTTAAAATACTCTCATAAAAAATGTGTACACGTTTTTAGTTTCATGCGTTTCATTGACAATCCTTTTCGAAAAACGTGTATTGAATTTCTCTTTTTGTAATTTAAAGCACTATTTATTTTCTGCTTTTTTTTTAATTTACCTTTTCTAGAAAAAGTCAGAATTTTCCTTTTTTCTTTAAGTTTTTTTTTAGGTATCTACATTTTTTCTTAACAAATTGAAAAACAAATTTAATTTAAGGAAGTGCAGTGTGGTTCAAAAGCGATAGAAGTATAAGATCTATTTCTAATCTCCATTTCTTTTCCCCTCCCACTTTCAAACCGCTGAACACAAATCAGTGCTGTGTGATACCTCAAGCATTAACGATAGTATTTTTCCTAATTTTAGACAGCATTTTTGTGCTCTAAAACAACACTAGAGAAAACCTACTCAATTTCACTAATTAATTTAACTGGTGGAATTCTATGCAGATATTACAGCTAATGCTGATCAAGTTGCATTTAGTGTAATTTGCTCGTGCAAAAATGTTTTTACATTATTTTATTGTTTTTTCCATATTTACATATCCAACTTTATCAGTATTTTTTTTTTAATTACCAAGTTGTCTTTACTAATAATAAAGCGGAAAGAGTGTTTGTGTGTACGCATGTCTGTTTGGCTCGTCTAGAGCATATTTTAAGATTTATAAAATTTAGAGCATGTAGAAGCGCTTTAAACGTATATATTATATACACTTACATCTTATTTATATTATATATTATATACGTATATATTATATACTTTTATGCGCGCCAGTGCGCGTTAACGTATGTCTTCTTGTTTACGTTTTCGTCTAATTACGAAGTGAGTGATTCGTTCATCAATACAAAAATGCCAAGATAATTGGTTGTCTAACTTTCCAATAATCTTCGCCCTCTCAAAGATTTCACCATATAGAAAATTATAAGGATCAAAGTATTGGGTGACACGTAATTAAAAGTCGTTGATTATAGAAAATTGATAGCAAAAAAGAGGAAACAAGTTTTGAAACTTTCCCCTAATCAAAATTGCTTATTTCTTTTCTTGCCTTAAGGGGACTCGGCACTAAAAATCGGTCAAAATATCGATTTTGGGATTTTTGCTCCAAATTATACTTTATATATTAGAGAACGTTTGTGCAAAGTTTCAAAGTCCTAGGTACAGTCTAAGATGTTTTATTTTTGATTTTATATGAGCATTTTAACGCTTTTTTTACCTAACCAAAAACTTTAAATGGCTTTTTCTCAGCTTCGCTATTTTGCATACTATGTAATAGTTAAAATGCTAAAGCTTTTTCAAATATGTATCTATTCACTTGAAATTTTTATTACTTGTTCCAAATGTTCAACTAAATGTAACCTAGTGTGGAATTTTCGATTAATTTATTAGAAATTATTTTAATGCAGTTTAACTTGGAAAAATCTTGCAATACCGAGATTTTTCTTAGATTTTCCAGTTTTAAATTTTTTTTTTTCAAGAACTAATAAAGACATCAAAAATTCCATACTACAAAGTGAGGAGTATAGTTTGTTCTTTCTTGTAAAAAAAATCCAGGCAAAAATCTCGCATTTTAAAAAATTAGTAGCGTTTTAAAAATATTTTAAATTTTGTAATTTTTTTTTAATTTTGAATTTTTTGGACTTTTTAAAAATATTTTGTTTTTTTTTACACATCAAGTTACATTCATAAACATATATAACCAGTCAATACACCTTGAAATATGTTCAATTTGAGAAGGTGAATTTTTAGGTGCCGAGTCCCCCCTTAAAATGTACAACGCTAATAAGGTCATCTAAGGAAACTGAATTTTGTTTGGGCCTTTTAGCTAAATCATCTATTTAAGTACCTGACACAAAACGACTTTAATTAGTAACACTCTTTTACATAAACAAAAAAACTAACGCTTGTTAAAAGTGTATTCAGTACATGTTAGCATGACCGACCGGAAATCAATGGAGGCAATTCACCGCTAGAGGGACTCATGAGCGATCACAGTTGTCACGTGATATCCACTCTTCGTTTACAAAGATTTTCAATTGAGTTCTACGTGGAGTTCACTAGGCAAAATTAGTTATCTTAAAATTAATTAGACTATTTTCACAGCTTTTTTCTGATTTTAACCCATTATTTACATTTAATTTAATCATTATAAAAGATTATAAAAGATTATTCATTATTACAATGTAATGTAGAAGAACTTTATTTAGGCCTAGTTTTAATTAGATTTGTCGAACTCGATGCAAAGCGATGCTACGGCTTCCTTTGTTTACATTGCTTTCATCGGTGCCACGTGACCAATGACGTTGCTTGAATTGCCTCCATTAGCATTTTTTCTAATTACATTAAGCCTTCAATTGGTTAAATTACAGTCGCATTTGATACCTTTCTTTTGATATGTTTATCTTTCTAATTATCAGTATCTTTGCGATAAAGATCAGAAAATTTCACAACAAGCAATTTATGTAATATATTCTTCTTACATTTCTTGGGTTATTAGATATTAAGTTAAAGTTAAAGGTACATAACTTTTCAAAGTGGTGCAAATTTCAATCATCTTTAGTATGTAAATTTTAGATGTGGGTGTATTTTTATTCATAATTTTATGCTTGCTAATTAAAATAGTAGACTTAAGCTTTCGTGCAAATTTCGTCGAGAACAATAATCTAAGCGTTCTAATTGACATCCAGATTTCAGATAAACTCCAAAAATTGCAGTTTTGTACAGATTTTCCAATCGTATCAAATTAGAAACGATGCAGTAAGTTTTTCTATAGGAAAAGAACAGTTTTATGGATTTTAAATTGAAGGGTAAATTTATCAATTTGAAACAACATGATCTTGATCGAACCTTTAACTGGAAAAATATTGAAAAACACTTTAAGAACATGCCTGCATATGTAAAATTAACTAAATAACTTTTAATCAGTATTAGCAATTAAATGTGTGGAGAATTAAACCAATTAAATTATCTAATGGAAAAAGAATGCGAGTTTTCAATTTCTTATAAAAAATATGTCTCCTAAAATTTAGGAAAGTCCTGTTCGCGTGTGTAGAATGTCAAACAGATCTTGGATTGTTCTGAGGCGGGGTGGAAGGGCACGTTACTTCTGCCGCATTTGAAACAAATTGCGCATTTCTTAAATTTACAATTATATTTAAATGAAAAACTAAATTAACAGTTTTCTCAGAAAACGTAAATTTAATAAGTAAAAAAGTAAAAGAGGGCTGAAAATTGAAAAAAAAAAAAGATTCAAAAAAATATTTTAGAAAAAGTTTATAGAAAAATAACATGTAACTGTAAACTTTTCTCTTTTTTTTTTTAAATAATGATGTCTCAAAAGCGTAAATAAAACACAATCTTACCAGTAAACAAAACACAAACTTACCGGAGAAAAAAATTGCTTCAAGGAACTAAAATTGTCAGGTAAGAAGACACTTTGCTTTTAAATTAAAGTATTAAAAAAAACGCTATTTGAGGAAACTGGTGCTTAGCACTACGAAAATGAATTGAATAAAATTAAAAAGACTGAAAAGCTCTTAAAACGAAGCGTGTTTGCTATTTTGATTATTTGCTGAATGCATACAACCTATTAATGTTCATTCCTTTCTTTCACGATACTTTTTTTGACGATATTTTTTCCAGAACGTACGTTCCATTAAGGAAAGAAAAAATACTCTTCTGCTATAACGACAAACAAAAAAAAAATTGTTATTTTAGCCATGTGGGCGGGGGCAGATCTGTTTATACAACTCAACTCTTGTTTGCTTCTTACACTAATTAAAACGCTAGCATGCCCGTTTTTAGCCCACTTTCCCGTAAAAGTTAAAAAAATAATAATAAAGCATGAAAGAAGGCTTAATGTATCGTAAAAATACTGTTAAAAATAAATTAAAAAAAGGGGGGAAGTAATTCAACAAAAATTGAAAAATAAAAAAAATTGAAAGTTGGATTTTGAGACAGGTAAAATGTGTGTCTGTCGGTCAGTCTGTCCCCTCCCCCTAATAACTTTTGAACGAATTGTCCGATTCGAAAAATTCTTTTTGCATTCGAAAGATCTCGGTGAGGACATCGACTTTTACTTTTCGATTTGAACAAAGCTTTGCTCAATTTTGAACAGTTTACTCTGGGCAAAAATGAAGTGACTATGGGCAAAAATGAAGTGACTACGGGCAAAAATGAAGCAAATTATGTTAACTCTGGACACAAGATCCAAGTTTCTAAGCATATTCGGAGAAGCTCTCGGCGTGAAATATTGATTTGAACAATTTTTATTCATTTTTTAACAGTTCAAAAAAAAAAATTAATATTAGCGCCAATGGGGAAATTTCAACCCCATATAAATCCTGATCTAACTGACGGATTTGCTTGCAACTAACTTTATCGGAAAGATGTTAAGCTGTAAAACATGTACTGATACGAAGTACAACAAGAACTGAACGAGCCTATTTTCCTATGATTTTTTTTATCTGGATTTTTAAGGATATTTCTCAATGAATAAATAATTAAGTGAATGAAAAAAAATAAATAAGTGAATGTATACATGAATGGGTAAATGAGTGAATAAATGAAAGAAGGAATGAGTGAGTGAATGAATATGTACACTTCTCAAAACAATTAAGGGATCACTACTTTGGAATGATCGTGTACAAGAATAAGTTTTATAATAAATATGAGAATTTGACCTTTGGTACTGGACACCTTTAATGAGAAACAACAGAGGTTGTTTTTTGTTTCTTGGCTTTGGATTAGTATAGATAATTCTGATGTTTTTGTAAACACACCGAAACAGGAATGAAAAAGAGCAAGATTCCAAGTACTAACCAGTTGTCAATCGAACTTACAAGGTGCAGTTCACTCATTTTCTGTTTGCTTCGTTCCGTTTACGTACTATGGCAGGTGTTAGAAGATTTCTTTCCGATAATGATGTTACTAGGGCTGTCACATGGATTGAAGGTGGTGTTTCTCAACGTCAGGTGGGTCAAAGGTTAGTTGTAAGTCAATCAATGGTTTCAAGACTTTGGAACGGCTACCAACAACTAGAGACTGTCCATAGAAGGCCAGGTCAAGGGCGGAGGAGGTCCACTTCAGCCCAAGAGAACAGGTATTTACGTCTAAGTGCCCTCAGACGCAGATTTGCAACAGCCAGGGAGCTGCAAAATGAACTACGCTGAGCAACGGGCACCCAACGGGGACGAAATCGACTTCGGAAAGTGAATTGAGATCTAGACGACCAGTCCAAGTACTTCGGCTTACAGCACGTCACAAAAGAGAAAGAATGTAGTTTGCTTGGACACACAGACGTTGGCAGCTAAGGCATTGGGCATTGGCGTAAAGTACTCTTTCCTGATGAGTCTAAATTTACCCTTTTTGGTAATGATGGTCGGGCTAGAGTATATAGAAGAAGGAATGAACGTTTTATACCCTGCTGCTTATCTTCAAGGGTCCCATTTGGAGGTGAATCAATAATGGTATGGGATGGAATAATACTCAATGATCGTACAGACCTTGTAGTCATCCGCAACGGATCCCTGACCGCCCAGAGGTATGTTAACGAGGTGTTGTATGTCCAGATACGTCATAGAGCAGAAGCAGGAGGGCATAATTTCATTTTTATGCACGATATGGCCCGTCCCCACACTGCAGGGATCGTGAGTCAGTACCTACAAGCCCACAATATCACCACTTTGGGGTGGCCCGCTTGCAGCCCGGATCTGGATCCCATCGAGCATGTCTGGGATCAACTGGGAAGAAGTATCCGGAGCCGGCAAAACCAAACCACCACTTTGGATGAGCAGGAAATCGCTCTTCGAGAAGAGTGCGAGCGTTTGCCTCAAGAAAGCTTCAGGAGGCTTATAAGAACCATGCCCCGGCGAATCCGAGCTGTGATTTCTGTCAGAGGAGGAAACACAAGACACTGAGCCATTAATTGTAACACAAAAACAGCTTTTTGTTTACTTTTGATTTTAATAATTAAAGGGTTTTCATTTTGATTTTGGTAGTTTTTTAATTATCTCACCTATTCCCAATACACAACAAAAATTATTCAATAATTAAACAAAGATTTAGTAGCCATTTGAATTGCCTTTTAAAATAATATAACATATAAGCAGTTTTTAAACTGTTAAAAAAATGACAAGCTTATAAATAAGTGATCCTTAATTGTTTTGAAGAGTGTATTATGTGCTGAAAAAGTATATTTGAAGTAGTTAAGAACTAAAGCTAAATGAGAAAGAGATAGCTAGATTATAAATATGAATTTGAATTATACGGGAAAGTAGGCTAGTATAGTTCTAGATGGAAATTCTTGTTGACTTATTAAAGTATCCTCTTTTACATCTAAACTGATTGTAGGGATGAATGCAAATTACGTTTGCATTTTAGAAATGCAAACGTAAGTGTTCAGGAAGTTGCACTTCAAATATTCAGTGTCGATCGCTCCGAAAAACGCCCTACATCCCTATTAACGCCTCAATGAAACGAATTAACAGTTAATTACAAACTGTCAAAATATTTGTATTAAAACAACTGCATCTCATTTATTTCTTTTTTGTATTTTAGGCCACTTTAAAATTCTGTTTGCTTTAAACATTGTATTAAAATTCTCATTCGCATTCTACCTTTTTTTTTAATACAGCGGTGTATTTGCGAGAAAGCATTCTAATGAACTGCACTGTATATATTTTCTAGATTAATTTCCTTATATTTTTATTTTTACTTACTCTTTAAAATTGCAAATGAAGTATATGAAACTCATCTTCCAGTAGTAATGCATAATTTTGAAATTTGTTAATTTGTGCTACCAAACGTTGAAGCAATAAGAAATAAATTATCAGAAATTGCTGTAAGAAAGGAAGTTTCAAACTATACTGTACAATTATGAAGAATAGGGAACGAAATTTTGTTCCATTATTCTGAGCAGGAAGATGTATTTGCCAATGTATCCCTTAGCTGATTATCCCTTCTTAATGTTGTTTTTTAGTTCAAAATGTCGCAATTGGCTTGGAAAAACTTCGCGTGTCTGATTGATCCCTCCTCTTTACTTTGTTGTTTGCAAATCAAATTATCCTTACTCTTCCCACGGTGCAGTTTTCCTGAATTGCGTCATTATAGGTAATTTGTTCCGATTGCGAAAGTACTTATTTAAAACAATTTGTTTACAGTAAGTACTTTTATCTATTAGATCTTGACGTCAAATTGGTATGCAAGTTTATATAAACACAGCAAGAGGATCTGAGAATTACAATTCAAATTGTTCATTGTTGGAATACGAAACTGTCAGAGCATGATGCCCCAGATCATAATAAAAATAATGCTTGCAAGAGTTCATATTATTGTTCATTTATTTAGGAATATTTTTAATTTTTCTTGCTGTCTTTAAAAAAAGGAAAAATTATTTTTTTAATAGCTTGTCATATTTACAGATATTATTACATTGTGCATTACATTAAAAAAATAGAGAGAGAGTGGTGGTTTTCACCTTCCCTAGACATTTAATATTTTCATTAAATAAACAAAATTATCTTTTGGAGTCAAAACAAAATATGTATTCTTATGAAATATTGCCTTTGGTTAGGGATTAAACTTATTATCATTACTGGATTTTTTTCATGCATTTTTACCTAAAGTCATTTTAAGTAATAACCGATGAGAAATATAGATTAAGTTTGCAATGGGGTTAAGCATTGCCATCTGATTACTTAGAAAGTTTACGATTTAAAAAAATATTCTACGTCTAGAAAAGTTATCTTTCTGAGAAAATTTTTTAATGTAGGAAACCTGAATAATAATATTCTAAGTGTTTGGGTAAATCGAGTAGTTTATTTATATAAATAAAACAGAGTTTGTGTAAACGTGTGATTTGTTTCATTTTCATTATATCATTACAGACAAACACTTTTTCCTTAAGAACCCGTTGGTGCACTTGTGTATTAAAACCAATATATTTATGCAGACATTCTACATTTTGAATTCAGAGCAATTTTCTGCAGCAGAAATAATTTATTTCATTCATTAGAACATTGATCTAATCGAAATAGAACTATAGTAACGTGAATTCAAACTCTGATATTTACGTTAAAAAGTCACAAATCTATTACCACGTAACTCACTGTTTAAACTTCCGTTGATCACAGTTTTTTTTCTGTAATCAACGCTTATACGAAAGCTCAGTTATTATCATCGTTATTATTGTTACTATTTTGGAAATAGAAATGTTTGAATTTTCTACAGTGCAACGTTGCGTTTGAGCTGAGTGTTTATTTATATATATATATATATATATATACATATATATTTTGCATTTAACATTTAATTACTTTTTACTTTATTAATTTTTTGCTTGTTTGTATATATATATATAACTTTTTATATTAAGACTTTATTAAGACCTAAAGTGGTAATTTACTATTTATTCAAATGATTATACGACTTGTTAAAAGATGAAAGTACAAATTTCATTAGAAATCAATGCGAAGATCAAAGGAAAAATCGATTCTTTTCTTGAATTCTAAAAACATGTTAGCATTTTTATGATTTGTGTAAAAGCTTTTACGTTTGTTTGATTTATCTTTCGAGTTACCAAAGCGAACAAATCCAACTTATCACATCAAGGCAACAGCTAATAAATTGTGATAGCATTGATGTGGTTTGAAAAGCAGAAGAAAAATCCAGATTACTTTAATGGAAGCGCAATAATTCTCAAATGATGTTTTGGACTGAGGTTTTTCATAAGTTAAATGAAAAATGAAGGATAAATCTGAAAATAAAATTGTAATCTTGTATAGTGAAGTAGTTTTATATTATAAACGATATGGTGTGTATTGCAAATGTAATGAGGTTTTTTATCACTTATGCTAAGAGTTTTTTTCCTCCTACGAATTTTCGACGAATTTCAATGCCTTTGAATATGAAGTGGTGAAAAACCTACTGGTGTAAGTCACATTTTTAAAAAAGGTAGTGAAAAATTTCCAGGATATGGGATGCCCATCTACCTTTATTTACAGTAAACTAAAGAATACTCCAAAAATTTATCAACGGATAGCACCATTAGTTATTTCTTTTTAAATACCGTAACGTTAAAACAGCAATGCAAAATACCGTTTTTCTCAAGATATTAATCTCTTGACTAAAATCACTATCTACCTCACTATCACCATCACCCTCCGTGCGTGAAAAGACGAATTTAAAGGTTTTAAGAATTTTATAGGATTTTTTTTTTTTTAATTTTCCCATTTATCTGACAATACATAAGTAGTGAGAGATGACTTTTAAAATTAATTTTTAATTTATATCAACGATTTCGCCAACATTAAGTACATAAAGTTAGCAATGTTGCTAAACAGTTTTTAGCATAAAATTCTTCTTTATTTTTTGTTTTAATCTAATCATGCATTCAGCTGCTATCAGCGCGAAAAAATATATTACTTAATCTTTATGAATCTCAATGAAAGACCCGTGTAGTGATAAAAGAATCCTTGCATCTATACTTTAGACGAAACTAAATGCCATGCTGTAGTGGTAAAAATAGAAACGGAACTATAAACGAAGACATTTTACTTAATGGGGAAGAAAATAGTGTCTCTGATGAGGTAACTTTCTTACTAGTAGTTAATGCGTAAGTGCTGTCATATCAGGAGTTAGAGAGCCGTTTAGAGCAAATGTAAAAAAAAGAGGGACTTGTTATCTACAAAAAATAGCTAGTGCAGTTTCTTATGCATTAATGCATACAAATAATTATTTCTACACTTTACCACTGGTATATGTTGTGCTACTATATACCAAGACAACATAAGTTCACACTTTTCGCAAGGAAATCGGGTATAGAAAACAAAGAGATTTATATTGCTATTATCTCCTGACGTTGATTTTGATGTTTAATATTTATGCTTATTATGGGCACTCTAATGTAGCAAGTGATACAAAGAGCAGAACAAGATTCAGTGCACAGATAAACCCGGATGCATTTAAGTAACCTTTACATTTCATTGAATCCTGTAATATTTAGGCGACATATGATTGGTTGGCGTGTAAAAATGTCATCCCTCTTCCTTATAGCATATTTTGCAGTCCAATTATTGCAACATTATTTTGAGAAATATCTTTCACTGAGAACTTTGGCTCAATATTTGCTTCGTCAAATATTTGTTTTTCCTTTCCCGTTTGGCATTTTCTTCGTACTACAAGTTGTTGCATTTTATTTTAGCGCATTGGTTGCGATTTTTGACGGAAAGGAATAAAATTTTAAATGCTGCCATCTATGTGTACTTTTACTTTTTATTTATAATAAACGTTTCCATAATTATTCTCAAACTGATATCGTTATTAAATAAAAATAATTCATTTCCTCATGAATAAAACTTTTGTAAATATTTTGCTGACAGTTGATAATATAAAAAATATGTGGAACGTAAGAATGCAAAATATCAGTCGAAGTAGTTAATAAGACTATTAATTTCGTAAAAAATTTCAATGCAAATTAAATGTTCCATGATTGGAAAATTAGCTTATGAGCCGTTTTAACAATTTTATTTCGTTTTATGTACTGAAACTTTTCTCTTAAAAAATAATTAATTAATAATAAATAAATAAATGTTCATATTATATATATATACCTGTATGTATATATATATATATATATATATATATATACACTTTTTCTTCTAGTCGGAGGAACGTCCTACTTAAAACAAATGAAACCCATGTAGGGTTCCATTTCTTTAAAAAGATTCTTTGACATAAACATAGCAAAACTGTAACATTTACATTTCATTTTTTTAAGATTGAATTGGCATATTAAATCGCTCTTGCGTCTTTTTTTACAACTAAAAATTTTCGTTTCTTATTTATTAACCGTTGTAGTGTACATATGGCATAATTAGCGAAAAACACGTTATTAGCGGAATATACATTAGTACAATGTTATGTGTTGTTTCTTTTTTAATTTAGGAAGTGATTTGTCCTTTAGATTCACGAATTTATAAAAACATAGAGCTTTTATCTTTTTTTGGTTTTAAATTATTAGTCCTTCCCGAACGAAAGAGGAAAAAAAGCGAATCTCGATTTTTTAACGAACAAAATAATAAGAAAAATGACTTCAAAGCAACTTTTAATTAGTTCATTAACAAATTTTAAAATTAATAATTTGGTTACAAAAAAAAAAAACTGGAATAAAAACAAACAATGAGTTCATTTTCAATATAGAAGAGAAAATGCTAGTAACTTTTTTTTACGATTCAAAACTTCTTTCATAAAGGTCGCATCTAAAAATACAGTTAAAACGTTAATTTTTACTTGTATATTGCTATGAGTAAGCAACCAGTCATTATAACAGCACGAATTTATATAAAAAGGAAATTTAGTGTGAATAAATTTTAGTGTTACCTATAATGAAGTTACATTTAGATTATCTGAAGAACGAAATTTGCTACTCTAAGTTGGAAGGAAAAAAAACATGGTCGACGCATCTGTGCACTAATCAATCAGTGGTCTCAAAACTTTTACAGGGTCCATCGCACTATAAAGGTTGTTTAAAGGCAACCCGGATATAAACGAATAGCTTTTGATGTAAGTAGACCAGAAACAGTAGCGCAACTGATAATTTGAAAAATCCGAATATTTAATGAAAGCTGTAGAAAAGTTGTGGGGATGGTTATAACTTACTAGTTTAAATTGTCATTTTATGCTAAAATACTCTAGATAAAGTAAATTGTAGATATAGTAAATTGCATATAAAATTTATGAATACAAATGTGAAAATGTATATTGAGAGAGTATGTATCGTGCTATTATATAAGTTATACGATATATAAGTTACAATGATATATACCTTTTGATAACAATTGGCAAATTTATTTAAGAACATTAATTTTACAGAACTCACACTATTATTTACGCATAAAATTGCATATTAAAACCTTGTAATCAAACAAATTAATAAATAATCAGATCTAAAAAACAACCTGTTATCACAATATATTTCAGTCCCATTTATATGATTTGAATTAATTTCGGGCAAAAAAATTGCAATATTTAGCATAAATTCAAAAATTCGTCAATTCAACGGTTCTCAACTTGTAAGACGTTCCACTGCTGGGACGCGTCAAATATAGAACTAAGATGCGAACATAACGAAGAAAAAATGAATTGACAAATTTATTAATATACAGAAAGGAAAGTTAAACAAAATACACTGACAGTATGACAATAAAAAAGAACGCATGTTTTTACTGATTTAATTAAACGTATAAATTTATTTATATCAAAGCTACTCAAGGCATTTAATGGTTAACTTATGAACGCTAATCTAAAACTTTCAGTTTTCTAATTTATACAATGTATTTCAAAACAGTTTCTTGTGTATGTGTGTGTGTGTGTGTGTGTGTGTGTGTGGGGAGAGAGAGAGAGACAGAGAGAAAGGGCAGCCTGTTTACAGGGTATATAAATAGAATAGATACACAGAGCTTTAAACATATTCGTGATGGTACTGCAATTTATAACATTTTACATTCATTCATAACTCTTATCATCCCAATTATGATGCATGCCGCTCAAACAATTTGTTCAAATGATTTAAATTGTAACGGTAAACATTTTTCATAACTGATGTTCTACCGAAGCACTAAGCTAACATAATCGGATTTACTTCGGTTAATTAAGCGATGGTTTACAAAGTTTATCTTAGAGTTTTGGCAATTACATTGCTAAAGCTCCTGATTATGCCACAGCTGTTGCACATATTCACAACTAATATGTCAGGAGCCAAATGGCAATGATGTATTTCGTAAGAGAAAATTTTGGCTACAATAGCGAAGCTAATCTGGAAAATCTATCCGCCGAGATTAAATTTAAAAGTAATTTAACACTTCCAGAAGATTAAGGTAGTAAGTTCAAAATGAAAAACAATGCAATGGATTGGGTTTACTGATTACAACTTATTTCTCAAGTATGAAACATGTTTTTATATTAACTAAAAATATGGGAGCTACCCGATAATTTAACAAATATTCTTAAGGAATTTCTCTGCTATGGTAAAGAGGAAATTTTTCATTGAAAAGTAAACTAAAAAAACTATATATCACACCCATAGATCATGACATGAACCAAAAAGACAGATATAAAGAAAGAAAGCCTCAAAACTCAAATATTTATATCAAAATATGTGCTAAAACTAGCATAATGGCATTATATACGAATTACTGTAAAACTCCGTTAAAACGCGGGTGTCGGGGGACATCTTTGGCACCCACCTTATAACATAACCGCGGTATAGTAAAACTTTTCTTCCCCCTACAGTATAATTTTTTCTTTTCTTTTTTATTGCTATTTTATTCACTGTAATTGCTGTGCAAGAAGCACAAGCACACATCTCAGATGCGCAATCAGTCTATCGAGTGATAGGTTATAAACCAACTATGTTCCGAGAAAAAAAGTGCTTAAAAATCTCTCTATGTAACCAGCATGGGATTGTGAAGGGGAAGAGGCCTTAAGGAAAAAATTAGATTTGGAAGGGGAGGAACGCTCTTTTCACTTCGAAATATGTTTACTTTTCAGGAATGCTAAAGAATCTGAAATACAACGATTGATAGCTCTATAAAAGAAGTTACACACGCATACCTAAACTTCTGAAAATGGAATAGTTAAGCATTGAACTGAACAGTCCCTGACAGATTGAGCTCCACCCACGTCAAGAGAAACAAATCAGGGCCATTGCACCCGATTTTGAAATCAAGCAATATGTTCTAGGTTGAAAGACAGAAAAAGGTGTACATCACGCCTATCACAATAGGGCTTTATCTGTTAGTGTGCCTGGTAGGTGATGGGTGCTCTTTAGCTAGAATATTTGTGTGCTAGGGCTGGCTTTATTTACAATGGTAAATAAGGAATCTCCTTTAAATGGCAATGATAAAGGGTGGTTTAAACGTCGGTAGACATGATAGTCACCGCTGTATGTCCGATTCCGCGTTATACGTTATACTGAGGCGCGGTATAATGGGGTTTCACTGTATTACTAATATCTATCTCAGTGCTTCCCAAAGTGTAGTACGCAAACCTCCGGGGATACGGAAAGCCTTTGAGGTGGGTACACAGTGCACAGGGCTGAGAACTTCGGGTAAATGCCTCTGTTTGAAATCAGGGCTAGATAAGAGAAAAGGGCTAGTTCACTCCTTTGAAGTAACCCTCACCGCTCTGATGAGTCTTCCGGTTTCTGCTCTGACGTCACTGCGCTGACCGGGGAGAAAGGGAGAAAGACCCAGAAAGGCGGGAGCAGAAATTAACACTCGATTGTGGGTTGATTCTTTGTTTTCTGGCGATTTTCAATTTCTTTTTTCTGGTGATTCTAATTATTTATCTTCATTTTACGCAAGTTATTATTTTTTATTTGTGTTCAGTTTCACCTGAAATGTCAGTGTGCGTAATAGCAACTTGCAAGAACACTCACAGAAACTGCAAGGGGAAAAACATTGTTTTATACGTGTTCCCCAAAGCGAACTATGCAAAGAATGGCTGCAGAAACGCCGTCGAAATGATCCTGTAAACATAAAAAATGAAAGGATCTGTAGTGAGCATTTTGTTGAAGAGGATTATGAAGATGACATGAAGAACAGATTGCTTATATTGCCTATTCGAAAAATTTTGAAGCCCATTGCTACACCAAAAATAAATATTCCAGCAGCCTGTAATTTGCAATAAAATTCTCCTCGTCAAGAAAGGCAGAAGAAGTGGGAAATCATTGTGAGTGCGTTGCATAATTTAAAAACCCTCAGTCTGAAAAAAGATAAATTAGAAGAAAATTTAAATGTCAAAAGGTTACGTTCATTCCCTAATGTATGCAATAATTCTTAAAACAAAAATGTGATACCCTGGGGAAAAAATTACAAGAAAGCAAAGCAGAGAATGTAAAATTTTAAAAATATATATCTTCAAAGAATAAAAAGATGGCAGATCTGCAAGAAAAAATTTTCCAAAAAAATTCGAGAGCAAGGAAGGAAATTTTTAAATTAAAATCCAATTTTGAAAAGCTGGGCAACTTGCATAGGAAAATTGAAAATATTTTCACGAAATCACAAATAAAAGTTTTAATGTCAGGTTGTCAAACTTTTAAGTGGAAAGCTGCAGATATTTCTCGATGCATTGCGTTGAGATCCCTTTGTACAAAAGCGTATGACTTTTGGAAGTCCAAGATAGGAATTCCCTTACAAAGTGACTTTACACTTTACAAGGGAACTTTGTAAGCGTTTTACAAACACTTTAAAGCGATGGTGTGCAAAATTATCATGCGAGCCAGGATTACAAAAAGACATCTTAAAGCTTATGCAAATAAGTTCAGAAAATTTAAATTGTGTTGAAAAGATCTGTGTGCTTAGTTTTGATGAGATGCACGTGGCTTCCGATATATGCTATGATGCTGGGCTAGACCAAATACTTGGTCCATATAAGAAGGTTCAAATGGTTCTAATTAGAGGTCTTTTTTCTAATTGGAAGCAACCTGTCTTTTACGACTTTGAAGTTTCAATGGACCAACAGCTTTTATTCAACATATTGAAATATTTAGAAGCAATTGAAATTGTTGTGAAAGTCAGTGTGACGTCAGAGTAGGGGGCGTATGACGTCAGAGCATCGTCGCAGGGGGCGACTCGGGGAACGGATGAAAAAGACGGAGTTGGTGAGATGCTCTTGAGAAGAGCGGAAGCAACGATGTGTTGTGTCTTTAGTTATATGTTCCTTTGTAAATAGTTTTGTACATAATAAATGTGTTGTGTTCGTGAATCGAAGATGTCTTATTTCGAGTCGTAGAGAGATGTCGGAAGTCGTCGGGTAAAGAGAAATATCACACGCTCCTTTTCGAGAACCAGAGTCTGTATAAAGGTAAGAAGAATTAATTTATTTACTATTGTATTGAAGAGTTGTATTGAAGAAGAAAATGTTTAGTATAAAAGGATTAAAAAAGGAAGATTTAGTCATTGTGGCTAAAGAGTTAGGCCAGAAAGTGGAAGCAGAACATAGAGTAGTAGACCTAAAAGCATTGATTGAAAATAGTCCTCAGTATACGGATGATTTTGATTTTGTGAAAGAATTTTTGAATTCAACGGTTAATGAGCGTATTGAAAGAGAAAACGAAAATAAAGCGCGTTCAAAAGAAGATCAAGGAAATGCTTTAGAATTAGAGAAAACGAGATTAGAACTAGCTAAAACACAGTTAGAAATTGCTAAGTTTCAGGCAGAAAGCAGGAGTGCTAATACTGGTGTGGGTGAACAAATAGCGAGTGGTACCTCTTTAGAAAGTTTAATAAGAAGTGTTAGAACGTTAACTGTTGCAGTACCGACAAAATGCCATACGTGGAATTTATTTTTTACTTCTTTGGAAAAGGCGTTTGAAATAAAAAATGTAGCTGAAGAGTTTAAAGTAGAAATTTTATTTAATTTGTTAGGTGAAAGAGCGGCAAATTTACTAGTTTATGTAGACGCAGAGGAGATGAAGGATTATCAAAGGGTTAAAAATATAATTTTGAAAGAATTTCAACCGACCCCAGAAGCTTGTTTGGATAATTTTCTCTCAGCGAAAAGATCGAAAAACGAAAATCATATGCAGTTCGCGAGTAGAATTAGAGCAAATTGGGATTTCTATTGTCAGCTGAGAAAAGTAACAGATTTTGAAACGCTGAATGAGTTAATAGTTAGCGACAGGTTGTTAAATGCTTTAGATCCAGAAACGAGTAGTTACATTAAAATCAAACAATTGGATACGTGGTTACGACCAAGGGAAATGGCAGAACTTTGTGATAATTGGTTTACCTCTAAGGGTAGAACATTTTCCGAATTGTATGATAAATCAACAAGATCTCATAACCAACCCGAAAACGGATTTAGAGATCAGTCTAGAGAAAAATATATACCACCCCATGTAAGAAATAATTTTGGTAATTATAATAATGTGGATACATTAAAAGTATGTAAGCTATGTAAACATGTAAATCATTTAAAGTTTTGTCCGATAAAGAATAAAAGCGCAGTCAGTGCTACACAAATGAAAAGAGATTCGTTGCATATCAAAAATAAAACGGAGGATAAGTTAGTAGCGAAAGTGAAAACCGAGTATTTTGACTGTGAAACATTAAAATCTGAGGGTTTACAGTATAGATATATTATGTTGGAAGGGAGGAAAATTAAAGCTTTAATTGATTCTGCCGCAGATATGCCCATCATTAATTCGAAGGTCATTCCACCAGCTTTAAGAAACAGTGACTCTTCTAAAGTTAAATTGATTTCTGCATTTGGTGAAACAATAATAGCTGATTTGCAAACATTTCCAATAGCATTATATGATGACAGCAATCTTACTAGTTCATATAGTAATGTGCTATTTTCAGTGACGGAAAAACTAGTGGTCGATTGTATTATAACCCCGGAAGTCTTAGGAATGTTAGAAAGTCTTATCGCTAAAAAGGGGGCTGACGAGAGCAGGGAACGGGGGAAAGCTGGACACACGTGGCCTCAGACGGAGCATATGAACTGGGAGTCCGAGTCGATAGAAGGAGGGGAGGAAACAGCGTATTTTGAAGAAGTAGCGAGGGGAGTCAATCAGACAGGATGCGGGAAAGAAACAGATCGGTTTACAGAAAGCACATCGCAGAGTGAAAGTGGGAAATTTATGACTTGTTGCGTGTCGACGGAGAGTGAGAGGGAGAAGCAAGAGGACGTTGGTCAGTTTTCGGAAGGCGAGGTTTTTAAAAGACAGCAAAGAAGTTGCGAGACTTTACAGGGAGCTATTAAGGATGCGGAATCAGGAAAGAACGGGTATTTCAAAATGGATAATTTAATTTATCATAAAGATAAGATTTCGGGAGATACCGTTAGTCAGTTAGTAGTGCCGAAGGTTAGAAGGGAACAAATTTTGAAGTTAGCACACGAATCGATTTTCGCGAATCATTTGGGAATGAGAAAAACAAAAGAAAGGATTCGTTATTCATTTTATTGGCCGGACATGGCAAAGCAAATAGAGCTATATTGTAAGTCTTGCAAAGAATGTCAGTTACGAAGTAGGGAAAGATCGAGCGATCAAATTCCTATAACTCCAGTAAATAGACCGGAATTTCCGTTTGATCAGGTGACTTGTGATATAATCGGTCCGATTGAACCAGCATCAGCACGCAAACACAAATATGTTTTATGTTTAATTGATCAACACTCTAGATGGCCGGAGGCGGTGCCATTAAAGACTATAACTGCAAGGGCAACGTGCGAAGCTTTGCTAGAAATATTTATGAGGACGGGAATTCCTAGGGTAATAGCAAGTGATCAAGGAACGAATTTTATTTCGAAATTAACTCAAGAGTTCCACGCTAGATTAGGGTCATCACCAAGATTCGCTACTGCGGGACATCCACAAAGCTCCGGATTAGTGGAAAGATATAATCAAGTTTTAAAGCGCATGTTACACCACGTCATTAGAGACGATCCAAAAAATTGGGATAGATATATTCCTTACTTGTTATTTGCATACAGAGAAATTCCAAATTCTACCACGGGTGTGTCACCTTTTAAACTAATGTACGGGCGAGAAGTTAGGGGTCCACTTTCAGTGTTAAAATCTACTTGGGCAGGGGAAGTACCGTTACCTATAAGCATGGGCAAGAGCGCAATTGAATATTTAGAGGAATTAAAGATTAAATTAGAAAAGGCTGCGGAGCAGGCTTCTTTAACAGCTGAGGTGAAACAAGGGAATTATGCGAGATGTGCTAACCGGCGGGCAGTGCATAAAGAATTTAAGCAGGGAGACCAGATATATTTATTGATTCCAGATTCTAATAATAAATTATATGTTAGATGGACAGGACCAGCTAATATATTAGAGCGATGTAAACCCGATTCTTATAAGGTCAAATTATTAGATGGGAGTATCAAAACGGTTCATGTAAATAAAATTAGGAAATTCATTCCTAGAATACAGGCAGTGGGCGTAATATTCCAAAATGAAGAGGAATTGGGGGAGGTTCAGCCCACACCTAGTACGAGCGATACTCCGAGTTCTTTCAAACTTAGTGAGCTTGATTTACGTCATTTGGATGACGTTAAGAAGGAAGAAATTTTAGAATTATTGAAGAAATATGAAGCCTTGTTCTTGAACAAAGTCCAAATTGCAAATGTCGGAGAACATAAAATCAAAATAACTGACTCAGAAAGGAAAAAGCCATGCATCTACAGAATTCCGGAAGTATTAAAGCCTCAGGTGGTGATACAGAGCGAAGAATTGTTGGCATTAGGCCATATAGAAGAAAGCCATGCTGAGATTTCACATTCTGTACTATGTGCGATGAAAAAGGATGGTGCTCTCAGACTCTGTGTAGATCTCAGAACTTTGAATGCCGTAACAAAACCCGACGACTTCCCTATTGCAAATGCAACAGACTTGTTTCAAATAGGAAAAGCGAACATCACGACTTCAATCGACTTGCTGAAAGGACATTGGTCCATATCTTTAGAAAAGGAAAGTCGAAAAGCAAGTTTTAAGACACGCAGAGGACGGTACTCCTTTAAAATTATGCCGTTTGGGCTAAGAAACGCAGCAGCCACGTACCAAAGAGTGGTGAACAAAGCTCTTTCACTATATCAAGACTTTGCGAGAGCGTATCTGTTTACAAAACTTACGGAAAAGAAATCTTCAGAAGAATTAACTTAGAAAGAAGAGTTCGTGTCGGTGTTTGTCAGCACGAAAAACTGTCTCGTAGACGCACCAAATCGCAACAATCCAATGCTTGGCCAGCCATTTGTTATTCAATGTGATGCCGCATCAATTTTTAGTGACTTTTTGAACATTTTTCTATTTTGATATTTATGATTTGTGTACTTTTCTAATATCTTCAAGTATTTTAATTTGTTTGTTTTATGATTTAGGATTTATAGTGTTCAAGGGTTTGAAGCTATTTTGAAACTGTAGCTTCAATTTTAGGTGGGGGGTGTGACGTCAGAGTAGGGGGCGTATGACGTCAGAGCATCGTCGCAGGGGGCGACTCGGGGAACGGATGAAAAAGACGGAGTTGGTGAGATGCTCTTGAGAAGAGCGGAAGCAACGATGTGTTGTGTCTTTAGTTATATGTTCCTTTGTAAATAGTTTTGTACATAATAAATGTGTTGTGTTCGTGAATCGAAGATGTCTTATTTCGAGTCGTAGAGAGATGTCGGAAGTCGTCGGGTAAAGAGAAATATCACAGTCAGTTTCGGATTTAGGAGGATGTTGCACACTTTGGAAAAATCTGAGAATAAACACAGATTCAAATTATTTTATTAGCCCAAGTAAAACACCTACGAAGATTTTTGTTTTCGCTGACATGCCCCATTACATAAAACTATTGCGAAACCACTTTTTGGATTCCGGAATAACTTTGGAGGATGGTACTGTAATAAATGCACAAATAGTAGAAGAGTTTTTAAGTAAAGACACGGGGGAGATTAAACTTTGCCATAAGCTTAAACCTTCATATTTGTCAGTAAAAGGAAATGATCGACAAAAGTAACACCAGCTAAAGTTCTATTTTCAGCCACTATAGCCAAGGGAATTTTGAAATTTACAGGAGACAAGAAAGCGCATGATTTTTAAACTAATAGATGACTTTTTTGATATAATGAACAGCAAGACTTTAGAACCACCTGCTGGGAAAGATATGAAGGCAGCTTTTGGTCATCAAATTATTTTGCGAAACAAAAAGGGGTTCTCAACGCAATGATGGAAGCTACTCAAAAAATGAGGGTAAATGGAAAAAAAGGGCTTTTATCCTTTCAAAAGGGAATTATTATTTCTATTAAATCCTTATTTTCTTTGTTGGAAGATATGAAATGCATGGGAGTGAAGTACATCTTAACAACAAGGTTGACTCAGGATGCCCTAGAGAGTCTCTTTAGTCAAATTAGAGGTCTCGGTCGCTTTAATGACCATCCAAGTCCTTCAGAAGTTATCAAAAGATTTAAACACCTTTTGATGGCCAATAAACTTCCAAATCTTTCCTATAAAATATGCACAGATAGAGAAAGATCAGAAGTGAGTTCTTATTTGACTGCCGAGATTATAGAGAAAGCATTTGATAGCGATTTTAGCCGAGTGACTTCATAAAATATTGGAAGTGAAAAGGAAACAGAAAATATTGATATAAATAAAATAGAAGCCCAATATGAAACTCAGAACGTAAATGACATAATGACGGTATTGGACAGTATGCCTTTGTCGTGGGATATTGATTTTAATTTAGAAAAGCATGACATTGATCCACAAGAAAAAGAAGGTCTAAATCATATAGCAGGATATGTTGCATTCAGATTGAGAAATATTGATCCAAGTTTGGGAACGCCTTCCTCTCAAGTTGTCAACTTTGTTAACAACACAGACTGGATAAACTTACTGTCTAAAGGAGGATTAATTGTGCCCTCAGCATCATGGATTAATGTGTGTGAAAAATTCGAAAAAAAATTTCAAGTGCTCATGGGAAGTATTATTGAAAGATTAAATGAGTAATAAAAGAATTCACTGAAGAGCTAGAGGAACGTTTTCCAACTGTTCATAAAAAAGTAATACGTTTGTTCTGTCGCTTAAGGACATTTCTCAGAATCCGACATTTAAACAGAAATCAACCAGTAACATCAAAAAGAAAGGCTACATAAAAGAGGCAAAAATGAATTGATTCAAAGAAGAAGAGAGGCGAAATTTAAAAGTAAGTTTATATAGTATTTTTAAAACTAAAAACATAATGTATTCATACTTTTTTTAATGTTTATAAACACCTCAAACATTCATGCACTTTTAGTAGCAAGCTAAATCAAATAGTATGTAAAATCACCTCTTAAGTTTTAAATAATTAAAAGTATATTATATATTTACAGAAGTCAACATCTTATTTTGCAAAAACTGTACAAAATTGAATGTAATATTTATTAACAGGGCGAGATGCAATAAATGGTGGTCCATTGCATCCCAAGATGCAATAAATGGTGGTCCAAGGTACAACGAGATTCATTGTACCTTGGTCTATTTTAAATTTTTTTATGTGAAGTTTATTAGTAAATGTAAAGGTAAAATTATTAAAAATATAACAAAGTGTCACGGGTCCTTGAATAATAAGGTGCCAGTCGTAACTTGAAAATATCATTGTTATTTTAGAAGTAGTGACACATAGAAAAAACTGACCTAAGAAGGCACAAGGATCTCCCCTATATATATATATATTATATCATTAATGAGGGGTACTTGGCATTACGAAAATTATAGTATGGGGTTCGCAGATCTCAAATGTTTGGGAAACACTGATCTTTCCCATTCTTATGCGTTTCCTAGTAACATAGCTTCTAGGAAGTGTCCATAAAAATAGTAAGTTTTTTTTTTTCTTTCTTCGCATTTTGCTTCAGACCTGTTTTAGTATGTTATCAAAAACCTCCAGAAAGAAAAGTTTTTTAAAAAAAGAAAAAAAAAAGGCAAAACATTGAAACATTCATTCAAGAAAAGCTACTAACAATGAAAAATATGGATTATGTTACTGTTCATGTCCGAAATCGGAAAACGGTAGGATGGATGGTAAATGTCGGCATCACCGGTGATTGTCGACATTTTCCTATTTCGGACATTCACAGTAACATACATAAATTACCCCATATTCACAAGGATAATATAATCAAAAAACGGGAGAAGAAATCTCACTAATACCTTACTCGCTGTGGCTCACCAACCCCTAGATCTTCAACCAGTTTCATTCAGATTGCTTCGCGATCCAAGCTAGTTGTGCTCGTTCACCTGATACTACATTCTCGTAGTATAGCAAGCTTTTCTCATGTTGATTTTTGTCTTTCCGTTACTTTCTCTATCTACTAAACGGATGTATCGTCTCAAGCCACCTCGTACGTATCTTCGATGCATTAAGGCAATTTCCCCATGAACTTTTTTTTAACATATTACATTTAATGTCTAAATTTTCCACCTTCACATCATAAATGAATTTCTAAGTTTCAAAAATAAAACAAATAAATAAAAGATCTGATCACGTAGAATTTTTATATTAATATAGTACTTTGTATCTTTTTCTCAAATTATTTAATCCATATTGAAACGTTTTCATTTTTTACAAATAGTGTTTATATTTTCTTCATTTATATGGTGTTTTGCTATTTACAGGAATACTTTGTACATTTATACGTGGAGTTCCTCCCTTCTCCTTGAAAATCATGGGGTTATAAATAGGAATGTAACGAATAGTGATTTGGCCGAATAGCCGAATATGAATATTCGGCCATTTCTTCTAGGCCGAATACCGAATATTCGGCGGCCGAACATTAAAATTTCTAGCAAATCGTCGTAATAGAAAGTATTTTCCAAATTTAAAAGTGTTCACCAAGTCCAAGCATTAATATATGATGTATGATTTAATTATGTTTGTTAAGAGTCTAATCTATCTAAAATAAATGCATTTTCCGTATTGTTTTGAATGCAATAAAACTGAGAATTTAACCCAAGAGTGGAATAGAAATGATAGGTTTTAATGTAAGCATTAACATTGTTTTACTAATATTTTAATTCAAATTAAAGAAATACTATTGCTTAGTGAACTTAAATAGTTTTATGAAGATATTTTAAACGTTATAAAAATTAATCTTTTATTTTATGTGGGTTTTTTACGTGCCTATTTTAAAAGATCTATTGAAATTTATTGCATTTAACTGGAGTGTATTTTTATTTTCAAAAACTGCAACAACTTATGCTATCTTAATATTCATGAAATATTCTAGGCTTTTCACATTTCTCTTTTACCCAACATTCACAAGAAATCAGTCTACCCAAACAAAGTCTGACTTCCACTGTGCTAATAATATAATAACAAAATAAAGGTCTGATATTCTTCATCATAATTAAGTAATCCCAGCTTTTGGGAGCAAATGCTAAGTATAAAATACAATAATATAACCTTAAAATATGTTTTTGCTCAATCAAACCCATAAACAATGTTTAAAAAAGAATTTTTCCCTAAATTATTTTTATTTATTGAAATTTTATACTAATATGTTCTTTTGCAGTAACTATGATTTATTTTTAAAAGTTTAAAATCTACTAATATCTTAATTTTTTTACATTTTTACTGTAGCCGAACTATTCGGCCGAATAGTCCATCAATATTCGGCCAGGCCGAATTTGATCTTGCAGAGTATTCGGCCAGACCGAATATTCGGCTAGATCATAAAATGACTTTTCGGCCAGGCCGAATAGGCCGAATACCGAATAGTGGCCGAATACTCGTTACATCCCTAGTTATAAATTGTGTGCTAAAAAAATTGACTCTTTAAAATGATTAAGGTAGCCATAACTGGGGACACCAGTGTTAATGGATAATTGTTAAAGATTTTTAATTATTTATAATTAATATCATAACTATTCTTTAATATTAAAACTATTATTAAAATCATAAGGTGGTTAGTACAAAAAAAAAAAACCACTGATTTTTTTTTTTTTTTTTTTGTCGTAACCACTTATGTAAATAATAGTCTTCGTAAGAAGACAATATTCTATAAGAAAAAAGGATTTTTCCTGTATTTCTTTTTCAGTTGCTACCGCACTTTTTTAGATTTAAATTTCTTACTCGATCTTCCCTCAACGCAATTTTTTTTTCTTTAATTAAATTTGCAGATTTTTACATTTTTGTCGTTTAAACCGTTAAAGATATCCATAAAAGTGCCTCACTTTCATGAAATCAGAATGAATTTAGCCTTATTAAAAAAAATCCTTTTGCAAAGCTTCCCAGGCATGAAAATTTGATGATATTTTGTGTTGTTGAAAATAAATAAATAAAACACGGGACATGAAAGGTTAATATTGAAAGCAAAATGCGTGAAATTGGGAAATTACTTCTTACTTAGTTAAAAATTAAAAAAGTGATCGAAATAAGAATGTAGCTTCTTAAGAGTTTTTGAGCAAAAAACAACAAAACCCACTGTACCATTACACGCCTAATATTCCAAAAGCTTCACAACGAAATTTTTCTGGACGAACGCTGCTGGAGGGCTTTGGAAATATCAGTATATTTCTTACTTTCAAAAATAGATGTTGTTTTCGTAGCTATCATTAAGAAACGTCTGGTTTAGTATGCATTATGTTTTTTCTTGTTTCTAATCTGCGTATTAAATCCTTATGCAGACTTAGTGCATTCCCCAGGGACTGGCAACAATTCTTTCATATGACATCACTATCGTTGAACGCTAATACTCTTATAATTCCAATGAGAGTGCAGACATACTTCCTGGGGATCATTCTTAAATCACGTCACGCTTCGAAAGGGGAGAGGTTCATGAAATTGTGACAAAGGGAGGGGAGGGGGTAACAAGAAGTGTGACATCACGCTTATGCAATATAGCGTGACATGTGACAGAGGAAGGAGGGGATATGTTGAAGTGGGACATTTTGTGACAAAGAGGGGGGGGGGAGGGTCAAATATATGGTGAAAAAGAGTCACATCATTTATGAACGGTTCCCTGAAACATTTCACATTATGTATTAAATGTATAATTTAGCTTAATCCTTTCGCCACAATAACACTGATATGAGGCTCCTACTTCAAATAGCGATATTTTGGTTTAAAAAACTTTTTTTTCTCCCTGCTCAGTGACATTTTTAACGTACTAATAAATACTTAAAAATAAAAAAATGATAATAATAAAGTGTGAATGAAGGCTTAACGTATCGTAAAAATATCGTTAAAAATAAAGAAAAATCAAAAAATAAGTGAATTAAATAAAGAATGAAAAATAAAAAATTAGAAAGAAGGGTTTTGAGATAAGGAAAATGTGTCTGTCGGTCTGTCTATCTGTCACCCACTAATAACTTTCGAGAGAGTTGTCCGATTCGAAAGATATTTTATTTTTTTTTTGCATTCGAAAGATCTAGCCTTAGTTTTGAACGGTTCAAAAAATCTTAACATTAGCGCCTATTTGCAAAAAAAAAAAAGCAAATTAAGATCCAAGGAAAAATAATTAAATGAGTGTATAAGCACTAGAATGAGTAAATAAAGGAATGAATAAATGAAGGAATAAATACGTATTAACTGTTGAAAGGGGTACGTTTGAAGTAATTAAGAACGAAAGGCTAAATGAGAAAGAGAGATAGTGTGACGCAGTTCTCGTCACAAAATTCTGAACTTAATAAATTTAAATAGCTGAAGTTTCATTAGAGATAAATGCATAATTCCAAGGAAGCAAAGCTCTGATAAAATACTTGACTTTATCGGGTCATGTACGAAATCTTAACCTTCAGTCGCATTTCTGTGCCACTGTAAAACAAATATCACAAGTTTTTAGATTAAAGGATGAATTTGTTTGTAGTGTTTCGAACACCACCCGATTGATTCACGTAATTATCTCAATTAAAAATACTTTCGGCATGCGACTGCTGTGACCTTTGGGAGTAGCTAATCAGTTGACTCCAGAGGTCACACCCGGCAACTAAAATAAATGAGCACCCTCGACAAGAGGACACTAAACAAGGGAAGACCGTGGGGTTGAGAGAAGACGACGGTTATGGAGATTATAAAAGGGGCGTGTCTCTATCGCCATGTATTGTAAATTTATTCTAAAAGCTTAAGATATTTCCGAATTTGTTAGAACTTGCTATTCTAATCTTTTTTACTAAATATTTTATTATTTATTCTTATAGTTAAGTTTTATTCTCTTAACAGTTAAATCTTTATGTGGAATAAATATGTTATAATTACCCCCTTCTCTTGTCTTATTGGTAATGGGCAGCAACGTGATAATAGCTAGATTATAAGTTTGAGGTTGGCTGTATACGGGTAAGTGGGCTTGTACAGCTCTAGACAGAACTTCTTGTTCATTCCTGTATAACTCATACGAAGCCTTAAAAAAACTACAGCTATCATTAATTTATTATAATTTGTTTATAATCAATCAGTTGGCAAAATTTACCTGATAAATCTTTTCAATAAGTATTTATAAATGTAATGGGTATACAAGAAAACAATTTAATTTATACTTACAAAGGTTATTGTTATTGTCTTTTATTTCATTGATGTAATGACCATGCAGACGTCTTCACACAACACTAAAGTATCATAAACGTCCTATGGGAGGGTTGTGAAACAATGCAGGAAATATAATTTTTGATTTATTTATTTTTTTGGCACATGATTTGTGAGGGACATTTTATACTCATTAAATAGAACGTAAATTTTTTTTACTTACTACGTCTTATTTTCGTGACGAAACTGGTAAATACATTAGAATATAAAACAAATACTAGAGTTGAAAGAAAAATTCTTTAGATTAAAAATATTTAGATTCTCTTCAATGTTTTTTATGTTGTTTTCTAAAACATTAACCTCTTAATGCATTTGGCCGTGTCTGACACGGGCGATCTTATATCTCGCGTTATTTTATTTCTAATGCCCTCCTGATATTTGTTTGCACTTTGTTTGTATAATAATTCTTTAATGTAAATTTTAATCCAAACCCCGCCCTCTTGTCACCCCTACAACTGAAATTACCAAAAGCAATCTATAATATACCTATATATTTATTTTCTGTCAAAAAAAAAAAAACTCGTTGATTTTTTACCAGTTTTTCCGAAAAGTCTCGTGCTTGAAGGGGTTAATGAACTGGCTTAGAAAAAAAAAAGGGAGGAAACCATCTTGTTTCATTTTAGAATGCCCTTCGCCTTTTTTCAAAAGATGCTACGGTAGCGGAAACTGTGATATATAATGTGTGTTTTCCTTTAGTGTTGCGCAAAGAAAAAACAACTGTAAACATTAACGCAATGAAATATCTTTTCCCCAAAAGTTTCCAAGAGTCGCACACTCACAGCAAAGATCTGAATACTTAACTGTATTTTTTCACTTCATTTTGTTATTAAATAAAACATCTTCACGTTCTGAGTATTCCAAAACTCGTGCTCCCACTGTAAATTCATGCAAAAGGAAACAAACTGAATTAGATAAATTCACGGAATCTCTTGTTGAATTGCAAATCACTTCCGAATATTTCAGAAAACTTTGCGCATTTTCGGAAATAAAATTTTTGCATGTTTCCCAAGGGAAGGAATTTCTACGCGAATGCTTTAGAAACCCTTTAGAATGCTTTAGATAGTTGTGGTAGATAAACTCGATACAGGTTATGTAATTACAACTATACAATATACATAAATTGGTATTTGTAATTAACTGGCAGCGAAAGAGGATAACATCAATATTTTAGTTGTCGAAATGTGTTTGCGCTTAAAATCTATGAAATGTGTTTAGAAATGAATTTCTATATGAAGTCATAAATGTGCTATAAAAGAAAGGAAATATAATGTCGAAATTCATTATGCCCTATACATCATTTATCGAGCATATGAACAAGAATTATGTTTTAAAAATATTTTTACTGCTCCACGTTTCTCTTAGAATTCGATATTTAATAGTGAAATGCCACCGAAGTTAATTGCGTTAAGCTGCTTCGCTTTGTGTGCATTATTCCCTGCTTTTTCACGCTGTTTCGATTTTACACGTGACTATCATGTAGCGTTTGAATATATACTTCTCAAAACTATTTAAGTGTCATAGCAACAGCTTGCTTACAGAAGTTTCGAAATTTATTTTTCGTGATTAACAATGACTCTTTTTGATTTTAGAGAAGTATATTGTATGACAAATATCAAATACTGTTTTTTTTTTTTTTGCTTTGGGAAAAACTGGGGATATTTCTTGCCTGAGAATTGTATTCTAATGGGGAAAAAGTAAGTCTTTAATCAGCTTATGGACATAATGCGAACTTATTTTTTGGTGAAAGCATGCGAAAAAGATGTTTTCATTTATACCAGGGTTTCTCAACGGGGGCCATAGAAAAAAGCTGAAGGGCACAGGAGAAAATATAAACGTGGGGAAGCCATGAAGCTCGTGAAGGGGCCATGGCTGGCTTATTTCAATGTTCTAAAATATTTCATTATAACAGTAAAATATTCAATTTTTTACCAAATCTTTCAGAGGCTAAGTATGAAACAACGCAAAGCATGAAACTTCTTACATGACTTCGTTTTTGTGGGGGAAAACAGCTAAATAAGTTCAGTTAGTTTATTGCCTTTCCTATAAATGAATCTTTAGTTTTGATGCAATATACTTTTTTAGCCTACTTGCCCGTAAAAGTTTTTAAAAAGTAAATAAAGAGTGAAAGAAGGCTTTATGTATCGTAAAAATATCGTTAAAAATAAAGAAATGTCAATACTAAGTCCATTAGTTAAATAAAGATTGAAAATTAAAAAAAGTTAAGGGTTTTGAGATGGGGAAAATGTGTGTCTGCCGACCCCCGCTCCCTCCCCCAATAACTTTTGAAGGAATTGTCTGATTCAAAAGATTATTTTTGCAATTGAAAGATCTCGACGAAGACATCTCGATTCCATATTTTACTTTTTTATTTGAACATTTTTTCGTTCAATTTTTAACAGTTCAAAAAACTACAACATTAGCGCATATGATCAACTTATCTAAACACTGTACTTAAGATCCAAGTTGCTATGAATAAAGTTATTGGAAGAAGTTCGTGGTGTTTTTTTTTTTTTTTCTTTTTTTTGATTTGAACAATTCTTGTTCATTTTTGAACAGTTCAAAAAAAAAAAAAAAAAACATTAGTGCCAACGGGGAAATTTTAATCCTATATGAATTCTGATCTAGCAAGTGCGCCCAGAAACCCCCGCACCTGCCATTTTCTGGCCTATCGTATTTTTAGATGCCCCCGAGTGCAAGCCCTCGGGAGCAAATGGGGTTCCGGAAGAGCTCGACGAACCGCAAATTTATGAAAACCATTAAAAAAAAAATTACAGGTCATTGAAAAACACTAAAAGTCATAATGTGCGTGGTGCGGAATACGAAAGATTGCATAGTGTCTGTAAATCAACATCAGATAACAAAAACTGTTACACTACAAGCATTAGCATCATTGAGCAATTGCGCACAACCAAAGCCGCACCACACTATAACAATATAACTCAATATAACTGGATATAAATTGATAGGGTAATACACAGATGAGAAATAAAGTACACAAAGTTTAAGCCATGCTACAGATGTCCACAATACTACAATTTGATGTCTGGATGCGCATTAAGAGAGTAAAACACAGTAGAGAAAAAAAAATGAAACAAAGCTTGATCTGATATTATGATGTCTGAGTATACATAGACAGAGTAATACACAGTAGAGAAACGAAGTATACAAAATTAAGCCATGCTGAAGTTCCCCAACTGCATAGTGCAGCCTACTACAAGAGATTACAAAGTAACCGTAGCACAGCTGACGTCTACATTACCACAATATGATGTCTGGGTATGCATAGACAAAGTTATACTCCGTGATGAAACAAGGTATACAGAATGTAAGCCATGTTAAAGTTCAAAAATTGCGTAGTGCAGCGTACTTCAGATTGCAAAGTCACTGTTGTACAATAGATGTCCACAATATTACAATAGATGTCTGGGTATTCATTGACAGAGTACTACACAGTTGAGAAACAAAGTATACAAAATATGATGTCTTGTGATGTAGTATACAAAAATTGATATCATGTGCTGAAGTATACAGAATTGACAAAGTGATACAAAATTTGAATTAATAATATGATGTCTGGGTATACATTGTCAGAATTAATACACAGTAGAGAGACAAAGCATATAGAATTTAAGCCATGCTAAATTTCAAAATTGTATGCAGCGTTTTTTCATGTCAAAAGTTGTTTTAACAGGAAAAAAATATAATTGAATAAGAACATGAAAGAAGGCCTAATATCCCTTAAAGAAAAAATCCAAGTCAATAAATATTTTAAAATGAAAAACATGAGAATAGGATTATTAATTGGTTGAGATGTATATTGGTCAACCCCTCCCATCCTGATGATTTCGGAAGGAATAATCCGAAACAAAGACTACCAGGAATGATCAGACATATCTCATTCTCATGCTTCACTTTTTGATTTGAAGAATTTAGTTTTGTTCAATTTTGAGCAATTAGCTATGAAATAAGTATTGCTAAAAATAAAACGTTCTAGACAAAGAATTGAAAAATTTCAGAGATTGAAAGCATTTATTTATTTATTCATTGTGCGGGGAGGAAGAATCATAGGAAAAAACGGAAAAAAATCTTCTTGTACCTAACATTGATGATTGGGCAGTTTGATTAATTAATGAGCACGAGAAATTTAAACATAATATTTGCCTTGAAAAAGACAACGTAGCAAATGACTTTATTGTAATAAAAAATAATTTCACGTTAAGAAAGCACAAATAAGCATTAAAATGCAGACATATGTTTCGGGATTGCTTGGAACCATTTTTTCAATGCGACAGGGAACTTCTAGATGCAAAGAATCCAAATGAAGCAGACAAAACAACAAAAACAAGGCTTATATAGCCTAAGAATTATCTGTAAACCAATGAGAATAAAGGCAGCTTGAAGTGGAAGTAGCAGGGAAGGCACCAATAGGAGAGCAACAAACGAACCCAATTGAAAGTACACGAAGTAAGACAGGAATATCAATTAAAACAAAACATGAGAACAGGATTATTAAGGATTATTAGGTGGAGAACAAGATTATTGGTGCCTTCCCTGCTACTTCTACTTCACGCTGCCTTTATTCTCATTGGTTTACAGATAATTCTTAGGCTATATTACCCTTGTTTTTGTTGTTTTGCCTGCTTCATTTGGATGTTTTGCATCTAGAATCTCCCTGTCGCATTGAAAAATTGATTCCAAGCAATCCCGAAACATATGTCTGCATTTTAATGCTTATTTGTTTTTTCTTAACGTAAAATTATTTTTTATTACAGTTTACTTAGCACAAAGTTAAATTATTATTTTAATGACTTTATTATTGGTACAAATGATTTACAGACATTAATTTTGATTATCAATTTATCTTACACTTCATATTTTACCTATTTAGTATTGTATCCTATTTTACGAGTGATCACACATAAATAAAATAAGGAATATGTATAGGGGAGCACCGAAATCAAGAGACGAACAGGACCGGTCTGCCCCAGAAGGTATGGGGTATTCGGTGTCCGAAATATCTGTAATTTGATACTACTACTATACGGAAGACTCGGTATTCGGCATACCAAATTTGATTTCTTTAAGTGTAGTTAATTAGCAGAATTTGAGATATATATCTAAAGTAAAAACATAATTTTTGGATATTTTTAAATATGTACGAAATTTATCGGTTTCATGACTCAAGGGAGGATATCCGTTGCGGATCGGTCAGACATGAGAAATTGGATATTGGAAGTCCGATGCATCCCTCCTCCTCACCTTTACCCCTCCCCCCCCCCCCCAGAAAAAAAGATATATTATAATCTACGTATGTAAACTACTGTCAGTGCATCTTAAGGAGCCATGAAAGAATTTGGTGTTTTTAAGGGTGGGACAAGTCAAAACAGTTGAGGAACCCTAATTTAGACCAGTGGTTCCCAATGTGGTTCATATAGTTCCCGTTTCGGGGGTCTGACTTTCAGGGGGTCAATGTCAATTGAAGAAAAAAAGTCGAGGTGCATAAGTTTTAATTACAGGTCCACGAGACTAGATCTCATTTAAGATGGTTATCACTAATTTAGCCATTTGCAACTACCACACTTTGTCTAATATACTTACATGATGCCTCTTTGTTATAATAATATTTAAATTACTAATTATTCATTTACCGATTATGTATCAGGAAAGCATGTATCGATTATCTATGAACTCGTAATGAATAAAAAAGTGTGCTTCTGATAACAGCAAGAAGGTCGAAGCCAAGGAACACCACCTCCATGAATGTTGGATTATTAAGTAAAATTTTACATGATAGAAAAACGAAATCATACTAAGTAATTCTTAAAATGTTTTGCTTAAAAGAAATTTCGCAGTTGAGTCGTGATATTTCCATGCATTTAGCTCTCCCCCGACTGTTTCTGATACGTCTTGGTTGAAACTTAAGCAATGTTACTATTGTGATTATCATCATTCAATGGTTATATTTTCTCTAACACTTACTAAAATATTCATTTTTAAAATTTGAATGCGTGAAAATAAATCGTTATTTTCTATCTTACTTGTAATGGGATCGTGTGGGGAAAAGAAGCAGCAATTTGTAATTTTTGTTTTTTATGAAAGTTATGACTAATAAAATACGCACTTTTTAATTTCATTGTGGGATAATTCACTATGCAAGGAAACTGTCAGCTGGTGTTAAATCATAGAACTGAGTTGTCGTAATGATGTTGTAATTCAACTAGTAAAAATTACAAGAACCTACTTTTCGATCTTTTACGTTATGCGTACCCCCTCCCAGCACCAAATACATCTCTCTCTCTCTCTCTTTCTTTCTTTTTCTTTCATACAGCTTCTTTCTCGCAATACATTTTCAATTGATCACTAAAACTCCCCATCGGAACTTGAACCTGAGTTATTCGTTAACTTTCCCAGCTTTTCAGCCACTGTACTACGTGCGCGTGATCAACAATAAAACTAGTGTTTTATATTCCTTGGAAAATGGAAAATTAATGTACTTGCAAGAATAATATGAACACGAACGCTCTTATTGTAAAATTACTTTTTTATATATTTTTCTACTTTACAAACTCTGGTTAAGAAGCGCTGCGTGCTTACACTCGGATGTTAAACTTAGATTCTCACATCTAAAAATTTCGAGCTTAAAAAGTATGACTTTTAACAAACATATTTTTTTCTTTTTAATGCAACTATTAAAACGATTTTAACTTACTGAATCAGATTATCCGCTCCATTTATTACATTCGTCAATATTAATGTAAGTTGTAAATATAAATGTAAGTTGCTTTTTGCCCACAATTTTATTTCTATGTCTAAGTTAAAAATAAGAAGAAGAAAAAGAAAGAAAGAAAAAGGTAAACATTTAGATTATCGAGAATTTCTTCGGATTTGCGGTTTGGTGTATAAGAAATATTATTAATATTTTCAGTATTTTATTTTTTTTAAAATTCAAATGTTAAAGTTTTTCAATTTATCTAGAAGCAATTCCACCTGATGAAACAAGATTCGAATTTCCAAGAGGCGACTTTAACCCTTTGTATTCCCGAGCTGTTTAAAATTGATAGAAAGCTTATTTAATTCAAAAAATAAATAATGGGAATAGGGTGTTCTGACGAAGATCTTCCCCAAAAAAAAATTTAGTTCGCATAGTACTATTACCTCGATGGACAAAACATTTGTCGTCCTATGTTATAAGTAAGATAAGAAAGTCATATTTTCTTTTCCCCACTAGTTATTGAAAAAATGTTTTGTTTTTAATTTTTTATGCAATATTTTTACAAGATATTAACCTACTCTTTCACTTTTTTTTTGTGATACGTAACTTTCTCGAGAAGGTAGGGTAAAACAGGAAAAATAAGAAAAGACATAAGAGAAGACTTCATATCTACCAAAAGTGCCAGTATAAAAAATGGTCAGAGTTCAATAACTATTGAAAAACGATATGCTCAATAAATCTTCGCTAAATTGTAAAGCTAGCTCATCAATATTCACTGCGACTATCTTACGACTGCGGGAAAATTAGTTAATTGCACAATTGCCTTGTAGTGTGTGACGTCAAAGAGCAGCTCAATAAACCCACGCCCCAGCTTTTACAAACGGGATTTTTAGAAGTTAATTAAAAATTAATCTTTAATGTTTAGGGTTTTGCGTAAGATAACTTCAGATTTTCACGATTGTCTTATCAATATCTACAGTTTAGAACAAGATTATTTAATTAGTGAAAAATCTCTCTTGCAGAGATGCGGAATATGTTTTTAGTTTCTTTTTTTTTATTCAAGGACTATCAGAAATCTATGTGAGTAAAAGATAAAAACATATTCAACTGAAGATTGATTATTGACGAAAGTGATTAACTGGCAGATAAGAAAGTAAATTTGGTGCTTTGACTTTTATGCGAAAAATGCTGGTAAGCAATTTTATTTTTGGTAAAAATAATCATTGGGCTGTAAATGGTATGCTTCATCCTTAAGCTGTAATACAGTCGTTTTCTTTTAATATAATTGAACGTTAGATAAAAATAGTAAACAGTTTTAATATTCACACAAAAAATTAATTGATTAATATTATATTCTTAATTTTTTCGGAATTTTGGAAAATGGAATGAACAAAACCATAAAGCCAATGCTTTTCTGTTGGAAACATTTTTAATCATTTGAGAATTATTTCGCTCGATCAGCCAATGTTATTTTAAAAGGGAAGAACTCCATTTTTTTAGATTTTCACCGCGTAATGAGAGATTGAGCAGTTTATCGACTTAGTGGTTTCACCGGAAATTTCAATTGCAGTTTTATGCAGTAAAAAACAAAGTTATCCTGGCATATTGTTTTTGCTTATCCTCGAGGCATTTTCTCAATCCCATTTCGGAAACTCAATTTTTTCTGAAAATCAAAAGAAGTAGTGAATTGCAACATTGAGCAACAAAGTGTTTTTTTTTTTTTTTTCACTTTCAGAAATAATTTGCAAATACTTTGAATACGCTATTAGACTGAAAATCATTTGATGAATAACCTTTCGGGTTACTTGACTAGAAAATAGTTTTTTAAATAGAAACATCCATGAAAGGAACTGTGTCGAAAAAAAAGTTTTATTCCTATACCTAATGCTACGAACTTGGTTTCTTATGAAAATGGCAGTATTAAGAGCTGAAAGACTTCACTTTTAAAATAATTTTACATCTTCATTAATGGATGCTTTTCAAGCTTTTTTTTCAATTCGCTTAAATGTCGTTATTTAATATAAGGCTAGTTATATTTCCCGTTGTTTACTTTTTCTACAAATAATAAATGAAATATATACAAAAGGAAAACTGTGACCAAAGGATCCCTTCTGTAATAAAACATCAATGAATTGCAATTCATCAGAAATCTCAAAAGAACCGCATTATGCCTGTAAAACTTTTACTCAAGCAACAGTCAGTGAGTTTCAAATTAAAGTAGATTTTGCAACGGAGTGTGTCTCATTTTCAAAAGAAATCATCAATATATTTGCTTTACGAATAATAGAGGTACTGATTTGATGAAGTCTCTGTATAAAAAAGGATAATCAAAGATACTTACGTTATTTCTGATTTCCATTTAAGTTTATCATCGCAACTGCTAACATTGATATTTACACATTAGAGATTCCTAAAACATTCGCAAAAGTGCTTCTTATGAATTAGTTTAAAAAATTACCACAGTCTTTAGAAGAGCAAGGGAGGCAACTGAATTAAAGTTGTTCTCCAAAAAGAGTGTTTAAGAATGTCTTGCAACTTTGTAAGAAACAATACAAATGTGTAGCTATGCTTTGTGCTCTACTATAAAAGTAGAATTCATACTTTTATCTACTATAAAAGTATATTTTTTAAATATTTTGATTTTTTTCAGAAAAAAGGAATCGGAAACATGATATTGCAACTAAGTTGCCAAACGTTCCGGATTTTAAGTGAAACTGAAGTAAATTGAGAAATTGTCCCGCGTCCCGTGAAACGTCAATACGAGACGGCAAAAGTCATTCTTTCTGGCCAGGAGTGCACTCGAAAATTTTCCACTATAGGCGCGTTTGATTCTGTATTCAGCTGATTGTAGAAAATTTCAATAACATGATTTAATGTAATGTGATGATCACATTGAAAAAACAATGAATAACATTGAAACGGAATCTGTAATTCAAAAAAAGAAAAAAAAAAACGCTGGGTACAAGATATATTCAAACAAGAAAAGGAATAAAAATAACGATTTACTTCTAACGTACAACTCGCGCATAACACGTTGCTTCCTCAATAACGAAAAAGATTTTTGCATGCAAGTTGTAAAGCTGCAATTAATATTTCCGCACCATCATATGAGGCACCCAGAAGCAAAGGAGCATAAGTTAAAGAATTGAAAATTTCGAGATAACTAGGGCAAATGCTAGGGAAAGCACCATTCTATACTGTGGCAAGAGGGGAAGCTCTAAGACATGCACCGCCAAAAAGTGATCCAGAACAAAAATTACATTAAAGAGCCCATAAGATCTGAGCTTTGAACTCGTTACACTCAGAATCACTCATTCTCCCTTCCATAATTTGCGTCTTATTGCCTCCTAGCGTAACCGTAAGTCATACACTATTGCAATTTTTTATTGATGAATAGGAAACTTATAGCGGGGATGTGAAGTCAGTCTATTAAACTTACTAGAAGTCACATGGTACTTTAGTGACAAGTGGACCTTGTGGTAGAAACCAGCATGGAGCTTGTAGTGGAACTACTTGATAAGTAACACAAGAGCAAGCGGAAAACACGACAGAAATATTTTAGTTTTTCCAGATGCAAAAATGAAATATTGCCGACGTATTTTCCACTTTTTTTGTGGCCTATTGCTGTTACGAAACCTATGTCTTGTTCAAGTCGTAAGTGATTCTGCAAGTCAGACGAAGGGCATTTGTAAGCCTCAGAGCTATTTCTTCCTGTCTGACTTATGGCTGAAGTATTTAATATTTTCAGAAGAAACTAATATGTGTGGTGAGAGCAAACTGCTTCTCCTATTTATATGAAATTAAACTTTTCAGTCTAAAAGTATAGAAAATAGATTATACTTCTTCATTTTCTTTGAGCTTAACTTTGGAGAGTTAGTTGTTAACACAGTAGTTAAAGACAAATGAGTGTACTACGAATCTTTCTTGAGTTATGAATAGAATATTTATAAAATGGTAAAATCAACTTTATTGAGGAAAAATAAATGCAATAATATTAGTGTTTCCAGGTTATAAAGAGCCCTAGTTTCGATTTAGAAAGTTTTGTCCGCCCGATGCTTACCAGCAGTCACAAAGGAGATTGCTGCTTAGCGTCAGAAACGCAAAGCGTTTACTACATTGTGAAAGAGGCTTGTGGTAATTCCGAAACATTTTCAATGTCGTGTTTCAATAACCGTTGATTTTATCATTTTCCCCACCACGGTAAATAATTTAGTTTTTTATAGAATACAATTCTTAAAGATACCTGAGTAATTGAAATTACAGACTGCAAACTTGAATTTAGTCGAGACGTAAGTCGTAAGCGTATTTAAAGCTTAACCCCTTAACTGGTTAATTTTTTTACCACAAATGTTCCTAAAAAAAGCATATTTTTTTATTACATTAATTAAAGTCCTAACTTGGTATAAAAGGAAAATGAAAGAATTTTTCAAAAATTTCATAAATAATGAATTTAAGCATTTTTTCATTTTATAACTTTGACACACAAACGCCCCTTGAATGACTCTCTTTCAATCTATTAAAAATGCGGGCAACTCAAAACAAGAAAGGCGGAAATCCCAAACCAGTTAAGGGGTTAACGCTGTAGTGATTTCAGTTTAAATTCGCGTAAATAGTGCACTATTAATCTCTACAGATGCTTCACATTGATATCATTTTGCGACCCAATGTTACTAAAATCGCTATTGATGTATAATTTTCCAAAATGTTGCGTTTAAAAGTGTAATTTTAAACGTGCTGTAAGTTTCACACAATTGTATTCAAAAACGATTAAGATAAATAAAAAGAGAATCAAGTAATTACAGGATGCATATTTATTTTCTTGTTATTTTTCTGCTTAAACTCAAAGAAGATATTTGTGTGATATAGATTAATTTTATTATTATTATTTATTTCACCAACCATATTTCAACAACAAATTTTACAATTTAAAACATAATTTACATTTTTTTTTAAATTTAACCATTCAGAGGATGCGCAAAAAAAGTTACATAATAAGTAGAAATTGTTTATTTTGTATTAAGAACATAGAAATTTAACTAAATGCTAGCATAGCACTTTAATTGCTATTTTTTCATTTGGATATTAAAGATGTGTTTTCCCCTCACTATTCACTTTTTAAAGCAAAACAATTGACAAAAATATTTTCAAAACCGAATTATGAAGGCTATTCATTGAACAAAACAAAGTAGTAAAAAGAGAAAAAAAGAAACAATGGAAAACACAATTATAAACGGTTAAAATAAAGCGCTGAACTAATTATTTTCAGTCTTAACTGACATTGGATTGTATACTCAAAATGAAAGTATTTTAATGCAATTGTTGATAGTTTTTAACGTTTATATTAACTGGTATTATTTAACTGGTAATTATTAACGTTTATGTTATCTTTGGACTGAGTTTCTTGCTCGGTAATTTAAGGAATTTATTAAACACTTCGGGGTGTAAAATATTTCAAGAACTTTGTAATAATTAGTATTTCATAGCTGCTTGTAAAAGCTCAGAATAAAGATCAATACGGTGACCGAAATCACAATTTTCATTCAAACAATGTGTCCAATCTAATCTTTCGCTTTGAGCAAGCTACGTATATTGCTCAAAGTTTTTTCAGAGTACATTTTCAGAATGTCCTCTATAATGTGTATCTCTATCTGGTATGGAACACTAAATATTGGAAGTTTCGAGCACCTTATTCTGGACAAGACAAAGACGTCTAAGGAAATACTCTGACATCACCAGCAGCGGCTTTACATCATCAAGCTAGATAAACATTGGACAATGATGGGAATTTGGAGACATCTCATCTTCCAAAACAGTGCATAAGTAAACTTGTTTTGAGAGATATTTACATTAGATGAGCTCTAACCTCCTGGAGCAAACATGAACCATTTAATACTGAATCATAAATTTGTCTGCTTGTTCCAGTTCCTTATATGTCAACATCCAATTTAATAAAAAGAAAGAAAGAAAAGTTTGTAAAAGTATGAAAATGTTTGTAAAAGTTTAAAACTCCTTTTATTTCATTTATTTATTTATTTTTCTTAATTTATGTTTGCCTTTCGTTACTTTATTGTGTTATTATATCAGAGATTTTGAGAGATCTTACTTATACATCTTATTATTTTTAGTGAAGGTGTCTTGTAGGAGAAAAACTGTAACTTATTTCTTCATATTTTGACTAGTTTCTTCGTAGAAAAAATGAGATTAAAAAATTTTCCTTGGTTGTCGGTTTGGAAACAATTTTTTAATTGTTGAAAACGAAAATATGTTATTTTATTTTTTTCAATCAATTATGTTTAATTGGTGCTTCAAAAAGAATTAAAAACAATCACATTTTTCTTATACAATATTTATTTTAAAAAGGTACTTCTTTAAAAAAAAAACTTGTTTCTTTTTTTTTTTTTGAATGAATGAATCAGTTACATTATAGAATACGAAAAGGTGCATACTAGGTTTAAGGCTATTGAGTTGTGACGATTATCTTATTTTTTTTATTTGTTAATTAAAAATCCAATGATTTAAATTATTTTTGGTAAAATAAGCTACATTTATTCTAAAGAAGTAGCAGTTCTGAAATATGCCACTTTAGTTTGTTAATGTCGTTTGGCAGCAGCATTACATTGGCGAAACGGAATAAGATTGTTGTTGATCTCACTTGTGAGTGAACTGAATGAAACACTACAGTTCAAAGTAAGCTCTAACAAGAATGGGCGAGCGATTAACCGTTTCCATTTGTTAAAATACAGATGAGAAAAACAGGTTTGTCTCTCCAATATTTTTTAAAACAAAACTATTGACAAAACGCATTTAAAAACTTAATTATGCAGAGTATTCATTGAACAAAACTAAGTATTTGAAAAAGAGAAAATGAGATAAAGAAACAAAGGTAAAAAAAGGCACAAAGGCAAAAGGAACAGTCAATAGCCACGATGGCTATTGACTCTGTTCCAACATAAGAACTCCTTCTCTTTACTGTTTGTCCTCCCGAGGAAGAAATGAATTCTCTCAAAGCCAAAGATAGTGCGTCTTCTTATCAGAGCCACACTATAACGTTGTATGTATAATTCGTTACCGAGTTAGTAGCCTTTTATCTACTGAACGATTTTGGAAAACTGACTGCTTAGGGCAATACACTTTAATGCTCTGTCCTAATGGATGAATTTAATGCTTTTAAAAGTAAATTGCAATATATAATGTATATGTATTCCGATTGCACTAGATATGAGTAACTGCATATGCATTTTGAAAAACTAATAAAAAAAAATTCTAAAAAATGCAAAACAGGTTTCAAAATCATGTTAAAGAATCACCTTAAATTAATAAAAAAGAGAGAAAAAGTATCTTTAAAATTTATTAAATAAAAACCTGCTCTTACTACTATATGATTCATACGTTTTGCAGCAAAATCAAGAGAAATATTTTACATAATTTTCAATTTACTTTTGATTAAAAGAATAATTTTAAATGTGTAAATTAACTGGAGTAATTTAGGAAATAAAATTCTGAAAAAAAAATTAAACGTACACAAAAGTTGTAGAAGATAGTAACGAAAACTATATTTACAATGAAAATGGGAAACTGCAATAATGTTTTTTTAGACGTAAACTGCGTTTTTTTTATAGCTCTAATGAATAAGTGCACATAAAGAAGGAAAATATTAATTGAATTAGTAAAATTCATTAAGATACATATTTTACAGATAAAAATGCACGAATTTATTTATTTTCACATTTAATAAAATCTTGAAGTACATTTAATAAAATCACATTTAATTAAATCAAACGCAGTAGAAAATAAAAGAAAAGGTTAATTATAAAAGTTTAATGTTTTATATTTTCTAAGCCAAACAACTACAAAGTAAATATTTGAGGAAAAAAATCGCAGTACAAACAAAAATATGTGCTGTTTACTAAAATAAATGGTTTGGTCGTAAAAAATTTATAAATTGCAAGAAATGTCAATAAATAAGATTAGATTTAATTAGGTTTCATTTGAACTGTAATGCTGGTAAAGAAAAGAATGTACAAAAATATTTTGCTGATAGTTCTGTTATTTTTAGTTTTTAATTAGCTTTCAATTGAACTTAAAATCTTGTAAAAAGGGTACAGAAAAACAATGTTGATAATTAGTTCTATTATTTTTAACATTTCTACTCCTTTTTTGTGATTTCCTTTCTGCTGCAGATTCCCTAGAGTTTTCACCTTTGTTATGAAAGTGCCAAGAATTTTCCTTCAAGCAATCCATACTTTCTTAGAGATACACATAGTTCAGCGACAACCAGCTTGTTGCTTTTCATGCTGTGAATTATATACATTTTTTTTGTTCATTTTAATTCCTCAGTTTTGTCCATAGTAAAATTTTAAAAGAAATAGCCTGCGGTGAACTTCCAGTGGAATTTTAAGTCAAGTGAAAAACGCTTCGCATTCAATTTATTTAGCTAAAGTTTACACAAAAAGTATTCCTCTTTGGCCATTGCATTACTGTTTTCATAACTTAGAAAAGATAAGTAGGTAGCAATTGGGGGTTCAACCCCCACAGGAGGTGGGAGGTGGAAGGGGGCGTGGTCCCACCGCCTCCACCTCCTGCTCCCCTCCGCCTCCTCCGCCTGCCGAGTGGGGTTGAGTAGTAGGGTTTCCTCGTAGAAGATAACGGGGGTTTCTGAGTGGAGTTGAGTTGTTTTTCTTACTTGTTACTCTGCGTCCGAAGTTTTGTTTTTAGGAATGGCAACGGTGATATAGCGGTTGTCATGACAACGGTTACCAACTAAAATTTCTCATGGCGCCATCTAGTGAGAGAAATATTAATTATTATTTTCTTTCAGACTTGCTCGTTTTCTGATGTTATACTCATGGCGCCATCTAGTGAGATAAACATTAATTCAGTCATTTAATTATTTTTGGACTTGGAATTATTTTATTTAATTCGAATTTTCTCTTTCCTAGATCGGGAATCGAACCCGCATCGTCAAAAGATCTTCATGGCAGTCAAATTGTAAACGCGCAAATTGACTATGCCATGAAGACCTGATAGCTACAGCACTAAATTGAATGTTAATATAATTCTTTTTCCAGTTGTTTTGGAAAGAGTGATCATGCTGCCATCTAGCGAGAGAAAAATAATTATTATTATTATTATTATTATTTGGACTTTATCGTTTTCCGATGTTATTTTTTAATTTCCAACTTTGGTTTTTCGCAAGTGGTAACATTAATTTATTGTTTTTTAATTGGTAGCATGTTTTTACTTTTAATTTCAAGAGTTGAAATGCTGATGCTATCATCCAGTGAGAGAAATTATTTTTAGACATAGAATATTTTACTTCATGAAAGTGAAAATTAATTTAATTTTTAAGTTGATGATCCCACCACCATCACGACTTACATCACACACCCCAACAACTATTTTGTACATGTTTATTTAATTTAATCATTTCAAAACAATTGTAAATATTCAAGCAATTATACATAACGGAAAAAAAAAAAAAAAAAAAATGACCGTAGAAGTGGAAAAAATATAAGTATCATGCAGTGAGACTTCACTTCTACAGTCAATTGTTTTTAGGATACTTAAACATAAATATACTCACAAATCGATACCACTTCTTCTACATTCCTGAAACGAAATCTCTAACAGAGCACAAAATTTTAAATGAATCAATTATTTAAAAATAGATCATTGGCCATACTAAATGTATTTTTTTTTTCCAGAATATATCAAGATTTAACTGTCGTGTTAAAGCGATAATAATTATTTCCATCAGAATTAAATTTCACAATTTTTAATCAACTCCTAACATTAATTTAATTTTAAAATCATCTCAATAATAGGGTAATAAACAACTATCTTTTAATTTTAAGCATATTTCATTTATCATTTGTAATTTTTTCCCCTAAAATATCAAACACAGAATTAATTGTGAACCAATCAAATAGCTTCTTGAGGAAGACTTAATGTAAACCAATCAAATCAATCCTCGGAATTTACAAAATTTAAGTCAAAGTTAATTTTGAAATGTTTAAGACTTAGAAATTTTTTTTAAAAACTTTTTTCCTAAAGTATCAAAGACAGAATTAAATGAGAACCAAACAATTAGCTTCTTGAAAAGGTAAAGACTTAATAAAAATCAATCCAATCGATCCTCGTAATTTACTAAATTCAAATCAATTAAAGGGTTTATTGAAATATTTGGAACTTAGAAAATGAACAACAATAGGTTTATACATGCTAATTTAACAATAATTTTACAAAAAGCGATGATTTCTTCTATACTTAAACAGGTTTACACCCATTTTTACTGTTTTCCATGAATACAAATCAATGTTTTTATATTAACTAAGACTATATTTACATTAGATAATCATCCTTTAATCAATATTATACCGCTAGATTTTTTCCAAGTTTAAGAGTTTGCATGAAATAAGAGAAGTTAGAGTATGTTCGGCAACTTGATTTTACATAGAATAATAAGCGAAGGTTTTATGTATTTCAATATTATTTTTTGTTTGTTTTCAATTTAGATTTTTTTTTTTTTACACATTTTAACGTTTCAAACGAATACAATCTCAGAAATTATTGTGGTCATATACATCATGATTAAAGAAACTTTAAAAATAGTCAAGAGAATATTGCTAAATTTGTAACTGCGAAGCAATTCAACAACCTGATTGACGTACAATGCAATACATTTAACGAACATTTCACCTATTCAAAAGAGTTTCAATACTCTGTCTTTAACACAGTTTTTATAATTTACACAGAATAATACAACCGAGAAAAATATTTAACCTAACTATTTACAACACGATTTTCACACACTGAAAAAGTTTATTACTTAAGCACGAAGAAACTTTAAAACTGTTCACACCGCAAATTTCATGCATTGAAAAAGTCTATTACTTATATACAAACTTAGAATCTTAGAAACTAAGATCACATGAATACAACTTAATTTAAATACGGTATTGCTTAAAATCATACCTACAGAAAAATAAAAAAAAAGTTTGAAATATTATACTCAAAGACATAAAAAAAACACACACAAGACATACCATCTGCAGAAACTACTATCATTAAAAATAATTAATAACATCAAGAGATTTTCTAGAACTTGGAAGAATGAATGCTAAAAAAGCCTCTTAGAAATAAAGGACAATTTTAGCAGTTCCTCCACCGAGTTCCTACTAACCAAAGCAATCGTTGCGAATTTTCAGTTATCCTATACACGAACACAAAAGCAACTAGGCAAAATCTAGCAATACAGTTAGTGAATGAACACAGAGAGAATGCACTTAAAATAATATCATTCACACGTTGAAAATCGAAGAATTTTTTCATGCAATATAGCTATAGTTCAATTATTCAAACTTACATGAAACTAATTTTAACAGAATGCAATCTAAGAAATACTTTAAAGTCGAAATACAAATTATATAAAACATCATGTACTCACAGAGAAGGAAAAGCAAGCATCTTCCTCGTCCAAACCGCAACGTAGAAATGACTCTTCAGGGTCTTATCAGCTGAGTGAGATAAGGCAGCAATACCTCGTTGGCCGCCCCAATCGAAGAATGACACATGCAAACATGATGCTACAAGCTGAGTAACACTATCGATAAACCAATTTGACTTCAATTGAAGTTTAATATGAATGTAACAGTAAGTCTTAATTAAAAAATATTTCATACATGCAAACATATACATACATATAAATTTAATAATTTTACGAAGACCTATGTATTTAACTCACCATACTCAGACAGTTTTCCTTAAACACACATTTTTTTCCTAGATATAACCCTTTAATTCATTACTTCCGAGTGAAGAATTTCTTACCTTCAGTATTATAATCAAGCCATACAATACATTTAACAAACGTTTCATTTATTCAAAACTTACTCTAAAACATTTAACGAACGTTTCATCTATTCAAAGAGTTATTTATTTTCAAAACTCAATCTTTAACATATTTTTTTACGACTCACACAGAACTTATAATTTACAAAGATTTTATGATATGCAACGAGAAAAATATTTTACAAAACTATTTCCAACACGAGTTTCATACATTGTAAAAGTTTATTATCAAAGTTCGAAGAAAACTTAAATGCTATTTACGCTGCAAATTTCATGCTTTGAAAAAGTCTATTACTAACATACAAACTTGGAATCTTTACTTTATTCACACCTTTAATATTATAATCAAGCATATAACACATTAAGCGGACATTTCATCTATTCAATGACTTTCAAAACTTACTCTTAAACCTTTAACGAACGTTTCATCTATTTAATGAGTTATTTATTTTCAAAACTCAGTGTTCAACACAATTTTTAAGATTTTCACAGAGTAATACAACCGATAAAAATATTTAACAAAACTATTTCCAATACGAGTTTCATACATTGAAAAGGTTTATTAGCAAAGTTCAAAGAAAACTTTCAAGCTATTTTCGCTGCATGTTTCATGTTTTGAAAAAGTCTGTTACTAACATACAAACTTGAAATCTTTACTTTGTTCACACCTTTAATATTATAATCAAACACATAACACATCTGATGGAAATAATTAATTAATTCTCACTAGAACACTTCGGTTATGTCTGATACAAACGCAAGGGAAAAAAAAAAAAACATAGTAATCATGATTTGATCGAATGAGTTTTACAACATTAAGGTTTGTGGTATATGAATTCGAATATCTGAAAGAAAATGTAATTAAATAAAATATTCTATGTCTAAAAATAATTTCTCTCGCTGGATGATAGCATGAGCGTTTCAACTCTTGAAATTAAAAAAAGTAAATTAATGTTACCACTCGTGAAAAATCCAAGTTGGAAATTGAAAATAACAGCGGAAAACTACTAAGTCCAAAAAATAATCATTATTGTTTTTCGCCACTAGGAGGCTCTTCGTAAAAATACGTTGTCATGGAAACCACAACATACGGTAGAACCATTGCCATACCCTAAAATATAAATTTAATCAAAGTCAAAATTAATCGGTGTTGCCATTCCTAAAAACAAAACTTCGGACGCAGAGTAACAAGTAAGAAAAACAACTCAACTCCATTTAGAAACCCCCTTACTCTTCTACGAGGAAACCCTACTACTCAACCCCACTCGGCAGGCGGAGGAGGCGGAGGGGAGCAGGAGGTGGAGGCGGTGGGACCACGCCCCCTTCCACCTCCCACCTCCTGTGGGGGTTGAACCCCCAATTGCTACCTACTAAGATAGCTTTTTTTTTTGACAGAAAATGAAGGTTGGGTGTAGTGCTTATTATTATTTTGGAATTTCAGTTGGGTTGTGGTCCAGAGCGGGAGTGGGGTAAGAGCTATATATATATACTAGTAAGCCCGGCGGTCAAAAATGACCGCTGTTCTAGATATTATAAATTGTAATTAAAATGATTTGTGAAAAGGTGTCTGCTAATTCAAACTGAATTACCCAGGTCAGGAGGCGAGGACGCCCCTTCGCTTACTGCCCCACACTACTATATACTTATTTACTATATACTCAAATTGTTTGGGAAAAATATATATTTACCATCTAAAGAACTTATTGAAAATTTTATTATGCTTTTCAAAGCAAAAGTTTTAACGAAACTGGGAAAAAGAGCGCTGCCACTCTAATAAGAAAAATATGAAAAGGGCAGACGATAAATAAACAAATTAAAGAGAAAGAAAGGATTAAATTAAATTCGCGTATACATTATTTTTTAACGGAGATTGCAAACACAGCGAAGCCTCACTCAATATGCTAGATAAACGTTTTGATTATTATTAGTACATTTGTAACAATAACAATGGCATTTTCATTGATTTGTTTGTTCACACGGCAACTGTATTTATACAGTTGGAAACGACAGCAAGAATGCAAAAATAAAATAAAACGGGTCAAAAAAATCATTGAAAATTTTTAAAAAATTAATTAAAAATTAAAAAAAAACTAATTGAGTCACAACTTTCATTTTTGCAGTAATGAGTTTCTCGGGCCATAAATATTAACCGTGCCGAATGTGGTCCCGATCGGTAAAACGGCCTGGGATTCTATAGCGGACAGACAGACAGACAGAATAAGCCACTTATATATAAGATATATATTACACAAACAAAGTGTAACTTTCCGGTAACTTTCGATAACTTTCGCCAGTGTCAGACACGGGCAAATGCGTTAAGGGGTTATGTAGTTGATATTAGCCCTTCACTTGACTCAATTTAGATCTTAAACCAGGCAAAAAAAAATATTATTTAAATTTTTATAAATAGTAGAATTTATAATATCTCTTTCACCCTCTTTCCTACTGTTCACTATGTTAATTGAATTTTTCTTCAAGATTATTAATTTTTTGCTCCCTAAAACATTCCTGAAAAAAAGCAAATTTTCAACATTTATTCCCAAGAATGTTCTTTAATGTTAGCATGTACGTTCTTTACTCTTTATTAATATTTTTATTCCAAAGATCATTTTTAAATTAAGATAAAAATTTTCTTCTGAATAAAAGTTTTGATTCACAGTCGATCATCAAGTTTGTTTTAGTAAAATTTTATGTCTACAATCACAAAACACAAACGGTACTTTATAAGGAAGATTGCTTTAGATGGAATATTCCGGTATTTTATTCAAATTTTATTAGAGAATGACAGCTAATAAGGACGTGTGAGGTTTCCAAAACGTAAAGTGTGTTACTCAACTCGAGAGAAATTTCCTAAAGTTACAAGACTAATTACATTAATTTAGATTAGAGTCTTTGGACTGCATCTGTCTTCACTATTTTAACCACGTTTCCATATCGTAGAGCAGTTGTGTAGGTTGTCAAAATTTTACTTATAGTTTTGAAGTTCTTTTGTAAAGAATTCTAGATGCAAATAAATACACTTTTAGCCTACTTTCCCGTAAAAGGAAAAAAATAATAATAATAAAACATGAAAGAAAGCTTAATGTATCGTAAAAATACCGTTAAAAATATAGAAAAGTAAAAAAAAAGTAGAGTAATTAAATAAAAGTTGAACGATAAAAAAATTGAAAGTAGGGTTTTGACATGGAGAAAATGTGCGTCTGTCGTTCTTTCTGTCTTTCTTTCTGTCGGTCTGCCCCCCCCCCCCCCTCCAATAACTTTTGAATGAACTGTTCGAATCGAAAATTTACTTTGGCATTCGAAAGATCTCGGAAAAGACACCTCATTTCAATATTTTACTTTTTGATTTGAATAATATTTTGTTATTTTGTTTAATTTGGAACCGTTCAAAAAAAAAAAAAATCGTTCGCGCCTACGGGGAAAGTTCAATGTCATATAAATCCTCATCTAACCGACGGATTTGCTTGGAATAAACTTAATGGGAAAGACGTTGGGGCGATGTAGAAAATGAGCAAAGACGAAGTTCAACAAGAACTGAACGAGCCTACTTTCTTACGACATTCTTTGATCAGGATTTTTAAGGATATTTCTCAATGAATAAATGAATGAATGAATAAATGAAAGAGTGAAAGAATGAATGAAAAAATGAATAAGTGAGTGAATAAATGATAAAATAACTAAATGAGGGACTAACTGAAAAATAAATGAGTGGATAAATACGTGAATGAGTAAATGCATGAATGAATACATGAATGACTGAATAAATGAAAGAATGAATGAGTGAGTGAATGAATATGTATTATCCTTTGAAAAAGGTATATTTGAAGTAATTCAGAACTAAAGCTAAATGAGAAAGGGAGAGAGAGATATATAGCTAGATTGTAAATTTGAATTTGGTGTATACGGGAAAGTAGGCTCGTATAGTTCTCGACGGAACGTCTTGTTTCTTGTTCCTATAACAATTACTAAGCTTTAAAGAATTCACGTTAAATACATGAATAAAATGTTGTGTAGAAATATATACACGAAGATTAGGTCATTTATGTGCTATAATTTTGCAATTGGTTCAAGAAAATACAAAGAATATGTCTCACACAAAGAATAATGATATTACAAAGAACACTGTTTCTTTGCTATACGACCAGTGCTTATTTTGAAGTAATACAGATCTTTACTCATATAATAAAGTTACCCTGCTGTTATTTTATAGATTTTGCAAGAGTTTTATTATTTTCTGCATCACGGAAGGAGCGGTATTGGGTATACTTGCGCTAGAACTATGTGAATATTTGATATTTCAAGGATGACTACGTGTGTTTGCATAAACATTAGATTTCGTTTGTTATTAGAAACAATGTTACGTTGATCCACAAAGCACGTCTGGTGAAATCAATGTTGCCAGATCGTTAGGACTGAACTTACTTAGGAGGCCACAATTGAGTACCCCGTTTTATCTTTTAAGCGTTGGATACGGTAAAGTTACGGTTTCATATTGTAAAATCGTATAACAAGATAACGATTATTGAAACGAAAAATAAAGGTATTTTTGTTATAAAATAACAAATAAGGTCGACATTTTTTGATATACTGTTGTATAACGTTTCAACATCCAAGGCGCACATTTTTCTGCATAAATTTCGAAGGATTTTTTTTCCTACTTCTTTTTGTTTCTAAGTATGTAGGAGTACTTGAGCACATTACGAAATGGTATTCATAAGTTTTATTTAAGAACATGTGTTAAAACTATTAAAGGATAAGGTATCTGCGATACTTCATGAAAATGTGCTTGAATAAACTCATAGGAATGTTTGGCCATCGTACATTAGAACCAAATTATAATCAACCCCAATGAGTCAGTCACACACCATTGTTCCATGTGAAGAACTAAAAATATTTAATACAATAATTTTACGCAAATAGGCTACAGAGCCATCTATACTGAAACTAAAAATTAAGAAAATTTTAAATAATAAGAAAAAACGAATCTTATGCAACAGGAATGCATAAATATATATATATATTAAGAAATGCTTGAGATAAGATGGATGAAATGAAACACTAAAAAAAAGTTGATGGTATGTTAGGCTACATGTGGTGCAAATTTGCTCGCTACAATAGGGACCGTTCATAAATGATGTCACACTTTTTTTCAGTATATTTTACCCCTCTCCCCCCTTTGTCACAAAGTGTCACACTTCAAAATACCCCCTCCCCCCCCTTTGTCACATGTCATGTTATAGTACATTAGCATAAAATTGGTTTAATTTGCTGATTTTAAATGTTTTTATAGAAATCAAAATGTACGATGTCACACTTTTTGTTACCCCCTCCCCTCCCCTTGTCACTAACTGTCACACTTTCATGAACCCCCTCCCCCTCGAAGCGTGAAATCAGTTATGAATGACCCCAAAGGTAGGAGCTTATTTTTACCTGAAAAATTAAACGTCATGTTTTGGCGGAAAATATCAATTTCCTAGAACGGAAACCTTGTACACTGTAAAAATATTGCGCTTAGTTGCAACCGTTTTTGCTGTTACAGAACACGGTTTTTGGTGTTCAGTCGGTGTAAAGTTGAAAATTATTCATTTTTTTTATCTATTTAAATTTTTTAAGTGTCTACAAAATACAGACGGCATAATAATTGTTAGCATATGATGTTCATTAACTCGTCTACTTATCAAATGTTCATTATGATTGTTTATTTATCTTATTTTCATAGAAATGAGCAATCGCAATGAAATTTCGATAAGTAACGCAGTTAGTATCGAAAGAGAGTATAAGTTATATATAGAGATATATAGAGAGTATAAGTTTCATATGCTAAAAAACGTTATACTCTCTATATTTGCTTAGACAGCCACATAAAAAATTTAAAGTACATCAAAAGTGAATCATTTTCAACTTTACACCAACTGAACACCAAAAGTCGTTTTTACAGTTTCTCAAAAAAAAAAAAAAACATATGTTATTAGATGGATAAGCTCGTATCTCACAATACTTAAGTATCGAAAAAAAAAATCTTACTCGTGCTGTTATAATATGACATGAATGGAATTAGCCCTATATTATATGATGTAAGCAATCCTTAGTAACTTGACCACCGGTACATATTGACCATTTATGTGCGCCAAATTTATAAAGGAGTGTTATAAAAAACCCTTTGTTAAGTTGACCGTCTAATTATTTCTATATTTATTTGTTTATCTATTTTTTCAAAGATAAACAAACTAAAATAACTTCTCCAGGATATTTTTTATGCTATAATGTTAAACCAGTATTTCTCTGGATGAATGAAACATCAATGTAATGTTTGCCTAAACATCTTTGTAAGTTGACCATATGGGAAAACTACTATGAGCATTATTTTACTCTTTAAATAATTTTCTTCTTTTTACTTCTATCTGATGTAGCCTTTTTGAAAAATCATGTATTTTTAGGAAATCTTTACTATTATATAAAGTAACTTACGTAATTAATAAGATTAATATCTTTATTTTAACTACGTACTTTACTTTTAATGTTGTATAGGACATACTGTAAGTGATTCAGGTTAAATTTCTCTAATGATTTTGATAATTGTGAAAAAAAAATAACTAATTACTATTTTAAAGCAATGTTAATACATAAATCTATATTTTAATTAGTTACAATTGAACAAATGCATACCGTAAGAGATGACAAAAAGAAAAGCTCCACCCTCTATGAGTTGATCACCCGTCTAAGATGACCACTAAAGTGCTGCACCTCAAGTCGACAACTTACACAGTTTCACCTGAGTAAGTATCATTACTTTTAAGTAACTTGTTTGTAACGTACCTACAAACGACTCAAGTAACGTTTTTAGCGTCTCCCGTAATGTTTGCATTTTTGAGTTATGTGGTTGTCATTCTAGTTCAGTGGTCGACAAACTTTAGAAGCCAGAAGCCAATTTTACCGCTAAAGGGCTCAATTTTTTTAACGAGCCATAAATTACTTTTAAATATTTCAATATGATTTATTGAATAATGAATATATAAAGACATTTATGTAAAAATTACATTCATAAACAACTCTCTTGTAAATAGTAAACATGCTAATTAATGAGAAGAAGGATTTAAAAGGTACTTGCGAAGTTTTATAATATTACATTAGTAACTTGTTGTTAATTTCAAACATGGATTCTAGCTCTCATCAGTAAGGTTTGATACTGAAGATAGTTTCATCTTTGGATCATGCATAAATGATGTCATGCTTCGATGAAGGAGAGAGGTTTTTTTGAACTTGTGACAAGGAGAGGCCGTAACAAGAAGTCTGACATCATGCTTATGCGACATAACGTGGCATTTTACAAAAGGGGAAGAAGGTATATTGAAGTGTGACATTTTGTGACAAAGGGCGGAGGGGGGGTCAAATATATGGTAAACAAGCGTGACATCATTTACAGACCGTCCCTTTATTTCGTAAATTTGTGATAACATTTAGAATATATTTTTGAAAGAAAAGTGCATTTTCCCTTTCCTAATGCTGAATTTCAGTATAATTGTGAAGAGTCCAATTCAAGCAGCCAAAAAGCCACCTGCTGTTCGTGCGCCACGTTTTGCCGACCACTGTTCTAAGTCGGCATAATATGCAAGTAAGTACAACATTTTGTAGTTACCAAATTTATACCTTTACCATGAGCGCGTAACCCAAGGTACAGGATCACACTTCTCTATCGCCTATGCTTAATCTGGCCTTATTTTATCCAAGTTTTTTGTTGTACAATTCTACCACGAAGTTGTGACACTTGGAAGCTTCTACGCATGACAGAAAAGGACGAATCCATTCGAGTTTTAGGGAAGTTCAATTTGCAGGCGCGTTTATTAGCACGCGAATCATAATTATTTCTTCTCTGCTTGTTGAAGGCAACTAAATTTAAAAACTGGCATGTAGCATCAGTTCGGAAGAAGTCAAGTACGCTAAACGAGCTAAAGCGAGAACAAAATTCGGCACATTCCTAATAACAGCAGTTTATCCCTTTGAACATGAATGGTCGCTCTTGACAGTCTGCCAGTCAAAGCTCTTATTTTTTGTGGTAAAACGGCAATATGAATTATTGAGGGAAGTAAGAAATCCAACCAGAAATAATATAACCTTTTTCCCAGGTGCCAGTACTGTTTTTTGACCCATATTGTTACACCTACGCACACGTCCTTTCTCAATGCTACGTTATACTGACGTTTTAATAAACACATTCATTATTTTAAGGCATAATAAGGGTTTTGTAACGATTGAATTATTTTCAATGTTTATTAAAACTTTGAAAATAACAAAAAAAAAATCATCTGTCAAAGATAACACTTTTCTAATATATTTTTTGAATAATTCAAGTGTAACTTTTTTGTTTACTTCAAAATAAAATAACACAATTCTCATGGAATTGTTTAGCAAATTTACTAAGAATATTCATTGGTTCACTTTAATTTTTAGCATTTATCAATTTACTAAATAAAATACATGCGTGAAATTATTTAAAATGAATCACACGTACATCTTTTTTAATTTTTTAATCAAAAAGTAAAAATGTATGTTTATAGTACAGTATTTAAGCATTTTCTCATTTACTAGTTTTAAAAGAAGCAATTTTTTTTTACTAAACCAGTCTTCTTTTTGTTTTCAAAAGATACTTCAAATTTAATGAACATACGAGCGAGAAGACTCGCTTTAACAAATATGTGAAACCTTAGTAGTAATTAAATTTCCTGAAGTGTAAAAAACAAACAAGCTTCAAAAGAAAAGTATATTTAAAATCTCAGTTGTAAAGATTTAAAAGAAGACAAATAAATTAATGTTCAATCACTGCGAGACGTGCATAATTCAAATAAGATCCAAAGTTATTAGTTCGTAACATCAAAGTAATTTATTTTGAGATAAACTGCTAATGAGGATCCAATTAGCAGCAAAACTCGATAAAATTTAGTCTTCTCCATGCTATGGTTTCAGCTCGTTTATGAATTTCTAGTAAGAAATTATCAGTTTAAAAAGTTATTTATATGCTCTAAACATTTACTGCTTTAGGTATAAAAACCAGGCTAGTCAATACGGGAGTAAAACATGTGTCCATAAGAAAAAAAACAATTGTATAAAATGCATAAGACAACATATAAATAAACATGTGAAAACAATACAGAAAAATAAAATACACAAATTCACTAAATGTACAAAAATGCTGTAAAAGTGTGGGTGTCCGATTATTGGAGTTGATCAAAGTTTCTTTTAATTTAAGTACTCCGTATTTTGTTTGAAATTTGCGCTTTTCAATTTAGACGCAAGTTATTTACCTTGGCCATTTCGGGTTGTGTATCGGATTTATATTTTGCAATGTACATTTTTAGTTGTAAGTTTCTACTTTTTTCTACTTTTCTCCTTATGTTATACACTGTAAAAAAAGGAATGAATTTTCAAATTGTTTTTTGACTGATTTTAACGGATTTACGTAGTGCTTCAATACATGGTTTTTCCTTCCAAAACAGGAAATATCAGGTACCTCACGATCCTGAAAGTACGAGAACGGAACTTTTCTGCTTTACGGTTGCTGTATTTAACCCTTTATCTACTGCATTATGATCTGCAGTAATTTTTTTTTTACAGACAAATTTTGTATATATTACTCTGAAAATTAAGGGATTTACATAAATAAAATGCTCAATCTATAAGTATTTATTTCTTTACAGCTAATAAATGCCATATTGTATTTACCCTGTAAAATTAATTACATACACTTTTTAATCAAAATATTTCGTCAAATAGCTTTCTAAGTTCTTAACTAACATTTTTAAAAAATCAGTGACTTTATTCTTGAATTTTACTGCTTTTATAGAGCGAAACTCTGAAGGAGAAATCTGAACAAAATGGAAATTCAAAACACCGCATCGGTTTCAAAACTATCGATGTTCCTTTCCTCACTAAAATACTCTTTATTGAACCCTTGCTGATAAGTATCCTGAAAAAGGGGAATTTAAAGACTGTCCCGGCAAAGTATCATCAGAATATTGGTAAAAATGGTTGCTGGGATGGAATTTATAGAGAATGGTACTTATAAGTACCGTCGGTAGATAAAGGGTTAAAAGGATCAACGGAGAAAAAAGAAATGGAACTTCTGTCAAGTCTCGGGAAAATATTATCAGAAACGAAATGTTTCCGGCGATTCTGCTGCCATACTTTTTCCGTTATTTTCAGGAGTTTTTTTTTGCATTGTATATATACCGTCGATTCCGGTTTGTCGGACCACATCGGGATCCGATCATTTTGGTCCTATTAACTGGCTGGTCCGATTAGGCGAATATGACTTGTATAACAAGACCAACTATACATTATATAATAAAGTGTTTTTGTTAATAATTGTGAGGCACACATTTATGGCCAACATACAAACGATAAATAATATACTGTTTACGAAATTTGTTTAAGCAAATTTAATGCAATTGTCAGCAAGTGAAAACACAAGCCAACGAAGACTTTACAGTTCAACACTTTACCTTTCTGATTCAACAGCGTATTTAGATCGATACGGTTTCAGTTGCATTCTGTTCGATTACTATCGATTCAACTCAATATCCAGAAATAACTACAAATATCACAGCAAATTAAGTTTTACAAAGCACACAACAGCTCGTAAAACTTTCATAAAAGTATAAATTATTTATTTTAGATCAAAGAATTGATTCAAAACCATAATTAATTTTATTGCACAGGCCGACTGCTGAGTCGAGTAAATTCGAAAATTCACTTGAACTTTGACTTTTGTTTTAAAAGTACCACCCTCTAGTGGGAATTTTGCAAGCATCTTCCCAGTAAATATTGTTGGATTTTGTTGAAAGAAACTGGAATTGCAAACAAAATTTAATAAATTAATTTTTGTGTTCGTTGACCCACTTTAAATTCGTTCTACGCGGGAAACTTATGGTTCCTGTTTTATATTTGCTTTCATTTCTATGGTCCGAGTAAACGGATTTTTAACACCAATAAGCGATTAATATTAGCCTCATATTTATATATATATATATATACCAAAGCTTATTAACTTTAACACGTTTCCTGTATCTCTCAAAAAATATGCAATGTTCACTTTGTGAACACGAATAATTCTAAGAGCGAACCTACCTAAAATATCATTCCCAGCTGAAATTCAGCCTTCTTGTATAGCCTGCTAAATGCGAGTTTTGCTTGTTTATTGCACATATCGAGCACAAAGGCTCAGATAATCGCAAAGGAGTTCAGTTGTGTTACTACGCGCATTATGCGGTTGATAAACTATTTTTAGGTACTTGTTGGCGTTAGTTTGATACAGTAAATATTTTTTTAACATTAGAAATATGTTCCGGGGCATTATCTTGCCATAGTGATGAATTATAACCAATAGAATGAGCACCACAAGAAATGGCGTAGAATACTATGAGTTTTCCACAGTATGGACAGACAAGTGGATTTAACTTGCAAAAATAAAGCGTGAATGTTTTGTAATTGGCGTTCAAAGATATATTTCAAGTAATATTTTAGATTTATTACATTAAATCATTATTTTTTTAGGCTATGAGAACATTATTTTTCTTCAAATTGCATTGTTTTCCTTAAACTTCTGAAACGTAATAAAACTTGTAAGTCATATCGTCTCTGCATATTTCTGTTTTCTAGTTTGCTTTCTGAAACTCCATTTAAATTACCGACGACCCACAACCGCTTTATGATGTGATAGAAAAATCGGGACAGATTTGCGATTGAATTTTTACTTTTACGTCAGAACCTGAACGTATAACAAGAAGGCAAGAAACGGAGAACTATTATTTTGCATTTTAACTATTATGTGCACAAGACAATTGAATGAAAGGATGCAGCATTGAATTTATAAACGATAAAATGCGATGCACGTTTAACTAGATTCAGCTGTTACAATCAACCAGACATCAAACTAACGTCCACGTTCCTTGTTATTCCAGTTTGCATATTTTGTTCCATGTTTTTTTTTTTTATGTATGTAAATTGTTTTTGCATCATTTTCGTTAGTTTTTCAAAAGTTTTAGCCACCAGTGTTTCTACTATTATTTAAATCCCCCCCTCCCCCCACGTAGTACAGTGTTGCTATTGGTTTGAAATAACTTTCTTGTTCGTGCTCTGAAGTGTTCCTTAATACATTGAGGACGGCGCAGATTTTTGCTGCCAGTAAAAATAAGCTTTTCAAATTTTCAGTAAAAAAGTTATTTTTAACCACACAAAGTTTTTTTCATCTAACAAAAGAGTGTTATAAGACTATGGCTGATATAAAGTCGCTTGAAAAGAATAGTGACACAATACCGAAAATGAGATTTTTAATTGATAATATTTTAAAAAACTGAATTTTTATACGGAATAAAGAACCAAGTCGTAGATAGCAAAGTTGCCCGTAGATAGCATATGTGTCTTTTTAGTGAAAAAATTTGTTAAAAAAAACTTAATGCTCTAATATCTTTTATTGAACAAAACATGAACTCGATAGTTTTAGGAATAGTTTATCAATGAACATTGTGTGTCTGACTAATTAGATTTGCCAATTTTATTGAAAAAACATGGCCTAATTAGCTCACATTAACCTTTTCATTAATTACCTATATCCTCAAATTTTTTTAGAAATGTTTACGAAGACACCAGTTCTTATGTTAAATTAGGAATCTAAGTGAAATTAAAAAACAAAAATATAGTATTACTACGCTTAATGTAGGATTTTTCCATAAAATTTTATTATGGACAATAGAGACATATTTGGAGTTGTGTCTGTATTGATTTTAATGTTACAATTTTTTAAAGACCTTTTCAGGGTTATTACACTATTCCTCAAATTGTTCTTTCAGAAAAATTGTTGTTTTTATTCGAAAGAGAGACAACTCAAAGTCTCCTATATTTGATTAAAATGTCCAGGAACCCTAAAAGGCTAGCACAAAAACTGCATGAAATAAACAAAAATAATACTATTAACCATTTTTAACGGGCATTAAAATAATTAGGAATTGTTATGAATGAAAAAACAATAAATTACACACCGAAACAATTTAAAAACTGGTCTCCTGAAAAAGTTGCTTTTTTGAGTTGTGTCACTATTCTTTTCAAGCAACGATAAGCAGCCAGCGGCACACGCCGCCAGATTAACCATTCGTGTGGGAGCCACAGGTAGTACACACCGTCCTCTACATGTTAAAACTCTACAAATTAAACCATCATAGAACGTTGAAATGCAGTCTTGAGGCGGAAGACATCCTTCGGAGGACAAAATCATCTCCTTAACAGGGGTCACGCCAAAGAAAATTCAGGTCCGTTTTCGAACCCTTCACAGAATTTTAATCGATTAAAACAGACCCTTCACAAAATTCCAGTTAATCAAAACAGACCCTTCACAAAATTTCGAGCTACTAAATTGTACCGTTTTACGGAATTATTTATTAGATAAGTTACTAAAATTAGTTTTAAAAAGAAATTATCTCTGTATGTTTAAATTTTGAATTTTCACAAAAATATTTTATTTTTCACAAAAATGTTTTTAAAATTCACAAAAAAAAAAAAACGAGCGTGTTCAAAATGCTGGATCGACCCTTGCAGTAAGCTCAAAACCATCATCTGCCGTCTAAAACTATTCTGAAATTTCGGAAGCGTTAACCGCGGTGTGAGAAAATATTCTGAGCATTTCAAATGCAGCTTGCCTGTCATTAAAAACTACTAAGGGATCATTCATAAATGATGTCACGCTTCGAGGGGGGCGGGGGTTCGTGAAATTGTGACAAAGTGTGACAAGAGGAGGGGGTAACAAGAAGTGCGACATCATGCATTATTAAACATAGCGTGACATGTGACAAAGGGGGAGGGGCGCTAAAGTGTGAGATATTGTCACAAAGGGGGAAGCGGGGTTAAATATATGGGGAAAAACGTGACATCATTTATGAACGGCCCCTAAGTCCGACCACGGAATTTTTACATTTGGACGCTTCTGCGCATGGCAAAGAAGAACGAATCCATTCTAGTTTTAGGGAAGTTCGTTTTGCAAGTGCGTTTATTTAGCACGCAAACCAGAATGTCTGCTTCTCTGTTTGTTGAAAGCAACTAAATTTGTAAACCGGCATGTAGAATCAGTTCGGAAGAAATCAAGTAGGCTAAAAGAACTAGAACAAAAACGGCACACTCCTAATACCAGCAGTTCCTCCCTTGAACATGAATGGATTCTTCTTGGCACACTGCCAGGCTTAAGTAGACCTGCAGGAAGATGCCGCACCTGCGGAACTTCCAAGCAGTTCATTCAGCCCGCTTCACGATCCCCACCTCTGTGTTCTCACTCGGAATTTCTACAATTTAGCAGGGGTAGCTTAAATAATATGATCATAGCAAGTTGTCCTAAACTTATTTGAGTGGTACTCCTTCCACATACATAATACAAACTTAAATTTCTTTGAAATAAAAATATACAAATCATCAAAATATAAAATACACAATATTATATGTATGAATTAAGACAAAGACAAAACAGTCAAGTACCATTTTCTTCTCTGCTTGTCAACCGATTTTCTTACTTTTTAAAAATTTAGTAGCTATTGATGAGTTATAGTGTTATCAATAAAAAAAATTGGAAATAGTTAATTATTTTGCTTTTCTCATACTTTTGACGTAGATTCGAAGCCTTTTTTTAGAAGTCGTGATTTGTTATACTTTTATACTACTCCGTTACATCTACAAATACAATCTCAGTACAATACTCACCTTTACTTACAGTACATACCTGTTTTACTACTATTTTTAATTCAAAGAAGAAATATCAAGAACAAAACAATAGAGAAAATGTAATCTATTAAATGAATGCAAAATAATACTAATCTTAAGGTGTCAGTTAATCCGATTCCACACGATAAATGTATGTCACGTCAGTCAGATTGTTTGTCTTGTACAATGTCAAACAAAATAAAATACAATTTGAAGCAAACAATGTCTACCTAATGTGAAGAGAGAAAGTAAGTGCGGCGACGCCTATTTTTTCTTCGAATCAACGTTTCCTTAATTTTTTTATTTGCATTAGCGTTATGAACTCTTGATTAAATTGAAACCGAGTGTTTGTGTTCCTAATTTATTGAAGAAAAATAGGGTGGCATGAAAATTGTTATTTCCAATGTCTTTACTGGAGAATTGCAGGATGAGAAAATTGATGTATAGTATGTGTTACAAATGCATTAAAATTAATAACTAATTCTGATCAATCAGTGGCAAAGGATAAATATGCGCAATGGAAATATTTAAACAAAACAAACTGCTGTCAAACAGAAAAACTAAAATTTCTAAAAGTTGTTTTCACGTTTGAGGTTCAAAACTTCAAAATTTAATTAATTACGGTCGAATTTCCACTGCTGGGTTAACTCTAGTATAAACAAACTTTGTAGCGAAGGATATGCAAGACAAAAATGTTGATTTATTTCACACACCCATATATGTTTCTTTATACACCAAAAGAAGAAGTCATCTGCATAATATTGATATATCTGCATGGTACTTTGAATAATATTGTCATTGACATTAAAATATTTGTTCAGTACAAATGTATGAGACATCGTTGTTCTGCGTGAACGAAACGTATAAGTAAATCCATAAGTATTATGAACAACTTTTTTGTTTATGCTAAAAATAAAGGGTACTCTGCTTAAATTGAAATACATGCATGCATTAAACAAAAAAATTTCAGTGGGGGGTGTGGGGGGTTGTGTGTGTGGGGGGGGCTACATCTAAAAATGTACTCTTTTCAAACATTGTCTCTGATTTATGACTCAAATTTCGAAGCAGCAGTACTCAAATTCATTTTCTCTCAGAATGAACGAAATACTAAGTGCCATACGGCTTACAGTATGCCTATGGTTTAATCTTGAACAGAAATACAAAATCCCCTTTTGTTAGCTCTTTATATCCAAATAACGCTCGTTTTGGGAGCTGTGTAACACACATGTACGCAAGATACAGCGTTGCAATTGTTTAATAAAACACTTATGTTCCTGATCTTACATTGAATTTTAAGAGCAATGTCATAGATTGTATTTTAATTTCATTTTTTTTTTTCCAAATTACAAGTGAAAAATATATTCCTGCAAACTCATTGTATTTACGTCATAACTATTTCATGCATGATAACACGCATTAATTTTCCTGAATAATATGACATGACATGATACATAATCCTCCTTTTGGATATTATAGGACTTCACAAATTAATTGCATTTAGAGTTCAGAGCCATAAAATCATTATCATTTTCCATAGGTTTAGCTTTATCTAATTACTCTTCAAACGAGGAGGCATCTTTTATTAAATTATATGTTTTAGAATTATCACACAAACTCATGAACAGGAAATAAAGAAATAACTTAGTGCCCTTTTACAATAAAAATCATTTATAATTCAAATAGTTACAAAGTTAGCTGGAATTTTACAGAAAAAAAGTATATCTTAAAAATGTTAAATATGTCTAGTGAAATGGTGGGTCTATAGTGAAATATATTACATATAGTCTTTGTTAACTACAAGGCCAGCCCAAGGGCTTAAAAGTTTAGACCCCCCCCCCCCCCCCCACACACACACATAATATCGCAATAATAAAAATGCAAAGAAATAAATCAGTAAAAACGCACTTTTAATCTCAGTCAATTAATCTCAGTGTTAGAATTCAGGGGAAAGTGAACAGTCAGGCAGGACAAAATACTACTATATATTGTAAAGAGGTTAAGATGAGATTGCAGCTTCGCACTTCACAAAAATGTTGCAACAAAAAAAAAGAAATGTTTGTTTGGTATGCAGTGGCTAATTTCAATCAATTCCTTTTGGGTTCATTACAGAAAACGTGGCTTAAAAATTAAAAAAAACACCGTTTAATGTGAAAAATGCACACTTTAGTACTGAATAAAGAAAAAAATTGCGTTGAAACAAATTTAATTCAAAATATCCTTAACACGTTGAGGACGGCGCAGATTTTTGCTACCTGTAAAAATAAGCTTTTCAACTTTTCAGTAAAAAAGTTGTTTTTAACCACATGAAGTTTATTTCATCTAAAAAAACTGTGTTATAAGACTATAGCTGATATAAGCCTCCAGTGGTACACACCGTTAGATGAACCATTCGTGTGTGAGCCACCAGTGGTACACGCCGTTAGATGAACCATTCGTGTGTGAGCCACCAGTGGTGCACGCCGCCGGATGAACCATTCGTGTATGACCACCTGTGGTGCACGCCGCCGGATGAACCATTCGTGTATGACCACCTGTGGTACACGCGCCAGATAAACTATTCGTGTATAACCACCTGTGGTACACGCCGCCAGATAAACTATTCGCATGTGAGCCACCGGTTTTACATGCCGTCCTCAGCGTGTATAACCACCTGTGGTACACGCCGCCAGATAAACTATTCGCATGTGAGCCACCGGTTTTACATGCCGTCCTCAGCGTGTTAAGATTTCATACACATGATGTAATTGCAACATATTAAAACAGAATAGTTAAAATTAGAAATAAAGTTCGTTATCTTTTAGAATAGAAACGGGTAACACATGTGCATTTAAATTTGGTATATTTCTGCACTGAGAGGCACATTAAAGAAATTCTGCCATTTGAAAAAACCGTGATCATTTATCAAAATAACATCACATTGCGAAGTAAATTGGTGCGATTACTTTCAAATCCATTGCATCATATGGATGATTTCTCTTAAAAATTTAGTTATTGATTATACAACTTAAAAGAACTCATCATATCATATGAGAAATAAATGCCAATGTCATTATTATATCTTTGCAAATATAAGAATTTAAATATCTGATCAAACAAATTTTAAACGAAAAACAAAAAGAAAGCATTGGTAGCTACCATAAGAAAATTGTTACTTACTTGACCTCATGTGTAAACCCCTGCTCAACATGTCAACAATCCGTACGTTCTTTACATGAAGCTGGCAGAAAGTTTAGGCCGAAACTAGATGCAAATGTGAATGTTTATACTGTAACAGTCATTGTTCAATTGGAAACCAACAGTTCACAAGTGAAATATTCTTTACTAGATGATCAGACGTTTCATCAAATTGTGTGCGTTTTAATCAACAAGTCGAATTACTTGTAAGGACTTCAAAATGTTCTCAATAAATTCAGTACGGGATTTCCTTTCATCAGATAGTAGAAGACATTTCTGATGCGATTCTGACATACAGAGCTAGAAATATTGATGATTCATTTTAAAAATCGGTGTGGTTTTCTTGAAACAGTACCATGAGTATTCAATTATATAAACTCTGCGTAAATGCAAGTTTTAGCTGCATGCCATCAAAATAATCTATCATATGTATGATCAATAAAACAAAGCTTAACATTAAAAAAAAAAAAATACCCTGAAAATCACAATTGTGCGGTTCCTAGCTCAAAGTGCAACGACACAGGGAAGTTAAAATTCCCGACTGCATGTAAAAGCGTAACACGCCATGTTTGAAGCCGAATTCATACGCGTCAAAAATGAGTTCGCAAAAGAAATGTTAAGTTCTTAAACTTTATAAAACCAAAGCAATCTGGAAAACATCTTAAATAACAGTTTTGTTAAAAAAGAAAATACCTAAAATGAAAATTAATTAATACAACTCATTTAAATGTCATTCTGCTATACCTCAAATGGTGGGAAATCTTGAATGCATAAGTAATTAAAAAAATGAGTGAAGTGTCACTGTAAAACACGATTAATTCTATATGATCTTTTTAGAGCATTTTAACGTGCTCCTATAGATAGCTAGGGTAACTAAGTTTTTAAGCGGAATTTGAGCCACTAGGACATGATCGAAAGAAATGTAATACCGATCAAACATCCACACCCTTAAAAATTAAAATTCAACATAAAATTAGGCTCAAATTCTTGCAAAAATGCCTGACACGTGTTTCCAGTTTCAAGGAACCATTTTTTCATTGCAAAACAGTGAGCTCCTATACGAAAACCAGCCAAATTAAGCAAAGAGAGCAACAGAAAAACAGTTTAAATAGCAGAGGATTAACCTGTGGCATGGTAGTAAAGGAACCCTAAGAAAGGAACCAATAAGAAAACACCTGAAACGAAACCACCTAATTGGCCAGGAGAGGAAATCCAACTGATGCAAAAAGAAACAGATCAAAGCAAGAAGGACCAAAGGAAGAAACTTCTCCTATGAACTCTCCCCTACTTCTCTTCTCTTAAAGATCCTATTGTTTGTTTGTTTTACAACCATTTCAGGTCACATATATTTTCGAGTTTATTAGCCTTCTCAATGGATATACCTCAAATTCTCGTCCAATATTACAAATAGAACAGGACAGTACGATAGTTTATTACAATACAATTAAAGGAAATTACAGGAATACACCCTGGGCAGGGTGGGAATCGAACCCACGACCTCGTTACTGCGCGCAAGCAGCGCGCGGAAACTGGTAACTAAGACCGCTCGGCCACCGAGGCCCCCTGAAGATCCTATTCATCATCTAAATTTAGGTGTATTTTCAAAATTAGTTGCCAGTTCGGTCTTCTTTCTATCGGACAGACTAAACGTGCTCTGAAAATTCATTTGAAAGAACACGAAGGTTATGTGCAAAAACAACAGTTTAACAAGTCTAGTATTGCTCAACATTGTTGAATTTCCAACCACTGTTTTAATTTTAATTCCGGTAAATTTTATTGAAAATGCTCGTCCTCTTTAGATCTTGAATTTTGGGAAGCTTATCAAATTCTCATAAATAGATTCAATTCGGTTTTATGATTCTTCCTCTTTATTTTTCGCACGTTTGGGCATAAGTTTCAATAATTTATTTTTTCCTTTCTTGTGCTTTTTATTTGTCGTTGTTTTGTATATTTGTTTGTTGTAATTGCTTTAATATTTTGTGTACCTAATTTCTTCTTTTTAGTTCAGCTCTTTGTTATTTACCTTGCTCTCGGTTTCTTCCGTTTTATTTCTCCTCCCCCACCAGCTAGCCTCTTTTATATGTGTACATTGTTTTGCACTTTATTTTCCGTTTTTCAATTTTTCTGTACTTACTTCTTTATATTTTAATTATTATTTTTTAATTTCTTGTAATGTTGGTTTTAAGTCTTGGTTTTATTTTTTCCCGTTTTTCGACTTCCGTTGGTCCTTCTTTCTTTGTTCTATATCTTTCTGCATGAGTTGGATTTCCTTTCTTAGCCTCTTGTCCAATAACTGTTTCGTTTCAGGTGTTTTCTTATTGGTTCCTTTCTTATGCTTCCTTTATTCTCATTGATCACATGTTCATCCTCAGCTGCTGCTATTTATGCTGTGTTTCTGTTGGTCTCTTTGATTTAATTGGGTGTTTTTCATCTATAAGCTCATTGTCTTTCATTAAAAAAAGGCTCCTGGAAACACGTGTCTGCAATTTTTGCCAAAATTGTACCGAACTTTAGGTTGAATTTTAATTTTTACTTCGTAGCACAAAGGTTGGCATTTTATTTCATCCATGCCCTTCCCGGGTTTCGAACCATGGCCCCAAAGGTGCGGGAGGAGAGCGTTTACCGCCTGTGCCAATTCACTTAACCGTGAATTAAAATAGTAAAAACAAAAATAGTTCAAAAAATAAAAGAACCAATATTTCTGGTTGCTTTAAAGAAAATATTCACACCTATAGTTAGTTCGGCCAAAAAGAAGTATTTTGTGTCTAGGAAAAAGGGATTTCGAAATAACTTTGTACTTCATAAACGTGAGTTTAATCTTTAGTTAAGTTATGTTGTATTATTACTTTAAAATAATATTTTTTTAATTATCAGTTTATTTACTTATTTATTTATTGATAATTAAACACAAAATCTGTTTGAAGATTAGCAATATATTATTCACTCGTATTATAACAGATAATGTAGCTTAAATTACTAAAAATTTATTTGGAATTAATGTCCTTCATTCCGAGTAATTAAACCACCCCATCACTGCTGCTTTGAAAGACACTTCGACTTTATAGTATCACTTCAAAGTTTGTAACTTTCAACAAATACGAGTAAATATGAAAAGAGATGCAGTGTTAAAATTGCCTCAAATTACAAGTTCATGCTAAAATTGATTAAGCACTTTTCGAGATACAAGGCATTAATTCACTTATTCAAATTCAAGATTTTATGTAGCATCTTCATTTATCTACTGAATATTTAAGATTAAAGATTTTACTATACGTATTGCTCAATATGCTACAGCCAATGCTCTTAGAATGCCGGCCTATGTTATGTATAACAAGAACCAGAGCTGAGTTCGCAAATAAGAGCCCTATCTCAAAAGCTAACAAGAAGTTCCGTCTAGAACTATACGAGCCTACTTTCCCGTATACACCAAATTCAAATTTATAATCTAGCTATCTCTTTCTCTCTCTTTCTTATTTATCTTTAGTTCTAATTATTGAAAATATACCTTTTTCAACGGATAATACATATTCATTCACTCACTCATTCATTCTTTCATTTATTCAGCCATGCATTTATTCATTCATTCGTTACCTCATTCAAGTGTTTATTCATTCATTTACGCATTCATGTATTTATTCACTCATTTATTTATATTTTCATTTATTCAAAATAATTTTTTATTCAAATTTTTTAAAATTTTTTTCCTTTTTATTCATTTTATTTTCATTGATTTGAAATTCCCTTTCCCCCTCTTTCAATTTTAAATTCATTTTCATTCAAATTTTAAATTTTTTCCAACTTTGGTTGAAATTTCCCCGTTCTTTTTTTGAATTTTGCTCTTTCAGAGTTTTAGTCAATAGGAATTTTTTCCTTTACAAATTTTTTTGTCCATAGGCGCTAATGTTAAAATTTTTTGAACTGTTCAAAATTGAACAAAAAATTGTTCAAATCAAAAAGTAAAATATAGAAATGAGATGTCCTCGCCGAGATCTTTCGAATGCAAAAAGAATTTTTCCAATCGGACAATTCGTTCAAAAGTTATTAGGGGGGGACAGACCGACAGACCAGACAGACAGACAGACCGACAGACAGACCGACAGACAGACAGACCGACAGACCGACAGACACACTTTTTCCCCATCTCAATACCCTACTTTCAAATTTTTTATTTTTCAATCTTTATTTAATTACTTCACTTATTTTTGACTTTTCTTGATTTTTAACGATATTTTCACGATACATTAAGCCTTCTTTCATGCTTTATTATTATTTTTTTTTTTACTTTTACGGGAAAGTAGGCTAAAAACTGGTTTAAAATCACAGCCAAGGCAATGCTTGATTGTCCTGTTTAGTTAAATGACAACGACTGAAATAAAAAACACAAAAATGGTTCTGAATAAAAACAGCATTTTTTACGAAAAATATTCATCTCACGATAATTTTAATACAAACTATCAGTTTCAATCAAACAAAATGGCAACTAATAATCCCAGTCATAAGAATTTCAATCTATATAAATAAAACCGAAAGTATGTGTATGTGTTTGTGCGTCTGTCGCTCGCCTCCTGCGAGATGGAACGGTCCAGAACGATCCAGAAGTACAGGTACCTTGGGTCAGGTCTTCGTGCACCTCGAAGCGTTTTTCCAAAAATTCAAATTTGTTCTTTTTTATTACAATTTTAAGCAAAACTGCTAATTTTGGAATTATCTCATCGAAAAAATGTTCCACGTTATAGGATTTTGCAGCATATTAATGCTCCTAAAAACTACACAAAATGATCTCGTTCTGAAGTTCGAAGCACAAATAGAACACGCGAAAATATTCATTTTAAGTAGTTTTCTAATTTTAAAACGAGGCTTACCTCTAAATTTAGCTGCTCAATTTGCGTGATTTCGCCAAAATAAGTAGTAATTTTGTCGCCAACAAAATGATTTCTAAAGTAAGATTGAAAAAATGCTATTTTATCTTTATTCACTCCGTTTTATGAGCGAAAAAATTCTAAAAAATCATCTCATTTTTATGCATATTTTGTGGATTATTACCTGCAGACGATTTTGATTTACTTTTTCTTAAGGTTGATTCTTCTTTCTGTTTTGGAAATTTAATATTGTGTTCAACAATTTCATGAAAAATATTCTTTCTTATTGTAGAATGTCTGTTTTATCAGCGAAACAAATTCTAAAAATTCAGTTTTTGTGGGATTTTAACTGCAGACGATTTTCAATTACTTTATCTTGAGGTTGATTCTTTTTTTTTTTTTTTTTTTTGGGTGATTTAATACTTATTTATTCGATAAAATTAAGAAGGTTTTCAATATCGCTTATTTTTGATAAAATTTAAAATTTCGCCAAAGTGATAATAACTTTTTTTTTCTCTGCTCCCCATCCAGTTAATTGTTTTCAATATATTTATTTTGCGTTGCGTAACTTTTCCATACCGCGCCAATAATCATTATTAATAATATTGTTCTCATTTAAATCAATACATGATTTACACCAGTGGTCTGCAACCCGTCGATCGCTACAGCATTTTGGACAATTTCTATAGTTTTGGAAATTCTTTTATTAATTTGTCAGACCATTCGCCGGACAGAAAAAACTTGCTAATAATATGGGCGTCGAGAGTTAATTGAAGAATGTAATGGCATTGTGTGTTTTCTCTATCTTCTCTATCTCTATCTCTACTAATAATAAAGCAGTAAGTATGTGTGTGTGTCTGTCTGTGTACGGCGTAGGGCCCAGACCGTCCAGCGGATTTTCATGAAATTTGGCACGAAATTAGTTTGGAACATGGGGGTGTGCACCTCGGAGAGTTTTTTCTGAAATTCGAATTTGTTCTTCTATTATTCCAATTTATAGCCGAAAGTTTTATACAATAGTCATTTTATATGGGAAGAAATTATCGCATCGTTTCGAGCTTGATACCGTTGAAAAGCGCGTGAAAAACTACCCCGGAGGGAATTTCGCTCCGTGTGCGAAAATTCGAAGCCTCTAAATTAACTAGAAACGAAGTTATAAGCATTTTTCTCTGCAGTTCGAAATTATTTCTTCACGGTAATTAACTTTAATTTTAATTGTTACCATGCCGACTGACTATTGATCCTTTTTTCTTTTAACGAATTAAAATTTATTGCTTGCGGTTTGTATTAGCCTACTTTCCCGTAAAAGTAAAAAAAAATAATAATAAAGCATGAAAGAAGGCTTAATGTATCGTGAAAATATCGTTAAAAATCAAGAAAAGTCAAAAATAAGTGAAATAATTAAATAAAGATTGAAAAATAAAAAAATTTTAAAGTAGGGTATTGAGATGGGGAAGAAGTGTGTCTGTCGGTCTGTCGGTCTGTCTGTCTGTCGGTCTGTCTGTCGGTCTGTCTGTCTGTCGGTCTGTCTGTCTGTCGGTCTGTCTGTCTGTCGGTCTGTCGGTCTGTCCCCCCCAATAACTTTTGAACGAATTGTCCGATTGGAAAAATTCTTTTTGCATTCGAAAGATCTCGGCGAGGACATCTCATTTCTATATTTTACTTTTTGATTTGAACAATTTTTTGTTCAATTTTGAACAGTTCAAAAAATTTTAACATTAGCGCCTATGGACAAAATTGAAGCAAATTCTGTAAACTCTGGGCACAAGAGCCAAGTTCCTATTGCAAGCTTATTGAAAGGAGTTCTCGGCGTGAAATATTGATTTGAACAGTTTTTGTTCATTTTTGAACAGTTCAAAAAATTAACACAGAGCTTACGGGGAAATTTCAACCCTATATAAATCCTGATCTAACGGACCGATTTGCTTGGAACAAACTTTATCGGAAAGCTCTTATAACGTAGAACATGTAGAAATAGAAAGTTTATCCAGAACTTACGAGCCTATTTTGCTATGAAATTTTTTGATCGGGATTTTCAAGGATATTTCTCAGTGACTCAATGAGTGAAATAATGAATGAATGAATAAATGAAAGAGTGAAAGAATAAATCAATGAATAAATGAATGAGGAAAAGAATGAATGAATAAATTATTGAATAAATGAAAATATAAATAAATGAGTGAATAAATACATGAATGCGTAAATGAATGAATAAACACTTGAATGAGGTAACGAATGAATGAATAAATGCATGGCTGAATAAATGAAAGAATGAATGAGTGAGTGAATGAATATGTATTATCCGTTGAAAAAGGTATATTTTCAATAATTAGAACTAAAGATAAATAAGAAAGAGATAGCTAGATTATAAATTTGAATTTGGTATATACGGGAAAGTAGGCTCGTATAGTTCTAGACGGAACTTCTTGTTTGGATATTGATTATAATTTTTTTTTAATGAATTAAATGTTATTTCCTGCGTCTCACAGGCGATTGATAACTTTATTTTGATTTCCTTATTTTGACATGCATTTTACGGGACCATTTTCCTTACTGCACAGGGGTTTTAAAAGAAATGTTACTCTTTATAGCGACTTTTGTTATTCCAGCTTATTATTACTATTTATACTTTCACTTATTTATTTTTTTTTTTCGCCAGTGAATTAGCACATATGTTATTTTCCTATTTCAGCTGGAATGAAAGGTTTATTCCTAAAAATTTGCTTTCTGCTGTTTGTTTCTGCTAGAAAAGGTACAAAATTTCGTCTTTCTGTTTTAAGCCGGGTCCAGACGCTACGTTTTGCACAATCTTTTGTCTGCGTTCAACACGTTGCAGATAAAACGTTGCATGTAGATTTGAAAAGTGCGCAGTTTTGAGTCCGGTGCGAAGACTGTACAGTTGCAGCGGTAACTGAGCTAGAAAGCATAGATGTCTTTGAACTGTGCAGACAAATCGGCACATGTAAACGGTAGCACCTTTTCCCGATTCATTTTGTTTCTCAGTTTCAATTCGTCAGGCGACAATGGCCGACTTTCGGCAATGTTCTCGGGAGTTTCTCACAGAATTTATTGCATTATGCGAAAGTTTCCCATGCATTTGGCGTGTCAAATCCAAGGAGTATAGGGACAGGGATAAAAAAGGGGAGGCTTATGAGAGTTTAGTGGAAAAATTCAAAGAAATTGATGCAACCGCAAACAGAGAAACAGTTGTAAATAATTAATTATTTGAGAAGTGTTTACCGTAAAGAATTGGCAAAAGATAATAAATCGATTCGATCTGGGGCTGGAGACGAAATCTACAAGCCATCTCTCTGGTATTTTGATTTGCTACATTTCCTAAATGATCAGGAGACACCAAAGCAGTCTAGGAATACCATGGATGAAAATAAAGAGACTGCAGTTGTCAAACCACCAGAACAGGCAACAAAAAACTATTTATTTTACGTAATCATTTGACCACTTTGAACTCCGGGTACTTCTGAGACGTTCCAGTCTTTTTTTTAACATGACACCATGCCAAAATTGACCAGAGTAGTACCTCCTTCATGACGATATCGCGCAAAACTGAGTGAAATATACAGATATCTCTGCACCATGTAGACGCATAAAAAACTGCAACGTTTTCATTCAGTCTTAAGACTGCGCAGACAAAAGGTTGTACAAAACGTAGCGTCTGGACCCGACTTTAATGTCAATAAATAATAGATACAAATTAATTATACTAAAAATTTATTAGTAATTAAAACTATTCTAACTTATTATAATCGTCCTTTTTATGTGGGTACTTGAACTAAACAAACAAAATGCGTTTTCTTTCAAATATTTTTTTTTATTTTGGTTTCGTTTCTTTCTTTCCTTTTCCCTTTTTTATTGTGTGTGTTTTGTAAAAAAAAAAGTGCTTTAATGTGTAGGATCTCTGGCTGATTGCCGTGGGCAGCTAATTTTTAATTATGTGGAATGCTATACATTTTAATAAAATAACATGATTTACACCTAAAAAAGTTATCACTATATACACAATAGCAAACCGACTGGTCTTTTCTATTTTTAACACGGGCATAGCCGTGCGGGTACCGCTAGTATAATATATTATCTCTATCTCTATCTCTTCTCTACTAATAATAAAGCAGCAAGTATGTGTGTGTGTCTGTCTGTCTGTCTGTGTCCGGCGTAGGGCCCAGACCGTCCGGCAGATTTTCATGAAATTTGGCATGAAATTAGTTTGGAACATGGGGGTGTGCACCTCGGAGAGTTTTTTCTGAAATTCGAATTCGTTCTTCTTTATTCCAATTTATAGCCGAAAGTTTCATCAAATAGTCGTTTTCTATAGGAAGGAATTATCGCATCCTTTCGAGCTTGATACCGCTGAAAAGCGCGTAAAAAACTGTCCCAGAAAGAGTTTTGTTCTTTGTGCTAAAATTCGAAGCTTCTAAATTAACTGGAAAAGAAGTTATAAGCGTTTTTCTCTGTAGTTCGAAATTATTTTTTCACGGTAATTAACTTTAATTTTAATTGTTACCATGCCGACTGACTATTAATCTTTTTTTCTTTTAACGAATTAAAATTCATTGCTTACGGTTTTTAGCATTTTGAGGAGCGGCTGATTCTTAATTTATTTATTTCTTTTTCGGATTTTGATTGTTATTTTTTAAAACGAATTAAAATTTATTTCCTGAGGCTCACAGGCGATTGATAGCTTTATTTTGATTTCCTTATTTTTACATGTATTTTTCGGGACCATTTTCCATACTGCACAGGGGTTTTTAAAAGAAATGTTATTCTTTATAGCGTTTTCTGTTGTTCCAGCTTATTATTACTATTTATACTTTCATTTATTTTTATTTTTTCGCCAGTGAATTAGCACATATGTTATTTTCATATTTGAGCTCGGATGAAAGGTTTATTCCGCTTTCAAAGCTTTGCTTGCTGCTGTTTGTTTCTGCAAGCTACAAAATTTCGTTTTTCTGTTTTAAGCCGGGTCCAGACGCTACGTTCTGCACAACCTTTTGTCTGCGCAGTTCAACATATTACAGGTAAAACTTTGCGTGTAGATTGGGAAAGTGCGCAGTTTTGAGTCCGGTGCGAAGACTGTACAGTTGCAGCGATAATTTGACTAGATGTCTTTGAACTGTGCAGACAAATCGGTACATGTAGACGGTAGCACCCTTTTCAGATTCATTTGTTTCTCAGTTTCAATCGTCAGGCGACAATGGCCGACTTTCGGCGATGTTCTCGGGAATTTCTCACAGAATTTATTGCATTATGCGAACGTTTCTTTCCCATGCATTTGGCGTGTCAAATCCAAGGAGTATAGTGACAGGGATAAAAGGGGGAGGCTTATGAGAGTTAAGTGGAAAAATTCAAAGAAATTGCTGCAAACAGAGAAACAGTTGTAAATAATTAATTCTTTGAGAAGTGTTTACCGTAAAGAACTGGCAAAAGTTAATAAATCGATTCGATCTGGGGCTGGAGACGAAATCTACAAGCCATGTCTCTGGTATTTTGATTTGTTACATCTCCTAAATGATCAGGAGACACCAAGGCAGTCTAGGAATACCATGGATGAAAATAAAGAGACTGCAGTTGTCAAACCACCAGAACAGGCAACAAAAAACTATTTATTTTACGTAATCATTTGACCACTTTGAACTCCGGGTACTTCTGAGACGTTCCAGTCTTTTTTTTAACATGACACCATGCCAAAATTGACCAGAGTAGTACCTCCTTCATGACGATATCGCGCAAAACTGAGTGAAATATACAAATATCTCTGCCCCATGTAGACGCATAAAAAGCTGCAACGTTTTCATTCAGTCTTAAGACTGCGCAGACAAAAGGTTGTACAAAACGTAGAGTCTGGACCCGGCTTTAATGTCAATAAGTAATAGATAAAAAATAATTATACTAAAAAATTATTGATTAAAACTATTCTAATTTATTATAATCGTCCTTTTTGGGTGGGTACTTGAACTAAACAAACAAAATGCGTTTTCTTTCAAATATTTTCTTTTTTGTTTTGTTTCGTTTCTTCCTTTCCTATTCCCTTTTTTATTGTGTGTGTTTTGTAAAAAAAAAAGGATTAAATGTGTAGGATCTCTGGTTGATTGCCGTGAGCAGCTAATTTTAATTATGTAGAATGCAATACATTTTAATAAAGTAACATAATTTACACCTAAAAAAGTTATCACTATATACACATTGGCAAACCGACCTGATCTTTTCATTTTTTAATACGGGCGTAGCCGTGCGGGTAGCGCTAGTATTATATTAAATTTAAAAGAAATAATACATTAGTATCTGAAATATTGCTTTGATGAGAATTAACGGTGTTAACATTATTTTCGAAATTTTCAAGTATATCAGCATCAAAACTTGTTCTGACAAAAATTAACCTGCAATTTGAAGTAGTCCCAACATGTCCTATTAATAGTGTTTGGTTCCCCTCCCGTCCTCCGAGTCGATCTTGGTGTTCGCCGAATTTAAAAAGTAGATATTCCGTCAATTTAGCTTGCCAACCGCTGATTTACACTATAGGGTAATGGCGCATTTGCGTTGTGTTTCCATTACTATTAGCGGAACTTGGCGATATTCTGCTTCCTTTTAACTTTTTTAAGTAACGGTTTTGATTGATTCCATATTTTACTCAAGTGATGTATTTTCTAACATTTATTTAATTTTTGTACTGTCTATTTGGCGCCATTTGGACAGAATTTAGCTATTTCTTTTTATCAACTTAAAATTTCACACGTCAGCATCGGTTCAGTACTGAACATTTTCTAAGTTAAATACGCATTTGCCTTTGGAAATAATGCCTTTCTTTTTTTTCCGTTTTCGTCCGAATTTTATGAAAGTGCAATTTAATTGAATTTTCAGGAAATGTTTTGACGATTTTATAAGCGGGATTTTTAGGAACTGGTGTTCTTATTTTGATGGGTAATTTAAAACAGACTGTTGGTAATTTTAGGAACAGCAGCTCTTAAAGGTCTGTAGTCTAATGGGTATTTTTAGTCATTGACATCTTTATTCTAATGGAGATTTTTTTGGGACTAATGTCCTTATTCAATTAGGGAGGTTTAGGAATGGTTGTCTTTATTCAAATGGGGGGAAGAGGCTCTAAGGAATGTTTTCTTTATTGTAGTAGAAATATTCAGACACCGTTGTTTTTCATCTGATGGACGTTTATAAAAAGAATACTGCTTTATTCTATGGGAATTTTTAGATGTAGGGCTGTCTATATTGTAATTGGATTTTATATTTACTCTTGATATCATTTTAGAACAATTATCCTGATGCATGTGTGCATTTTAGTTACTATTGCCCTTACTTTAATGGCAATTTTTATGAGCTGTTGTTGGCATTTTAATGTATTTTATGGTCTTATTTTTGGTCTAAAAGAAATTTTTTGGGTCTGTTGTTTTTAATGCAACCGCCATTTTTTGATGAGTTTGACCGATTAAATGGGATTTTTTTAATTTTTTTTTTTTTTTTTTTTTTAACCATCTTCTACTTTGTTTTTTCAAGAAAAATTTTGCTTATATATTTGCGACAGAATTTTGGACATGTGTCACTTGGCCTGCGAATGTTGCAATATTATCCCGTGCAACGCCGGGCATGTCAGCTAGTATTTAATAAGTATTACAAAGTGTGTCAAGTAATTTTTAAGCCTAAGTTGATAAAATAAGATAAAAAGTAGTAATTAAATATTTTTTAAGTATTTTTATTCATAATAAACTCCTGTTTGAATACATTTGTTACAGCAGTTTATCAACGATTCGAATGCCTGTTCTGGCTCACATTGTGATACTTCCTCTAAAGCTCGCGTCGAAGCTGTTTGTATATAGTATCAATATCGTCAAAGTAAAAAAAAAATAAACAAATGAGCTGAATTTTGGAAGTGAATCTGCTGATAGTTAAGGAGTTTCACGAATGCTCGATAGCATAGATAGCACCACTGTAAGCTTAGTTCCAGCTGTAGTCTTAAAATTCTTTGACACACTTTGTACAAACTGCTTCGCCAGGGTTTTTGGAAGCAGTCCCACAATGTCCCACACAGCAATGTAGGAAGGCTGGGCTGACGCCCAGCTAATCTACCTCCGGTCGGTCACGAGCTGTCGTCGAACTTCACTTACCCGTGCCCGGGGGAGAGCAGCCCTAAGGAAACGTGCTAACAGGGTAAAGGAGTGAAGTATAAAAGTCCCACAATGTGAGCAATGAACGAGCATTCGAATCGCCGTTAAACCGCTGTAACAAATGCACTGAAGCCGAAGCAGCTCATCTTAAAAGAGTATAAAAGAAAGTCGCTTCCCGTGTCTGTACGCTGAGATCTTTTAAACTACGCAACGGATTTGAATGCGGTTTTCATCAATAGACAAAGTGCTTCAAGAAGACCAATCATAGACAAATTAGAAAAACATCCAACAGGTAGTTCTTTTTTTAATTCCAATTTTACGCAAATTTCCCCATAAATCCCCCAATATGGGGGCGACAAAAACCTTGCATATATTAATATAATATATCGATCGAATGCGCAGATTTTTTTGTACAAGATGAAATTTGTTGTAAGTTTCTAAGTCAATAAGAACGCCAGTTATAAGCTTTTTAGTTCGCTTTCTTAAGGCTTACTTGACCCAAAAATAATAATTAGCAGTTTCCTCAACTCCGGCTGAAAGTGTTAACTTAATTTCAATATAAAACTTATTGTTCAAAATAGTTCAGTTTAATAAAGATATAACAATAATTAAGCATATTTTCGATTTAACGTTTTTTTTTCAAATTAGCAATAGGTTTTAAATTCGATATTGAACTTTATAAAAGTTCCGTCTCCCCGATGTTACGATTTCCTTGATTTAGCAATAGCATTTAAATAAATATCGCCGCGAAAAGTTTATGGACGTATAGTTTATTCTAGATTTCAAATAACGTGGCGAATGACGACACGCTACAATTCGACTTTTTTTAAATTAGGCGTTGGTGATAAACCGGCGATAAAGAATACTAACAAAATTGTGCATACGTTTTTTAGGTGTGGTTTATAGTATAATTTACTAATAAATATTTTCACCTACGATTTCTCCTCTATGGTACTGCTAGCGAAGCTTCGTTTCATTATGAAACTTATCTTCTGTTAGCGAGACAACAGTTCACCATGGCTAGAAAATAAAATTAATATGATATTGCAATTTCATTCTTGCAATCAATCTAAGATCATCGCCAAGACTCATTTCAGATGAAAAGTAACGCAACAAATGACGCCGTGCTACAATTTGGCAGTTTTAATTACCCTCTGGTGACAAATCTGACCCTACCGATGGAATTGTTCATAAGTTTTCTTAACTGATCCTTCTACATGTTATTATTACTTTTTTAAGCGTTGACAATGTCTAATGTTTTTTTTTTCTTTTTTTGACAAATAGACACACAATGTTTTAAAACACTGTGGGGTTTATGCCGCAGGCGTTTATTTTATAGTCTTAGCAAGGACAGCGCCGTAGGACGTAAAATTCAGCCCGTGCGACGCCGTGCGGGTACCACTAGTTTTGAATAAAAACACTTTTAAAAAATATAATTGCTAGTTTTTATTTTATTTTGTAAACCTTGTCTAAAAAAATTCTTTGACACACTGTGTATATTTCTGTAAATGAATTAACTAAAAGTGACAGAAAAGGATTTTATACTTTTAGCAACGATATTAACACGTTGACTGCCAACCTACGAGATAACTCGTAGTAGGTGAACTTGTTGAGAGACCAAATTACAAGTTGCCTCAATATTGATGTCTTCTTTTCATTTTTCAATACACTTATAGTAAGTTAGTCATATTTTACTTAATTAAATGTTTTTTACAATATGTTATAATTAAATTAAAATATCATCTGGAGATTCATAAACTACAAACAGCGCTGGCAGTCAGCGTGTCGGCAGTCAACGTGTTAACATCTAAACATATTAAATTATTTGTTCTTAATAAATACTACTCTGTCCGGAAATATAATTAGCACAATACTTCAATTTATTTGTACCGCTGCTTCATTTGAAATTCCTTTATAATAGTTGCTAATGAAAGTTCACTTACTAAGCATGAAGCTCTTTGTAGTACATATTTCTTGAATGCGGCACATTTAATTTTATCAAGCGTAAGATTTCTGTGAAATTATTTCGGAAAGTAATATTCATTTATTTAATTAATGCCTCAAACTGTTTTGAAGAGACGAATTCATTAAATTAAGCACTATTAATGAAAGCGAAAGAATTTTCAAAATGCGATGCGTAGAAACTTGATATTTAAAGAAATACCAAGTTTGAGCCAGTGACTGGTCTAAAATGGCTCGAGAGAAAAATCTAATGTAAGTGACTAAAACGAATTTCATAATTAACTTTTATTAAATGCAAGGGGAGATGAAGCGTAGCCATTAAATGTTCAATAATAGCGTGTTATTTGAAGCCAAATTTTTTCTTCATGATTTCAGATTATTTACCTGTATTGAGCAATAGGAGGCGAAGTACGAGAAATGTCGTGAATTTCGAGAAAAAAGAAAAAGAAAAAAAAAGGACGCCTAGAATGACACATGAGTATATTATTGTACCTCAGAGGTAAACTATCGTATCTACAATATTTCTGATTTTGGGTTTATGGTGCTAAGTGTGTTCAGGAAATCCATTCTTTTTAGTGGTAAAGTATCGTATGTGAAGCACGGTTAGAAAGGCAAAAAAAATGAACAGAGGTAAACGTAATTCATCCCCTATTTCACAAATCAGACTTTAAGAGCAAGAATCTGAGAGAGTATCACGCCTGTGATTCATGCCATCTCGGATTTTTCTCAAAAAATTATCAGCTGATACTTGTCTTATGAAAAGACCAAACCCAGCATTATTTGTTCTAAAGTTCAGTTCTTCAGCTTTTATGGACCCCCAAAGGTCAATGTGTGCGGGCAAAAACTGAGCGATTTTTTAAGACATGGAATTCGTTATGAGCCACAACTTTTTGCGCAAACAGCCTGCCTCCAAATTCTATTTGGATATGGAACGTAAAAGGGTCAAACATTATATAATGGATGATAAGATTGTGTCAAGTCGTTGGCGCAAGGTCACTGAAGGTCATAAAAATTGGAGTTTTCGGCTTTTTTTAGCATTTTTAAGGCCTGACAATGGCTTGTGCCTTCTAGTTGCCATGGCTAAAGTGGTGTCAGTTGAAAGGTAGGTATCCGCACTTTAAAAAAATGTAACTATCATTGAGGCAAGTTTAATGCGCTTTTAATAAAATAAGGGCAAAATTTGGAAAATGTCGTATTTTACCAAAATTCAAACTGTCATAAAATCTTGCGCCATCGACATATTGAAATAATTTTTTTGCCATTATTTTACTCTGTTATTGGTCTCTTCAAAAAAGTAAAATCCACTGAGGCATGTTGCGTTAAAAAAATTAAAACATTTTTTTTAATTTACTAAACTTTCTTCACAAAAAAAGTTTTGTGCTTTAATTTAACGTGAAATTTTATTTCTATGAATGCATATAGTTTGCTACATAGATATTCAATTTTTTTGCCTTTCTAACCGTGCTTCAGATACGATACTATACCACTAAAAAGAACGGATTTCCATAACACACTTAGCACCATAAACCCAAAATCAGAAATATTGTAGATACGATAGTTTACCTCTGAGGTACAGTAATATACTCATGTGTCATTCTAGGCGTCCTTTTTCTTTATTTTTCTTTTTTCTCAAAAAAAGAATCTAATCTTAATTTAAAAAAAAGAAAAACTAATTGAGTCACAACTTTCATTTTTGCGGCGATGCGTTTCTCGGGTCGTAAACATTAACCGTGCGGAATGTGGTCCCGATCGGAAAAACGACCTAGGATCCTATCGCGGACAGACAGAATAAGGCGCTTATATATAAGATATCATAAAATTTAAGAGAGCGTTGCCAAGGAAACGTATTTTGAAAAGTATGCGCGATTTTAAATCATTCAATTGAAAACAATTTAAACAACTTCTTATCTATTCAGAAAAAGATACATGTAAAAATAAAAACGTAAAAGAGCATTTATGAAAAGAAAATGAAATAAAATAAGATTTGAGTGTTGCCTTTTTAGCCTACTTTCCCGTAAAAGTAAAAAAAAATAATAATAAAGCATGAAAGAAGGCTTAATGTATCGTGAAAAATCGTTAAAAATCAAGAAAAGTCAACAATAAGTTAAGTAATTAAATAAAGATTGAAAAATAAAAAATTTGAAAGTAGGGTATTGAGATGGGGAAAAAGTGTGTCTGTCGGTCTGTCTGTCTGTCTGTCTGTCTGCCGGGTCTGTCTGTCGGTCTGTCTGTCCCCCCCCTAATAACTTTTGAACGAATTGTCCGATTGGGAAAATTCTTTTTGCATTCGAAAGATCTCGGCGAGGACATCTCATTTCTATCTATTTTACTTTTTGATTTGACCAATTTTTTGTTCAATTTTGAACAGTTAAAAAAATTTTAACATTAGCGCCTATGGACAAAATTGAAGCAAATTCTGTAAACTCTGGGCACAAGAGCCAAGTTCCTATTGCAAGCTTATTGAAAGGAGTTCTCGGCGTGAAATATTGATTTGAAAAGTTTTTGTTCATTTTTGAACAGTTCAAAAAATTAACACAGGGCTTACGGGGAAATTTCAACCCTATATAAATCCTGATCTAACGGACCGATTTGCTTGGAACAAACTTTATCGGAAAGCTCTTATAACGTAGAACATGTAGAAATAGAAAGTTTATCCAGAACTTACGAGCCTATTTTGCTATGAAATTTTTTGATCGGGATTTTCAAGGATATTTCTCAGTGACTCAATGAGTGAAATAATGAATGAATGAATAAATGAAAGAGTGAAAGAATAAACCAATGAATAAATGAATGAGGAAAATAATGAATGAATAAATTATTGAATAAATGAAAATATAAATAAATGAGTGAATAAATACATGAATGCGTAAATGAATGAATAAACACTTGAATGAGGTAACGAATGAATGAATAAATGCATGGCTGAATAAATGAGAGAATGAATGAGTGAGTGAATGAATATGTATTATCCGTTGAAAAAGGTATATTTTCAATAATTAGAACTAAAGATAAAGATATAAGAAACAATGAAAGAGAGAGAAAAAGATAGCTAGATTATAAATTTGAATTTGGTGTATACGGGAAAGTAGGCTCGTATAGTTCTAGACGGAACTTTTTGTTTGTATTTATGACTTTATGAACACATGCATTAAACATTGATATATATTATACCGCCGTCAGCTTTAAAAATAGCAGAACACGCTGTTGAGGATTCTATAAAAGAGTACAGCGTACAGCAGAGAGAAAACTGATTATCTGAACAGTATCAATCGAAAAAAAAAATGTGCCCAGTAGTGTTTTATACAAAGGGGCCGTCAGTAGCCTATTATAGGAAGGATAACACATGAAAATATTATTTAAAAACTTATTTACTATAATATCACAACATTGCTCAGTTTAGGTGTGAATGAGTAATTTCAAAATAGAAAAATGCTTAATAAAATTTAAAGAAAGGCATTTAATTAATTGTATTATTTTCTAAAGAGTCTTTTTTAAGATTCTTTTGCAAGTAAAACAGCTGTTCAAATAGTTAAATTAAAAATTCAATAATATTCAGAATTATTCTTAAACAAGTTTCAATGCCTAAAAATGCACCTAAAAATAATATGTTGTTCTTACAGCAATTGTAAGACGTCTTGTGAAAAATTAAGGTGATGAAATTTTTAAAGATAATGTTCTTAAGAACTAATTGATTATTTTATTAGCTAATCATGTTTAGCTATAATTTATTTTTAACAACAGTTTGAATAGAATAATTAAAAAATGTTTTTCTTACAGCAGCATCTTTCAACCTTTCAGTCATTTTTTTCTATTATACCTTTTAAAGAATTAATTTATTTTAATGTACATTTAATTGATAAACATTTACTCAACTGCTTTATTACAAAGTATCTATTCAACTGAGCAAAATATATTTTGGCGTTTTCAGAGAACATTTTTAACAAGAAGTTCCGTCTAGAACTATACGAGCCTACTTTCCCGTATACACCAAATTCAAATTTATAATCTAGCTATCTTTTTCTCTCTCTTTCTTATTTATCTTTAGTTCTAATTATTGAAAATATACCTTTTTCAACGGATAATACATATTCATTCACTCACTCATTCATTCTTTCATTTATTCAGCCATGCATTTATTCATTCATTCGTTACCTCATTCAAGTGTTTACTCATTCATTTACGCATTCATGTATTTATTCACTCATTTATTTATATTTTCATTTATTCAATACTTTATTCATTCATTCTTTTCCTCATTCATTTATTCATTGATTTATTCTTTCACTCTTTCATTTATTCATTATTTCACTCATTGAGTCACTGAGAAATATCCTTGAAAATCCCGATCAAAAAATTTCATAGCAAAATACCTCGTAAGTTCTGGATAAACTTTCTATTTCTACATGTTCTACGTTATAAGAGCTTTCCGATAAAGTTTGTTCCAAGCAAATCGGTCCGTTAGATCAGGATTTATATAGGGTTGAAATTTCCCCATTAGCTCTGTGTTAATTTTTTGAACTGTTCAAAAATGAACAAAAACTGTTCAAATCAATATTTCACGCCGAAAACTCCTTTCAATAAGCTTGCAATAGGAACTTGGCTCTTGTGCCCAGAGTTTACAGAATTTGCTTCAATTTTGTCCATAGGCGCTAATGTTAAAATTTTTTTAACTGTTCAAAATTAAACAAAAAATTGTTCAAATCAAAAAGTAAAATATAGAAATGAGATGTCCTCGCTGAGATCTTTCGAATGCAAAAAGAATTTTTCCAATTGGACAATTCGTTCAAAAGTTATTAGGGGGGGGGGACAGACCGACAGACAGACAGACAGACAGACCGACAGACAGACCGACAGACAGACAGACCGACAGACACACTTTTTCCCCATCTCAATACCCTACTTTCAAATTTTTTATTTTTCAATCTTTATTTAATTACTTAACTTATTTTTGACTTTTCTTGATTTTTAACGATATTTTCACGATACATTAAGCCTTCTTTCATGCTTTATTATTATTATTTTTTTACTTTTACGGGAAAGTAGGCTAAAAAATGAAATTATTATTATAAGGGATTAATACACTGCAAAAATGCGTTTCAAGGCTGAAGATATAGCATCGCAGCGAAACTTTAAAGAAAAAGAAGAAGAAATTCCTGCAAAAGAAGTTAAAAAGTAAAATACCGAACTACAATGATGTTTTGTTCATATGGTAGTACAAAACTGGTTTTTTTTTTCAGTGTATTTGTTTTCAACTTTACTGGAAAATGTTTCATAATTTAGTGACTTTTTCTTATTTTTTAAATGAAATTGTTTGCACTAGTCCCTTCTACTTACATAGACATCATGCTATTTTAAAATTGTTTGAAAGAAATTGCGAAGTATTTTATATTGGAGGTAATTTTCATTTCAGTAGAAATTGAATGCATGTCGCTTATAGAAATAGACAGTGTCATACCTGCAAAAAAAAAATCGCTTTTTTTTTTTTTTTTTTTTTCTATATCAAAATTTTCATATTTTTGCGCTCATTATATCAGAAATACTGCCGTAAGCAAATGTTCAAAAATTAAGGCAGATGCCAACTTTATTTTTTTTAATGCAAAACTGTAATAACTACTTTTTATAGTTATTTCTAATTTTTTTGACATCATAAACATCCATCATGTGAGAGAAAACTAGAACAAACACTATTTTCTGAACAAAATCGATTATAATAATCATTGAAACAAATAAGGTAATTAAATAAAACAAATTGTAAAACATTCAAACTCCTCTCTTGAAAAATTTCCATTTTGCAGATGTGACACTGCTCATTTCTATAAGCGATATGTAGCTTTTTATCCGATAACTTATATCAAATATCAAACAATATGCACAAAAGGACATCTTGTTTTACTTTTTCAAAAGTAAACCAAGAAACACATTTAAAAAAGTAAAACAAGGGAAATTGGTGCATATTTTGTTTTGAAACTTGAGAAAACTAGGGATTTTTTTTGGTCATGAAACAATTTCTAATGATTACGAGGGTACTGACATTGGTCACGCAACCCAACAGAACCCAGAAGGGCGATACAGGAGTTCCTCTTCGTGCCAGCGCATCATATACATAATCTACGCAGTGAATGCATGAAACAAATAGTAATCCATCGACGCTTTTTGGTACAGTATGGGTCCGTATGTTTATAGCAGACTTGGGGTGTACGAATGGTATAAGAAATTCAACAGCGCCACAAAAATTTGGCAGTTACGTCGAGGACAGTTGATGCACATCCTGTTGTGACAAGTGAGGTGATTGCAGCTGCGGAGGAGATAATTCTTCTGGGGGGGGGGGGCTAGGCAGGGAACCATTGTAGACATTGCAATGCAACTACAGGCTAGTCAGGAAACGGATCATTCTGCGCTGCTCTTCTTTGGGACACTCCAAAAGAGAGGCAGCGATATTGAAAACTCCCTTATCGTGCTGCTGTGTCACGTGAAGTCTCAGGACCAATGCCAATTTTTGCTGAAGAGTGCATGAGCATACGTATCGGGTTTGATTTCAATAAGAGAGGTTTCAGTCTTTCTCAGCACTCTTCCGGTTTTCATTTGACTCCACCATCGTATTGAAGTATATTTTTTCTTTTTATAGCTACTTTTGAAACATTGCCAAATTAATTTCCAAAAACAGAGACATTATTTTCTTTCAAAAAAAAAGTGGGGTGTGGCTGTGTCATGGACACGGCCGTGTGTTGTACGTGAGTACGTTTATGTAACGGGTTATATTTTTTATTATTATTACCATTTGATTGTTCTTGAAAAGCCCTTTCCAACCATATAGGATCTCTGTATTTGGTTTTGGCATATCGACGCGTATAAGCCGACATTATCTATATATTTTTGATATTTTTTTACTCTAATACCTTATTATATTCACTGTCACCACTTTAAACTAATGTTTTATATACAATCAATAGATTTTGATGACAGCTGATGATTAAAACTTAAACGAACATCGTAGCCTCTCCGAGTCAAAAGCTGTACTAATTGCAAATCTCGAAAATCAGCAAAATAACCTAAAAATGGCTTCGACTCCCCCTCCAACCCCCGCGATGAGTCACTGTTCTCGCTTATCGTAATGAATTCTTTGATCCTTTAGTTATCCAGTGGTATAATTTAATTTTGGATGTAGAGGATAGATTCGAAACTACAATGCCAAACTGTATCTCCCGATTTTGCTATCATTAGATTTTTTGGATTGCCCCCGTATAGCAGCAAATTTAAAGACGTACTCACGTCAAAAAGAAAAATCTTAACTCAGAAATATTTAATTTAGCAGAAATTGAAATTACCATTTTCCTTCCTCGAGCAAACAATTTTTGATATTAACACTGATTTAATTTTCTAACCATTAAACAGAAATGACAAGCTAACTACACTTTTGCAATTTCTCAAAGGAGCCTTATATCTATCGCTGATTTGCTACCAAGCATAAAATTTGTAATATTTTCCTGGAAACGACTTTGGCGAATTTCAAAACAATTTATCTGGAAATCCTTAAACGACACCCTTCTCATTAATGTACACAAGTTATACGGCCGTAAAATTAATTCATTATATTTATTTCTGCAGCAGTAAGTTTTATTCAGGAAGATATTTGTAGCAAAATCTCGTGAATAGATAATTCATCTTGGAGATAATGGTAAAAATTTCTAACAATGTATAAATGCCCTTAAACAGTATTCTGTGAATTATGGATTTTAATCAGCATTATGGATTTTAAACTACATATACTTTTAATAAATATGACGTTTCGAGTAAATGTTCATAAAATAATTACAGTAGCAAATTTGAATATCCAATGCATTTTTCCATTTAGTAGATGCGAAATGAATATGTAATTACGGTACGTGGTTTGGACTTATGTGTACGTGAATAATAACCCGATGTACGTGATTTGATTCATATATTTTTTTTTTTGTTCTAGTAATTACAGAACCATTAAAGACAAAAAATAATTTAAATCTTTAAAATTAAAATGTTCCGTAAGTGAAACATTAAAATTTTTAAAGGCGGGCGATAGTTCTTTTTAGCTTACCTTCCCTTAAAAGTAAAAAAAAAAAAAATAAAATATGAAAAAATTGTATCTTGAAAATAAGTTTAAAAATCAAGAAAAATAAAAAATAAGTGAAGTAATTAAAATAAGACTGAAAAATAAAAAAAATGAAAGTAGGATTTTGAGATGGGGAAAATGTGTGCCTGTCGATCTGTCTGACTGTCTGTACCCCCTAAAAACTTTTGAAGGAATTGCCCGATTCGAAAGATTTTTCTTGCATTCAAATAATCTCGACTAGTACATCTCATTTTCATATTTTACCTTTTGATTTGAACAATTTTTCGTTCAATTTTGAACGGTTCAAAAATCTTAACATTACCGTCTATGGGCAAATTATGTAAACTCTGGGAGAAAGATCCATGTTCCTATGAACAAGCTTCTTGGAAGAAACTCTCGGCGTGAAATATTTTTTGAACAGTTCAAAAAATTAACATAGCGCCTGCTGGGAAATTTTAATTATGTATAAATCTTGATCTAACGGATCGATTTGCTTGGAACAAATTTTATCGGAAAGCCCTTATGACGTAGAAATTGTTCAGATTAGAAGTTCACCCAGAACTAACGTGCCTACTTTCCTATGAAATTTTTTGATTGGGATTTTAAGGAATATTTTTGAATGAATGAATGATTGAATGAATCAGTGAAAGAAGTAATGAACAAATGAATGAATAAATGATTAAAAAATTAATGAGTGAATAAATGAGCGAATGAATGAAAAATTAAGTAAATGAGTGACTAAATACATGAATGAGTTAATATGTATTTACCGTTGAAAAAGGTATATTTGAAGTAATTAAGAACTAAAGCTAAACGAGAAAGAGAGAGAGAGATAGCTAGGTTATAAATTTGAAGTTGGGGTGTATACGGGAAAGTAGGCTCGTATAGTTCTAGACGCACTAGGACTAGACGCACTTTTGAAGCTATTGCCCAAATGGAAAGATTTTCTTGTTCTAAGGATAACATTACATTTTTTATCAATGCTTTTAACCTCAAGATTTCGGTCTAGCCTAATTATCGGACTGAAATTATTCTTTTCTTGTTTTGCAATTTTCATTGCATCATATATTGTGTCTTTTTTTCACTTTACAATTTCTTTCAGATTGAAGAAAAATTCCGAAAATCAAATTTACTGAAGAATAGCGTCCCCACCCCCTTCTCTTCCGGTTTGCAAGGCACTTGATTTGGAAACAATTGAGAATGTACAAACTACAAAATTTTTGGAACAGAATAAGGTTAAATTATATTTCCAATGAAATAGGAAATTAAAATCACACATACTAATCGTGTATAAAAGCCTCATACCTTTCCTTTTTATTATTTGACATTTCCGATCTTCCCTGACAAAAATTAAAACATAAAATGGTATTAGTAGATTCGTATATGCTTTTTCTTTAGCCATAGCTGCATTGTGCTGACATCTATCATTATTCGTACATTAGTTTTATTTTCCACGCAAAAAAAAGTAACTGTAAAAAAATTAGCCTATGTTACCCGGACTGCAATAACGAATGGATTGACACTTCAATCATCAAAATCGGATGAGTAGTTTAGGCGCTATGGTAGAGTACACATATAGGTACAAAAGGAAGGGTTATGCTTTTTAGCAGCTTATGTGTGTATGTTTCTACTTACACACATAGGTAGCTTATGTGTGTAAGTAGAAATATACACGCATAAGCTGCTAAAAAGCATAACCCTTCCTTTTGACTTTGCCATAGTCGGGTAAAAATAAGGGTTTTTCTTTTGATAATTCGTAACTGACTTTTTGACGCTTGCGAAATATTTGATGTTTTTACTGAGGTCCACTTTTGCACGTTTAGAAAAGTATTTGAAAAAAAAAAAAAGCATTTACTATCAAATGTCCTGCTTGAAAATGATCAAAAATTCTGTGTGCTAAAAAATGAATAAAAGGGAAAAAAAACAACGTAAGTAAGGCACAAATTGTTGTTTCGATAATTTGTGCTTTATTTACGTTGTTTTTTTTTTTTCCTTTTACTCATATGAATTGTGTTATTTATTCCGTTTTCAACGAGAACCAATTAGCTATGATTTGTTATAAGCTCTGTTAGAAATAGTTATTATGGATCAATCGAATTACAACATTAGGTTTAAATATAAAGCAAACATACTGTTTCTATTTGGGCACATTAAGTCCTAAAAATATAAGTAAGCAATATAAAGGCAATACGGTAAGCTTTCTGATTGATTTCTCCAAACTTGTTTTTATAAGTAAAAATAAATAAATAAGATTGATTTATTAGATTTATTTTATCATGAGTTAGTTAGCCCTTTTTAAAATCCTTTACGAAATTAATGTTATTATATATATGTAATTTTAAGCAAACGCAACTGTCTCTTAAGAATTTGAATATGCAAAGGGAGAAAACTTGCTCCTTCGTTGGAGAATAGAACACTTAAAGCACAAGATATTTAAATTAGGTTTTCACGCTTTTCGTCACAGACCAGTAGTTAAAATATTTTCAGACAGTAGCGTGCAAAACGCCAAGGGGCAAACTACCGAACAGATTGTGAGCACATCTTGAGACGAGATAAATTTGTGTAAAGACCATAATTACTCGAAATTTTAATGACACTCGTTCATAAAATTTTAACTATTAAATTAACAAATCGCCATATACTCTCACATTGGCCACTTATTTTTCCAATTTCACTTATTTAATGAAAAAAAATCTCGTGTAAAGTACCTCTTGGTATGTTTCTATATTCACATGTGTTAATACTTTTTGGTCTACTTTCCCGTAAAAATAAGAAATGAAACGTGAAAAAAATAAAGAAAAAGGAAAAAGTGTGATGTCTTGTAAGACAACAAAACAAGTCAAAAATAACTTAAACACTTTAATAAAAGATGAAAAAAAATTGTATGTAGGCTTTTGAGATGGGAAAAATGTGTGTCAATCGATTTGTTTACCCTTAATAACGTTTGAGGAAATGGTCAGATTCAAAAAGAAAATGTTTGTGTTTGAAAGATTCTGGAAAACAAAAGCGATAGATTGTATTTAAAAGAAGCCAAACTGCTTTTAAATCCCAACGTAAGTTAATTTAAAAAGCAAATAAAATAACTTGTAAGCTAAAATTTTACTTTTCAACGGCAACTTATCCTTTCCATTTGTTGTGAAGTGTGGCAAGCTGGAATAAAAGGGACACATAAGTGTCTTACACCGTGTCTTGCATTAGGCAAACGAAGTGTTTTGAAAGCTGTTTGTCGTAAATTTTGCTCAGACGCGAGTGCTTAAAAGTAATATAAAACAATATATATATTTTTAACCGACTTCACAAAGGAAGGAGGTTATACAATCAAACTGTAAGTATGTCGTTTTTTTTTTTTTTTTTTTTGTCCACTCATAACTTCTCATCTGATGATCCGATTTTCATGATTTTTTTAATCGATCGAGGGGGGTTTTTCCCATAGGTCCCGTACTTTCGTTTGACCATATTTGACAATTGGAAAAGAAATATGAGCAGAAATGTGGTAATTTTTTGGATTTTTCCTCCATAACTTTTGACTAAATGAACTGATTTTGAGGAGTTTTTCTTTAATCTATAGAGTGTCGGCTAACTGAAATATCGCACAGCAATTTGACTACTTTTTTTTTTTTAGAAAAAACGGGTGAAAAAAGTATTCTTTATTTTAATTGGAAAGGCTTGGCTTGATTTTCCTTTGTTGGCAAACCCATTAATAAATTAATATAAAAGCCATTGTTTAAAAAGTGTTTGTTGCCATTACGCTATAATATTAAAAGCGCTATAATATTAATATAAATTATAGCAAGAGTTTGACTGAAGGCTTCTATGAGGCAAAAATTAAATCCAATCAGTTTTTTTTTTTTTTTGGAAAATTGACTTCAAAACGGAATTTATCATAAAAATGATTAGTTTTTAGTGCCATTCATTCAAAGAAGGTTTGCTATTTTATATGGATTTTTTAAAAATAGATTATTTATTAAAAAATGAAATTACACTAAAAAGAATAAAATAAAATAATTTTTATAAAAAACAGGACCGACCTCAAAATATAAATTGCGCTAAAAATTGAAAAATAAATAAATCCTTTAAACAACATAGATAAGACTTTTAAACATAATTTTTGAAGTCGGTGCAAAATTATGATGGATCTTGATTCATGATTGCTTCTGTAACCATGAATCAATTACAAATATAAATGACCTAGAGTTTGCAACAGTTCCAATATGAAGTAACACATGGTGTAATGGTAATTAGACTCATAATTTTGTACCAACTTCTAAAACTAGGTTTAAAAGTCACATCGATGTTGCTTAAATAATTAATTTATTTTTCACTTTTTAGCGCAATTTATAATTTGAAATTAGGTATGAAATTTCTCATCTATTATCTACTTTAATTGACCTGCCTGGTTATTTCATGAAATACTTGGTTAGTCTATGAAATAACTGAATTGTACAATTTGACGATAACACATTTAGAAAACCAACGTTAGTATTGCTGATATATGAAAGATGTGAAGTTTTTGGTTTACCTCAAGCAAGACAACCTTAGCAATTAAAGAGAAAAAAAGCCGGAATAAATTTTTAATATGTCCTTTAAAGCTTCAGGTGTTGAATTTTGAAAATAATTTTATCAGCATAAAAACAAGCAGCTTTAAAAGTATTATTAAATAGTTAAGCATTAATGCTGAGTACTACCAATATTTAAAGTCGTAGTAGCAAAAGCATGCTTTTAGGGGACATCAGAATTTACATCTAAGTTTGTTTATTTATATGCGAACAAACCAAATGCAAAATATATTTTTAAATACAAAGAAAACCAACCTCTCTAATGCATTAATAACACATTTTAAGGGATTTAGCAACGTGTTCCTTATTTCTAAACTCAAATAGGAGGAATCCCCCAAGAAGCAGAATAAATTTTTAATGTGTCTTTTCCATTTCTTGATAAAATCTAAAGGATTATTTCAGAAATGTATTACGTCGAGATGCATTAATATTCAACAGTGGCGACGGGAGATATTGAACTACGTCTGCTGTCAAGGCATGTAGGAGATTTTATGCCTCACAAGAAGATACTATGTATTTGTTTATTAGATCGAACAAAACAAGACATTTAAAAACAAATGAAAAAAAGGTTTTCGTGGAGGATCTTTAAAGATTTTAAAGGAGATGTTAGCCGGGATCTAGATCAGAGAGTGGCAGAGAAACCAGATTTTGCTCAAAAAGACGAAAGCTTTTTGGGGCGATAGAGGAGCCAGAAAATTTGTTTTACTCCACTGGTTCAACTTTTTTCACTTTTTAAATTTCATTCAAAAACTTTGTTTCTTTTTTCAAATTTGTTTTTGATTTCTGATATTTTGAAATTTTTGCACGAAATAATTTTTTGATCGAAAATAATCTGATTACCTTTTTTTGAATGGCAAATCCTAAAATTCAGTCGGCCTAACTTTTTTTCCTTCAGTCACAACATAGTTTCAATGATTATTTTTCTTCTGCGTAGTTTCGCACTCCACTACCATGACACTTCAATAGCATCATGCATTGAAGTAATAACTGTATTTAATATATATTAAAATCTGTATTTTTTAATAGGTACTCTTTTGTAAAAAAATATATGTACTTGGAAAAAATTATGTCGTGACCGTGAAACGCAATCCAGTTTTGTACCTGCGACTCAATTTTTGCATAATTTGTTTTGCAACACAGAAAATACGAAATATTGCATATTTATTGATACATAAATTGCCTATAAATCACTTTTCATTTTTTGTTGCATGTGTACTTATAAGCAAATTGAATAAATAACAAGAAGTTCCGTCTAGAACTATATGAGCCTACTTTCCCGTATACAACAAATTCCAATTTATAATCTAGCTATCTCTTTCTCGCTCTTTCTCATTTAGCTTTAGTTCTTAATTACTTCAAATATACCTTCTTCAACGGATAATACATATTCATTCACTCAGTCATTCATTCATTCATTTACTCATTCACGTATTTATTCACTCATTTACTTACTTTTAATTCATTCGCTCATTTATTTACTCATTTTTTTATCATTTATTTCACTCATTTGTTCATTCATTATTTCACTTATTCATTTATTCAGTCATTAATTCAAAAATATTCTTGAAAATATCGATCAAAAAAATTCGTAGTTAAATAGGCTCGTTATTTCGGGATTTGCAAAAAATTCTGGTTAAGACTCTACAATGTCACACGGAATAAAAGGATTACCAGAAATTCCTATTTAATGTTTACCCGTCTTTTCTACTCAACAAACGTATTCCGGAACGATGAAATTCTTGGAAACTAAATGCACCCATAGAAAGCTAGGTAAGAACACGACAACTGCGAACAGTTAAATTTTCTAGCTCGAAGATACATCAATTCCCTGTAGATCAAAGACTGGTACAAAGATTAAAGTAAATATGGCAGCAAGCTTAGGAACTGTATACGAATATTTTTAATATCAAGGCTTAGAATCCGCAATGCAAATATTGTCTTTTAAAACTCATGAACTGCTGTCTTAAAATATTCTCCCAGCATGACATGTGTTTCATTTTGTGACAATATTTTTTGTTGCTTTTTTTAGCAAAAATTTACAGATCTCAGCTTTGTTTGTGTTATAGCACCACAAGTAATCAGCTAAATTCTTAAAAAAGAAAAAGTAAGAAAAGAACTATTTGGAGTACTTTAAGCCTTCCCTTACAATACCCTTCTTCAGTTTTTTTTTTTGTCTTGCCTATCCGGAAGTTAGAATAAATAGCACCCAATTTTCGTGACCCTTCTCATGTTTCGTCATTACGTCATGTTAGCATTAAACAAAAAAAAACTGATTTGAAATAATTATGTTTTTATTTGTTATTTGTCCTTCTTACCCTGCTTTACCGTAAAAGTAAAAAAAAAAGAAAAGGAACGAAAGATAAAATTGAATAAAAGCGTCAAAAGAGACTACAATAACATTGTCATACAAAATCAACAAAAGAAAAGATAAACTGTAAGGAATATCAATTTCCATTTTTAAAAACTTTTTACTATCTCAAAAAATCTTACCATTAATGTATGTTTTCGGAATTCAATATCTTATATTAAAAAACCTGTAACGTTAGAAGCAAATTTGTTCACGAAAACATTGCAAAAGTTAGTTTTTTGTTCTAGGAAATGGCAGAAAACTAAAACTTTAAAAAAAAGTGACTCATCTTAACATTGAATTATAATTTTAAAATTAATGAATTGAATGAATTGACGAATTGCACTTATAAACCTCTCAACAAACACTTGCATCGATATCCACCACTATTTTTATTTACATAATTGTTTACATACTCCTTGAACTGCAACCAGCGCAATAATTGGAATTCGTAGCTTAGATCTTCAGATAGGAAAATATAAAAATATAATTTTCTGAAAGAAATGAATTAAGATAAAGTTGTTTACTACGGAACCTTACTGCTATTTCCGTCGGAAACGCGGAAGAAAGTATATAATCTTTTGATTAGGACGATGAACCAACGATCGCAAAAGTAGCAAGCAAGCAAGAATCCAGATCCTATTCAAAAGCTACTACTTTTTTTTGTTAAATAATGCGGCAGATTTGGAAGTTAAGAATAACGTTTTAACATTAAAAAGGATGCTGAAAACGTTTTGACAGTAAAAGTATGCTCTTTTATTATGCTCCATTAATTGCCAGTAAATATAATAACAATTATTTGATTTGAGTTTATTTTAAAATCCCCCCCCCCCCCAGATGCTACTCTATTTAATTAAAAACCGCATTAGGCGAAAAAAAAGCTTTTTAGAAAATAAGAATTACTTACACGACACTGATTAGTTAGAAGAGACGAAACTGCTAACTTATAAGAGTTAAAGTGATTGTAGATTCTTTACAGTAGCTTCTTTGTTCTAAGTACGAAGTAAAAATACTTTAGGAACATGTCTTCTTTTGTTTTCTATTAACGCTCTTTTCTTATTTTGAGCTTAAACAAATTCAATCACAAGAGATTACTTTTCTTTTACCACACTTTTCCGAACACTGGGTATTATGAAAAGAAATGAGTGTAGAAAGGAATAATGAATGAGATTTTTAAAGATATTTAACCTTTAACCATTGGCGGTTTGGGCCGTAATGTCACTCCATGATAAATCTTTTTCGAAATGGTCGAAGATGGGATATTACAATGCTCTTTTTCCGCGTCAAGATGGTCTGGAGCGAATATTTGCGAGATTCCTTTCTGTTTTCCCAAACAGGCTCCCTGGTGCCTCGGGGGCGTTGCTTTTCTGTTCATTCCTCATGCCGTGATATCACGGCCCAAACCGACACTGAGTTTTAAATAACACGTGTTACCAAGACATCGTGCGTGATGTTCTGAAAGAAGTAACACTCATTCAGTGTTTTCGACATTACGTTCCATAGAGTAAAACAATATGAAGAAATTAATTGAACTATTTTATGACATGAGAAACACTGCGTAAATGCATACATCGGTGCAGATTTTCTGATGTGTGTTATATTTAACGTCAGTAAACTAAACTCAGAAGCACAACAGCCCATTAGGGTCAAGGCCTGCTGTGTCCATCCCAGCTTAAGAGATCAAGGGCCGTGGTGTAATGGAGCAGATATTTCGGTCAGGTGGTCAGCCTGACGCAAGCAGCCCCGTGTTTAGTTTCCAAGCATGTTTAGTCCTCATTTTATCGACCCACTGGAAGAATGAAGGGCTGAGTCAACTCTGTCCACCAGCCTGGAGATTGGACCCCGTACCTGTGGCATGGTAGCAAGGAAGGCTGTCCACCAGCCACTGGCCTGCCTTTATTCAACCCTTTAAAAGGCCCTTTTTTGTAGCATCCGTATATGAAAATATTTTTCGAATTTTGGTTGGTTTCAAAGAATAAATTCATATAGAACATTAAATAAGATTAACATGATTTTTTGCGTCCCCCCCCCCTTTGAAGGGGGGATAGTTCTAATATGGGAATATTGATGCCTGTGGTGGTAAATATGCTTCCCAGTGTCTTTGGGGGCAAGATTCTACCAATTAGAAAGGGCAAAATAACACACTATAAACATCTATAACTTTATGAATTAGGTGGGAAGCATACTTCCCACCGCCTTAGAAAGGGTTAACGTAAGGGCGTAGTGTAAATATATTTTTTTTCAAGTAATACAATCTGCAGTGCTTAAGTGATTTAGAGTAGATTCATACAGTTTAATACCCTCAATATGGCACAATAGTTACAGTGAGGCTTTCTAGGGACATTGGACTTTTCTACTTCACTCCTTTACCCTGTTAGCACGTGGCCTTAGGGCTGCCCTCCCCCGGGCACGGGTAAGTGAAATTCGACGACAGCTCGTGACCGACCGGAGGTAGATTAACTGGGCGTCAGCCCAACCTTCCTACATTGCTGTGTGGATCTGGCCCTCCTTGATACCCCTATGCTTGAAGAGTATCATTGAAGGGTTGTGGTTCCCTAGGGACAGTGGACTGAGTTTGAATCATGGTTGTAAAGCCATGAATGAGCGTTGCATCGAGTACCGTGTGTACGTTTGCTTTTATCAAGCACTAAATAAAATATGAGGGCTGATAATATATTGTACGAAAAAACATATCTTAAATGCTGTGTAGTGAATGTTTTTCTCCGCTAATCAAGGAATGACCAGGGGAAAGTTCCCAATTTATTTCGTTTGCGTCACTATAAAATGTATCAAACAAATGACCCCAAAAGTGATTGTAGTTAGGGGGAATTAATTTCGGCATATTAAAATCCACTGACATAATACTGCTCAACAACTCGGCTCTAACATCGCCCCCTAAGTGGAATGAGGATCTAGCTGGTAAACTAATTGTATCTATTGATTGCATTTTTTTTAAGTTTCTATTGCTTGCATTACATTCTTGCCTTTAAAACCTATCTTCTTCATTCTTTGTTTAAAAACAACCAATATTGCAAGTCGAAAAACAACCAACATTGCAAGTCTAAAGGAATTGAACTGTCTTTGAAGTGCTATGTATAGGTACATTTGACATGAAGAGAAATGTACAGGTACACTTGACATGAAGAGAACTATACAGGTAAACTTGGCAATAAGATAATAAAGTCAGTCATTACGATCAGGCTACAATTCTACGAAGAAAGACAACGTAAAATCGTTTTCAAAATTCAAAGAGCAGAAATTGACGAAACTAATTTTAATTTTTCTGGAGCTGTTGATATAGATGAAACTGGCTCAAATGGCCATAGATATATAGTGAAATCCTGTTAAAAGGAGCTCCAAGAGACCAGGAAAATTTTTCATTGTAACGGAATGCTCGTTATAACGGAATATACTTACTATGTTAGGGTTTAAAACGGGACTAAACATTTATTTCGCTGTATTGGTATTCACTACAACGAGATTTTACTGTAGAATGAGACGTTACCTTAAAAATTCTTAAACTCAAATGAGGCAACAAACGGCATTGTTTGGCTAACGTTCTCATATACATAAAAATGATTTTTATTTATGACCTTCGTATTGTTAAGACAATCAAATATCTAATGGAAATACTTACATTGTATCTTCAAATACTAAAACAGTTCTTTGGGAAAACATCAATAAGAAGACGGAATGTTTCTGTCTTTTCTGAGAACGATTACTTACGTCTATTGATAGTATCTTGGAAGAAAAATGAGCTTTACCAATGAGAAAGGAAAAAAAGTTAAATGGTTAGAAGTAGTAATAAACGTGAGTTAATGGTTTAAGGAGTCTCGTAAAGCTATCTCTGCACTAATGAAAGATTAAAAAAGATGTTAAGAAATGCAATTTCTAGAAACTATAGAACACAGTATGAAAATATTTTGAACATGGAAGAAATGTATCTCTGGGCGATTTCTGTAACTCTGGATTTCGTTCTTTTTACGCCAGATGAGTGTTAGCCATCCTACCGTTCAAAAGAAAAGACAATTCCAAAGGTAATAAGGTCAACTCGCCAGCAGTAAGTCAGATTCAGCTTAAAATGAGCGCTCATAGTTTTAGTTGGCTCATATTTTTACAATTCTGTTCATAATTTTGCAATTTTGATGTTGATGCGAATAACTAGTACGCTTAAGATAGCCATTCTATCACCTGCTTTAACATGAATTCAGTAAGGTAATTTTTCAAGTAAATATTATATCTAGAGCTGCCACACTTATGTGTTCCTATTTATTTTTCCTTTCTAAAATCATTAAAGTTTTAGGACACTAATGTCTTACATTAACTTAGTTCGTTTCTCCTAGGATGAAATATCCTTTCATTAAATCCATTAAGATAATGGATGCTTTTTTAGGGTGCCTACACTCTCAGAAATGCATGCTCAAATCTCACGAAACTTTCGTCATATTTGACGAAATGGCTTCGTGAAAAATGCTCCGAGTAAACCTTTCGTCACATTGCCGAAATCTCTATAGTAATTTTTTAAATTCACGTGATCTCGCGAGGAAAGTTTCGTTATAAATGACGAAATTTGCTTGACGATAGAAAAGTCCTCAAAAGTGACGATTCTATTTCTGAGAGTGTACACACGGTCCAACATGTTTCACGAGCATGCTTGCGCAAGCAAACTTCAGCGAGTGTAGAAGAATTTTGCATGAGCGCGATGTTTGAGAAAACATTGTTCTTATGCAAAATTGCACGCACAAACATGCTTGTGCAGTCATACTTTTCAAATATGTTGGAATGTATGTAGTCACCCTTACATGCAACTTTGAACACCAAATTTTTCACAACGTGGGATAGAGTGAAAGTTCAGTCGCATTTCATCAGTCTGATATGACGAAAGGGACAACATTATTCAAGGATTACACAGAGCAAAATATACATTTATATGTTAGAATTCAATATGAATGCGGCATTAGCAGTGCAAATTTAAAAATAAGATACTTATGGAAACGTTTTATTACGACTTTAGAAAGAGACAAAACTTCTCTCAAAAACTTGGAGAAATGTTAAATATCCGTCGGAGGCAAAAGATATCATTCGATCGGTTAAATTTTTTACTTTTCTATGTGGCACAGTTGCACAAGCTTTTTCCATCCACCTGTTTCGGTCCGCTACGTTTCGTGTTTTTCGAGAGTATAAAGCAAAAGGGCACTTCTTCCGAAAATATGAAATTTTCACAAGCCTTCTAGCCCTTCGAAAGCAAAACATATTACCCGATTTAGATAATATTTTAGATTTTACCTATACTGACCTAAGTACACAACTTTTCCAGACCCAGATTATTAAGTTTAATGTTTTTTCACTCCACCTCTACATAGCTGTTGACAGGATTACTTTTCATTAATGTGCAAATAGAATTCCTATAAATCAATCCAGGTATTTTATGAGGAACATAGCAAGTATCACAGAAACATTTTTCTCTTAATTTATACAAAAATTAAAATTGATATTAGAGAAACCTACTTTTAGATTATGTCTCTAAACACGTCACAGATAAGTTGTTGCTGTTGTTGTCGAATCCTCGTGCAAAGCGATGAAGAATGGGGTTGCTGCTTCTGAGTCTAACAGGGCCCTTATAGGCAGGAGTCCAACCTCCGCTCCTTTGAGAGGTCCCTTAATTTCTGAACCAGCTCCGATATGAGAGACCGTCACCTAGGATTGGCACCCCCATTAGTATCGTTTCACTTGGAGGACGTTGAAGCAATGACGATTCAACGTGCACAAGCTCCCTTTAGCCTACACGGTCAGCCACGGTAAGCAACCAGCCACTAGAGGTTTTCAACCTCCCAAACCACTCACCTCAGTCAATGTTCCTTCACTTTCGGTGTTCTGAGGAAACCGAGCTTCTACCGACTGGTCCACTGCGGGACCACAGATAAGTTGGTTACATAGTTTAATAAACAAAAGAGCTGAAATTTTACTTCTAAGCTCAAAGGCTATCAGTTTTCCCAAAGAATATGTTCTTCGTCTTCAAATTAAGAAATAACCAAATATATCAAAATTACATACACTGATGCATACGTATTTAGATATTATACTAATGACTTACGAATTAATATCAATCAAATATTTATTATATTGAAGGAAGATTTACATGTAAGATATTACATATGCAAATACCTCGCTTTTCAAAAGAATGTATTGATTCATTATACCTTCTTTGTGTAGCATTCATTCATTTTACATATTTATAGAGCATTCTATCTTAATTTGTACACTATTCATTATAGTTTGTTATGGCTTAATCGTCATAGACAAACCCATTTCAAAGACTCATTGCCATTAATAGATAATGGTGTGGTTGCTGTTAATACTAATGTATTCAAACCAATTGGCTTAATTTTCTTGGTACCCCGAAACTCAATTTATCCTTCATAAGTTCCATTTTCCATTGGAAACATTTCTATTCATAAATATACATAATAAATAGAAAAGTAGCGAAAATAAATGAACTGTGACAGACAAAAGCATCTAATGAACGATATGCGGAAGGAGGAAAATAGCATTACTTGCGTTACAGGAGACGTTTGCATTACTGAGTAGATTATTTTCAACGTATCTTGTTTAATATTAAGTATAGTATTGTACGATAAGTATATAATTTGCGTTTCTTTAATAAATGAATGACAGACAATGGGATTTTACATCACCCTTTTAATACTATTAAAAATAAACAAGTATTTAAAATTCTGGCAGATAAAACGCACTTTCCTGGAGAAAACATTTTAATTTTAAAGAGCAAAATCAGTTTTAAAAAATATTTTACGTAAAGTTATAAATCGGAAGAATTTTGGGCATGCAATTTTTACTCATTTCAATCATTGAAATTGTGCAAAATTAATTTGTAATAATTATGATTTTCCCTTTTCGGGCATTAGAAAACCTTTAATTTGAATGAACAAAGAGTTTTTAATTTAGAATTTTTTGGTAATTTTATACTCACTTTTTGTGAAATCAGTAAAATATTCAGAAAAATATAGAACACTAGATTTTTAGGGGAGAACTTTGCAGCTACTGGATTTTCCAAATAAACGATATAGGATAGGTAACTATGAAAGCGCTTCTAGAATGTAAGCAATCAAAAATACTAGAAGTTAAAGGTACTCCTTGAAAAATTAAAAAGATATGTTTTTAAGAAAGTACTTGCGACGTTTTAAAGGGAACTACAAAACTAAACAAAATATAAAATAAAGGACGAAAAACATTGACGTTGTTTCTTTTTGATTTTTAGAAAGGAACCTTTTTACTTCTAGGCGAAGTTCCTTATATTTTTTTTTCATTCTTCGTTTCATACAATTGCCTAACAAACAACAAACAATGCCTTAATAACAAATATAACAAATATGCCTTACTACAACAAATGCCTTAAGACTTCAAAAATGTTAAACCATGCAAAACCGACTAGTTTTTCAATTAAAATCAGAATAGATATTTTTGAGAACTTTAAACTTCTGTTTGTACAATGTAATCAGTCGTCTTTGAAAAATGTATTATTCACGTTTAAAGTGTCCAAAACATCTTTTGAAGTTTTGCTTGTTATTACGCCCTGCTGCACATTTCTTTCAATACACTATTTAAAAGGAAATTCTCAACGATGTTTTTAGAGAATTATCTTCATCAATATTCCTTAAAATCACGCCGATCTCTTGGATTTTTGTTGCAAGACAAGTAATTAATGTAAATGAAGCTGTTATAATTTGCATTTTAGCTTCCCTTTGAAAAAGTGTAATTTCTATTCGGAACAATTCCAACAGTCCATGAATAACATATCTCGCGAAATTGAGTTGCGTAAATTTTAAAATTCTCTTCTCAGACAAAGGCAAATATTTTTTAATCACTGCACACATCTTTTTGATTCCTTTTTGAAGTAGTACTTAATATTCATAGCTTCTCTTATGCCTTAGGAAGGTTATTGTACTTTCACATATTCCTTGAAAAATAATGTTATTGATTTTTCGTGTCCCAACATCATTTTGAATTATCTCTTAGAAAAGAAATCCAAAAAATTCAATTTTTCTAACACCTTCTTCAGTTTGATGTATAGTAAATGTCTGCAATCGCCGATGATTGTTGACATTCTGCATTTTGTGTATGTCGACATTCACCGAGTAATGTCGACATTTTTCAAGTTCCGACACTGTAACATAGTTATATATATTATATATCTTCAAAAATGAACGAACGCACAGCAAAATAAATACATGAGAAGTGTGACACAAATTAGAAAAAAAAATGAAGCTAAGATATGGTGTGTCCCATCAGGGGAAATATCAGACTACAATAAAAATAATTTCAGGTTGTTTTTATTTTTAACCGACTTCACGAAGGAAAGAGGTTATACACTCATATTGTATGTATGTCGTTTTTTTTTTTGTTTTTTTTGTCCACTCATAACTTCTCATCGGATGAACCGATTTTCGTGATTTTTTTTAATCGATCGAGGGTGGTTTCCCATAGGTCCCGTTCCTTCGTTTGACCATATTTGATAATTAGAAAAAAAATTATGGGCGGAAATAGGGTCATCTTTTTGGTTTAAAATCCATAACTTTTGACTAAATGAACGGATTTTGATGACTTTTCTCTAATCGATAGAGGGTCGTCCAGCTCAAATATCGCACATCAATTTGACTACATTTGTTTTTTAGAAAAAGCGTTACGTGTGAAAAATTAGCATTTCATATTTTTATTGGAAAGGCTTGGCTTGATTTTTCTTTGTTGGGGAAAACTATTAATAAATATAAAAGTCAGTGTTAAAAAAAAGAGTTTGTTGCCATCGAGCTGTAATATTAAAAGCAATTATAGCAACAGTTTGACTGCAGGCTTCTCTGAGGCAAAAATTAAATCCAATCAGTTATCTTGATAAAACCGACTTCAAAACGGAATTTTTCATACAAATGATTAGTTTATAGTGTCATTCATTTAAAGAAGGTTTGCCCTTTGATATGGACTTTTTAAAAGTAGAGTATTTATATAAAAAATTATTTACACTAAAAAGAATAAAATAAAATAATTTTTGGAAAAAAAAAATAGAATCGACTTCAAATTATAAATTGCGCTAAAAAATGAAAAATAAATTAGTTCTTTAAACAACATAGATGTGACTTTTAAACATAACTTTAGAAGTCGGTGCAAAATTATGAGCCTAATTACCATTACACCATGTGCTACTTCCTACTGGAACTGTTGCTAATTCTGGGCCATTTATATTTGTAATTGTTTCATGATTACAAAAGATTTTATCTATCCCAATTCTGCACCGACTTCTAAAACTATGTTTAAAAGTCACATTGATGCTGTTTAAAGAATTAATTTTTTTTTTTTCACTTTTTAGCGCAATTTATAATTTGAAGTCGGTTCTATTTTTTTCCAAAAATTATTTTTTTATTACAGTTTATTTGCAAAGTTAAATTATTATTATCAGATTACACTTAACAAAGCTCTTTCTACATTGCAAATACGTTGTCCTACTTGCTATGTATAATTTAATTGATCCGGGACGTTTCTCCTTTTACACAGGAAAAAGCATTAATTATTTTATTTATTTACTATTTTCAAAATTTAATTATTCCTTACAATTATACCCTTTTTAAATGGTGTGCTTAAAAATAAGAAAATATGCCTGCTTTTTCTTTTAAATTATTTTCGACTTGAGAAGGAGTAAGCGCCGTTCTCAATTCAAGGTACCGACTTACTCAGAAATTATAGTTACAGTAAGGGCAAGAATTATTTATTCTTACTAGCAATAAATTAAAACCCTATAAATGCAAAGCGCAACTTTGCATTTATAGGGCTTATTTTAACAATTACATCTACAGAACAATAGAATTTGTAACAAAATTAAGGTGCTATTTACTGTGCGGGGAGCCAGAATGATTTAAAATGTGAGTAGTCTGTTCGTGTCTTCCGAGCGAATACAAGAGAAATAATTCATCAGATTCGGATTGAAACAATTCGGACTAAAACAATAAACCAGAATGGAAGAATGGATAATTAACGCTCCTCTTTATTTAGCTATAACCAGATTTGGTACAGAAGCTCTTTAGCACTCACTGCTAGTATGTTTGAAAGCTATATAATCCAACTGTCTCGCTGACCGCTCGAGGCCCTCTGGCGCAATGGTAGAACTTTCGTCTGCATTCAGGAAGATCCGAGTGCAATTCCTCAGCGTGACGGTGTTCCACCGTTCTAAACGACAACGTAATCTTGTTTTGCAAACATTGTGTTATTTCTGCTGGAGTATTACCTCAAATATGTAGAGACATCTTCTTTACGTTTTTTTTAATGGGGTAAAAGGTTTTACTTTTAGTTAGAAAAAGGTTGCATAAAAAATAGGAACTTAGTTTTCCCAATCTAAGTCATTTTGACTCGAAGCTATTGCAAGAACATGGTGTATTTGAAAATAAGCCATTTTATCTGAATAACAAGAATGCTGATTTAACAGTATACATAATTTTTATCATTACCACAACAACTGTAAATACTTTATCAAAAACGTCACAATTTAATACCTGTACTAGAGCATTCTTTTATTCACATCTTTTGGGATCATATATACCATTTTGAGTTATAAACTTTATTTAGTATTGTTTATTACCTAATGATATGTTTCGGTGAAGAAATCGTCTAGGGTATTTTAGTACAAGTGTAGAGTATACTAGTATATACTAGTTTCGAGTATATTTTCTCAAATATACTTATTTTTTCAAAAACTGATGCGAAATACGCTTTACATATTCTCTCTTCATAAAGTAAATTTTAAAGAAAAAAAGGTTGTATATATTTGTTCTTATATTTTGAAAAAATGCTTCTTTTCGAGGTATTATCAATAGTATAACGCATCGTTTTCCCCAGAATATTCTCACGGTGTCAGATTTGACTGCATTTCCTTAGAACAGATTTTAAACTTACTAAGATTCATAGTATCACAACAAATAAAACATTTGCCATTAGTAAAACATTCATCTCTTATGGACCTAAAAAATAACACGCCTGTTTGCAAAATTAATGTTTTAACCATTATTACTCAGTAAATATCATATTATATGACCAGAGTCTCTTTGTTTATTTAAATGAAGCCGTTTCCTCAAAGTTACACAAATCAATTGATGTTCATTTATATGAAAGTTTTACTTCATACCTGTTATGAATTTCCTGAAAAGGAAAGCAATCACGGGAATTTCTTGCATTATTAAAGCATAGGATGTACCAGAAATATGATTGTTGCTTTTGTAGATTTTCTCTCTCATGCAACTTCCGTTGTTTCCTAGAACTAAGCTTGTGTAAATCTAATTTGCTGATTTACTGTGAAATATACGTATTGCAGTCATTAAAAAAAAAATCATGAATTTTACAAAACTTACTTTATAACACTTTATAAACCTTCAAATAATACATTATTAGTTTAATGAGTTAATTAGTTAAATGAGTGATTTAAACAGAAGCGACAACGGCGACAAATAAAAGGTGTATATATGTATATATATATGTATATATATATATATGTGTGTGTGTGTGTGTGTGTGTGTGTGTGTAACATCATCGTTACAACAGCATTTTATTTTCTCGAATGTCCGTCTATGAAGCCATCGTGGAAAACAGTCGTGACCAGTCTATTTAAATCCTTGGTTTATTTGAGTTTCATCATAGGAAATACACATTCAAAGAAATACAAAGACGAACACCAACATCAACGTTTTTACAAGAATATTTACATCGTGAATCCCCACTCTTCTATATACAAAATTTACATTGTGAATTCCCGCCTGAAAAGCTTGCGAGAGCCTTTGATACTGTCTCGAGCTACATGTCACGTGATGATGCTCAGATTTTTCTATTTGTTCTTCTGCAAAACTATTTTTAGTTCACATTACATAATCTTTCCAGCGTTAGTTTCCCGGGCTGGGGGACATATAAAAAATATCTATGTTTGAAAAACGAAACAGAATTCAAAAAGGGGTCTAAAAAAGTTATTTAGTTTTCTATGTTATATATATATATATATAATCCTAATTTACAGTTCGGTCAACGAGTTGAGACTTCTACCCGGTACCAGAGTGCCAAAAAGAATCCACTCATGTTCAAGGGAGAAAAACTGGTACAAAAGATGCTCCGTATTATGTTCTCGTTTTTGTAGTTAAGGGTAGTGTCATTCATTTCTTCCGAGCGGATTATTAAGTTCTTGCTGTTACCTCAGTTTCTATTAAGTAAGAGCTGAAGTTTTAAACAAAATCAGTTTCTTCTTGTACAGTTCGTATATATTTCAATCCTTTGTTTAATGATGTCCATAGGAATTTCCGCAATAAAAGGTGTATATTAGCCTTCAACTAGTCCTCCGATCTTTCTTCTTACAAAACATTTTAAAAGTAAAACACATGATTTTTTTAACCTAAATCAAATAAACTGAAAGATTTCCCGCAGTAATAATATTTACTTGGTCCTTAAGAAAGACACCATTAGTTAATAATTAAATCTCTTGTCCTATCAACGTAAACGGGAGTTGGAATTTATTCAATTTTTATCATTTAATTTCAGGTTAAAACAGCAAATTCAATCTAATTCGAATTTATGACTGCTCATGTTAGACAAAGTTCACTCATTATCTAACATTTACAGCCACTGAAGCAAGAATTGTAATCTGATTTAGACTATAAATTGATTAGATAATTATTCACTTCAATAAGGTTATTAAAAGAAATTGGACCGAAATTATATATGCAATCGAATCAAGTTTGTATGTCCCTGGACAACCAAATAATAACCACAATGATATTTGCTTTGCTTAGACACCAAAATATTTTGGTAGTCCCACGAAATGTAGAGGATCATAAACTTAACCTCTTTGTAGCTCACATTATAAAAAATTTCTATAAAAATATGTAACGGGAACTGAGTGTTTCTGTAAAGTCGCGTGAGAAACCAAACGACCGAGTTCCTTGATAAGATTTGTATATAAAATTACTGTTTTCCCGCACTCTTTATAACAACATAGGAAGATCTGTTAAGATACGTAAGTACTCGTTAAAAAGCCCCGAATTATATTCCTCGGTAATATTGTTGGTGTACAGTTTAATTTCAGCTTGTTGGTGTACAGGCAGCCTAGCTCTCGGCAGCATGTCCTCCTTCCTGATTCCAGGGACATCTTTGGTCAAGTAATCATAACAGCGTACGCTCAAGTTCTGATCTCACTTTCAACTTTGTGTACCAAAATTAGAAATTCAGCGTACTTACAGATTGCACCACTCCTGTGGTACGCTGTCAATTTAAAGAGTGTTCTCTGTTTCTTATTATCTGTAATTTTTTTTTCAAAGACTTTGTAGTTCCATGCTTTAATTTCTCTGTAATTTTACGTCAGACTTCGGATAAATGATTTCCAACAGATTATCATGTATTTGTGGGCAAACATTTTGTACAGTGTATGTTGTCGAAGCTAGCACAAATTCACTCCCGCAATCGAAACTGGAACTTAGTAGTGCTTTAGTTTCATGGGAAAACGACTTGAGTTTGACACTTGGTTGGTATATAAAATAGGTTTTTAAGTAATTGTTGTCGAAATTTGAATGTTTCAGAACTTAAACTTAATTTTATTTGAATCTAGGGTCAACCAAAGTTTTGAAAATTTTTAGAGCAGATTTTACCTAACTTTGGGAATTCATATCTGAGGGAGAACTGAACGATTTATATTGCTTTAACTTCCATTAAAAACAAGAAATCTTCTTTATCAACTTTAAAATCTCAGTAATGTAGTGTTTTGTTACAATGGGGAAACTAACAGGCAAAAGGTACCAATTTCAGCGTCATGAACGTCCGTCCACAAGTCCTGATACTTGTGAACGGATCACCGCCTCTGATGGAAGCTAATTGTGTAAATGAAAATACTTAAATTATTTGACAAACCAGCATTACATTTTGCAGCAGTTGTTTACTGTGAAAAAATATTGAAAGGACGTATTTTTTTATCAGCGGTAACAAGCTGACCGGTAAAAAAATAAAATTTAAAAAAATCCATTTTTTTCTTAACTTCTTCATTCTATGGATACCCAATTGGGTACATTTTAAAATACTGTTTATTAACTACAATTTGTGCAATTTGAAAGCTAAAACACTCAATTGTTTCTTTTTAATTAATCAACAGATAGTTTACTTCGTTTTAAACATGGAAAACATGGAAATTGGGCATTAATTATTATTTCAACTAATTATTAATTAAAATTTTAAAAAAAATTTAGTTTTTTTGTTTTGTAATACTTTTTTAAATCGGAGAACCAAAAAATTGCGTCAAAATTGTTTGTGCTTAGTTCTGGGGGAGGTTAAAGATTACAATTTTGCTTTATCATTGTAACATATTATGTCATCAAGCTTATTTTCATGTGAGTATTAAGAACTAATAATGGTTAATTTTCCGAAATGACGTTTATTTGCCTAGTGCAGCGTTTCTTAAATTGTCTTCCGTGGAACCCTGAAGCTCCGTAGAGATTACTCAAGGCGGCCATGAAGTTTGCTGTCTTTCGTTCCAACATTCAAGAAGGTCATTTAAGAAGCTTGAATGAACAACAAAGTAAATAGCGAAGTGTGTAAAGAAATAAAAACGTGTAAGGAATGTAATTTACTCTAGCAATCATAGGCACCGTATTTACTGGGGTAATTGGGGCATTTGTCCGTTTAGAAATTTTCAAGCAGGAAATGAATTCCTTGGAAAACTTTCTTTTCCAACTATTAAGGTTCCCCAGTACTCCCTTGAGATTTTAGAACTATGCGTTTCTACTTGCAACAAGAATTACAATACATGTTTTTAGTGAATTTTGATGCAGTTTAAATACTAAATATTCTCTCGAATTGTCGCAAAAGGCACTTTTAATAATCTGCGGACGACATACTACGTGTGCGACAGTGTCTCCTCAACTTATGTGCTAAGAGAAAAACTCCCCCGCGGGATGGACACTATGCTAAACCTGGCATGAGAGTTCCAATTACATACATAAAACCTAAAATTAACTATCTGCAGTCATAAAAATCAGTACCACTCACCCTATCAAACTTTTACATTTAAAAATGTTATTTTAATAGAAAATGCAGTTACATTTGAAAAAAATTTAAACGTTAATTTTTTAATATACTTTTTAAAGATAATGAATATTTTGAAGCAATTTTCATTTTTATTACAAAATTATTTATTTTTAAAATGTTGCATGAATACTGTGCAATTGAAAAACACAGGGGATCCGCAATGAAGATCGACCTTTAAAAAGTGTACCATGTCTCAAAGAAATTACGAAACGCTGGCTTTGTGCATTGTTCTCGCATTTAATTAAGAATTACACATGACACGCTTTGAGAATGAAGAACCACCAAACTGCAGGGAAAATGTTATCTGGCATTTTTTAAAACGTCTGCGAGAAAGTTCTTTAATAAAGTAAAACATATGCTCGTTCTGTTCATCCAAAAATGTGTCTCATCAAGCGACACAAAATACAGAGTGGTTATAATTAAACTTCCCTATTCAGGGCATCCTACAGCTAAAACCGTTCAACGGATTCACACCAAAATTGGTATGTGGACTGGTCAAGAGATGCACTCAAGGAATCATAAAAAAAAGTTCTAAAAATGGCCACTAGGGGCGCTGTTTAGCCTTATAACAGAGTTTTAACACGGGAAATAACCAATACGGCATAAAAATAATGATAACAGTATTTATGAAAGGAGAAAATTATTCACTTCATGATAACCTAAACTTGTTTTGTTTTGTTTTTTGCCACAGAGATGAACTGTTATAGCTGTCTTTACTTGTTTGTTTGTTTGTTTACGACCATTTCAAGTCACATATATATTCGAGTTTATTTGCTGTTCTCAAGGATATGCCTCAAAATCTCGTCTAATATGGCAGATAGAACAAGACAGCACAACAGATTTCAATATACAAAGAAGGAAATACACCCAGGGGAAAGTGGGAATCGAACCCACGCCTCTTTCACTCCGCGCAGGGAGGCACCGGAACCAGTCGATTAGACCGCTCAGCCACTGAGGCCCCTTTTCTTTACTTTCATTTTAAATGGAAAGATGATAGACATGGACGAAAAAGTGTACAATAAATGTTGATATTATTTTTTTTATTTTTTTGGTCATTTCCTACCTGAAATCCATGTTAGGAGGCTAAACAAGCCCCTAGCGGACATTTTCAGAACTTTTTTTTTCATGATTCTTTGATCGCATCTCGTGTATAATCCACGTACCAATTTTGGTGTCAATCCGTTGAACGGTTTTGGCTGTAGGATGCCCTGAATAGGGGAAATTTAATTATAACCACCCTGTATTTTAGCGAGCAAACTTAGAATTAAAGAGATAACAATAATGTGGTAATTATATTAGCAACTCAAATTCTCAATGCACTTCATAAGATGTATATCTTATCAGAAGTGGAGGCTTTTTAAAACTTTATTTTTATATCGCAACATTGAGTCTTTATATCCTTTGGAGAACAAACGACGATAAAAGATTACCAAATAATATATATCTCGCTTGATTGCGTGGTTGTTCATCTTCTGGGAACGTTCAGATGAATTCTTCGCCTTAAGCTATTTTTATTATTTTCTGCTTCTCGAAATATTTATTCCTGTCTTTCTTCTTAGCGGAAAATAACTTGTGAATACTTTCGCAGCGTGTTTTACAAAGGAATTAGCTCAATTATCATCTAAACTTTCTATTACATTCACTAATATATTTTTTATGCTTGTTCAATAGTAGTTCAAACTCTTATCTAAAGTAATATTCACTAAAAATATCTAAATAGCTAAATATGATGATTTTTTTTTCCTAAAAATCAAAATCTTAGTTCATTCCCATAGACCGGAAGTGAATTATGTAAACTTTTGACGCACAGTAGTGCTTTACATGTAGTGATGACCTTTAAAATGTTGCTTTATAGCTTTTGTCCTAATAATAAAAACGCAAAGAAATTTGGTATAACAAAAGAAAAAGCCGTTTCCATTATCAGCATCAATGGCCCATGGGATAGAGCGACATAGATGAAAACATGCAAATGAGGCAGTTAGAAGAACTTGCTCTCCTAATAAATCCAGAAGTAGTTTACATACCAGCTGGCTAATGGGGTTAATTAGAAGCACAAGTTCTCATATGCATATTTCCACCAAAGTTGAGTGGATCGTACTAGTGCCATCTGCTTGGATCCTTTCAAATATATTTTCTCCTATCTGAAAAAAAATCCCATACCTAGCAATGCTAACCCACAAAACAGGTTTTTTCCGGTTATATGTCTATTTTAAATGAATTTTAAAAGTTGCTATGAACTTTTTGCATTCCCGGTACTTAAAACGATGCGGCTGTCTAATTAAATGCGCCTTTGGTTGCTAAGGGTAGCGGTGTAGCTGAATAGACAGACAAGAGCCTCATACACAGCGATTAAAATTTAAATTCATAACGCTGGAAAAAAATTATGATTATTAAGCTTGTTCAAAAATGATTTTTGTTAATTTATGCTAAAAAATTGCAGATTGATTAGCTATTTACAAATAAAATTTTTTTACAGAATTTAGTTTTACTGAGACTGCTAAATTCGCACCGATTCCGACGAATTCGGTCTTCATCGCAAACTTTTTACTCTTGTCATCGGCTCTACGAAATTTAATCGATACACCCTCACGTTGCCAATGGCTCACTGATTGGTTGTGCACTATTCTAGCATAAAAAAACATTCTCATCCCAGAGGACCATGACTTGTTGACAGTGCATTGACAATGTCAAATGTAGACATGGCTGTTGGAGGAAAGCCAAAGCAATAAGAACGATAACGATGAATTTTGTTGAAGTCGTAATTTGCAGTAGCAGTATTCGAAAAATGTTTTAAATGTCAAACTGAAAGTTTTTACATACTATAATTAATTTTTATACATTCAATTATAATTATGAACCTATTTTTATTATAAATTAAATGATTAATAATTTTTATGTATTATAATATTCAACAGTATACCGCTAATAACATGATATAATAATAATCATAATTTGTAATAAAACAATATTTTTTATTATTTAATTAATTTTATATAATAAAATATTTAAACTAAATTATTTAATACAGTTAATACTATTTAGTGAACTGGTGCTCTCTAAACTGTCCTGTCTTTGGAGAGTATTTTCTACTGTTAAGATAAGTACTACCACACTGTATTAATGATCAAATATTGGTTCCTCTCGAAAGTAAAAATAGAAGTGTTAAATACATCAATACATTTATTTTATCACTTTTATCTTCATATAAAAGTAAAATTTACTCGTTATATTAAACCATCTATTATTTTCGAGACGAAAAAGAAGAAAAAAATCTCGAAATGAATTTCATGTGCAAAGACACAAATAAAAATTTCTAAAAACCTGCTACGACAAAGGTTTTGGAATACACAAATCGTTACAACAAACAGGAAATTCATGCAAAAGTACATTGAAAAATCGAGGTACTGCGTTTAATTTTAAAAGTTCTTAGTTAGAAGTTGGTTTAAAACCCAACTAAAATAAAACATTACTTTTAGAAACATCTAAGTTATCATCGGGCTTAAACCTAATGTTAAAAATAAACTTCAGAGAAAAAAAAAAGAGAACAAAAAAAAAAAAAAAAAAAACATTCACTAAGTTTCCCAAAAGGATATATAAAATATAATATTAAAACACGAGAAACAGTAAAAAAAATAATAAAGGAACTTTGTGCACAAGTAAACTGTAAAAAATAATTGCGTGCAGTTACTTTTTACAGTTTACAAGGAACAGTATTTTAATATTTATTATCATAATAAATTAATTTAGTACAACAGTTCCTTTTCCATTGTAAATTTCTTTGGACCGTGACTTTTAGTGCTTTCTTGTAAATCGGGCGAAAATTTTGTCGCGTAGAGTAGAAAATTTAATTGTGAATGCTATGTACAAACTAAGTATTTTCAATTTTAACACACTAAGTGAAATAAATTAGATACATAACTGAAGCGGTAAGAAGCAAAGGGATGTAAGTGGCCAACACAAAACGATTCTGAGTAAAACGCATTCAAAGTTTGGATGTTCTAGGACCTTTGATGTTATTTTTTTTTTTTTTCTAAATCACGTTGGGGCAGGGCAACTGTTAGAGCTGTTACTATATAACATCTCTTGCCACAATATAGAATGGGGCTTTCTGTACCATTTGCACTAGTTATCTCAAAATTTCTAATTTTGTCCCTACACCCCTTTGCTTCTAGGAGCTTCGATTCGGGCACAGTAATTTTAAAGCGCTGTTGCGTAAGTGAAACTGACCTTTTAATGTTAAGGAGCGAAGTTTTAATATAATTTGTTAATTTTAGTTTCTAGGCTTTCGGTTTCGTTCTTAGTTTAAGTTTTCGGTGCTGTTTTAATTACTCTTTGGAATTGTTTAAAAGGCGTGAACTTGAAAACCCGCAGCACTTCAAGCAAGCAATTGCTAAGCCTGTAGAAGGTCTTATAAAACAAAAATTAATGTAACAAAATGCTGCTTCCATTTTCGCATACATAATACAAAATGCTCATATTTAGTTACAATTAAAATATTTTCAAAAAAATCCGACACACATTAATAAAAATGAATCTGCAACAGATTGAGAAAATAATATTATTATTTTGAGTAGCATATGGTGCTTAGAATTTAAAAAAATGCTTGTTAGTTGAGAACATTTCATTTACTATCATTTGTTGAGGGAAATACGTGGTGTGAGAAAAATACTCACGCGCGAGTTCTGAGGTTACTCATTTTGACCGGAGCTCTGAAGAGTTAAAATTGGAAATTCAACGCGGGGCACCAAATGTTATCTTACACCAAGAACCTTCTTCGTGAAGTCATCCTCGATAATAAAACCATTTTTTAGTACACAGAAATTCAAATAATTAAATATATATGCTGTGTAATTATTATTTTATGCATTTATTTACCATTTAGGTACATACCAGTTGAAAACATTTCATTTACAATCATTCTTTTTTAGGGAAATAGGTGGTGAAAGAAAAATACTCACGAGTTCTCAGGTTACTTATTTTGACACGAGCTCTGAAAAGATGATTGGAAATTCCATAAATTTTTGCATAATACGATTTGAATATTTTAAAGCTTCAATAAATGGTTATTCAATGCCCAAATTTTATTAAGTATATCATCTAATTTTCTGAAAGAATTAGTAACATTTAGTCATTAAAACTTTTGAATAGATTTCCTGTTTAAACTGCACAAAAGAGTCAAAAAATACTTAACCCCATCCCTCTCGCTCTCGTGATATTTCTGGGCTGGAATGTTTAAAATTTCAAGCCAGAAACAAATCAAAAATTAAAAATGAATACATATACTGTTCATACACATATTTTTATGTAATTTTCAGTGATAACAAAAGTTCCGTCTAGAACTATACGAGCCTACTTTCGCGTATACACCCAACTTCAAATTTATAATCTAGCTCTCTCTTTCACACTTAGCTTTAGTTCTTAATTACTTCACCTATACCTTTTTCAACGGATAATACATATTCATTCACTCACTCATTCATTCTTTCATTTATTCAGTCATTCATTTATTCAGTCATTCATTTATTCATTCATTCATTTACTCATTCATGTATTTATTCATTCATTTACTCATTCATGTACTTATTCACTCATTTAATTATTTTATCATGTATTCACTAATTTATTCATTCATTCATTCATTCTTTCACTCTTTCATTTATTCATTTATTCATTGAGAAATATCCTTAAAAATCCCGATCAAAAAATTTCATAGGAAAATAGGCTCGTTAGTTCTTGATGAACTTTCTATTTGTACATGTTCTACGTCATAAGAGCTTTCCGATAACACTTGTTGCAAGCAAATCCGTCGGTTAGATCAGGATATATATGGGATTGAAATTTCTAATGTTAATTTGGTACTTTTCCATCATCACGGCGCAAATCTCGCCAAACAGACTTTTTGGCGACAACATCACGCAAAACGTTACCAGCGACGACATTCCATTTGGCGTTGGTTGCATCATTATTGGCAAATTTATCGCCTGCGCCGGGATAATGGAAAAATGAGCATTTCTTTTTTTTTTAATTGTTTTTTGAACAAAAATGAACAAAAATTGTTCAAATCAATATTTTACGCCGAGAGCTTCTTCCAATAAGCTTGCTCATAGGAACTTGGATCTAGTGCCTAGATTTTACATAATTTGCTTTATTTTTGCCCATAGGCGCTAACATTAAAATTTTTTGAGCTGTTCAAAATTGAACGAAACATTGTTCGAATCAAAGAGTAAAATATGGAAATGAGATGTCCTTGCCGAGACCTTAAGAGCGCAAAAAGAATTTTCTAATCGGACAATTCATTCAAAAGTTATTAGGGGGGAGGGACGGTCAGACAGATATGACGGAGTGACAGACCGACAGACACACATTTTTTCCCATCTCAAAACATTACTTTCAAATTTTTATTTTTCAATCTTTATTTAATTACTTCACTTATTTTTGACTTTTCTTCATTTTTAACGGCATTTTTACGATACATTAAGCCTTCTTTCTAGCTTTATTATTATATTTTTACTTTTATGGGAAAGTAGGCTAAAAAAATCGCAATTTCATGACCGTTTTCTTGAAAATTACCCAATTGTTAAGGGGTTGATGAAATATTTTTGGTTATTTCTTATCTTTTTTGGATAAACATTTATTTTCTATGCTCAAAATTCAGTAATTCTGACGGTTTTTGCTTTCTAGATGCATATATTTTTTAATATAGTCTATTGATATTTTTCAGCTGATTTGGGGGGAAACTTTTATCTTAACTATATTGTGATATTAGGTGTAATAGTAATTCTGGGAAAAAAGCACACTTTCGACGTTGCCTGAAAACCTTTTGTCATGACAAAAAGCACTAAAGCTATAATAAAATAATTTTTATAAAAAAACAGAACCGACTTCAAATTATAAATTGCGCTAAAAAGTGAAAAATAAATTAATTCTTTAAACAACATCGATGTGACTTTTAAACATAGTTTTATAAGTCGGTGCAAAATTAGGATAGATAAAATCTTTTGTAATCATGAATCAATTACAAATATATATTTTTTCGCAGAATTAGCAACATTTGATGTTGTTATGAAGTACCAATTAGTATAATGGTAATTAGCCTTTTAATTTTGCACCGACTTCTGAAACTATGTTTAAAAGTCACATCGATGTTGTTTAAAGAATTAATTTATTTTTCACTTTTTAGCGCAATTTATATTTTGAAGTCGGTTCTGTTTTCTTATAAAAATTATTTTATTTCATTCTTTTTAGTGTAAATACATTTTTTATATAAATACTCTATTTTTTAAAAAAATCCATATCAAAGCGCAAAACTTCTTGAATGAATGGCACTAAAAACTAACCATTTGTATGACAAATTCCCTTTTAAAGTCGATTTTAGCAAGCAAACTGATTGGATTAATTTTTGCCACAGAGAAGCCTTCAGTCAAACTCTTGCTGTAATTGCTTTTAATATTACAGCCCATGGCAACAAACACGTTTTTAACAATGACTTTTATATTTATTAATAGATTTCCCAACAAAGAAAAATCAAGATAAGCCTTTCCAACTAAACGAAAAAATACTTATTTTTCACCCGAAACGTTTTTTTCTGAAAACCAAATGTAGTCAAATTGATTTGCGATATTTGAGTTAGACGACCCTCTATCGATTACAGAAAAAATCATCAAAATCGGTTCATTTAGTCAAAAGTTATGGATGAAAAAACACAAAAAATACTACATTTCTGACCATAACTTTTTTTCTAGTTATCGAATATGGTCAAACGAAGGTACGGGACCTATGGCAAAAACCACCCTCGATCGATCAAAAAAAGAATCATTGAAATCGGTTCATCCGGTGAGAAGTTATGAGTGGACAAAAAAAAAAAAAAAAAAAAAAAAAAAAACGACATACATACAGTATGAACGTATAACCTCCTTCCTTTGTGAAGTCGGTTAAAAAAGCACTTAAATGTAACTATAACAATCTATATAAATAAAAATGTAAGTTCGTTTGTGCATAGCCGCAAATCTCCGAAAGTACTTCACCGATTGCATTGACATTTTTGCTAGTAGACAGAGTGGTTCAAGGGGAAGGTTTATAGACCCGTTAAAAAAAATCCGACAGGTACTTCCTTTTTTTATTCCAATTTTACGCAAATTTCCACCTAAATTCCCCAATATTGGGGTGAAAAAAACCTTGCACATATTAATATAATATAATGGTCGAAAGCCCTGATTTTTCTGAACAAGGTGAAATTCGTTCGAAGTTTCTAAGTCAATAAGAACTCCAGTTATAAGCTTTTTAGATCGATTTCTTAAGGCTTACCTTGATCCAAAAATAATAATTAGCAGCTTCCTCAACTCCGGTGAATAGTGTTAGCTTAATCTATATAAATAAAAATGTAAGTGTTCGTTTGTTCCTAGTCGCAAATCTCCGAAAGTACTTTACCGATTGCTTTGAAATTTTGCCAATGGACAGAGTGATTCAAGAGGATGGTTCATAGACCCGTTGGGAAAAACCCGACAGGTAGCTCCTTTTTTTTATTTCAATTTTACGCAAACTTCCATATAAATTAACCTATATGGGGGTGAAAAAAACCTTGCACATATTAATATAATATATCGATCCAAAGCGCTGATTTTTCTGCAGAAGATGGAATTTGTTCGAAGCTTCTAAGTCAGTAAGAACGCCAGCTATAAGCTTTTTAGTTCGATTTCTTAAGGCTTACCTTGATCCAAAAATAATAATTAGCAGTTTCCTCAACTCCGGGTAATATAAGCTATATAAATAAAAATGTAAGTGTTCGTTTGTTCATACAAGGCTGAACGTAATCCAGCGTACGGTTACGATCAAGTTCAGCCTTGGTTCATAACCTCAAATCTCCGCAAGTACTTCACCAATTGCTTTGAAATTTTATCAGAACATGTGTTTTTATAATGTATTTCTACTTTGATTCAATTATTTAGTTTCTTAATGTTTTATTGAGGAGAAAGAGCCACTGCAACGATTGGCAGGATACAGCTATTTTCATTTTGATTTAATATTTTTTTTCTGTTTCTGTTGAAGTATCTTTGCACTCGACAATTAAGGAGAACTTTAAAACAAAGATTACTTATTTTGAATAGCAACAGTTTAATTTAGCTATTTTCATTTTTTTTCAAAAATTTTGTGTTTTTTCTGTTTGTATTGAAGTATTTGTTAGTATTTTTACACTCGAAGATTAAATGGAACTTTAAAACAAAGATTATTTATTTTGAATGTTAACAGTTTCATTTAGCTATTTTCATCCTGATGTCAAAATTTTGTGTTTTTTCTGTTTGTGTTGAAGTATTTTTTTTAAATATTTTTGAGCTTAACGATTAAGGGAACTTTAAAACACAGATAATTTATTGTGAACGGCAAATTTTTAATTTAGAATTTTTGTGTTTATGTTTCTTCTGTTTGGATAAGGCTTATGTTGGAATTTTTCAATGTGCCGAGCCAGACAATATCAAAATCTTCACAGACAATGGAACAAAAAAAAATGCCCGCAAGAATTGTGAAAAAACATAAAGCTCAAGACCAATCAATCAAATTGAGCAGTTTAGATCTTCTCATGTGTACAATTATATATTGCGTGTTCTAGAATGGGTAATCCAGACAATCTATAGTTTCAGACAATGAAACAACAAGCATTGTCAAATGAAACATATTAGCGTTTTCTTGATTTTCCATCAAACCAGACTGAGCCACAGCAAAGCGTGGCCGGGTACAGGTAGTATATATATATACACATACATCTTTAGTCGACCACTGATTAAGCTTTTAAAACTTTTTGCGGGAATGAGGCAATGAATAACTTTTAATGCATATAAACATAGTTTTAAATTTAGATCAAGAAGGGGTTCTAACGCACTTTTAATTATTACATTAATTTTAAACTCACCTAATCATTTATTGCTTTTTTAGCTCATATTTTTAATTTTTTTTTAATATTTTAAATTTGCATTATTTGCTTTTATGTTAGCAGAGACACACTTTTTTAACTATAACTATATTTTTTTTTTTTTTTTTGTGTCGAAAGGAAGGCGTTGTTTACTTTTAGAAAATGCTACCGTTAGTTTTAAAACCAAAAATGTGTAGGTTGACGTTGTGTTTACATAAAAATTTATTTTTATTTTTAGAAATTGTTGAAATCTTTTTTCTCAAACAAACTAAAGCCTTTTAAGAGCTAATTTCATTCCAATAGTGATTATTTAGTGCGCGTAATAATAAGTAATTACTTACACAATTAGTGACAGCATTCATAAATAGTGGTTTTTAATATATCGATCAGTAATTTAAAAAGTCCCATAAGAGCTGCAAAGTAATGGGACGGAAATTTTGTTTTGTTACTTAATGTCGAAAAAAAACTATTCTCTGATGAAATTTTATCACTCATATATGTCTCAATGGACTTCTAAGTGTTATTTTGAAGCTTATAACAACACGTCTCCTGAGATGTGTGAGGAAAAAAAATAATATGTATCAAATGCGTGGCTGAAGAGGCTAACATACTCATGACTGTTCTGACTTACTTCTGTTATTTTGTGGAATGTTAACCTTTTTTTCCCTTTTCCTTGATCAGAAAACTGTCACAATGCTTGAACTTTACTTTTTTTCTTTCAAATATAAATAATTTATTGCATCATTTTTTTTTTTTTTTGGGGGGGGGGGGGTGGGAGGTGCTATCTGTCTATGCTATTGTAGCAAATAAAAATAAAACCAAAAAATTGAAAATTTCACTATTGAAAAGGTCTATGTTCTTATTCACACCGAAGAAAAATATAGAAGTAGCTTCAAAAACCACTCACAGAAAGCACAAGGAATATATACAGGCATATTCCCAAACAATCAGTTCTGTTTTCTAAAATGCGTGTTTATCCTTCCTTTCCGCAGTAATGTCATCTATGGCGCCATAAAATCAAAAACGTTTACTTGTCTGCCAGTTGAAAATTTGTCGTATTTTATTGATTGCATGAAATTGGAAATGAATAGGCAGTTATATAGCAGCACAATTTGGGACAAGCCGGCTCAGTGGGAGGCGTCGACGTAATGGGCGGGCCTCGTTGCCCTAGTTCGCAGGTTCGATCCCGGCCGTGTCGGTGGATTTTCAAAATGCAGAAATTCGTCTGCGTACATGTCGTATGATTATGCGGCATGTAAAAGATCCCTTGAGTAGTCATTTGACTTGGGTACTCTCGGATAAATTAAATTCCAAGTACAATTTCGCATCCAGAAAAGTCCAGGTGCTTTCCCTTCAGGTGAAGAGACAAACGTCATAATTCTCAAGCGGTGACACGGTACCACACTTTTCTGTACGAGGCGAGGTGTTAGGTTTGCTTGCGCATGGAGCTGGTGACCGAAATATGTACGGTACCACACTCATTGTGTTACTGCTAAAGGAGAAGGCACCATTCTCTAGGGAAACACTAATTCTGCAATGGTGGTCAGCCAAATGCGGTTCATTGGAGAGAAAAAAAGCAGTTGGACAATGCTAGATTTTAGAAGAGACGGTTTATAAATTATTTTATGAGCATTTTATGTATAGGAGCAATTTATTATTTACATTTATGAGGTTGATGAAAGGGTCAATTTTCATTCATTAGGTTTGTAACTTGTGTCTTTTTTATATGGAAAGAAGTACTAAAGAAAATTCATAGCGGGAAAGTGACCAAGAACGGATTTTGTGATTGTCATAGGAAAAAAAATCATGGCATTAAACAGGGTGACGACAGAAGAATTCATGGAGATCAGGGAAATGTCAGGGAGCCCTAATGTTCTCAAACAGGGGAAAAACAGGGAAATTTGCAAAAATTTCCAAAAATCAGGGAATGCTTTCTTTGTTTTTGATTTATTACAAATTTCCAACGATCTTATCTGTAATCATTAATATTAATCAACGTTCCCTTATTAAAATTCAATTTTAAAATTAGTTTACTCAAAAAGTTCTTTCATTTGCCGTTTTTCATACATATGTTGCCCACACATCGTAAAATGCGATCTTTTTGCATCCGCGATGGGAACTGAACTTTTCAAATTTTCGATGTTTCTTGGCTTTGTTAAAAGGTAAACAAATAAAATTTATTTTTAATTTCATCAAAACTTTAATTTGAAATTTTTAATCAAACTTTTGTGAATCGTTATCGTAAGGGAGAATTTTCAAACGTCAAAAATAGTTCTATTTTTTGTTTCGATTTTTTAATGCATTCGTCATTATTTAGGTCATTTAAAATACTTGAAATAAAGAATGAAACTGTTAAAATATATATTTAAATTTGTTAAATAATATATTTTAGTCAGAAAACAAAAATGATTAACTATGCACAAGTTTTGGCTTCATTTTTGGCGAGAAAACTTTTTCTATTAAACACAATTCATTCATCATATAAATTGATTCTGCGAAGGAAGAACATGTTAAATGTCAGCATCTCATCGCAAATACATAAATATTAAAATAGAAAATAAATTTAAAAAATCATTTCTTATTCAGTACGCAGGTTAAATCTTGCAATAAATTATCATGCTGTAGATTAAGAGATTTACTTATTTCACGTGCACAGCTCAAATTTTTGACATACTAGCATCAATCCTAAAATGTTTAATCTTTAATCAAAAGTCTTTTCTGGAGATTGGTGTTTCCTAATAGAATTAAATGCTTTTTTTAATCTTAAATAATGCATAATATTCTTAATAAAATTTAAGAATTTCAAAAAAGAAGTTTGAAAGCTATAAGCATTCAAATTCTTCTTTCAAGCATTTACCCATCAAATATTTATTAGTTATTTATGTTGAATAGCATAAAATTCAATTAAATAGAAGTAAAATTAAGAGAAATGCTTTCTTGTTGAATATTAAATTGCGCACAAGTAACAAGCGGTTAAAAAAACTCATTTTGTCTTTTCCTAGAACTACTATGAAACTAATTTGATAATTTATTTTTGTGCTGCAAAGTTTTTTTCACTGCTGTAATAAGGCCTCTCTTTTCTTCTTTGATATAACAAAATTCATTTTGGAAAACGTTACCTGCTGTAAATTTTGTTAAATCTAATATTTTAATGTAGCATTCATTTGTGTTTTGAACAGGTCTGGTTTTTATCTTTTGTGTATTTACAGTAGCGTGCAAAAGTTTTGGACCATCCTATTTTGCATACACATTGCACAGAAATACGATGGTGAAAGAACTATAAACGATCAATTATAATAGATATTCACTCATATTTGAAAAGAATGAGTTATATACATTGATATTACTTTCAAATAATTATTTGTTGAACATTTTCTTATTATTGGCTGTGCAAAAGTATCGGGACACATACTACCTTAAAAAAAAAATCAAAAAGAATAAAGAAGAATTGGGGTTAAATGTCTTGTACTCCTTCACTCGACTCAATACTTTGTTGATATACCCTTAGCAGCAATGACTGCAGCGCCCCGAGGAGGCATTGAGTTGATTAACCGTGAGATACGTTCTTTTGGCATTTTTTCCCACTCTTGTCGCAAATGGTTCCCCAATTCCATCTTGTTGGAGTGATTTTTTGTTCCAACACGGACCTGCAGGTCTTGATACAAGTGTGCAATGGGATTTAAGTCCGGTGACTGCGATGACTAGGCTAGGAGGGGGACTTTTCGGATCTGAAGAAAAATTTTCACAAGACGCGAAATGTGTTTTGGATCGTTATTTTGTTGAAAAATCCAACAATGAGGCAAATTTTTCGTTGCAAATGGAAGCATATGGTCCTAGCAGATTGTTCTTGTATATTGCAGCGTCCATATTGTTGTGAATTTCCACCAACGGACCATCGCCATCAACAAAAAAAGCTCTCCAAACTTTGATGTTCTCACCACCGTGTATAACAGTAAGAGTTTGATACCTTACATTATATCTGGTACTTGTAGGACGTCTTACGTACTTCTGACCATCCCTTCCCATGGATGTAAGAATAACAGGATGGAGCATGGGAATAACTTCTTGAAGCATTTACTGTAACCGCGCCGCCATCTTGGTCACACCAATCAATGCCATTCATGTGCTGAGAATAACGGGTTAATTTCATTTTAATTAAACGAAAAATACGTAAGAAGTATACATTGGAGTAGTATGTTGTTAACTACGCAAGGCATGAAAAATTATTTTACTGGAGCTGGTTTCTTTTCAATCTATAGGCCTATTTATATTTGTAGTTGATTCATGTTTTCATGTAATCTTATCTAATGTTTCTACGCCAATGGCAAAACTAATGTTAATACATTTTTTACGTTGTTCCATAAGAACAGCGACGTAAATGCAAAAACTTCAATTTTACAGGAGCGTAAAGAAAAACGATTTGCAGTTGCATAAAACTTATAATTGAAAAGGGTGTAAGTGACAGAAAATAATGGTATATTGAGAGTTACTATGTAGAATGTATACTTTACTTTCATTTACGAGGTATTAGAATTTAATCACCTTAATTTCAACCCCTCAGTGCAGTTACGTCATTGTTTCTCAAAAAAGTTGTTCGTTGTTCTTGAAGACACAAACGGTCGTTCTACAGTTACATCCATGTTCTACTGTGTAAGGAATGTGTTTCTGATATTGTCTTGGAATTATTTGCATTTGACACATTTTCGCAGTCACGTCATTGTTCTTTCGGAACGGCGATATGTTATAAATATGTTCTAGAAAACTGGCATAGTAACAAAATTATGGGCGATAAAAGGGAAACTTTCACAACCGTACCCAGCCTCCCCTACAGTAGCATTTGCAACAGGGGTACATCGACGGGGGAGGGGGTCGTGACCAACGGGACCGAACTCTCCCAGAATGCGTCGGATATCTGGTATCCGAACTTTTATTAAATATCTAGAAACGATTCTGGCCACTGCACGAAAGACCCGGGTATAGCCGGCATGTAAAAATCCTCTTTTTGAACTAAAATAATGAGCATGTTTTGAGAATTTATGTAAATTAAAGTTACTACGCATTTGGAACCTGTGGAATGTTTAAAAATATGTGTAGGATTTGCAGGTTTTAAATATCAGATCCGGATATCCAATATGGATCGTCAAACAAGGGGCACCAAATGTCCGATATCCCGTAAAATCAAAATCCGGAATATCCGGATCCTGACCTAACCCCCCTCCCGGCGAATTACTTGTAAAAAATTTTTCAAAACCTTCATAAGTAATTAATTTTCATAAATACTGAAATGACCGGGGTGCTATAAAAATCTATATCTCTAATATGAAGCACAGAAATATTTGTTAATTTTCATAAATCAAGAACTTAATATCAAACAAAATTGTTTTAAGCTGTATTTTTAAGTTTCCTAGATAGAAAATAAATACAGCAATACTTTCAGTAAAAGAGAGAAAAGTAAAACGGTGAATATTTTCATCCACACCAAAAGCCTTTCGTTTTCATGCAGCGGCGGCCATATTGGTCACACCATAACAGTTACTTAATCGCGACAATGCTGTTAGATAGGCAGTGTTCCCTCCTGTATCCCTACATCCATGTCCCTTCCAAACAATTGAAATTTCGATTCATCAGAAAATAGCATTTTCCCTAGCCAATCTGATGCTGTCCAGTGCTGATATTTTTTCGCGAAGTCCAACGTAGCCTTCTTATTCTTTTTGCTGATTAATGGTTTCTTGACGCCAATACGTCCAATCAGTCCTACAGGCTTCAGACGTCGAGACACCGTCTTCCGACTAACATCGGCTAGATTTTCACTTCGTAATTATCGTGAAACGTCGGCTGCGCTTTTTCGTGGATCGACAAAAAAGGGTAATGTTCCTTTGGGTACCATGTTTTAAAACCAGCGAGATAAAAAAGTAACTAAATCGGAAGTACAGAGCCGCGGCGAGTAGTGGCTCGATACTTTTACACACCGACGAAAATCATTTTACGTAGTACACGTAGAATATGCAATGAACCAATGTTATATTTGGTGTTTCTGTGTATATTCTAACTCTCTCATATATTTTGGACAATGAACGAGTGGAGGAATAAATTTTTTATCAATAAAATGGAAAAATCAGGGTGACCCGAAACTTTTGCACGCTACTGTATGTATATCTATATCTATCTATATATCTATATATATATATATATATGTGTGTGTGTGTGTGTGCGTGCGCGTGTGTTTGTGTCTGTATACAAAATATTCAATCAAGGAAATTTTCTGAAAAATCTCACAATCAGAAAAAAAAACAGGGAATTTTGTTTCAGAGGTTCTGTAGCCCCACCCTAAAAGTACCTAAAAAAAAAGAACATTCTCGAAAGTGACAATTAAAAGTTAAATTATTAAAATTACCCTAGATCTTGCGGCAAATTAACGGTAGGGGTCGTCCTCGCTTACGCACGAATCTGAACGTAATATTTTAGGGGAGAAAATGGAGTTAAAAAAGATGTCTTAGTAAACATTTGCTCTAATTGTACTGTCACAGACTATTTAAGAAATGTGATAATTATGTATTTGGGATTCAGCAATTTCCACAAAATTATGACCAACTCTGGACTTCGTATTCACTATGACGTCACGTAAACGACAAATACCGTAATTCACACTTTGTCCTCTCTTTTTAATAACCCTTGAGCTGTCACCTATCAAAAACATCACACACAGTCGTCACGTCGGGACATAAAGAGCCGACTAAAAAATTTAGAAAAGGGTATAAAAGGTTGTAAAACATTGTGTTTTAATTTCAATATAATGTAAGAATATGTAACATATAAAAAGCATAGAAAAGAAATTAAAATCGTACCTGGATCAATATGGCCCGACGAGGCAGCTAAAGAGTTAAACCAAGAGATGCCTTTTTCCCATTTACTTTGAACATTTGAAAAAAATTTGACTCGAATTACGCAATTATGAATTCACCTAAGGTAAAGAAATGAAAAAAAAATTTTAAAAAAAACATTTTTCATTCATTATTTCTCTTGACTTTCCGAATTGGAATTTCTATGTTTTAGGTGGAAAAATAACCAACAGCATACCAAATTTTCCACTTTTGATTAATTATGTCATCAGCAAAATAATGCAAAGCATGCACTGAGGAAATCTTCAAATTTGAAGAAGGAAAACATCTGTCTACGAAGTGCAAAACGCAATTACTCAGCAAAATTAATGTAACGGTCTCGGTGAAATATTAACGCTAGTAAGAGTCGGATAACCAAATGAATTTTAAATGAGGATAAATGAGATCGACCTTTTTTATGGGAATCAGATAGAAAAGGATGAAGAGACAAATAATTTGAAAATTGTTTGATATATATATATCAAGACAAGGTAATCTTTATCAATCTTGAAACAGATAGCGAATAATATGTGCATGCGTTCAAAAACTGGAAATTACATGACTAGGCAAATGATCTTCATAAAATAAAGAAATAGAGATGAATTATTTCAACGCCAATTGTAGTTTATGGTGACTACTTATTTTAAACAAAAGTTTTGACAAAATTTTCACTTCTAATTAGGTGTCGTTTTAAACTCATATTAGTGTGTTTTAGAATTAAAAATGGCTCTACATAATTAGGAATAGTTATGTCTGATAAATGGAAATAGCGGTCATTTGAGTAGAAAGTAAGCAAAAAGTTTTTTTCTTCCGCAGAACACTTGATGAGGACTAGACAATATAGGGTCAGGTGTGGTTATTATAAACGCTAATTCAATGTTTTGACTTTGATCCTTTCCTACTTCTTGAATGGATTGAGATATGAAATTGTGAGCATTGTAGCCAATACTGGACTCCTTATGAGTAAACTAGTAAGCCGGCGTTCATACAAAATGACCGCTGTTTCTTGATATTATAAATATACAATTCTCCCAGTAACCGGAAATGCGCATCAAATCAAAGAGATATTTATCAGGTAGAACAGTAAAGTTTAATCAGTAAATAATAAACATATAACAATTTCGGAAAAAATATGCTTACCTAAAAAAAAACATCCAAGTTATAATAATCTGTAAAATAAAAATATTATTTACTATATAATCAAATTGTTTATGAAAAATATTTATTTATATCCAACATAATCATCATCAGAGTTTTAACGAAACTGGAAAAAGCGCGCTGCCACTTTAATATATATAAAAAGCACAGACGATAAATAAATTAAAACAATGAAAAAAGGAATAAATTAAGTTCGTGTTTACATTAATTTTTAACGGAGATTTGAAATCTAGCGATGGCTCACTCAAAATGCTAGAGAAATGTTTTGATTAATAGTATATTTGACATGCAGGCCGTGGTAGTCTAGTGGTTAGAGCGTCGGACTTCCACCTGGAAGGTCGCGCGTTCGATACCCTCTGAAGACCCCCCATGTACACTTTGGGATACGTGCATGTAAAATCAGTGGACCCCACTACCTCTCCCCGTGCGCAAACAATCCTAAGTCCTCTGCTAACAGGTAGGGGTCTGGTGGAGAAAAGTATCTTTGACATGTGTTACAACAATGGCAACTGCATTACAGTTGCGCAAGGAACCAATAAGCTATCGGCGACAAACAAACCGACACTTTAGCCGCTTATATATATAAGATGTGTTCAAAAATTTTGGCTTTATGACTATTTGTTACGACTGACTTCATTGTTTACATTTACCCTATAGTCTCTGGGTTAAATGTAAGCAGGGATTTATTTTCCCATGAAGTTGATGCAAATAGAAAACCATGGTATACACAATCTGCTTGGAAGCTTAAGAAGTTCTGGAGAAATGGTTCTAAATCTGCGGCCCACGAGCCGCATGTAGTTCTCTGAGTATAGTCTCTTGTTAAGTCCGATGGGATAAATTAATGAGAAATATCACACAAAGATCATGTAAGGCGGTAAATTTATGTACGATTCTAACATCTGCCTGGCAGAGTGCCAAGAAGAATCCATACATGTTCATTGTATTTTCAGAAGAAATTAGCAACAACATTTATTAAAAATGGACACAAAAGTATAATTTTCATCAAATTGTAATATTTATTGCATTTCCAAAAGATTGGAAATACGGTAAAGTTAAGTGTTTACAATTTCCTCAGCGTATAAAATATATGGGGTAGTTGTAAAGGCCTAATTTGCAGATGAAAAATAACTGGGAGGATGAAATTCATTACTAAATATTTTTAGCAACATATGACAAATAACAAGAAGTTCCGTCTAGAACTATACGAGCCTACTTTCCGGTATACACCAAATTCAAATTTATAATCTAGCTATCTCTTTCTCTCTCTTTCTTATTTATCTTTAGTTCTAATTATTGAAAATATACCTTTTTCAACGGATAATACATATTCATTCACTCACTCATTCATTCTTTCATTTATTCAGCCATGCATTTATTCATTCATTCGTTACCTCATTCAAGTGTTTATTCATTCATTTACGCATTCATGTATTTATTCACTCATTTATTTATATTTTCATTTATTCAATACTTTATTCATTCATTCTTTTCCTCATTCATTTATTCATTGATTTATTCTTTCACTCTTTCATTTATTCATTATTTCACTCATTGAGTCACTGAGAAATATCCTTGAAAATCCCGATCAAAAAATTTCATAGCAAAATAGCCTCGTAAGTTCTGGATAAACTTTCTATTTCTACATGTTCTACGTTATAAGAGCTTTCCGATAAAGTTTGTTCCAAGCAAATCGGTCCGTTAGATCAGGATTTATATAGGGCTGAAATTTCCCCATAAGCTCTGTGTTAATTTTTTGAACTGTTCAAAAATGAACAAAAACTGTTCAAATCAATATTTCACGCCGAGAACTCCTTTCAATAAGCTTGCAATAGGAACTTGGCTCTTGTGCCCAGAGTTTACAGAATTTGCTTCAATTTTGTCCATAGGCGCTAATGTTAAAATTTTTTGAACTGTTCAAAATTGAACAAAAAATTGTTCAAATCAAAAAGTAAAATATAGAAATGAGATGTCCTCGCCGAGATCTTTCGAATGCAAAAAGAATTTTTCCAATCGGACTATTCGTTCAAAAGTTATTAGGGGGGGACAGACCGACAGACAGACCGACAGACCGACAGACACACTTTTTCCCCATCTCAATACCCTACTTTCAATTTTTTTATTTTTCAATCTTTATTTAATTACTTCACTTATTTTTGACTTTTCTTGATTTTTAACGATATTTTCACGATACGTTAAGCCTTCTTTCATGCTTTATTATTATTTTTTTTTACTTTTACGGGAAAGTAGGCTAAAAATGGTTGAAGCCGCTTACTTCGTGCTTGTAGATGAGCTGGTGAGAAAAATTTAAGATCAAAAAAATGTGTTAAACTTTTTTTTTTCACTGTGTCATTTTGAAACAATGGTGACGCCTCCATAGTTGCGTCGAAACACACGAAACTCTTTCAAATGTCTTCCCTATGTTGTCAATTTATCACTCACTGGCAGTTGAGTTTTTAAAACCACCACAAGTGTACTTATGAAGTTTGTTTACAGTTAGTCCATTTTTACAATTACCCCAACTGACCCTTCATCCAAAAACTAACATTATTGGTTTTTTAAAAACACATTCATTCGAACTTGAGAATTTTCGAGAGCTTTACTACTAAGCCACCAGTCGGGAAAAGGACCTAATTCTATCATTGTACCAAAAAGAACTTCCAAAGTTAAAGTTCCATAGTTTAGTTTTAATCTGTGCTGACCTTTTTAAATCAAGCATTCTAAAGTTTCAACTGTTATACTTTTAAACACTTAAAAATATTTTCTCGAAGCCTCTTCTACACCTACAGAAAACATTGGAATAATAGGAGAGCTAAGAGCAAAAATAAAACCTTTTGTGGGACACTTTTAATGTTTTGATGCAAGGATATTTTTCCCCTTTACTCACACTAACGAAATTTTCCTCTCAGTAAAATCCCTTTTAGCTACTTATCTGAAAACTTTTTAAAGAATTCAAGATCATATTTTTCCCCACATGCTACTGTACAACAATATTTTATTCCAATTTTGCAGCCAAATGCACGTGTCAGTTTTCATAAACGTTTTTCAGGTTTATCTTGATGCTTTTTTTTTTATTATTATTATTTTGTTCCCAGAATGACAAATAGTACATTTTTTCTTCACTGCTTTTAAAGGTTATTTATAAAGCTACTCATCCATTAAAGGCTTAGTTTTATCCTCATTCTATTTTCTTTAACAGGAAACTAAAGTGTATCGAGCTCACATTTTCCTGTACCGGATCTATTCGCAAATAATGCGTAGTATTAGCAAATACTGTTATGGAATTATGCTTAAAAAATAAAAATACTCTATATTTATAGTTGATTTTGTATATAATTGCTCAAGAACCCTAACGGTTACATTAAACTTATTTCTTGATTTATTTCAGTGCAAATATTTCTGGTGACAAGGTGCCTTCTGCGTATGCGTCAGCTGCGTCGCTTTGCATATTCAACAGGAGGAATCTAGGAAAACTCTTTTTCATTAGATTATGTGATTCTGCAACCACTTATTATCTTCATCTGTCAAAGAAAAGACTGAAGCGTCTTTATCAGAACCCAACATCTTCCATTTGCTTTCCAAAAGCGTTTAGCCACCAGTCGGACTCAGAACATTCAACATAAAATAAGGTAATAACGTACTCGATTTGAGATCAGAAGATTACAGTCTCGACTGGTTAAAGTTGCGGTCATTACATTGAGAAATGACAAGATGATATCGCTTACAAAAATGAACAGTGTCATATCTGCAAAGTGGACATTTTTCAAGAGAGGAATTTAAACTTTTTACAATTTGTTTTATTTAATTACCTTTTATATTTTACTGATTATTATAATCGATTTTGCTCAGAAAATAATTGTTACTTGTTTCTCTCATATGATGTATGTTAATGATGCCAAAAAAATAGAAATAACTATAAAAAATACAGTTATGACAGTATTGCACCAAAAAAATTAAGTTCGTAAGTTATTAAGAAGTAATACAGTGACTAATTATTGTTCGTTCCAGTAGCTAAATGGGGGTAACACTGTCCAATTCCTTAAAAAAATACTAGTCTTCGATTAAGATTTTTTAATTTTTTTTAGTTAGATTTTTCCCTTGGAACATGTTTGTATTATTTGATTAATACAATCTTTAAGAAGGCCTTCATAGTACTTATACATTATCCAAAAAAACTAGCAAACTAAAGAGCATTTAAAGAAAAAGTAAAACAAAATATTAAAAAAAAGTTTTTTTACTTAAAGAAATAGGAACGTAATTCTTACAATCTATAATCTAAAATAGGAACCTAATTCTCGCAAATTTTTCTAAAATGTACTATATTGTGATAGTTGCGCTGCACCACAATTAACAAAGCAACCAAATAAATAAAAACATTGAAATGAATACTGCCTTATATACCAATCAGCCATAAGTTTATTCGACAAAGCTGCTGAAGTATAATAATAAATCAGGAATGGAAACTGCCGTATCTACCAACCCGACGGTATTCATCAAAATGAGAAACGTCAACAAATGAAAAAATTGAAATGAATACTATTGTTTTGGATGTTACTTCAGTAGCTCCTTATGTTATGAGCATATAAACTACGTGAATTTTGAAATTAAAGCAGACAAAACAAGGTACTTACCAAAATTGCGATGCAATCCTATTGAAATTCTATATCCAACTGAATTATTTTGCAATATGGCGTTGTTGAAATGGGAGGATTGACGTTTCCCGACAAAACGCACACTAACACTAGTGTTCTCTAGCCTTAATTTTTGAACATTTACTTACGGCAGTATTCCTAATATAAAGAGCGCAAAATTCTAAAAATTTTGATATTAAAAAAAAAAAAAAAATATTTTTTGCAAATATTACATTGTTTATAAGCGATATGGTTGAGGTCACACATTGTTTAACTCTCATCCAGTTTTCTGAAAAACGGTTTTTTTTTATTTATGAAACTCAGCATTCATAAAAAAAGGCAAACCGTCTTAAAATGCAGAACAGCAAAAGTACCATGGACACTGAGATACCAAGATTCACTGAGAATGTTCTTTTAAGGAGGGCCATATCCCTCTTCCTCTCGCCGGCCCCCGTAATGAGGCATATATAACATCAATTCCTGAGATTGTAAAAGCAGTTGTAACTATTCTTCTGTGCAAGTTTACACATTTACCAAATATATCTTTAAACTTTTAATATTAATATTTCGGGGCAAAACAAATTTGTGAGTTAACTGCATATTCAGATAGTAGAAAGTGTAAGGTTTACAAAGTACATTTATTAAAGATTTATAAAAAGAATTGCTTAAACATATTTTTCATAACTCTAGCATTCATTTTTAGCCTACTTTCCCGTAAAAGTAAAAAAAAATAATAATAAAGCATGAAAGAAGGCTTAATGTATCGTGAAAATATCATTAGAAATCAAGAAAAGTCAAAAATAAGTTAAGTAATTAAATAAAGATTGAAAAATAAAAAATTTGAAAGTAGGGTTTTGAGATGGGGAAAAAGTGTCGGTCTGTCTGTCGGTCTGTCTGTCTGTCGGTCTGTCCCCCCCCCCCCCTAATAACTTTTGAACGAATTGTCCGATTGGAAAAATTCTTTTTGGATTCGAAAGATCTAGGCAAGTACATCTAATTTCCATATTTTACTTTTTGATTTGAACGATTTTCTGTTCAATTTTGAACAGTTCAAAAAATTTTAACATTAGCGCCTATGGGTGAAAATGAAGCAAATTATGTAAACAAGATATACGTTCCCATGAACAAGCTCACTGGAAGAATTTCTTGGAGTGAAATATTGATTTGAACAATTTTTGTTCATTTTTGAACAGTTCAAAAAAAAAAAAAATTAACATACCGCATACGGGGAAATTTCAATCGTATATAATTTCTGATCTAACGGAGCGATTTGCTTAGAACAAACTTTATCGGAAACTCTTATGACGTAGAACATGTACAAATAGAAAGTTCATCCAGAACTAACGAGCCTATTTTCCTATGAAATTTTTTGAGCGGGATTTTCAAGAATATTTTTTAATTAATGAATGATTAAATGAATAAGCAAAAGAATGAATGAATAACTGAGTGAATAAATACATGAATGACTTAATAAATAATGATTGAATGAATATGTATTAACCGTTGAAAAAGGTATATTTGAAGCAATTAAGAACTAAAGCTAAACGAGAAAGACAGAGAGAGAGATAGCTAAATTATAAATTTGAATTCTGTGTATACGGGAAAGTAGGCTCGTATAGTTCTAGACGGAACTTCTTGTTATAATTTGCAACTTTTATAACTCTGAACGATGTATGCAAGTATATGGTTAAAACGTTTGAACTGTAATTAAGCAACTAAAACCGTTACGATAAAAACCACATTTTGTCGTTAATTTATTTGGATTGTAAATTCTGTCTAGACTACTTTGTCATGTTATACAAAGACATCATTTGAAACGAACTTTCGAAAAAGCAAACGGATAGTGTATAAAAATATGTTATCTAAAGTTCAAACAGCTTGTCTTACATCATTATGTAAAGAAATGCATCTAGAAACATAAATTTAGTAGAAAATCCGCAGTGCACTTTATTTCTAACTTTACGGAAGTTGCTATTATTCGTCTTTAAGCTTTCAACGGCTTGGAAAACTTATAATGAAACCTCCCTTAGCAACAGACGTAGCAGAATTCGTTTTAATGTTCGCAAAAGAAGTCCAATTAGTGTTTAAGCAAACGTAAAAGTGATCTCTGAGACTTTTCATACGATGTTTGTTAAAAATGATATGAAACCCAATTCCTTGTTTTCTGACCCATGTTTTAGTAAGTCATTATCATGATATTCTAAAATGGAGAAATGTCAAAATTCAGGATAACTTGGAAGTTATTAAAAACAGTTTAGCGAATCTGCTTTACTTACGCTTTGTGGGCATTGATTATTTTTCTCCTTTCTTGTAGGTAGACCTTCTGGCTCTGATAATTGAAAACTATGTTGTTGCTGTAGTTGTCGAATCCTCGCGCGTGGTGAGGAAGAATGGGTACGTTGCTCCTGAGCCTAACGGGGCCCTTATAGGCAGTAGTCCGATTTCCGCCCCTTATAAAAGTCTCTTAATTTTTGAAAAAACTTCCAGATGAGAGAGCGTCACCTGGGATTGGCACCCCCAGAGGTATCGTTTCACTTGGAGGACATTGGAGCCACGACCAATTGAACGTGCACCAGCTCCCTTTAGCATACACGGATACCACAGCAACCAGCCGCGAGGGGTTGTCACCCTCCCGAACACTGACTTCAGTCAATGTTGCTTCACTGTTCTGCGGGAACTGAGCTTCTACCGACTGGCCCACTGCGGGACATTGAAAACTATAGACTCTATATATAAACATCCAAGCCCTTCCAAATACGTAAATTTTACAATTTACATATGTTTGCAAATCACGCTAAGTAACGTAGTCCTTCGTTTTTTTGAATTTAAATCTAAGCACAGGTATCGATAAAGCAACATTATGCCACTACACAAAAGATCTGTTTATCCAGCATGTCAATTTGAATATTAAAATTGAATTAATTAGCGTGATGTGCGGATATATGTAAATTGCAAAATTTACTACGTATTTGGTAGCTCTTGGATGTATATACATAAAGAATTTGCAGGTTTCAAACATCAGAGACGGATCCTTCAGACAAGGGATACCGGATAACAGATATGTAGCGAAATCAATATCCGATAAATCTTTAATCTTCACCCCGCCTCCCTCCTCGAAAGCAAAATCTTCGGTGCGCCCCTGTACATATGCAAAACACTTTTGTGCCAATTCGCTAGCTGCAAGGAAGGAATGATGCTTGCTACTGGATACTTACCATGCGTTTCTACTTTGTTATTACGTTCTTTACTGTTTTTACGCTTTAAGGTTGCACCAAAATATACACTTATAGCCTTTCTACTTCACCCCCCCCCCCTACCCTGTTAGCACGTAGCCTTAGGGTTATATACATTTATAGCCACTCAAAATGTGACACCATAAAGAATAGTCCAAACCACGTAAAATTTGTGTCATTCGTCTCTTATCTGAATTCAACACAGAAGGAGCCATCATTTACTGCTACGCGGACGACATACTCCTTGGGGATCATTCATAAATGATGTCACGCTTCGAGGGGGGAGAGGCGTTCGTGAAATTGTGACAAAGTGTGCCAAGGGGAGGGGAGGGGGTAACAAGAAGTGTGACATTATGCAACATAGCGTGACGTGTGACAAAGGGGGAGGGGTGTCCGATGAAGTGTGACATATTGTGACAAAGGGGGGAGGGGGGCAAATATATGGGGAAAAAGCGTGACATCATTTATGAACGGACCCTTGTGGCTCAGGCAGAATCATTCCAAAAATTCAAACGATTGCCAACAAGGGGGCCAAACACATATCACAATGGTGTGACAAACATAAATTAGAAATAAACCTCTAAGCATACTAACACATACAACCTAGATGGAAGGAAAATAAAACTAACAAACAAAAAGAACCCATTGAACTACCTAGGTAAGCTTGAACAAAACATGAGACTTTTCTAAACACATTCGAACTAAATGGGATAAAGTAGACGTAAGTGAATAATATTTAAACTAAGTTACTCAACCAGGTTTAGACTGATTGAACAAGTATTAAGCACAGTAACACCCATAATACAACACTTTGTATTTGCCCTTTGGCAAATACAAATGATTGCAAGTTCAGCTCAATCACACATCATGAACAGAAAAAGGAAAGTTGCTAATATCAATAAACGTATTTTTGTCTCTTTAGATTCTCTTCAATATATTTTTATTTTTAATTGTTGAATTATTTAAGTTTCTGATAATAACAAAAAATTAGCATTCGAAATGCTTCGTCTTATATTGTGTTGGGAAACAAATCTTTAAATTATTCGCATTTTGAACACAGGCTGAATAAAACAAAATATTTTTTTCAAGTCTTTGTTTTTCATGATGCAAAAACCGATATCACCATTACGTAAATTGATTACTCTTTAGACGTTGCCATTTATTCAAAGTACCAGAAAACTTTCTTAAAACTATTGCTTTTGCAAACAATATTTCGAAAACGCTTGAAGTAGCAGATGCCAGTCATTTATATTTTCATTGCAGACGAATATTCCTTTGCAATTAATTTACGGGACTTTTTCAAGCTGTACATTTTTTTCGAATGATAAATAGTGAGAAGTATTTTAGTTCAAGAATAAATATCTGTAAGAATATTAGATTTAAACCCTTTGAAAGTGAATAAGAAGTCATTTCTTTTATAGAGAATTTGGTTTCTCGACAGTTTAAAATTAGTTATAGATTGCTGATTAAACAGTTAGATTATAGTATCTAAAACGACTTTTCGTATTACATAAATTATAACATATACCATAATACTATATAAAAATCTTCCACTTACCCCTGAAGTGCCTCACTATGACAAATTTCAAATGAGCCTATCAACTTAAATGTCAACTGATGTCTCTCAGCTCTCATAAATACTATTAAATAAAATCGAAAGTCACTATTTTCAAAGAGATATGATATAATATTGTTTTAATCAAGCTCTCATATTGCTCGTGTCATGTCTACTTTGACATTGAAAACAGAAAAAGCAAGCTTATTTAAATTATGCAGGTAGAAATTAAAATTATGCAGGTTATTTATCTTTCATGAAAAATGTTTATGTGACATAGTATGTCAGTCATTTAGTACTTCACTACTATGTTTTAACCACTAACGAACTACAGAACATCTGTGACATTGTGTGCGGACATTTCGCAATGTATCAACTTGTTTTAATAATTAATGAATAGAAGAACATCTGTGACATAGTTACATAGTATGTTGAGCATTATCAGTGTACTACTTTACTAGTATTTTTCCAATTACTAACAAATTTGCACATGAAGAGCTTAATTAAATTCTTTTGAAGGAAAAAAAATTTTGAAGAGAAGAAAGGTTTCAAAAGTCTTTCTTAATTTAGAAAGACTTTTCCATTAATTTATAGTGTAACAAATGATAGATGGCGCTTGTAATAAATAACAGGTGGCACCTTATAACTTTGTCGAAGAGTCTCTCAGGAATAGCGAGTGAAGAATTTAGTTTTGTTCATATGTGTAAAATGTGTAACTCTGTGTGCGTGTGTGTTTATTGAAATTTGTTTTGTAATTGAAGTGAATGGTTATCAAATACAATAGGTTTTAGACTTTCACTTAGTTTTCCTTGCAAAAAAATACATTTTGCAAATATGTTCGCAATTCCTTTTTTCACAATTTATGTATTTAAGTATTGACCCAGCAAACCCCTTTTGTATAACATTTCCATGGCCTCTTGGCTGTTTCTCGTCTATAATTCGAGCCAATAGTAGTTTAAGAATTCATCCGTTACTTTCACATTACATTCTCGTCGACTTTGTCAATTTTAGGAAGTGGAGAATTCTCTTTGCTTCCTACTTGACTTCCTTTTAGTTCTTCCTTATCTCAGAGGAAGCAAAAGGATCATTGCAAAGAGTAGCATGGTCGTATTACTTTTTCAATAATGGAAAAAGGAGTCCTATTTCTTGCTTTCCAAGTTGCACAATCCCGTTATCATAGTTCGATTAAGGTTGAAATTTCTTGGCACTCAGAATATCGGATTTTTATTAGATTTATAGTAGCACGAATATTTTAAAAAATATATCTAAATTTGATTAATCCAAACCATTGTATTTAAGGTCGCAGAGAAATTATTTTCCCTTTAAACAGTGGCTATCACAATTTATGAAGCAAAGCAATTAAATTTACACAACTATTTATATTAAAAACCACCTTAGCAACGTCGTCTCGAATTTCCGTTGAAAACATTAACAGAATAAAGGGTGCTTTCACACCCAAAGTGACGGAGACATTTTGTTTTTGTCGTAATGAACTGTTAACATGGTAACAAAACTAACAGCGATGACGTATCTTTCTGATAGTGCAATCAACAAATCACGATCGATGAGGAAAATTCACTTTTAATGGCGCCATGAAAAGTGCCAATTAGTCAACGAGGGCATGGTATTAAGTTATGTAGAAGCAACGAAATTCCCTGAAAGCTTTCGTTGCTGTTGCTTGTCGTTGTTGTTGTTGGTCTGAAAGCACTTCAAATCGAGAATGGGTATTTGTGTTAGGAATTCGCAAATCAGCGACAAAATAAGGATAAGTAAGATGTAGACCACGCTTTTAAGTAGTTTTCTTAAACATGTTGAGACCCCACCCAAATGTTGAGATTTCCCTGAAGAACCTATATAGAAACATGATGCTTTTAATTCCCAGTTCTATCAAGATACTTGCATTGATCTGGATTTAGTGTCTACTTTTGACAAAATGCTTCGTTCAGCATTTACGTAGATTTTGAGGAAAGTTCAAGAAATTAGTTCTGTGAATAAATCATGAAAATAATACAATGCGTTAAATACATTCAAATTTCGCCCTTTTCGGAATAAAATTATTTTGACAACCGCCTCAAAAAGAAATTAACTTTTCAGAAAGTACGACTTATAACGTATTGTGTGTGTATTGCATTTTTATATCTCGTTTGTGTGTGCATATGCATTGATTTATATTTTGCTTTAAATAGTTTAAGAAACATACCAAAATCCGAAATCATAAAAGAGCTTTTGATTCTGATTTAAATTAAAAGTGGGTATATTACAACAATATGGAATATCTCTCACACAACAAAGAAAGAAAAATCAGATAGCTTGATGAACTTTTTCGCTTCCAACAGTGCTTTTCAACAGTCTAAACATGATTGCTCCAACAATGCTTCGTTAACAACAATGAAATACCAACCAATATTCGTCAATTTAAGTTGAAAGCGACGCTGTTAAGCTGAATTCAACTTAAGCTAATCAAAACAGATGATTTTTTTTTCGAATATTTTGGTAATTTTTGATTTCACTACTTCGTATTACGTGAAGCTTACTAACTGTGAGTACATAATCCATTTTTATACTTTTCTTTGAATTTAATGCATTGGTAAATCTGTCCTTGTTTACTTCATTAAATGAAGTGTATTGATTTTGAGATTTTATCCTCTTTCACTTAGTAAAAAGTAATTAAACACTACTGACTATATAAAAAAATTACATTATTTACTTAGTCCCGGTAGCATTTCTTGGGTTGACCCCAGAATCGGGTCAACCCTGGCGACTTTTGGCGATTTTTATTCATACAGGGTTACAAACTTAGAAAAGGAGGTCTAATCACTAAAAAAACAGGTCGGGTGCATTTATCGCCGATTTGGCGGGGGCACTCTTTTCTGGAGAATTACCTATTATTTTTCGCTTGTGTAAAAATTTTTATCATTACAGCACATGCTATTATGAATATAATAACACGTAAATTATTAAATTCAAATCTATATTGTACTTTATTTTCTTTGAAAAATTGTTTTTCTCATGATTTTGTAACGTATTTTATGTAACTTTTGTTATTGATGAAAAAAATCCAACTAATTAGATTAAAAAGCAAATAACATTTAATCATTTCGTTCTTATATTAAGAATAACGTCTGTTACAGAACAAAAAATAACATTAGTTACAAATAATTAAAGTAGTTTTTTATGAACATATCGTATAGACAATGTTTTTGATACCGAAACAAAATGTTTGTAAGACTAATTCATCATTTAAGGTAAATATTTCACTTTTTAAGCAAGTCAGTAATCTTTTGACTCAGAAAATATGTTGGGATATAAATATAAGATATAAATCGTTTATATTTAGTATATGTAAATAACACTTGTCAACCTTTTGACTGCTATGATAGTTGCTGTCTGTGAAACCCTGTATACTAATATTGTCAAATACTGTGCAATAAACACCACTGTCCATTAAATTTGCGACACCTGACACCAGGAAGAAATTATCTGACGAACGTCAAAATCACATAAAAGGAAGAAGAGATTAAAATATGCAAATGATTAGTATTTCAGTGCATTTAGATAACGTAGGACTAAGAAATGTTATTTGAAGAACCACATAAGAACAAATGAAAGTTGAGCTGTGTATTTCTCAGTAAGAAAGCGCTTTATAAGGTCGCAGTTTGCTCAGAAATCATGTTATGCCTCGAATAATAAGAAGAAATGCTTACCAGCAACTGTCGGAATTCGATAGAGGCTGGGTCGTTGCCTACAGGGGGGGGGGGGGTATCGTACCGTGATACTGCCCGTCGCACTGGTCGAAGTACAACCATTGTCATATCGAATGCGGAATCAATGGGTAATTGAGGGTCACATTGTGGGCTCCGAGGAGACCACTCGTCACCTGCTTGCATTCAAAATCGGCATAAAGCCGAGTTTACACGATGCTGTCCAGAGACTTTAACACATTACTGTCCAGAGACAATTGGCCCCGGCAATTGTCTCTTCAACAGACAATTGTCGGGGCCACTTGTCTCTTGACAGTTGGGTCAATATCATAGCCAGGCCAGTTGGAAAAGAGCCTGTGTGAAAGTATTGGCATGGCAGTTGATGACGAAAAACAATCAAAACAAACACAGCAGACTTGACTGGCACTAATTAATTGGCACAACACAAAGCAAATCAACTGGCTGCACACGGCGCTAAATGGCTCGACAGCTGTGACTCATTGTGGTGGGGGGCGTCACTGGGCCCAGTTCATTGTCCTCTGTCTACTCCTCGAGACAACTGAATTTCAGGGCAACTGTCGAGGCAGTTGGCTCGCCAATTGGCCTGAATTGTTCACACGTTGCAAATAAGCTGTCTCCAGACAATTGTCTCTTCAACTGGCATCGAGTAAAGCCCTGCACCTGGTGTGACGGTTCGAACAGACATTGAGTGCACAACACGCGCGTGTCTGACTCGGATCGAGGGTAGTTTGAGGGAAGATCGGAAAATTTCTGACATCTTACGTTCAGTGGATGTGCCCTATTTTCGAGGATTGACAAACGTCAATCGTGCAGGATCTGTAAGCCCTCCCATCACTAACACCCCATAGGACAGACATATTGGAAGGTTGCCCCTGCAAAACCGTACAACAACGTCACGGACGATTAGTCAAGAAATGGGCATGTTTGCAGCACGCCCAGTATCCGCTCGTTCTATGGGACGACGTTTGCAGCACTGTGGTATATAAACACGGCGACCATTAGTTCGGCTTCGATGGACAATCCCGCATTCAGGGAAACGGTGACTCTAGTGCGCCGAACGACAAAATTGGCTACAGGACTGGCACAATTTCATATTCTCTTAAGAGTCCCAGTTCTGCGTGTAGTATACTGATGGCCGTATAAGTATTTGGAGGCTCCGAGGAGACCACTCCTCGCTTGCTTGCTTTCAAAATCGGCGCAAGAGCCCTGCACCTGGTGTGATGGCAGCCATTAGCTACCATGCATTGAAGCATGCTTGCAAGTAATTGTACTTTCAAAATGAATCCCCCTAGTAATATTTACACAACTGTAAAAATAAGAATAGCTAAGTTTTATCTAAATGCTTTTCTTCTTTACTCATGATGCATTTTTTCATCTCTCGTTGATAATTCCTTGCAGATCCATTGCTTAAACTTTCATCTATTCTTCTCAACCATTTATTTTTGGACGTGGATCTTAAAACATCTTGGCTGTCGCAAATCTTTCATTTTCTGATCAAGAATTCTTCGGAAGTTTTAGCATGACGTATATTTCTCCCCTGAGATGGAGAAATTTTTTTATTGGAACTTTTGAAAAATCTCTTCGTTTCGGGCACATTGGCATTATTACGTTACAAAATCAAATTAGAACATCTTCGATATCACATACTCCCTGCGTTTTGATTTGTATTTCTAGATTCTTCATACGTTTGACATAACTTTTTATCTTCATTTCTACTTAATTTTTTGTAATTTACTTTCAGATTCACGCATTAGAGCTTAAAAACAGAGATGTCAGATTATACCTCATAGCATGGTAAGTAAATAAAATACACTAAAGTCTCGATATTTTTGAGATCAAGCACCTGTATTTTTGCTTGTTGTCACAATAAATAAATAATATGGTTGGTTGGGGTTGGTTGGCTGGTTGGTTGATGTTGGTTGGTTGGGTGTATTGGTTGAAGGTATGAGGGTTTGTTTGGTGGTTGGGTGTTAGGTTGGTGGTTTGTTTGGTGGGTTGGTTTCGGTTGGGTTGGTTGGTGGTCTTTGTTTGGTGGGTTGGCTGTGGTTGGTTGGTTGGGGTTGGTTGGATGGTTGGTTGTTTTGGAGGGGTTTTGGTTGGTTGGTTGGGTTGGCTTGGGTTGGTTGCGTTGGGGTTTGGGTTGGCTTTGGTTGGTTGACGTTTGCTTGGGTTGGGGTTGGTTGGTTGGTTGGTTGGTTGGTGGTTTGTTTGGTGGGTTGGCTTTGTTGGTTGGTTGACTTGTTGGTTGGTTGGGGTTGGTTGCTTGGGTGGTTGGTGGGTGGTGTGGGGGGTTGGTTGGTTGGTTGGTTGGTTGGTTGGTTGGTTTTGGTTGGTTGGTTGGTTGGTTGGTTGGTTGGTTGGTTGGTTGGTTGGTTGGTTGGTTGGTTGGTGTGGTTGGTTGGTTGAAGAAAAAAAGTGCGGACATTTTAAAGTTTCTACCGTTTTTTGCATACTACAAAATAACTATATTTTGTCATCTTTTTAATGTGCAGTTACTCTTCAGTTTTTTTTTTTTTCATCAAACTTAACCAGCAATTGTCACTTTTTTAAAAACTTTATTTGTAACTGTAACAAAACTGCATTTTTTAAAGGAAGTAAAATATCTTATTTATAATTGCTCACATTTTTTAATCTGGAAGTATAATGACATCTAATTTTTCACATGTTGTGTCCTTTTTAAGGCTACAGTAGACACTTAAAATGTCGAAAATCGGCCAAAATATTGAACTGGTGTATAAAGTAGGCCTACACTACTTTAATGAATATTAGATATCAAATTTATGTTTAAAATACTAAACTTTTCAATATATAAGTACTTTTATATAATTACACTCTTAAAATGAAAAAAGCCTTTTTTCTCAAAATCAAAAATTTACCTCAAAACAGAAATTCAGCCTCAATTTTCCGTTATTTCTACCAAACTTTCCAAAAGCGTTCTTATATTACTTAGTTATAGCTTAATGGATGAAATGTAGCAGCATTTGAAAGAAGATATTTGACTTATTTATTGAAAACAACGCTATATTTTAAGAAAACATCATTTTATCTTTTTAACAAATCTTTGGGCCAAAATTTAAATTTTGTAAGGGCCTAATCATAATAAAATGTTTTTTTATTTTAAATGAAAAAAATTTTTCATTTAAAATTAAAAGGGAAAAAATTTTTTTTAAAAGGATTTTTAAAATTTTTAAAAAAAAAAAGAAAAAAATTTGAAAAATTTAAAAAAAAATTTTTTTTTGGAGGGAAAAAAACGTTGGAACGTTTTTAAAAAATTTTTTCAAAAAAAATTTTTAAAAAATTTAAAAAATTTTTAAAAAATCCCGCTTTTAAACCCAAAGTGGGGTTTTTTTTCAAGCTTTTAAGTACAGGAAGCAAAATTGTAAATTTGTACATAAAGAATTTTTTAACAAATTAGTATCTGCAGGAGTCGGCACCATGAAACCATTTTTTTCTCTATGGTGTTTTTATTTACAAGTTTTGTCTCATGTCATGTTGTATCACTTCGTGAGAAATTTAATATTAAAAAACTGGATTTCTTAAATATAATTTGAAAATTTTAATTTTTAAAACGAAATTTGTCTATTTTTAAAAATGCATCTTCTTTTTTAAAAATTGGCGTAAAGTCTCCATTTTTTTACATTGATTCATTACTCATAAAACAAAACTTTGATGCTTTGAATTTTTTATAAGTCAAATACTTTTTAAGAGAAAAGAAATAAAAACTGAAGTAACGCAGAAAAAACAACGAAGAATTCCTAAAAAATCTACCAAAGGAATTTTTTTAGAAAAAGTACTTAAGTTATCGTAAAAGTATAGCATAAATTTGGTATGCATAGTTTCAGGAAATGTTGGAAAAAATATACATTATAGATACAAATTTAAAAAAGCTTTTGCGTTTTAATTGAGATGAAATGCGCAAAAAGCAAAGCGGGAGAAAACAGCATTTTAAGTTTTTGGCTTGCAATATCTTTGTCAAAATTTCAAGTAAGGAACTTTTTTATTCAGTTATAGTCACGATGAAATTGCTTCTACTCGCTTATTTTATTTTAAAAAATAAATATATGGCCCTTATTCAACACAGTTGCGGTTTCGGAATGACAAAGTGGCAAATTACACCGTACTAAAATCAATGATAAATCAATAAACATTGCCTCAATTTTTCTGAAACTGTCAGGGAACATTTTTAAAGATTTATTTTACTACTTAAGCCAATAAAAAAAATTTCGTTATTTTTTTTTTATTTTTTTTCGACCAATAATAAGAGCAATAATCAAAACAATGTCATTATCGATACAAAAATAATGATAACATCTCCTAAAAATGTAATGAGAATACTAAAAACATATATTACATTCTTCACATCTCTTTATCACTAGCACATTGTTTCTAAAACTTTTAAGTGTTTTGACCTCCTTAAAAGTCGAAAACATACATACTCTACTATATTATATGAACAACATTTTATTTTGTTACACTTGATGATATTGATAATAATGTAGAATACTTCATTTAATAAATAAAATTCTCGTTAACTATTTTTTTTTTGGCATTGCATTTTGGTATTTATCGCTTATACGCCCTACATTTTTTCCTCGCCAAACATCGCCAAATGAAATATAAAAAAATGTTATATTAGATTTAAATAGCATGTTGGCGACATTTCTGAAACCGTCACCAATGTAGGGCGTATAACCGATAAGTACCTGCATTTTATATATTGAGTAAGGATGATGCACTGGCGTAGCCAGAGGTTCCTCCTGACAGGGGAAGGGATGGTATTATATTCTTTACAAAATGCATATAAAGTGTTTAAAAAATAACGGGAATTTTTAAATTGCGCGGGTTTGGAGAGTCCCATTGATTTTTTTTTTTTTTTCCGTTATGTTAGTAGACATACCCTTGAAATAAAACATAAAATTGCCAGCTGTTTTCATTGTTTAGTTTTTCGTTGGAAACCGGTAAGGTTAGAGGCGTTCTATTAGTTTGGCGATTTTTGTTGGATGAAAGAAATGGATCAAAAAATTGGTATAAAATTTTGAGCAAAAAAATGAAATAAAGTGTAACACAGTTTGTGAAATGTTAACAAAGGCCTATGGTGATTCTGTGATGAGTAAAACAAGAGTTTACGAGTGGTATAAGCGTTCCCAAAATGGCCGTGAAGACGTTGAAAATGACGCACGAAACCGGACACCCGAGCACATCAACAACCGATAAAATGGTTGTAACCGTGGAAAAGGTGAACAAAATGGTTATAAACGATCGCCGAATCACAATCAGAGAAGTCGTTGATGATGTTGGAATATCGATTGGCTCCTACCATGAAATTTTTACCATAAAAATTAAGTTTTTGGGTATGAAACGGTGTAGCAGCTAAATTTGTTCCAAAATTGTTGAATTTTGAACAAAAGCAGAGGCGAATGAAAGTTTCTCAGGAGTTACTAAATGAAGTCAACAATGATGCAGAATTACTGAAACGTGTTATAACAGGTGACGAAACATGTGTGTACGGGTACGATGTCGAAACTAAGGTCCAATCATCCCAGTGGAAGAACAGTGGCTCGCCAAGACCGAAAAAGACTCGCCAAGTGCGGTCAAATGTGAAGGTTCTACTCACTGTGTTCTTCGATTTTAATGACATAGTGCATCATGAATTCTGGCCACAAGGCCAAACGGTTAATAAGGACTACTACCTACAAGTTCATCGCCGTTTGCGTGAAGCAATCCGTAAAAAACGCCCGGATTTGTGGAAGGACAATTCGTGGCTTTTGCACCACGATAGTGCACCTGCTTACACTTCATTCCTTATTCGTGAATTTTTGGCCAAAAACAATACTGTAATGATTCCCCAGCCTCCATATTCGCCAGACATGGCTCCGTGTGATTTTGTTCCTATTCCCGAAAATAAAAAGAACCTTAAAGGGTCGTCGATTTGCAAGCATAGATCACATTAAGAGTGCATCGCTGAAAAAGCTAAAGGCTATCCCTAAGATCGAGTTTAATAAGTGTTTCGAGGATTGGAAAAAGCGCTGGCACAAGTGCATAATATCCAGTGGGGACTACTTTGAAGGTGACAACATTAATGTAGACGAATACATTTTTTATTTTTTTCAAAAAATTAAAATTGTCATTATTTTTTGAACACACCTAAACAGTCCATACTAGGATTGGCAATATGGCTCTTTAAACCAAGGTTTTTGAGGGGGATTAACCCCCGAAACCCCATCTAGCTACAGTCCTGGTAGCAATGCATTCTTTTCCTAGACCTTTTATTTCTTTATTTGTAACTCTTCTATTTAAACGTAGTCTTTTGTTGCGAAGGGCTATCTATCTAAGAGCAGAAACTGCTCACATAATTTTACAATAATGGCGGAAATTCGCAAAATACCGCTGAAAACTTTTCAATATCTTTTAGCGAACAGTAAAAAAGAGATAATGCTTCGGAAGTTTGAAAGAATTTCCTACATTTTCTTTGCAATCATTTATTTCCATAGCTGTCACTTGGGATTTAAAATTTTGCCTCCCGAGTCATGAAATTTAAGGTTATAAATCACTTGGTTACTCCCCATGTGCGTCTTGTAGTTTATTTTCTCTTAGGTTTACGTTAAGGTTTAGCTATTCTAACGTTCCATTATTTTTCAAATGTCGGAATAATAAAGCAAAAATCAAAAAGATATTTTGCTTTTTAACAGTGTTGATATCTTTCCCTGCTTATTTCTTTTTCTTTCTTTCTAATATTAAGTTTGAAGTTTGATGTTTTAGTTTGAAGTTTGATGCTTTAGTTTGAAGTCTGATGTTTTAGTTTGAAGTTTGATGTTTTAACCTGCGTAAAAATATTTTCAATGATTTAAAATGTCATTAGAGGTGTAAAATTATGGTAAAAACATATTTGGTGAATACTCACCTCAAATTGTATTACAATTATATCACAACATTACACATTTTAATTGTGGTTCAGTAGTCAAACAAGAAGTTCCGTCTAGAACTTTACGAGCCTACTTTCCCGTATACACCCAAATTTAAATTTATAATCTAGCTATCTCTCTCTTCCTCATTTAGCTTTAGTTCTTAATTATTTCAAATATACCTTTTTCAACGGATAATACATATTCATTCACTCTTTCATTCCTTTATTCAGTCATTCGTATATTTATTCATTCATTTACTCATTCATGTATTTATTCATTCATTCATTCATTTACTCATTCATGTATTTATTTATTCATTCATTCATTTACTCATTCATGTATTTATTCATTCATTCATTCACTCATTCATGCATTTATTCATACATTTATTTATTTTTTTATTCATTCGCTCATTTATTTATTTATCATTTATTCATTCTTTCATTTATTCATTCATTATTTATTCATTAAGAAATTATAAATTGCCCTAAAAAGTGAAAAATAAATTAATTCTTTAAACAACATCGATACGTCTTTTAAACATAATTTTTGAAGTCGGTGTAAAATTATGATAGTCTAATTATCATTACTCCATGCGTTATTTTACATTGAAACTGTTGCAAACTCTTGGCCATATATATTTGTAATTGATTCATGTTTACAAAAGTAATCATGAATCAAAATCCATCATAATTTTGCACCGACTTCAAAAATTAGATGTTGGTTTTATGGATTAACTTATTTTTCACTTTTTAGCGCAATTTAAAATTTGAAGTCTGTTTTTTTTTTTTTTTTTTTTTTTCAAAAGTTATTTTATTTTATTCTTTTTAGTGCAAATACAATTTTTTATATAACTACCCCATTTTAAAAAAATCCATATCAAAAGGAAAACCTTCTTTGAAGGAATGGCACTAAAAACTAACCGTTTGTATGATAAATTCCGTTTTGAAATCGATTTTAAAAGGTCACAAGAACAAACAAACTGATTGGCTTTCATTTTTTTTCCGAGAAGCTTTCAGTCAACCCCTTGTTATAAATACTTTTTCAACAATGAGTTTCATGTTTATTAACAATTTTCCCAACAAAGAAAAATTAAACCAAGTATTTCCAATTAAAAGAAAAAAAAACACATTTTCCATCCATAACGCTTTTTTTTTTCTAAAAACCTAATGTAGGCAGATTGATGTACGATATTTGAGTTAGGCAACCGTCTATCGATTAAATAAAAAATCATCAAAATCGGTTATTTTGTAAAAAAGTTATGGATGAAAACCGAAAAAAAAAAATGACCATATTTCTGCCCATGACTTTTTTTTCTAACAATCGAATATGGTCAAACAAAGGTACGGGACCTTTGGGAAACTACCTTCGATCGATTAAAAAAAGTGGTGAGAAGTTAAGAGTGGACAAACACACAAATAAAACGACATACATACAGTATGAATGTATAACCTCCTTCCTTTGTGAAGTCGGTTAAAAATCGTATTGATATGAACTTAAAATCAAGGTATTGAAGGAGCTTTCACTTCCAAAATATTCATCCCCCTAATATGTTTAAAACACTGCCGGTTTTCTCACAGATGGTTTCAAAACGTGCTTAGTGATCGTTACAGAAACATTAAAGAAACTTTTAGTCCATTAGAAACACAAGCGTGATGAAAATGTTCAAAGTCAAAAAACAGATATGGAGAATCCTCAGGTTAACAGGAATAAAACGAACAATATTTTTTTCCATTTAATCGTGAAAAACTAAAATGCCGATGCAATCCATTTTTTGAACTTTTTGTTTGCAGCCTACAGGATTTAAAGAACCTACATAAGCATTTTTATATGAAAAGTTTCAGGAATGCTCCTAAGCTTAACTCTTATTCTCATGACCCTCATTTTTTTTATTTTTAATTTTTTTTCTGTATTTTTACAGCTAAACTAAAGATTATTTAGTATCATAACCTTTCTAACCCAATTAGTTCAGAAATTAATTAGAGTTTTATAAAAGGTAGCATATATGCTACTGCATGAGATTGGGGTCACTGGTTCATGCGGCTTATTGTATTTGTGTTACATGATAAAAGCAGTATAAGTCAAAAAAATAATGCTACGTACAAATATTATTTTAATGAAAATATTTATAAAATATCAAAGTCAATGAAACAAAAAAAACTATATACATTTATATACAATACAATATTCTTATATTTAATGATGTGCTTGCTCAAAGCAATTCCGGTTCATCTTTATCTTCTACATTGATGTAAGCAGAATGTTTGTCAAAAAAATTATCCACCTCTACATTTAGTTCTTTGTCGGGAATTTCTTTATCAACATTTTCCTCAGTTTCAGAAATTGCCTCATATTGAGGAACGAGAGACAATACTAATTGTCCTCTAGATTTGAAATCCTAAATCAAGTCAGCATCCACGTAACAAGTAAAAAAAATCTTATTGTAAAATAACAATTGGGTACATTTTTTTAAAAAATGTATTCAAATGTAAGTAACAACTGATCATGTCAACAACTACCCTAATTTCATGAAGTAGCATATATGCAACCTTCAGTTTTTAGCTTGTATTTTTTCAAAAAGCAGTGGTAATCAAATTAATTTTTTAAAACTAAAGAACATAAGAAATGTGAAAAATATTTTTCAAAGTAAAAAAAAAATCAAAATTAATATGAAAAATAATTCAATGAACTGACCTTGTACAGACCACGAGACATGATGCACAAACACAACAAACCAACAAGTTACCTTCCACTAAAACTTAAATAATTTTAACTTTGTACAGACTTTTCACTCTGAGCGAAGCTTCTATACTGTTTCTCTAGCAAATAACAATGCAACATACGCGCTGACGTCACTTAACAAATAGAAAGTAGGGGAAAACCCCAGGTAGCATGTATGCTACTTTATGAGAATAAAGGTTAACAGCACACAAAAGAATTTTTAAGAATATAATATTTTCCTCCCCCCTTTTTCTGTAGATAATATACCCCTAGATATTCTTATTTTAACCCAATCGCATTGTATTTAAATACTTTTCTTGTTGCTGCAAAACTACCAGTGCATGGAATGAGCAGTTAAATTACTACCAGTGAGTGTTGTGAAAAACTACAGATTCTACTAGTTGCTGTAAAACATTTAAGTAATTTGCAGTGGGTGATGTGAGCATGTTAATTTTTAGAGTCATAAAAAGGGAGCTGAGAAAAAATATCCAAATTTTAGTTAATATGGACTGTGCTTTGTTTCAGAGTACATTTAAGAGCCACCTATTAGTTAGAAGTTGAACTAAATGGCCAGTTTATCGTGCATTACGGATTTACGAGCTGAGCTCGTTATATGATTTACACAATTCGTCCCACAAAAAAGGTACCCCCCCCCCCCCCCCCCCCCAACTGTTGCAGGAATTAAGTAGCTTTGTGTTTCGACTACTTGTCGCTTTAAAGGGAAGAGTACTTGTATTACAGCCTGCACGAAGTAAACAAAACTGTAACAGTATGTTGTGACCCTCGGTCGTGAAAGGAGGAGCTATGGAGCAACGTGAAAACATTAAGTTTTGTTTCAAACTGGATAAGAGTGCCACAGAAACTTTTGAAATGATGCAACGTGTTCATGGTAGTGAAGCAATGAGCCGTAAAAACGTTTTTAAGTGGTTTGCGAGATTTCGTGATGGCAGAGGGAGCATTGAAGGCGATCCACGCCCCAGGAGCATCAGCGACAGTTCGAGTTGAAGAAAATGTTCGAAAAGTGGCGGAAATTCTTCGAAATGATCGTTGTGCATCTACCAGGGTAAAATAAGAGATCACTGGAATTCCTAAAACAACTGTGTATCGCATTGGGACTGAAAATTTGGGCAAAAAGAAGATCTGTCGTCATTTTTTAGCTGTAAAATCTATCGTTGTACTTGACCACCCTCCTTATTCGCCAGGTTTGGCTCCGTGCGACTTCTGGCTGTTTCCGAAACTAAAAATGACGATGAAAGAACGGTGTTTTGAAACGATTCCCGATATCCAGAAGTCCACAGCAATGGTCCTGCAGGCAATTCCGATTGTTGAGTAGCAGTAGCAACGTTTCCAGTTATGTATTGACTCACAATGAGACTATTTTGAATAAAAATGGCATGTACACTATAAAAACCAAAGCGTTGTATTTTATTTCACACCAGTCACCTTTTATGTGGGACGTTCTGTGTATATGCCATACCAACCTTTGTGACTAAAGTTCGCCATTCGATGCTAATGAGTTATTAATAAGGATTGCAGCTAGACTTAGTTATTTGTTCATCAATTGATTTCAGATATTGAGTATTTTTGTTGTTTTATATGTACGTATGTATTGTAGAATATAACTTCGAACATGATTTCAAAAATTTAAATATGCATCAAAGAAATTAAAATGTACGATAATGTCAATGTTACATTAAAAGCTAGATAACAATTTCTAGCAATTCAGGCAAGTTTAGACTTGTAACAGAAACGCCATGCCTTTACAATATGGCAAAATATAAAGAATGAGACTGTATCTTCCAATTTATTTTCTATTTCGTTAGGGTATTTAACAGTCTTTGTACGTCTTTGCTGTAAGTATATTTATAAATTCGAATATCTATATGTTTATTTGTTTGTTAACATTATAAAAATAAACAACCCTTTACGGGTTCGAACAAGATTTGGTACGAAATTCGATGATCTTCTGGTAAAATTGATTTCATTCAAAAATTTGAATCATTATTATTTTTAAATTCAAATTTAAAAAAAATCTTCCAACTATATAAAATAAAAGAAATCCATTTGGTCCTCCCAAATTTTGTGTTATCTGTTTCAGCTCCAGAAACCAAACTTTCCTCTAACGCATTTCTGATATTTAATAAGCTATCTCTGGAGATACTAATATATATAACATTGAAAACTAAATAACTTTTTTAGACCCCTTTTTGAATTCTGTTTCGTTTTTGAAACATAGATATTTTGTTTATGTCCCCCAGCCCGGGAAACTAACGCGGGAAAGATTATGTAATGTGAACTAAAAATAGTAACGAATAGCGAAATCGGTGCATCATCATGTGGTATGTAGCTCGAGAGGGTATAAAAGGTTCTCGCAAGCTTTTCGCGGGGAATTCACGATGTAAATATTCTTGTAAAAACGTTAATGTTGGTGTTCGGTCTTTGTATTGTTTTGAATGTGTATTTCCTATGATGAAACTCAAATAAACCAAAGATTAAATTTACTCTGGTCGCGACTGTTTTCTACGATGGCTTCGTAGACGGACATTCGATAAAATGAAATGCTGATGTAACCGTGATGTTACATGTATATATATAAAGTTTGTGTGTGCACATTATGAGTTTCACATGTTTTATAATTTTTAATTAAAATATTAAAAAACTGCAATTAAAAAGAACGCTAATTTCTTTCAAATAAACAAAAAAATATATAAATACATTCTTCTTTTTTCATTTAAAGTCAATAAAATAGTTATTTAGTTACAAAAGAATTCATTACTATGTTTCTCTAGAGTTAAAGCCAAGGGGGAAAAGCTCGACCGACGAGAGTAATTGAGAATATATTTTTTTTATCTACGTTGTGGTAAAATTTTATTCACATCCTTTAATGTTACAAAATAAATATTCAGTTATCATCACAGAAATCATGTAAATATCATGATTTCTGTGCTAATTTACCCTTACGTAAATACACTGCAACTATGTAAATATATGTTTTTTTAATATAGTGGTAAAAAAGGTTCTTGGTTAATTATTTGTTTTATTGGGTTTTCTCTTTTACTCAAAAAGTATTGCTAATGAAGTTTGCTTTTTCAGTTAGCAAACGTGTTCTAGACGGGAAATTCTGAAAAGAAAAAAATGGAAAATTTCGAAAGTAGAAATTGCATTAGACTGGAAGATTCCTAATTATGGCATATGTACTGCATTCGAAAATGGAAAAATACTCAAAAGAGAATTCACAAATGTAACTGCACCGAATGACCAAATCATTCATTTACAATTTCTAAAGGGAGACCTAATTTTTGCAGTGAAACGAAACGTTTGTATGTTTATTTACATTTGTTTTAGTACAATACACTCAACATCAAATTTATAATCTAACTATCTCTCTCTCGCTTAGCTTTAGTTCTTAATTACTTCAAATGTTAATTTTTCCACGGTTAATACATATTCATTCACGCATTCATTCATTCATTCATTCATTTTTCATTCATTTATTCATTCATTCACTCATTCATGTATTTATTCACTCCTTTACTTATTTTTTCAATCATTCGCTCATTTATTCACTCATTTATTAATGTTTTTATCATTTATTCACTCATTTGTTCATTTATTCTTTCACTTCTTCATTTAATTATTCATTCATTCAAAAATATTTTTAAAATTCCAATCGAAAAGTTTCTTCGGAAAATAGTCTTTTTAGTTCTGGCTGAACTTCCTACCTGTACATGTTCTACGTCGTAAGACCCTTGCGATAAAGTTTGTTCCAAGAAAATCGGTGCGTTTGATCAGGATTTATATGGGATTAAAATTTCCCAGTCGGCGCTATGTTATTATTATTTTTTTTTTTTTTTTTGAACTGTTCAAAAATGAACAAAAATTGTTACAAATCAAAAAATATTTCACGCCGAAAGATTCTTCGAATAAGCTTGTTCATAGGAACTTGGATCTTACTCCCAGAGTTTACAGAATTTGCCCATAGGTGGTAATGTTAAGATTTTTTGAACCGTACAAAATTGAACGAAAAATTCTTCAAATCAAAGAGTGAAATATGAAAATGAGAAAGAAATACTTAAAGCAACTCTGCACGAATTGGACATAAACAACATTTACAAAATATCTAGAAATTTTTATGGCTAGTTATGAAAATGAAGAATCATTTCTCACTTATTGTAAAGAATATTATCTATGCAGAGAAGAGAAATGGGCATACTGTCATAGAAAAGGACTTAAAGTCAACGCGATTATGAAACTTGAAAGGTGGTACTTTTAAATCAAATATGAAGAAGCTGGTAGTTTTGTGATGAAAAGTCTTGATAAGTCATTAAACAACGTCTTAAAAGCAGTGGCCAAAAAGCTAATGAGTCACCTAGTATCAATTTAAAGAGGGAAACTGACAAATCGAGCCAAATTGATAAGAAAACGGCAGACAGAAAGTGAAAAAATGGATGAAAGAATATGTTCAATATTAACAAGAAGTTCCGTCTAAAACTATACGAGCCTACTTTCCCGTATACACCGAATTCAAGTTTATAATCTAGCTATCTCTCTCTCTGTCTTTCTCGTTTAGCTTTAGTTCTTAATTGCTTCAAATATACCTTTTTCAACGGTTAATACATATTCATTCAATCATTCATTTATTAAGTCATTCATGTATTTATTCACTCATTTATTGATTCATTATTTTGCTTATCCATTTAATCATTCATTAATTCAAAAATATTCTTGAAAATCCCGATCAAAAAATTTCATAGAAAAATAGGCTCGTTAGTTCTGGATGAACTTTCTATTTGTACATGTTCTACGTCATAAAAGCTTTCCGATAAAGTTTGTTCCAAGCAAATCGGTCCGAAAGACCAGGAATTATATAGGATTGAAATTTCCCCGTAGGCGGTATGTTAATTTTTTTTGAACTGTTCAAAAATGAACAAAAACTGTTCAAATCAATACTTTTCCAGTGAGCTTGTTCATGGGAACTTGGATTTTGTACCCAGAGTTTACATAATTTGCTTCATTTTCATCTGTAGGTGCTAATGTTAAAATTTTTTGAACTGTTCAAAATTGAACAAAAAAATGTTCAAATAAAAAAATAAAATATGGAAATGAGATGTCCTCGCCGAGCTCTTTCGAATGCAAGAAGAATTTTTCCAATCGGACAATTTGTTCAAAAGTTATTAGGGGGGGGGCAGACCGACAGACAGACAGACAGACCGACAGACCGACCGACACACTTTTTCCCCATCTCAAAACCCTACTTTCAAATTTTTTATTTTTCAATCTTTATTTAATTACTTAACTTATTTTTGACTTTTCTTGATTTCTAACGATATTTTCACAATACATTAAGCCTTCTTTCATGCTTTATTATTATTTTTTTTTACTTTTACGGGAAAGTAGGCTAAAAATGGACAATATCTCATTCATCGTGATTCCACCCCAGACCATCACCGATTGTGGATTTTGGCGGTAATCGACGGTGGCCGACTTGGCAGGAGCTTCGGCGGACCAGACTCTGTCGTTTTCATGGTTGTGCTCTTGCTCCGATCGCTGACCTGCGGCCCGACGCTTGAGCTTGCGACATCTTTGAAGTCGTACGTACTTGTTCTCTTCCGTAAGGAGTTGAACTTTTTGGAGCTTGTACGGCTTGAGACTTTCCGTTTCGGCTATTCGCCCAACTGATCGGTCGCCGATTCCGATCACACGAGCGATTTTTCACATGGAGATCCTCGATATTCTTTGCACTCGCTTCTTGATGAGCCTGCGGTTGGAGGATGTGTTGATGGGGCGCTTTCTTCCGCTCCCTGGACGGCGACGACCATCGTTAGTATCGCTAATTGATTGTTAATTGCATTGGAGACAGTCCGTCGAGGAAATTTGAGCAAACGAAAAATTTCACATTGACGTTTTTCAGCGCGAAAATACTCCAAAACTGCAACACGTTTGTAAACAAAACAAAACCAAGGAGTACAAACTGGAAACTGCACACATCAATACAGAAAAGCATGGAAAAACTTATTAAAAAACAATTAACTGGATACGGTATAACTTGTTCGTGTCAGGACGTGTCAAACTTTGTTCGAGGTTTTTTGCCGCACTCTCTATATAAATAAAACAAAGTTTGTTATCAGTTTGTTTGTGTGTGTGTGTCTTGGTCACCTCCTGGCGAGATGGAAAGGTCCCAGAAGTACAAAATTTTGGTTATTGGTACCTTGGGTCAGGTTTTCGTGCACCTCGAAGCGTTTTTCCTAAAATTTGAATATGTTCTTTTTTTATTTTATTTTTAAACAAAACTGTTAATTTTGAGAATATCTCATCAAAGAAACGTCACACCTTTTCTATTTTTGAAGCATATTATTGCTCCTAAAAAACTGCAAAAAATGATCTCTTTCTAAAGATCGTAGAACCAATAGAACACGTGCAATATTCCTTTAAAATGGTTTTCGAATTTTAAGACGAGGTTTACCTGTGAATTTACTTGCTCAAATTGCGTATTTTTACCAAAATAAAGAGCACTTTTGTCGCCCAAAGAAAAACGTCTGCTAAAGGAAAAATGAATTTTTTCATATTAAATCGCAAACATATACTTCCCTCGCGATGAAGAGATGATTTTTTTTCCATGTAGTTAATTGTTTTTAATTCATTATTTTCCGATTCGTAACTTTTCTGCGTAACTGCATAAGATTATGTCAAAACAAGCGCAATATTCGTTTTAAGTAGTCTTCGTTTTTTAAAACGAGGTTTAAATTACCTCTGAATTTATTTGCTCAATTTGAGTATTTTCGCCAAAATAAAGAGTAATTTTGTTGCCAACTAGATGATTTCTGTTAACGTAAAAGTAATGAAAATTATTTTTGGAACAAGGTGCATATATACATTTACCAGGTTGGAAGTTTTCGATAGCGCTGATTTTCGTTGAAACTTAAAATTTCGCCAAGTAGTGATAACTTTTTATTTAGCCCCCCCCCCCCCACGCATTAATTGTTTTCTATATATTTTCTCATTCTTCGTAACTTTTCCAAACCGCAACAAAAATCACTATCAGTAATATTGTATTAATTAATTCAATACGTGATTTACACTATAGAACATGGCGCATTTGCTTTATGCTTCCATTACTGAAGTGCAATTTGGCGATCTTCTGCTTCATTTTAACTTTTTTACGTAGCGGTTTTGATTGATTCCATATTTTACTCAAGTGATTTTTTTTTCTAACATTAATTTAATTTGTGTACTGTCTATTTGGCTTCTTTTCGACAGAATTAAGATATTTCTTTCTCAACTTTAATTTCGCACGTCAGTATTGGTTCAGTACCGAGCATTTACTAAGTTTAATGGGCATGCTTATTTGCCTTTCGAAATGCTTTTTCTTCTTCCATTTTTAGCCGAATTTCATAAGAGTGCTAATTTATTGAATTTTCAGGAAATGTTTTGACGATTTTTAGAACTGATGTCCTTATTCCGATTGTGTTTTTAAGAGGGACTGTGGGCAATTTTAGGAACAGCAGCTCTTAAAGGTCTGTATTCTAATGGCTATATTTCTTCATTGACGTCTTTATCCTACTCGAAAATTTTTGGGACTTTTTGGGACATCCTATTATGGATGCTTAGGAATAGCTGTTTTTATTCAAATGGGGAGCTTTAAAGAATATCTTCTATATTGCAGCAGAAATATTTAGGACCGCTGTTCTTCATCTAATGGTCATTTTTAAAGAGAATACTGCTCTTATTCTGATGGGAAATTTTAGATGTGGTGTTGTCTATACTGTAATTGGATTTTTTTTTTTTTTTAGACTCTTGATATTGCTTTGGAACTTTTGTCCTGATGCAAATGTGTATTTTAGTTACTCTTGCCCTTACTCTAATAGTGATTTTATGAACGGTTGCTTTCATTTTAATGTTGATTTTTATGGACTGTTTTTTAAATTCTATATGGGAGGAATTTTTAGAAACTGATGTTTTTGATAATTGTGATTTTTAAGGAGTTTTACAGTTTAAACGGGATTTTTAAGGAGTTTTATTGTTTAAATGGGATTTTTAAAGAGTTTTACTGTTTAAATGGGATTTTAAAGGAGTTTTTTTTATTAGGGATGTTTAGGAATAATTGTCTTTATTCACATGGGGGGCTTTAAGGAATGTTTTCTTTATTGTAGCAGAAATATTCAGAGACAGTTGTTGTTCCTCTGATGGACATTTTTATAGAGCTCTTATTCTGATGGGAGTTTTTAGTGTTGTCTATATTGTAATTGCGATTTTAATAGACTCTTCATATCATTTTGGAACAATTCGCCTGATGCATATGCGCATTTTAGTTACTGTTTTCCTTACTCTAATGGCAATTTTTATGAACTGATGTGGGCAGTTTAATGTGAATTTTCATGGACTGATATTTTTGGTTAAAAGGAATTTTTCGAGTCTGTTGTTTTTAATACAATCATGATTTTAATGAGTTGTACTGTTTGAATTGGATTTTTAAGGACTGTTGCCCATCTTCTACTGGAATTTAACTAAATATTTCCTATTATATTTACAAGAGTAACTTAGCTTGGGAATGATGAAATGTTATCCCTCCCAACGCCGAGCATGTCAGCTAGTTACTAATAAAACTACCATCTGATGTGTTCATACCTAGACTAGTTTGCACCTTAGATTCCAAAAACGTCATTTAATTTTTGTGGAATACTTGATACTGCGCTGTAATTACGTTGTCATAGTTACCAAATATAACTCTGATATCTTGATGTACTAACAAAGGAAATCAGGAAAAGGCCGAAAGTTATTCGACCTCTCAAGCTTCCTGACGGCTCCATCAGCTAAAAATACCTCTCATTTCGTTCCTACAACTCCTTCTGGCGTAAAACATAACATCAGAACCCAAACTAAAATCAATTGAAACTGGATGCTGATTCTGTTATTTATAAGCAACGGATTTATTCTACTGCAAGTAATTTCATGATTTTTTCTGTAATCTTATATTTGATTAAAAGAGCTGAACGAAGACTTTTCTTTTGTTGACAGTAATGATTTCCCCAGATAAGAAATAAATTAAAAAGGGATGTTTTCTTCAAAACTTATTTGCTCTTTGTTTCTAAGGAAAAATGCATTTATTGGAAATGGCTTTAAGAATCTTTGTTTAGGTTGGTACTTGTGATATAGAAGCAATTTCATTGAAGGAAGGATTGTCAGAAGAGGATTTGAGGTCTCTGGCCTTCCATAGACAATTCACCAATAACTACTGCATTGGAGGTTAGACTAGTCCCGGAGAGACAAGCAGAAGTGACTATCCAGTTTGGCAGTCTTATAAGTAGTCATAACCTAAACTTAAGTTGGCCACTGTCTCTGCAAGTATTTTTTCACTGAACTCTTTCCAGTCATTTTGTTTTGTTAACCCTAAATTTACTAGGCAGTTTACAACCATTTCTAAACTTTTATTTTACACCAAGCTGCTGCTAACTATAATAGAACTTTCAGTCACATTAACTTGTCCTACTTACCATGCACTAATATTAGTAACAAATTATGCAAAATGGAAGCTTCCAAACAGTCAAAATGACTGGTCTGGTAGATCTAGTGTTAAGCAAAAATTTATTTCAATCTAACCCTCATGAAGTAATTCGCTACCCCTAAAATAACTTATGATAATCTTAACGTGGCTATAAAGCAAAGTGTACACTTGTGCAATTGTTTAAGTTAAAAGTTAACCATAGCGCTGTATTTGACATAAATCTGGTGAGAAAACATATTTATATGACAAAACGAATAACATATATTTTTCACATATATCGATAATAATTTAATTCCGTAGTTCATTACGATTCACTTTAGCTCTGCTATTGCTCTTCAATTGCTTCCATTGGCGAAAGCTAAGGTGATTCAATGTTTAATTTGCAGATTCAATCGCAATAGACATTTTTCTCGATACATGAAAGGAAATAGTAAAGATGTAATGTAAATATTCTATTTTTCTTCCATGGAACATTTTGTCGCAAATGGCTTTTTTCCTGATATGCAAAGCATATTTCTACACTATGATATTCTATAAAAACAAAGTGTAATTTTTAAAAAAATTGTTTTATTAAAATCTAAGATAATTGTGTATTCTATTGCTTTTCTGTAAAATCAAATTTTTCCTTTAAACTAAAGTTCTCACTAAAAGTTTTACCCGTTTTAAAGAAATGACATCGTAATTCATATTTCCATCGTATAGTTGTAAAACTATTGTCCATGAATAAAGTCAAAAATTCTTGTATGAAACATATTTTAGGTTATGGACATCTAAAAATTAAGACTTAATTTTAAGGTTGGTTAATAATATTTTTATGTTCGGTTACTATTTTTATTTACAATTGAAAACTATTTATTTAGATATTTATTTCATGCAGGAAAATTAATATTAAAATGATCCTTAATTTTTTTTAATGCTTCTCTAAAATTAATTTGAAACTATAAAAACCTTAAATGAAACAATTCTATCAAAAAAAGATACTAAAAACATTCCGATATAATTTCGCAAATTGTTTTTTTTTTTCTTTTTCCGGAAAACTTTAAGAGGAAAGCATAAGTTCAAAGAAGTGTGGGTGAACACGTCAGAAAAAAAAAACATGTTTTATGACTGAATTAGAGAAAATTCATTTTATTTTTTGTCAATTCATGACTAAAAAACAGCTGATATTCATTAAGTTCCGTCCGAACATTAGTTTAAGCAAATAATAATGAACTCCGGCGGAATATATCATTACCTTTCATTAAAAAACATTTCTTTTGTTTTGAGATAGAGAGAAAGATAAGAACGTCTGTAAAAATTTAGCAGAAATGAACGAGTCCATATTTTCTTAATTATGCTTTTTTTAAATCTTTGAATAGTTATTTAAAATGTTTAAATGTTTAACCCTCACACAGGCCATGGTAGCAATAGTAATAGGTGCAAAAACCACTAAATTATTATCATTTTTATTTGATTTTTTTTAAACTATAAATTATGAAGCAACATCGTTGAATATTGTATTGTATTGCCTTTCCTGAAAGTGTTTACCCATTGATATTTCCCTTTAGAATCTAGGTAGCAATAAGAATAGACATATAAATTGAATAATAAATGGATCCAGGTCATTTACCATTTTCAGCCTACTTTCCCGTAAGATGTTTAACAAGAAGTTCCGTCTAGAACTATACGAGCCTACTTTCCCGTATACACCAAATTCAAATTTATAATCCAGCTATCTCTTTCTCCTTTAGCTTCAGTTCTTAATTATGTCAAATATACCTTTTTCAACGGATAATACCTATTCATTCACTCATTCATTCTTTCCTTTATTAAGCCATTCATTCATTCATTCATTCGTTTACTCATTCATGTCTTTATTCATTTATTTACTCATTCATATATTTATTCCCTCATTTAATCATTCTTTTCCTCATTCATTTATTCATTGATTCATTCTTTCACTCCTTCATTTATTCATTAATTCCTGTTTTCACTCATTAATTTATTCATTGAAAAATATCCTTAAAAATCCCAATAAAAAAATTTCATAGGAAAACAGGCTCGTTAGTTCTGGGTGAACTTTCTATTTGCACATGTTCTACGTTATAAGAGCTTTCCGATAAAGTTTGTTCCAAGCAAATCGGTCCGTTAGTTGGATCAGGATTTATATAGGATTGAAATTTCCCCGTAAGCGCTATGTTAATTTTTTGAACTGTTCAAAAATGAACAAAAACTGTTCAAATTGATATTTCAAGCCAAGAGATTCTTCCAGTAAGCTTGTTCATTGGAACATGGATCTTGTACCCAGAGTTTACATAATTTGCTTCATTTTCGCCCATAGGCGCTAATGTTAAATTTTTTTGAACTGTTCAAAATTGAACGAAAAAGTGTTCAAATCAAAAAGTAAGATACGTGGATGAGATGTACTCGCCGAGATCTTTCGAATGCAAAAAGAATTTTTCGAATCGGACTATTCGTTCAAAAGTTATTAGGGGGGGGGACAGGCCGATACAGACCGACAGACAGACCGACAGACAGACTGACAGACCGACAGACACACATTTTCCCCATCTCAAAACCCTACTTTCAAATTTTTTATTTTTCAATCTTTATTTAATTACTTCACTTTTTTTTGACTTTTCTTTATTTTTAACGATATTTTTACGATACATTAAGCCTTCTTTCATGCTTTATTATTATTATTTTAAGTTTTACGGGAAAGTAGGCTAAAAAATGATTATAAAGTGTGAAAGAAGGCTTAATGTATCGATAAAAAATCGTTAAAAGTAAAGAAAAGTCAAAAAGAAGTGAAGTAATTAAATTAAAATTGAAATATTAAAAATTTGAAAGTAAGGTTTTGGCAAGGCGATCACCTCGCAAGCCTTAACAAATCATAGAGCACAAAGCTCAAGACGAAGAAGAAGAAGACGAAGTAAGGTTTTGAGATAGGGAAAATGTGTGTCTTCTGTCGGTGTCTCCCCTCCCCTCCCACAACAACTTTTGAGGGAATTGACCGATTCGAAAGAATTTTGTTTTGCATTCGAAATATCTCGGCGAGAACATTTCATTTCCATATTTTATTTTTTGATTTGAAGAATTTGTGGTTCAATTTTGAGCAGCTCAAAAAGACTTAACAGTAGCACCTGTGGGAAAATATGAAACGAAGTATATGATCCCAGGGATCAAGATCCAATTTCCTTCAGAAAAGCTTCTTGGAAGCAGCTCTGATTTGAAAATTTTTGTTCATTTTTGAACCGTTCAAAAACAAAATTAACGTTAGCGCCTAAGGGGAAATTTCAATCCTGCATGAATCCTGATCTAACAGACGGATTTGCTTGGAACAAACTTTATCGGAAAAATGTTAGGCGTAGAACATATACGGATACGAAGTTCAACCAGAACTGAAAGAGGCTAGTTTCATATTGAAATTTTTCGATCAGGATTTTTTGGGATATTTCTAAATGAATGAATGAATAAATGGATGAGTGAAAGAATGAATGAATCAATGGATGGATGAATGAAGGAATGAATGAATGAATGATTGAATGAATGAATGATTGAATGAATGAATGAGTGAATAAATGAAAATATAATTAAATGAGTGTTAAAATACATGAATGTGTAAATAAATGAATGATTGAGTGATTGAATGAATATGTATTAACTGCTGAAAAGGGTATGTTTGAAGTAATTAAGAACTAAAGCTAAGTGAAAAACAGGGAGAAAGATATCTAGACTATAAACTTGAAATTGGAATATGCGAGAAAGAAAGCTCGTATAGTTCTAAACGGTAGTTCTTTTTTTTTTTCTATAACTTAGAAAGAAACATGTTTGAAAATTCTTATATATTACCATTTCTGAAAGTATTTACCGGTGAGGGGTTACATTTACGCCCCTGGTAATGTATTACCCTAAGAAGGTATTTTCCGTTTGGTATTTATGGAGGACGTAACGTTAGGAAGATATCCAAGCAATACGCATTTACAACATTTTACAATATATTACGATTTTATTTACTTCCATAAATTCGAAAGCATCATCGTTACATATTCCTATACGTTTTCATTTTTGAAAGTGTTTCTCCCACTTTAAAAATTCAGGTAGCAATAAGAAAAGCCAATAAATAAATAAATAAATCATATAAAATAAAATTTAGCAAAATGACTGAAAAAAGAACAAAAAATAGAAAAGAGGAATAATAAAAACTACAAATTTACCGAGGTTTAATTTCACTCTAATGAAAATAGTTGTCAAAATTAGATAGAAAGTTGAAAACGCATAAAGTTTGTATCATATTGTGATATTTTAAAATTTGTATCAAAATTTCTATTGTTGTTATTATTATTATTAGCACGATTGTTAAATGAGAAGCTTGTAAAGACTAATCATGAAGTAACAAGAAATAAAGTATTAAAAAATAATTGTCTCGTTTGGTTTTTATGCCGAGTAACGCTTTCTCTCTAGGTATAATTGTACAAACGTTTACAAATGATTTATAGCTGATGTTTTTTGTAAAATATTGCAAAAACGCCATGCTAATTTCCAAAATAGCCTTCCTGAAAAAAAGTGTTTCTAAATGGACCTAAAATCCAAAATATCTCAACCTCTTCATTCCAAGTGTACCCAATTGGGTACATTTTAAAATAATGTTTATTAACTACTGTTTGTGCAATTTGAAAGCTAAAACACCACAATTGTTTTTGAAATTGATCAACATATAGTTTACTTCGTTTTAAACATGGAAAACATGACAATCGGGCCTTAATTATTATTTAAACGAAATATTAATTAAAATTATTTTTAAAAAAAACCCAGAACTAAGCACAAACAATTTTGACGCAATTTTTTGGTTCTCTGATTTAAAAAATGATTACAAAACAAAATAACTAAAAACAAATTTTTTAGTTTGAATTAATAATTAGGTTTAAATAATAACTAATGCCCAATATCCATGTTTTCCATGTTTAAAACAAAGTAAACTATCTGTTGATTAATTTCAAAAACAATTGGAGTTTTTGCTTTAAATTGCACAAACAGTAGCTAATAAACAGCATTTTAAAACGTACCCAATTGGGTACACTTGGAATGAGGAGGTTAAATCAGAGAACCAAAAATCTGCGTCAAAATTGTTTGTGCTTAGTTCTGGGGTCTGAAGAGGTTAAGACACAACTATATTGGTGTATAAAAACAAGTTAATGCTCTAGATGTTGTGAAGCGCAAAAAACTATATAGATAAATTTTCAATGCAAGTTTGTTATAACATTAGATAGAGAAAAAAAGAAAGCTTGTTTCGTAAGGCCAGATATTTGACTGAACGCTTAAAAACATGTTTATTCCAAAATATTCATCGTTTTCTTTCAGAAATTCAAAAAGAGGCACAAATTCTTCCTATTACGTAGCTTGAAAAGTTTATAAGGCGTTTGATGAATATCTATGATGTAATGCAGATTAGGTTCACATATTCCATCTTTCTCCCTTAAATTTCGTCCGAATACAGAGTAGAAATTAGCATTTTAAGCCAAATGTCGTTATTGAAGAAAATAGTTGAAGTACATTGCCTGGCTGAGATGAAGCAATCAAGTTTATAATTGTATTTACCGTGCTGCTTTGCATATTTAATTTTTCTTAACCACATCTGCATTTTCCACTTTATAACAAACTTCCTAAAGCTCATTTTGTTCACTGACGTCATCGTAGATTATAAAGTAGATAAGAAACGCAATTAAATTGAAGCCTGAATTTCAAACATTATGCTAAAATGTTAATACAGTCTAGCTGAATGAAATAGCCAATTTGTCACGAAAGCCTATTCCATTATCAGAGATAATAGAAACAATACACTATGGTTTGGTGCTTTGCAAATTTATTACATTAAGCGGGATATTCTTTTAACCAATATTCCAATAAGCGGGTTCGACTAATTTTATATCTTACAATTAGTTACAAAATAAATTTAGAAAATTACTGAAAAATGTGCATAATAAACCATCGCCTACGTTAGTGAGAATCTTGTACACATCCATCGAAAACGAAGCAAAACGTCAAGAAATAATTATATATATATTATATATATATATATATATAGGGGAGACTGGGACACAGTGTTCACCCCATTTAAATCAGACGGTAGAATTGTTAGTTGTTATTATTATAGCTGCCAAAAATATCGTATGGGAAATATTTAGATGCCCATTTCGTGCAGATTTTATGTTTTCAGCTGCTCAAAAAAAAATAATCTTGATGTGTTGTTAATTTTACGAAGACTGGTCTAATGTCTATAAGTACAAAATAGTTCTTCCATGCTCTTAAATTAATTTGCATTAGAACAAAAAATATTAAGATTCTGTGTTTCATGTTCTTAACATTATAAAAAATAGAGGCTTACAGATTGGCATGAAAGCACGGCACATGTCCCATTTCAATTACCTCACACATTTGATTTGTCTACATTTTATTCATTAAATTTTATTTTATGTTTTGATTTTATTTTGCTTTATTGCTTGACTTGACATTTTTTTACGATTAACTTCATGAATAATTCATCTGAGTAGATTTTGTAATAAAATGAATTATTACTATTATTATCCTTTTTCTAAAGGTGTATTTTCTTTCTGCTCTTAAATTTCATTTATGTTAGAAAAATGTTTGTAAATACAAACTGTTGTTCACAAGCTATTATATAAGCATTTTTTTAGGTTGAGTTAATTTCCTTCATTAATATAAACAATATAATGCATCAGACTTCATAATTCCTATTGATTTTTATCAATTACAGATTTAATATAAATTGATCTAAATATTAATCAAGGTTATTTGCAATTTTTCAATTATGCGAGAAAATTAAATTTCGGTAACACTATTGGTTTGGGGGATTAGATGTTAAGTTCTAAACCACTGTTTAATAATGTAATTTGGACGGATTTGTTGTAAATTATTTTTATCTGCCCACAAGTATACGTTTCAAATAAAATTTGACTCCCTTTATAATCTTAAAAATAAATATTAATTATCGTGAATTAACTTTCAAGAAATTAAAAACTTGTGCATGAAAATACTACTTCCTTTATAACAATGGGAAAATAATGAAAACATTCCATACACATTTCAATGACTAAATAAAAGATAGCTAATCTGAGATGATTGGAGCATAGAATTACAAAAATATATTTCATGAATGAGACACGTATTTGGCAAATACCTTATTTGTTGCTAAGATATAAATTGCATTGCTCGTTGAAATGCACCAGATAATATGGAATGGTATCTAATGGGATGGGCAATCGATTGCTCTTCCTTATCAGTGACATAATTTAAATAAAATATGGTTTTACATTGTGCTGGACTATATGCTATTTTCCGCTAGTACCATTTATATATATATATATATGTGTGTGTGTGTGTGTACGTGTGTATATACTGTTTCGAAGTTAGGCGTATCGATGTTGTTTCTCGCCATGCTTGGCGACTTTTCGATCGTGATAGATAATTCTAGTTGATACTAAAATTTTCTGGAATTTTCATGCCACGTGACCGTGTATGCTATACTAGTAAGCACGACGGTCATACGAAATGACCGCTGTTCTAGAAATTATAAATATACAACTCTCCCAGTAACCGGAAATGCACAGCAAATCAAAGAGATATTTATCAGGTAGAACAGTAAAGTTTAATGAATAAATAATAAACACATAATAATTTCGCAAAAAAAAATATTCTTACCTAACAAAAATATCTAAATTATAATAATTTGTAAAATAAAAATATTATTTACTATATAATTAAATTCTTTGTGAAAAATATTTTGATTATTAGTTATTTTCATTATAAAAACAATTGTGTAGATGGCAGCACGATGCAGTTTTCTCGCTATCGGCGACAAACAGACACTTAAGCGGCTTATAAATAAGATAAGAAGCTCTGGCGAGAAGTGAAAAAGTTCAGTTCAGTTTTGTTGATTACCTGTCAGGGTGAACCTGTCAGGAGAGAAAAGACAGGAATTTTGTCTTAGACACATTCGGTGTGAAAACACCCAAACAGTTCGTAACGTCAAGGATCACTAAAACCGAATACATCTCGCTCATTTAAAAATTGTCTAAGTAAGACTTCTCAAACTGTGCATTTTACGTGTGGTGCTCCATGGTCGACATTTACGAACCCAATGCTAACGTAAGGGGCCTCAGTGGCTGAGCGGTTTAATCGATTGGTTCCGGTGCCTCCCTGCGCGGAGTGAAAGAGGCGTGGGTTCGATTCCCACTTTCCTCTGTGTTATTTCCGTCTTTGTATATTAAAATCTGTTGTACTGTCTTGTTCTGTCATATTAGACTAGAGTTTGAGGCATATCCTTGAGAATAGCAATTAAACTCGAATATTTATGTGACCTGAAATGGTCGTAAATAAACAGACAAGCAAGCTAACGTAAGCTCATTGAAACATTAATGCATTCAAAGAACCGCTTTTTTATTCGGCACGTGTCGGTAAATTGCGTGGCGAGCTCTGATTCGTTGCTATTTCTGCAAAAGCAAAAGATAGAGCGACAGAAATCAGTTTCGGCCTTTTTCAGGAGCTCTCGTTAACATGTCAGTTGTATAGATTAGGTTTTTCGCCATTTTGTCATTATTTATGACAGTCTTGGTGTCAGGATGAGGTTTGTTATTTTTTTTAGTTTTATTGCTATGCTCCGCGATTTTCGTATTTATTGAAATACCGACGGCTATTTTCGATTAAGTGGGCTGAGATTCATGCAACTTTGGATTCCTCTTCTCGGCTCCAACTCCGTGCCCTTTTGATATGATAGTGCTCAAAGCTTAAACCTCTTTTTGTTGTTAATAAACTTGATATTATTGAAAACATGTCTGTTCATTCACCAGAAGTCCAGCGTACACCAAAGCACCATGTACCCAAATGAGATAAAAATAGAAAGCAATAATCTGCCTGTAACAGAATTTGATTGAATTATGTAATAATATTAACAATAATAATAATTTAACTTTGTGCAAGAAAACTGTAATAGAAATATAATTTCACGTTAATTTAAAGCACAAATGAGCATTAAAACGCAGACATATGTTTTGGGATTGCTTGGAATCCCTTTTTTAATGCGACAGGGAGCAGAAGCTCCCTGTCTATTTCTATTTCCGTATATTTCTATTACAATACTAACAATGATTTCAAGGAGCGTTGTTGCCAGAGCATGGAGCATTAAATTTTATAAATTCGAAGATGAAATTAAATAAATATTTATAGGATAGTGCAGACAACATTTTTGAATGAGTTTTAATTAGTAAAATCATAATAAACTTTATTGTGAAAATTTAATATTTGTCAGTAAAGCACGAAAACTACATATTCGGCACGTTGCATGAATTTTGCAATAAACAGAGAATAAAGCATGAAGATTTTACTACAGCCGTGATAATTTCAAAACATCAATAAGTCTTTAAGATACATCATAGCTTTTCCGTTTATATTTTAAAGTATAAATGCAATCGTTCGGAACAGCAAATCTCTTTACTGACTATTAAAATGTTGATTAAATTTTTTATAAGAACATTTACGTTGTGATTTTACTTGCATATCATTACTTATTAATTCATTGCTGAAAGAAAAAAAACATACTTAAATTTGTGAAAAAATACATAATTCAAATTTAAGAAGTAAAAGTTTTATTTATTCATAAACCTTTTTTTTTTTTACCTTCTCAAAATTATTATTATTTTTACTTCTTGATTAACTAATTTATATTCAAAATTGATGCATCTAATGACTAAACAATATTTAAGAAAAAAACTGAATTGGCCATGATTTACAGAATTGGTTCTAGATTGATCAATCCATAAAAATAAAAAAATACCACCTGTGAGCTCACGAGAATGAAGCAGATGATTTTGTTAACGGAAATGTTCATCGATGATTCATAGGATTAACTTTCATTTATATCACCACGTCTTTCATCATTGAATTGAAGCAAGTCCAGAATTAGGAACTATTTTAAATGTTATTGCAGATCTTTGAAGTAATACCACATTTAAAAAGTGGAGTAATTATCTTCATTCAGATTTGAATGTCCGATCGTTATAGTATTACGCTTTCAAACGTGTATACAAATATTTGTTGTTCACCTTCAGTCTTTTTGAGCAGTTCGTCAAATAGATGAATCAGATATGATGTCAAATTGATGATTGCAGCACGATATAAATTATTATACAATTCCAAGAATTAGATCATTGCAATATTATTCCGAACAGATCATCTAACTGTAATGGTTTCCCCAGACAAGGAGACATAAAAATATGCCCTTGCTGGGGAACCGCGAGCCTAGCGTCCTTCACTACAGGTTTCAAGTTTCCAACTGACGAAAAAAATGCACACAGCAAGGCATTCCACGACAGGAAGTTTACGCAGTAGAATAAAGTACGTGTAAACAAATTGCTGTCATTTGAATTCTTCTGACCAAAAGATTTAAAACAAATTGTTAATTAAAATTGTAGGTGTTTTGAAATATTTGTAGTGCAAAAATTAATCCCGTAATTTAATGAAAATTTTAACTATAAGCCCCCTTGAAAAAAAATGGCATGACGCGCAAACCTACATTAAAAGTGAGTGACAAGTTCAGTCACGGAGAAGCAGTCAAGCCACAGTTAAGCGTTTAAAATGAAATTAATATTATTCAAGGCTTGACTGAGGGAATTTTGAATAATCAATAATTTATTATTTAAATAATTAAATGTAGCAAAAGAAAAATAAATTGAACTTTTGTTACACTGACTTACTGAACAAACTTTTAGTGATAATGGTGTTTAATTTCGAAATTGAATATTTAATGTGCTTGGTCATTCACAACAAAGACCAAGGCAAAAAATACCTTTTATGTGACAGTCATTACATATCTTTCTTAACAGGTACTGAAAAGAATATCCAGAATTACGTAACTGAAGTGTGATAGGAAGGATTAACTTTTCAAGTTTATCCCTCTTATCGAGAATTAATCCCTTTACTATAAGAGACAGTAAATGCGTTCCGAGAAAAATTCTGCATAACTATTAAATCTGTTAAATATACGCTATTATCACACAACAAACTCTTTGATATGTGAAGCACTTTTGTGCGTGGATATGTAAAATATTACATGTTTCAAAATGCCAATTTGTGTTTCCTGTTAAATTATATTTACCTTTATTTAGATATTCATTCAAACCTGGCCCTAGTCTTCGGATTTTTAAGATGCAGAAGACCGTCAGCGCCCATGTCGTATGATTATGCGGCATGTTAAAGATCCCTTGAGTACCTGTTTGGTTTGGATACTCTCGGCTAAATTAAGTTTCTAGTGCAGTTTCGCGTCATTTAGAGCTCAGGTGCCGCCATATAGGGGGAAGCTGGGCGTCAAAATTCTCAAGTGGTGATGGTATCTACTGATAGGGGTGCTACTTGACAGAATAGATGCCAGGTTTCCGGGGAATGCAGTACGTCTGCAAAGGCTAGTTACCATACTCAGCCTCATTAGAAAGAAAGAATAAAACTTTTCATGTTCCCTAAATTCTTTCAAAATTATCTGAAACAGCCTTTAGGAAAGAAAAACAACACACGTCCTATTCATTTTTTAGGACATTTTTATTCGATCGACCAAAAATAGCTCCTTGTTTTCAATGACTATTTGTTGCTGTTGAGATTGTACTAATCTTTAATGTATGTACATTTTAACACGTTGACGGACACTTGCGTCTATAGCCGTCAAAGCGAAGTTCACTATGCGGCATGACGGCAATAGCCGTCCAAAACGAAACGGTCGTTTTTTTAGACACTACGGCTATAGCGGCACAAATGTGCATTTAACCGACGTACAAGTAGAAGCCTAGTGTCATGTTTTGGAAACAATTTTTTAGGTTGAATTTCGTTTTCCACCTGTTACACGACTTGTAGCTTCAGTATGCACGTGGTTGTGAAGGGAGTAGTGCGATCGTGTTTTCGCTTGAGTTTATAGTTGTTTTTGATACATTTAACGATATTTATTGTTTATACTGGCAAGTATTAACCGCTGGCGCCATGACGGTTTTAGCCGCAACCTAATTAAAGGAGCTGAATGAATCAAAATTAAGTTTATGTAAGCAGAAAGAGTAAAACTATACTTCTAATATTCTAAAAATTACAAAAACATATAGTGTTAATTTTCGAACTTCACTTGTTTTTACTGTCCGTCAATGTGTTAAAATGAAAGTTTTAGAATGAAAGCATGAATATCACCTAAAACGTCATTTACACTCATCTTTAAAAATTGTTATGATAGTTGGAGTAAGTCGAAAGTACTGCATAAGATCCATATTTAAAACAAATATGATAATTTGGTATCGTAAGTAAGATTAAGATTTGAAATAAAGTTTCAATATCAAAGATTGGAAGGAGGAGATTATTCTGTCTGGTTTATCTGTACAATTTATACTGGAAATGTGTAAAACTTTATTGCACTAAGATTTACAACATTCAAGGACTTTTTCACTTCCTATTATTTGTTACTAGGCATGCCGCCCGGCGTTGCACGGGCTAAACAAATAAAGAGAACAATTCTGAAATAACGCTAATAGTTCATGTAAAATTTTTAAGAAGTACGTTTAAGGTCAAAAGTTCTTTGAATCCTAAAGCGGTTATCACACGACAGGAATTGCAGGCAAACGCAACCGTAATAGGAATCGTTAACTCTATCGGAAACTGGTTTTACTACCAATTTCCCCCATAGTTTCCTCAAAATGCTCGTGTGCTATATCAATTCACGGTTGCTCGAATTAGAAGCAATTCGTTATCTGTGCAAGAAAAAAATTGCTTCTAGAACGTTTAATTTAAGGCAAATCAAGAAAGGACCAATTATGGAGCTGGGATTTCATGACGTTAAATCAACTTTCTAGTAAATATGGCGGTAAAGGATTTGAAGATTGGCGATCGAAGGATAAATGTTAAAACAAGAATAAGATTTCGAAATTAGATTTTTTTGGTTTAAATTTGGGAAATCATGCGAAAAACATTTGCAGAATGTAAAGTCGCTACTTTACTAGTGCAGGACATTGCAAAGACTGTCTTATGATGAAATCGCTGCCAAAATGCTAGTGCGTTTCAGGTGATAAATTTAGGGACAGTATGACTACCGTTTTTTTTTTCTCTTTCGTTTTTTCTTCATTTATATATCATGGACAACCATTCTGTAGAGTTATCAGGAATAATAGTCTAGGCATCATATGTTATTTTCCATTTTTGACGATTTTTAAACTAATTCTTCTTATTTTATTTTAATTAAATTAAAACTGCAGTCCTATTTTATGATTCGTTAGAATTAGAAGTTTCATATTCAGTAAATTGTGCACACCTCCCAAAAATTTCCGTCCTCCTGCTTATGTACACAATAGTTTTATACAACTTTAAAGGAACAGTTAGAGTCACAATAAGAAAAAAAAAATAATTAATTAGATTGATATTAGAGGAGACACAGAATACCAAATAATAATATTTTACCAAATTATAGTCCATAATCAATAGGGTCACTACGGGGGACAGTGGAGGGGCCGGGCCACTCCAGGTGACACCCAAAATGAGATATAGAATTTTAGAAAAATACATGAACTTGAACTATACAATTTTAAGGGTGCTATTTTAAGGTATCGTAACTGAAAATAAATGTAGTTTAGTGAAAGTTATCCCAAATAAATAAAATGAAATTCCTAAAGTGTTTTTTTTTATGCACCTCTGAAAATAATATAACCTACAAGTTTATACAACACAACAACGTTTCTTTCTTTTTCTTCTTCTTTTTTTATGGGGGGGACACCAAAAATTATCGATCCCCGGGTGAAAGTTATGCTAATAACGCCATTGCTTAAATACATTTCCATTAAAATTAAAGATCGTGTGATTAATAAACTCATAGCATATAATTTGATACTAAAATTCGCAAAACATGTGCAGCGTTTTAACAAAACTTTTTCACATTTCAGGTGAATGTATTGCATTATAATGTAACAACAATTTGTGATCACAATTTTCTGAAATATTTAAGCAGGCAGGGCCGCCTCGAACTTATTTTTTGGACGGGGTTTTTATATTTTATATTTTTTGGACGGGAGGGTGATTTTTAATTTCCCGACTAAAACTTCGCATTTCACCGAATCGCGAAGATCAAACTTAATTAAACATGATCCTATTGATAATAAGTGATCATTATACACATAAAATAAAATTTGATGCCTTGCAATTGCAACTGCTATTGACAATTATATAGTCGCAGGGCCGGCGCTAGCACGAATGGCGCCGTGAGGCAAAAAAACTTTTTTCCGCCCCTACTGTATATTATGAAGGAATAGAGATTAAATATGATCGATACAAACTTTAATTATACATATTTTAACTTTCAAAAGGCTGAAGAAAACAATAGCTGATCAGAATGGATTGAATAAGGAAAAAATAAAAAACAGAAAAAGAGAAAATGCAATAGATTGCGTTTTGCTCGTTATAAAATAGAGAAGACACTTTCTAGAACTGCAAACACTTATAAAGCGCAAACTCCGGATACATTGAAGCCGCCTGTCGCTGTGGAGAAGAAAAAAATAATGGGCAAAACAAGGAATAACCCAGTAAAAATTATATCCTTTCAACAAAGGAAAGAAGTTCTTGATGTGTAATTTTATCAAAATTAAACCTGTAATATATATTAATGCAAAAATGAAATTAAATGAAGTTTTGATGCATCATCTGTAAAACTAAATAGTTTAAATATTATTTAATACTTTCGAAATAAAAACTATTGTTTGCTACTTAAAAAGATGCAGTTAATATTTATGGCCAGTGCGCCCCTAAGATCGACGCGCCCTCAACCTAGCGCCGGCCCTGTATAGTTGTCCGTCAAAAATGAAAAACTATTGTTATACCAAATTATCAAATTTAACATGGTTTGTCAGAATTTGCGAAATAAGAACAATTTTTGGGAGGTCCCATTGACTTGCCGTAACCTTGCATGGGAGTGCCCCTGAATGCAGAAACCTACTTGTTTGAACGAAATATCAAGTATAAAAACTGTAAACATATGCCTAACACGAGGATACAGATTAGAAAATAGTAGCTCGTTATGAGCAACCGTCCGAGAAACCGGGTGCAAACCTGTAGGAAACTCCGGATCGAAAATTTTCTCTTGAGGTTGCCGATAGAACGAGGTGGAAGTTACGTTTGCTTGAAAATTCCTGTCGTGTGATAACCGCTTAAGGATAATACTCCCAAAAAGTCGTCTTTTTTTTTTTTTTTTTTGCAAATCGATTTTTATGCTAAGCAACGGCCTTCGCGCGAGACTAAATAAGAGCAACTGTCCCTAAAAATCATAGATTAATTGAGTACAATGCTCCCAAAAAGTAGTTTTCTTTTTGGCGTTCGATTTTTGTTAAGATTATTTAGTTTTTCAAATCTTAATGATATTTCCGTCTACTACAAAAAACAATACAAAATTGTGCTTAGGAAACACATTTTAAAACAATTTAAAACTACAATAAAAACATCAAAGCATAGTTTTATTTTAAAACAATATTTTACAAGATAATTTTTTTAGAAATATATGTATCATGGGGAAAAACGGATGAAAGTTCGAATTTCAAAATGTGCAAAAATGAAGCAAACTTTCTGACCATTGACAGGCCTCGAAAAACCAAAAAATATCTTCTATTCATTGTATAAGGAAATTTTCTCAGAAACATGTACATTTTTTCTGAAACTGTTTTGGTTTTATTAAAGACAAATAAATTGAGAACCATGTATGTTACTTTACTCCTTTTTTATTAAAAATATGCCTTCATATAAAAAGAAACAAGAAGTTCCGTCTAGAACTATACGAGCCTACTTTCCCGTATACACCAAATTCAAATTTATAATCTAGCTATCTCTTTCTCTCTCTTTCTTATTTATCTTTAGTTTTAATTATTGAAAATATACCTTTTTCAACGGATAATACATATTCATTCACTCACTCATTCATTCTTTCATTTATTCAGCCATGCATTTATTCATTCATTCGTTACCTCATTCAAGTGTTTATTCATTCATTTACGCATTCATGTATTTATTCACTCATTTATTTATATTTTCATTTATTCAATAATTTATTCATTCATTCTTTTCCTCATTCATTTATTCATTGATTTATTCTTTCACTCTTTCATTTATTCATTCATTCATTATTTCACTCATTGAGTCACTGAGAAATATTCTTGAAAATCCCGATCAAAAAATTTCATAGCAAAATAGGCTCGTACGTTCTGGATAAACTTTCTATTTCTACATGTTCTACGTTATAAGAGCTTTCCGATAAAGTTTGTTCCAAGCAAATCGGTCCGTTAGATCAGGATTTATATAGGGTTGAAATTTCCCCGTAAGCTCTGTGTTAATTTTTTGAACTGTTCAAAAATGAACAAAAACTGTTCAAATCAATATTTCACGCCGAGAACTCCTTTCAATAAGCTTGCAATAGGAACTTGGCTCTTGTGCCCAGAGTTTACAGAATTTGCTTCAATTTTGTCCATAGGCGCTAATGTTAAAATTTTTTTAGCTGTTCAAAATTGAACAAAAAATTGTTCAAATCAAAAAGTAAAATATAGAAATGAGATGTCCTCGCCGAGATCTTTCGAATGCAAAAAGAATTTTTCCAATCGGACAATTCGTTCAAAAGTTATTAGGGGGGGACAGACCGACAGACAGACAGACCGACAGACAGACAGACCGACAGACAGACCGACAGACAGACCGACAGACAGACAGACAGACAGACCGACAGACACACTTTTTCCCCATCTCAAAACCCTACTTTCAAATTTTTTATTTTTCAATCTTTATTTAATTACTTCACTTATTTTTGACTTTTCTTGATTTTTAACGATATTTTCACGACACATTAAGCCTTCTTTCATGCTTTATTATTTTTTTTTTCTACTTTTACGGGAAAGTAGGCTAAAAAGAAAAATTTTCATGTGTCCTAAATTCTTACAAAATTATCTGAAACACAGCCTTTAGGAAAGAAAAACATCCCACGTGCTATGAATTTTTTAGAACAAAAAACCACGTTATTCCTCTTGGACCATATGAGCAGCTCAACTAATCTGTTTAACAGATAATAAAGAAAGACATTTTCCCTTTTGTATAAATCCATTCTATTTATAACAGCTTTTGTAAGTTTGAACTTTTTTGTAAGCGATTTTTTATACCACTACAAGGATAATATTTCGAAGCATTTTCATTGTAAAGTATTTTAAGTGTAAGTCTCCTGATTTACCTTTTTCGTTTCGCCATTTTACGCTTAAAATATGTCTTTGGGGAATTATAAACTAAGTCAGATATCCTAAACAGATATATTTGTGTGTTTATATGAACCCGAGTTCGCCCAACAATCGAAATTCGACCGTAATAATTGAAAATGTTATGTTGTTTATATAATTATCTAAGTACTATTGATCAAAATTGGCGATCATAATGTCCGAGTTTACTTTGATCACCGTCACTTAAGACAAACGTATTGTAAATCAATGCCGCCGCAGATTCAATTGCGCTCATTAATGCAACCGCTGGTACTTCTGCCGATTTCGTACTAAGTTGAGTGGCAGTTGAAAAAACATGTTTTCTTCCATACACTATTCTCATTTTTCATTTCGTTCTTTCCGAGCAGCCTTCACTCAAATTCTTATTATAATTGCTTTTAGTATAGCTGCTTGATGGCATCAAACTTTTTTGAACAATAAGTTTTATATTTATTACCTAATAGTTTACTAAACTAAGACATAATGTCATCTGCTATCTATAACAATATAACATTATAATTATAAATGAGACTTGCCTGAAAAAAAGAAAAGGAGGAATAATTAATTAATAATAAACTGCTTCCAAAATGTTATAATTAACATCACTAAAACTTGTCAATAGCTACTAAACAAAAAAAAGGAAGAAAATCGGTTGTAAAATAGAGGAGAAATGGTTCTTAACTGCTTTGTCTTTGGCTATTCATATATAGATAATAAGCAAGGATGTGAATTTCGAATTCCTCGGCTTTTATTTTGTTTTTCGATTTAACGTAAATCTCGAAAGGAACTTGAACTATCAGATTGCTTTTACTTAACACATTGGCATAGGTTAACTAGAAGCATTATCATTGTTTCTGTAAAATTACCGAAGACCAACCATGTCGTACTTTTAAGACGACCTTATTAAAAGCAATATTTTAATATTTCATTTCCATTTTAAAGAAACTTTGGTGAGGAACCAACTTCATGGTGTCGTACACTGCATGCAAAAATTCCATTGCATGTTGACGTTACACTATCATCTTAATCATTTATTTTTAAAACAGATGGTTAGTGCGAGGTCAGTTGTCTGACTATGTCACATTTTCCGCATTAAAACATTTAAAGACACATTACGAAACATGGTGAATAATTCTAAACTGTCCTCTTTTATTTTGTCAGCCATCAAATTTGATATTACGTCGATAATAAATTTTGGTAATGCTATTAAAATTTTGTGTCAAAAGAACGTTTGCACGTTCGCAGAAAAAAAAAATTAGATTTTTTTTTTTTATCATTTTCATTCCGTTATCCAGATTGTTAAATCGTACTAAAAACTAAACTTTTCCTTTCAAAAATCGTGATTCTTATGGGGGGAAAATAAACTTTGCATTTGATTTAAATTATTAGATTTTTTTTTCATTTAAATTCACAAAATCACCTCAAAGCAAAATTGAAATGTGTCGGACAGAATACCTTAAAAAGTTTAGTACTCATAAACACGCTCTACTGTGGTAGTAATGTGGTGTAAATATTGTTCCGAGAAGAAGACTTGTAAATAATAATATTCTGCAGAGTAACATACGCATTCCAGAATAAAAATTAAACACCCAACCTATATAAACAAACAAATAAAATTTTTAAAAGATAAAAGAAATATATTTTACCTGAAGCTAACTGAAAATGACAAATAATTGTGTCAACAATACAGTCACTATCTGCATTAAAATACGGTTTTTTCAAGTAGCTTTCTGGCTTTGCTTTACGTCAAACAATTTTTCAAACTACTTTGTAAAGGATAGGCATGAAAGCACCAGATTTCAGAAGTATTTGGTGACAATTGCTTCTAATCCGACGTAGATTCCAAGCGTTTTAGGGAATTTCCCATTTTATCAACCTTTGTTACGCATTTCAACGTCATTATTTTTGAAAGCTTCAGAAATGTAAAATCATGCCGTATTCAAATTGAAAGGAAATAACTTCCTCCAACAAACTATTTGTGCTTCTAACGCTTGTTTCTTTGGACAATAATGATATACCTTGTATTTTGAAAAGCTGTGTGATGTTTCTCTAACAAAAGGTGAAAAATAATGAAACTATTTGACGTCTGATGCAAATACACCAGGTATAGTACATTTTCACATAATATACTTACGCTCCAGTGTAAAGTGAGTTTTGATGCAATTGAGTCGTGCATCGTTCTATTCTTAAAACTTGTGTACGACTCTGCACAAAAGAACTAGATAAAATACATTAATATTTGTTCACTTATTTCACCCATCATTGTCAAAATTTACTGTAAGTTTAGAGAGATAAAAAACTATTTTCTCGAAAGTCATCACTTTTTCTTTTCCAATACTTCTATTATAACCACATTGTTGTTTATTCTTTTTAAATCCAGCCTTTTCAACCTTTTTTTTTTTTTTTTGTACATGTTACTGTATTTTGCATACGTTAAAAAGAAAATTCCGGAAGCGTGATTGAAACTAAAGAAAGTAAGGCTTTTTACACTCAAGTTGTTTTGTGGTAATGCGTAAAGGAAAAAGAAAAAAAAATCCTGCGTGTTAAATAATCGATCACTGCCCAAATTGAAACGTAAGTACAATAATAAAGCAATAGATCGCTAATGTTTACGTGCAGCAGAAACCTCTAGCTGAGTGTTTCTTAAATTGCGCTCCCCCTGGGGTTCCACAAAGATTACTCAAGAGCTCCATGAAACTTGCAGGCATTCATAATATGAAAGTCAAAGAAAAAGCAATAAAATTCCGCAATTTCATTATGTTTCTTCGAAATTGAAAAAAAAAAGAAGAATAGCCTTTGGTTCCAGATAGTAACTAAAACAGTTGGAGCAAATGCAGCTGTATCGCGAGTTTAGTGATTCGGACCTTAAAGGTCAGTATATACAGACAAATACCCTATACACGAACGTAAAATAAAACTGGGATTCATGTCTTAAAAACATAAATTGATTGAGCTTTAAAACCTAGAAAGTTCCATCTTGGGGGAGAGAGGAGAGGATTGTTAATAAAAGTCCTAACATGTGTATATATTAAGATATCAGGATTGGTAATTTGTCTTAAAACGAAGGTTTCTGGGGTCTCTTCAAAATTCCCTCTTTGTTGCACCTATGCAATATAGTATCGTTACATTCCTCGTTAACCATAATATCACTTTTTTTTTATCCTAAAACTATTTTGCAAGTTTCGTTGCAATACTAAGAGGTGTTTCAATGCTAACTGACGTGCATTTTTGACTACAGGACGACGTGCGTGCTTCTTCGAATTCATTTATGAGATAGTTCAGCGTAGTATTGCGTACGTCCATTCGAAACTGTTCAGTGTTCAGATGTACTACGGCGAGCCGTCCAGTTGTTGGGTAACAGGTTTGGCATTACCAAGGCACATCGCACAGAGGTGTAATTGATAGATCTAGAGGGCCAAAAATATTTTATCACCATTTTCTGTTAATTTTAGACTGCTGATTTCGAAAAAATATTCTAAAAAATCTAGGACCTCCGGTTTTGAATTCTAATTTCGTGTCGAAACTGGGCAATTGCTGGCTATCCATAAGGTCAAAAAAGGTCTCGCCTTATAAGAATTATCACTCCAGATGGTGCTAAAATAAGATTTGCCCTTAAGTAATGAACATAGCTAAATACGTATAAAATCCTTCTTCAGAATTTTTTTTTAATTTATCGGTTCTTTATTTAGATTTGCAGGAGAAAAAAAATCAAATTTTTCTAGAGTGGCGGTTATTGGCGGCTATTGATTTAATATTTATTTACCACATAACTTGAGCAACCAATCATGTTAAGAAAGTTATCGGGACTCATCGGGAAGTATAACAAAATCCTTAGCGAATGTTGAAATTCTCAATAAAAAAACCGCAAAAAATAAAGAGCATCTTTCATATTTTTTTTTCTTGCCTTATCATATATTTTAATTAATAATATTATGCTATAACATAGAGACATACCTGGTCTTTCACAATCCATAATGAGTTGGTATCATAAAAATTTGATCGGTAATAGGTAGCACTGAACTATGCACTCACAAACTTACTTTTGATGCGAAACAAAGCAAAAGTAGTACAACGTACAAGTTCAAACTGGTTTTTCCTCTAATTCGATCAACCAGGGAAAAGATTTAGACCATTAACTTGAATCCCCCACTTTTCCAATTGAACATTCGATAGGGTTTTTCTACCTCCGCTGCATTTTGTGAAACTTTTTTTGGCCGGCTAGATTATAATTTTACCCTTCTGTGCATCGCGAGGAGGCTTGTACCCAATTTTGAATTGAAAAGGCTTCTATTCGACAGAAATAACCCAATTAGAATTATCTATTTAGCAACCTTTTCGCAAAAATCAATGAACGCAATTAGACCCGTCAGCACAAACAAGTGTATTCAATGTTCATGAGAAAAAAAATCATATAAAGACAAAAATAGGAGTTGGAAAATTTGTATGCGTTCCACATCTTTGATTTCTTCCTAACAATTAAAAGATGATCAGAAAAGAAGGGGTTTGAAATAAATGATACAAACGAGAAAGTTTTGGTTCGAGTAACTTTTCTAATCGGTATTATTCGAATGAACAGCAGAGTAAATATAAAAATGAACTGTCAGCTACAAACAGTTATTGTGAATGTACGATTTTTCACTGTCAGTGGAGAGTAGAAGATTATGAAACATTTATTGCAATGACACCTGATTAATCTATCATCCTTGATATAAAAATTTTAATTAATTCTTTTAGTTGTGGAGTACTGGTGTAGTTTAAAGGTTAAAAAAAAATTCCCATTGTCAAAAAACGCCTTGTCAGCCCTTTTGCCATATACAAGCTACATATGCGAAATAAATTTAGTAATGAATTTATGCTTTGACAAAGAATAAATGTTCCAATAGACGCTTAACTCCACATGATTGTCCAACTTTCATGAATAAAGCCTTCAAGCTAGTAACGATATATGAGATAATAAAAATCAGTACCACTCATTTCATTTAAATGTTACCTTTTAAAACTTTGTTCGTGTATGATATTTCCACCTATTTAACTAATTTTGCCCCAACTGTTTATTTTTGGAACTATTTTTTATGCCAATAAGTATCAATTAATGAAACTGTCTCTTTTATTGTAAATTATTCATTTTAGTGATATTTCGTTAATAAAATACTACTAAAAAAACAGGGTTCCACGGTAGAAGTCGACCTTAAAAGGGGTTCCGCGCATCACAGAAGTTAAGAAACGGTGCTCTAGTCTATATTCTATATAGTAGCCTATAGTCGCTATAGGTTAATTGATAGTCGCAATAGCGACGGGTAGTTGGAAAGCCGCAACAACACGTCAGAATCGATTATATCCAGCAAAGAGAGGTGATTACGTTAAGATGAACACTTTACGGTAGGATGACGCTAACCTAATCCTTTTTGGGATTACGTAAGGATTTTAGTAGCGCAATTAACTGTTTTTACCCGATGTCAATTTATGATTTGTATTTTTAACATAAAAAAGAGGAAAGGAATCCAAACTGGTTTATCATTCTTCCAAAAAAAATGTTCATCCTTCCCCATTTTTTACTCCTCCTCTCACCACCTATTTCGATGGCATTAAAGCAGACTTGACGCATGCGCAAAATCAAAGAAGGTCTCGGCTAAGAAAACCAGACAGTAGTGGAAGAACAAAGCTCTTAACCTCTTCGGACACGAGGATGAAGTTGGAACCGTTTTCCAGTTGCATGACTTCGGTTACAACATTCTTTATTTTTTGCACTCGTTAACCTTGTTTTGGCCCCTTAAACCACGTTGAATAACACAAGCTTGTACACTGACGATAATGTTATTATCACCTTTTTAACTTCTTCACAGGAATAAAAATTATGTATTTACGTGTAAAATTGTGTGGCATTAAGATGCTGTTCATATAAAACAAAAATGGTACATTTTCCCGTATTTGACCAGAATTTTTTTTCTTATATTGGACCGGTCGTCCACTTTAAGCATATGACCAAAAACGACACTTTTTTCTTCATTAGACCTAAATATCATTTTCTCAGTGGTTATTTAATTCATATTTAGGATTATCGTAACAAGTTATTGATGTCAATTCGAACTGTTTTCATATTTTTATTATTATTATAAAGCATTTTCTTTAAGACCACCTCCAATAAACGAAATAGTTGTTTTAAAATTACCTTTGAAAAGACATTGAACGTAAAAAGTCTTCTTAAAAGAATTAAGAAAAAGCATGAGTTAGATATAAAAAGTAACAACATCTGGTTCTGAAAACTAGATCAAAAGCGTAAGATGAATGTCACCAACAAAGAGACACATGGCAACTGTGCCTAAGTGTGGCCAAAGAAAAAAAAAACAGAATTATGATGCCTATAATAAAGCTACGACGTTTAATTACACCTTTTTCGATAATTTTAGTAGTGTCCAATTTGAGAAGCGTATAGTCCACGATAGAAATATATATGTATATTCATAATTTAGACAGACACAGACTTTTTGGAAAACCAATTTCTTACATATTTTTCTCAGATTCAGAGAAAATTATGTCGACCTAAGTTAGTTCCCAATTAATGCCCGCTCCTGATGTTGTACTTTTGAAATTTGTTCTATTTCGTATTTCGCGACACAGTTTTCTTAAAGGGTCTGATACATGTGATATTATCCTATCAAATAATCGATTTGCAACAAATATGTATTTTTGTTTGTTTGTTTGTTTGTTTTTTTTGCTTTTTAACCGTAACTTCTGATTACATGGGGATCCGGATAAAAGGTCTAAAACCAAAAGTTCCACTTCCGAAACGTCCGACGGACAGAAGGTCCATGACCATAAGGTCCGACGGACAAAAGGTCAGGCGGATGGATGAACCATTTTAAAGTTTTTTTAACACTTTCCCGTGAAAGTAAATAAATTAATTAATTATTAGTTTAAAAAGTTTTCAAACGAAAGAGAAAAGAGAAAATAACTTTTTTATCAAAAAAGCCACTAGCTCACAAAATCGAGAAAACTGCACAGACTCTGAACGTATTTTTATTATGCACATTATAGATCAGTTTGCAATGATGTTTGCTTACATAAGTAAAAGTTAAACATGTTCTTTTTTCTATGAATCTTTTATCTATATACTACACGCAATACAGAGTTCTGTTTTTTGAAAAGACGTATGGTGGACATGAAGCAAACATTTTTTCTTCTTTTGGGATATATTTTTGAAAAATCTGGTCCATGGTAATTGAAGTAAAAACTAGATGCAGAAACGTAATTCATTTACGACGATTTTAAAAATTTCAGACACAGAAGCCAATGTTTTCTTTCTTGTTACATTTAAAGTAAGCTACCACTCTATATTTTAGCAAAACCGGTAATTTATTAATCATAATAACAAAGTTTTTCACTTTTATTTAGTCACAGTTCTTTTTTATATTTTTTAACAGTTCGTGTTCTTTTCGTAAACATCAATAGAGAAAGCTTTTAATTGCAATTATATAGCGCGAGGCATGTGAAAACATTTTTTATCTAAAATTTCAATCTGAACAAATATTTTTTTCGTAATCAAATTACCACTTGTTTTTGTTTACGTACTCGAAAATCGGAGGACGATTTTCCGTCCATAAAGAAAACAACTTTAAAAGAAAGATAAATATTGACTTTCTTTTTTTCATTCAGGTTTTCAAAAACACAGATTCTATCATAATAATTAATTACTCGAGTTTGAGACCTATCACAACTTTTTTTGTAAAAGTTAACCAAATAACAAAAAAAATATGATGTACGAGTTCAAAAGATGGGCAAATAGGAAATGGTTCTAACAGATGCGTTTTTGTTGAAGTTTGTATTTTTAAATTTAACCATATCTTTAAAATTTTGCACGTAAAATACCATTGTACCAAATTTTCCGCAGCACGTTGAAGTCAACAAATACACCAAATCCATTTATTGTTTCCGCGTTATCCTTGAGTAAAGCATTTGAATTCAATATTGACTACCGTAGTTTATCGACTTCGAAAATAACTTCGTTGTTATCAATATTTATGCATAAGGTTTAGTGACTTAATACAATTTAAATATTGCTATGTATGTAACTGTAATATTCTCCACCTTCTGCGTGATATGTTTAAATATATGTGCGTCTAAATTAAATGCTGAAATTTACATTATGATTACAACTCAATATGTACAGAAGTTGATTAGATTATTGTTGAAAACTTTATTCAAAACCTGGTTGACATTAAGTTATTAAGTTTCGTTTGTGAGAATTGCTTTTTTTACAGAGCTTTTCTAAATAAATATTATGGTATTATAGGGCTCGACCGATGGCATTTTTTGGCCGATGGGCCGATGCCGATTTTTGGCCGATTGCTCCGAGAGCGGCCGATGGCCGATTATTCTCCTCTTCCATCGGCCGATGGCCGATGGAAAAAAATATGAACATAAATGCATAATTCAAGCACCGTAAAACTGTGTGGGAAGTTTACATAATAATGAAAACTAAAAGAATCACTCGCGATTCTAGTAAAGTAATTAAACTATTTGAGGTTAAAAAAAATTTTAAAAATGCTACATCAGAAGACTTTTAATTATTTTTTCTAATCTTTACAAAAAACTCAACAACCATTGGATCGGATCGGGTCTAATTCCCTTTCCTTCAACATTTTCTCTTTGTAACACCTGCACTGCAAATGCCAAGTGTAGAGGCCTTTTCTTTCTTATTTTTTTCATGGAGAGGAATGCAGATCTTATAATACAGACTAACAAATAATGTGGGTTTGTATCTTTAACGAAATTGTCAACCCCCTCCTCTCAGATTTTTTTTCATAATTCCACTCCCCCCCCCCCCCGGTTTTAAAAGAAAAACGGGAACGATTACATGTTTATTTTTCATTATAAAAGTTATTTTAACTAAAAATAGCTCTTTTCTAAAATAAAAATAACATATTAAAAAATTTCGCTCGCAGTGCGACCCCCCTGTTCATAACCAAGAAATACTGAATATTGCTTTAAAAACATAGACGTGAGATTTTTTTTGTCATTACAAATGAATGCTGGGTCTAAAATTACACTGAAATACTTGACATGTTCTTTATCTTTTCAAGAGCACAATGTAAGGTCACCGAAATAAACCAATATTTTGGGCACCAGCAGTTTTCTGTTGACAAATAATCTTCTGAAAACACGTGATCGTTAATAAAAATTAAGATGTATTTTGAAAAAATATATATATATATTAATATTTACATTGTCAATTTTTGAAATTAATGAAATTGTTGCATTTTTTTTAAAAGGTATTATTCCACCCTGCCCCTCGTTTTTTAAGAATTAAATTTTGAAAATTGCAAGTCAAAACTTGGACACATAAAATTTCGATCAATAAACATTTATACTGAAAAATTGATTCATATTTTTATCAATATTTATGTTCAATGTTGTAAACTAACAATAAAATAAAAACTACAATCCAAACTAGTGCATAGGATACAATCTAAACTGAAAGTAGATGCAACGAGACTGTTGTACAGTAGCAGAAAAACGAAGTATAAACGAGGAAAAATTAAAATAATTATCGTATAAAAAAGGTTAAGATGTATTTTGAAAAAAAAAAAATATGCATTGATCAATCTTTGAAAATAAAGAAATTTTAGCATTTTTTAAAAGATGTTATTAAATCCTGTCGCGAGAACTCACATTTTGAGAATTCAATTTTTAAAAATTACAAGTCGAACTTGGACACATAAAATTTCGATCAATAAACATTACAATACTGGAAATTTTTTCCTTATTTTTGACCAATCTTTTCTAGGGTTTAAACTAAAAATGAAATAATGAGAAAAACCGCACACTAAAAGCAGATGCAACGAGATTGCTGCACAATTGCAGAAAAACTGTAACACGTGGGATCGAAGAAACAAAAAAAAAACGCTAAGAGAAAAAAGTTTACGCTGGTAAAAATTAAAATTATTATCGTACTTCGATTGAGTTGACTTTTTATTGTTTACAATTTCGGAATAATAAGAAACATGACAAACTAAAAGCAGATGGTATAATATTATTGCACAATGACATCTAATTTACTAAGTCATTATTAAACGAAAAACGGACAAAATGAGGTAACTATATAACCTAGTGCGAAAAACAAATAGCACTCATAAGACGCCTCTATTACTTTTACTTTAACATATTCTATTCCGCGAGCATTCTGTTCAAAGAGAAATACAATTTTAATAATGAAGGTTTTCGGGCAGCAATCACTTAAATTATTTTTCCGAATTTTTTATCAAATACTTTGTAGAGTGACATTATTCATTGTGTTTTTTTTTAACTGATGTGCTGCCTGTTATTGTGTATAGAAATAGAAATCTAGCTATGGAGAAAAAAAGAAAGAATGTTTTCTGGAAAGTCGTCCCTGCGGAAAACATCGGCCTTGCATCGGCTTTTAGATGTTTTTCAAGGCCGATGGGCCGATGTTTTTCTAAAGTTAACATCTGCCGCCGATGCCGATGGCCGATGGCAACTTTGTTGAACAATCGGCGCCAATGCATCGGCGAGGCCGATGCATCGGTCGAGCCTTAGGTATTACTATTATTTTTCTACTACATATACAAAACTGATAGTTGCTTCAAAAATCATAAAATCTCTATTAATATAAAAGAAATTCCCCAGAAAATACTTTAGACTTTTTATAGTACTTCAATATTACTAAATCAGTCGTCTCGTTTCTCCGAAATCCACTTTTTTGTCTGAGCAATTAAACTTAAACAACTTTGCACATATTAAATATAGTACGATAAGTTGGTTTGAGATTTTTTGAAAACAGTCTTTACGAAAAATTTAAGATAATAATCTTTCTTAGAAGAACAGTATGAAGTAGAGTCCCTTTAAAGTGACTCTAGTATGAAGTAGCTTGCCTCTAGTTGTAAGAGTGATGACAACGGCTGCTGCGCATGCTCCCCGCCGCCATCTTTTTACCAGCGCGCCCGCGCATCGCCAAGAGGCGCGGTAAAAGCAGGCGATACGCAGACGCAGTGGTAAAAAGATGGCGGCCGCAGTAGCTGTTGTCATCACTCTTACTACTAGAGACACGTTAGTATGAAGTACACTGTTTGACGAACACAAATATCCCAATAATGGTAGTTAAAGGCATACTTCTTTTGTACGTAATATCTTTTATTGACTTCACGTTGTACTTCCCTAAACGAAATAATGATTTTTAATGTTTGTCTGCTAAAATATAATTTAACCCCTTAACGCATTTGCACGTCTCTGACACGGATGAAGTTTACCGGAAAGTTTGCCCATGCCCGTGCGTTATTTTATTTCTAATGCCCATCTGAGATCTGTTTACACTTTGTTTGTATAAAATATTTTTTCTATGTAACTTTTGCCCCCCCCCTAGTCACCCCCCACAACATGAAATAGCAAAGAATAATTTAAACTTTTAAGTCCAAAGATAAAACAACGTAAAAAAGCACAAATTCGGAATAAAAAGTATCGCAAATAGATTCGCAATAGCTATTTGCGATACTTTTTATTCTAAATTTGTGCTTTTTTACGTTGTTTTATCTTTGTACTTACATTTTAGCACAAAGTATTTTGATCATTTGTCTTATTACACTATACCAGTTTTTCAGAAAAAAAAAACTCGTGCTTAAAGGGGTTAATCTGCAAACATTTCGGCTGCCACGTTGTTGTTACTATAATTGATGAAGAGGGAAAACAGTCAGTGTCCATGCCATATGATTAAAGATACAATGAGTTAATATCTGGCTTGAATACACTCGGCAAACAAATTCCTAGTTCAATTTGCATCGTAAGAGCCCAGATGCCTCCATCAAGTGGAAACTGGAGTTAAAAGTTTTGTGATAATGACATCCTCCGAAAGCGATGCCAGATGAAAGAATGGCTGTTTGTTCCTTGAGAATACACTAGGCCTGTAAATTACAAAATAGTTTTTTGCAGTGAATTTCAAGGTTTAGGTTTGGATTGGCACGCAGTTTTAACGGCAATCTTCCTATCAATTATTTCTTGTACTTGTTTAAATAGGACAATACGCAGTCCTATTTAAACAAGTACAAGAAATAATTGATAGAAAGATTGCTGTTAAAACTGCTTGTCAATCCAGACCTAAACCTTGAAATTTTGGGAGCAAGCACAGTTTTTGGGACGCCCGCGTACACACTTAACATTACACTGCGCTGTGTTGTTTTCAAACAACACCTCCATTTTTCGTTCACTAAGCTTTTATTTTGTAATATTTGTAACATGTGGTGCATTCTTTCGTTTCATTTTGTATGTGTGATCATATTAGTTAATATAGTTTCCCCTAGATCTTGTAAACTGAACTCAAGGTTCATCTTTTTTCGCAAAATAGTAAGACATGTTAATTTCGTAAAAAACAGTAACTTCTTAATTTTTTTTCCTACAAATTTTAAGCAACAATTTTATTTTAAAAAATAGTCTCTAATTGCTTATATAGTTTTAAAATAAAATAAACATAAGTTGTCCGAAAAATTTCGGGAAAAATATACATTAAGGCGCCTTTTTTACTTGTTGTTTTAAAACAACACCGCGCATTCGGGAGCAATTTTTATGCTCCTGCATTATTCGCAGTATAAACAATAACAGGTGTCACGGGTTGTTCTATTTCACATTTCACTTTATTTAGTATATTTTAGAAGATTATTGTTAAATATTTCACAAATTAGCTTAAAGTGGTCGATTAAATTATTATTTAGGAATTTTGTTTAAAATCAATTCACGCTCAACTAAAGAAGAAACGAACATTATCGCATAGACCCCCAACAGATGTTAGGTTTCTTGTTTAAAATCTTTCAGTGAAATTATTATTAAACTTTATTGGTAATCAAAGTAAAAATTCGTACATCATGTAACTAGTAATTATTAGCTACATCTGAAAATTTTTACTTTAATTAATTTATAAATAATAATAAAATTAATTATTTTAATAAATTTTCATATTTTAGTGCTATTTTATAATTATAATGCATGCCTATTTATTAAAATTTGGTTTCATTTGTTAAAATTATTATATAAAAGAATTATTTTTGTTACCCCTAAATGCGCAGTGTGTTTTTAAACAATTTTTCTGGAATTCTACTTTTCCGAATTAAATAGGAATTTTTTTAGTATTTTTCCCACTTATACAAGGGGAAACTTTACTTTACTAGCACAAACAAACACACAAAAAACATTTTACGAAGAAAAAAAAAATTGCGCAGTGTAGGGTTAACAGATATTTTTTTTTAAAAATGAGAGCCATGCCTAACGTGTTGTCACTAAAAGACATCTCCCTGACCACTGCACCATCGAGCAGTTACAGGTGCACATTAAAAGCTAAACCTTAAATATCCTTGGAAAATCACATATTTAGTTAATTGACAAAAAAAAGGGTATTTTTTAGCTTGCAACATTTACTAATATTAGAAATGGAATTTCAAGAATTTATTAAAATTTATATTATTTACCATTAGAAATATCGGCATATTCATTGCATGATGTCTTCCAACCGTAAAATGTAAACCAACATTCAATCACGATACATGATAATGTCATTGTCAGAATATCAACAATCAATGACGTATTATGCACTCGTTTCTGTGCAAAGAAAAATTTTTTAATGTTAAAAAAAATTAGCTTCTAACGCTATAAGCAACAGCTAGAAACAAAGCTGCTCCATCGTTTCTTTCTAGCTGCTACTTAGCGTCAGCAACTTCAAACTTTTTCTGCGTTGAAATGAATGATATTTTGTTCCTGTCTTTGATTTCAGTAAAAGACATATACTGTATTCCTGATTGGTTTAATTTGTTTACTGTAAATTTCGTCATTGGCTGCATTTCCAAGTCTCTATTTTTCGATGTCTCGCTTCCCTTGGATTGATTAAATCCTGAAAATCACATCCTTTACATTTGATGCACGGGTTTATTTTAATCCCGAAACACGTGTATGCGATATTTTTATTGCCTTTGATTTATTCATTTATTTTTCTACGTAACGGTAAATGGTTTTACATAAAAGAGAATCTTTCAGGTGCTTTGAATCTCCTGATGATACTCAGTTCATAAATGGCATAGTTTGATCTCGGCCTCTTCTTTTGTTCCTTAATAAATAGAGTTAACCCAAAAACACAAACTAAACTAAATTAACTTCTAAATATTTTTTTAACTTCTTTATACGAAGCACTATATCTTCTAATTAACGTATACTATTCTCTGTTTTCTCTTGACAAATAAATTTTAAGAACTTTAAAACTCTATTACAATATTTCTTCATAAAGTTACTTCTTTTCTTACAATATACGCTGGCAAAAGTTTGATAAAAGAAAAGTGCTCTTCTTGTGAATCAATTTGTTTAGATTTAAAACCCGGAAGAGCGACTTAATGGACTTTTCTAGAGTACTTTTATTTCGCACTTAAAAGGGAAGAATAATCTTTTGTAACGTTTCAGTTACTTCATACCTTGAAGTTACGCAATGTCGTGTAACTAATTCTTACTTTAAGAAATTTTCTTCGTTTAAGTGTTCTTTTTTTTCTTTCTAAATGGAATAGCATCAATTTTTAAGTAAAGTTTAACATAAGAATTTTTATTCCATTTCATCATGTTTAATGGAAAATAGTTATTGTCTTTGGTCATCCCTTAACAATTTCTAAAAAATATTATAGATAGCGTGAAGATTTTTAAGAAGTGTAAGAAGTAAAAGATTTTTAAACTTGAGTATCAAAAGATGTCGCAAATTTACTATTAAATTTTACTTTAAGATAAATGTAGCAATAAATAATGAGAAATAAAATCCGAATATTTTTTTTAGCTGTCGTATAGACACATTTTAACTTTTAAGAAAGTAATTAAATATTGGGTACAATAAAACTTCCGAATATTACCAAAAAAAATGTAGTTTTTCAGTACCAGACCTTTGCACCATTAATATTTTTAGACGTAAGACATAATAAAATGAAATGGTTGCATTTTAATCTTCTATACGCAATGATGTATCTAAAGTTGTGTGGTCCAGATTTCTAATGAAACAATGAGAATTGCATACGGGTTGCTAGGATATGTAGTGATATAAAAAACGTATTATACAATTTTTACTTCAAATTAGGGCTATACAAGGTTGGCTTTATCAATATAACACAACATGAGCGTTACATCCAGAAAGATATGGCAAAATTTACATACCTTCAGATCTTTGTAATCAAACCCCGAAACGTTAGAAGCTTAAGAAAATGTCATTATTTTTTTATAAGCAAAGACAAAAAATCAACGCCTAGGTTTTAATAATGTAAAAAATTTAAATTTCATAAAATCTTACTTATAGAATGAAAAATTTTAAAAGAATATATAAAGTTTATTACAGAAAGAGAGGGGAAAAAAACGCACTGGAAATTTGAGGAGAAGCTGTTTTTGAATGAAGTTTCATCCATGCCTACCTAATGGAACGTTAAATAAATATATATTAAAATTTGATCATAGCTTTCTTTTTCTTAAGTTTTTTTCATCTTATTTATATTCTTGTTTGCTTGTTACTTTGATGATTGTTGGCTCATCGTTCTATTTTATTTTTTTTTACAGGTTGTGAGGTCTTTATAAATGTATTTTATTAGCCATTACTCCAAAATAGATTTTTTTTCTCAAACATTTCTTTGGAAATTCCTGTTTTATAAAAATTTTCAAAATTATTGTTTTGATTTCTTTTCGAATAAATAAAAAAACATTTCTTTAAACCTTTTTGCATTAAAATTTTCGATCTGTGTAAAAACTCGGTTTGTATTAATTCTCTTTAGATATAGCTCATTTCCTTAAGTAAAGTTCAATAAAAAAATTGCCATTTCCCAATATCTCTGTTTTATTTCCCGAATCAAATGCATAGTAAGGATTATTTACAATGTAGTTCAAAATGTTTCGGGAAAATATAACAAAGGCAATCGTATATTGACTAAGAAGCTTCAACAGATTTTAAAAAAAGATATGTCATATAATTTAATGTACGAGTGTATAAATACAAGACCTTATTAAACATGAAAGCATTGAAGAGTATAATATTTTGTTAACTGTATTCTTAAGTAATAATAAATAAACTGAAAGTAAAATGAAATTAATAATTTTCTGATTATGGAAAAATGCTTTTGTATTAGAAAAATAGTTTCGCAATAAACTTCACTTGCAAACAAACATCGTACCTTGTATCTATCAGTAACCTTGTTAAACCTTTTATTCGACAAAAAATATTTGATTATTCTAGTTTTGCTGCTTACTTCCAGAATTAATGCTAACGGAAACAAATATGAAATCTTGAATCCTTTCATAGCATAGGAAAATATCTCCTGAAAATGAAAAACGCGTCGTCTTGGGATTATCTTTTTAGCCGTGACACAATACCTACTGCGTCTGTGAAAGTAAATATTTGCAATGCCGATTCGAACAAGTGATGGAAAAGCTTAGGTTTGCAGAAAGTTTCTCGGCGTTTTACGCATTAACTTTAATCGTGTAAGCTTTGATCCCCGCGAATTCCTTTACCTTTAAATTCCTCGCTCTGCAACGTATCCATTCGCAGATTACGGGTAAACGTCGAATCGAAATCTTGTAACGTCTTTTTTTTCACGGGTGAGAGCAGATATTTTGACGTGAATACGTCTTTAAATTTGCTACTATACGGGGGCAATCCAAAAAATCTAATGATAACGAATTTGTGGGATACAGTTTGGCGTTGTAGTTTGGAATCTGTCCTCTACATCCAGAATTAAATTATACCACTGGACAACTAAAGGATCACACAATTCATTACGATAAGCGAGAACAGTGACTCATTACGGGGGATGGAGGGGGAAGCGAAGCTATTTTGAGGTTATTTTGCTGGGTTTCGAGATTTGCAATTAGTACAGCTTTTGCCTCGGAGAAGCTACGATGTTCGTTTAAGTTTTAATTATCAGCTGTCGTCAAAATCTATCGATTGTATATGAAACATTAGTTTAAAGTGGTGACAGTGAAAAAACAAGGTGCTAGAATACAAAAATATCAAAAATATATAGATAATGTCGACTTATACGCGTCGAAATGCCAAAACCAAATACAGAGATCGCATACGGTTGGAAAGGGCTTCTCAAGAACACTCGAATTATAATAATAATAAAAAATATAACCCGTTACATAAACCCGGGATGACACAGCCACACCCTTTTTTTTTTTATTTTTTTTTTTTTTTTTTACGGACAGTTGCACATGAAAGCAATGTTATGTTTAACTATAAATTAATAGCTTCTAATTGATTTTAACGTTTTCTATTTAAGCTAGTAGACTTTTTTTTTCAAAAGCACGTCCCTTCCCCCCCCCCCCTTTTTGTTGAGAGTTGCATATGGAAGCAATGTTACATTTATATATAAATTAATAGCTTCTAATAGATCTTAACGTCTTTTATTTAAGCTATTACACCTTTTTTTCAGGGGTCGACTTTTTTTTTTTGAAGACAGTTGCGTATTTGGGAAGCAAATTACGTCTAAGTATAAATTAAGAGCTTCTAATAGATCTTAACGTTTTTTAGTTAAGCTTGCACACCTGTAGAAAGTTATGTAATTGTGATAGCTTACAAGCTGTGTTACCGGTCAAAATGCTGCAATTAAATCATTTTCAAAAGATAACTACTTACCTCCAGTTTTAATGAGTGTCTTTCGTGAACGTTGAACAAAGCAAGTAGAAGAAACATGAATAAAGTTCTCTAAACATGTAGATCTGTTACCCCATTCTACCTTCTGTCTTTGATGCTTTTCCAATAAGAAGTTTGCACACTACATGGAAAAAAAGGGGGAAACATCATTTAATCCCTTATTTGCGTATATTAATTGCATATAAGAGTGCTGGATAATCATTCTTCATTTGTTTTTATAAATTAATAATCTTAGCAGAGTACCCGAGTCATACATTTCTTAACATAAATTGTTTACTACATCAAAATAGTTTCCCAGTTATAATAACCACTCATTCGATTTAAAAAATATATTTAATAGATATCTTAATAAGCTTTATAACTGGAGGTGAATCTGTGCATGCGCTTGTAACAAAAGTGAAACAAAAAATTAAAGCAACGCAAGCCTTTTTTGAGCGCCTTGTTGAAGGGCCATTCCATGAAAACAGGTACATGGGTGGTCAATTTTAAAATTATATTTATGTGGATAATTTTGGTATATATTAAAAGATAAAATGTCAAATTTTATGTTTTGAGTAAGAAATCAAAGTTTATCATTTCTAGATTGGCAACACAGTATTCTAAAAATGATTGCCTTGTGCAAGCAAGTTTATTGAGTTCTCGAACGAAGTTTGCATGATTGTTTTGGATAAAAGAAATCAACTGAAACTCCTGATGTCAACTTTATAGGTATGTCTAAAGTTTAATTATTTTATTTTATTAAGCTTTAAGATCTCGGATATATCTCAATAGCTATACTAGCACACAGAAAAGCTTATTTTTCGTGTCCTGCACGTGACGAAAAAGATGAATATTTTCAGTTAGGTTAAAAATGGAACGCATTTATTTTTCGTAAATGACATTTCCAAAGCAGATTAATGTAGTAAACATATCCTATGCTAGTTTTAGCTTTTAAAATTACTTTTACTTGTAAAAAAATCCAAAAACAAAACTCTCCCGCACGTGACGCGTTACATGTAGGAAACACAACTCCAATTTCTAAATGTTGATAAGAATTTTCTTTCAACATAACTTGAATTCTTTAATGGTTTTCTGTTTTAAGATTGTGTTACTCTAAAGAAATAAATTATACATTTTCTCATAGTTATGATAGCTTTTGCTAAATTAGGTATTTAATAGAACATACATATCTAAAATTTTACATTTTCATTACAGAATGCCCTATCATTTCAGTGATCATTTATGTTTCAGAATAGATTACTCAAATCATATACAAAGACAAATGAGAGTTTAAAAAATTAATAATAAAGCAACTACCTTTTTTATCGATAAGTTGTTTGGAAGAGCATTATTTTTGATTTTTTTCAATATTTGATACAACATTGTAACAAAATAGCTTAAACATTATGAGATTTATTTTAGAAAGTCTATTTAGAATTAGAGCTGAGTTATATTTCTATTTTATGACTTTTTGCACAACAAATTTCCATACTATTTTAACTTTTTAACATTAATAAAATTTGTTTTTTATTGAACAGAAATGGATAATGGAAGGATCTAAATCCTAAAAGAATGAAAAAAGATGAGAGGTAAAATGGTAAACATTTCCAGAAGGAAGAAAATAAAAGGACAAATGGACTGAATAAAGGAGGAAAGACTATATGACAAAAGCCGAAAAAGAGAAACAAAAGCTCTAATACTACAAGTGGCCAGAGCACCCTTATAGAATTCACTATCTCTTTAAAGATGTTTTAAGAAAGCTTTTTTTTTTTCCGCTTTATCTAACAACAGAAATTGTTTAAAATTTTGAAAAAATATTTAAACTTTTTTATCATTTAGCCTAATTCCAATTAAAATTTTATATTTTTCTCGGAATGATTAATTTGCGCATATATTCTATTAAAATTAATGCTTTGTGTTTTAAAGTGTATAACCAATACATTGTTTGGTGTTTTCATTTAATTTCCAACATTCTGAAAACATGTCTTACATAAGCATTTGCAAAATGTTCCGCACGTGACAACTGTGTCCCGCACATTACACGATACATTATAATTTTTTTCAACTATTAAAATTATTATTTCTCGAAACTTTAGATATGTTTTATTTACATTGGATCAATTCCTATATTTTGTTTTGTCACTGCATGATTAATAGAGCACAAATTCTAGCTGATTCATAAAGAAAATTAAGAGAGGTTGACTTTAAGTATCCCGCACGTGACATAAGAAGTTTAATTTTATTTTCAACTATAGAAAAGATTTCTGAAAGATAATTACGTGTCAAAAGCATCTTTGCACCTTAAGTAAAGATTGAAAAATGCAATTGCTTCCACTTGTTTAAAATCTTCTGCTCTATGACAAAATTTTGGTAAAACTATTGAGTTCATTTGTCCCGCACGTGACGGTGGAATGGCCCTGAAGCACCTGAGGCACCCTGTTGCCTCTTGAAAAGCCCTTTACAGTATGCAAGGAAAAAACAACGTCAATACAGCACAAACTATCAAAACAATTGTTGACAATTTGTGTTTTATTTTCGTTGGTTTTTTTCCCTGTACTCGTATTTTAGCACAAAGCACTTTTAACCGATTTTCGTTACTTTACAGTACTTTAAAGTATGTTTTTTTTTAATTGACGTTTACAAGTATTTTGTCTACACTTTCCCCTGTTAAGACTTTTAGGAATATTGTATTTATGCTAATGAACGATAATAGTTTTGTAAAGGGATTTTTTTTTTCTCGCGATAGTTATTTCCTTGGAAGACCTGCTTTTGTGAATGTGAATAGTACATTACTTTAATCATGAGTTTCAGAAAAAAACCATAGGGCATTGCAAAGATCCAGGGACGTAACTAGCTCATTTTCCAACAGAGGCAAGACCAGGCTTTAGCACCCTCCGCCCCCCCCCCCCCCCGATATACACACAAAAAAAATGTATATTTTACCGTTAAAGTATGAAATCCGTTATTTTATAGAATACCTTGTTATTCCATGAAATAACTGATCGTGTCCGTTAAAGTGTAAAACTCTCTTGTATTTCATGGTTTAACTAGTTATTTCATAGAATAACGATCTGCAGCCCGTTAAAGTATAAAATAATCTTAAAAGAATGCAGTGAAGATATAGTTTGCTTCAAATGTATGGAGCCTGTTCATATATCATGTTCGGAAGATTATGCTTCAGAAGATGAAGTTGAACAGAGAATCTGCAAATTGTGTTTTAATGAACTTAATGTTTAAAGAAAAAGAAAAGTTTTTAAAATGTTTAGAAATTCAAGCGAAAAAGATGAAATTTATGTCGGATAAATCTCATTCTGAAGCCTCAGTGGGGATTACCGTCCGTATCCCAGTGCCTGAAGTTGACAGAGGAAAGGTGATGCCAAATGTATTTTAGCTATCATCATAAAAATAACCGAAGAAGGATTTTTCCAATTGGGCACAAGAAACGGCAGCCTAAAACAACTACATTCCCGATCCCAGTTCAGTGTCTGCGAACACAAATTAATTAAAATCGAAGAAGTACCGGATATAGAAATATCGCTTCGGTCGGTTGCTACAGCCCAAAGTTTAGGTACTGGTCAGGGATTTAAAAAATGTTCGTGTAAAACCCAGTGTGTCAACAAAAATGTTGCTGTTTTAGAAATAATGCTCTTTGTACAAGTGTCATTTTAGTATCCTTGTTGTAACAATTGATTTTAAGGTACGTTTCCATAAATACCATTCGTACGCTGCATAAATTAGATAAATTGCTTCTTTTTCATTTTAATTGTCTATCATTAGTTTATTTATAGAATACCTAGTTATTTCATTTTAGATAAATTGTTTATTTTACACTTTAACTGTCTCTTATTAATTAATTTATAGAATACCTAGTTATTTCATAGAATAACTAGTTAAAGTGTCAAATTAATAACATATTACACACTTTAACGGACACGATCAGTTATTTCATGGAATAACTAGGTATTCTATGAAATAACTGCATTATATACTTTAGCGGTAACATATACATATATCTGTATACGCACACGCTCTTAATCAATTTAGCATTCCTAAAATCTAGCTCCCGGGGCACAAGCCTCCCCCCCCCCCCCCTCAGTTACTTCTTTTCGATGCTCTGGGTCTTTTTGGAGATCTGTGCTCTTTGCTAAAGTTTTCCGTTTTACAGCTCTTTTGTTCTACAGTCAACATTAATAACCATCATTATCTAAATATTCTTAAGTAATTCTAACTCATCGGTTGTCCCAAATTTTTTGGTACACAATATTTCACACAAAAAAGTAATTAATTAATTGCTTTTAAGAACTAACTAAAATATCCTGTAATATATTTTAAATCATGTTTTAAAAGTGCCTTAATTTAAAAACTCTAAATTAACAAACATTTTGTAGTAACGTTAAAAACAATTACTCCAAAAATTTTTTTTTTTTACAATGAGTGAAGAATTCTAATTTTAACGCTTTGACTAACAATATTATTCTCTCTGAGGGGGGGGGGAAAGAACTTTAATACATTAACATTTTAAAGTTTTAGCTTACTTCAACTTACTTGAAGTACGTAAATACTTTAACACTTTACCGACCGATAGCCTAATTAATTGGCTTTTTGTTGCCGATGCTTACCGACCGATCGCCTATTAATCGGCTTTTTATTTTAACGATTAAAATATAGGCTATCAATCGGTAGCCATTGCGATAAACAATTGCCATTTGCTATATCATCTGCATTTTATTAATAGTCTTAAAGTTCATTGCTCACTAGACCTCACTTTCACCGGGACTTAAAGGACCTTCAATTAAAGCCAAAAAAGTTGAGTATTATTCTTTGAAGAAGGCGCTTTCAACATTTTGCAAAAAGACCAGAAAGTTGATAGCGCTGCCACTGGTTGAATGCGATGATATAAAAACTTTTTCGAAACATGTTTAAAGTACATCATATCTGTACCTTACTTTTTCTCCTTTTTTTGACTGCTTATTTAATTTTTTATTAGTTGTATTTTATAGTAATCTAAATGTGACAGTTTTCAGCTGGGTTTGACGCCAATTTTTCAACTATATTTTACGATTATCGATTTTGACCCTAAAATTAGCAAATACAGTCGACGCTCGATATAACGACTAACTGCGTCCCACTGAAAAGGTCTTTATAACGAGTGGTCGCTATAAGAGGTAGAATTTTCTTTAAAAAATATACATGCATCATGCATATTCAGTTTTTCCATAAAATTGATAATTTTAAAAAATTCCAACTAAATGCTCAAATTATTTTTAATCATTGGAATTTCAAAAAAAAAAATATCAGTGCCAAATATTATAACAAAATATTAACTGATTTTAAAGTAGAAAGTATAGGGATAAAATTACATTCACACAACTGGAAGAAGAGCTTCTGAGCTGACATGACACCTAGTAGGGTCTCTGTATTCGATTAGACGATTCAGAAAGGGCGCTTAACTTAACTTAATCCTTTTAAAACTTAAATCCTTTCTTTATCAAAATTTCAAGTAAGGAACTTTTTTTTTTCAGTTACAGTCACGATGAAAGTGCTTCTTCTTGCTTATTTTATTTAAAAAAATAAATATGTGGCTTATATTCAGCACAGTTACGGTTTCGGAATGAAAAGGTGTCACCTCAGATCGTAATAAAATCAATGATAAATCAATAAATTTTGCTTCAATTTTTCTGAAACTTTCAGGAAACATTTTAAAGAATTTATTTTACTACTTAAGCTAAAAAAAATTTTTTTGGCGTTTTTCAAGATTTTTGGGTACTGGCTCCCCTTAATAAGCGCTTTTTTTTGGTAGGGAGGAGGCGGACGGGGGTAAAATTTTGCTCCGGAATTATATTTCTGATGCTGCTTAGGGAATTGAGTGAATAAATATAACAGATTTTGAGAGTATTTAAAACTTTATTTTAACTTCCATTAAAGCTCTTTCTTGAAAAGGAATACGTTTGACAGAAAATAATCGGATTAACTAGCACAACAAATGATTCAAAGAAAATAACAGCTTATTTCGTGCATCTTCTAAATCTGAACAAATGCCATTATAGTTTCGAAAAGGATATTTTTTGATATTCTAGCAGAGGAATTTGCAAGCGATAAAAAGTACAATAATTACGGTAGAGAGGAACATGTCAAAATCACAAATCACAAACGCCTGCACGTGGTTAAGCGTCTACTGCAAAGTAGACACTTAACTAATATCAAAAATCCTTTACTAAAATCCTTTACTATTACTAATATCAAAAATCCTTTTCAACGTTTCCTTTCATCAACGTGCTGCGTTATATCGTGTGAATTTAAACTGGAATTTCTCACATATACAGTAAACCTATCAATGCTTGGGGTAGAACGTTCGCAATTTGAAGTGAGATGAAACAATTGCTTGGGGATGCACTTTAGATTGCTGTGCACTTTTTTATCAACTAATAGTAAATAGTAAAAATAAGATAAGCGATCGCTCTCTACCACACTCCAGAAAAACATCAACCACTACTCTTTTTAGACAAACTAGAGGAGAATCTAACGCTTTTTCTAATGCACGTGTTTATAGGCCACAAACGCGCAATATTTAAGAAACAAAACTCTTATCTTTTGCTTCAATATTTTCATAAATGTTAGTTTAAGATTTAAGATTTTATTTTTAAATGTAAGTATTTTTTTACTGGACAAGAAATTGTCTGTTATTTTCGATAAAACGATCTTAAAGAGCGCTTTCTTTTTATAATAGGTTACCTAGACAACGCATTCTGAAACTTTATAATAATGTTTTCAAATTAAATGTTTTTTTTTTTTGAATAATTTATAGAATTATAAAGCATTAAGTAAGTGTTTTTTTGAAGTGGAAAAGAACTTTATGCCTCGAAAGTTTATAAATATTTTGTAAGTAATGACATTTAGTTATTTTGATTTTGTAATATTTACGGTTTTATTCTCAGAAAAAACTCATTTTTAGCCTAATGTCCCGTGAAAGTAAAAAAAAAGAAAGAAAGTATGAAAGAAAACAATGTATCGCAATGTTAGTAATTAAATGAAGATTGAAAAAAAATGAAAATAGGGTTTTGAGAAGGAGAAAAGGTGGGTCTGTTGGTCTGTCTGTCAGCCCTTAATGACTTTTGAGATGAACTGTCCGATTCCGAAGTTTTTTCTTTTTTGCATTTGAAAGATCTCGGCGAGGACATGTCATTTCCATTTTATTTCTTGATTTGAACAATTTTTCTTTCAATATTAAACAGTTAAAAAAAATGAACATTATTTAACTGTTAAAGTTAAATAATACTTTAACAGTTAAATAGTAGCCGTTCATAAATGATGTCACGCTTTTTTCCTATATATTTGAGCCCCCTCCCCTTTGTCACAATGTCACACTTCTTCTTACCCCCTCCCCTCCACATGTCACACTTTGTGACAATATCACGAATCCCCCTCCCCCCTCGAAGCGTGACATCATTTATGAATGATCCCTAAGTGGAAATTTGAATCATATATAAACCTTGCTCTAACAGACGGATTTGCTTGAATCAAATTTTAGCGGAAAGAGCTTAAGACATAAAACATGTACAGTTACCAAGTTCATCCAAAACTAAACAAGCCTATTTTCCTATGAAATTTTTTTATCGGAATTTTTAAAGATGAAAGAAGCTTCTGGGAAATGTTAAAAACCAATACCAGTTATTTCTTTTCTCTTTTTTTTCATTTTCCTTGCATGTGGATTACTTATCTGATATTCATAGGCTAATAAACTTAAAGTCAATTTGGTCACTTTATAACTGTTCATTTACTTTCCTTTTCTTCTTGGTCTTACAACTTTTACTTCGTGTTGGAAACATGACAGGGTTTCGTATAATGTATGAATCAGAGTCATATGGCTTAGTTTCATATTGCTTTAAAGAAGCCAGGAAAATAACTGCAGAAAAACACATTATCTGCTGAAATTTTCATTGAATAGAGTTTTCTTCGAAACTCCCTTCTCTGTTCCTGCTGGAAGATGTAACAAATAGAAGGTATTCCAGTCATACTACTAATGAAAAATATTAAACGCTAGTACCTTCCAGGTAGGTGATTGGAAAGTAACAAGGCGTGGCTAGGAAAATGACAAATTTTCGTGTGACATACGATTGCCGTGGTAGCCTAGTGATTAGGGCGTGGTTATTCAACCCGAAAGGTTTGGGTGTTGGAACCTGACCCGCTGAAGACCCACCAAGTACAATTGGGGGTACGTGCATGTAAAATCAGTGGACCCTGAAATCCCGAGGCAGTTCCAAGGGTACCAAAGGCTGGAGATAATTTCCCTCCCCTTTAATCGTAGGTCTAAAAAGGGAGGTGTTGTAGGTGTGGTGGCATCATCTGGTGTCTTTCGACATTAGAGCCATGACCTAGTTAACTTGCACCAGCTCCTTTAGCGTACACGGACGTACTACCGCGTGTTAAAGTTAATGCTGGTCCCCTATTAGGGAGGTGACCTTTCACAAATGGCCAGCAATTCCCGTGGCCTTGAAAAGGGCGAATGCCGACAAGGCAAAGGCCTTCACATTGAGAATAAACAAATGAGTGACATAAAAACCTATATTTAAGATTTTTGGAATCATGCCTTGATCTTTTGCTCTAGAAGTGCTTTCACACTTTAAGATACAAAAAAAAAAAAAAAAGAGAGAACAATAAAAAAAGGCATAGCGTATTTAGTGAGCTAGTATTTATAGCAAATATCTTTTGCAACGTACCAAGAAAACAACATTTTGAACTTTAAATTCATTTTTTAAATGCCATCTATTGTTAAGACCACTGGGTAAATGTTGTACCACTGTTTAATTTTGTCCCGCAGCGGACCAGTCGTTACAAGCTCGGTTCCCGCAAAACACCGAAAGTGAAGCAACATTGACTGAGGTCAGTGTTTGGGAGGGTGACAACCTCTCGCGGCTGGCTGCTACGGTCCGTGTACGCTAAAGGGAACTGATGCACGTTAAATAGGTAGTGGCTCTAATGTCCTCCATGTGAAACGATACCTCTGGGCGTGCCAATCCCAGGTGTCGGTGTCTCATCTGGGAGTTGGCTGAAAAAATTGAGAGACCTTTCAAAGGGGCGGAAATCGTACTACTGCCTACAAGGGCCCCGTTAGACTCAGGAGTAGCGTACTCATTCTTCATCGCCACGCACGAGGACATGACAACAACAACAACTGCTTAATTTTAAAATATTAATAACAATTTTATTAATAAAATTAAAAATAAAGTTCTCATTTTACAGTATAGAACTAGATTTCTGTATCTGTGCCAGTACATTCTTGTATTTCGTGAGGAAATCACCCACATACAACTGCTGTAGTTCAATAATGAACATCTTTAAAAAAACATCTAGAAGTTCTGCAGTTCGTTTTGCAATTAAATTTGAATTTCATAGCTTAAAACAACAGTTTGAGACAAATATGTTGCCCAAACTTCATTTTCCTTGGTACGATACCTGAATTACAGAGCGAAAAATAAATATTTAAGCATGTTTAACTCAAAACAGCCGGTTTTATCATGTCTTAGTATTGAACTAAGTCAGCGATGTATTAAATATACTCGGTATACTTCAATTTTATGACAGGCAACTATATTTTGGAAGGCAACTAGTGCAAAACCTGAAAAATATCCTCCCATTTTAACCATGACAAAGCACTGAAAGGATGACGGCTAACGAGTGAAATATTGCAAGTGACATTATATTAATCTTTTATGGAGTATGTCGTTGTCTGCAGTGATTTATGACCAACCGGTGTATAAGCAACTTCAGTGCTCAATGACGTAAGGCTTAATCTTCTGCCATATCCTACTCATTGTAATGAATGATCCTATCGTAAACGCCAACTTATTAGGGTGGTAAACACTCATACATGCCAGATGATATTGACCAATAGAGGCAAAACTTGAAACACGTGAATGCTGACATGCGATAAAATTTGTTGTTAAATTATGTCAATAGTTTACAATTTTATTAACATCGTAATAATTTTTAATTGACAACAGGGTCTGATTGTCACGTGGGACTGCGGGTTTGCAGCTTTGCGAATCTTTTTCCCCAGCCCCGTCGTTTCAAAATTTTCCAGTGGGAGCAAAAGGTAGAAACTGAATGTATATTACATTTAAAAAACAACAAAATTGTACAAGCATATAAAAACATTGTATTTCCCAAGAGATGGGGAGAATTGACCCCCTCTGGAACCCTAAATAACGGGTATGATGCCCCTCCCTCATGACGTATGTATGTTTTTCATCGCATAATGAAGTATAACATTGAGCAGTTAGTGAATGCCATTCATTTAAATATAATTACTAAAGCAATACTTATTTCTTGTTGCACATTGAATACTTTTGTTGAATGTTTATTTGTTATTATTTGTTCAAAAGAAAGGTAATATTTTGTCATTTTAAGAAAACTTCAGAGTATGTTTCAACATTCAGGTTTCAAAAATGTCACAAAATCATTTAAGGGGAGCCAGTACCCAAAAATGTTGAAAAACACAAAAAAAAAAATAATGGCTTTAGTAGTAAAACAAATCTTTAAAAATGTTCCCTGAAAGTTTCAGAAAAATTGAAGCAATATTTATTGATTTATCATTGATTTTATTACAGTGTGAGGTGCCACTTTTTTATTCCGAAACCGTAACTGTGCTGAATATTAGCCACATATTTATTTAATTTTTAATAAAGTAAGCAAGAAGCACTTTCATCGTGACTGTAACTGAAAAAAAGAGTTCCTTACTTGAAATTTTGATAAAGAAAGGATTTCAGAGTTTTTTCAAGCCGAAAACTTTAAATGCAGTTTTCTCTCACTTTGTTTTTTTTTTTTTTTTTTTTTTTTTTTTTGTGCATTTCATCTGAATCAATATGCATAGGCTTTTTTAAATTTGCATCTATAATGTTGATTTTTTTTCCCACATGTTCCTGAAACCATATATAGCAAATTTATGCTCTACTTTGATGATAGCTTAAGTACTTTTTTTTTAATTCTTTTCGAAGATTTTTTGAATTTTTCGTTGTTGTTTTTTTTTTTCCTTTCAAAAAGTATTTGACTTATAAAAAAAATCAAAGCATGAAAGTTTTGCTCTTTGAGTAATGAATCAATTAAAAATAATTTGAGACAATTTTTAAAAAGGAAGATGCATTTTTAAAAATTTCTAATTTGCTTTTAGAAAATTAAATTACTCAAATTATATTTTAAAAATCCACTTTTTTATAATATTAAATTTCTTATAAATCGATGTAGCCTGACATGAGACAAAAATTGTAAATTTAAACACCATAGAGAAAAAAAATGGTCTCATGGTACCCGCCCCCTTAAGTAAAATAACCTCAAAAATATTAGGTAATTATTTTAGCTTTAGAAATGTTTCCCTCTGGAATGGAAAACTGTATTTGCCACGTTACTTTCCATGTTAAAGCACGGGGAAGGTAAAATATTACAGAAACGTGTGAACTAATGCTGCAAATGTCTGTTGACACCACACACTTCTACCATCAACTAAAGCGTAGCCTGCCTGCCAAGAAGGATCCATTCATGTTCAAGGGATGACCTGCTGCTATAAGGAAAGTGCCGTTTTTCTTCTCGTTCTAGTTCGTTCGCATATTTGATATCTTCCGAACTGCTTCTATGTGCCAGTTGATAAATTTTACTTGCTTTCAAGAAATAGAGAAGCCAACATTCTGATTCACGTACTGAATAAACGCACCTGCAAAACGAACTTCCCTAAAACTCGAATAGATTCGTTTTTTTTTCTGCCATGCGCAGAAGCGTCCAGATCTCAAAATTCCGCGGTTGAAATGTACATTTTTGCATCGTCTCGTATTCAGAGCGACTTTTTCACACAAAAACATAAGGGCTTGTTTAGTTTTTTACTCTGTTAATTGTGATTGTAGAGTTATGTAATGGGTGTACTCTATGATATATATTAATGAATTATCCATAGGATCCAATATTTTTGTACATGTTTTAGTTATTCATTGTTGCGGTTGTGACATTCTTCCGCATTTATTTGCATTTCAGTTAAAGAATTTTAATCTTTAGCTTTTATTTTTTTAATAGTAACCATGCCATATTTTTATACAAAGTATTAATTTCTTTAAAAAAAAGTTTCATATAAAAAAAGAATAATTATTTCATGTTGATATACAATATTTGCATACAATTAAAGAATTTTAATCTTTAGCTCTTAATTTTTATTTATTTACTTATTTATTTATTTATTTATTTTTGAATAGTAATCTCTCGCTAATTTTATACAGAGTATTAATTTTCTTTAAAGGAAAAAAGTTTTATATAAAAAAAGAATAATTATTGCATGTTGATATGCATGTTAATATTAATTTATGCATGTTTTGGGTGTGACATTAATGCACACCGGTGACTTGTGACACTAGTGTCACACCCGCAACACGCATAAATTTATATTTTAAAAATAAAACATTTTGCCTTAGAAACTGTTATACTTTGTATTAAGATACCACGAGGGTTATTTACATTCTGAAACATAAAAATTAAAACTTGCAATGGAACCACTATAATGGAAGTTTAAAGTTCTTCCATTGTAGTGGAAATGTATACGTACAAATGACACAACCGCAAAAATGGATTGATCAATCTAGAGGTATGTGCTGAAAAACTAACGGAGTTCAATACTGAACATCAAAGTACCGATATTAAACGTTTTCCATTAATTAAACTGTGTCGCAAAAACAATACTACTTTCTTTTGTATGTACTTTCTCTTGTATATCTTGAATAAAGAACCAAAACAAATGTGTGCAACTACTGACTGATACACAAAATAACTTTGCTTACTATTAGGCAATAGATCTTTTCATCTTGTTCGGAAAAGTAAATTTGAAAATGTTTTATTAATTATCATAACCATCCTTAGTTGTTTACAATTGCAGAGCTTAAAGACCATTAAGGCTACATTTGATTTTGAAATCATCGAAAATCCTTGAAAATATTGATTTTACGCTTTGAATTAAAAAAAGAGCAATAATAAACATATAATAAAATAGTTCCCTAAAGAGTGTAATAAGGTGACATTTTTATCGTTATCTGGATGTTTTGAATAAAATCAGTTTTTTTTCTTTTTCTTTATGTTGCTAATTGCTCTTTGAAAGTTTCAAATACGTTTTTCTCAAGACTGTTTTTTTTTCTTACAAAGCAAAACTTTCCAATGCTCCTTGCGTCAAAATAATTTTCGGATGAAGATAAAACATTTTTTTACTTATCTCCCAATGCCTTATATATAAAACTAGATGAGTCGCAAGGCGTTGTACGGGCTAATCTCGAGTATTGAAACTAAGTGACGTCACGTAGCACATGTTCAAATCGTCATAGGAATAAGAACAACAATCCCTAAGAATCCTTAACAGAATCAAGGTAACATTTGAATAAAATCAACATATAATCAAATTGTTTGTATAATCAGTTGTTTAAAAAATATATAGGATTAAATTCGCGTACATTAATTTAACGGAGATTGCACAAATACAGCGATGCCTCATCAAAATGCTAGAAACATTGATTATTATTATATTTGATTTGTTTAACTGCATTGATTTGTTTCGCAACTGTAACAATTGTTGAAACGATGCAACAATACAAATAAAATAAAACGATCATCACCTGGGTCAAATAAAATTAAAGTTAATTACCGTGAAAAAATAATTTCAAGCTACAGGGAAAAATGCTTATAACTTTTTTTCTAGTTAATTTAGAAGCTTCGAATTTTAGCACATAGCGAAAAACTCTTCCTGAAGTAATTTTTTACGGGCTTTTCAATGGTATCAATTGTATGGCTCGAAAGGATGCGATAATTTATTCCGATAGAAAGGACTATTTTATACAATGTTCGGTGCTCCACTCCTATTGGTCTTAGCGTGATGATGTATAGCCTATAGCCTTCCTCGATAAATGGGCTATCTAACACTGAAAGAATTTTTCAAATCGGACCAGTAGTTCCTGAGATTAGCGCGTTCAAACAAACAAACTCTTCAGCTTTATAATATATATTAGTAAAGATAAAGATGATGGGATCAAATTTTAGAAAATTATGAACCTAGTCATGTTGTAACTTATTAGAAACTTGAAATTAACTCATTACGGCATGGTTTTTTTTTTTTTTCCAGAAAACATCATGAAGCATGAACTTTTGTCCTTATTTTGAAGTTGGTGTTAAAAATGAAACATTTTCCCCAACAATCTGTTAATTATCAAATGTAAGTATCAAAAAAAAAAAAAATATCTTAATAGTTATAGTTAATATTTTGATGCATTTACATCAAAATATTAAGAATATTTATAAATCTACATTTTAATAATTTTTGCTTCTAATTTAAAAAAACATAGGATTTCAATAAAAAGGCCAAAAATTGCAAATTTTTTGCTCTTTTTTGACATTATATCTTTACAAGAACATTTTATGAAAATTCCATCAATGTAACTATGTTTTAAAAAATGTCAAGAAGCGTTCACTGTAGCTTTAACTTGATCACCTGCTTTTTTAGTGTTTATATAAATATTTTTCAATAATTTTGAAATTATTTTAAGAAAACATATAACCTTTTTTGAAGATTAATCATTTACACAATTCAAGATTTTCAAAGTTTAGTTTTTGAAATGTATTAATTTTATGAACAAGCATTAACAGTTAGCTCATAGTTTAAAGATATCTCAACCCTTTATCTACTGACGGTACTTAAAAGTACCCTTCTCTATAAATTCCATCCCAGAAACCATTTTTACCAATATTCTGATGGTACTTTGCCGGGACAGTCTTTAAATTCCCCTTTTTCAGGATACATATCAGCAAGGGTTCTTTAAAGAGTATTTCAGCGAGGAAAGGAACATAGATAGTTTTGAAACCGATGCTGTGTTTTGAACTTCCATTTTGTTCAGATTGCTCCCTTAGAGTTTCGCTCCAGAAAGGTAGTAAAATTCAAGAATCAAGTCACTGATTTTTTTAATGTGTTAGATAAGAACTTAGAAAACTATTTGACGAAATATTTTGATTAAAAAGTGTATGTAATTAATTTCACAGGGTAAATACTATGTGGCACTTATTAGCTGTAAAGAAATAAATACTTATATATTGATCATTTCATGTATGTAAATCCCTTAATTTTCAGTGTAAATACCTAGACAAACTATTTCTGTAAAAAAAATTACTGCAGATCATAATGCAGTAGATAAAGAGTTCAGATGTTTTCATGAATGAGACGCAATTACCAGTTAAAAACCTCTTTGAAAATCATGTAGTTGTATTTTTACAATGTCAATCGGCGGAGAGTTGCTTTATATTGGTATTAAAAACAAGAGAGTGCTAATAGCAGCACATAATCCTTTTGAAAAGAAGGTTTATTTAAATATAAGTTGAAACATATAATTGTGCAGTTCGACCACGGAATTTTGACGCTTTGGACGCTTCTACGCGTGGCAGAAAAGAAGGGAATTCATTCGAGTTTTGAGGACGTTCGTTCTGCAGGTGCGTTTATTAGCACCTGAATCAGAATGTTTGCTTCTCTGTTTGTTGAAAGCAACTAAATCTAAAACTTGGAACACAACATCAGTTCGGAAGAAATCAAGTATTCTAAACGAACTAGAACGAGAACAAAGCGGCACATTCCTTACACCAGCAGTTCCACTTTCTAACATGAATGGATTCTTCTTGGCACTCTGCCAATCATATTGCTTTGGTTGATGGCAGAACTGTAGTCATTTTGAATTTGCAAATAAAGAAAAAGGAAAAAATTTTAAAAAGCAGTAAAAATTAGAAAAACGTGCTAATGTTACTTTTTTGAAAGTTTAGTCTAACAATATTTGCAAGTGAAATTAATTAAATAAGAATAACATAACTAGAAAAAATAAAGAACTTTGCAAAAAGAATTTTCCGAAAATCTTTTCTTGGCGAAAGATAAAAGACACCACCTTCTCAAAAGAAGAGCTTCTATGTAACAATTTATTCATTCAAATTTGAAACACCGATAAAGAAAACTAAAATATGCTTGAACAGGTTTTTATCAATTGAAAAAAAGATTAATCTAGTATGAAATTCCGACGTTGTTTAGTTTTCTTACAGTTGCTAAGCAACCCAATCAATTGATAAGTTGTTTTTAAATATCTGTAGAAACAAAGTTTTTAAACTTGATCTTATTAAGAAAACAGTTAGGTATTTTTAAGTTGTCAATAATTTCTGATGTTGTTCCATGTATAAACACTTTTTGCTTTCAAAAATATTGCAATTAAGCAGGCAATATATTGGTGTTAAGTTTTGATTCAAAAATGGAAGCAAAAAAAAAAAAAAGGAATTTTTAAAATTTCCTGCATTAATTGTTTCTGATGATGAATAGATATGGTAAGCAAATAAACAGTAATTGTTTTGTTTCTCTAAAAATTAATTACTTTATGTTTTATCAAATGAAGCAATACACTTTAATTAAATAAATCTCTGGAATCTGCTTAAAATATCATTACTACTGTTCTTAACCTCTTCAGACCCCAGAACTAAGCTCAAACAATTTTGACGCAAATTTTTGATTCTCTGATTTAACAAGAAGTTCCGTCTAGAACTATACGAGCCTACTTTCCCGTATACACCGAATTCGAATTTATAATCTAGCTATATCTCTCTCTCTCTTTCTCGTTTAGCTTTAGTTCTTAATTGCTTCAAATATACCTTTTTCAACGGTTAATACATATTTTATTCAATCATTATTTATTAAGTCATTCATGTATTTATTCACTCATTTATTCATTCATTCTTTTGCTTATTCATTTAATCATTCATTAATTAAAAAATATTCTTGAAAATTCCGATCAAAAATTTCATAGGAAAATAGGCTCGTTAAGTCTGGATTAACTTTATATTTGTTCATGTTCTACGTCATAAGAGCTTTCCGATCAAGTTTGTTCCAAGCAAATCGGTCCGTTAGATCAGGAATTATATAGGATTGAAATTTCTCCGTAGGCGGTATGTTAATTTTTTTTGAACTGTTCAAAAATGAACAAAAATTGTTCAAATCATTATTTCACGCCAAGAACTTCTTCCAGTGAGCTTGTTCATGGGAACTTATATCTTGTACCCAGAGTTTACATAATTTGCTTCATTTTCACCCATAGGCGCCAATGTTAAATTTTTTTGAACTGTTCAAAATTGAACAAAAAATTGTTCAAATCAAAAAGTAAAATATGGAAATGAGCTATCCTCGCCGAGATCTTTCGAATACAAAAAGAATTTTTCCAATCGGACAATTGGTTCAAAAGTTATTAGGGGGGGACAGACCGACAGACAAACAGACCGACCGACACACTCCCCATCTCAAAACCCTACTTTCAAATTTTTTATTTTTCAATCTTTATTTAATTACTTAACTTACTTTTGACTTTTCTTGATTTCTAACGATATTTTCACGATACATTAAGCCTTCTTTCATGCTTTATTATTTATTGTTTTTACTTTTACGGGAAAGTAGGCTAAAAAATGATTACAAAACAAAATAACCAAAAAAAGTTTTTTTTTAATTTTAATTAATAATTAGTTTAAATAACAATTAATGCCCATTTTCCATGCTTAAAACGAAGTAAACTATCTGTTGATTAATTTCAAAAACAATTGGGTGTTTTAGCTTTCAAATTGCACAAACAGTAGTTAATAAACACTAACAACAAAATGTACCCAATTGGGTACACTTGGAATGAAAAGGTTAACGAATAAAAACAATGTTAACGGGCGCAAATAAAAAGTTAATAGGAAGTTCCGTCTAGAGCTATACGAGCCAACTTTCCCGTATACACTAATATCAAATTGAAAATTTAGCTATGTCTCTCTTTTTCATTTAGCTTTAATTCTTAATGACCTCAAAGATACCTTTTTCAACGGTTTGTATATATTTATTTATTCATTCCTTCGTTCGGAAACCTCCTTACAAATCCAGATCAAAATGTTTCGTGGGAAAATAGACTCGTTTAGTTCTGGATGAACTTCGTATCTGTACATGTTCTACGTCATAAAAGCATTCGATAAAGTTTGTTCCAAGCAAGTCTGTTGGATCCACTGATCTAAATAATAAGAGAAGCCTGGAGCGAGGACTGGGCGGTCGAACCGCTTCACACCCTTTTCAGCCATCAAGGCAAAACGCGCAAACTACCAATTCGCGCAATGATAAAACGGCTAACTTTAAAGAGCTCTCGAGCTCTTAATTCTTTTCCGATTTTTCTAAAAAAATTTATTCTAATGCCTGACATATAATAATTTAAAATTTCTCATAGCATTTTAGAACAATTATTCATACATTTTTTCACGATAAAAAACATTTTGCGACACGTTTTATTATCTTTGAATGCTATATGGGAGTGTGCGACTATGGCAGGTTTAAAAAATGTTTATTTAGACAGGAAGACACCCTGATTAATTGATTTACTCTCCTTGACTACTGATGAATAAATACTTTACACAGTTAAATTATAAATCTCATAAGAAGTTTCAGTGGAGCAGCTTCGAACAGCATCAATATAGCGACTTTTATTCCCAAAAACGATAAATGCGTTTTTAGAGTTCTTACACTTCGATATTGCACTTAAACATAATACAATTAAAAAAGAAGAAGCACTTAAAATAAGAAGAAAGAAGTCATTTTTTGGAGACATTATAGGATAACATTTTTATTAAAAAAAGCTTGCAAATAACTGGAATGGAGCATGTCATTTTGAGATGAATCTAAAATGTATAAGCATTTACAAATTTTATATTTTACAAGTTTGCTTGCCTATGACAAAGTTAAATATTTCTCACTAATGGAACATTTCATTTATGGATATTAAATGTAAATAAGAATAATAAAGAAATACTACTTATTTTTTTAACCATGCACTAATTAAAAATATAGCTGATCAGTGCATCTGCTGGAAAAAGTGTGTGCTGTAATTCAAAGTTTTATAAGCACATTAAAACTCTTTGAGTGCAGATGTTAATTTAGTAACAAAAAAACATGATCATAATAATATTTATCATGATTTTTTAAATCATGCACAAATAAAAATTTCAGCTGATCAGTATATTTACAGGGGAAAAGTGCTGCAATTCAAAGCTTTATGAACTCATTAAAAATCTTTGAGTGTAGATGTTACTTTAGTAATAAAATAATAAATAAATAATAAAATAAATGTTTTTTAAAAACAGCCACAATTTGACAAAATAAAACTTAACACACGCAAAAATCAAAATTTACTCAAATGAAAAGTTAATTCAAAAACATCAAAATTATTATTGAAATTCCCATTAACTAGCAAATTAAGATAAAAGCAAAAAACGTACATGATTTAACTATTTGTGTAACTAATATTTTCACTTATAATAAAATATTACGTAATAAGGTTTGACTATCGAGAAAACAGGAGACATATTTAGGCTATAATGCTAAAAGAAAAAGTTTTTCAGCAATGTAATTAAGTTGTAATATTATGATTTAAGGTAAACTTTATTCATCCAAAAACAATTTTGTGTACATTATGGGCATAGTAATTAAATTTCTGTGAAAAAAAGCCATTCAAAGATAGAATACGAGAACAAGGCATTTAAAGTTTAAATAGGCAATTCGCCATCAAAATGAGCTTTAACACCGTTTTCTTTTAAGTTTCACGAATTTATTTTTACATTTTACCCTTTGCACAACAGGATGCAAACGTATTGCTAAATGACGAAAATAAAATTTTTTGATAAACTACTATAAATTAAACCGAAATTTGTAACAATACACCATACGAGCCAATCCTTCCACAATGGGAAGTCAGCGATGTTTTGCCTTGATGGCTCGAGCACTGTATTCATGCGCGTCGGCTCGCAAGCTGCCCTGTTGAAGCATGGGGAGTCCTCACTCCAGATTTCTCTCATTTAGCTCAGTGGTTGGATCAGGATTTATAAAGGATTTAAATTTCCACGTAAGCTTAATGCTATTTTTTTAATTGTTCAAATTTGGACAAAAAGTGTTCAAAACAAAAAATATTTCCCGTTGAGAGCTTCTTTCAACCTGCTTGTTCAAATAACTTGGATCTTATGTGCAGAGTTTACATAATTGCTTCAGTTTTGAACATTGGCGCTAATGTTAAGAATTCTTGAACTGTTCAAAATCGAACGAAAAAATATTCAAATCAAAAAGTAAGATACGTGGATGAGATGTCCTTACCGAGATATGTTGAACGCAAAAAAATCTTTCGAATCGGACAAGAGTTATTGAGGGGCACAGACAGACCAACAGATAGAAAACCATTTTCCCCATTCCAATTCAGCTTTTAATCTAACTTTCATAGCAGCTTCCAATTAACACTTTTCCGAACGGCCGTCGATTAATCGACGTTTTGTTCTCAGCGCATATTGACACCGGCCGTCAATTAATCGACGTTTTGTTCTCAGCGCATACCGACCGGCCGTCGATTAATCGACGTTTTGTTCTCAGCACATACCAACCGGCCGTCGATTATTCGACGTTTGCTCCCCAGCGCTTACCGACGTTCGTCGATTAATCGACGTTTTGTTCTCAGCGCATACCGACCGGCCGTCGATTATTCGGCGTTTGCTTGCGGTGAAAGGGCATAGTATGTTCGAACCGCTACCGGTCGGTAAAGTGTTAAGCTTTCAAAGCAGCAATGACAGAGCATCATCATACTCAGAGTGAATATTAATTCCAAATGAGTCTTTGTTTTTAAGCAAGGTTGTATTACACGGCGAACTGACCAAAAATTAAACTGTAAATTTTGTATTATCAGATAGGGTTTAACGTTATGAAACATTCAAGCTATCAATTAAAGCTTTCTGTATTATTTTTAAACATAATAACATTTAATGTAGGAATTTCATGACTTTTATCAATTGAAATTTTCTAAAGTAAGTAGTAGTTATTTGTCTCTATAAAAGTCTATCTCTAATCAACCATTTAAACCACATTAACTATAAGGCAAATTATAAAAATGCTTTGTGCTAAAATAGGAGTACAAAGGTAAAACAACGTAAAAACGCACAAAATGTCAGAAAAATAGCAAATAGCTATTTCGAAGCTACAATGAAGCCTTTTCATCAGTAAAGAAGAGAAGTGCAACACACAACTAGAACGTTGTGAGTGAACAGGCAAGATATAAAAAGACAACCAGTATTTATACCAAATGGGTAAATATGTCGGATAAGAGAACAACCAATAGGAAAAAAAACAAGAAATGGGGAAGACCAATCAGAGGCCAGGAACATGAAAAATGAAGGATGGAAGAAAACTGGAACAAGGAAAAATTATAAAAAAATATTTACAAACGTCAGGAAAAAATGGAGTACTGGAAAAAATCATTTACAAAAGAATGAGAATTTTTCCAACTGTGATAAGCTTCCGAAAAATCAAGGTCATAGACCGAAGAGCTGATAATTCTAGGAGAAGAAAATTCAAAACAATGATCAAAAGTCCAACAGTGCAATGCAATCGAAGAGCGCTCAAGTTCTTTACGTTTAACATAATTTTCATGTTCTTTCAGACGGTGCTTTAAGGCACGTTTAGTCTGACCCATGAAAAGGAAACGTGATAGTTTCGAAATGTTTAGTCCCAAAATAGTGCATATAAGTGTCACTTAAAATTAAGCCCTATTTTAAGTGACATTTATATGTCACTTGAATTTATGACTTCACTGTGTCGTAAGCCCTTTGTTGTTACACTACCTCCTCACAAATGTTCTTTAGCACATCCTATCCAAAATTTAGCTTCTTTTAAGGCTTTTGTTTTCCGTGCCTTGAGTACTAAGGTTTCATATGTTTTCTTTTGTGGGAAATGAAAAATAAGATTTGATAAAGTTTTTCATAATCCTTAATCTTCTGCATTCTCAGAACGTTAAATAATTTGCAGGGGAAGTGGCGTGGAGCAACGAGCCCCCCCCCCCCCCCAAAGTAAATTTAATTAATATTATCATATATATATTTTTGATAGAATTACTTTAAAATTTGAGGCCGTGGTAGCCTAGCGTTTAGGATGTCGAGCTTCGGATCGGAGGATCTCGGGTTCGATACCCGAGCCGCTGAAGACCCACCATGTACTTGGGGATACGTGCATGTAAAATCCGTGGACCCTGAAATCCCGAGGCAGTTCCGAGGGTACCGGTGGGTGGGGATTTTCCCCTCACCCATAGGTCTAAAAAAGAAGGTGGCGTATTTGGGGTGGCGCCATCTGGTGTCATAGAAGTACATTATGAGCAAAGTCGTACTTCCACCATTGGTGCTCAAATTGAAACGGAAGGCGTCCCCAACTGCCTTAATTCCTAGTCGATTCGACGAAGGGGAGCTTATATTACCCAAGTGGCATAAGCAACAACAACAAAAACCCTTTAAAATTTGGTCCTAAGTGCTATCTTAAACTTTACTTCTTTTAAATCACAGACATAAAGCACGAGACAACTACCTCCAGAATACCCTACTTTGTATTTTATTTCATAAGTGCATAATTATATTTAGAGAACATTCTACTGAAGGAACTATATTTACTTCATTCAATATAAGCCGGATTAAACAATTTTTGAACCTCCTAGAAACTATTCCGATTCATTAAAACTGCAAATTTCTCGCTGGAACTTTTGAAACGAGCTCAATACTTAATAGTGAGATGACTAAGTTTTATCAAATTAAACAACTAATTGGATCCTCATTAGAAATTTATCTCAAAGTATTGATGTTACAAACTGCGTTGGACTTGTTCCCTATTATGAATACTGCACGTCTGGAAGGCATTGAACCTTAGTTTCTTTCCATTTTCTTTCGATGTTTTTTTTTTCTTTCCTTATATCTCAGTTCAAGCTTTCTTTTTAGATTTCTTTAAACTGGAAATATTGAGAGTCTTCAGGGACTCATTAAATAGAGTTTTTAGGCGTTGAAACCATTAAATTTAATGTAATGAAGGAAACTAAAATTTAACTTTTTTTTAATTTCCTTAATTAAAAATAACAAATGAGAAAAATGTTCAAATGCTGCACCCATCAACATAAACTATTTCCTTTTCTGTCAAATGTGATTCATGTCGCACATTTCGTAATATCATGTATATATGTATTTTCGTAACATTACACTAAAAACTTTTTGGTATTATTGAACACCATGTTTCGTTTTCAGTTGGTGTAAATTTGAAAGTTATTCAATATTTTATGCATTTTAAATTTTTTTAATTGTCTGTCTAAAAAAATACAGATTGATGAATTATTTTAGTTTATCGCTTATAGAAATGAACAGTGTCATATCTGCAAAATGGACATTTTTCAAAAGAGGCGTTTGAACTTTTTACAATTTGTTTTATTTAATTACCTTATTTGATTCAATGATTACTATAATCGATTTTGTTCAGAAAATAGTTATTGTTCTAGTCTTCTCTCACATGATGGATGTTAATGATGCCAAAAAAATTATAATTAACTATAAAAAGTAGTTATTACAGTATTGCACCAAAAAAATACAGTTGGCCTCTAGCCCTAGTTTTTGAACATTTATTTACGGCAGTATTCCCAATATAAAGAGCATAAAAATCTGAACATTTTGATATAAAAATCAAAAAAACTATTTTTTTTTGCAGATATGACACTGTTCATTTCTATAAGCGATATGATGTTCGTTAACTCATCTACGCATAAAAAATTTATTGCGATTGCTTATCTAACCTATTTTCATAGACATGAGCAATCGCAATAAAATTTTGATACGTAGAGGAGTTCCCACATTTAATGTGATAAGAAACATTATACTGTCTATATTTTTTTAAACAGACACATAAAAAAATGTAAAGTACATAAAAAATTGCACCAAGCGAACACTAAAAATCGTATTCCGCAACACCAGAAATGGTGGCAACTAAACACGAGATTTTTGCAGTGTACATACGTATTTTATTTGGTTTATAAATAGGTGAATACTAATAGCTAAAGCGTAACAATTTGTATTCTACATTGTTAAAAATTTCCGTAAGAAAATAGTAAAATAACCATTTTTTTAAAGTACTAATCTAAAAGCAAAACATTTAAAAAATAGAACACTTTCTTTGATTACCATTTTTCTTTGTTTCAATACGTTATCCAAACCGGTCTACACACGCATAAGTGCAATCAGTAGTTGATGATAAAACGAAAATGCATCTGAAGGAACCATTTATTATCACTCTTCAGGATTTATGAAAAACCCACTTTACAATATACACTGTTAAAAATTTCCGTAGGAAAATAGTAAAATAACCATTTATTTTATTGTTATTTTACCATTTTTAATTACAACAGTTGAATAACTATTAAAACGATGGTACTCAAACCGCTGATTGCGAAAAAAATCGTTTATTCTCTGTTTCTCCTAAAGAACGTTTAACTAACCGTAATTTTCAAGCGCTCAATAAGGATCGGGCGTCCATCTTGGTTGCGAAACCTTACCGGTCGTACGTTGTTGTTAAAATATGAATAAAGATTTATGAGTTCAAATCTGCATGTGTATATAAAAAAGAAGAAGAAAAAGTGGCTTAAGCAGTGGTTACTAAATAGAAACACATACACACGTAAATCAAAAACTGGAGCCATCGGATTCCCGAACTGTTTGCGAATGAGCGAACCCATAATTTGAGCTGCTGAAGCTTGTTTGTATTTTAATTTTGGCAGCAAATAAAATGATTTTCGTCCATGTACAGTAAATTTAAACAAAAAATGACTTTAGATCCAATCAAAAACTGAAATCTCAATTTTAAGGCAGTTTGCCTGTTGGAAAAGAAGATTTATTGATAAATAAACGGCCGCTTTACGTGGTGCAGATGGCCGAATGACTAGAGCGCTAGGTTGGTATACCATACACGGCGGGTTTGATTCCCGGTTGCGTTTACGGTTTCTACGCCTCGAAATGGTTCAAAAACGGTAAAAATTTTGTTTTGAAACCATTTTTAAATGGTTATAAAACCGTAAACTTTTGTATTTACGGCTTTTGAACCAAATTGATTGGAAATGGTTAGGTCCCGTAATGGATAGAAAAATGTTCCAAACCGTAAATTTAACGGTGAATTAGACAGACAGACTGCTGCCGGTCATTTAACCGTAATTTCATGATGATATTTGTAACAGTGTAAGTAAAATGGCTAAACACTCCCTTTCAAACAAAAACGCCAAATTCTATCTTTTGCAATGCAAATAAACTTTGGCTAAAAAAATTCCCCAAGTATTTAGGCAAAATTTATCATGCTTTAATAATAAGAAAACCATTACAGTTTTCAAAATCTAAATAAACATGAACAGTAAGCTCTACTTCCAACTTCTAGTGTGATAAAAAACTTATCATACATACTTCAAAATATTGAATTTTATGCTTAATTGTTATGTATAGAATAACACGACAATTGCTTAAAGATAGATAATAAAGTTTGTCAAAAAAAAATGTTAGTGCACGTATAAAAGGTTGAATTAGTTAGAATTTCATCTCACTGTTTGCTACAATTTAACATACTATAAGAGACACAGTGTGGAAGGTGTGCAAAGTATTTTAGTGGAAGGTGTTTCTCTCAACTACGTTTTGTACGCAAAACTTACAAATAAAGTTCAATTATTGTGTGAAATCAGGAGATTGGCATTGTAATCCATAACACCTATTGAATACTCTCCCAAGTTAAATGTGGAAAAACCCACACAACAAGCAAAAGTATTCAGCAGGTTCCTTAAAATTTTGAAACCTAATCAGAATATTTAAGTGCACGTTTTTTCTACCTTTCAACATTAAGTATATGTCGGCACGGGGGCGTCGTGGTAAGGCGCAGGACTCGTACGCCCCAGGTCAGAGGATCAAGCTTGGCAGTGTCGGTGGATTTTCAAGATGCAGAAAATCGTCTGCGCCCATGTCGTATGATCTTGCGGCACGTTAAAGATCCCATTTGGCTTGGATACTATAGGCTGAATGAAATTCCCAGGGCAATTTTGCATCAACAGAGTCCGGGTGCTTATCATTTGAGGTGGAGAAACTGGACATCAAAATTCTCCTGCCACGATGGTACCACACTCATTGTGGTGCCACTGAAAGAAATGGTACTAATCTTTGGTGAACGCACTAGGTGTGCAATTGACAGAAGCCCCCCCCCCCCCAACAGCAGCCCATTAGATATAAAAACATCAAGATTTCAAAGTTAAAAGAAAATTTACAAACGTTATAAAAATAACGTAGACGATTTAATGGGGCACGTTATTTATCAAACCCTGTAAGCAACTGGTGTCTAAAACTAAGCAGTACCAGTTGCAGTCGACCTACTTCGACAAAGTTGGCACGCCTAACAAGAAAACCTTTGATTTCATATCCCTCCCTTTTTGACATTAAAACTAATCACCGCCAGTTCTTACCTGGGTTAACATACATACAGAATCTCTAGTCCTTGTATTACTTTTTAAATTAGACTCAGCCACGCACGCACTCATACATTTGCGATAATTAGGAAGGGCTCAGCCACCTTTAAAGATATAAATCAGACAACATTGAAACTTTTAACGAATCCAAATTTTTCTTCAACATCCTTTAAATACAGAAGTAAAAATGGAAAATATGAAATTTAACTCTTCGCAATTAAAGCTCTAAAGATGGACATTCTCTATAGAATGCGACAAAACTAAAGTTAATGACGAAAAAGAAACAGCAGGAAATACTTCAACTAATTATATCGTCCTTTCATTCTTTTTTCTTTAGTAGTCCTTCTAATCAACTTTTTTGATTTATGGGAAATCAAATTAAAAAATAATCATGCTAATTGACGTCGCTCAATTTTTTGCACATATCTTAAGAAGTAATGAGGCAATATTTTTATTGATAATGCAATTAATATTATTCACAAATTAATAAGATTTTCTTCTCTTTTTACTTATGACTCATAATTTGATTTAGAAGATGTAAATACAAACCTACTTAACTTCACTCTTTATAAAGCATATACTCAAAGTTTAGTTTTTATTTTATTTTGACCTTATTTATTTATTATTATTTTACTTACTTTTAATTTACTTTACTTATTTATGAGTTTTGGGGAAAGGCTAAAATTTTCTACTAATAATACAGTGTCCACCTTTGGTACAGAGATCTTAACTTCAATCTTATAACTTGAAAACTTATATTCGGAGTTTTTTTTTTTTTAATGCTTACTAATGGGGCTGATTTCCATTATGTTAGCAAAAAATAACATGCAATAAGTAAGAATGGGACTTATATTAAACGAAGAAAATTCGGGAAGTGAAAAACTTAAAGTAATTATTTTTATGATGATATGTTTACTACTGCTTTTTTAATTATTATTGACCTTCCAAATCAGCAAGTTCCGGAAATTTGTACAGATACCCGCACCATGTACAGTGTACAGTCATTACAACCAGCTACAATACATGCAGTCACAAGATATTTATGTTTCTAATATAATTTTTATTTGTTATTATAGGTGCACAAGTATTTTAAAAGCCACCGTGGTAGCCTAGTGGTTAGCACGTCGGACTTCCACCTGGAAGGTCGCGCGTTCGATACCCACTGAAGACCACCAATGTATACTTGGGGATATGTGCATGTTAAATCCTTAGACCTCGCTACCTCTCCCCGTGGCTAAGCAATCCTAAGGCCTCGGCTAACAGGTAGGGGATCGGGTGAAATAAGTATTTTAAAAGCAAGTTACGGTCACTCTGCTTTCTTAATCGTGAGGTCTAACATTGAAATAAATTACCAAGTTCGCTGTAACATTAAGGAAAAAGTCATTATAATGAGACAAAAGTTTCCTTTATCCTTTACCGATGTTTCTATTAATAACCTAACTTTTGAATGTGTACATTAAAACGTTATTCAACAAATGATCATCAGTTTAGCAACTAGCTTGCTCTAAAGATTAGCAAATTATTTCCAAAAGCAAAAAGAAATTATTTTTTGCAACAACAGTTGCTTGACTACAATTGGGTGAAAAATTCAATGATGAATAAAAATAATGTGCCAAGGTTATTTTTTTGTTTTTATTGTATAAACGTACAGATGAAAGCCCTGGTGGAACCTTTTCGATGATATTATGAAATCGGAAGCTCTTATTACGCCGTGAAATACAAAAACAAGCGTGAAATACAAAAACAAGAAAAAGTTTTCCACTTTTAAATAGACATTAATTAACGATTATTATAGGATTCCATATGGCAACGCGCTCTTTTTTATGTTTTTACTTGGCATTTATCGCTGTCAGTGGCGCTTTTAACTGGTACGCCAAAAATGCTCACGCTTCCTCGCACAGCGGAATTTTAACGAATCTGGGAGGATATTTGGCCCGTCAGATTTGTGTGACTCATTGGAAAACATTTTAAAATATTATACTTATTATTATATATAAATTTCAGCCTTCCTAAAATAAAGTAAGTTAGCATGGCTTTTTTCCGCCTTGGATAACTGCTACCTGTAAAACGGCCCCGCTTTCAGCTTAGCAAGTATCCATTCCGTTCTAAGTTTATGTTATATTATCGATTCTAAAAATTTCCTCTTTCCTAAAATCACGTATGTCTGGGGGGACTGGGATCTTGGACTAATAAGAATACAACGAAAGATTTACTATGTTAGCACTTGAGATATGTGACTACCCGTTTAAAAGTTGTAAGCAAATGCATAAATAAACGCTTGAGATCTGTTTCTACCAGTTTGAGTGCAAAATATTGTGACGTACTAAAAAAACTCCCTAATCGCTCTTTTGCCCCGTATCCTTCTCTTCAGGAAACTGAGACGTTCCCTGTGAAATTAAAAAACATGCGAGAAAAGATAGCGACGGCATGAAATGAAAGATGTCGTCCAGTTACTTGGAATGAAACTATATTATAAACCGGGGAAAAACATCGAATGTAGCAAAGAAATGAATTTAAAAGCAATCGCCATTTGCACGCGAAAATGAGAATTTTCTCCTTATTAGGAAACCAAACAAGACGCTGAACAGATCTCTCAAAAGCTTTCTCTCCAATTTTTCTGACCCATCTCTGGTCTATCACTCGAAGCCGTTCCAAAGAACTTCAGTGGGTAGTTGCAATTATTTAGAGCAAGAAAGAAATGGAACGAATAGAACGAATACTCAGCCTGTGTCGCGGTGACCCCCCCCCCCCCCCCTATGTTTTTATTCGCGTGTAAAAATAAATATGAACAAATTAATTATGTCTGCTAGAAAAGGAATTTTGCAAGTGATCCAAGGGGATAAACATTTGAAAGCTGATGCATTTGCTTACGAATTATTTAATAATATATGCCAAAAAATTCCCGTTAAAATAAATCTTTATTGTCGGGAAACAATAAAGGATACTTTTAGAAAATGTAATTTTGAATAAATAAGGGCATGAACGTTAGTGGTAGTATAAGGTTACTTGCAAAACACCAGGAGGGAATGGAAGAAAACAATTAAAAAAAACACAAAATAAAAAATGACTCAGAAACATTTGCGATTGTGCTTCACATAGTTTTATTAATATATCAGATATGTTGCGGGTCCTCATTATCATTCATTTTAGCTTTCAATACGATAGTTCTATAAACATTACAGCAACAATGGCACGATAAGAGTTCTTTTTTAGCACACAACTCCCCACGTAAGTTGAGGTAAATCTCACGGCCGAACGAAGTGGGAACTTGCCGTTCTTCTACGCATCGATGGTGGTCCCTGTAGCCGTCAGAGTTTCCCCCAAATCTCCGAGAAAAGTGAGCGTGAGTCCCCCCCCCCCCCCAGCTTGGGGGATCCTTTTATAAGCGGTGTGCCACGGTTACAGCATCTTCACAAATTTCAGCCAATTTTCCTGAAAAAGACAACACTACTCGACTTTTGAGGGTCTGTGGTTGCGCCATCACAATAAAAAGCATTGCGTGGCAATACAGGAGGAAAAAGGGGAGGTGTAGAAGGCGATTTTTGGCCCGGGGTCTGTCAAACGGCGAGCCGAGGTCATCTCAAAGTCGCTCAAAAAGATGCACTTTTCGTGCACTTTGGTGAATACACTTTTTTGTAAAATGGCACAAGTGAATACTTCTTTGTAAGAATTTAAGAATGTCACGGTTCATCGTGACAGTCTGATTTTCATATACTTTGGATTAACTGCGTAATCGTTTTCAAGCAGGCCATACGACGAGTTTGATTGGTTAATCGAACTCGATTTTGTCACGTAATTGGTGAAAAAGGATAGCTAAAGTAATCCGGTACGGAATAAAATCAGATTGATTGTCTATCTTTAGAAAGACCCCGATAGCAAAAACTCTCTTTTGAATAACAAAAGGTTATTTTTCTTTGCTCTTTCTCATCAATTGTGAGAAACGTTTCATTTGAATATTTATTCATTTCTGATGCCCTCCTGACCACATGTAAGTAAATATTTTTGGAAGAATTGTCAGTCGGAAATAATGCCTTCGAGCACTTAAAGTCAACTATTTAAACTGCCGATCAGAAGTTTTTACTGAGTTGTGCTCTAGGTCTTAAAAGTCACTTTTGCGTCTCAAGTGAAAAGATTAAAGTTCCTTACTTTCTGTACTAGCCATTCTTCAATTCATAATGAACGTAAAAATATATTTAGAACCAAAAGAATTACAAACGTTTAATAAAATTGTTTGAATTTTTTAAAAAAGAAGTTACACAATTTGGCAAGAATTAATACGTTTTCCACTAACTTTTTGTTAATAAATATTGTTTGACATTATTAATATCTGTACTTATTGCTGTCACGCATTAATTTTTAAGCCCTTAATGTTTTCTTTGTGCCTATGAATGCAATGCATATGAATTATAATGAAGTAAATCATGATTTCTCTGTCTAATATGAAAAAAGTAGGGCTTGATAGCAGTATAAAAGCGGAACATGAGAAAAACTATTTGTCCATTAACGTTTTTTTTTTGTTATATACTTTATCCTATGATGCAAAATGTACGTTTTGTATTTCCTAAGATTTTAGAGAGAAAAAATATTTGCCATCATAACGATGAGAACAACAGCTGTTTTTAGTGTAACTAATATGCTATTATTCAAAACCCTTTAGCAAAAAAAACTCTTTTAAGAAAAACGCATATTGCGAAGATTTTAGTACATTAATTTTTCGATAGAAAGGTTTTAGAGAGGAAAATAACAAAGAAATTTTTCTCAAGATCTACACGTTTTCTTTTCAATATTAATATGATATTTATTCTTTCTTTAGTGTAACTTTTTTTTTAATTTTTTCAACAGCGAAATATATCATCAAATTTGATCGTGATACTTTTTGTAAACGGAATTTGTTTTTATAGCATTAATGTATTGTTTTTGTTGTTTTTTCTGAACATAGGCAAATAGGCATATTTACTGAAAATTTTTCAACTATTTCTGCACCAAAAAATTAAAATCCGGTAACTTTAATGAAGAAACCAAATATTTGCACAGAAAAAAAAATGGAGTATTAAATATAAAGCATGAATTTTAAAAAGGTGGCGGCAGCTGCTTAACATAATCTAAGGAAACGATGGAACTATTTTCGTTAACGTATTCAGAGTTGTTAATTATACATTTTGTTTTTCAAGAGTTAATAACATTATTGCAATTTTGTACTAACCAACTTATGCACTAAGAAATATCTCAAAATAACTTTAAAAATTAATTAATTATTATCTGTTAGCATATCATTTCTTCTTAAAGCCGCATTAAGCATTTTTGAAGTCAAAATCTTTAATTTAAAAATTAATAGTTTTCCTTTCTTTTGCAATTAATAATGTTCTTATTTGCGATAGACAGGCCTGAACTTTCATCACTCATGCTTGATAAGTTCCTTTCTACAGCATCTACAAAAACCTTAGTAATAATCTTTTTTGTTCGACCTCATTAATATAAAAAAAATAAACTTCTCTACGCAAACACTTTTCCATTAGTTGATATTTTAGATTCTTCCTCTTTTTCTTTGAACTACTCAAAAATAACCGTACCTAAAAATCGTAAGCACAATTTCATTAGTGTGTTCCGATTTATTGCCAATGACTAATTATAAAGTCAAATTGTAGCGTGTCATATTCGTCACGTTATTTGAACTCTAGTATAAAACCATACGTATTCTTTTTCTGGCGGAATTTATTTAAATGCTATTGCTAAACAAGGGAAATCGTTAAATCGTGTAGACAATACTTTTATGAAGCTCAATGTCGAATTTAAAACATATTGCTAATTTGAGAAAAACGTTAAATCGAAGGTATGCTTTATTATTGTTTTTCCGTTGATAACTAAACTGTCTCTCTCTTTTGAAAAATAAGTTTTATATTGAAATTAAGCTAACACTATTCACCCGGAGTTGAGGAAACTGCTAATTATTATTTTGGGATCAAGGTAAGCCTTAAGAAATCGCACTAAAAAGCTTATAACTGGCGTTCTTATTGACTTAAAACAAATACCATCTTATGCAAAAAAATTAGCGCTTTCGATCAATATATTACATTAAAATGTGCAAGGTTTTTTTCATCCCCATATTGGGGAATTTATGTGGACAATTGCGTAAAATTGGAATGAAAAAACAACTACCAGTAGGTTTTCTTTTTTTTTCAGAAACCTTCACAGGAGTGTACTCGGCAACTTCCCAAAGTTTCAAGGCGATCGGATGAATGGTGTAGTAATGTATAAAGGACAGACAGACATACATTCATTTATATATATATATAGATATTAAGTTAGTTACGTGTGTAAAAATAGGACTGAAATAAGTATAATTTTCTTTTACACAAGAAGTTCTATCTAGAAATATACCAGCTTACTTTCCTGTATACACCAACATCAAATTGATAATCTATAGCCTATCTCCTCCCTCTTTCTCTCTCTCTCTCTCCCTTTTTCTCTTTCTCTCTCTCTCCTCTTTCTCTCTTTCTCCTTTTGTTTCAGTTTCTAATTATTTTCATAATACCTTTCTGAACGGTTAATACATATTCCTTCATTCATTCATTTATTTATTCCTTCATTCGTTCACTTATTCCTTCATTCGTTTACTTATTCATTTATTACTTTCAATTAGAAATATCCTTAAAATTCCAGATTAAAATGTGTCGTAGGAAAATAATCTCGATTAGTTCTGGATGAACTTGTACGTGTACATGTTCCATGTTTTCAGCTATTTCTTATAAAGTTAGATCTAAGCCCTGTTAGGTCAGGGTTTTTATATGAATTAAATTTCCCCGCAAGTACTTTTTTTTTTTAACTTTTTAAAATTGTTCAAATAAAAAATATTTCACTTCGAGAGCTTCTTCCAATCAGCTTGGATGAAGGAACTTGCATGCTAAGTTCAGGGTTTATATGCTTTGCTTCATATTTCCCCATAGGCGCTAATGTTAAAATATTTTGAGCTGTTCAAATTAAAAAATCTATAGATATAGACATGAGTTGTAAAATATTATAACGTTACAAATGTAAAATTTTACAAATTTCAGTAAAATCAAAGCTTCGTTAAAAAATTTATGAAGTCATTCTTAACTGAAATGCTCATGAATAGGAATTTAAGAAAACCTGTTTCGACCGACCAAAAATGTAAACGTCATTTTATAAAAGGTTTTTAATTTTCTGGTTGTATAAGTATGATTTTTAAAGCTCAAAAGAATGAAGCATCAAAATATAGAAATGTAAACTGAGTTGAATTGAACAATGGATTGTCACAAAAAACGAAAATATTGTCACTTTGGAACACCTAGATGAAACTAAGAACAGAGGACAGAACTAGATGTTGTACTCTACCTGCATGCAAAATTTCAACTTTCTAATTCTAACCGCTTTAAATTAGACAAGATACATAGAAGACGTCCGGAGGTGGTCAAGATGGATGTTACAGTTGCCGATCCTTATATAAGTGAGCACAAGCGAGGTTTGCCTTCAAAGTGTTCGCAAGCGAGAAAAGTAGCCAAGTAAGAAATTTCGCTTTACGAAATTGGATAAAATGAAATAACATCATCGATGTTACTTTTGGCACGTTGCTTGATTGACCTTCTACAAATCTAGACTCCAAAATGAAGTACTAATTTAAATGTAACAATAAAATAATGATGAGAAGAAAGCAAACTAGTTACGAGCAAAGTAAAGTCTACAGTGAAACCTAAAGAGTGACGTCAGGGACTAACGCATTGAGCTCCACCCCGTTTTTGCGTGTGAAATTCTATGAAATTAATTTAAAATTAATAATTGTTTTTCTGAGTCGGCCGGTTAGGAATTTTAGAGTGCTATAATTGTCGTAACCATATTTAGCAGTCAAAATGGGAATATTAAATAGTTCGAAACTTCCCTATTGTCAAATCTTCAGGCTAAAAGGTAAGGGAATTCTCAAAAGATGAACCAAAATGGTTCAGGAGTGATTGAAATTCAACTTAAGGTTATTCTCCAATATGTATTAATGATACGGATTACGTAAGGTGCTTTAATTTTTACCCTTGTGTGAATTTTCTGTTGTTGTTGTTGTTGTTACTAATCCCCCTGGCATAGGAAATCCTACCAGGTCCAGAAGATCAATAATCCACTGGCTTTAGGGTAATTATGCAGCTTCATTTAGAGCGAGGTACCACGAGGGCTGAAGTCTGACTTTTACCTCAAATGTTGTGGCCTCTTAATTTTGAACCAGATCCCAGATGAGAGACCGTCACCTGGGTTTGGCACCCCCAGAGGTATCGTTTCACTTGGAGGACATTGGAGCCACGACCTATTTAACGTGCACCAGCTCCCTTTAGTGTACACGGCCCCTTCAGGAACCATCCGCGAGAGGTTGTCACCCTCCCAAACACTGACCTAAGTCGCTTCACTTTCGGTGTTCTGCGGTGTTCTGTATCGAAACAAAATGACGGTTTGATGTGAACTATATTTAATTGAATGATATTTTTTTACCTAAGGGTGCTGAATCAATCACTTAAAAGTGTCTATTCTTAAAAAATATTTCATAAAGCAAATATACTGATTAGTAATTTTAAGCCTTTATTTTTGATGATAAAATAAAATATTTTGGATAATAGAATGCTTCTTAAAAAGAAAATTTCCTTCGTAAAGTAAAACGTACTAATATACATACTTCTAGTGGACAACGTGAAAAGTGTTTTTGCTTTGAAAAGATCTTTTTTTTTCTTCGATCAAAAAATGATGTGTTACGAAATAAAAATTGAGTAAAAATAAGTACATGAACTAAATAGTAGATTTCCAATTTGCAAAGGCTTCACAAATCAGCCAAGAAAATTATTTTTTCGATTTAAAATGAGACAACATTTGTTTCATACAAAGTATGCTATCATACTTCGTATTGCAATCACTTTATGACAGACTTTCTACATTATGGTAAATTCTGCGTACATCGTTAGAATTCAACATCTGTTCCACCCTTTTAAAATTTGCTAAGTTGTTTATTCTTTTAATAGCAATTTTTTATGTTAATTTTAATAAATCGTTTGGAATAAAATCTATTAATATATTTCAAAATAGTTACTATGTTAGAAACCACTTTTGTTATTCTCTAACATAGCTGAGCTTCTAACAAGGGAAAGTTTGATACATAACTTCTAATCAATTTTCATGCTAATATTTGTTTTAAAACATGACATTATTAAGAAAATATACATTGAAATAATTCAATATTAAGCAGATTCATTTTGAGAGTGTTGTAAATATGGTTATAAAAATTTCAAAAATCAGGTATATGAATTATGCATTGGCACATTTAACAAACTATCATCAATTGTGACCAAATGACATTGGTAGCTCGAAATAAGACATTATTCTTCTAATGAAATGAGATTGTTCGAGTCCAAAATGACCACAGAAATATACATTTGTAATTATTATACCGTTGCTTCAAAATTGTTGAACACTAAGTTAAGGGTCAAATATTGGGAGTAGTTACTAATGAAACTCTGGAGAAGTTATTTGTATATGGAGGCTTCAGAATACAAGTGAACCAAGTCTTTCTTTAAACTTTTAAAATTTAATTTATAATTTAAAAAATTTTAAGAAGTAATTTTGCTATAAAGTTTTACTTTAAACCTCTGTACCACAGAGAAACTGTTTATGGACTTGGCTCACTTGTGTTCTGAGCCCTCCATATATGAATAAATAAAACATCCCTAGGAACTCCGCTTTTGCCCTTTTTACTATTGTACATTCTCCAAGCAGCTCCAGGTACGACAGCAGTTACGCATTAACTACTACAAGAAAAGTTGTTACATCAGAGAAAATATTTTCCCCCTATCAGTAAAATGTCTCCGTTTATAGTTCCGTTTGTATCTTTAATTTTCCTTCTCAAGTCATTTACTTTCCTCTCGTGCCGTTGTAAGAATTCTTTTAGCTGTCACTGGTCTTTCACTTAACTTCAACCAGAGTAAGTAACGTATTTTTTGCGTCTGGATGGCGGATCATCAGAAAAAAATTAAGAATTTTGTTTTTAAACGTAGTTGAGGTAAAGAAAGTTAGCGTTATCTTTAATGCTGGCTAAATCATTGTTTAACCTTTTGTATGGATAACGAAATATTCATTTTTACTAACTCCGAGACAGTTTTGACAAATTTAGTCGTGTCGTTTGTTCATAGGTATGTACGTGGGTATGTATGTGGAATGAATCAAAAACACTTAGTTATAGAGGGCTAAAATTTCGTTTGTAGGTTGTGTACAATGTCTAGTCGTGAAGCGGTCTTTTTAGCTGCAATCTGTTGTTTCAACAAGAAGTTCCGTCTAGAACTACACGAGCCTACTTTCCCGTATACACCAGCTTCAAATTTATAATCTAGCTATCTCTCTCTGTCTTTCTCGTTTCGCTTTAGTTCTTAATTACTTCAAATATACCTCTTTCAACGGTTAATACATATTCATTCAATCATTCATTTATCCATTCATTATTTTGCTTATTCAATTATTCAAAAATATTCTTGTAAATCCCTGTTACGGTAAAATGTAACATAGCCCATGATCATACAGTGATAGTACATGCGTTGTATCAATTAAAACATTATTATCATGAAATTGCATTCACTTTCCTGAAATTAGGTAAAATGTCTTGAGATAAAAATATTCATAGTAGATTCTGTGAAAAATCAACAAACAAGATTTCTTTTAAATGAAACTCATTTATTTATAATTTGCTCTGCTTATTCAGATTCTTTCTAGATTAAAAATGTAAATAAATAATAGTGCACCATTTGACTTAAATCATAAGAAGAAAAAAAATCATATTACGTGAAAGACATTAATTGAGCTCAATTACTATGGCAAGGAGTACCTGTAGCATCACTTATTTGGCCTCATCATTTTTCGGCTTCTTGGTTATTGCTTTTTGCGGGAACGTTCTGATTATAATCAGCCGATGTTCAAAATTCTGTAGATTTCGCTGAATAAAAACTTGTCTTTCATCATTCACTGTTGAAAGTTCTATGACATTCCGGGTAGGGTGATGAATCAAAGTGTCTGATTTAGAGTCCAATTTCTGATCCGATGCGATTTGAATCAATGTCAGAGGCTCTTAACGTCAACGGATACTAAATTTCATTCTTCAGATCGCTCATGTTATAATTGTACGAAGCGTCTATTTTATTTCGTAGTCCGTTGATTTTCTAAAGTTTGTTCAGATTTCCAATATTGTACGTAATTAAAGAAAAAATTTTGATGATAAAACACAATGTTGATAGATCATTTGGACATTACATTCTCACACTTATAAAATAAATAAAAAAGACTATTGTGAGAGATCAAAATTGAAGAGATTTCCCCAGAGAAGGAAGGACAAAAGTCCCCTTCCTGGGGAATCTAGCAGCACGTCCTTCAGCTTTGGTATCGAGTTACAGAATATTTGAAAAAAATGCGCTTCGAAGGGCACTTCGAAAACCTCTGCATCCGCGCAACATATAGTGCGGTGCATAAAAATGCTCAAATTTAAATTTCCCTGACCAAAATATTTGTATTAAATTTGTAAATAATAATGTAGTTAAATAGGAAGTTATTCAATGTGAAAATTAATCCCCTAATTTAGAATAAACTATATAAAAAGATATTGGATAAAAAAAAATGGCTCACGGCGTAGAGTTACACAAAAAGTGTGCAACAAGTTCCCCACCGAGAGCGAACAGTTAAGCAGATTAACTGTTTATTTTTGGTCAAGGCTCGAATAGAGCAATTTGAAAATGACCGAAAAATGTGGTTTGTTTGAAGAAAAAAGAATGTAGCAAAAGTGAGAGAATCTCAAAAGCTTTTGTTACATTTCCCCCCATAATGGAAAAAAAAAATAAAAGCATATTAAAATATTTGGTCAGGAGAAATGAAAAGAAAAAAACATTGTATACATATAAATGCAGACAAACATTATGACAAATTATTCAAATAAATGTCATATCATTATAAACTACCGTGTATGTGACACAGTAATGAAAAATTAATACCAAAGGTCAGCCATGAATAAGTAAAAAAAACTTTTTGAGTTGATAAACCTGTGAATCAATATCCCATACCATAGTGAAAAGTAAAAATCAAACTGATACACATAATCAAAAGCTGTTTTGCTAACCAAAAGTGAGAATAAAAATTTGCTAAATGCTCTGATTTGTTTTTTCGAGAAGATCCAAACAAAATTTTAGTAGATTTTTTTTTTTTTTTTTTTGAAATCAATACATCCAGAAGTTGAATTTCTGCAAAATTAATTGCGGACCGGCCTGTTAAAAAATCAACATAATGCTAACCTGATCGGGGATAACATTAAACAGAAAACAATGAATGCATGAATGAGTACTCTTTCATTTTTAATTTTGATTTAATCTCCGCAAAACAATAGAGCGAGTAAAAGCACTAAGATCATTTACTTCTTTTTATTTTGATTATCAAAATTTAAATCCTTTTGAAGGAATAATTTGCTCACATGTAATTTTATAATTTTCTCATTATTTTTGTTTTTGATTTTGAGCAAATAATTGTCATTTCTTAATTTTTCCATGATTTCATGAGGACCCGAATATTTTGGGTGTAAAACATGAGTGTCTTGAAATTCTGACACAAAAACAGAGTCGCCTATCTGAAGATTGGGTATGCGTCGACCCTTAATATACTTTTCACGATTAGCAAAATATAAATTTTCCTTCTCTTGCACATTGACTTGAATATCATTTTGCATACTTTTGATACTATTCAAATAATCAGTGAAATCTGAGACATATTTGGGATTTTCAAACATTTGCATGGGGATATTCAATTTTCGCCCAAAAAAACGTTCAGCAGGGGAGTACTGAGTGACAGCATGTTTTGAATTATTGTAATGTAGTTTAAAATATAGTAAACTGTCTGACCACTCAAACACTCTTTCAGAGATGGAAGCAATACTAGTTTTCATGGATTTGTGTACACGTTCTACTACACCATTTGAACAAGGATAATATACAGAACTTTTTCTGTGTTCTACATTCAAATTCATGAGAAGAAAAGTATGTTGCATTATCAGAAAGTAAAATTTTAGGAATTCCATATCTTGAAAAATAATGATTGAGACATTTTATGATTTCTGAAGACGTACATTGATTCAGAGTAAAAGTTTCTAAGAATCTCGAATAGTGATCAATTACCGTCATTATATAAAATTTGTGATCATAAGATCTCGGAAGCTTTCCTACAATGTCTATGCCCAAGTATTCCCCCGGAGCCAAATTTTGTTTGGGAATCAGTTTGGTTATGGTGTGTTTAGGCTTTGGTTTATTTTGCAAACACTTTGAACATTTTTCACAAAATTCTTTGGTGTTTATTGACATTCGAGGCCATATATATTTCTCTTTAAGAAATGAGTAAGTTTTTTCAAAGCTAAAATGTGGAGAATGTGCCACTTCTAAACAATCTTTAATTAGAGATGTGGGAATCACAATTCGATTAAATAGATGTTTGTTTTTTAGAGTCTTTTTTGATGGCTTAATCTTGTACATCAACAGTTTGATGTGTGAATCAATAAAATAATTGTCCTTTATTTTGGAATTATTTTCTGCAATTTTTTTTGTAATAGTTTTGATAAAGGAATCATTTTGTTGATGAAGTAGAATATTGTCATGTGATAAATTATTGTTGATTGTTAAAATATTTAAATTGTTGACAACTGTGTCCTGATTTGAAACACGACTTAAGTAATCTGCAGGATTTGTGATTCCTGGGATGTGTTCAATGCTGTAATCAAAATCTTGCAAGTATAATAACCATCCAGCTACAATGTCTGGCTGTTTGTCTAAATTGATGTGAAATGTAAGTGCCTTTGCATCTGTTAGTATATGAAATTTTTTGGCATACAAATTTTCACGAAAATGTTTAACAGCTAAAATGATGGCATACAATTCTCTCCGAATAGAAGGATATCTTGATTCAGCATCAGAAAACTGTTTAGAAAAAAATTCAATAGGAAAAAATTTGTTATCAATTTTTTGTAGCAAAATAACACATGCAACAGTCTTCCTTGCATCAGTGCATAGAAAACAAGAAGTTCCGTCTAGAACTATACGAGCCTACTTTCCCGTATACACCCAACCTCAAATTTATAATATAGCTATCCATTTCTCTCTCTTTCACATTTAGCTTTAGTTCTTAATTACTTCAAATATACTTTTTTCAACGGATAATACATATTCATTCACTCAGTCATTCATTCTTTCATTTATTCAGTCATTCATTTACTCATTCATGTAGTTATCACTCGTTCATTTATTTTTTCATTCATTCACTCATTTAATTACTTTATCATGTATTCACTCATTCATTTATTCATTCATGTATTCTTTCACTCTTTCATCGATTCAATCATTCATTCTTTCACTCATTCATTCATTCATTTATTTATTTATTGAGAAATGCCCTTAAAAATCCTGATCAAAAATCAGCAAATGTTAATTTGGTACCTTTTCATTATCAAGGCGCAAATCTCGCCGAGCAAAATTTTTGGCGATGGAACACGCAAAAGGATAACAGCGACGCTATTCCGTTTGGCGTTATTAGTTGCATCAGTTTTGGCGACTTTGTCGCCTGCGCCGGAATAATGGAAAAAGGCCGCAATTTTTTTTTTTGAACTGTTCAAAAATGAACAAAAACTGTTCAAATAAATATTTCACGCCGATAACTTCTTCCAATAAGCTTGCAATAGGAACTTGGGTCTTGTGCCCAGAGTTTACATAATTTGCTTCAATTTTGTCCATAGGCGCTAATGTTAAATTTTTTTGAACTGTTCAAAATTGAACAAAAAATTGTTCAAAACATGGAAATGAGATGTCCTCACCGAGATCTTTCGAATGCAAAAAGAATTTTTCGAATCGGACAATTCGTTCAAAAGTTATTAGGGGGGGACAGACCGACAGACAGACCGACAGACCGACAGACACACATTTTCCCCATCTCAAAACCCTACTTTCAAATTTTTTATTTTTCAATCTTTATTTAATTTATTCACTTTTTTTTGACTTTTCTTTATTTTTAACACTATTTTTACGATACATTAAGCCTTCTTTCATGCTTTATTATTATTTTTTTACTTTTACGGGAAAGTAGGCTAAGCAAGAAGTTCCGTCTAGAACTATACGAGCCTACTTTCCCGTATTCAGAAACTTGAAATTTATAATCTATCTAACTCTCTCTTTCTCTTCCTCATTTAACTTTAGTTCTTAATTACTTCAAATATACCTTTTTCAACGGTTAATACATAATCATTCACTCACTCATTCTTTCATTTATTCAGTCATTCGTTTATTTATTCATTCATTTTTCTCATTTATGTATTTATTCACTCATTTATTTATTTTTCACTTCATACATTCATTTATCGATTTTATTATTTATTCACTCATTTATTCGTTTATTCCATCACTCATTCATTCAATCATTTATTCATTCGAAAATATCGTTAAAAATCCCGATCAAAAAATTTCATAAGAAAATAGGCTCGTTCCGTCCTGGTTGAACTTCGTATCTGTACATGTTCTACGGCCAAACATCTTTCCGATAAATTTTGTTCCAAGCAAATCGGTCTGTTAGAGCAGGGGTCTCCAAACTACGGCCCGCGGGCCACATCTGGCCCGCGGACAGATTTTTTCCGGCCCGCGGAGAGCTAGCTAATGGCATCTGGCAAAAAAGTAATCATATTTTACACCACTAGTGGACTGATTCAACTTTTTACCACCGGCAACAATTAATGATAATATGGTTTTGGCCCTTGGAATTTACTGGAGTAATCAATATGGCCCTAAGGCTGGAAAGTTTGGAGACCCCTGTGTTAGAGCATGATTTATAAAGGATTGAAATTTCCCCGTAGGCGCTAATGTTAATCTTTTTTTTTTTTTTTGAACTGTTTCAAAATAAATTCCTTTGTCCCATCGCAAATCTCGCCAAGGCAACAAAACAAGCAAAAGGTTACCAGCGGAGATATTCCGTTTGGCGTTGGTTGCATCATTATTGGCGACTTCATCGTCTGTGCCGGGATAAAGGAAAAAGTACCGTTAATTTTTTTGAACTGTTCAAAAATGAACAAAAATTGTTCAACTCAAAAAATATTTTACTTCGAGAACTTTTTAATAATCTTGTTTATAAGAACTCGACTCTTATGACCAGAGTTTACATAATTTGCTTCACTTATGCCCATAGGCGTTAATGTTAAAATTTTTTGAACTGTTCAAAATTGAACAAAAAATTGTTCAAAACATGGAAATGAGATGTCCTCACCGAGATCTTTCGAATGCAAAAAGAATTTTTCGAATCGAACAATTCATTCAAAAGTTATTAGGGGAGGACAGACCGACAGACAGACCGACAGACACACTTTTTCCCCGTCTCAAAACCCTACTTTCAAATTTTTTATTTTTCAATCTTTATTTAATTACTTAATTTATTTTTGACTTTTCTTGATTTCTAACGATATTTTCACGATACATTAATTATGTGCTTTATTATTATTTTTTTTAATTTTACGGGAAAGTAGGCTAAAAAGGAAAATCAGGGTTTATGTTCTTAACTGTAGGTTTGTTAAGAATTGTGTTTTGAAGTGTGCCAAATGCATCCTGACAATCTTGGTTCCAAATAAAAGGAATATGTTTTTTGGTTAAGTTGACAATAGGTTTTACAATGTCAGCATAGTTGAAAATTAAATGTCTGAAATAATTCATCATTCCTAAATAAGATTGGACTTGTTTTTGATTTTTAGGAATGTGTAAACTACATAACTTTGTTTATATTGTCATCAGAGGGTGAGAAACCATTTTTATTGACAGAAAATCCTAAATAAGTGATTGATGATTTACATAATTGTAATTTTGCAGGATCCAAAGTTAAATTGAATTTTGTGAGTCTGTCAAAAACTTTTTGAAGGATAATTTTGAGATCAGCAATGGAATCTGCAGCTATGATAATGTCATCTAGAAAATACTGCACATTGGGACCTTTAATATCATTGAAAACTTTTTCCATTAACATTCCAAAGTATGAAGTACTGTTTTGTAAACCTTGTGGTAGTCTCAGTGGGTGAAATCTACCAAGTTCTGAGCAGAATGCTAATTTTTCTTTGTCAGAGTTTTTGAGCTTAATTTGAAAAAAAAGCAGATTTAAGATCAAGTACACAATAAAATTTCTTTCCTGCAATGTTATGAAGAATGTCATTTATTTTAGGTAAGCATATTTTCAATGATTCTGTGATGGAGTTTAATAGTCGATAATCAATGACTAGTCTCCATTTTAATTTTTTTTGGATCATTACCAGGAATATTTTTTTTTCTTTACAAATATTATGGGAAAACTGTAGTGACCGAGTGAAGGTTCAAGAATACCAGCATCAACTAATTTTGCAATTTCATGCTGAGCAAAATCTTTTGCAATCTTTGGAATGGGATATGCCTTATTTTGCAATGGAAAATTATGTAAAAGCTTTAACTCTGGTATGACAGCATCAGTACAACCAAGAGTTTTAAAGGATTTTGAAAAAACTTGATAATTGTTCATTAATAATTGCAATATTTCTTTTTTGTGTGTGTGGTTTAAGTGTGAAAGATCAAAATCATTAGCATTCAATTCGTCTTGTCTAAGTTTGATGATATCCTGCATAGTTAAATTGTTTACTTGAAAAATTTGATCTTTATTATACTGCTGAGAATCGGATGTGTTGAATTTGAAGTCTTTTACAGAAAATGCTTCCCCAACCTTAGATGATTTTCTCAATATTATATTTTCCTGAGTATTGTTCTCGAAAATTGTGAAAATATATTTGTTCTCATTTACAATATGTATAGAGTTATTATCAAAAAATTTTGGCATGGGTGAGAAAATAATTTCTTTTTCATTTTGATGATTTGGAGGAATTTCTAATTTGACAATTTTTGAGGTCATGGGGTCTAAAGTCACATTGTTTACACTTTTGACAAGATGATCATATTTTGCATCTGAGATGTTGTTTACATGAGATAAGTCTGTTTTTGATAAGTTTTCCTCAAACTCAAAGTGTGAGTTATCAATAGTTAGTCTTTTGTTTGGAATATCAATTAATATTTTATTTCTTTGTATGAAATCATATCCAAGTATGATTTCATAATTGACATTCCAATTTTCACTAGTGACAAAAAAAAAGATTTGAGAACCATTTGTTTTTGATTTTGAATTTTATGTTTATCGCAGAAAGGTTGGTTGTTAATCGTGTGAATTCTTACTGATCGTGATAGATATTCAACTTTGCATGATTGTTTTATGCGGTTCAAAACACTAGGTTGAATTAAACTCAAATTTGCACCGGTGTCTAAAAGAGAATCAATTGAATCCTTACCAAATTTCAGCTTAATTATTGGAAGTCCCATACATTTTTGATCAAAAGAAAATGACATTACAATTTTTTCTGTGGTTTCATTTGGTTTGTCAGAAATACCTGATTGAGTTGAGCTTGAGATGTTTTGATCATTACTGTTTACAATTTTGTCTTTTTTTTTTTTTGTACATTTTTTTCATAGCTCCATTTTATTTTTTTGTGGGCCCTTACAGTTGTTTTTGAGCTGTTTGATTTCTTTATTTGGTAAGAACCCTTTTTTAGTTTAAATTTTGCTGTCTATATGGGTGATTTCTGTTGTTTTGAAATCTTGGTCGAAATGAGTTGCGCCTTCTATTTCCCCTGTTGTTTCGAAAATTGTTTTGCTGATAATTAAATTGCCTGGGTCTAAGGTTTTGTTGACCAAAATGTGTTTGATTAGTTTGAGGTTTTGGAAAATACCAACATTTAGTGGTTAAATGAGCTTTGCCACATATGTGACAAGAGATTTGATTATGATGTTGTTTGCTGAATGTATTAGCAGATGTTGAAGGAATGGGATTAAAATTGTCTGATGTGGTTACATTGCTTACAGATAACTGATTTATGGAATTTATTTTGTCAGACAAATTTTGTATTTGCTGATTACTTTCAATTTGATGTCTTATTAGGGTATTAATGTCAGAACTTGTGAAGCAATTTGGATTGTCATGATTGTCGCCAAAAGCTTTTTCAACATTTATGGCATGTTTTACTGCTTCAGCAAAAGAAGAAGGACCAAGAATTTTTACTTGAGTTTTGATGTCTGGTCTAAGAGCCTCTATAAATTTAGATTTTTTTAGCTTTTCAGTTAAGTCCAGAAAATTTACATCAGTAGAGTCATTTGAATTCAAAAATTTCTGAGCACAAATATCAATTTCTTCACTTAATTGTTTAACTGATTGATTTGGTTTTTGGGTTATTTTATTGAATTTATCCTGAATAGATTCAAATGATTGAGTTTTGTTAAATTTATTTGCCAAATTTTGTGTTAATTTATCAAAGTCTGTTTCTTTTGAAGCTGAGGGATCATTTATTAGAAATTGAAGAGCTTTTTCTTTGAGATGTAATTTTAATATAAGCATCTTCTTCTGAGTAGACCATTGCTCAAGTTCAGCAATTTGATTTAATTGGGTTATGAAAAATTCAAAATTGTCTTCTTCATTTCCACAAAAATTGGGAATGGAGGTAGCTAAGCTCATAGCCATAATTTTGGAATTTTTGGACTTACTCATATATTGTGAGTGAAAATACAAATTTTCTTAACACAAAATAGTATACAAAATATAGAAAGGCAAAATTGAAAAAATATTACTCAAATTCATAACAGTTCAAATCAAAATAATTGCAAACAAGATATTTCAAAATTCATAAAAGCAAAATGGAAAATAAAATCTGTGATTTTTTTTTTTTTTTTGCTATAAATCAATGACATTATATAGTTTGAGATATTGATTCAAGGTTTTATTATTTCATGTATATTTGATTAATTAAAAAATAAACCCAGAAACTAACCCGAAAAAAAAATTAAAATTTTTCGTACACGGCACCATACTTTATGTTATGGTAAAATGTAACATAGCCCATGATCGTACAGTGATAGTACATGCGCTGTATCAGTTAAAACATTATTACTATGAAATTGCATTCACTTTCCTGAAATTAGGTAAAATGTCTTGAGATAAAAATATTCATAGTAGATTCTGTGAAAAATCAACAAAAAAGATTTCTTTTAAATGAAACTCATTTATTTATAATTTGCTCTGCTTATTCAGATTCTTTCTAGATTAAAAATTTAAATAAATAATAGCAAAATAATAATGCACCATTTGACTTAAATCATAAGAAGAAAAAAAAACATATTACATGAAATACATTAATTGCAATTACTATGGGAAGGAATACCTGTAGCATCACGCTACATTCTTTTTTATTCAAATAAACCACATTTTTCGGTCATTTTCAAATTGCTCTATTCGAGCCTTGACCAAAAATAAACAGTTAATCTGCTTAACTGTTCGCTCTCGGCGGGGAGCTTGTTGCACACTTTTTGTGTAACTCTACGCCGTGAGCCATTTTTTTTTATCCAATATCTTTTCATATAGTTTATTCTAAATTAGGGGATTAATTTTCACATTGAATAACTTCCTATTTAACTACATTGTTATTTACAAATTTAATACAAATATTTTGGTCAGGGAAATTTAAATTTGAGCATTTTTATGCACCGCACTATATGTTGCGCGGATGCAGAGGTTTTCGAAGTGCCCTTCGAAGCGCATTTTTTTCAAATATTCTGTAACTCGATACCAAAGCTGAAGGACGTGATGCTAGATTCCCCAGGAAGTGGGACTTTTGTCCTTCTTTCTCTGGGGAAATCTCTTCAATTTTGATCTCTCACAATAGTCTTTTTTATTTATTTTATAAGTGTGAGAATGTAATGTCCAAATGATCTATCAACATTATGTTTTATCATCAAAATTTTTTCTATGAGTCAATTACGTACAATATTGGAAATCTGAACAAACTTTAGAAAATCAACGGACTACGAAATAAAATAGACGCTTCTTACAATTATAACATGAGCAACCTGAAGAATGAAATTTAGTATCCGTTGACATGAAGAACCTCTGACATTGATTCAAATCGCATCGGATCAGAAATTGGACTCTAAATCAGACACTTTGATTCATCACCCTACCCGGAATGTCATAGAACTTTCAACAGTGAATGATGAAAGACAAGTTTTTATTCAGCGAAATCTACAGAATTTTGAACATCGGCTGATTATAATCAGAACGTTCCCGCAAAAAGCAATAACCAAGAAGCCGAAAAATGATGAGGCCAAATAAGTAATGCTACAGGTACTCCTTGCCATAGTAATTGAGCTCAATTAATGTCTTTCACGTAATATGATTTTTTTTCTTCTTATGATTTAAGTCAAATGGTGCACTATTATTTATTTACATTTTTAATCTAGAAAGAATCTGAATAAGCAGAGCAAATTATAAATAAATGAGTTTCATTTAAAAGAAATCTTGTTTGTTGATTTTTCACAGAATCTACTATGAATATTTTTATCTCAAGACATTTTACCTAATTTCAGGAAAGTGAATGCAATTTCATAATAATAATGCTTTAATTGATACAGCGCATGTACTATCACTGTATGATCATGGGCTATGTTACATTTTACCGTAACAATCCCGATCAAAAAATTTCATAGGAAAATAGGCTCGTTAGTTCTGGATGAACTTTCTATTTGTACATGTTCTACGTCATAAGAGCTTCCCGATAAAGTTTGTTCCAAGCAAATTGGTCCTTTAGATCAGGATTTGTATAGGATTGAAATTTCCCCGTAGGCAGTATGTTAATTTATTTCGACCTGTTCAAAAATGAACAAAAATTGCTCAAATCAATATTTCACGCCAAAAACTTCTTCCAGTGAGTTTATTCATTGGAACTTGGATCTTGTACCCAGAGTTTACGTAATTTGCTTCATTTTCGCCCATAGGCGCTATGTTAAAAATTTTTGAATTGTTCAAAATTGAACAAAAAATTGTCCAAATCAAAATGGCCCAATCAATTTGGAAATGAGATGTCCTCGCCGAGATCTTTCGAATGCAAAAAGAGTTTTTCGAATCGGATAATTCGTTCAAAAGTAATTAGGGAGAGTGCAGACAGACCGACAGACCAACCGACAGACCCACTTTTTCCCCCATCTCAAAACCCTACTTTCATTTTTTTTTATTTTTCAATGCTTTATTATTTTTATTTTTTTTACTTTTACGGGAAAGTAGGCTAAAAAGAACTCTTTGCTTGTTTTTGGTGTCAAATCTAATTTTGTTTCAAAATACTTTTCTTCAGTACATCACTCAATCAGGTTCGGAAGTTAGATAAATTTTCGACACATTGGAATATTTTGCTAAATTTATCGCCAAAAATTAGATGCCAAATCCAGTGTCAGTTAGGCAATATATGGCGAGTTTTCCGTAAAACTCCATGTTAAAGCATGGGAAAGAGTACGAGGAAGGGGAAGACACGCAATATCTTTTGCGGTGTGCACATACGCTATTTCTCTTTGTTGTGACATTAATGCAAATTTGAAGAAAATCAACAGAAAATGCTGTATTTCTTTTGAATCTGTTGTTTTCTCCATTTGAATTACAAGTTCTTTGAACATTATATAAAAGAAAAATAACTGTTTGTGTGTGTGTAAATGATTAATAATTTCATCACATTTGAAAGAAAACTATTTCCCTACACAAGAAAGCAAAACAACATTTCTTAAGAAGCAAATAGTATTTTCTTTCATATTTGTACTAAGCTTTCCATTCAGTTTACTCGCTTGTACAGGCTATGTACAAATATAATTCTACAAATAGCTATGTATGGTCTTTTCAGCGCATGTTTGGTGAAAAATACGACAGTTTTCAAATTAAATAGCTCTTTTAATGATGGGAATTTTCAAGGTTATTTGGTTTACTTTGGCTTAGTATTATAATCAAAATGTAAGAAATTCTAGAACCTTTAGAATAAAAATTAAATCAAATGTGTACACAATGCTTTTCAAGTAAAGTTACAAAAACAAAATGTGAATAAAATATGCACAAAAAGCACTACAACGCAACACATGCCAAGACATTTTTTATAACTTGTTTGCGTAGGTTTTTTTCCCTATTATACAAGATATTTATTATGTTGACTTACCAAGAAGTGAAGCTTTTCCAGATAATTTAATTTATCTATTTAATATAAGCAAAAGATTTTCCCAAAAATTTATTATTTTAGTTTCGCGAGTGTTTTAACGAGATTTAGCTATTTGCATCATTTTTAATAAGTTACCAATAACCCTGCAGCGTGTGTGTGTATTTTCTATTTGATTTTATTTATTTGTGTTTTAAACTTTAAACGTTTTTTATATAAAATAAATTCAAATGTTAAAGTAAGAAAGCAAAGCTAAGCAAAAAAAAGGCTTTATATTTATGGAAAAAATGGCGATCAAAGGACTTCAAAGCAGTGATTTATATGTTATTGAGTCATTTCTTCAGACTTTTACATTAAAGACGCAGGATCAAGTGGGGCTTCCCTTTTCGTTTTTGGTCCAATTGCGCTTGGCATTTCGCGGAATGTTCGCGTTGTACTGTGTTAACATGCTCACAGTGTATTATATATTCATTTTGTGATACTACAACATCGTAATTTTGTAGTAATTGCAAATTATTCAGACTGTATAAACAGGAAATAGAGAGAAACTTACAGTATTGGCGAAAATTGCGGAAAACCTTTGGAAAAATTATTTTTGATGTTTCAGGACTCTGTGATATTCTTCGAAGTCAACAGAGAAGAACGAATACGAGCACTGTTTTCAGTATCTGGATAATCATGGATATCTATGGTTTGGGAACGAAATCCAACAGTGTTTTTAAATCGCAAAAGTGCAACAAAGTGAAGAAGACTATTAAAAATTCTTCGACTAGAAAAAAGAAAAATAGAAAATTGCATCAGCGTATTAGAGAATGAAGATAAAAGTTAAAACAAAAGGCACTGAAAAAGGAGATATTGAAGGTAATGGAACAGAGATCTTTAAAAGATGAACTAAAATTAGCCATACTAAACTACATTATTCCATCAGAGTTCCGCACTTTTCTCCTCCAACCTCCTTCACTGTTAGTACTAGAACTTAGGGATGCCCTTCCCCGGGCGCGAAGTATTGGGATCCACGGATTTTACATGCACGTATCCCCAAGTGTACATGGCGGGTCTTCAGCAGGTCGGGTATTGAACCCCCGACCTTCCGGTAGGAAGTCCGGTATCCTAACCACTAGGCTAAAAAAATTACTCTGCAATCAACAAATAAATGTGTCTGTTAGAAGGGGGGATTAGGCGATAGAGTACTCGAAGCCGTGAATGGATATTTATTATCCATAAAAACAACAAAAGTTGTGTCAGAAAGAACCTTTTCATTGAGTGCTTTATTCGTCATTAAAGTTTGGTCCCGGCTATGAGACGACTCCCTGGATTCGTTATGCTTTTTAAGTTCGTTTTTTAGCATTAAAAATAACTAACTATGTGTTTAGGATCACATTTTTCATAATTCTCTTGATATTGTTTTACAAAAAATCAACAATCTCAGAAACGCATGCTTAAATCTCACGAAACTTTCGTCGTATTTGACGAAATGGCTTCGTGAAAAATGATCCGAGTAAACCTTTCGTCAAATTGGCGAAATGTGTGTAGTAACTTTTTTAAGTCACGTGGTCGTACGAGGAAAGAATCTTTGTAAATGACGAAATTGTCTTGATGATTCAAGAATCGTCAAAAGTGAAAGCTCTGTTTCTGAGAGTGAAATGTTATATTGTTAACAAGATCTTTGTTTTTTCATAATGCCCCCTGAAATTAATTCTAACGTTGAATGGAATACTTAACTGACTTGTCAATCCCGCGGCATTAGTAAACCACAATCCCGAAATTCCGCACAACCAAAAACAGTACGGCATTGCATTCCTTTAAAATTTCTCCACTTGTTCTAAAATTTTAGACACCTAACTCTTTTCGCGAATTTGAATTTTCCACTTCGTCATGTTCAGTTTAAAAATATCATACGTAAAGTGGAAATTTGAACTTTCCTCTTTCAATTCTTTCGCAAAATCCTTACTCCGGCTGGAGTCAGTACTCCATTACGTCAACTACAAAGTAATTACGCCTCTTAGTACTGACCCATATAGTAACTTCTAGCATGTTTTAAGCACAAAAGTTCAATAAAGAATTTTGGAAGCCTGTTTCGGATTTACAAGGAACTCCTTTTTAAAAACAAACACATATAAGCTTATGGAGGCAAATACACCCGACAATTTGTTCATTTAAATTGTCCTTTAGAGCTCACTAGCATTTTCATCACTTGATACATCGCACATCTGTTTAATATGAAGTGCTCATTGGAAAGGTACAAAGCCGTTTACTTTTAACTTAACTATTGATGCTATTATTCAACATGAATGAGTAGTTTACTATCATAATTGTACAAGCTTTTGTTCAGCATCAAGATTTTTTCAGAAAAAAAAAATGAAATTTTCACACAGGCAGTACATAAAACAAGAAAATTTCTTGGGAAAAAAATGAAACTGCTCTCCACATACTGACATTAACTTTGTAACAACTTCAATTTTTCTTTTGAGTCTTATACCAGGATTCGAAGAAAAAATTCCCTTTTGGTTATATCAAAGTAATTTTGAAAACTTTAATCAAGAAGAAGCATACAATGAAAATTTTTCTATAAAGTAATAAACTGGTGTCTGTGGCCCTTTTGCTTTCTCCAATTCTTTAATACAAATTTATTTTGATTAGAAATGCCTCCTTTAAATTAAAATTTTAATAAAAGAAAAGTTTTTTTCAAGTAATAGGATTTTTCGAGCTTGCAAAAATTAAAACTATCAAATAAGATACCTAATAACTAATTAAACTTAAGTCTGAACTTTTTACCACTTATTACCTAAACTATTTTTTTTACAAAAAAAATGAAGGAATATATATAGTAGTTCGTAACAAAACTCAGAAAGGATTATTAATTTAATCTTTAACCAAAGGCAGAATGTCTCAAAACTATTATCTTATTTTTATCCTATGACATAATCCCCATTTTTGATCAGAGATAATAAATGTCTAGAGAACGCGAAACGGTTTCTTTTTATAATTGAATGGCATAGAAATTTCTAAAAGTAAAATAAATTCGCGACTTTTTTCATTTAGAAATTAAAATTACATTAAAAAATAATATGCTTACTTTTTGGGAATCAAGTTAAACATTGCTTTAATAAAACTTTAATTTTAATGTATTTTTTAAATGAAACCACAGTTGAATAAGTATGTTTAATTCCAAAAGCTCAAACATTTACTCTGATCCCTAAACGTTAACAAAAACTAGCAAAACTAGCAAAAACAACTTTAAATTTCGAAGGCTTAACATTTTTAAAATCGCGTTCAAAAAATGTAGTAGATAAGAAAATTCCACGGCATTAAAAAAACATAACTATCATAAGAAGTTTAAAGTCGCTCTAAGTTTATAACTGGTTTCTCTTCTACTTTCGTAAAATTAAAAACAAAGGAAAGAAGGATTAAAGTATTGCAAAAATGTCGTTAAAAAGAAAATAATAATTTTTTATGTCTCTGTTTTAGAATTTCAGAAAATGTTTTGCACTATTTCCCAAAAACGTACAGCTGTAGTAGATAAAATTAATTCTTAAATACAACAAATATTTAATAGAAAATGCTTAAAGTCTGAAAATGCACAATTTAGACGATATACTCAAAAAAAATTCTTTTAGTCTTTAAAATATATGGAAAGAATAAATGGGCTTATGGAAATTAACACAAGTCTTCCGAGGAATTGTAATTATATCTTAACTCCTTTTTATACGGGAGAAAAAATTCATTATTCTCAGTAGGTTACCAAGCTAAAGTGTCAATTCAGTTAATTAATAAAAATATTTATTTACGAAAGCAATCTAAAGATCACAAAATAGAGATGTTTTATCACCGCAGTTTTACTGTGAATAAGTGGGTTTACAAGTGAATGTTAAGGGCATTTAGCCGAACCCTTAAATTTGCCTTATTAAACTGCGTGTATTGTTTAGACACCAATTTGGGGCGGAAACAAAATACTTTAATAAATCATAAATTGATCTCATTGTGTTTTTATTAATGTGAAAAATAGAAAAGAAATGGAATGTCTAAAGCAGGAAAACATTATCTTGCTGAACCGATTTTCATCATTTTTAGAAAAGTTTGTCTATGTGTTTGTGTGTGGTCCTTTTTTGCGGCAATTGTGAGTCAAGTGAAATTGGTTGCACCCATGGACCCTGATGAGATCTGGTGCTGATTAGCTTTTGGCGCGATTCCATTCGAAAGGGAGAGGAGCAATCGAACGCTATTCTCGATCAACTTACTGTTGTCGCTTATGAATTACATAGCTCCTTCCCTTAACGTTTCTTCTGAAAAACTAGTTTCCAAAGATTTCTTCTAAAAACTATTACTATTTTTTTTTTTTTTTTTGAATAAAACATGAGTCTTCCTTCCTTTAATGTCCGTTTAGAGATTCTGATATTACTTTTCCTCTTGCTGCTCAACGTATATTTTCGGAACTTTTTTATTGACTTGCAGGTAGTTTTCTTTCCCCGTAAGGGATTAGCTAGAAAGAAATATTCCGCAGTCAATTCATTTCTTTATCGATGTATTAATATTTGTTATTCGCCTGAACTACTCAAACCTGAACTCAAATTCCTATGATGTTGATCAAGATTATCCACCCACACTCGCTAAATCTATAAATAAGAGACACACTCAGAAATCTCTCACTTGATTTACAGAACTTTTTATAAACAGTGTTTTATCGTTCTAACACTCGTTTCTGCTCTCAGTCAGCCAATTGCAAAATGTGTGAAACATTGGATTTTTGAGGTATTTTCCCTTGTTAACAGAAAACAATTTAGAAGATGTGACGAAACCGAGACTGGCTTTTGTCGCAAGTCATTGCATCCATAAGTTCACTTCTTTTTGCATTGAAAAGGGGTTCCTTGTACCTCTGAAACACTTCGAAACCGTACCTGCAAGTCTTGCTCAAATTTTGTGCTTTAAACATTGTTTTTGACTATTCTTTTTTATTTTGGCATAAACCGTAAGCAATTTGTTTTACTAAAGTCAGTAATAGCTGAAACTTTTACCCACAGGGGAAGGGAGGGCTCATGCAAAACAAAAAAACACAGGAATTTAAAATATTAGCACCTTCATCGTGGCAATACTTTTTTTCATCCCTTTGTGTAAGCATGTTAAACTAACATGTTTTTAGCACATCCTTGTACGTATTAACACTGTTAATATGATAACTATGTTCATATTAATAATGTTCAAAATTCATATTAAAACATCACATTATGTTCAGTGGAGAAATGACCAACAAAAAAAAAAAGCCACCAGATGGCATTACGAACTCTATGAAAAAGGAAGGAAGGATTGGGAGACTTGCGCGGGACCCCAGTCAAAAAAAATTCTCGTTATGAACGCATCATAAAATTCTGTGTGTAAATATTTCATTCAAATCATCTAAGTTTTGAAATTATGTCTAAGGAAAATAAATCTAAGCTCCATGCAAATCGTGTCCTTGGTAAGTTTCAATTCAATCTGATGTGTTAATTCCTTTAATGTTTTTTTTTTGCTATTTAAAATCCATTTCTATACAGTCCACTGGTTATAACCTCCAAACATTGGTCCTAAACGACCCGGAGAAGCGATTATGGATAAAATGTAGTTGATTTGTTTAATTGTTTAATTATTAAATCAAATGTATTTGTAATTTCTTTAATTGTTTAATTTGTAAATTAATCGTACTTGAAAAGTTTCGATTCTTCGATTCAGCTTATCATTCCATTCTTTGTATTCATTGTCCGTTCCTTCTTCCATATTCTGGCAAGATGCCAAAACATACAGCTGCTTATAATAAATTTCTTTTTTGTTGCAAAGAGATAGAACGTTTTGCTGTGAAAAAAAATGAGGTGTTACTGGAAGGAAGTTCGTATTTGGAAAATGTGCTTTTGAAGCTTAAATCGCTGGATGAAAAGTTGAATGATTCTTTTATTGGTTTATCAGAGGCTGAGTCAAACGATTTTGAATATGATAAGTTTGCATTGTCTCAGGATTTGGTTTTACAAACCATTTCGGATATTGAGAGTGTTATTAATTCCAAATCTGAATCTGGTAGTTTGGATGAGCCATTAAAAGGTGCTAATTGTAATCTAAAATTACCAAAGTTTGATTTGCCTGTTTTCTCAGGCCAGAAAGATGGTTGGCTAGGGTTCAAAGATATTTTTGAGTCAGCAATCCTGAATAATACTCAGTTAACGAATCTACAACGATTGCAATATCTTTTAAGCGCAGTACAAGGAGACGCCTTAAGACTAATTAGGGGGTTTCCCATTTCGGAACAAAATTTTGTGCAGGCTTGGGATACTTTGGTTTCTCGTTATGATAACAAAAGAGAACTTGCTTTTGTGCAAGTTTCAAAATTCATGTCTCTAAAGTCTGTTAAATTATCTGAAAAAGGGCTGCATGATTTATTGGATACTGTTAACGAAGCGCTTAGAAATTTAAAAACCCTTGGGTTTGAGAAAAATTCTTTTGTAGATATAATTTTGATATTCATTGTTGTAAATAAATTAGAGGAATCATTAATTCAAAAATGGGAATTATCTCTTGATGGAAATATTCTTCCAACTTTGGAAAATCTTATTGATTTTTTGGAACGACACGCTCGTAGCATGCATGGAGCTAGGGAATCTATTACTAATTCTAAACCTAAATTTGAAAAACGGTGCATTGCTGGAAATGCGTTAGTAAAGGCAGAAACTTCTACTTTAAATTCGGCAGCTTGTAAATGTTGCACCAAATTGCATCCAATTTTTAAATGTGAAAAGTTTAAGTCGCTAAGTCTTGACAAACGTTGGAATTTCGTCAAACAAAACAAACTTTGTATCAACTGCCTTCGAGTAGGACATTTTTCAGAGAAATGTTTAATCTCAACTTCATGTAAAGTATGTCAGGGTCACCATCATAGTCTACTACACCGTTTCAAACCTACCCCTTCATTGGAGGCACTGGAAAGAGAAAATGTAGTTTCCGGACTTAACCCAACAGAAGAAAGTGCCCAATGCTTCTCTAACCATATAGCTAAATCGAATATGGACAGTTATGTACTGTTGTCGACAGCTATCGTAAATGTCACAGGTTCAAATGGAATAGTTTTGCCAGTTAGGGCGCTACTGGATAATGGTTCTCAGACAACTTTGATTTCAAACGAACTTTGTAAGAAACTGAACCTTCCACTTAAAACAGCTAAGTTTTTAATTTCGGGAATCAATGATAGTGTTGCCGAAACTTCACATTTTGAAGTCCGTATAACTTTCTCACCTAGAATAAATAAAGAAGTTTTTGAAACTCGAGCATTAGTTGTTGGGAAAGTAACTTCTGAATTGCCAAATTTCAAAGTTCCCGATATCAAATGGCCTCATCTAGAGGGACTCACGCTTGCAGATCCAGAATTTAATGAAACTAAACCAGTCGAGATGCTGTTGGGAGCAGATATCTACGCAAATTTAATATTGGGACAAACCATCTTTGGCCCCAAGGGATCTCCAGCTGCACTTAATTCTAAATTAGGCTGGTTATTATCTGGAAGAATCTTCTCTAAAGCTATAACTCACACTGCAAATAACATTTTGAGTTGCCATACGCAAGTGAACCTCGACAGAGAATTAAAGCGGTTCTGGGAAATTGAATCTGTCCCAGAGAAATCATTCATTGATCATGAGAGTGAAATATGTGAGGACATATACGCATCAACAGTCTCCAAAAATTCTTCAGGAAGATACATCGTAAATTTACCGTTTAAAGATGACAGGAAATTAGGAGATTCGAAATGCCAAGCATTAAAACGATTCTCCTATCTGGAAAGCAAGCTGAAGCGAGATCCTGCATTCCATAAAGACTACTCTGCGTTTATGCAAGAATACATCGATTTAAAACATATGACTCTGGTTCCAGCTAGTGAAGTCACTTCAAGTTCCCAACAATTCTACTTGCCACATCATGGAGTACTGAGAGAAGATAGTACGACCTCGAAGCTTAGAGTAGTATTCGATGGATCGGCTAAAAGTTCGAATGGTGTATCTTTAAATGACATTCTTCACGTAGGTCCAAAACTTCAATCTTCCATTTTTGAACTGCTAATTCAATTTCGAACATTTAGGGTGGCTCTTTCTGCGGACGTGGAAAAGATGTTTCGACAAGTTCTGGTGAATCCTGAACATACAGAATATCAAAAAATACTTTGGCGATTTGACCCTCATCAAACTATTGACACTTACAGATTGAATACGATTACATATGGCTTAACTAGTTCTCCGTATCTTTCGATTCGAACACTAAAGCAACTTTCTATTGATTACGCAGAAGAGTTCCCAAATGCTGCCAAAACCGTATCAGAAAACTTCTATGTCGACGACTTGTTGACTGGAACTGATTCTATTTGTGAAGCCAAGTCATTGGTCTCTGACTTAAATACAATCTTAAGTCGAGGGGGATTTACTTTGAGAAAATGGTCCTCGAATCTCCCTGAAGTTCTCGCACAACTCCCAAGTGAATTGAGATCTAGTCTTAAAAGTATTCAACTGGAAGAAGACCAAAAGATAAAGCTTTTGGGGTTATATTGGAACTCTGAAGAAGATATTCTACAAATCAAAATAGCGGATCAATATCCCGTTAACACGAAGAGACAACTCCTCTCAGTCATCGCAAAAGTATATGATCCACTTGGATTCTTGTCTCCAACTACCATTCTCATGAAAATCATTATGCAAGATTTGTGGAAAAGTCAAGTTTCTTGGGATGCAGAAATTCCTGATGAAATAATGAAGACTTGGAGAGAATTCTACTCACAGATTGAAGATTTGAAACTTATCAGAGTTCCAAGGTACCTGAAGATGAGCTCGTACAAGAATATCCAGATTCACGGTTTCTGTGACGCCTCCATCAAGGCATATGCAGCTGTAGTTTATCTCCGTGTTACCAGCAACACTGAAGAAAACTACGTCAGTCTAATAGCAGCGAAAACTAAGGTAGCTCCCATCAAATCAATAACTTTGCCAAGATTGGAGCTTTGGGCAGCCTTATTGCTTGCCCAGTTATGCACTTCAGTTGTTGAAGCATTAAAATCAGTCAAGATCGATGAAACCCATCTTTGGTCAGATTCTCAGATTACCTTGAGTTGGATAAACTCACCACCTTCCAAAGGAAACCAGTTTGTGCTGAATAGATCTAACCAAATCAATGCTCTTATTCCTCGTGCAAAGTGGCATCACGTTCCTGGCATCATGAATCCAGCAGATTGTGCTTCAAGAGGTATCATGCCACAGAATCTCCTACATAATACACTTTGGTGGAATGGTCCAGCGTGGCTTTCTGAAGGACAATTTCCTGAAACCCTCCTTTCAAACTCATCCGGCAGCGTTGAGGAACCATCCCACTCTTCTGACATCCTAGTTCATGTGACAAAAACGAATCCTATTCCCGAGTTTTTGTGCAAATATTCTTCATTTTCAAAGTTAGTTCGTGTAACAGCTTACATCCTAAGATTCATAAACAACATCAAAACTACAAGTAAATCATCAGGAACTTTGAAAACACTTGAACTTGATAGTGCAATCCAGTTCATCGTGAAAACTCTTCAAACTCAAGCATTTGGCACCGAAATACATGCATTAAAACAAGGAAAAGCGTTACCACATAATAGCAAACTCTTGCAACTGAATGTTTTCCTAGATTCTTCTAAAATCCTTCGTGTTGGAGGACGTCTGTCTCATCACCAGTTGCTCTCTCAAGATCATAAGCACCCGATGCTAATTCCAAACGACCACGTCGTAACAAAGTCCCTCATCATGCAATATCACCTAAGATATTTGCACGCTGGTCCGCAACTTCTTTTATCGCTTCTTCGTCAGAAATTCTGGTTCACTAATGGAACATCTTCCGTTAGACAAGTCGTCAGAAGCTGCATTACTTGCCTAAAGTTGAAGAAAAGAACTTGCCAGCAGATGATGGGTGACTTACCTGCTGAGAGAATTACTCCAACCAGACCTTTCCAAAAAACTGGTGTAGATTTCGCTGGTCCAGTTATCACTAAGCCCAATCTGGTCCGAAGCAAAGTAAAAGTGAAATCTTACATATGTCTTTTCATCTGCTTATGTACGAAAGCTGTTCATCTTGAAGCAGTGTCCGATTTGAGTACTCACGCCTTTCTTGCTGCATTCAAACGTTTCATCAGTCGACGCGGTCTTCCTACAGATATGTATTCTGACAATGGCACTAACTTCAAAGGAGCATCTAATCACTTAAAGAAACTTTACAGTCTGATCAAACACCAATCGGTTCAAACCTTTGTGGTTCAAGAAATGATCACTTGGCATTTCATTCCTCCATATGCACCCAATTTCGGTGGTCTTTGGGAAGCGTCAATAAAGTTAACTAAGACCCATTTAGAGAAGCTTTGCCATTCAACTCTTTTAAACTTCGAAGAATTCTCCACTCTCCTTTGTGAAATTGAAGCATGTATAAATTCGAGACCATTAACTCCCCTTTCGTCTGATCCAACCGACTATCAAGCCCTCACTCCAGGTCACTTCCTCATTGGTGTACCTCTTCTCGACATCCCACAGCCTGGGTCATCAGCAAAAGATGTCAGCCTTCCAGCTCGTTGGCAAACTCTTCAGGATCTGAGGAAGCAGTTTTGGACACGTTGGTCTCGTGATTACCTTCACCATTTGCAGCAGCGTTCCAAGTGGCTTTGCAAAAGACCTGATCTGCTGACTGGCGATCTCGTCCTAGTGTTTGTTCCTGAATCTCAACCCATGCAGTGGACACTCGGACGTGTGACTAAGACCATTCCAGGAAAAGATGGTTGTATTCGAGTGGTCTCTGTCAAGACTGCTACTGGAGAACTTCTTCGTCCCATCTCTAAAATATCTTTACTCTCCCGGGCCGGAGGATGTTCAGTGGAGAAATGACCAACAAAAAAAAAAGCCACCAGATGGCATTACGAACTCTATGAAAAAGGAAGGAAGGATTGGGAGACTTGCGCGGGACCCCAGTCAAAAAAAATTCTTTTGACGCTTTCTTTTTAAATTCTGTGTGTAAAATTTGTTTCAAAGTCATTCTAAACTTTTGGGAAAGGTATGCAAAAAAAAGGAAAAATTTTAAAATCTAAGCATTCCGGGGCAAATTTTTTCCCTTTGGTAAGTTTCAATTAACATGTTTTTAACATCCTTTAATGTATTAACTTTTTGCTATTTAAAATCCATTTCTATACAGTCCACTGGTTAATAACCCCCAAAAAATTAACTGTTCACATTAACATTTTTAATATGATGACTACAGGTATGTTCATATTAACATTTTTCAATGTTCATATTAACACACATTAACTGTTCATATTAACCTTGTTCAATGTTAATATTAACACATATTAACTGTTCATCTTAACATCGTTCAATGTTCATATTAACGCACATTAACTGTTCATATTAACATTGTTCAATGTTAATATTAACACACATTAACTGTTCATAATAGCATTGCTCAATGTTCATATTAACGCACATTAACCGTTCATATTCACATTGTTCAATGTTCATAGTAACACACATTAACTGTTCATACTAACATTGTTAATATGAACTGAGATCTGCTGATAATTAAAAAAAAGCAACAAGACAATATACCACAGCGAGCAGAAACATTCTGCAGATGTCAAATTGCCACTTGTTTCTAACGTATAGACCCATGATTTTGGAAGACGAGATAACTCGTCTTAGCGGATGAAAGTGTTAATCCTTATTTTATCACGGTACTTGTTAAATGTGCATTCTTAAGAGTCAACACATGTTCAAAGCGTGTCATAGCACATACAACAGAGCGCGAAAAGATTCCTTATTAATTGAAAAAATTTAGACATGAGATTTGTATTCGGCAAAGAAGCAAGAAGCCATTCGTGCTACTGTTGAGCCTGCAATAACACGTTTTGAACATGTTCTTGACGCAAAAGGAATTTACGTGAAACAAATAACTGCAATGAAATTAAGTTTTTATACTTCTAATTTGTTTTCGCATCAATTAGAGCTCAGGGGCTGTCCTCTAGGGGGAAACAGAGCGTCAAAATTCTCAAGTGGTAATGGCATACGCCGATAGCGGTGCTCCTTGAAAGAATGGATGCCGGTTTCCTGGGAATGCACTAGGTCTGAAAATGTTAGTGAGTAGTGATCATACGCAGCTCCAATAGAAACAGTTCTAGGTTGTGGTTTTGGTTCTACATGAGTTCCCTTCTCACCTGCAGGGGAAACTTTTAAGCACTTGGTTTTTCTTTATTGATTTTCCTCAGTGGCCCATATAACTTTATATAGATAGTTTCAGTTACCTACATGTATTAGAACGAAGTTTACATAGGTCAAATCAAAATAACTTTAATTTTAACCACCCTATAGTAAATACGGATAAATTTGTCCCTTTTTTTTTTTTTTTTTTTTGGCATGAAAATGACAACGATGCAAGCTTGGAATTAAAAAGAGGAAAATTACATCAAACATTTTTTTATATTAAACAACATCCTCTTTTATATTTTGGGGGTTAAAGCTTTATTTCCAATATTATGGGTTTGTGAGATTAAAATATTTTAGTTTCCCTTGCAGACACCGACCTAAATATTCTTAACTATTTTAACGTCAAATTAAAAATATCAAGTTAATCAAATCAAAAGTCTTGTTTTTTTAACCGATCAAAACTCAACAAAAAGTTACTTTAAAAAAAGTTAACTGGATTAAGGCATTTTTGTGAAATTCTGACAAACGAATAGCACTTTGTTCAGATCAGATATCAGGGATCGAAGGACAGACTAACTTCTTCAGCTAATATAAGCTTACCTTCATTTTTAACATTTTACTGATTAACAAATAACGTACTTAATTTATTTTAGTTTTGTTTTTTTTCGTTTTTAGCCTATTTTTTACTTTAGGTTAAGCCCACTTTTATGCTGTTTATTTATGTATTTATTTATTTATTTTTAAATTCCTTTCTTTTTAATGTAAAATTGAATCAAGGAACTATAGGGTTCGAAATCTTAGGGATCATTCATAAATGATGTCATGCTTCGAGGGGGGAGGGGAATGTTCGTGAAATTATAATAAAGTGTGACAAGGGGAGGGGAGGGGGTAACAAGTGTGACATCATGCATCATGCAACATAGCGTGACATGTGATAAATTGGGGAGGGAGTCAAATATATGGGGATAAAGCTTGACATCATTTATGAACGGCCCCTTATTTATGTTTCATTTATATGACTGTGAAATTATAGAAATATTATTCTTAAATTGCAGCATGTCTAAACTTATAAATGAATTAAACTTAAAATGTTCCACGATTCCTTAATATATTTATGTGTCTTCATTATTTCATTTCATTTCCACTTGAACAATAATTAGCTTTCATAACTTGAATCGCTGTCATTGGATTCAGGAAAAGCAATTTATTTTCATACATGAAGTGGACCATAAACCGGGTAAATAAATGAGCGTATTTTCTTAAACAGAAAAGTTACTTCTGTTTAAATATATCACCGCTCTATTGTACTTTCTGGTGACGAAACAAATGGGCAAATGAAATTGTTGGAATTTCAACTATAGCTAATGATGGTTTGAGCTAAAGCTTTTGTTGAAGCAATTTAAAAGATGTTCATTTTGGTGTTAGCCTAAATGATAAGAGTTATTAATTTACCCGAGAAGTTTTGTAGAAATGCATAAATAGCGATGTAAAGCTCTACAGACGATTAGTCAGCTTCATTATAAATGAAATATGTTATAACGAAACCAAAGAAAAATATATTTATGTAGATTTATCTCTAAAGTTTAATAATTAACATCGTAATTTTAAGACAAAAGTGTGTAATGATTCATTCGTAATATTTCACTGCTTTGTTTTACCATAATCCGAATAAATTTTTCAAATGACTTTTTATTTTATGCTTTGAGTTTCTTAAAAATAAACTTCTCCATGTTTATTAACCAAAGATTCATTATTTTTTCACTTTTTATTGAATTTGGCTTTGAAGCTTTTGGTACCACCTGTACTTCTTGACAGAGCCGTACTTTTTCATGAATCAAATGTTTCGTAAAGGTTGAAGGAAAAAATGTTTGATATTTCTAATGATGAAGTACTACATTTTCAGTGTTAAAAGATCGTATACAATGCTGAAAAAAAGTTAATTATTTTCGATTTGGTTTTAACTATAATTACTTGGTATTTATTTGTAAATCTGTTTCGTTTCGTAATTGGATGACGCGTATTAAAATAGTACTGAGGCTGTTGTAGCCTAGTGGTTAGGATGTCGGATTTCCAACCGGTGGGTAGGGTGTTCAAGACCAGACACACCCTGTTCACGTGCATGTAAAATCCGTGGACCCTGAAGTCCTGACGGTACCGGAAGGTGGAGAATTTCCTTTCCCTTCACTGTTAGATCAAAAGAGACGGTGGAGTTTAGGGAAAAGGGAATTTGTGGTGGCGCCATCAGGTGTCGTCCTAATATATAATCTAGCCTTGAGCCAAGTCGTACTTCTACCCTTGTTGTCCTCATTAAAAACAGAAGGCGCTACACTACTGCCTTAATTCCTCGTCGCTCTGCGAGGGGAGGTTGGTTATCCCAGTGGCAATTGCAACAACAACGACAACAAGAAAATAGTTCTTGGAAATATAAGAAGTACCCATAAAGTAGAAGGAAAGACGTTGTGAGAACACGTGACTTAAAAACGTTTTAACTTTATTACTTCCATACTTTTGCTAGTGATTCAAAGTAGGCTTCTCTTATTCTCTTTAAAGCCAAGGAAATACATAACAAAAAAGAAGTTTGTTGAAAAATCAGACATTTATTTTAAAATTAGAATTTGGCAGTATATAACTGCAGTTAGCAGGTAACTACTAATGTGGTTCCTCAACACAAAATGGCCTAATGATCTAGTCTTTTGAAAACTGTGGAGAGACATTGTTGAAATTATTCCTTTACTTGTCATTTTCTTAATTTCTTTTAGTTTTTCTCCTTTATTTTGCAGGTGTGAGTGAAAATGTAGAGGACGGCGCAGTGTTTAACTTCTTCATTTCAAGTGTGCCCAATTGGGTACATTTTAAAATACTGTTTATTAACTACTGTTTGTGCAATTTGAAAGCTAAAACACCCAATTGTTTTTTTAAATTAATCAACAGATAGTTTACTTCGTTTTAAACATAGAAAACATGGAAATTGGGCATTAATTATTATTAAAACTTATTATTAATTAAAATTTAAAAAAATACTTTTTTTTTCTGTTTTGTAATCATTTTTGAAATCAGAGAACCAAAAAATTGCGTCAAAATTGTTTGTGCCTAGTTCTGGGGTCTGAAGAGGGTAAAACGCTAGTATCTTTTGCATGAAAATTAGGGAGTCGTTTTCTTTATTTAATTTTATTAAAAATAAACATTCAAAACATTCCTTTTTAAAACGTCATCTAGAAGTATCTAATGTTCCTGTTTTCTACGGTTTCTGTTATTGATGTCCATGTTTTTATGAGTTTTCATGCATGTATTACAATGTCGCATGTACTCGTTTAATAGACGGCAGTGTCATCTTGATAAGTATGATATGATCCGCACGAAATGGTCGCCATTTTCATCCATTTGAGCTCCATTGAACACGAATGACGCTGACGGATTGCCCCCCGTAATTCTTCTGCATATGCTGCGGAACTAAAGAGCTTTGATGGATAAGTGGGATGGCCAATCATCATCCCCAGAAACAGATGGAAATGTTCCTGATTAGCATATCAGATATTATACTGAATCTATTCTAGCACATGGAATCAGATGTCTAATTATATTGGTGAAAATTAGCGGTCGCCATTCACCCCGTGGCGATTAAAGTAATAAAATTGGAGATTAAAAAATGCATCATGATCGAGACTCCTGAACTCCTTAACCAACTGCTCCGTTTTTATTATATAAACGTTTTATGTATTTTTATCTATTTCGTTGAAGGTTGGAATAATTTAATGAACATCTTAAAGATAAATTGTATTTTCATTTTCTAATTCTTATTATGAGCAAATCACCTTTTTTTCTTTCTTCCTGGAAACCTGCCAATATTGAACAATTTCTTCACGCCGAAAATTTTATGTCGGATTTCAACCTTCAATCTTTCAGCATCCTGTATGTACTGAAATCATTTCAAAAGTTCGAAATAACTTTAGCATGAGCCAATTCAAACCTGCATATTTCTTGTTTTATTTCAATATATTTTTTTTTATTTTCTGAACGATTTTAAAGTTAGTTTTCAATTCTTACCAGCAATTTTAAAAAGTGGTGTCGTAACAGAAGTATGGGGGTCCCAAATTGATGGATATTTTTACCACTGACGGCGACAGTCCGTCTGGACTGACAATAGCGAAGGATGCCATGGATACAAAAGCCTATCTATGAAATAAAAGCGATATTAATTTTATGACCCTGGATGGCTGCGGAGGCGAAAACACTGTAGGATGACAGGAGCACCACGGGCAAGAGTCTCTGATTGCGTGAATCCTCGCAACGTCAAACTCATAAAATCGCCAGCCAACGGCCGATGAAAAGCACCATGGTTGGAGAAGACCGAAGAAAAGGAGGGAGGTAAATTGAGCCTGAATTGGCCAATACCTCTCGAAAAATCAGGGAAAAGCTTTGGTGGATTAAAAACCAAAATTTCTGGAACACATATGAGATTTTTCCGAAATCTTAAACATAGAAGATTTTCCATGAGATTTTTCCTTAGGCCGGAAGATGAGATTCTTTCTGAGTTTTGAATATCAGATTTCTCCTAAATTTCTGCAATGAATTTTTATCTCTAACATCGGAGTTAAACTGCAGCTGCCGTTGTAAAGCCGTGCAGGCTTTTCGCTGTTGAGTAATTTTGACATGGTTTCCTGCCGAGGAGGTGCAGATGATAAGGAGCTTGATCACTGAATGAACGAAACGACGCCCGAGATGCGAAACCCACAAACCTGTTAGATCGTGTGGATTAAAAATTGAGCAGAATGCTGCCCAGCTGGATCCAGATACCGATGGTTCGTTCCCTGCACATTTTCCTTTTTATTACCTAATTAGTCTCATGGTATTAAGTTGACAGATTGCTTGTAAATAATTTTAGATAGTAATTAACATTGAATAAATTAATCTAGTTTCACTATAAAATAGTTCTTTCTTTTTCGTGGCACCGAAAACACCCTTTGTTGGTCACAACATCTATACCTTACCACTTTACGATTTCACGCGCCTTTACATCGCGAACCTGGCAGCGACAAATGGCGACTAACAAAACTGGGTCTACCGGCCACTGGCAACTAACCAAATTTTCCAGTTTTCACCTGTATCCAATTAGGCTAAATACAAACCCTATGAAGTTACTTTTTTAATGGAAAATATATTTTCTTCCATTGGATCGGGCACTAGTTGTGGATGAATTTACTTTTGCTGATCCGTACTTTTGTGGGTGATAATGTTTCTGTACGTTGAGTTTTACATATTGGAAAACACTGACTCTTGTATTATATTTTTTTTACGGATTAATGCTTGAGATTCCATCATTTGCGGATCAGAAATGCCCTTCTGTGCGATAGAAGAGCATTAGTAATAGTTATTGACACAAATTTCAAACTACAGCACCGAAATTAAAAGCTTCGATTATTTCTAAATCGGTCAGAGGTTTTCAATTTTGCTGTAAAGATATTGATCATTTTTGACAATGCTTTCACGTAAACAACAAAGTATTGATTTAATATAAAGGTTTAATAATTACTGAATTCTTGAAATTTGTAATTGAGTACTTGTGTTACCTTTTTTGATTAACCTAAATGAATTATCCTATTAACTGCCTCGATACTTATCTACTTCTTCTTAGCTTTCTCATTTCAAAAACTTCACTATACGAAGACTTAGATCAAATTATTGGGTGACAAGTAATTAAGAGTCGTTGATCGTAGATAATTTAATTTATAAAAAATGAATCAGAACTTTTGTAAATTTCATGTGATTAATTTCACGCTTCTTTCTTTGCCTGAAGCTTGAGTGTGCTAATAAGGTTATATAAGAAACTGAATTTTGTACGTGACTTTTAGCAAAATCACTACTTTAAGTATCCAGTTACACATAATGATCTGAATTAGTAGCAAGCTTTATGCAAAGATTTTTTCTTTTATGCTACTGAAAATTTAATTCACTTTGCTTTTGCACGAAAAGCCAGGATTCAATTAATATCTTTTTCTTTCTGGGCATTTGTGTTAGCACCCAATTTCCTTCAGGCAATTAAATTATTATAGGCAAATTTCGTATACGTCTATTTACATGCTAAGGTAGACAGTTTAAATTCTTCTTAGATAAAGATAAGAAAAGAGCACGTCATAAAAGTTTTTAAATATATATGTTACGGTGAATCTCCGAAATCGGAGAATGTCGGCAATCACCGGTGAATGTCGACAGTCACCGATGGATGTCGGCATACACCAAGTAGAAAATGTCGACAATCACCGGTGAATGTCGACTGTCACCAAGTAGAGAATATCGACAATCACCTGTGGATGTCGACATACACCAAGTAAAGAATGTCGACAATCACCCGTGGGTGTCGACATACACCAAGTAGAGAATGTCGAAAATCACCGGGGGATGACGACATTCACCATCTATCAGACCGGTAATTGTCGACATTCTCCAATTTCGGACATACGCCGTAACATACATATATATATACACTCAGGGACATTGAAAATAGCGCACCAAGAAGGAAGCGAGCTACAACCTCGAAACTATGCAAATTAGTAAAGTGACGTCCGGTATGCAAATGATGTAAGTTTAGTGCGCATACGCGAGTCCACGCACGCTGCACTGGCGTTGCAAACAAGAAACGCGGCCTATATAAACTGGTGTATTGTGGAAGATTCATAAACGTGACGACCACGAATCGACGCTATAAGGTGTACCAAATTGTATAGAATGTCAGGTAGACATCGAAGAAGACATTTTCAAAATTAAGTGAGTTTGAGAGGGGTCTCATCATTGGCCTGAAGACTGCAGCGTGGTCGATGCGCCGTGTTTCTCGCCAGGAGGCCAGGTCGATCATTCTGAGTGTTCTATCAGAAGGTGTTGGGAGTAGTGGACACGTGAAGGCACCCACGCACGGCGTACCGGGTCTGGAGCGAATAGGGCGACGACGGCGCAAGATGATCAAAGGATCGTGCACCACGCACTCACGGATCCCACAGTGACATGTTCCACTGTGCAAGTAGATGTAGGGGTTCCTGTTCGTCCACGAACAATTTCTAGATGCCTCAGGGAAGCGAATCTTCAATCCCAGCGCCCATTACGTGTACTGCCATTAACACCGTCACATCGGCGGCTCCGACTACAGTGGTGCCAAGCGAGAGCGACGTGGAACGCCACAATGGAGACGTTTGACGTTTAGTGATGAATGCCACTTCGTTTTGGAGACAGATGATCACCGTGTACGTGTGTGGAGACGCCGTGGGGAACGATGCAATCCCACCCTCACTATTCAGCGGCACAGTTCCCGCACTGCATGTGTCATGGTCTGGATGGCCATAGCCTGCGATATCCGCTCCACTCTGGTGGTGGTACGTGGTACATTAACAGCTTTGCGGTATGTGGATGAAATTCTGCGGCCTCATGTGCTTCCATACTTAACCGGTATTCCAGGTGCAATTTACCAGCAGGATAACCCTCGTCCGCACACGGCTCGGATTGACGGGACTTCTTACGATGTGTTCGGACCTTTCCATGACCTGCTCGCTCTCCGGACATCTCCCCTACTGAGCATGTATGGGACCAGCTGAAACGCCAGTTGCCGTCGTGCCACTCCTTGCATGATTTGGACAGAGTTGTTCAAGATTTGTGAGCGCGACTACCTTAGGACAACATCAGACGTCTTTTCGATTCAATTCCGGACCGTATTGCGGCATGTATCGCAGCCCGAGGCGGTCCGACGCGCTATTAAACATAGCTGGCTGGATGGCTTTGTAATTGTCTAATTGTTTAGTTTTTTTGATCAAGTGTATCTTTCATCTTTATCATTCACTGAAATAAATTTCATTTGAATCCGATGATTCCTTCTTGGTGCGCTATTTTCAATGTCCGTGAGTGTATATATATATTTTATTAGATCGTTTAGACATTAGCTAAAGGTATAAAAGCTCTTTTAAAATGTTGATTATGCAAATGTGTTTTCAATCTCTTGCTCTAATCATTGCACTATAAAATCACTACGTTTCAACTATTTTTCTGATGGAAAGGTGATCTATCTTTAAAACGGGGAACGTATTTTCAAATACCCGTATGTAAAACATGAAGAACGAACAAATTTACTGCTGTGACGTTAACTTATGTTCTGGCAAAGTCTACGAAATTTAGAAAATTTGTTAAGAAACAGCAGAAATTATTTTTTATTTCCTAAAAATATGCGTCTACCTTTAAATGATATTCATAAAAATATGTACTTAAGTTTAGTTGAGTACTATGATAAATTTCATGTCGGTAAAACATTAAAGATTGCGATATCAAAACGCCTAAAAATTCAGAAAATTACAGAAAAAAAAAAAAAAGGTTCAGTACCCATACTCTATGTTTAAATGAAATTAACTAACTTTTCAGAGTTCATCGTTAAAACAAGTCCAACTGTTCCTAAATACTTATATAGCAGTGATATATATATATATATATATTTTTTTAATTAAGAAAGATTACTCTTCCCGTTTGGTGATTTTATTAAGCATTTGACATTTAATAGCTTGGGACAGGACATAAAATATAAATTATCCCATGGATTCTGAAATTTCTTCACAGGAATCAGGCACAACTTTTCCGTGCTACCACCAAAGGGTACTCAATTTTTCTCCATCCCTCTGAATGTATAACTATACATTAACCATATAAATTCTTATACTAGTTAATGTATGATAGCTCTGGAATTTCACATAAAAATTTCTTATAATTAGTACTTCTAATTCATATTTAACGAAGAACAAATATAAGAGCATGACAAAATGCTTTGTAATTGGATTATTTCTTGTTTATGAATGCTTATAAATTCAGTGCAAGTACTTGCAGATCGTTATAATGTTAATAAGGTCATCTAAATACCAAATTTATGCATATTTGCAGCTGAATTGCATTGTAATTGAAAACTTGATCAATGTTGCTGTCATTGGCGTTTTGATCTAATCAAATTACAACTGCACTTTGAAATCACCGGCTGCATTTCCGGAAAATATGCTCTTAAATTACAAAGGATGGTGTTTGCTTAATGGATAGAATTACTTGTTTACTACATTGAACGAAAAGTTTTGCACCTTTATTGCACAAATGAAGCTTTAGGGACCTACCTCGACTTATACATTAGTAGTATACTGTAAGCCCTGAAGGTGCAAACTAAATACGTCTTGTTTTTTTTTTTTTTTTAATTTTTTGATATAATCTTTTAAGTAGTAAAAATGATAGTAATAATAAAACCAATACTAAAATCTATATATAAATAGGCAAATACAGAACAGTTTTCTCCTCTGTTTTTCAACCGATTTTCTTACTTTTTTTCTAATTTAGTAACTATTGACGAGTTTTAGTGATATCAATTTAAAATTTTTGGATACAGTTTAATGTTAGCTAATTGTTTCCCCTTTTCTTTCGTCAGACAAGCCTCATTTATAATTGTTACAGATAGCAGAAGGCCACATGTTTTCGTTGAGTAAATTATTAGGAAATAATTACAAAACTCATTGCTAAAAAGAGTTTGTTGCCATAAAGCAGTAATATTAAAAGCAATTATAATAAGAGAGTGAGCGAAGGCTTCGCTGAAACAATAGAATGAAGAATGATAATAGTGTATGGAATCAAACATTCAAGTTTCATTCAATTGCCACTCAATCAAAATCGGCAGAAGTACAAGCGGCTACATTTATGAGCGCAATTGCCCTGCGTTGACAATGATTTACAATACGTTTGCTTTAAGTTAGGATGATCAAAGTAAACTCGAGGTTATAATCGCGAAACTTGATGAATAATACTTATATAACACTGTGCAACAAATTTTAATTTTTTTTTTTGTCCTTTAGATGAAACTATGTGATTCTATATAAACAAAAAATGCTTGATTCAAATATCCAAACCAAAATGGTCCATCACGTACCGTTTTTGCTGGAGACCCACTTTTCATATTTATTCAATTTTTTATAGAAGAACGTAACTGAGGCTTACTTATTGATAACACAAACACTAAAATGATTTTTTTTTTGGCTGTTTCATCTTGTGGGCATCTGTTGGTGTGCCCTGACAACAGATTAGCAATATTCAATTCGTATATTTCCATTCTATCGACCGCTGAAGCGCTTTTCACACATAGAGATGTCCCTGATAAAACCTTCCCCTTGCTCATCATTAATTGCACCAAATTTTTGAGGAAATAATTCCATATGGGAGTCCAAAAAGTGTAGTTTTAATGACATATGGCAACCTATAATACAAAAGCATTTTATCATGTCATAAAGAAGATTTTCGTAAATTTTCAGTTTTCTCATTTCCAAGGAAACATTAGCACACTGATTTAAAGGCCAGCGAGGCGGATTTTTTGGCTTCTAGCTGTTTGTTCTCATACACTTCATCATGAAAGGACTTCCTTAAGTTGTAGACCAATAAAAATCCCTTTTTTAACTTTTGCCTCACTTAAATTTTTGAATTTTTTCCTGAGATGCAAGAAAGCTGAGTTCTCTGTCCGGAGCTTTCACAAATATCTCGATAAACCAAGTTTAATGTGCAATTGTGGAAAAAAGGCACATTGTACATTTACAAGTGGCTCATTTGATATGTTTTTGCCACTAACAATTTCGAAATTTCCTTTGCGTTTGCAGAATATGCTACAGAAATAAATAGGAAAAAAATACGTAAATAGAGGAGCACTGATAAACAAGCGCCACTCTGCTGAATTGTGCTCATCTCCTAATGCTTGAAATAGTACATTCACAACACAGCAGTAAACTATTTCTTCTTTCTCCGCAAAATAGTCCACAAAGTGCCTTTGTCGTCCTGCAAATGACTGGAAACTTCGAGAAAGTATATAAAGCTTTTGTTGCCAAAAATGTCGCTAAAGTAACCCAAGTTAATTATAAACGTCTCTAAAATGACTACGAAAAATGTCAATTTCTCACCGTCAATGAGAGAGATATAATTTGTAATAAATTAAGTCGATAAATTACGAAAATATGCACATTTATCCAAAAAATACGTAAAAAGCTAAAATGTGAGATTTTGAGAAAATGGTACATGGTAGGTAAAAAGTAATTGCAGATTCGTAATTTTCAGCCAAAAATACATAAGAAACAGACATTTTCATCTAAAGGACATTTTTCGTGTTGCACAGTGTAATTATACTAGTAAGCCCGGCGGTATATGAAATGACCGCTGTTCTAGATATTATAAATATACAATTCTGCCAGTAACCGGGAATGCACATCAAATCAAAGAGATATTTATCAGGTAGAACAGTAAAGTTTAATGAATAAATAATAAACATATAATAATTTCGGAAAAAAATATTGTTACCAAAAAAAAAACATCTAAGCTATAATAATCTGTAAAATCAAAATATTATTCACTATTTAATCGAATTGTTTGTGAAAAATATTTATTTATATCCAACATAATCATCGTCAAAACAATAGTTTTAACGAAACTGGAGAAAGAGCGCTGCCACTTTAATATATATAAGAAGCGCAGACGATAAATAAATTAAAACAAAGAAAGAAGGATTAAATTAAATTCACGTTTACATTAATTTTTAACGGAGATTGCAAATCTAGCGATGCCTCACTCAAAATGCTAGAAAATTGTTTTGATTACATATTGGTCGTTTTCATTATAGCAAAAATTGCGTAGATGGCAGCACGATGCAGTTTTCTCGGAGTAAGAAATTCGGAATAATCTATCGGCGACAAATAGACACTTAAGTGACTTATATATAGGATAAATAGCCTAATGTTTACAATGCAAAATTTAATTATTTTACTGTCGAATTTCGACTGTTGGGAGAACTCTAGTATTTTTAAATCTACAAATAAAAGCGGTTAATTAAAAGTGAAAAATGTTCAGATTTCGTTGTTATATTTGTTTATTCTTTTGGAAGTAATCATGCATCTTTAGCAACAAATAATGTGTTTAAAGAAACTTTCAATAGATAATGTATCACTTCAAAAGCTTTTTTTTTTTTTTTTTTTAAGAAAAGGCAATAGTGTTTTTAATGCTATAATATGAATGATATCAATATTGACCAGCTTAACCAACAAAAAAAATATCGATATATTTACCTCAGTCGGAGGTTCAACATGTGGGTGCCGTGACAACCAGGTGCTCCACATCAATAGGGTGCCGCAAGGATGTAAAATCGTTTTTCCTACACGAACAAAAAGAATACGATTCTTACAATTGAAGCAGTTTCATGAATTTTAAATATGAGTTATAATTAATAATTTTAAGTTCTTACCATTTATTTCAGTTTTTTTTTTTTTTTTTTTTACAAAATTGAACAAATATACATTATGCATATGAGTTTTAGGGATAGATATTATATTACGGAAATTATAACTTTCTCAAGGGTGCCACGACTTGGAAAATTTTGGGAACCCCTGACCTAAGCATTTGTTCAGGACATTCTTATACAGTTGTAAGCAAAAAATCTCTTTCGTCAAATATAGAGATTTTTGTTAATCAGAACTAACGTAATCTAAGCAACTTTGAATGCCATTTAATGTTTAATTAAGATATAATTAGCATTCCACCTAATTTCCTGGACCTAAGTAGTGGCCAATAATTAATTAATAATTCAAAATAAGTGAAACACACTTTAAGAACAAATTAAATATTTGCATTATTTTTAAAACTTTCTCTAAAAGTTCTATATGTATACACAATTAAATCAGAATTCTTGTTGTTGGGAATTAAATTTACTATTTTCAAGAACATCTTGTTCTCGGAATTGTTCTTGCTCTCTTTCGAGTCAAAATGACTTAGATTTGAAAAACTGAGTTTCTTATTTTATAAGTAAGTCTTTTCTCAAAAATGATCCAGTACGATCTCTTTTCTTGTTGAGACACCGTTAAAAGAAGAAAAAGGAAAAAAAAACATGTTTTTTTTTCATATCTAAGGTAACAATCTATTAAAAAATAACATTATATCATGTGTTAAGCAAGAGTACGTCCAGTTGGGAGCAGTAAACCACTGTCTACGCTATGGAATCGAACTAGGATCTTCCTGACTAAAAGCGAATGCTCATCTACTGAGCCAGAAGGACATCAAGCGGTCAGCAGGAAAGTTGAACTATATAATTTAGCTTACAAACGCTTTAGGTGTGGTTGCTTAAGTACCTCCGTGCCGAATTTCTTCATATCCCAATCTCGAAAAGCGTTATTTATCCATTCTTTTTTCTTGTTTTGCTGCGTCCAATCCGAATCTGACGAATTAATCATCTTATATTCTTGCTCCGAAGACACTACCAGACTACTCAAATTCTTGAATGTGTGATGTCTCGTGCGATAAATAGTTCTTTCGATAAAAATACCAGGAGTAGGAGGGCATGGTGCAGACGGCGCCATTGATATTGAGCAGGGTGATTCATGGGCTTTTGGGGGTCTTAGCCGACTGTTTGACCAATTTAGGGAGGTCATCGTTTCTTAGGGGACTCCGTAAATTTTTAGGGTGTGTGCCATTGCTCTTAGGGGGGCACACCAGCAAATACTATTATTCTGAAAAAGTAATCATTACAAAAAATGACTGCATTTATTATGAGTAAAGTTACTCAATAAAATTTTTATTCATTGCAGTACAAAAAATTGCCCTTTCTGTATCTGTGATATTTTAGTAACTATCGGTACTTAAAACTGAGAACAGCGCTTACTCATTTTTAACTCAAAATTACTTTTAAAAAATAGGAAAATATATTTTGTCATTTTTAAGCACATCATTTTTTACATTCTCGTGAATAATATTAACAATTTTCGTATTTTCTTAGAAATATGATTTTTTGGATTTATTCTGAAGAAAGGAAGATATTTGTACCTTTTTTTACGAATACTGACAATAGAAATATGAAGAGGAAATTCTGTTTTATAAACTGTTAGAAACACCTGTTTCATTGTCAAATATTTCTTTCTATAAATAGCAGTCCAAGTGCTCTGAGTTATTGAAGATAATTAGCTTATCTTTTCTTTAAAATAACTTATGTATTTTTTTCTCTCTCAGTAAATATTTACTCGTTGTATTTCAACAATTTTTTCGACCGTTTTCAAAGAAAAAATATTAGATCACTTGGCCGAGACAAACATTTCATTAATATTTATGAGCACAACCTTCAAACTGCTTTAACAAGAACAAACTTTTCCCCGATGCTCTTGTTTATTAGCAATCTGTTTTTGTTCAGAAGAAACGGTAAAAGTTTACTGCTTAGAAAATATCAATCGCAAACATTCCATTACAAATGAAATACAAAATTTAGACGTATTACTTTTAAATGTTTTTATTTAATATACTTTTCAATTTAAATAAAAAATATATTTTTTAATTAAAATAAATAATATATTTACTTTTTAATTCAAATAAATAATATACATTATAATTAAAATGAAAATAAACTGTTTTCCCTTATATAGAATTATTCACAGGGAAAAAACTTAAAATGTGGTTATAATTGAAATTTCTTTGCCAAATGTTTCAAGAATACTTCATATTTTTTCATTTCATAGGTTTTCGACTATGAATACATTTTGTTTTTGTTTTTTGATCGAAAAATTAAGGTAAAACCGAGAGAGATGGCGCACAATTCAAAAAAATAACTTTAAAAATATGAAATGGTAATTTCTACCCATGCTATTAATGCACAGCTTAGACTACATTTGTTTCGTATGCATTTGTATCATTTTTTATGTGAATAGAATATTAAGAATAAAAAAACTTACCTTATATGCGAAAAATCAAAATTAAAAAAAAAAAAAAAAAAAAAAACGTTTAAAGCACAACTTGCAAAGAAAAAACCTTTGTTTGAAAGTACAAGGCCTCTCCCCCCTCCAACTTTTTTTTTCTTCATCGTAGGATTTCCTTGCATGCATTGAAAAAAGCGTAAAGCGTGTCTTCCGTTTTGATTAATATTTTGTGTTTTAAACGTTGTTTCGTATTTTATTATTAACCCTCTCACGGCTCATATCTTCGGTTATAGCTTTGCTAATAAATCTTGATATTAATAATAAATTTTTCTAATAAATCTTACCTTGAGCTTGCTTGACACTTAACTCAAAATATGTTCGCATAAACCTCTGCAGCCGATTTAATACTTTCGTCGATCTTTTGTTTGCTTTTCTTATGGAATTAGTTCGCATTATGACATTAAAAAATAAATAGTAACTGCTAAGAAAAGTTCAATCCGTGTTACTTAGGTTATTTTCTCGCAGAAATAAAAAATTAATTCATTGCACATTAATCAAGTAGCAAAACTTTTGCTTCCCAGTTAGTAAAAACTAATTTTTACTCTTTAAAAATGTAATCAGAGCTACGGAAAGTGTCTTTCTGTTATGATGCACCATGATTTCAAAATTACCAACCCATAAAAAAAGAAGCTACCACGAAGCATTGATATTGTTTGTATTATCACAATTAACATTCAATTAATTCTTGTTTTTGAATCATTTTGATTTAAGTTTTAAGATGTTGCAAATTTACACGCCCATAACTCCTGAATAGGTTTACCGATGTAACTTTTAAATCGTTAATTAGTTTATATCAGAAAATACCTAATTGCAAGTTCTAATTCACTGCAGTAGTTCGTCAAACATTTTTATTTTTTTTTAGATTTTAAGGACTTTTTTTTAGATTTTAAGGAGAAGATATATTCTATTTCCTTTATTTCTTCGTATGCTCTTAGTGCACAATAGTTGGTTGAAATAACTAACTTTTATATTTCGATGAAGTAAGACCTTAACGATAGGTACGAATATACGAAAAATATTCACGAGTAGAATTTTTAAATTTAAGTATTTAATTTAGAATAATAGTTACAACATAGAAAATTTTAAAATATCGTATCTTATTATTTCACTCTTTAACAAGAGGTTAGTCAAAAAGAAATTTCAAAAAAAAAATTTCCCATTCTGACGAGCAACAACAAAGTATGCTAAAAATCAGGATGACAAAAAAAAATTTCTTTTAAAAATCAAATTACATGAAAAAACACACCAGTTGAAACTTACAGCTCTCAAAGATTTATGACTAAAGGTTTATGTTTTAAAACGCTACAGTTCAGTAACAGCCGAGAAAATTAATGGACGGAAATAAAATAACTGAAATGTTTACAAATTCTACCAACATTAGCTCACGTTTCGCTGCCCACTAAGAATGCCAAAAACTAATATCGCATTAAAAATGTCTCGGTTCATTTTGTGATTAATTACATTGGCAGTAATGTGAAATTTTTTCGTTTTCTCAGGTAAATGTGGGGAATTTAGAAAATTCCTTAAAATCAATAATAAAGTATCCAGTTACATTAACAGGGGAATTTCTTGGTATTTTTTGGAATAATTTTCGATCAATATGATGGACTAAATGAAGCTGTGAAAGAATTTAGTACTTATTTTAAATGTTGGCAGCAAGCTTATTACAGAAAATTTGAAATAAAAACTCGTAGAAAGGTAAATAATAAGACAGATGTGGATAAATCTCTTAACAAAACAAGCCAATGAAGGAATTATTTTGTACTATATGATATTTCAATGGAAGAATTTTTACAGTTAATTTATAAAATTGAAATTAATAAAAACTGTGGGCATAATGGAATTCCCCCAAGATTAGCAAAGTATGTAAAGACGGATTAAAATTTTACTTCATGTACATAATAACATGATGATTATGCAGATGAAGTAAAATCTTAATAGGGAATTTGCTTTTCCAGATTGTTTAAAAATGTGTTGAATAGTTTCTGTATTGAGAACGGGAATCCTAACATATCTACAGCTGTCCGTTTTTGAAAAACGAAATCCGCAAATTTCTATACCGTTTCTTGTAGCGTAAGTTTTATCATGTAGTGGATATAACTTATTAAAAAAAATAATTGTATGATGTCAAAAAAATGTTTGAAAATTGGGAATAATCGCACGAGGTTTGCTTTCATTGGCACTTGTTGAAACCGTTTATTCAAAAGGTAGGTTTGTCTCTCCTATTCTTCATACCACGCCAGGGATCGAGCTTGGTTGCCTGAGTGACAGGCAAAGGTTCAAACTAATAGCGCACATGGGGTTCAACTAAATTATCCTGGTGGACAGACCAGTACACAACTCCTAAATGTCTACTCAAGAATTTCTTTTTTTTTTTAATTTTAGTTAAATGTGTTATTTATTTCTTTTTTCCCCGGCTGATTTTATTTTATTTTATTTCACTTCGTGCATTTAGTTTTTCAGAAAAAGACGCTAAAAGTACACATGCGCGAAACTCCAATCGACGAGAAACGAAACTCCAAAAAACGAGATATATTTATCTAACATAATAAATTAACTTTTCACATAAAATTTGGAAATGGAAACATGAAAATAATGGTTTATTTTAACAAAAAAAAACTACTTAGAATGACATTTAACAGAATTAATTTCAGAACGGAAATGCAGAAATTAGACTTGCTACAAATAAACATCACAAACATCAAGATTAATATGACTAAAATACGTCAATACATATATATATATATATATATATATATATATATAAAATTTTGCTCAACACCCATTTAATCTTCACATCGTATGCACTAATCGTTCTTAGTATTTAATACTTGTACTCATTATACTAGTTTTAAATTTGGAAGGATCATTTTGAAACATAAAATCCTTATCACCTCATTACTTCTGAAAAAAAATTTTTTACTGCTATTATCGTCTAGACGTAATAAAAGAATTTTCTGCTATCATAACTATGTACTCAGAGTGATATTTCTTATTTCTCTTCAGTAGTTTCTTATTAATAGTTGAATCTGAAAAATTTCGATGATCAATTATTTTCGTGTTGAAATGGTTGTCTTATAAATAAATTCAAACTGCCTCTTAACGTAATACTTATAAATTCTAATGATCTATTTTTAAAAAGAGATTCTTAAGTCATACATAACGATTTTGCAATATCTTACTTTAAATTTTTTTGCACATTTTCATATTTGACAGAGAATAAGAGAGAAATGTCATTTCATCGCATATGGGCCTGCGCCGTGCGTATGTTCAGTGCTAACTTGACTCTTTCCTTCAAAAAAAAATAATTTGTTTATGCATTACTGACACTAGTCAGGTACTTATTCCTAATCTATATAAATAAAATAGGGAATTTGTGGGTGCTTTGTTAACATCTTGCCAAATGAAAATGGCACAGCAGTACAAACTTTTGGTTGCAGGTATCTCGAACCACGTGCGCCCGGGGACAACTGAAGATTTTGCCCCCCCCCCCCCCCCTGTGTCCCTGGGAGACCTAGGGGTGACCCCAAAGGGAATTTAAAAACTTATGCTTTCTAAATGATATATAGCTCTAAAAAGCAGCCCTTTTAACTTGCATTTTTCTTAGCGACCATTCACTTCTAAGGTAAAAATGGGATACTGTCTTCGCAAAAGTATTTGTATGATTTCCCACGCACTCCTGTTCTACATTGGTTATTTCCAATATGGTTTGCAGCGCTCCCACGTTTTTGTCGAACATATTCAAACCTCTTAAGTTCAAATAATTTTCTTTTCGCATTTAAAAATAAAATAAATTAACACTAATTTGGCGCCCTTGACGCTGCGCCCGGGGACAGCTGTCCCTCCTTGCCCCAACCTAGCTACATCTCTGGCTGCACATCGAATCGTTTTTACCAAAATTCGAATTTGTTAGCTGTTCCTCTAAATTTAAGCAACATTGGGAATGTTTCATCGAAGAAATGTCACATTTTTAAACGTATAAATGACTGTAAAAACTGCATGATACGATTTTTTTTTTCTTTTTTTTTCAGAATTTCGTAGAACAGTTAGAACAAAGCCAATATTCGTTTAAAGTAATTTTTAAATTCTAAAAGGCGCCTTATCAATGAATATAGCAGCTTAAATTTCGTATTTTGGGGCTAGAGGTGGGAGGTCATTTGTCGCCAAAAGGATAATTTCTGTTAACATAAAATCCACGATAACTTTTCAGATAAAATGTGTTAAAGCCTTATAAATTTATTTAAATATTTCTAAAATATAATGATCGACAGATGGTGCAATGATAATTTAGAATTGAAGTTTAAAAACAAAAATCAAGACAGAGACGATAGAATGGAATGTGTACACAAGGTATGATACGAGTGCAAAGTAACCTGCTGTCAAATTTTTATGCTGTGATGTCTTTGAATAAAAATAATGAAAAGACGCCTGTCCCTGCTTCTCCTTGTGCTGCCATTCTCCGAAGTTAATTTAAATTAAATAGTTCACACAATCTCCCTCAGTTACATTAGTTAAAAGTTCTAACAAATGCAGGAGTCCAGTTAAACTGGTTTGGGCATTTTTACTCGTATCTAATAAAGCATTGCTCTGTGTGCCTAGGTATAATCTAATTCGGCAATTTATTGCTAGCGTATAATGCTAACATGGAAGGCTTAAGGTAAAATTTTCTACGAAACTGTTTTTTGACTTAATTTAAAATCACGCCGAATTTTCAGCCCCTCACGCCAAATGAAAAGGGTCCAGAAGTACAAAATTTTTATTGCAGGTATTTCTGACTACATTGTGCTGCACTCCGAAATGATTTTACAAAAATTTGAATTTCTTATTTTCTTTTTCTAATTTTAAGCAAAAACTGAATGTCTCATCGAAGAAATGTCACATTTTTTCAGCATACTAATGCCCGTAAAAAACTGCATGAGAATTTTTTTCAGAATTTCGTACGATTTTCCTATGATTTATTTATGATAAAACTTTGAAGTACTTTTGGGGAAAATATAGCTGTCAAAGCTCTAAAAAAAGATGACTTCATGTTATATTTTCTTTTTCTTTTGAGTCACTTCTTCAGCTTATCAGTAATAACCTTCCCCTTGAAATAAATATGGCCAAAGTAGCTTGGTAAAAAATAAAAATAAAAAGGCACTATTATTGCGTTCTCAATTTGATTTTGTGGGAATGTGCAATATATATTTCAAATTATAACTCTAAATATCTTCTGAATTCAGAGCAACAATTGTGAAACTTATATTGCTTTCTAAGACAATGTAATATGAGAATCTGCAAGACAATATTGTTCAATATAACCTTTCAAACTTTCAAGGTTCCAAAATAAACTTTCGCTGGTTATTGACTTCATTTTCTTCAAGTTGTTAAGAACAGAAGAATAACATCTTAACTCTGAGAAAATCAATACTTTGTTGATTGTTGAATCGAATAATCTAGCTTGCGAAGGAATTTTCATTACATTCCACGAAATAATAAAGATTCGGCATTGCACATTATTGGCTTCTAAATGCGGCCACTTGCATTTAGATCACTTAATAAGAGTGCTGAATGTCTCCGGTTAGTGAAAGAGGATTTTCTTGCGAATAATGTATGAGATTGCTTACTCCTTTCTCCTAAGCAATGTAATAACGAACACTTTATTCCTAAAAGCTTAATGTCATTGATTTTTTTCCTATATTAAATTGCTATTTAATTAAATTTGTGCGAAAAAACAGGAGATTCCTGGTTATTATGATTGTAACGCATCACTTACATAAAGTCGCGTCTATCACTTATAGGAATTCTATTGTTCAAAGGGGGGCTGGGAGGATATGGGCACTTTTGGAAGATTTTGAGCATACATTTGTTCGTTGTTTGTCATGATATTGAAATATTACGTTTCCGGTTTTAATCTTAAGAAGAGTCGCCACCATGAGACCATTTTTTTCTCTTTGGTGTTTTTATTTACAATTTTTGACTCATGTCATGTTATATCACTTCATAAGAAATTTAATATTAAAAAACTGGATTTCTCAAATATTTGGAGCTATAAATGACCACTCAAAAAGCAATCTGGGGGAAAATATGAATTTTGGAAATGGCATTTCGGGACACCATGCGTGTGTGTATTATCCATACATATATAATTTGGCATTGTAACGAAACTTAACATCGTATGTTTAGTAAAAGAAATTAATAAATAAGAGTCTAATATTAGATTTTTATCATTTTCAAAGAAAGTAAATAATTTTCAGAAAAGATACATTGACTGGAATATTTAATGATGATCTGATAGACCAAATGCAAGTTTAGAATGTTAGTGAATTACATGGCGGTCGTAATAAGTACCTTTATGAAATTAACTGAAACATGGCAAATGATTTCATCCCACAGAAATACATTTAAAAAAGTTTGAGCAAGAAATATAAAAATCTTCAAAACACATCAAGTAATTCTTGGAGAAAATATATTTGGCTTTTTTCAGTTATAAAATCAACTGCTAGTCAAATTGATTTTTATCTTCATTGCAGGATTTAGCTTCTCAACACATAACTGAGATATACACAAGTCCCAAGCCTGATAGAACACATCTACGCAAGACTTGCCCATTTAGAAGAAAATTAGGAGCATAAACAAGAGTATTTGTTACTTTTTCAAGAATGAATTTTGCGCTAGATTGAAATTCTGAAGCAGTAGGAATTCCTTTGGGGCTTTGTTCCTAGACCGTCTGGCGATTTCTGAAATAATTTTTACAAATTAAACACAAATGCGCCTTAATTTTCTGATTAGTAAAGAGTGTACAGAAGCATGAAAGTAAGCAAGCAGATGCTGCCAAGCACTAAGATACTCTTAATTATTGTAATTAAGAAACTTGTTGTAAGGAAGTTTGTGTATTTAAGGGAGGTAATTATATTAGAATGAAGCTAATTGTTTCGTCTCAGTCATCTGGGAGTCATTTGACGAGATGCTTCCATTGAAGCACTTAACATTTTGCAAGTTTACTTATATTTTATTAATTAGCATGCGTTACTAAGCTTAACGATTTTTCTATAGTTTCGCGTCAAACTTTTTTAAGGTAAAACTTTTGTTTCCTTTAATCATTTTTTTCTTTAATTTTATAATTTTAAACATCAATTACCAATCCTCAACGAGAAAGAACAACGCCGAGACGCGTAAACTGCAAATTTATTGCGTGCATGTGTTTCGGGGTTAAAAGAACTCTTTTTTCAATGGAAAAAGAATTTAATTTAAATCGCAAACAGCATTGTCGCTACTGATTTCAAAAAGAAGCATGGGTGTGCAATATATGTTTTGCAGTCTGTGTGACATCGTGTTATTTTGCTTCATTTACCGCTCCGCTCGGATTTTTCTCCGACATGCTCGATCTTTGCGAATACTAGAGCCAGTATAGGAGAGGGGGGGGGGCGGGCCGTGGTAGCCTAGTGGTTAGCACGTCGGACTTCCACCTGGAAGGTCGCGCGTTCGATACCCACTGAAGACCACCATAGGTCCAGCTTTCCAACATTTCAGTTCCAAAGGAGATTTAAATGCAGTTTTACCCGAGAAGTGTTAGAAAATATGTTGTTTTAGTCACTTGCTGATGTGAAAATAATCACTTACAAGTCGAATGCCATTCAACAAGATGTCTAAATGCATTATTAGTTTATCGAAAAATGGTTCCTGTAAAGAAAAATATTATTTTTGCTTATCGCTCGTTTTAAATCTAAATTAATGAAATATTATTTTCTTATAGACTGAAACGTGACGTATAAATATAAATTTTCTTCAACGCTTTTTTGGTAGTCAGCCTACTAGTTCCACGCGATGTAATCACTGTTTTTTTTTTTTTTTTTTATGTTCAGATTTCTCGTACTGAGTTAGGTTTTGAAACTATTGTTCATCGGAAATCTTTTGGCGTTTCTTTACCTCCTTGTAGATTACCTTTTCACACTCTAACCGAAAATTCTTGGATTTTGTAATTTTGTTTATAGTGCTATGAATAATTGTTCTTCTCCCCAGTTTCTAAAAAAATAAAACTATCTGAGAACTATGGCTATTGATAGAAATTATCCTGCCACTCTAATTAACTGATGTGTAGTAATTTTCTTTTGTTTATTGATCAATATTTTTTTTATGTTTTATTCATCTTCTCATAAATCGGAACCATGAATGCAAAATGTTTTGCAATTTGTGCTACGAAACGTTGGTTCGTTCGTTAATGCGTGATTTACTTGAAACTTTATTCTTAAACTGCTGCGAAACTGTACTCACAGGATATATCCATTCATTTACAATCAAAATAAACATATGGAAGAATGCAAAAAAAAAAAAAAAAAATTGAATTAGATGCCGCATGGAGCTACAAGAGGACTTAGGAGCAACGAAGAATCGTACTGTTGACGTCACTAAGACGTCACCATAGAAATGGTTTAACAAATACTTCTGAGATTGAAAGTGACATTTTTTGACGTGCAGACTCAAATCTTTAATCTTTATACATACATAACAATAAGCAATGATGGAGGGAAACTTTTCTCATGTATATACTTTGGTATGAATATCGGTAACAAAATTCGGTATTGGCTCCAACTCTCATTAAAAACTAACTGAATCCACACACGTCTATGATTTTCTTAACTTTAAATTCCTAAAATTGTGATTCAATATCAAAGTAAAATATTTCCATATGTATTTGCTTCAGTGCCAAGACAAATAAATGAAAGCTCCCTGTAGTTAAATTTTCATGCCTCTCAAGTTTTTGAAATTTAGAAAAATCTTTTCCTATCCGAGAAAAAAGTAAATCCTTTAGAACAGTTTGTTAGAGAAGTTGAAGGCACGTGTGTATGATTTTTAACTGTCGACTCTTATTTTTTTAGAAAAAAAATGTCTCCAAATTTCATTTAAAAAATTTTTTAAAAATTCAAGTTAACTTTTCAGAAAACACGTAAAAGGCATATATATATATATATATATATATATGAAATATAACGGTTACGACAGCGTTTCTCAACATTTCAGTATTCGCAGCCCAGTTTTCAATTATAGTTTTCATCGCGCTCCCCGCTTACAATAAAACGTATACAACAATAATGTGTATTGAATGTGTTGGATTCCGTTTTTAAATTATTTTTAACTAATTTCTAGAACAAGAGTAAAAGCAACATGTTTATGAATTAATAGAAGAAATAACCATTTTACTAGAAGAAGAAAACAGACCGGAAGCCGAGAATTTTCGCCATGGCTTATTTGTGATGAAATTGCGCTACTTGGTCGACATATTCAAAAAATTAAATAACTCGAATCTTCAACAAGGAGCAAATACACACATGTTGGATACGAGTGATAAAGTTAATGCTTTTTGTAGAAAATTGGAATTGTGGAGCAGAAATTTAAAGCTAAAAAATCTAACAATGTTTGGAAACATGGATGATTGTATTAAAACTTACAAGGCTGAAGAATAACATATAAAAGGTGTTTTGTAACCATTGGAAATCATTTAGTGATAGTGGCATTGAATTTTAAAAAGTATCTTCTTGCTGACGACAAACTGATAGCATAAGACTCCCGAAGGACTCAATTGATGAAGAAGAAAAATTCATAGGCTTCACAACAAGTGGCGAAATTAAAAGGCAATTTAGTAATAAATCACCATTTGAATTTTGTGCAGGAGCAAAGGATGATTTTTATGCACTAGAAACAAGGGCAATTTGCATTCTATGACCATTTTCAACATCCTACCTTTGTAGAACTGGATTTTCTGTTGTAGCATCTTTGAAGACAAAATATAGATCTTGGCTCAATATAGAAACATAACTGGGAATGACTATTTCTAATATTAAGCCTTCCGTCGAAAAACTTCGCTCTGCAAGACAGACTCAAGGAAGTCACTAATAACTATTAAATTTGTTTTTAATTTAGTATGTTTTTATTAAGTACGTTTTGATTTAGTCATTTGTTTTACTTTAATAAGTTATTGAATATGTCAATGATATGTTTTTTCCCATGTGTATGTGTGCTTCCCTTTCAGTCAGTTAATCATTTTTTTAATATATTTTCTCTTGGATTTTATCGCGCGCCCCACAGGTTGAGAATCGCTGGGTTACGAGCAGCCGTTCATTTAATCGAATGTCTTTCTGTAAATCAATATCGGCCGAACTTCAGGAATCACCTGTTTATTTGAAGCTTCAAGATGTTTAATACACAGTCCAAAATAAGAAGAAAACGAACAGAAAACATCACACTATCTACAGTATTTATATGTCATGCATTACCGTGAAATTTCTGCAAATTGCCTTTAATCTTTGAGCTATCTGGTCACATGATGAAGCAACGATTTTTTTGATTCGCCGGTTCTGCAAATCCAGCTAGAGCTCACGGTACGTAATTTCTTTCCCGCGGTGCGAAAAAGTAAATTGTGTGTAAATATATTCTTAATAGAGCGTTTATAAAGTGCCTACAATTGTATGTAGGTCACTTTAGTTTTTGTGTTTTAAACTCGAAATTGAATTTAAAAAGGGGTTTAAAAGAGTAATTTATATTTTAATGCTATATATATATATACACGTGGGTGGGTGAGTGTGTAATAATATCTCACTTATAAGTCACTTCTTATATACGTCGATTTTCGAAACTCTCATCCAAGAGTAAGTAAACGTTAATGTTATTTAACTTTCATCTACGCATCACTTTCAAACACACTTCTCAGCAATGAGATGGTAAAATTTTTACTGGCTTTTGTTCCCCCATCCCCTCCTCTTCCTTTCAAAACTTGTTTGTTTTTCAAAAGTAATCTGATACCTAATACTGATGTTCCTATGCAAGAACCATTTGAATAAAATAAGACATCAACTTGTTGCGTTCACACCAAAGGCGACAAAAACACTAGTCCTTTATCATCACGCAAGCTCATGGCATATTTCTTCCTTCAAAAATATGCTCTGCGGTTGTGCAGGTGAGTAAAGTTTTTTCTTCTTTGTCTCCTTTGGTGTGAAAACACCCTAACTCTTTGCATTTTATTGTATTTTTCAGAGACCTTTATGTGAATGAAATAATAGACATAGTAGTGATATTTCTGAATAAGTAACTTGTGAAAATTGCTTATAAATAATGTACTATCATCATTATTATTGATTTTTAACTAATACATTTTAATAAACTTAGTAAATTCAGCATTAAATTTTACACATAACAGAAAAACATCCAGAAATGATTAATCAAAGATTGGGTCGATTGAGAAATGTATTCAAATAATTTAAATAGGGCTTAATTGACATTATGATACTAACTTTATTTTAGATTGTTTCAAATTTATTTATTAATTTATTTATATTTAGAGAAATTACTTTGTGATACGATAGGCCTTCTTTCATATATATATTTTTTTTTTTCCTTTTTTTAAACTTCTATAGGAAAATAGGCTAAAAAGCACTTTTGATAATCAATAAGTACATAAAAAAGACTAACTATTTTCTAGTAATTAAAAAATCTCTTATGCAATCATACATATTTTATCCAATAGTTGATTTAATATAAAAATCGATCAAATCAGCGTTTAATGAAAGACTAGAACCAGAATGGACGCAGTCTTTTTGGCAGCATTGATGTAATAAATAAAACGTAAACTTATGATGCGGTATCATTTAATGAATGAAAATGTTCATTAATGCTTTGTTAGGAGCGACCAAATAACTTAGCCCCATTTGTCACGTGTTGCATTTCGAAGAAGTTATTTCTATAAATTTGTTGCGTTATGTTACTGCTTTAGCCACAAACAACTTACGCACGATTTTGAATTGTTGACACCTAACCGTCTTCAGACTTCGCGTAATGGAATTAGAATCTAAAATCTTAGCAGAAATTTAAGCTGGATGAGGAATATGTGGGTGACAAAATGCGACGGATTTAACAAGTATTGTTCCAGAAAGAAAAATTTTATTTTAAATCTACCTCAAGAGATGAAGAAGGTTGTAGGAAACAATAAATATTAATGGGGCGTGTAAGAGAAACGGAAATGGAGAGTTTTGCGCTAATATAATTTAACTCGAGCTTAATAAAATAAAGTGTCTGGTTCTTTTCAACGATTCAAATCAAGTGTTGCAAAAATATCCGCTAAATGAGAATTTTATTAGCTATTCGGTAGATTTGACCCTGGAGGTCGCATTTATGAGGTAGAAGTAATTGATGGAATATAGATGAATGTATAGTATGCAGCACTGATACATTTCTTTCATTTATGTTTATTTTTTAGGGGGAATAAAACCTCCTGTCAGTTTTTATTTTATTTTTTTTTTTCTGTCATTTAAAAACCAAAACTCAGAAAAAAGATAAAAAAATTTAAAAATTCAAACTCAACCATTAGATATAAGCAAACTACAAACTTCAGAGTAAAACCCACGCTAATTTTTATTAAACACTAGCGGTACCCGCATGGCGCTGCTTGTGCTGAATTTTAACTGTACCTAAAAAACGTAAGCGCAATTTCATTAGTGTGTTCCGATTTATCGCGAATGACTAATTAAAAACGTCAAATTGTAGCGTGTCATATTCGCCACGTTATTTGAAATCTAGTATAAACCATACGTATTCCTTTTCTGGCGATATTTATTTAAATGCTATTGCGAAACCAAGGAAATCGTTAAATCGGGGAGACAATACTTTTATCAAGTTCAATCTCGAATTTAAAACCTATTGCTAATTTGAGAGAAACGTTAAATCGAAGGTATGCTTTATTATTGTTTTTCCGTTGATAACTAAACTTATTTTGAAAAATAAGTTTTATATTGATTAAGCTAACACTATTCACCCGGAGTTGAGGAAACTGCTAATTATTATTTTTGGATCAAGGTAAGCCTTAATAAATCGCACTAAAAAGCTTATAACTGGCGTTCTTATTGACTTAGAAACTTAGAACAAATATCATCTTGTGCAGAAAACTTAGCGCTTTCGATCGTTATATTACATTAATATGTGCAAGGTTTTTTTTCACCCCTATATTGGGGAATTTATGTGGACAATTGCGTAAAAAGAACTTTTTCAGAAACCTTCGCAGGAGTGTACTCAACAACTTCCTAAAGTTTCATGGCGATCGGGTGAATGGTGTAGTAATGCATAAAGGACAGACATACAATCATTTTTATATATATAGAAGATAGATACTCCCATGCATGCCTATACAAAGTTTCAAAGCTGTATCCTGAGCTGAAAGAAAGATTTAGGTCAATTACTACACGCAATTGGTCAAAAATACAAAGCAGAGAAAAATCCGCTCAAAGATTTTAAATGCAGAATGAAAACAACTAAAGTCATTTACAAAAACCATAATATCTTCTAATGTATTTCTCACGTAAGCTTGAAATTTTGCAGGAGGCTTTAAAACAGTTTTATCTATGGAAATACGTAATAACTTTTTTTTTTTTTTTTTTGATATTCTGCAAAATTTTGTGTTACTGTGCCCCCTTGAAGGAAAGAATTTTAGTTCCAATTTTCACGTCCAGATTTTTTGTTTACTTTAGGAATTTAATGCAAAGTCTTCTTTCCATTTAAATAAACCTAATAATTGTGTCTGTTAGGGAGCAGCGATAAATGTTAGGTCAGTATAAACTTCTTATAAATGCAGCGAAATATGCAATTTATGCCGTATAATTCGCTGTAACAAAATTTTGAAACAAGGCAGTTGGACTTTTTTTTACAAATTTTGTACTTAAAGACTTTTAATAATAAATTTATTTTAATTGTTTTTCCAATGATATGACTATACATTTATTCGAAAAAGTGCAAAATTGTAAAAATGACAAAATCAAGCTTTATATACTCTTTGAGAGAAACTAGTTCTGACGTATTGAAATGTCATTCCATAATTGTAAACAATGTACTTCATGTCGGACTCTAAATCTAAAATGATCATCCGATATAAATTTAGGAGTATCAAATAATGTTCAGACTTGTCCCAAAGCAGAGCACGTATTTATCTTTCAGCATTTCCAGGATTTGTAACGAAAGCCTCATTATTTCATGTCCAAAAGCGTCATTTGCTTTGACAGTATTTGAAACTTAATCGCACTTGAACTTGATCTGTTCCTTCGTACAGATTTCCAAGATCTATGTTTCACATTTGAAGCGTATTATTGTCCTTCATTGAGATACTAATAATTCGGAACTTGAAATGTTTGGAACCAAAATTTCGGAGCTTTAAATGTTTGGAACCTGGTGGAACTTGAAACTTTGCTACAAAAAAATTTATTAATTCCTTTAAGAGGGAACGCACGAATTGGGAAATTGACTTCTGAATGGAATTTCTGGTTGATTGAAGTACTGAAAATTGCAAGCGTGAAAGGAAAAAAAATACATTTATAGTATGCTTGGGACAATTCCTATGAGATATGTTGGAATTGCAGCATATTTTATTTATTTATTTTTCGGCTACCGTTGAAAATTTCCACTCCATGGAGACATGGTATTTATCATCTTATGGTTTACTGGTGCTCTTTTTAAGTTTTTGACACTGAATTTAATTATGACCCCAGATTTCAAAGCAAAAGATCCCGTATCGATAGTTGCAATTACTTTTTTTATTCTGAATAAACTTTTCTCAACGCCTTGTTTGAAGCAACTTTTGTCTCCTTTAAAGCACTGAATAGTAATTTATAGCCCTTGTGGAATTTATTTCTCGTAAATCTAGCTGTCGGGATGTTGGTAGGCGGCCTGCTGTGATTGAGTTTTACAAAAGCATGCAGCTTCAATAGAAAATAAGTTAATAGAAAGCAATAAAAAGCTAGAAAAATGATCGCAATCGGCTTAGCAACGGCATTCATTTCAGAAACACAAAGGATTGAAGTGAAGTCGAAAGTGGGCCCAAAGATGCACTGAAATATGCTATGAGGACTTTATTTAGTTAGGGAAAGATAGGAACACCAATTGCAATGAAAACAGAAACCACCCGAGAGCGAATCACAACAATAAAGATCCCGATGTCGAATCACAGAAATGGGAAGCATGAGGAATTTGGGCCAATCTAGCGAGTTAGGGTCGTCCATACAGCAAAGTGCAGGACACAGTGAAAAATAGGGTGGCTCTTGACGATTATGTTTAAGAAAAAGGTTGTTTTTATGTTGTTGTTAGCGTGCTTATATTAACGTGATCGAAAAAATATAAAAGAGCAGATGTTGACGATGACTTGGGAAGAAGTAGAGAGTTAGAGCCTTTCCCCGTTTTAGAAACTGAACTTTCGCGCCAACAGTAGCCAATGAGTGCTGCAAGTAGTAAAGTATTTTTTTATTATTATTATTTATTTTAGACATGGGGGAACACGTTGCACGCTTTCTTTTGTTGTATTTATTTTGCTATTTTTACTTCCCTTATAATGATTTTAAGTGTTAAAAGTCGCAATAATATTATTGCGCTTCCCTTATAGTGATTTTAAGTGTTAAAAGTTTATTTGGATTTAGATGGCATCTAAGATGTAGATACACGGCACTTGTGATAAGTCGGGTGGATTTCCTATTAGTAGAGACGATCGCCACGGACATTCGACAGCTTTCCTTTCCCGCAAAGCACCAAAGGTGACCAAAAAATCAGAGACGTTCTCATGAAAGCCACCCTCGTACTTCAAAAATAAATAAGGTAGGTTTTTTTCTTTTTTACATTATTTATTTATTCTTTTGGACATGGGTGAAGAGTGAGCAGTCCATCATCCGATCAGTTCGTCGTTGCACGCTTTCTTTTGTTTACAACGTTTTTCTTAACTCGCGTTCTTGTCTGTCCGCGGAATTTCGCAATCGAATTTTCGACCATTTCCCGATAAGCTATTGCTTTGAAACTTTATACACAGCTCAGAACCAGATGACAATGTAATATTCTACCACTTTTATCATTATTTGATGAGTTTCTGAATTTCCAATAAAATAAAATTGAATATGGCGATTAGTTCTGAAAATTGCCACTAAAATTCAGTAGTGGCGCTGCGATCGTGAAACAAAACCCTAGAACAAAAAAAGTACCAAAAATTTAACTGTAGTGCGCAAGAAAAACGTTGCTTTTTCATGAACAAATATTTATATTTAGATTGCATTTATTTTGTCATTTTTACTTCCTTAGAGATTTTAATAGTTAAAAGTTAAATAGTTATTTGGCATTAGTTCGTAATTAACATTATTTATTATGTGATTTGAAAATATTTAATATAGGATGTAGTTAAATGTAACAGGTAGTTTAATGAGGATAAGAACATACTGCATTGCTAATATTTATTTATAAATATTTCAATTGCCGGAATACGAACTCTAGTTTAAACCCATATTTCGTTTCTTATTGTCATAAACGCGAATATTCAATCGAGTATGCCACTATCTCAATGACGAGACAATGTCGGGGCATTTAATGAATATGGCCTATGACACTAACACTTTAATAATTGGAATCCTTTCACAATTCATTCCCGTTAAATTTCAATCAATTCCTACGCTAGAACGTTTTGAACTTAAGCTAATTGGTTAATACATTCATTGGGTTCTCTATGACGAAAAAGGTCATAGTTTGTAAAAATTGTGCACTTGAGTTAAATACAAAAATGCATATGTGAGTAGTTTAATACTAAATAACATTTTTTATTACTGTTATTCATTTATTTATTGAATAGAATGTTTTGAAGCAACATTGCATATAAATATAGTTTTAATTTACGTTTTAACTAAATTTGATTCATTAAAGGTTATTTCACTTATGCTATAAACACTTTTATGTTTCATTTTAGTTACGAACATCGTTCGTTAAACATGTAGAGCTGTTAATTCTTTTATCTGCCTTTTTGTCCGAAAAAAAAAGGCAGTAAAATTAAACAAACATAAAAATCTCATATATTTCAGCTGGAATTACGAAAGGAACCTGGAGGAGCCACAACCAATAAACCACTTCCAAGAACCATTTAATTAAAATAAATTGCTTTATTTCATTTATTGCTATTGCCATACACATCATACTGCCTATCGGAATTTTATTATTTCTTCATAATCAATTATTCTAAATATTTTTTATTCAGGAAAGTAGAAAAAAACTGAATAAACTATTTGATCAAGGAAAACAGAAATATCAAAATAAATGGAATTTCTTATTATATTAATACAAAACCAATCTCTTAAATACATTACGCAATTTTATCACAATTTCTTTAATTATCCAACTGTGTTGAAATCGATAAGAAAATTCCTTTCTGAAAAGTCTCTTTCATGAGTAAAGTTTAACTCAAAATAATTAAAACAGCGGCGCCTGGAAGCAAAATTACTCATTTCACATTCCTATCTCGTTGCCAGTTTAAGTGTTTAAAATTGCATTTATATTCCGTACGCAATTCTGAGAAAGTAATTGTTGAATTGACTTTTTTCAAGCTTTTAATCTCAAACGTTTAACTTTTCCTTAAATTATGTGTTTCAGACCTATGTGGCAAACACACAAAGATGCTTGACCTCAAAGCATATTGATATATGTGAGTGTGTATGTCCTTGAGCATGTGAACAGTATTAGAGGAAATCAAGATTTTAAGCATTACTATTTTTAACTGATTTATACTTAAATAAAATATACTCAAAATAATTAGTACGTATTCTTATTGTTTCTTTTTAAATTTAAATTCATAGTGTATAGTTAAAGTTTGGAAATTTTTCTTATAAACGTATTCCAAAAAATGTCTCTTATAAACTTTAAAATTTTAAAGCTGTGCCACTATTGAATTCACCCAGGCCACGCGTCAGTAACATAACTTAACTTTGTGCTGGTATTGTGGCAAGAAAAATTATTAAATTCAGATTTTAAATCAGTAAGATAAAGCCACAATTTTACCAAGTGAACGATGTATAGATTATACGTGTGTGCCTGTCTTTGTCATTACTAGCCAACTAAACTGACCTTTGAAAATAGTTGGGAGTAACATTCCTCATTCTTTTTTAACCGACTTCACAAAGGAAGGAGGTTATACATTCATATTGTATATATGTCGGTTTTTTTTTTTTTTTTTTTGTCCACTCATAACTTCTCACCGGATGAACCGATTTTCATGATTTTTTTATAACCGATCGGGGGGGGGGTTTCCCATAGGTCCCCTATCTTCGTTTGACCATATTCGCCGATTAGAAAAAAATCATGGACATAAATAGGGTCATTTTTTTTGGTTTTTCATCCATAACTTTTGACTAAATGAACCAATTTTGATGACTTTTTCCTTAATAGATAAAGGGCCGTCTAACTCAAATATCGCACATCAATTTGACTACATTTGTTTTTTCGAAAAAGCCTTATGGGTGAAAATTAAGTATTTTTTTTATTTTAATTGGAAAGGTTTTTTTCTTTGGTGGGGAAAACTATCTATACTAATATTATAAAGCTGCAGAGTTTGTTTGTTTGAACGCGGTAATCTCAGAAACTACTGGTCCGATTTGAAAAATTCTTTCAGTGTTAGATAGCTCATTTATGGAGGAAGGCTATAGGCTATACATCATCACGCTAAGACCAATTGGAGCGGAGTTCCGAAAATTGCATAAAATAGTCCTTTTCTACCGGAAGAAACTGTCGCATCCTTTCGAGCTTGGTACCATTGAAAAGCCGGAAAAAAACTATCCTAGAAAGAGTTTTGTCTTTCGTACCAAAATTGGAAGCCTCTAAATTAACTAGAAAAGAAGTTATAAGCGTTTTTCTCTGTAGTTTGAAATTATTTTTTCACTGTAATTAACTTTAATTTTATTTGACCCAGATGATGGCCGTTTTATTTTATTTGCATTGTTGCATCGTTTTAACAATTGTTACAGTTGCCGTGTGAACAAGCAAATCAATGCAGTTGCCATTGTTAAACAAATAAAAAAGTAATAATCAACGTTTCTAGCATTTTGATGAGGCATCGCTGTATTTGCAAAATATAATTTAAGATAGACCGTGCAACGCCGGGCGTCGCAGCTAGTTAATAAATATAAAAGTCATTGTTAAATAAAAAGAGTTTGTTGCCATTGAGCTGTTTGACTCAAGGCATAAAAAATTACATCCAATCAGTTTGTTTGCTAAAACCGACTTCTAAACGGGAATTATCATACAAATGATTAGCTTTTAGAGCCATTCATTCAAATGTTTGCCCTTTGATATGGATTTTTTGAAAAATAAAGTATTTATTGAAAAAATATTTGCACTAAAAAGAATAAAATAAAATAATTTTTGAGAAAAAAATAGAACCGACTTCAAAGCAGAACAACTATAAATGGCGCTAAAATGTAAAAAATAAATTAATTCTTTAAAAAACATCGGTGTGACTCTTAAACATAGTTTTAGAAGTTTAGAAGTCGGTGCAAAATTATGGGTCTAATTACCATTACACCATGTGTTACTTCATCTTGGCACTGTTGCTAATTCCCTGATGCTAATTTATATTTGTAATTGATTAATCATTACAAAAGATTTTATCAATCCTAATTTTGCACCGACTTCTAAAAGTATGTTTAAAAGTCACACCGATGTTTTTTAAGGAGTTAATTTATTTTTTACTTTTTAGCGCCATTTATAGTTGTTCTGCTTTGAAGTCGGTTCTATTTTTTTTCTCAAAAATTATTTTATTACTTTTTGCTATATCCAATATATAGCTGAAAGTATTGGCATCGTAGATAATGTCTAAGTGGTGTTCAAACCATCCTGGCAATTTTTGGCAGTCCGCCGGATTTACTATATCTCTATCAGGGTAAACTCCTAAGAGAGCCCACCGCTTTTCAAAATCGCCAATTTGGCGTCCATTTCGTAGAACGATATAAGGTTTCTATTGAATCTGGTTTACCAAGATTGCGTACTTATCGCCAACCACGCCAATGGGGTGGGCTCTCCTAAGATCCACCCCTCTATCAGTCTGTGTGTTTGTCTGTATATCTCTCCGTCAGCATGCGAATAAACACTTTATTGTGTCCACTCTAAGTCAAAGCGTAAAGGATAGAGTCGAGCGAAATTTGACACAGATGTACCTTCAAGGATGCTGATTAGTTTTTAGCGTCCATCCCTTATGGAGGTGGCGCAGTCGAATGTTTATCTCGAGAAGCGTGCTTTATTTGAAGAAGTAATGGGAGGATTCACACAAAATTTGATATTCAGGTAGACCTCAATGGAAACAAGTACTGATTCGTTCTTGGCACCATTCGCTCAAAGTGATGGCGCCATCAAAATTAAGGTATTTCAATACTTTTGGAGTACTTTTTAAAAAGTACTTAAAAAGTATGGTGTTTTTTTTACTTTTTTTATATTGTTTAACCTTGAAACTGATAAAAATGAATAACCTAATTAATAAATAGTTGTAAATTTTAAAGTAAACCACCATTTTAGGTGTTTTTGGGTAAAAAGTCATAAAAACGGGGGATGTCGCAGAAGACAAAATAATGAAATGTTAGCATTTATTTTTTGCACACATATCTAATAAGTCATTTTCTTTGAAATAGATAATTATCTAAGACAAATGTTAATTAGGTTGAAGTATATAAAACTTTAAAATAAAGTTACGTAATTTTCTCAGTTTCGCACGGTACATTTAAAATAACAGAGCTAAAAATGAACCAAAGACACAACCATATAAAAAGAGAATAGTCTATCTTAAGCAGCACAATGTAAGGAAAATTTATACCAATTTTCAAATAAATGCATCAATAAAATTTTTAACTACTGCTTCCTCCGTTGTACAATATCCCAAAAAACTTCATTTCCCAGAAAATGCATTTAAAGTATAAAATTACACTTACTTCAAAGTATTTGCATTCCATTTTTTTCGCTACTAAGCGCCAAGACAAAATTCAACCATCATTTGTTTGTTTGTTTGTTTACGACCATTTCAGGTCACATAAATATTCGAGTTTATTTGCTATTCTCAAGGATATGCCTCAAACTCACGTCCAATATGACAGATAGAACAAGACAGCACAACAGATTCAACCATCATTTCAAAGCTAAATGATTAAGCAATAAAATAAGCAAATAAAATAAAAACGTGAATTTTGACCGAAAATCACTTTTTCATAGTGGCATACCTTAATTTCTTCTCGATTTATTTTCAAATAGAAACTGCTACATGTACATTGCCAAGGCTGAACTTGATCGTAACCGTAAATAGTAAACTGGATCAAGTTCAGCATTGACATTGCAAATCGCGCAAAAAAAGTTCTTTGTGTGTAATGAATGTAATGAGTTTGAGATATTGTTCTTCATTTAACGTAAAATTATGCAATAAATTACGATAAAAGTCTTAAACAAAATACCACAATTAAATCCTCTCTCATTACACCGCTTATAATTCTTATTCTGTGCTTCTCAAAGTAAAAGATATTGTTCCTTTGAGACATATATGGAGCTCAGTGTAGAATATAGAAATTCAAACGTCGATTCGCGTAAGAAAATCTCAAATCACGACTTCAAATTCTAGGTGGTATGCCTTTAATTATACTACCGATTCCAAATTTCCTCGTCGTGGTGCGTCGCTTCAAAGCCTTTATTCTTCATTAATGTAGACTGCATTATTTTATAAAAATGATTACGTAATTTCTCCAAGATGTTGCGAGGATAATTGAGAGCAACAGGAAATACAATAAATTAAGTTAATGAAAACTTAAAAAAATATATAATAATTATAAATAATGTTACGATTTTCGGGGTACCGATGTCGTTTCTCGCCAACCTTTCGCCACCTCGGATCGCGTGATGGACAATTCTAGTCTTTGATGGAAATTTCTGGAATGGTCTGTCATGTGATCCGCGATGGTATCTATAGCTCCGGCGAGAAGTTAGAACGGGAGGAGTTAGTTCTGAGAGTCAGTTACGCTGTAGACTTTGGCCGAGTGCCTGATAAACGTCTGAGCCGTTGTGCTGCAAGCTTCGTGCTTGGTTCTTTTCGTATTTTGGTTAAGAAATACGGGATTACCGTTGGTTTTACGGTAATGTGTGGACTCCGAGAGGTATGTTTATGAAAAATTTGTATATAGTGTGAATAGTGTAAATAGTTTGTGAAATAAATTACTCTGTGATTTTGTATGAGGAAGTAGTCATTGAAGTTTAAAGTAAATTAAGACGCAAAACCCGTAACAGTATTGTAATACCAATGAAACTTAATTGAAACCTTTTATTTTATCCCGCAAAAGGTTATACTTTAGAAATAGAAGTGAAGGTAAAATTTAACATTTGTGGTCTAACGTAATATGTATGTGGTTCTAAAAATCAAAAAGAAAGATGAAATAAATTTAGATTATTTTTTCGGTGATATTGTGTGGGTGTGTATGGTTATCTTCGTAGCTGCTATATGAAAGCTCAAACTTCTACTTATATCAATTACGCTTTGAAATGTCCTCATTGGTTTTAAAATCTTTATTTCTTATTTTACTTTTGGCATTTTATGGAAATTTGAGTCAGCCATTGATCTTAAAGAAGGCAAATACAATAAAGGAAATAAACGGGTTTAATTTTCCGACTGTTTACATTTGTTGATAGCATCCGAGACAGAAGAAGAGCTTTCTCAACAAGAAAGGAAACTAAGAACCGGTAAGGAGAAGCAATAAACTTAAGGGCAATGGCTGAATGAGGCTTCTAAAGCTTTCTCTGCACTAATGAAAGAAGGGAAAGCATCTTAAGAAATGCAGCTTCTAGACACAATAGAATGCAGCACAGAAGCATTAAAGACAACGACCATTAAGTTCAGTTTCGTTTTGAAACAATTTGAGGTTATTCTTTACCAGTAATAAAATCCAAAATGTATGGTCTTTCTCTCCGACTGTGCATAGTGCTATAAAATATATGGTCTGTAGTCCGGCTGTATGTATGTAGTTCACTACACTTAAAATTCATTGCAAAAACTGTAGCGTTAGAGAGTTTTTCTGAAATTCGAATTTGTTCCTTTTTTATTTCACTTTATAGTCGAAAATTGCATAAAATAGTCTTTTTCTATGAGAAGAACTTATCGTATCGTTTCGAGCTAGATACCATTAAAAAGCCCGTAAAAACTTTCTGAGATAGTTTTGCTTTTAGTGCTAGAATTCTAAGCCTCTAAATTAACTAGAAAATAATTTATAAGCATTTTTCTCTGTAGTTCGAAATTATTTTTTCACGGTAATTAACTTAAATTTTATTTTTCCCGGTTGATTGATAAAGCGATTGTTTTCCATTTTATTTGGATTGTTGCTATTCTTCCTGCATGTATACTTGCTAAATAAAATTATATACACAATGTTTTCAGGATTTTGAGGCGCAGCCAATTTTAAATTATCTTTTTCTTCTATTGGCATTTGATTCTTGGTATTTTTTAACTAATGAAAATTGATTTCATGCGGCTTACAGGCGATTGATAGCTTTATTTTGATTTCCTTATTTTGACATGCATTTCACGGGAACATTCTCCATACTATATAAGTGTTTTTAAAGAAATGTTATAATTTATAGTGGTTTTTGTTATTCCAAATTATTATTACTATCTATATTTCTATTTATTTTTTTTTTCCTCCAGTGAATTAACACATATGTCAATTGGCTATTTGAGCTCAAATTCTCGGATGAAAGTTTTTTCCCTCTATCAAAGTTTTGCATGCTGCTGTTAGTTTCTGCAAAGTACAAAATTTCGTCTTTCTGTTTTACTGTCATCTCTACTCTCTACAAAAAATAGCATAAGTATGTCTCTGTGAGTGTGTCTGTGTCCGGCGTAGGACCAAGACGGTTTGGCCGATTTTCATGAAATTTGGCACAAAATTAGTTTGGAACATAGGGGTGTGCATCTAGAAGAGTTTTCTCTGAAATTCGAATGTGTTCTCTCTTATTCTAATAAGTTACTTTGCGATCGATAGCTTTATTTTGATATCCTTATTTTGACGGGAATTTTTCCGGGGCTGTTCTGCATACTCTACTGAGATTTTTTAAGATAAGCTGCCTTTTTATCATATGTTATTCCAATATATTATTACTATATATTTTTTAATTTTTATTTATTTTATTAATTTTCCACCCGTCATTTGACTATTTGAGCTCTTATGAAACCTTTATTCCTCTGTGCTGTTGTTAGTTTCTGTAAGGAACAAAGTTTCATCTTTCTGTCCTACTTTCAATGAATAATAGATAAAAATATTTTTAAATATATTAGATAGTTAGAATGCATGAACGCTATTCTAATGCCTTATAATCGTGCTCTTTGTGCGGGTACTTGAACTAAACAAACAAAACGCGTGTTTTTACAGTTTCTTTTTTTATGTGCGCATCTTTGTCACAAAAAAATAAAGTTGCTTAAATAGGTAGAATCACCAGTTGTTTTCCCGTGGGCGGCTAATTTTTAATTCTGTGGAATGCTATACATCTTAATAGAATGACATAATATATACACATTTTAAAAAATATCAGTGTATATGTATATATAATAGCGAACCAACCAGTCTTTTCACTTCTTAACACGCGCATGGCCGTGCGGGTACCGCTAGTAAGCAATAAAAACAGTGGGACTAATTAAAATCAATCAAATACTCATTCTAAAAGCAAAAGTAACACTAAAATGGTTTTTTTCAATTAATAACTAATCAAATCCGATTTTTTCCCTTTATGTCGCAGTAAAAATTGAAATTGTGTAAAACTTCAAACCAACTAGAGCATAACGAACATTTTTGAAAATTAAGGTTTAAAAGAAATCATTTAGCATGAAAACATTGTTTATCATCCTTTTTTGAAAATACAAATTGTATTTTTGCAATAAAAATTGAGCAACATTAATGAGAAGCTAATTAGTTCTGAGGTTATGAAACAAGCTAAATGAATAATGCTCCGTTTGATCAGCGGCTGCTTTTATGGTTTAGTTATTAAAAAGAAAGAATTCGTTTTAAGCTGGAAATTAAGAAAAAAGCTTTTAAAAGTTAAAAAAGGAAAAGAAAACTCATTAAAATTACTGAAATATTGCCTTATTTTCCTTCTAGTTTCTTTTTGTTTTACTATTATTCGTGCGCAAGTTTACGATTTAAATGAACATTGAATTTTTACAAGTTATGATTACTTTCAAGAATTTTATTTTGAAACTGTTATCTGATTTTAGACAAGAGCTTCGAAAATTTACAGAAATACTCAGTTTCCTTTCTGTATTTTTACAGAAATCTTTTAGTGTAGGGTTCACTCGAAACGTGCGATAAAAGCTTAAATTAAAAACTTTGAAAAGCCTGATAGGGATGTATTAAGGAGACCTACTGGGTAACCAATAAATGCTCGTACACCACAGAATATGGACCAATACGAGAATCTCAACAACAAAGTGCAAGGATGAATATATACAAGCGGACGCCATGAAGAGGTCGAAATTTTAAGACAAATTACTGTATCTTTTAAGTGGCCAATTGTAAATATTAAGTTACAATCGATAAAATTTGTTGCTGAATTTTTTCCAATTTTGTTACATTGTTTTCACTTTTACGTTATGGTGCAGTAAAACAGTGGGAAATTAAATGATATAATTAATTTTTGATATCCCGTTAGTCTAGGAGCAATATAAAGGAGCATCAACTTGCAACTTTTATTTTATTAAAGTAGATTTATCTTAATTGTAGGTATTTTAAAAGAAAAATGTTTTTACACAAATGAACAGAATTTTCTTTAAAGTAATGATTTAAATCTTTTAGTCTGCAAAATGAAACTTCGCTTAAGAAACAATTGTTTTTTGTTTTTTTTAATTTGCAAACGTGCTGTGCAGCAACATCCTTTAGTAGCTATGTAATGAAAATCTGCACCACTTTCATTCAACTACCAAAAAAAAAAAAAAACATTATTTCTGTAATCTATAAATGCACCTAAAATTATAATTGCATGTCATCACTTATTTGTAACTTTGTCATTATTATTATTTTCGAGTTTAATGGAATATATATATATATATATATATATATATATAAAGAAGGGGGGGTGCTAAAAAAAGAAATTTTAAGCATTTCCTTTTAAAAAATATATTTTTAGCATTTTTTTCTATACGACCAGTTGCAAAAGTCGAGAACACTCGCGTACTCAACGAACCTGTACCACAGACAATACGTCAAATTTCAAATACTACTTCAAATACTTTCATATTTTAAGTCAAAATCGAACTTACGAACTATTAATTTTGTTACAATCGAAAGTGCTATTGCAAACATTAAAAAATGTTTAGAAAAAATAAATAAATTAAGCAGCGAAAAAAGAAAGAATAATTACTTATGCAATTCATAATTAAAGAATACAATACACATAATTTCAACAGGCATTTTTACCGATGTAAGGAAACAAATAAAAATCCAGCTCTTGACTAAAACTTTTAATTTTAATATTTGTTTGATAACGATGCGATGGATAAAATAATTAAAGATTTATTTGGAGCATTTTGAAAATTTTTGAGAAGATGTAATGGTATCACTTCCATGATCGATTAACAGCAAAGCTATACATGTGATATACATTTGAGTAGATAGTTATATTGACTCATCTGTTTTAGAAAAGAAGAATGTCTTTTTATTATTATTATTTAGTTATAGTGCTCTTGAAAATTAAAATTTTTTCCCTGAATTTTAAAAGTCAAGACTTTTGCAAAGGCTCTAAAAAAATGTTCAAAGTTTGGAAATGCTTTTAAGTGTACTTAGAGTAGCAGATATATTTTCTCGCAATCTAATATTTTCAAAGAAATCATTGCTTCAAAAAACGAGCAGAACGATGAGGACGTTAAATTAGGAAACTTGGAACCAAATTCTTCATTTAGGCAAGTTGTAAAAATTTTGCATAAAAGTCAAGTTTTTATTTTTATAATAGAATCAAATTTAATCTTATCATAGAATCTGCTCTATCCCCCCCCCCCCCCGAAAGAAAAAAAACCAGTCCTTTTGGTTTCTATAACTAAAATTATAAATAAATAAGAATTATACATAAATAAAATTAAAATGTTTAAATATGTGAATAATTAAAATTTATTATGCATTATACTGGAGTGATATTTTAGGCATGAAGAATAGGACAAATATTTCTTCCAAATTATTCTCATTAATTCATCTATAGAATTAAATATGATTAGGATTTGATTCTATGAATGAATAATAATTTGTATTTATTTCCTTACTAACTTTCATTATTTCTTATTGATTCATACATGTCTTCGCATAACTAGTTAATTTTTTTTAATAAAAAATCAATAAGTTCAATTTAATTAATATTTGCATAAAAAAATGCATCATAATATATAATCAACCGTATTCCAAGGACAAGCTACAGTAAAGATTGGACAACATAATAAATAATGTATATTCAAAAAAAATAGTCTTGCGCCATATTGTTATTAATTAATTTTTTTTTTAATTTTTTGCCAAATAGACGTTATGAAAGACACACACATAGTAATAATAATAATAATACTAATAATAATTCCCTTGTCTTGGTATAGCGGAGATCCATTTTTCACGCAAACTAATGTCCGATTGAAACTATTTTTTTCTTTTACTGAAATTGATGTGCAAAATGCCAAAATGGAACAACACAGTAAACCATCTTTCTTTAAGTTACATTGGTACTGAAAACGACCGTTTTTAACCCAAAGAATCAAATTATTAGGGAAAAAAAGAAGAAATAGCAATGGAAAACCAATTTTCTACCCTTCAAACTAATGGAAAGAGCGCGGTTTGTTATAGCAGATAAGTAGCGTTCCTGGTGGGGAAAAAGGTAACTAAAATCCGCGGCCAACTTTCCCCGCAAATCGCTATTCATCTAGTTAAGGGGGCTATGGTTTAACACACAGACGCAGATAAAACTGTCCAATTTGCTACACAATACAGACAGAAAAGTTTCTTATTTTTCTTACTTGATAACAGATGGCGCCAGCATACACAACACCAATTTGGCATCCATTAAAGGACCTCTTGGTAGCCTCTTCATTTTAAGTGAACCCAACTGGGTACATTTTAAAATACTGTTTATTAACTACTGTTTCTGCAATTAGAAAGCTAAAACACCCAATTGTTTTTTAAATTAATCAACAGATAGCTTACTTCGTTTTGAACATGGAAAATATGGAAATTGGGCCATTAATTATTATTTAAACTAATTATTAATTAAAATTTTTAAAAAATTGTTATTTTGTTTTGTGATCACTTTTTAAATCAGAGAACCAAAAAAATGCGTCAAAATTGTTTGTGCTTAGTTCTGGGGTCTGAAGAGGTTAGATTATTATAAATCTCAATTTTAAGAGAAGCGGTACATTTTTAGACCGTGGGTTTATTTTTCGTCATTAGCCGACACGATAAGCTTTAAAATGAGGGGTAAATCACGGAACTTGATAAAAGAATGAGGAAGTTATCACGGAGCGACAGAATAACAGGTTAGAGAATATATATATATATATATATATATATATAGGTTTATTTAGTTACAATTTTTATTTATTCAGATTTGTTTATTTAATTTCACTAGTTAATTAATTCTGTTTTAAACGGGATGTGTTTCAATAGAATGACATACAAGAGTTTAATACTTTTCTTTTGAAAAACGCTTTAAGAAACTTCCCTTTTTTTTAATTCATTTCATTTCTGAGATTTTTTGCGCTTCATTTCATATTGGCTAATATATTTCTTAATTAGTAAAACCAAAACAAAGCAAGAAAAAAACATAACTAATCTTTTCAAAAGTCTGTTTTTTAAGGTTTATTTACTTTTCATCATTATTGTTTTTTGTGAAACATTTAGAAAACGGTTTTAACTGTAGTTCGAAAAAGTGACATAACGAAAGACAAAAAAATTTAATGAAAAGCTTCATTTATTCATTTTAAGTGAAGCAAAAAAAAACCAAACCTAATGAATTTTAGTAGCCCACATAGTTTTATATGTGGGCGCACTTAAATGCAAGACGTGAAAACAAAAATATTATTTATTTATTTAATTTTTTTTAACTATGAAGAAATTAATACATCCTCTAAACGCACAGGAACACATAAAAAACAGAATTCATAAATAAAAACGTTTTGAACATTCAAATGTTTCCGTTTCTTCACAGTATACACAGCAACGTTTATATTCATGCCATGATTTTATTTTGAAGTATTATGTTCATAAAATTGTTACTGTGTTATCTTAATCAAGGCTGAACTTGATCGTTAAATGTTTAACTGTTATTCAGGCTGTTTCATTTCGCATTAAATGAAGGGACAAAAATTGGGGTCGGCACTCAGCGCCATCTATTCACCTTTAAGGCTTTTTGCCGGATAAGAAGCAGATTATTTCATTAAAAGTTTGAGAAATTTCAATATTGTCTATTATTAATTTTAAACCTGTTCAAGATAAGTAACCTCATCCATTCTTTGCTATATTCCTTATTTCTGTAAATATATATACTTCATTACGCATATAAACTATATACTAAATAAATATTGTACGGAAATTTAATCTATGTGTAATATAGAATAAATAGCATTATCATAACTTTTGCTGCTCAGGCAAAATTTGCAATACATATATTTTTGAAACATTCAAAATTACATTTAATTAATTTTAAAACGAGTTGACTAGGTAATTTTCTTTTTGTTTTTTTTTTTAATATATAAAAGAAATATGCCGAAAATGGTGAATAAAACGACTATTTTATTCTAAGCATTTATTTCTGCACAGACGAAATAATAAAATGCATACAAATGCATTAAAAAACACACACACATATTGACTATAAATCAAAAGCCGAATATCATTAAATTCCAATTATTTCAGCATAAAGAACATGATGAACTGGTAAACTACATAAACCTGCCGAAAGTTGTTACTACTGAAACAAGAATCATTTTCGGTACTTTTCGCTTCAGGGGGGCTGGCAATGGCTAAATTTTTTTTTTCCAGCCTCCCCGAAACGGAAAAGTACCCTTTTTAGCCTACTTTCCCGTAAAAGTAAAAAAAATAATAATAAAGCATGAAAGAAGGCTTAATGTATCGTAAAAATACCGTTAAAAATAAAGAAAAGTTAAAAAAAAGTGAAGTAATTAAATAAAGATTGAAAAATAAAAAAATTGAAAGTAGGGTTTTTAGATGGGGAAAATGTGTGTCTGTCGGTCTGTCGGTCTGTCCCCCCCCCCCCCCCAATAACTTTTGAACGAATAGTCCGATTCGAAAAATTCTTTTTGCATTCGAAAGATCTCGGCAAGGACATCTTATTTACATATTTTACTTTTTCATTTGAACAATTTTTCGTTCAATTTTGAACAGTTCAAAAAAATTTAACATTACCGCCTATAGGCGAAAATGAAGCAAATTATGTAAACTCTGGGTACAAGATCCATGTTCCAATGAACAAGCTTACTGGAAGAATCTCTTGGCGTGAAATATCAATTTGAACAGTTTTTGTTCATTTTTGAACAGTTCAAAAAATTAACATAGCGCTTACGGGGAAATTTCAATCCTATATAAATCCTGACCTAACGGACCGATTTGCTTGGAACAAACTTTATCGGAAAGCTCTTATAACGTAGAACATGTGCAAATAGAAAGTTCACCCAGAACTAACGTGCCTATTTTCCTATAAAAAAATTTTATCGGGATTTTTAAGGATATTTCTCAATGAATAAATGAATGAGTGAAAGCATGAATTAATGAATAAATGAAGGAGTGAAAGAATGAATCAATCAATAAATGAATGAGGAAAAGAATGAATAAATGAGGGAATAAATATATGAATGAGTAAATAAATGAATAAAGACATGAATGAGTAAACGAATGAATGAATGAATGAATGGCTGAATAAAGGAAAGAATGAATGAGTGAATGAATATGTATTATCCGTTGAAAAAGGTATATTTGAAATAATTAAGAACTAAAGCTAAAGGAGAAAGAGATAGCTAGAATATAAATTTGAATTTGGTGTATACGGGAAAGTAGGCTCGGATAGTTCTAGACGGAACTTCTTGTTTCACTAGAAAAATCTAATTGACTGCAAAAAATCTTTAAAATTACATTTAAAAAAAGAGACAGGACGACTTTACACTAAAAATATTCACCATCAGAACTTAGAAGAACTACCAGTCTTAGTTTTAATACTATTAGATATGGCATTAAACATTATTTCCCTTCCACAATGCCAATGCCTAAAACATTCTAGATATTTTGCACAATGCGGAATAAAAAATGCATACAAAAGACATAAAGACAGAATGAACAATGAATGACTGCAGTTACAATTTTAAAACTTTGCGTGAGAGAGGTTTATTCATAACTTTCAAACTAACACTGACACTATTTGCAATATTTTTAAAAACAATATTCAAAAATTTTTGCATATATGTGAAACAATAATAATTTGAGAATGATCTAAGAGTTGACAATTCAAAATAGGGCATTGCAAAAGCTCAGGTGTTATAATATTTTCCAAATTACGGGAAACATTTTTTCTTGGTAGAAATGGTACAGCTTTTTCAACAAAATCCAAAAGAAATATTAATATTGAGACAAATAAAGTTGAAGGGTATCTTAAACCATCGCGGTCTTGATGGTGAATCAAATTCGTAAGGGGTGAAGAGTACTGGGGGGAAGAAAATGTAGCGAGCAGAGCTAATTCTGAATTAAATTCATGGTACGAAATACCTTCCTAATACTTTTTCTTACTATTTTTGGACGAGGTACAATACGGTACACAGCAATTAACCATTTCAATAATATTTAGTTAACCATTTCCAATAATATTTAGCTGATGAAACCAGGAAAGGACATCGTTTCAGCAAAATAAGGATGCTTTTAAATGATGTAAACAATCTTTTTCTGGGTCACGAACTAGCGGCTCCTAGCGGGAAAATGTAAAAATATCAGAGCGGAAAAGTGCGACATCGGCTCTTTTGAAGTTTCAAAAAATGAAACAGCCTGATCCGTAACAGTTAACTAACTGGATCAAGTTCAGCCTTGTCTTAATCATAGCAAAATTATAAATATTGTTGGGCGAAAATTGGTAGTTAGGTGCTGTGTGATATACGCAAGTACTTACTCGAAAGGGTTAAATTAGGAAAACTGTCAAACTAGGCATTATGTTTTACGCAAAAGAGTACCTGACAAACAACAAACCGAATTCGTCTTACAATGGAGGCAATTCAAGCAACATCATTGGTCACGTGGCAGCGATTAAAGCAATGTAAACAAAGGAAGCCGTAACATCGCTTTACTTCGACTTCGACAAATCTAATTAAAAACTAGGCCTAAATAAAATTCTTCTACATTACATAAAATTAACACTAAATAAAACACTACAATTATTGTAATAAATAATAAATTTCTCTTATAATGATTAAATTAAATGTAAATACTGGGTTATAATCAGAAAAAGCTGTGCAAATAGTCTAATTAATTTTAAGATAACTAATTTTGCCTAGTGAACTCCACGTAGAACTCAATTGAAAATCTTAGTAAACAAAGAGCGATATCACGTGACAACGATGATTGCTCATGACTCCCTCTAGCGGTGAATTGCCTCCATTTAATGCTTGTAGCTTTCGTGTTGTTTCTCTCGCTTTCCCGTTTTCAGCCTACTTTCCCGTAAACGTCAAAAAAAAAAATGAAAAAAGGCTTAATGTATCGTAAAAATAACATTAAAGAAATCAAAATTAAGTGAAGTAATTAAATAAAGAATGAAAAATGAAAAATTTGAAAGTAGGGTTTTGAGATGGGGAAAATGTGTGCCTGCTTGTTCAATTTTGAACAGTTCAATAAAATTTAACGTTGGCGCCTACAGGGAAGTTTCGATCTTGTATGATTCCTGGTCTAACTGACTGATTTGCTAGGAACAAATTTTATCGGAAAGATCTTATGACGTAAAACGTGTGCAGATACCAAGGTCATCCAGAAATAAACGAGCCTATTTTCAGGTTAAAGTCGACAGGGTGGCGTAGTGGTAAGCCGCAACTCTTGTACGCCCAAGATCGCAGGTTCGAACCTGGCCCAAGTCGGTGGATTTTCAAGATGCAGAAAATCGTTTGCGCCCATGTCGCATGATTGTGTAGCATGTTAAAGACCCCTTGAGTATCCATTTGGCTTGAATACTAAAGGCTAAATTAAATACCTGGTGCAAGTCGCATCAAATGAGAGCTCAGGTGCCCCCATCTAGGGGAAACTGAGCGTCAAAATTCTCAGTGTCAATGGCATCCACCGACAGTGGTGCTACTTGAAAAAATGGATGCCGATTACCGGGTACGTGCTAGGTCTGCAAAGGTTAACGACCATACGCAGCCCCATTAGAAAGAAAAAAAATTTCCGATTAAAGTTTTTGATCTGCATTTTTAAATATATTATATTTAAATTCTATTTCTGAATGAATTATATCTGATGATGTATAAATTTCTGAATGAATTAATGAATGAGTTAATGAATTAATGAATAAATGAGTGGATGCGTGAATAAATAGTTAAACGAATGAAACGAGGGAGTGAGGGAATGAGTAAATCAATCTGTAATAACCGTTGAAAAAGGTATATTCGAAGTAATTACAAGCTATAGTTAAATGAGAAAGAGAGAGAGAGAGAGCTGGAAAATAAATATGATGTTGCTGTATACGGGAAAGTAGACTCGTATAGTTCTAGACGGAATTTCTTGTTTAATTATCTTTTTGGTATATTTAAGCTATAGAGAGAAATCCCCACATAGTTTATAACCATCGTACCACCAGAAAAAAAAAAGATATAGCAAGACCAACCAGACAATAACGTTTAATTCTTGTGTTTTTTCACAGTAAATTTAAATGCCACGAATAAAGTATGACTCAATAAATAGTACGATATCTGTACTAAAAAAGTCAATTTCTCAAGTAAATATTGTATGACATTAATTAATGAGAAACATCCTTTTGTAGAGAAAAATACTCAAAATATCCCGATAGTACAAAACACTTAAAAATTTTTACATTAACTATTCTATCAAGCACGTAAAAAAACAGAGCAAAAAAAGATAGAAACCATAAAACAGATCTGATAATGTAATATAAGCGAAAGTATTTTTCTTTCAGTTATTCATCAGTCTTTACTGGTCAGATAAAGGAAACGTTAACTCATCAGGTTAAACTAATGTCTTCCGATTTCTTAAATCATTAAAGTTTTAGGAAATAATGTCTTCCATTAATTTGGTCCGTTTCTCAAGATGAAATCTCATTTTATTTAATCCATTAAGATAATGGATGATATCTTACACGCAACTTTGAACACCAAATTTTTTCGGAAATGTGACAGAATGAAAGTTTAACCGGATTTTTATAAACCATCCCTAATGTACTTCGACCGTTCCACTCTAAAAATTCATTAAATGTATACGATATTTTTCATACGAAATGTATAACATGACAAAATTTAGATATATAAAGTTTTGCTGCGATACGAATACGGCCAGGGCCTTATTTACCATTAGGCCCATGAGGCCCAGGCCTATGGCATCCACTTTGAGGGAGGCCACTTAAATTACAAAAAAAAAAAAAATTAAAATATTTTAGAAAAATATTTAAAAATAGCATCTTTCAAAAGCAAACTGTTAGTGTTATTACAGAAAATTTGTATTATTAAATTATTTTAAAACCACAAGGAATTTTCCCTTTGGGGGCCCCCAAATTTTGGTCTGACAAGTTGAAATTTGAAAAACAAAATTGATTTTGCACTTTAAGGACCCCCAAATTTTATTCAAACATTTTGCAATTTAAGAACAAAATTATTTTGCACGTTGGAGGCTCCCAAATGTTAGTCTGACTTTTTGACATTTGAAAAACAAGTTAGTTTTTGCGCTTTGCGGGCCCCCAAATTTTGGTGTGACTGGCAAGTTTTACAAACACATTTTAAATGTTATGTTTAAAAAAATTTCTTGCGTGAGGAGCCCCAAACATGAGTTGTGCCTATAGTGATTCAAAATGTAAATCGGGCCCTCAATACGGCATAAAAAATTACATTTAGAGGGGAGAAAAAATTTATTGTAACATTTCTGCTGTAGTTATCAAATTAGCAAATAGCAAACATAAAACTTTACTACACATATGAAAATAATTTCCTCAAAATTCAACATATGATTTAAACTGAAACGTTTCGAAAATCTTTAGATAAATGAGTTATTTAATATTCCAAGTGAGCCGACATTGTGGCGTCGTAGCCTCGTACTCCTTAGTTCGCAGATTCGATCCTGGCCGTGTCGGTGGAATGCACAAAATCGTCTGCGTCCATGTCGTATGATTATTAGGGTAGGTCGCTGTCCTATGGTGAAAAACAAAGTTCCTGATCTCTATCGGGTAATTATGTATGGAAGGAAATATTAGGCTTAAGTTCAAAAACTCATAACTAATGATAGGTAGACTGTTAAGTAAGAACCATAATATAGCAAATTGGTTAAAATATAGTGTTGAACTAAGTTCATTCATGATTTTTTTATTTAAATGACTACAGTTATGTAGAAATGATTGAAAAATATTCATATAAAAAAATATATGTATTATCTAAATAAGTATCTTTCTATCTCATCTTATATCGAGTCATCAGAATAGGGGGAGTTATAGGTTTCCTTTTCCTATCCCTATCACTACGTAAAACATTAAACTTTAAATTGCTCAGATAAATAAATAAATATTTATATGCATGCAGATTAGAGTTATTATAGGTGAATGTTTATGGGAGAGGCATATGTTCAGATGTGGACTTTTTTTGACTGAAATGATGATTACGCTGATGAAATATACATATGTATCTCTATATCTCTCGTGTTTCGCAAACTTGCAATGAAAGTTTATAATTTGTTGACAATTTTCTTTTCAAGTTTATCTAAATAAGTATCTCAAAAAAACACGAGTTTACACAAAATAAATAAATAAATAAAACGCCGAGCTAAGCTGGGTCGCCCAGGTAATATAAATTTAGATGAGTTAACATATTATGTTAAAAAGATTTTTAACTGTGAAAATTAATTCCATTTAACTTAGATTTTAATTGTCGAGCTAAATTAAAATCGGATGCCTTGAATCAAGATTTTGTTAAAAACAATTCTTAGAGCTGTTCTAAATGTCATGGAAGGTGCGGACGAATTTCCTTTTCTACGGAAAATTCCAAGCTTTCGAACAATATAAAAATAAATATGAAGGAAATATTTCGTCTTCAACAAATTTATATGAAAAATGATCTGAAGATTGGAATAAAAGCAGAACGAAAACAAATTTTTCTTCGAGGTGCGCACCCCCATTCTCCGAACTCATTTCATGCAAAAATTTCATGAAAATTGGCAGAACAGTCTTGGCCCTATACGAACCACAGACACATACAGATCCACTCACATTCATACTTTATAATTCATTATTAGTAAAAATGTACCGGAACGTAAAGTTGCCTCGTCAATCTTGAAGATATGAAAAATCAAACATTTAAAAGAAGTGAAATCGAGACAAATTTAATAATGCACCTGCACAAAACGTTTTCTGTCATTTCTCTCCTCATATAACTCTCCTAAAACTTACAAATTTTGGCACTTCAGTATAAAATATTTGTGTGAGATTTATTCTGATTTTTAAAAAGTGATCAACATTTACAATCTTACTTAAAACTATGACGGGAATTTGCTGTAAGTGACGCATCAAAGTGATTTATTGCTACCTAATTTATTGCTTCGTGATAGAAGTTTAGATCGCAAATGACAAGCGAAAATTAATGGTCGAAACGAAAATATTTAAAAGTTAAAATTATTTTATAAAAGAGAAAACGAAACTGGATCATTTTTATTCCTAGCCTTGAACATACATGTTAAAAATAATAAAGCTATTCATAAAAAGAGCACATTTTCTATTTAATAAATAATAACATCATCGTTTAATTTAAAAGTTAACATATCTCAACGTGTTTACAAGAAATTTAATTACAAAATTACAAGATGTTTTTTTCTGCTCGTTGTAAATCAACAAAAGAGATATCCTCTGCTGACTGCCGCACCAAAAATTAATGTTAGTCTCATTTAATTTTCGTATGATATTTGAAGATATTTAAGAAACAAATTGAATCAAATCTTTTATTTGAAACTGAGTTTTTAAAAGCTAGTAAACTCCGTAATCTATATAAATAAAACCGAAAGTTTGTGTGTGTGTGTCTGTCTGTCTGTCGATTGCGTCCTGGCGAGATGGAACGGGCCAGAAGTACGAAATTTTGGTTACAGGTTTGGGTCAGGTCCTCGTGCACCTCGAAGCGTTTTTCCTAAAATTCCAATTTGTTCTTTTTTTATTCCAATTTTAAGCAAAACTGTCGATTTTCGGTTTATCTCATCGAAGAAACATCTCACGTTTTCGATTTTTGCAGCATATGAATGCCCGTAAAAAACTGCACAAGATGATTTTTTTTTTTTTTTTTTTAATTTTTTTTTGCTGTTCGCAGGACAAATAGAACATGTGCAATATTCATTTAAAGTAGTTTTCGAATTTTAAAACGAGGCTTACCTCTGAATTTATCTTCTCAATTTCCGTGTTTTCGCCAAAATAAATATTACTTTTGTCGCCAACTAGATGATTTCTGTTAACGTAAGATTGAAAAAATGCTATTTTAACTTTATTCAGGACGTTTTATGAGCGAAACGATTTCTAAAAATTCATTTCATTTTTATACATATTTTGTGGAACTGCAGACGATTTTTAATTTCTTTATTTTGACGTTGATTCTTCTTTAAATTTTGGCGATTTAATAATATGGTGCCAGTTCAACAATTTCATGAAACATCGTATTTCTTATGGTAGAATGTCCGTTTTATCAACGAAACAAATTCTAAAAACTTATTTCATTTTTATGCATATTTTGTATACTATAGGATAATGCCTCATTTGCGTTATACTTCCATTACTATAGTGCAATTTCGCGATCTTCGACTTCATTTTAACTTTACGTAGCGGTTTTAATTGATTCCATACTTTACTCAAGTGATTGATTTTCTAACGTTAATTAAATGTTTTAGATGTCTGTTTGGCGCCATTTGGACAGAATTTAGTTATTTCTTTCTATCGACTTAAATTTCATGCGTCAGAATTGCTTCAGCACTGAATATTTTCTCACTTAAATGTACATTGGCTTTTGGAAATAATACTCTTATTTTTTCCGTTTTTATCCGAAAAAGTGTTATTTAATTGAGTTTTCAGGATTTTTTTTGACGATTTTGCAAGCGGGATTTTTAGGAACTGGTGTCTTCTTTTGAGGGGGAATTTAAGATATATTGTTGGGGCCATTCTAGGAACAGCAGCTCTTAAAGTTTGTAGTATAATACGTGTTTTTAGTCACTGACGTCTTTATTCTGATCTAGATTTTTGGGTCTAATTTCTTTACTATATTAAGGATGTTTCGGAATAGATGTAATTATTAAAATGTGGATCTTTAAGAAATATTTCTTTATTGTAGCAGAAATATTCATGAACCGTTGTCCTTCATCTGATGGGCATTTTTAAAGAGAATACTGCTCTTATTCTGATGGGAATTTTTAGATGTGGTGTGGTCTATGTTGTTATTGTGATTTTTACGGACTCTTGATATCGTTTTGGAACAATTATCCTAATGCATATGCGCATTTTAGTCACAGTTGCTCTTAGTCTAACGGCCATTTTTATCAACTGTTGGTGGCATTTTAATGTGGATTTTTATGGACTTATTTTTAGTCTAAAAGAAATTTGTCGAGGCTGCTATTTTTAATGCAATCGTGATCTTTAATGAGTTTTACTGTTTAAATGGGATTTTTAAGGACTGTTGCCCCTCTTCTACTTGGATTTTTTTTAAAAAAATCCTTATATATTTACAACCGAATTTTGGAAATGCGTTACTTGGCCTGCGAATGATGCAATATCATCCCGCGCAAAGCCGGGCATTTCAGCTAGTAAATAATAAATTCAATATAAGAGGTAATGCGACGGTATATAACCTTACACGTGTTTTCTGGACTGTCAGTAGAAAGTTAGCTAAAAGCAACAATTCTAATAATTACCAGCATTGTAGATATTAATACTTATAAAACTCACCAATAAAAATGTGTACATAACATGAAGCCGTTCTATGGACATTGCATGTTTCTTGCAAAGTTAGCAATAAGCTAGTTCAAGTAAGAGTATTTGTTGCTTGTATGATAGCAGCGAAAAAAACTAGTAAACCTTGCTGATAAAAATGCATGCATACAATGAAACCACACCATAAAATAACAAGTATCTTGAATTTTAGCACAACGTTAGTAGTTAGAAGCAACAGTAACAGCAGCTGGCTTGATATTAGTTAGTAAAATTAAAACTTGCTTAAACACGATTGCATTATATGAAGCTATGCCATAACCTGACGAATGTTTCTTGCAATGTCACAGTACATAAGCTAATCATAGCGATATTACTAGCTGTTTGCATTTTAGTAGCTTGTAAAACTCTATCGTAAAAATGTTTGCGTAATATGAAGCCATACCATAACCATGCACCATGTTTATTGCAAAGTTAACTATACGTTAATTGCTGGTAATTAGAAACACTACTAAAATTACACAGTAAAAAATGTACGCATAACACGAAGTCATCCCATAACACGACACAGATTTCCTGAAACCTTAGTAAGTATTTATCTGCTAGTAACAATGCTAGTAGCTACATGCGTGTTAGTTGTCAGTCAAACTAGTGTGATTCGTTAGTGTAGATATAGGGATAATAGGACGCGGTAGAATAACCTGACAAATGTTTCTTGGAATGCCCCTTCGGTGAAGCGTCATAATCTTGCATTTGTTAAAACGCAAAGTAAAAGTCAATCCTATGTGATAAATGAACAGTTTAATTGTTTTTTACATGTAAATAAAAAATTTCATTGGAGGAAAAAAATTACATTATGCACTTTTTCAATGGAAAAAAAAAACTATTTAATTTTTAACAGGTTTGACATTCCATTGAATTACAAATTAGAAAACATATTTTAACTTATTGTGTATTATTAATTTAATATGTATAATAAGAAATTAACAAATTTAAATTATTTTTTCGTTTGTATAAACCCATAAGTTTAAAGGGGAGAGCAGCTTTCAGTTTGGATTTTCTTTCTTATTTTAAATTATATAACAGACTTTAACTGACATTAGACAACATTTTAAAAATATAGGATCCAAGTTAGAGGATTAATTACTGAGGATCAAATTGTATATGAGAGATAGTTCTACTTATTTTTCAAAATCTTAGAAATAACAGATTATTTTCAACATAAATCTATTCTTTAAAAAGTTAAAAAGAATGCGTTTAAAAAATTATCATTAAGCTCTCAAACAACTGCGTGGGAATTTAAAAAAAAAAACAAAACAAGAAAAGAAACAGAAACCTGAACAAAACGCAAAAAACTAAATAAAATTGCATTGATGAGTTAGAAACAATATTTTTACTTCTAGAATATCCAATACGTTTCTTTTGGATTAGTCTCAATTCATTTATAAATAAGTCTTTCAAAAGTGATAGCTATCTTGTAAAATTATATTGTTCAAGTTCTGAAACTTTCGTTTACTATTATACTCATTCCCATTTCTATATAAAGCTTCATTTAAACTTCCTCAGTGATATTTTTATAACGAAATCGGGTACTTTTCCGTTAACCGGGAGCAAGCGGAAAATCGCCAAATAATGTAGAATTCCGCCAAATTTTTGTTTTGTCATTCGCTTCGCTTGGCGACTTGGCTCGCGTTTGGTTCACAATTGGTGACAATTGCGCCCGGCTAACGGAAAAGCAACCAAAATCTTCAGTAATATTCTTATAAAATATTTTTTGGAAAATAATAGAACCGACTTCAAATTGTAAATTGCCCCAAAAACTTCTTTCTTGAAACAACATCGACACGACTTTTAAACGTAATTTTTGAAGTATTATCAAAATTATGACAGTCTGATTACCATCATACGAATGACACGAAAAACTAATCATTTGTATGATAAATTCCGTTTTGAAGTCGGTTTTAAAAGGTCACGATCAAACAAACTTATTGTATTTAATTTTTGCTGCAGAGAAACCTTCAGTCAAACTCTTATTATAATTGATTTTAACATTACTGCTTAATGGCAACAAACTCTTTTTTAACAATGAGTTTTATATTTATCAATAATTTTCCCAACAAAGAAATGTCAATCCAAACCTTTCTAATTCAAAGAAAAATACTTACATTTCACCCATAACGTTCTTTTGCAAGAACAAATATAGTCAAATTGATGTGCGATATTCCAGTTAGACCACCCTCTATTGGTTAAAAAAAACATCAAAATCGGTTCATTCAGTCAAAAAATAGGGATGAAAAACAAAAAAAAATAACTACTTTTCTGCCCATAACTTTTTCTTATTGTCAAACGAAGATACGGGACCTATGAGAGACCACCCTCGATCGATTAAAAAAGGCATCATCAAAATCGGTTCATCCAGTGAGAAGTTATCGATGAACAAAGAAACAAAAACAAAAAAAATACATACGGTATGAACTGACAACCTCCTTCTTATTGAACTTGGTGTTTACATTTACCCCAGCGCTCTGGAGTAATTGTAAACCGGGGTATATTTTCTCATAAGCCTGCTGCAAAAAGAAAACTGTGACATACACACTACAGTCTGCTTGAAAACTTATGAAGTTCTGGAACACACTCGTTCTGTGGCCCGCGGGCCGCATGTAGCCCGCTGAGCTGGTTTTGAGTCCTCTGACACATTTTCAGACTTCTGAATTTGTAGAAGAGAATGAGATAATTGTGCACATTATATATGCATAATTAACATTATCCGTTCTAATGGGGATCCATATGGTCCCTAACTTTTGCAGACCTACTGTTCTCCGGAAACCGGCATCCATTCTTTAAAGCAGCATCACTATCGGCGGATGACATTATTATTTCAGAACTTTTGACGCTCAGTTTCCCTCTAGATGGCGGCACCTGAGCTCTAAATGATGCGAAACTGCACTAGGAATTTTTAATTTAGCTGAGAGTGTCCAAGCCAAATGGATACCCAAGGGATCTTAAACATGTTGCATAATCATACGACATTGGCGCTTACGATTTTCTGCATCTTGAAAATCCACCGACTTGGGCCAGGTTCGATCCTGCGAACTTAGGCGTACGAAGCCTGCGCCTTACCACTACGCCCCCTGCCAGCGTAATAATGTGATACACATTTATATTCTCATTCATCTCATATCCTTTGTATATGTAAATAATATTTACACAAAATTTATTACCTATATCACAACTTATTGTTTTCTCCAGACTATGCCTTACGGTGCTATTTTAATATTACTTGGCTGCTATTCTTAAAAGAAGATTTTTAAATTACTAGAAATACAAGCTTACCAATAAAATTACGCTAATACAAAAAAAAACCCTTTTTATGGACATAAGAAATACAAATATGTTTTAAGAATGAATACGATTAAACTTCCCATTATTATTCGGTAAATATTGCAGCGAATAAATTTGTATTTTACTTTTATTTAAACGAGGAAGTTTATCTCAAAATTAGCCAATTCAAATGAGGATTAATTTTTTGGAAGATTTACTTCCTCTCCGTTGGGAATTTTGTGAAAACAAAGTAATGGTAAAAATGCAACGAGACATTTCCATAAAAAAAGAGATAGGCATGTGCATTAACTTCTGTCAGGCCATTAACATGCGTTTAAATCCCCCAAGATGCTCCACATTTACAAAAAAAAAAAATTCTCGTACTTCTAAATACTAGCTAGCATTTGCACTTAAAAAAGGCATATCAGAAGCAAAGGGATTACAAAAAAGAAAGTTTTTGAGAAAAACTCGGGAAAAGTTAGAATCACGTGGCAGCCTTGATGTGAATATTTTTCGAAATCGCGCTGCATAGCCAACAGCCAATTAATGTTACCGTTGGCATCTCTTGCCACAATAGAGATAACATTTCTCTTCTTATTTGCACTATCTCCAAATTTAAAGTTTTGTCACTTACAACAATTTACTTTATTATATAGGAGTAAATTCTGCAAGAAATATGACACTTCCTTCTTTTAGTTTTCCTCTCATGTCACATGTTCTCGTTTAGCTTTGGGGCCATTCATAAATGATGTCACGCTTCAAGGGGGGAGGGGGCTCAAGAAAGTGTGACAGTTTGTGACAAGGGGAGGGGGTAAAAAGAAGTGCAACATCGTACATTTTAGTTTCGATAAAAACATTTAAAATCTGCAAATTAAACTTCTTTTATGCTAACGTAATATAGCGTGACATGTGACAAAGTGAGGTAGGAGATATGTTGAAGTGTGACACTCAGTGATAAAGGGGGGAGGGGTGAAAAAAGTGTGACATTATTTATGAACAGTCCCTTTGCTCCAGTTTCTCCGTAAACAATCTAACTACGTTCATGTTTAATAAAATTTACAAATTACACTCATTAAAAATATGTACAGTGTATTTAACCAAATTTACATATGCTACTTACTTAGTCATTAAATAGTTTTTTAGTTTATACAGAGCACCTAAAAGACTAGAGATGAATTTGATATGTTTTTACATTAATTTATAAATATATAAGACAAGTGATCAAAATGCTTTGTACTAAAATATGAATACAAAGATGAAACAATGTGAAAAAGCACAAATTCATAAAAAAGAATTTGCTTTTTTCTGAATTTGTGCTTTTTCAAGTTGTTTCATCTTTGTGCTAAAACCTATAAATAGTTTTCTTTTCACATAAAACACATGTTTCATTTTTATAAAAATGTTTTAATTGTAAATGCTATATTTGTGTAAAAAAATTTGCTTTTTTTTTTCTGAATTTGGACTTTTTTAACACACGTTTCATTTTTATAAGAATGTTTTAATTGTCTAAAATACTAATATCTTACAGTATTAGCCAATAGAGAGAAACAGATTTAGCTTAGCAGATCAATGCTGGTATACCGGAAAGAACAATACTGAGAAAGTTATTTAGCTTATTAGAAAATCGATGTTTCTGTGGGAAAATCTTTCTAATGGTCCCTAACCTTTGCAGACCTAGCGCATTCCCCGGAAACCGGCATCCGTTCTTTCAAGAAGCGCCTCTGTCGGCGGATGCCATTACCACTTGAGAAATTTAATGCTCAGTTTCCCTCTAGATGGCGGCACCTGAGCTCTCATTGATGCAAACTGCACTGAGAATTTAATTTTGGCAAGAATGTCCAAGCCAAACGGGCACTCAAGGGATCTTTAACATGCCGCATAATCATACGACATGTACGCTGAAGATTTTCTGCAAACTTGAAAAACCCACCGTCTTGGGCCACGTTTGATCCTGCGAACTTGGGCGTACGCGGTCAGTGCCTTATCACTACGCCACCCTGACGGCGCATCGGTAAAATGGACTCGTTTAACTCTAACTTCTTGCTACCCCGTACTAATATATGTTGTTGATTTGAAGCAGAAATTTAAAACTAAATTGTTATTTCAAGGGACAATAAGAATTTGGCATTTGATAAAATGCATAGAAACATTAAAATTAATATTTGGTGCAAGTTAGATAAAGATAAAACGAATTTTAATTTAAGTTTATCTCGGGTTAAAGTATTTACTTACTAGCTAAAAATCATTCTGGCATTATACAAATTTTAATTTTATTTATTTTTCACAGAAACTGTTTTCACCAAGCCTGTGTCAACTGGATTTTGTCTTGCCTTTGAAAACTAATTTTTGAAAAGCTAAATTTTATAATTAAAACACAAAGTTATTTCAACGTTATTTATATTCGATAAAATTACATGTCTATATTTATTAGTTGAATATGTAAAATAAAAAGGAAAGCAAATTTGGAACATCAAATTTTTAAGTTTACACATCTTTGTATCTACACTAAATAATTTTGAACCACAAGTTATGACTAATTCAGAAATGTTTCTACATGACTTGTATTACCACTGTTTATTATACACTAGCTGAAATGCCCGGCGTTGCGCGGGATAAAATTGCATCATTCGCAGTTCAAGTGACGCATGTCCAAAATTCTGTTGTAAATGTATAGGGAAAAAATTTCTTAAAAAATCCAAGTAGGAGAGGTGAAACAGTCCATAAAAATCCTATTTGGACAGTAAAATTCATTAAAAACCCCGATTGCATTAAAACGAACATCCTTGAAAAATTAATTTTAGACCAAAAATTAGTCCTTAAAAATCCACATTAAAATGCCAACAAAAGTTCATAAAAATTGCCATTAGAATAAGGAAAACAGTAAGACAAATGCACATATGCAGAGAGATAATTGGGCCAAAATGATATCAAGAGCCTGTAAAAATCGCAATTAAAATATCGACCACAAAACAGCTAAAATTTCCCATCAGAAAGAGAGCAGTATTCTCTGTAAAAATGTCCATCAGGTCAAGAACAACCCTCACTGAGTATTTCTGCTACAATAAAGAAAACATTCATTAAAGCCCCCCATTTCAATAAAGACAACTATTCCTAAACATCCCTAATAGAATAATGACATTAGACCCAAAAAATATGCATTAGAATAAAGACGTCAGTGACTAAAAGTATAATACTGACCTTCAAGAGTTACTGTTCCTAAAATTACCCATCAATCCATTTTAAATTCCCCATCAAAATAAAGAAACCCGTTCCTAAAAATCCTACTTGCAAAATCGTCAAAACATTTCCTGAAAATTCAATTGAATAGCACTTTCATAAAATTCGGATAAAAACGAAAGAAAGGAAAGCATTATTTCAAAAGGCAAGTGCTCATTTAAATTACAAAATGTTTAGTACTGAACAAATTCTGACGTGTGAAATTTAAGTTGATAGAAAGACATAACTAAATTCTTCCCAAATGGCAACAAATAGACATTACAAAAATTAAATAAATGTTAGAAAATAAATCACTTGTGTAAAATATGGAATCAATAATCGCTACGTAAACAAGAAGTTCCGTCTAGAATTATACGAGCCTACTTTCCCGTATACACCAGCTTCAAATTTATAATCTAGCTATCTCTCTCTCTTTCTCGTTTAGCTTTAGTTTTTAATTGCTTCAAATATGTCTTTTTCAACGGCTAATACAGATTCGTTCAATCATTCATTTATTCAGTCATTCATGTATTTATTCACTCATTTATTCATTCATTATTTTGCTTATTCATTTAATCTTTCATTAATTCAAAAATATTCTTGAAAACCCCGATCAAAAAATTTCATAAGAAAATAGGCTCGTTAGTTCTGATGAACTTTTTATCTGTACATGTTCTACGTCATAAGAGTTTTCCGATAAAGTTTGTTCCAAGCAAATCGGCCTGTTAGATCAGGATTTATATAGGATTGAAATTTCCCCGTAGGCACTATGTTAATTTTTTTTTTTTTTTTGAACTGTTCAAAAATGAACAAAATTTGTTCAAATCAATATTTCACGCCAAGAACTTCTTCCAGTGAGCTTGTTCATTGGAACTTGGATCTTGTACCCAGAGTTTACATAATATGCTTCATTTTCGCCCATAGGCGCTAATGTTAAAATTTTTTGAACTGTTCAAAATTGAACATAAAATTGTTCAAATCAAAAAATAAAATATGGAAATTAGATGTCCTCACCGAGATCTTTCGAATGCAAAAAGAATTTTTCGAATCGGACAATTCGTTCAAAAGTTATTAGGGGGGGACAGACCGACAGACCGACGGACAGACCGACAGACAGACAGACACACTCCTCTCCCCCCCCCCCCCCCAGCTCAAAACACTACTTTCAAATTTTTTATTTTTCAATCTTTATTTAATTACTTAATTTATTTTTGACTTTTCTTGATTTCTAACGATATTTTCACGATACATTAAGCCTTCTTTCATGCTTTATTATTATTTTTTTTACTTTTACGGGAAAGTAGGCTAAAAAGGTTAAAATGAAGCAGAAGATCACCAAATTGCACTGTAGTAATGGAAGCATTTCGAAATACGCCATGATCCTGCAGTGTAAATCACGTATTGAATTAAATGAGAACAATATTACTGAGAAGGATTATTGGGCGCGGTTTGGAAAGTTATGAAGCGCAAAATAATATATTGAGAACAATTAACTGGAAGAAGGCGAGTAAAAAGTTATCACTACTTGGCGAAATTTTCAATTTCATCAAAAATAAGCGATATCGAAGACCTTCCAACCTAGTTTTTATCGAAGAAATAAATATTAAATCGTCAAAGAAGAAAGAAAAATCAACATTAAAAATCGCATGCAGTTAATAATCCCCAAATTATCCATAAAAACGAAATGAATTTTCAGAATTTGTTTCGCTGATAAAGCAGACACTCTACCATAAGATTTTGTGGCGGTCGACGTGGCAGGCCATGGAGGTGATGGTGGAGGATATCTGCCGGAGGCGGGGATAGAACCTCGGACCTTCTTGATGGAAAGCCAGTGCTTCCGTGCTTTCTGGGGAGATTGGAAAGCTCGTATCTGCGGTCGGGCGCTGATGAGAGCTTGTGATCGAGCGCCTCGGTCGGGCGGATGAGTGCGAGTGTTCTCGATTCTTTGCGTGTAATTGCCGGGTCACCAAATGTCGCATTTCACGAAGTAAATAGCTAGGTCTTTTATCTCCTAAATCTAGTTCTGAAAAAAGTGTTTTAATCTGAGTCGATTCCGATTCAGTTAGTCTGGAGGTTAATGCTTCCTTCAAAATGGAGTACGGCTGATTTTCAGCCGGAGATAAAATTATGTCGCAGATAACAGTCAACATCTTTTGATCAAGGGAAGCTAGCACAAGATTGTATTTTGTCTGTTTTGACTTCACATTAGAGTTTTTAAACTGAGCTTCAAGATGTGCAAACCATAATTTAGGAGTGTCGGCCCAAAAAGGCGGTGGATTAACAGAAATGTTTTGTATATGCTTACCAGCGTCACCCACATCAGTCTGCGTTGATTCTTCCTCCATCTTACATCGAAACGCTAAGGTTTATGATTGCGTGTAAAGTCCGGTAGTCACCAGTGAAGCGGATCACTACAGAAGTAAGGTAGTTAACAAAATATATTTATTATATATTTTGATGCACACTTAATTAAACGATATATACATACAAATGTGTTGAAGGAAGATAAATACTACAATTCACGTAAATCCACAGAAAAACGAATAGTTGAATTTTAAAGTGTTTTCCTCTCGTGTTACTTTTTGTTGCCACAGTGCGTAACACGAATGCCACACTACTCCCCCTCCAGTGAAGGCTTCGACTGAACGCATGGAGAATCACTGCATAAATCTTGAAGGTCGAAGGATCGACCTTCCGCAACGAGTTGTCTTGAGGTGAGGTGTAAAGGAAACCAAGTCCGGTGAGGCAGAGTCTTTTAAATTGAACCTTACTTTAGGGGTCTTTTTAGGTGGCGGGTCTTTAGGAGCTATGTGTATGGCTTTCAGTGGTTTATCGTCTAAAGGATCCAAATCGTCACCGAAACAAGGCTTTAAACGATTAATGCTGACGTTATAAAACGTCAGCATTATCTCCGGCAGACATCCTCCACCATCACCTCCGTGTCCTCACACGTCGACCGCCACAATTTCATGTAATTGTAAAACTGGTACTATGCTGTTAAATCGCCAAAACAGGAAGGAGAATCAACCTCAAGGTAAAGTAATTAAAATTCGTCTGCAGTTCCACAAAATATGTATAAAAATGAAATGAATTTTTAGAATTTTTTTTCGCTCATAAAACGACACGAATAAAGATAAAATAGAATTTTTTCACGTTTTTTACGTTAACAGAAATCATCTAGTTGGCGACAAAAGTACTATTTATTTTGGCGAAAACACGGAAATTGAGCAGATAAATTCAGAGGTAAGCCTCATTTTAAAGTTCGAAAACTACTTTAAATGAATGTTGCGCGTGTTCTATTTGTCCTACGAATTCAGAAAGAGATCATCTTGTGCGGTTTTTTACGGACATTAATATGCTGCAACAATCTAAAACGTGGGATGCTTATTCGATAAGATAAACCAAAATCAACAGTTTTGCTTAAAATTGGAATGAAAAAAGAACAAATTCGAATTTTAGGAAAAACGCTTCGATGTGCACGAGGACCTGACCCAAAGTGTAACCAAAATTTCGTGCTTCTGGAACGCTCCATCTCGCCAGGAGGCGATCGACAGACAGACAGACACACACACACACACAAACTTTCGGTTTTATTTATATAGATTATTTTGTATGGGTAATAAGATGCATTCTCTCTTTTCGCCTCTTGAAAATAAGTAAAAGACAAATATTTTTCAAAAAGTTCAAATTTACGATTTAATTTAATAACTTTTATAAAAAATTTCAATTAACTTAATGAGTAATTATTTTTCCCCATTTTTAGAATATGAATGATAATTAGACAAAAACATTTTCTTTTGTTACCCTTTATCCTTCTATTAGTGTTTCTTTAACACGTTCACGTCGGTGTGACCCACCGGTGGGTCACACTTGACTGTTCTGTGGGGCGGCGTGACCCACCAATGGGTCACGCTTGAGTGTTCCGTGGGGCGACGTGACCCACAAGTGAGTCACGCTTAACTATCCCGTGGGACGGCTTGCATCACAGGTGAGTCACTTGTTTTCAGAAAAGAAGTCGTTAAAGAATAAGTTTAATTTATTTTTTCTCAACATTATATATAAAAATTCGAAGGCCTTCACGAAGCGTAAGGATACAAGACAGTCCCGCCTCACGCGGAAAAACGTAGATATTTGCCCCGGCGTGAACGTGTTAAAAGGATAATAAAATTAACAAGAAGTTCAGTCTAGAACTGTCCGAGACTACTTTCCCGTATACACCAAATTAAAATTTATAATGTAGCTATCTCTTTCTCTCCCTTTAGCTTTAGTTCTTAATTTTTTCAAATATACCTTTTTCAAACGGATAATACATTTTCATTCACTCACCTATTCATTCTTTCATTTATTCAGTCCTTCATTTATTTATTCATTCGTTTAATCGTTCATGTTTATTCATTCATTTACTCATTCATTTGTTTATTCACTCATTTGTTTATTCACTCATTTATTCACTCAATTATTCATTCATTCATTCTTTTCCTCATTATTTTATTCATTCTTTCACTCATTCAATTTTTAATTTATTCATTTTTTTTATTTTTTTACTTTTCTTTTTTTCTCACGATATTTTTACGATACATTAATTCTTCTTTCATGCTTTATTGTAATTTTTTTTACTTTTACTGGAAAGTAGGCTAAAAAAGTAAAAACATTTTATGTATAATAATGTTAAATGCCTCCTATGTTTAAGCAGATAATAATACTGAAATTATATTCCTTTGTTTCATGAAAAAAGTATTTGAATTTTTAAGCTTTGCCAACTTAATATTAAAAATGCATTTCGATGGATTATATTCGATTATCATATAATATTTTGATCTTTGGTTTAATAATACATAGTAAATTCTACTTTAAGAGGTATATTTTAATTTTAAACTAACAAGCCAAATATTTGTTATAAGCATCGGAAAGTAAAGTCATTTTTAACGATATTTTCATCAATTAACTAAGTTTAAACTTCTAGTAATAATCCTCAGCAGTATTGTTACTTTTTTGTAGGAATGACACACTTAGCTAATGAGATCTCTTATCCTTCAAGAGCGAACTGAATCCGAATAGTAATTTATTCGAGCCTTTGGTTTCAATCTAAAAGATCTATCAATACACGACAAGTTCAATCTAATTCGAATCTATGACTGCTCACGATAAATAACGTTTAGTCATGACTCATGATCTGACGTTTAAAAGCCTCCGAAACAAGATTTGTAATCAGTTTCGGGCTCAAGTAGACTAGATAATTATTCATTTCAGTGAATCCGTGAAATGAAATTTGACTCGAATTATATATGCAAGCAGGTTTATTTCCATTTCCAAAGTGCATATCAGGGAAAGTTTCGTTAGAATAATTTTCTGATTGCATTATTTCTAATTCCTTACGCAAAAATTGAAATTTGTCTCAACTTCGTTGCGTAAAAATCGCTAGACATTAATTTAATAAGGAAAATTAAAGTCATTTTGAATAAATTTTTAAATTTCGATATCAATGGCGTAGTGTGAGGTCATATTGGTACACTAAGAAATTCGATTAAAATTAAAGAGTATCAAATGAAAGTCATGATCTTCATTTCTCTGTATATTATTAAAACTTTATAATTAAATAGTATAAAGAATCTTTCATCGCTACTTGCTGGTTCTAAAATATGGTGAAAAAGCTCATTAAATTGAACTAATTGGTTTCAAAATTGGGAACATTTCTACGAATTACATTGATGACTACTTTAATTTTGCATCAAAGGAGAGAAATATATTTAAATACAATGGCGTAGTGTGAGGTGATATTGGTACACTGAGAAATTCGGTTTAAATTATTTTATCGAATTCTTTTTCTTCATAATAATAGCTAAAATTAAGCATTTTTCTTTAAAATCAATGTTTAATCTTTATATTCCATCCAAAGCTCTTATTCCATCCAAAGCAAATACTGATATTTGTCTTCTTATTTTGTCAGAGTACTCCATTATACTTCCCACGCGAATCGAGATTGGATCACCAAAACACGAATCCCAACCTCTGGGCCACATGTAGCATGCATTTGTTAGTACTCCATCATACGTCCCACGTTAATCGAGACTGGATCACCAAAGCACGAATCCTAACCTCTGGGCCACATGTAGTATGCATTTGTTAGTACTCAATCTGTTACATCTTACATGCTTTATTCTAGACTGAATCAGATTACATTGCATTCTAGGTGTCGCTACTCACCAATATTTAAGATACAGTTACAGTCATGCAACACCTTCCCTTTTACAATAAAAATTATTTAACTCACATATATTAAACACCTTCCCTTTTACAAAGCAAAAATTTTTACATATAATGCACATTATTTAAAAAACACTGATTACAATGAGAGAAAAATATATATGTACAAACTAAACATACAAGACTTCTATGTACACGGAGAATTATTTTGCAGTTAGTCCATAACGTTCAGGCGGTTTAACAGTTCGGCCAAACCTTGTTACATAATGTTGAGTATTAGCATTGTTTGACTTACTGTTGATGTTTGGACTATGTGTCACACCATTATTAATAGAATCACTCATTTCGATATCGCGTTTGAATTTTGGTTCATTGCCCGATTTTCGTAAATAAACTCGATTTCGCCTCACAATGCGATTATTCTCGTTTTTTACCCAATAACTTCGAGGCATTTTATCCTTCTTGATTATTGTACCTCTTTCCCATGTATTACCACTACGAACTAAAACATGCTCATTAGCAGAGAGATCGTTAAGTGGCTTAGCAGTTTTGTCATAATACGACTTACTTAATTTCTGTTTTTTAATCACTTTATCCTTGATGTTAGTTTGAATCTCGGGTTTTAATAATTCTCGGGTAATGGGTATTTTAGTACGACTTCTTTTACTCATTAATGCTTGGGCTGGGGAAAACTCTAAACCTTTAATTGGTGTATTCCTGTACTCTATAAGAGCAGTGTATATATCTTTATTAACATCAAAACATTTTTTAAGTATGTTTTTGGCAATTTTAACCCCACTTTCGGCCTGACCATTTGACTGTGGGTATCGTGGACTGCTATTTATGATTTCAAAGTCCCACTCAGATGCAAATTTTTGAAATTCCTTAGAATTAAAAGGCATATTATCTGCAACTAGAAATCTGGGAATACCATGGATACTAAATATCATTTTTAAGTTGTTAATGATTTCACCTGCTTGCTTATTAACAATGGGTACTATTTCTAACCACTTAGTTAAATAATCAACTAGTACTAAATAATCTTTTTTACCAAATTCACAAACATCGCAACCTACTTTTTCAAAAGGTAGCGATAAAATTTCATGAGAAATGAGTGGTTCTTTATAATTTTTTGGTCTAAATTTTTCACATGTTGAACATTTAGCAATTAAATTTTCAATATTATTAAGCATTCCTGGCCAATAAAATATTTGTCTAGCTCTAGATTTACTTTTCCATACCGAAATGACCTTCGTGGATCTTATCCAACATTTCTTTTCTAAGATCATTGGGTACAACAATTTTATGATTTAAGAAAACAAGTCCATCTTCCTCAAAAAGATCTTGCCTTAATTTAAAATAAAACCTAACATTTTCAGGTACATCTTTCTTTGAATGTGGCCAGCCATTTTTACACAACGATATTAAATTATTTAATACAGGATCCCTTAAAGTACAATCTTTAAATTGTTTCAATCTTTTATTACTAACCTGTAAGTGCCTTGTAGCTTTGACACAATGAATTATTTCTTTGAGAAATGGATCATTATCATCAGTTTCATTTATATAAGACCTAGATAATAAATCGGCAACATGCATATGTTTCCCTGGTACATAAACTATATTAAGATCATACTTGAGTAACTTTAATTTCATTCTTTGCAACCTGCTAGACAAAACATTAACAACATTTTTATTATGAATTGATACAAGGGGCTTATGATCACTTTGGACAATTACTTTTCTACCATAAATAAAATTGTGAAATTTTTTAGTTGCAAACACAATACTCAAATACTCTTTTTCTATCTGAGCATAATTTTGTTCTGCGTCAGACAGAGCACGTGATGCAAAACCGACAGGTTGTCCATCCTGTAAAAAACAGCACCCTAATCCACTTTTAGAACTATCGCATTGTAGTACAATTTGTTTTTTAGAATCAAAAGTTGCTAAAACAGGAGCTTGACTAACTTTATTTTTTAATTCACTAAGAGATTGTGAATGTATAGGCAACCAATCAAACTGAACAGTATTTTTAAGCAGCTCTCTTAAAGGAGCTGTTGTTTCAGCCATATTAGGAATAAAATTTCTAAGATAATTAATCATCCCTAAAATTCTCTGCAATTCTTTTTTGTTACTCGGATTTTCTAAGCTTAAAATAGCTTTGACCTGCTCAGGATCTGGTTTCATTCCATCCTTATTAAAAATATGACCAAGATACTTAACTTCACTTACTCGAAACTGCAGTTTATTTTTATTAAACTTCACATTTAATTTTCTAGCTCTTTCAATGACTTTATTTAATATAATATCATGTTCTACTTCGTCATTAGCATATATGAGCATATCATCAAAATAAATTAACACACCTGGAATATCCCCAAAATTTTGCTCATTAAACTTCTGAAACAGTTGGGGGGCAACAGACACTCCAAAAGGCAACCTATTAAATTTATACACAATACCAAAGGGAGTACTAAACTGACACAATTTACTCGACTCTTCATCAAGCTCTATTTGATAAAACCCATCTTTTAAATCAAACACACTATAAACAGATTTATTGCACAATTTAGGTATTAATTCATCAATCATTGGAATCAAGTGATATTCTTTCTTAATCACTTTATTTAAGTCCTGCGGGTCTAAACAAATTCTGATTGAACCATCTGGCTTTTCTACAATAACTAAGTTACTTATCCAGCCATTTGGACTTTCTACTTTACTTATAATACCAGTTTGTTCCAAATCACTTAATTTCTGTCTTAATTTAATTTTAATTGTTTCTGGAACTCTCCTAGGCGGTCTAGCAATAGGTTCTGCATTTACATCAATCTTAATGGAGCATGTCATATTAAATTTTCCCAAACCTTCAAAAACATCTCTATTTTCCTTAATAAAAGAACTTTTATCCCTTATTTTAACATCATTAATTTGTTTCCTTTGAATAAGTCCTAATTCTTCACAGCTAGTCAACCCAAGTAAAGCTCCAGAATTACAATCCACAATTACAAATTCCAAGCATTTTTTAATATTATCAAGTTTACACTCTAATTCAACTATTCCTAGAGGTTTTATTTGGCTTCCACCATATGCCTCTAAAATTAAATTAGTAGGTTTCATTAACTTATTACAATTTAACGATTTAAAAATATTATTTGGCAATAAGTTTACATCCGAGCCCGAGTCTAATTTAAATTCTAAAGTTTTCTGTCCTACCTGTATTTTGTGCACCCAACAAGAACCTCTGTTTTTGCGACAAACAGAACCCACAACAAATGTCGAGTTAACTGATAAACTTTTACCTTTGTTTTCGTGCACTTTAGAATGTTTATACTTGTTATTCATACAACCGACAGCAAAGTGATTTAATCCCTTACACAACCTGCATACTTTACCATACGCTGGGCAGTTCGCTCTTCCATGTTCAGTAGAACACTTTTTACACAAATAAACTAAATTTTCTTTGGGATAACTTCTTTTCCGTGCGCTATTTTCTTGATTCTGCTTCGTACTAGGAACATACCTCGCAGTTAAAGCACCACTTCCCTTATTTAGAAGATGGATGTCTGCTTTCCGTTGAATGATGTCGGCTTGTAACCTACTCATTTCAGCTGCTCGGCAAATTTCAATTGTTTTCCGCAAAGTTAGTTCACTTTCGCGCAATAACCTTTCTTGAATCTGTTTGTCAGACACGCCAATAACTATTCTGTCTCTAATTATAGAATCATTTAAAGTTCCATATTCACAGTACTTTATTAACTTCCTTAAATCCGTTAAGAATTCGTCGAATTTTTCACTTTGTTCTTGTGTTCGGCAGTTAAACACATACCTTTCAACGACAACATTTCTTCTCGGATTAGCGTAATTTTCAAAGGCAGCAATGACGTCCTTAAAACTTTTTCGCTGAGCATCCGTTAATTCGAAAGTATTATAAAGTTCCACCGCTTCCTCGCCGAGACAATTTAGCAAAATGGCGACTTGTACATCACTGTCTTTAGCAGCATGACCAGCAGCTTTTAGAAATATTTCAAAATTCTGACGAAATCTCCTCCAGTCTTCGGCGATATTCCCAGTTAGATTGAGAATTTTCGGCGGCTTAATTCCTTCCATAATTTAACTAGAAAGTTAATTTCCAACTTGACTTAGGTCCGAGTTCGGCTGCGCCATGTTACATCTTACATGCTTTATTCTAGACTGAATCAGATTACATTGCATTCTAGGTGTCGCTACTCATCAATATTTAAGATACAGTTACAGTCATGCAACACAATCATACTTCCCAAGCTAATCGGGACTAGATCATCAGAGCACGAATCCTAACCTCTGGGCCACATGTAGTATGCATTTATTAGTACTCCATCATACGTCCCACGCTAATCGAGACTGGATCACCAAAGCACGAATCCTAACCTCTGGGCCACATGTAGTATGCGTTTGTTAGTACTCCATCATACTTCCCACGCTAATCGAGACTGGATCATCAGAGCACGAATCTTAACCTCTGGGCCACATGTAGTATGCATTTGTTAGAAAAGTCAGTTACTTCGAAAATCAAGTACTGGGAATTGAATTTCAGAATTTCATACGAAAATCGAACTTGAGCATTGATTGTTCTCATAAAGGACCAGTACAAGTACGATTCGAAATTCGATCGCTATAGTAACAGCATATGTGTATGACAAAAAGTCCATAGTTTACCGATATGTTACATTTCCTAACAGATTACCATCGCTTTTTTCTTCTTCCCTTGTTGAATGATGGCTTCCGTTCTATTTTACTCCGGTTAACTTGTAATAAATGAGCTAACCCGGTTAACTTTTTATCCAATTTTTCAAAAACCTGAGCCTAATTCCATTTTTCGCCTCTTTGTTTAATGTGGTTCTTTTTAACCTAATTATCCTCCAAATACGTGTCAGATTACCTCCTTTAAATTATTGTATCTGGACATGTAAATTTAAGTAATTTTAAATTACCGTGTCGAACTTCTTGCATCGACGATGTATTTTTAGATTTTCTACACAAGCCTAAGTAATGCTTTCGACATTTTTTTTTCTTCTTTTTTGATAATGATAATGCAGCAAGAACATATGCAAATTTTAAAGAAAAAAATTAACCAGCCTTTAGACTGAGTAATCTCTGCAGTTTTTTCGTGAATATTCGTTAGAAAATAATGCTGTGTTAATAAATGAACAGCCCTTACAAAACGGTCATTAATCCACAATTTGTGAGACCTTTCTTTAAAGAAAATCATAAAAATAATAATCCTTCCTAAGACACTATTAAAGATTTTTTTTTTTTTAAGTTAGTGAATTGAAGATTACTTGTGTCAGGTAATATGATGTGTGCCCTCTATCTCTCGACAACTCTGATTTATTTTATTTTTTGGATTGAAGATAATAACAAATAAAATACACGTATTTCACGATATTTAATTTAAAAAACTAATTTTTCTTAACTATTTTTCAAACTCTCCACCACTCATAAATTCGAATTTATTTGATATTTTGCATTCAAGATTAAAAATATAAAACACACGATTTTTAGAAAAAAAAGTCTTACACTTAAAAAGAAAATTACAAAAATAGCGATCGAATGGTATGTTGCCAACTGTCTACACTATGATACAAAGAGTTAATGGATCGTCAGTGACATCTCTTGGTGCAGATATGTACTTCCACATACTTTGGAACCAAGTAGCAGAGATCCTGTGATTTGTGAATTGAGCGCGTTATAAATTTCGAACAATGATTGGAAAAACAGATGAACTAATCCAAGTAATACCAAGAGCGCGATTTAAATTTCGAACAATAATTGAAAAAACAAACGAACTACTCCAAGTAATACCAAAAATTGAGGTGTGAGTTGACTTCGGAGAGTTTTTCAAAGGACTTTCATATTGTATTTTGTTCTGTGTTGTATTTAAGTTTTCAATATATATGGATTAGTCAAAAAAAATTACTTTATTTTGTGCTGAAAACTATTAATAATGTATTCAATGAATTTAATTGGTGAGAGCAAATATTAAGAAGTACAAAATAAACTTGTAATGCAATCAATCGTCTTAATGCTCATTTTAAACACAAACGTTTCAAATGTAAAAAGGACAATAAGAAGAGCGGAATAAGGGAATATATACAGAGAGTTAATAAAATAATTAGATTCATAGTTATATCAAATTATGCATTAAATATTTTGTATGAAAATATTCTGCTACAACGCCTACATGTACTGATCAGAATTTATATAATTGCTACGCTTATTTTTATTCGAATGAATACAAAACAATTTTTTTTTTTGTACTATATTTCTTTACATTTCTGAAAGGCGACAGAATTGTATATACTACTTACTTGATGAAAAATAGTTAAGTTATTTATTTCTTCTTTTAGCATTCATAATTCAAAAAAGAAGAAAGTCCAGTTTAATGAAATTTAATATCTAAATAATTAGAATAATGACGTGAAATTTTATATCTAAATGATTAGAATAATGACGACATGCAATTTCATATCTAAATGATTAGAATGACGTGAAATTTCATATTTAACTTATCAGAACAATGACCTGTATTTTTGTTTTAGCCATATTTCTTCCCGAAAAACTACAGCTTTATTTCTTTAGCAGAGTATTGTACGAGCCCATTAGATTGTTACATTCATAACACAAGAAAACTTTTTGGGCTTCATAAAAAAAGCATCGCAACGTAAGAGGAGGCTCGCAATCTTAAGTGATTGTACCCTTTGGGAAATAAGCGATAGCAAGAGATTACGAATAGTACATCTTCTGCTTGATTGCGTTGCAATTCATCTTTTGTAAAAGTTCAGATAAATTCTTCTCAAAAAGCTACTTTTATTTTTCGTGTTTCTGAAAACATTTCGTTCGTCTTGCCTGTTAGAAGAAAATAATTACACGGTTGTTTATTTCCGACTGGGAAAAATAATTTTGTGGCAATTTGATTTATCTGAACACTTAATGGCACTTATGTCAATGTTTTCGATTGATATTTAACAGTTATGCCTATCGACTATTTGTTGCTTTTCAGGAAAGGTTTCTTCAGTTTGATTTTTTAATCTATTTCCAACTAAAATTCAGAGCCTTTTTTTTTATGCGCCAAAGTAGTGGAATACTCATTTAGAACATGAAACTTGAAATTTTCTTCTGACGGCAATTAAACTTATTATGCAAAAGAATTTCATCGTAGTTGTTTCTCTATATTGGTATCAATCATTGCTTCGAAATTAAAAGTGCAACCTTGCCCGCAAACCGATCGCATTTTGCTGGAAATAGTCAATAGAACCAAAACAAAGTTTTCAAATGTGATCGCAATATGAACGTTTCTTTCATAAATTAGTATATATTTTTCCCTTTAATTGTGAACAAAACCTTTATCTCATTGAGTAAATCTAGAAGTATACTGTCAATGTTAACAGTTTAAAAAGTAAAATTATAAATGACAACCAAAAAAAAAAGGACTTTGCTTTAAAGGGGTCTTTCTACTAACGAAAAATCACCAATTATTTAACTGTTTCAGAAAACGATTAAATGTATACTAATCGACCCGTGTGGAATTCCGCACTAATTTGCGAGATGAACATTATGAAGAAGAATAGGAAAAAGTGAACGGGTGTTGGTACAAAAGAAGACTTGTAATTGAACACATCAGTACAAATAGTCGTTTCAATTTTTTCCCACTATTATTTAGATGTTCAAAATAATAAAATAATCACAATAATAATGAGAATTATTTTTATTAGTAGTATGCATAGCATTAAAATTCAATGAAGAAACAATTCCATTATCTAAAATATAGTTACTGTTGGTTGGTTAAGCTCTACATTCATAATATAATGTGTAGAGTCTACCGATTGAATAAGTTTTAACACACAGAAGTAGCTAAAATTGTCCAATTTTCTACACAATAAAAACAGAACAGTTTCTTGTTTGTTTACTTGATAACAGATGGCGCACACAACACCCATTTGGTATCCATTAAAGGACCTCTTCGGGGCCATTCATAAATGACGTCACGCTTTTTTCCCATATATTTGACCCCCTCCCCCCCTTTGTCCCGCGTCAGGCTATGTTGCACAATGCAGGATGTCACGCTTCTTGTTACCCCCTTCCCTCCCCTTGTCACACTGTGTCACAATTTCCCGAGCCCCCCTCCCCCCCCTCGAAACGTGACATCATTTATGAATGATCCCTTCTCAGATGATTTTAAAAATCAAATTTAAGAGAATCGGTACTTTTTTTAGACCGTGGGCCTATTTTTCATCATTAGCCGGCACGATAAGCTTTAAAATGAGGGGTAAATCATGGAATTTGATAAACGATTAAGGAAGATTTTGCGGACCGACATAGAAACAGGCTACAGAAATAATATATATATATGTTCATTTAACTTGGTTAATGCTTGTTTCCCATCAATTGTGATAGAGATGGAACCAATAAAAACCTGCGAGAAAAGTTCTAAGTAATTTAATTGACACACCCTTGCGTTATGAACTGGTCATTAATTGGCTGTTATTTCTTCCATCATTAAAAATTACTATTTTTCCTATTATTGCTGATAAAAGGAACTGACTACATAATATTTTTCCTTGCACATGTTAAAAAACATTAGCTTGGTAATCAAATTAATTTTATGTTCATATAAGAGGAACTTTACTCTGTAATTCTAAATTTCCGTAAAATCATCGATCAATTTCTTCACGAAAGAAATAATTTCAAAACATTAATTACATATTCAAGGACATAATTAAACATTCATAAAAAAATATAACACAACAAAAGTTTTTGAACATGCACCTATTTAAAACAGAACTCCTATTTAACACGCAGAAAATACTCACAAAAAGATTCGAAAATTATGTGAATAATTGTTTTTAATTCGAACTAGTTAAATAACCTAGCTGAAATAAAATACTACTGCGAGAGACTTCTAAATTACCAAATGACGCATGAACATATGCTGAAATATAGTGTTAGAAATTAACTTCAGTTATAAGAAACTAAAGATAATGGTTACTACTGTTTCTGAGAAAGATAAATAAGACATAACATTTAAAAAAACATTTGTAATAAGATTTCCATATTTATTGTGCACTAAATTAATTTAGTGGTGTAACTTTTTTTCTTTTAAACTGCTTTAAAACGTGACCTTTAATGCTTTCCGCACAATTTTATTGTAAAGAGCAGAAATTTTCCTGCTGGGAACCATTCCATAAACTAACTATTTTCTACTTGGACAGACAGAGTGAAATAAATTACAAATATAATTTCGAGGCACAGACATTTAAATGCGTCGTTGCAGAAATGAAACTTACTTTTTAAGGTTAAAGACTTAAGTTTTAATATAATTTGTTCATTTTAATTTATGTACTTTTGGTTTCATTCTTAATTAGAGTTTCCACCTCTGTCTAATTAGCTTCTGAAATGGTTTAAAAGGCATAAACCTGAAATACGTTTTGTTTCAAACAAATATTAAAGAGTGCTGTGAGTGTGCTGACAAAATAAAATTTAAAGTAATGACATTTTGGATCATTTTCGCATGCTAGATAGTAGATTCAACAAAATATTCGTATTTGGTTTCAGTGAAATTCTTTGAAAGAATGTTGATAACATTTTGATAGAAAATGTAAGAGATAATGAAAATACATTATAAAATAATCTTCCATTAAAAACAACAATAGAACTCCCATATTCAGGGTTCCAATATGATAGTGTCTGAGATTCTCACCCTAGGCAACCTAAGCTCGATTCACGGATTGGAAGATAGTACACCACTTCGCCCATAGGGAGAAAACCTCCTGTATTAAAACATTGTCTCAAATAGACCTGAAGCGTAAACACAATCATGTTATATATAAGCCGCTTAGGTGTCTGTTTGTAGCCGATACGAATTTCTTACTCCGAGAAAACTGCATCGTGCTGCCATCCACACAATTGTTTCTATAATGAAAACGACTAACAATCAAAACATTTCTCTAGCATTTTGAGTGAGGCATCGCTAGATTTGCAATCTCCGTTAAAAATTAATGTAAACTCGAATTTAATTTTATCCTCTTTCTTTGTTTTAATTTATTTATCGTCTGCGCTTTTTATATGTATTAAAGTGGCAGCGCTCTTTTTCCAGTTTCGTTAAAACTATTGTTTTGACGATGATTATATTGGATATAAATAAATATTTTTCACAAACAATTTGATTATATAGTAAATAATATTTTTATTTAACAGATTATTATAACTTGAATGTTTTTTTTTCGGTAAGAATTTTTTTCCCGAAATTATTATATGTTTATTATTTATTCATTAAACTTTACTGTTCTACCTGCTAAATATCTCTTTGATTTGATGTGCATTTCCGGTTACTGGGAGAATTGTATATTTATAATATCTAGAATAGCTGTCATTTCTTACCGCCGGGCTTACTAGTATAAGGATAGGCTGGTATATATCTGTAGAAAAACTGAGCTTTCGGATCCTAAGATACGAGAAAGAAGTTCTAACAGTTTTCTAGTTGCGGACTTCGAAAACAACGTTGTCTACGTTTTTCACCAATAATTTTGAACACTTAAACTTAGTACTAGTATATGCAGAGTACTTGTACCGTGAAGAAGGTGTTATTATCTATTTTTAAACACAACTTAATAGTGATCCCAATATTATGGTTACATGTGAGATAGTGCTATTTGTTAACGAAGTGTTCGTAGAAAAATAAAAATGCCGTGCTTCTTTATTCGACCGGTAATTTTTGTCTGTACTGGACCAATGATTCAGTTCAGAATACAAAAGAAAACAAAGCTTTTTATTATTGTTATTATTACACTGATGAACAAAAAAATTAACGCACCAGAAAAGAATAGTCCAATTCAAACGAAAATTGTTATATAACAATATCATGGGGAGATATGCGGATGATTACAAGCACAAAGCAACAAGACTCATAAGGGCAACAGATGTGACTGTAGGATGTCTCGGACATATCTCTGAGCCGCAAGTGTGGTGAGCATTACTAGATGAGGTGTCCTAGTGTCGTTGGGGATGGCCGCCCACACCAGCACACCGGGGTTGGGGCCGTACATCGCTCAGTAATGTAGGCGAGATAGAGCCGTTCACCTGTGTGTCTCCGTAATCTCACAGGGCTATCGTGAGACCCCAATCAGAAGCGGGATTCGTCGCTGAAGACAATACGCTGCCAACCTCTAGCTTTCCTCCACTGGCGTGCACGAGACCACTGCAAATAGAGTCGTCGGTGTGAGCTGTTGAGAGCAAGGCACATTTACAAGTTGCCGGGAGACCAAACCGCCTTCAACTAACCTCCTAGAAATGGTGTGGCCGCTAACACGGTTCTATAATACACCTACCACCGCTGTATGAGTTGTGGAAGAGAAGACTGTAGGCGTTGTTTGTGCTTGGCGTATAGGAAGACGGTCCTCCTTCCTGGTGGTCTACCGACCGCATCCGGAGCCAGTCCGCTGTGCGTGCTTACCCTCACGTTACCACTTGCTGTAACACTTCCTAACAGTTCGATCAGTACGGTTAAGGGGGGCCTTTCCATAGTCCAATGACACGGCCTCTCTAGAACTCTTAACTGCCCACATAGCCGTCGAATGCGTTGTAGGGGCATCACAGACAATCACACAACTCATAACCGTTCACACAAGTGAAAACAACCATTCACGAGACGCCACAGTACACCCGTTTATCACACACTGTTACAGCACTTTAGCGCCCTCTATACGCGATACGACATCAGAACCTGTTCCCAAAATCTAATCACTTGCATATTTCTCCATTATAGACACGTACACCAAATTTGGCCGCATTCCGACCATTCCTTCCTGGTACGTCAATGTTTTTTGTCCGTCAGTGTATTATTATTATTATTATTATTTCTTCATTTTTAACCTGATTTTTTGTTCTAGTTCAATTTAAATTTAGTACTTAATTTCAGTTTCTACTGCTGCCCTAATTAGCCTCTGAAATGGTTTATAAGGCTGCCACAAGTTTCCTTTTAAACAACTGGAAAAAATATCCAATTATGCTTAGGAAATAAAATTTAATGTAACGAAATTGATAATCATTTTTGCGTGCTAGGTAGTTAATTCAATAAAATCTTCGTATTTAATCTCAGCGAAATTCTTTGAAAGATTAACCTTTACGTTTGCTTTCTTTTTCCACTCAGTTTTTGATGTTAATTCGGATCTTCCGGTTTGCTTTCTTTCTTCCTTTCTGTTATGATATGACACTCATTTTTTATGCGACTACAGCCGCTTGAAATGAAGAACAGCTAACTTACATCTTAAATTTATATATTTTTTATGTGATCGAATTTTGTGCTTGTTAACCTGCTAAAAAGACTAAATGCTCTACTAATAACACTTTTCAAATTTTGGCGTTTCTTCGTTTTAGAGAATTTTAAACAGAATAAAATACAGTTCCTGGGAGAATGAAATGATGGATAGAGCCTTATTTGCTCATAGGTCAAAATAAAGGCATTCGCTAAAACGAAGGTTCTTGAAAAAAAAAAAAATCTAATTATTTTCAATTGAAAGGGACAACATTTAGACGGAGTTCATTTGCGACCAATAGCTTCTTAGTATATTCGAGGGTTCACAAAATAGAGATATTGAAAGGTAGATGGAATGTTATCTGCAGCCAGCAGTGAACCAATTTTTTAAATCATGATCTGGAGATATTAGTAAAAACAAAGCTGCCTACTGTATATTGTAGCGAGGTTGCATTCCCTGCATTTACAGTGCGCTGGTACAGAAACAAGTTTTACAAAATTCCCTTTTCCTTATTGAAGAAACTCATGCAAGGGATTGGCGATAAAATTCATCTCTGATCTGGCGATTTGAGCAGCAGCTGCTCAGAATTTGAATGTTCTAGGATGCTTGGTGACAGGTGTAAAAGCGAAGTGCATGAGAGAGACAGATGAGATGTAATTATTTTTAAACTAGTTAACATGCCTGGCGTTGCGCGGGATAATATTGCATCATTCGCAGCCAAGTGATACATGTTCAAAATTCTGTTGTAAATACATAATAAAAAAAATTTCTTAAAAAAGCCAAGTAGAACATGGGCAACAGTCCTTAAAAATCCCATTTAAACAGTAAAAGTCATTAAAAATCACGATTCCACTAAAAACAACAGCCTCGAAAAACTCCTTTTAGACCAAAAATAACAGTCCATAAAAATGTACATTAAAATGCCAACAACAGTTCGTAAAAATTGACACTAGAGTTAACAATGTAACAGTAACTAAAATACACATATTCATCAGGATAATTGCTCCAAAATGATATCAAGAATCTGTAAAAATCGCAACTACAATATATAACACCACATCGAAAAATTCCCATCAGAATAAGAGCAAAATTATCTTTAAAAATGCTCGTCACATGAAGGACAACGGTTCCTGAATATTTCTGCTACAATAAAGAAAACATGCCTTGAAGCCCCCATTTGAATAAATACAAATACAACTATTCCTAAACTTCTCTAATAGAATAAGGATATTAGACCCAAAACATCTACATTTGAATAAAAACGTCAGTGACATAAAATACCCATTAGACTACAGGCCTTTAAGAGCAGCTGTTCTTAAAATTACCAACAGTCCATCCCAAATTCTCCATTAAACTAAGGCAACTAAACTTAGGGTTCCGAAAAATCCCGCTTGAAAAATCGTCGAAACATTTCCTGAAAATTCAATTTAATAGCACTTTAATAAAATTCGAATAATAAACGGAAGAAAGAAAAGCATTATTTCCAACGGCAAATGCACATTAAAGTAAGAAAATGTCCAGTACTTAACCAATTCTGAAGTGTGAAATTTAAGTTGATAGAAAGAAATATCTAAATTCAGTTCAAATGACGCCAAACAGTCAGTACAAAAAGTGAATAAATGCTAGAAAATAAATTAATCGAGTAAAATATGGAATCAATCAAAATCGCTACTTAAAAAAGTTAAAATAAAGCAGAAGATCGCCAAATTGCTCTATAGTAATGGAAGCATAACGCAAATGCGCCATGATCCTATAATGTAAATCACGTATTGCTTTACATTAAACTAATTATGGATTTTTTTGCTCATGAAACGGCATGAATAAAGATAGAATATCATTTTTTCAATCTTACGTTAACAGAAAACATCTAGTTGGCGACAAAAGTACTATTTATTTTGGCGAAAACACGCAAATTGAGCAGAAAAATTCAGAGGTAAGCCTTGCTTTAAAGTTCGAAAACTACTTTAAATGAATATTGCGCGTGTTCTATTTGTTTTACGAACTTCAGAAAGAGATCATTTTGTGCAGTTTTTTAAGAGCATTCATATGTTGCAAAAATCGAAAAGGTGCGACGTTTCTTCGATGAGATATTCCTAAAATTCACGGTTTTGCTTAAATTGGAATAACAGAAGAACAAATTCCAATTTTCGGAAAAAACTCTTCGAGGGGCACTTGGACCTGATCCAAGGTACCTGTAACCAAAATTTCGTACTTCTAGACCGTTCCATCTCGGCAGGAGGCGAGCGATACACATACACAAACTCTGTTTTATTTATATAGATTATGGTGCGTTTGTGAAGTATTGCGATAAACTATGATATCGTTTTCTGCGAGTTTTATTCGGTTAAATTGTTTGCTAGATTTGTGTTGAGCATTTGAGTAAATGTCATAGTTAATTTCGCGTAAATATTTGTCATTTCATTTATTTTTAGGTGTTATTGTAAACAGACTTTAGGTTATTAACCCATTTGTGCCTGGCGTCCCAAAAAAGAGGCTGTTCATAAATAGGTCACCGTGTCGGTGAAAACATTGGGAAAATTTTCTTCTTTCTGCAAGAATTTCATTGTTGGCTGTAAAGTAATTGTACAAGAATGAAGAAATATCGGCATATGGCAGTTTATCAGGAGAAATTATATCAAAATAATCGTTTACGAGTTTAAATTAAATCGAACGCATACATCTCAAAATTAACTTAAGTAAATTTTTGTAATTTTCATTAGTAATGTAAAATACTCGCAGCTCTAATTAAAATCTTCGGAAACAATATCGCAAATTTTAAAAATTTACCTTGCCTTGAACAATTTCTGCTAAGGTACGCAAGATAAATTAATTTTAAAATATGTATTTCTAGCGGTAGTTTCGTTTTCCCTCGACACCATGATGTACCCATACATCTCAAAAAATTATTAGTGGATCAAATTGTTATTTGATGCCCTGAATTTCTAGAAAAATGATAATTGCTATCAAAAATTATTCCACAGATTTTCCTTTTCAGGTACACTTCATTAAAGTCAGAAAGGCTCAGTAAAATATTTATTTCTATTATTATTTGGATAAGCTTTTATTTTCTAAATTCAAAACTTGTTCAGGGATGATTTATTTAGCTTTCTGGAACTGAGACTTTCGATGTAGCCTTTGGATATTTTTAAGTAGATTTCAGTGTGATCTTCAACTTAACACATTTGTGACATCAAACATTAAAAGTAATTCTGGAAAAATAGCCAATTGGCAATTTTCTGTGTTTCGAAAACCATTCAGAAAATGATGACTATGTAACTTGCAAAAGGATAATTGCCCAAAAATGTTTTGCATAATATTGTACACAAAATTCATAATGTATGTCGTTGTTTCGTGTACAAAACAGTTCAGTAAATTATAACAATAATTATTATTTATTAAAAATTGATTATTACACAAGTAATTAAATATTTATAATGATTTACTGTATTTAAGTAGAATTACTGAGAAGAAGTGTTGTAAAACTAAACAGTAAATAAAATTTCTAGAAATCAGTTCACTCATTTTTCAAAACTGCCGATACTTGTTTTGAAATCTATTATTCTAAACAAGGAAATGCCGACTAATTTTGTGTTTTTATATATTTTTTTAATACTGTAAGAAGTTACGGAAAGCTTCTTAGCCCAAACAAACTAAAGTCTGTTAAAAGCTAATTTCATATTGAAATCAATTATCAATGTAAGTATAAGCAATGATGCACTTACTCGCATAGTTAGTGACGCTATACATCAATATGAATTCTTTCAATATATATAAATCAATAATAAAGTCTCTAAGGAACTGGGAAAAAAAAGTCTCCTAGGAACTGTAAAATAATGCATCATCAGGTGGAAATTTTGTTTTGTTAGATAATACCGGGAAAAATCGCATTCTCTGCAGAAATTTTACTCCTCATGTGTCTCAGCGGGTTTCTAAAAGTTGTTCGATGGTTGTCATAAGACCTCTCCTGAGATGCTGAGAAAAAGAGGAACATTCAGTTAATTTCGTAGATCATATACAAGAAATAATGTAATATGGCAATCATAAAGAAAACTGAGATCTCTGCTTACGCTGTGACTGCTGTATTGAGTTCCTGTTATAATGTTGAAGATACGCTTTTGATTTTCATGCAAAAACTAAAGTAATAGGGTTGGTTCACAATTGGAAAACATAATAAAAAATGGAGAAAACATTAATTTTTGTCAAACTTTTCGGTGAATACTACAGACCACATTCCTTATGTATGCATTTCCATCATTATGTTGTCGTTACACTATAAATTAAAGCCACAGCTGGAATAAAACTAAGACACCTCTTTTTCGCTTCTCTCTTACAGGGTGGGTGAACATGGGTGGTTTACACGCATGGGAAATGGCTTTAGATAATAAGTAAATACATTATAATGATAACTGCAAGTAAATTGTAAAAATAGTTCAAAAAGCGATTGTTTAAAAAGTATCTTGAATTGCTAACATCTCAATGAAAATCAGAGGAACAGGAATGAAAATTCAAGCCCTTACATTTGAAAAGCAAACAATAAAAACGAAGTATCATATATCAACGTTATAAATTCGAACCATGAGAAATTATGAATTCAAGTAGACACAGTGCTGCTGTGGCTGTACAACTACCTGAAATCGCGGTCCCCTCACACTTCCCTTCCCCCCAAAAATTCAAGTGCACCATCTCTCCGACCGCGCAATCTCACCAAGTTTTACCCTTATAATGTAAAAATATTCGTAGAAATACAAATTAAAAAGTTTATTTTGCCGATTGGATAAAATCAGTTCGTCGCGTTAATTAATGTCTTTTCAGAATTCACTCGTTTTAATTCCTAGTCGATATCGGTTTTATATGTTTATCACTTATTCTTTATGCATAAACTAAAACTTTTTTCCCATACTTTTATTTGATCATTTCATTTCTACTTCCAGTTTCTGTTGTTTTGATGTTTTCCCCGAGGCGTTATTTCAACAGAGAGGATTCTTACGTGCTATGAATGATAGAACCTTTCATTCCATTTGACTTCAAGCAAAACTATTATTATGACTTATTTTGTACAGAAAATCTTAGAACCGGCTTTCATAGACTATTTAACACTTCAAACGCAATTTCTAAAAACCCAGTCTGTAGTAACCCACTTCAACACTAACATACTGATTTTTTATGGACCCTTGACTAGCCAAAAAAAGAATGACGTTATAAAATATTTTTCTAACTGTTTAATTTTAATGTCGATTATTTAACACTCTCATTAGCAATATACCTTCTTTGCCAAGAAGGAAAATAAAAAATGTATCATTTACGAAAAAAAATACTTATCTTTTTTTTTTTTTTTTCAAAATTTAAAAATCTCGTGATTTTTACAAAATATCCTAAATTTACGTGCAAGCTTTGGAAGCTCGTTTTCTACCACATAACACGATTGTTTTTGTTTTTTCTCTATACACCTTTTTGCTTCAGATATTCATTTCTTATTAGTCCAAGTGAATCCCCTTTTTTTTTTTTCTATTAAAAACATAAATAGTGCATCACATCTTACCATACTTCAATACATAAAAAATTCTTCTTAAATGAAAGACTGGCTAAAAGAAGGAACTGTAATTTTCAAGCAGCAAAATCATAACAAAAGCTAGTATATAACTAACCGAGGGCGGGCTCACCAGGGAGAGGAGATCATGGAGCAGACTGCACTATTGAAATTTGTAGGGGGTTGTTTTTAGAGGTGTTGTCCAATTTTTTAGGAGGTAATCGTTTGGGGGGGGGGTTGCTTAGCTTTTCAGGGGGTGTGCCACCGCTGTAAAGGAGGGGCAGCCCTGACTAACCACCCTATTCACTATCTGTATTCAAATAAGAGGAGTGTTAAAAGTTTTCCTCAGATAATAACTGGCAAGGTCTGTGTTAGCATTCACTCTCGAGAAAGAATACGGAAGTAGCGTCAAAACATTCATTAGCACACAGAGCATCCACCTACACTTTATCAAACATTCATTTCCGCTGCATAAAATAAGTGTTTTATGTTCATCCTTCCTTTCCGCAATAATGTCGGCTCTGCCTCCATAAAATCGAAAAAGAATTTTTCATCTGTCTGCAGAAAGCTTGAGGTATTTAATTGCCTGCATGAAATGGGATATAAATTCGAACATGTTTCAAAGAATAACATCACTACTCGTTTAAAACAGGATAGTTTTTAGGAGAAATAGTTTATGAATCCTTTTGCGAGTATTTCAAATATATACATGAGATATTATTTGTATTTATTGAACCAGAATTTTTTATAGTTTTCTGTTAATTGAGATTTATTAATAAGGGCCACTTTTCATTTTTGGGACTGGATCTTACTTTCTTTTATGTCCTTTTTTCCGCTTTACGGTTTTACAGTAGAATCGTTAAAAAAAAATTTTTAATAAACAACGCTGCCACCTTCAAATGGAAACAATAAATGTAGAGTTTCACTTCTACAACAAAGAACGGTTTTACTTGTGTTAGTACTGTTGATGAAGAAGTGAAGAATTTTTGCTGTTTCAATTCTAATTTATATGTGTTATTACTTCTGTGATGTAGTACTGCAGCATTTTTTCAATTTTCCAAACGAGGAATGTTTTTCATGTATTTATGCTATTTGTAGAGAGAGAAAAAAAAAATTTCTATCAAGTAATTCTAAATGCAAAGCGTTTAATTTGTCAGAAAAGACTCAAACTTTTTCTTTAATATTAATTTGACACAGATTAAAACCATTTCGTTAAGGCGATTATTGCGAGGAGCCGTAAATTCTCTTAAGCAAACTGCAAGCATTAGGCAAAAACTTTAGAGGTTAATTTCTAGCCCTGAAAAATTTACTAATTATTTTGCATAATTTACATGTTTCTCAAATGGTCTATAGAATTCGTACTATTTGCCCAAGCAATGACCATTGTGACGTTATCACGTATTACCTTTTGCAATCATAGAAAAAGATCATATTAATAATGATAATCATGACATCAAAATGCGAGAAATTTTATTGAAAGTCGCCCAGTCATCTCTACTAATAATAAAGCAGTAAGTATGTGTGTGTGTGTGTGTGTGTGTTGTTTGTGTGTCTGTCTGTGTACGGCGTAGGGCCCAGACCGTCCAGCGGATTTTCATGAAATTTGGCACGAAATTAGTTTGGAACATGGGGGTGTGCACCTCGAAGAGTTTTTCCTGAAATTCGAATTTGTTCTTCTTTTATTCCAATTTATAGCCGAAAGTTTCATAAAATAGTCATTTTCTATAGGAAGGAATTATCGCATCGTTTCGAGCTTGATACCGTTGAAAAGCGCGTGAAAAACTACCCCGGACAGAGTTTCGCTCTACGTGCGAAAATTCGAAGCCTCTAAATTAACTAGAAAAGAAGTTATAAGCATTTTTCTCTGCAGTTCGAAATTATTTTTTCACGGTAATTAACTTTAATTTTAATTGTTACCATGCCGACTGACTATTGATCCTTTTTAGCCTACTTTCCCGTAAAAGTAAAAAAAAATAATAATAAAGCATGAAAGAAGGCTTAATGTATCGTGAAAATATCGTTAAAAATCAAGGAAAGTCAAAAATAAGTGAAGTAATTAAATAAAGATTGAAAAATAAAAAATTTGAAAGTAGGGTATTGAGATGGGGAAAAAGTGTGTCTGTCGGTCTGTCGGTCGTCTGTCTGTCGGTCTGTCTGTCGGTCTGTCTGTCGGTCTGTCTGTCTGTCTGTCTGTCGGTCTGTCGGTCTGTCCCCCCCTAATAACTTTTGAACGAATTGTCCGATTGGAAAAATTCTTTTTGCATTCGAAAGATCTCGGCGAGGACATCTCATTTCTATATTTTACTTTTTGATTTGAACAATTTTTTGTTCAATTTTGAACAGTTCAAAAAATTTTAACATTAGCGCCTATGGGCGAAAATGAAGCAAATTATGTAAACTCTTGGTACAAGATCAAAGTTCCAATGAACAAGCTCACTGGAAGAAGTTCTTGGCGTGAAATATTGATTTGAACAATTTTTGTTCATTTTTGAACAGTTCAAAAAAAAAATTAACATAGTGCCTACGGGGAAATTTCAATCCTATATAAATCCTGATCTAACGGGCCGATTTGCTTGGAACAAACTTTATTAGAAAGCTCTTATGACGTAGAACATGTACACATAAAAAGTTCATCCAGAACTAACAAGCCTATTTTCTTATGAAATTTTGTTCATTTTTGAACAGTTCAAAAAATTTTAACATTAGCGCCTATGGGCGAAAATGAAGCAAATTATGTAAACTCTGGGTACAAGATCAAAGTTCCAATGAACAAGCTCACTGGAAGAAGTTCCTGGCGTGAAATATTGATTTGAACAATTTTTGTTCATTTTTGAACAGTTCAAAAAAAAATTAACATAGTGCCTTCAGGGAAATTTCAATCCTATATAAATCCTGATCTAACGGGCCGATTTGCTTGGAACAAACTTTATTAGAAAGCTCTTATGACGTAGAACAGTACACATAAAAAGTTCATCCAGAACTAACGAGCCTATTTTCTTATGAAATTTTGTTCATTTTTAACAGTTCAAAAAATTTTAACATTAGCGCCTATGGGCGAAAATGAAGCAAATTATGTAAACTCTGGGTACAAGATCAAAGTTCCAATGAACAAGCTCACTGGAAGAAGTTCTTGGGTGAAATATTGATTTGAACAATTTTTGTTCATTTTTGAACAGTTCAAAAAAAATTAACATAGTGCCTACGGGGAAATTTCAATCCTATATAAATCCTGATCTAACGGGCCGATTTGCTTGGAACAAACTTTATTAGAAAGCTCTTATGACGTAGAACATGTACACATAAAAAGTTCATCAGAACTAACGAGCCTATTTTCTTATGAAATATTTTATCGGGATTTTCAAGAATATTTTTGAATTAATGAAAGATTAAATGAATAAACAAAATAATGAATGAATAAATGAGTGAATAAATACATGAATGACTGAATAAATGAATGATTGAACGAATCTGTATTAACCGTTGAAAAAGGCATATTTGAAGCAATTAAGAACTAAAGCTAAACGAGAAAGAGAGAGAGATAGCTAGATTATAAATTTGAAGCTGGTGTATACGGAAAGTAGGCTCGTATAGTTCTAGACGGAACTTCTTGTTTCTTTTAACGAATTAAAATTTATTGCTTGCGGTTTTTAGCAGTTTGAGAAGCAGCCGATTTTTAATTTATTTATTTCTTTCTTTGGATTTTGATTATTTTTTTTTTAAAACGAATTAAAATTTATTTCCTGCGTCTCACAGGCGATTGATAGCTTTGTTTTGATTTCCTTATTTTGACATGTATTTTACGGGACTATTTTCCATACTGCACAGGGGTTTTTAAAAGAAATGTTATCCTTTATAGCGATTTTTGTTATTCCAGCTTATTATTAATATTTATACTTTCATTTATTTACTTTTTTTTTCTCCAGTGAATTAGCACATATGTTATTTCCTATTTGAGCTCGGATGAAAGGTTTATTCCGCTTCAAAATCTTTGCTTGCTGCTGTTTGTTTCTGCAGGCTACAAAATTTCGTCTTTCTGTTTTAAGCCGGGTCCAGACGCTACGTTTTGCACAACCTTTTTTCTGCGCAGTTCAACACATTGCAGATAAAACGTTGGTTGTAGATTGGAAAAGTGCACAGTTTTGAGTCGGGTGCGAAGACTGTACAGTTGCAGCGATAACTGAGCTAGAAAGCATATGTCTTTGAACTGTGCAGACAAATCGGCACATGTAGACGGTAGCACCCCTTTCCGATTCATTTTGTTTCTCAGTTTCAATCGTCAGGCGACAATGGCCGACTTTCGGCAATGTTCTCGGGAGTTTCTCACAGAATTTATTGCATTATGCGAAAGTTTCCCATGCATTTGGCGTGTCAAATCCAAGGAGTATAGGGACAGGGATAAAAAAGGGGAGGCTTATGAGAGTTTAGTGGGAAAATTCAAAGAAATTGATGCAACCGCAAACAGAGAAACATTTGTAAATAATTAATTCTTTGAGAAGTGTTTACCGGAAATAATTGGCAAAAGTTAATAAATCGATTCGATCTGGGGTTGGAGACGAAATTTACAAGCCATCTCTCTGGTACTTTGATTTGTTACATTTCCTAAATGACAGGAGACACCAAGGCAGTCTAGGAATACGATGGATGAAAATAAAGAGATTGCAGTTATCAAACCCACCGGAACAGGCAACAAAAAAATATTTATTTTATGCAATCATTTGACCACTTTGAACGCCGGGTTCTTCTGAGACGTTCCAGTCTTTTTTTTTAACATGACACCATGTCATAATTGACCAGAGTAGTACCTCCTTCATGACGATATCGCACAAAACTGAGTGAAATATACAGATATCTCTGCACTATGTAGACGCATAAAAAACTGCAACGTTTTCATTTAGTCTTAAGACTGCGCAGACAAAAGGTTGTACAAAACGTAGCGTCTGGACCCGGCTTTGTCAATAAATAATAGATAAAAATTAATTGTACTAAAAATTTATTAATTAAAACTATTCTAATTTATTATAATCTTCCTTTTTGTGTGGGTACTTGAACAAAACAAACAAAATGCGGTTTTTTTTTTTTTCAAATATTTTCTTTTTTGTTTTATTTCGTTTCTTTCTTTCCTTTTTCCTTTTTTATTGTGTGTTTTGTAAAAAAAAAATGCTTAAATGTGTAGGATATCCGGCTGATTGCCGTGGGCAGCTAATCTTTAATTATACGGAATGCTATACATTTTAATAAAATAACATAATTTGCACCTAAAATTGTTATCACTATATACACAATGGCAAACCGACTGGTCTTTTCATTTTTTAACACGGGCATAGCCGTGCGGGTACCGCTAGTTTCTAAATAAAATAATTATGCTGCATTTCCCGCCAAATGATGGATAAAGTAACGAAACTCGCTCACGCATGAATTTAATCTTAACAATAAAATAATCCTAACGAGAGGGGGGGGGGGGAAAGGAGTCAATTTTTTTTTTTTTTTTTTTTTTTAATTTCAGACAAAATGTCTTCGTTGCTTTTAGTGTGAAAACAACCTAAGACAGCAACTGCGAAAAACGTTACATTAAAAATCCCACTTCCTAAGTTAGCTTATTTATTTGATAGTACACCGTGTCCAATTACCGTTTCTTCATATTATATAAAAACAAGTATTTGAAGAATAAACAGAAATGCTGATAATATATAAAAATGTGAAATTAAAAGTTTAAATAGCTTTACACACATCATTACATAAAATGTCTAGCTAGAAACATAAATAAATTCAGCATGAAAATGCAGGTGCAATTTAAATTTCGGGTCTCGTACGACATTCTGCTTCTTTAAAACATGATTCTCCTTTAGCCAAGTTGGACAACTTAAAGTAAAACGTTCCTCATTCGCAAACGCAGCTAGTCTGAAATATTCGGAAAAGAAGAACGTCCAATTAAAGTTTAAGCGAAGTGCAAGTGATTTTCCAGAATTTTTTTACGATGTTTTTGAACAGTGCTACAAAATTTATTTTTACAGAACTGCCTTTGACCGAAGTTATACCAAGTCATTATTTTTATATTTTAAATTGGAGATATTGGAATTTACGATAACTTGGATGTTAGTTAGAAAAGTAGAACGAATTCACTTTTCCCATGTTTTGCTGGCATATGTTACTTTGCCTAGTTCTTGTGGAAAGTCTTTCAGATTTGACAGGCACGACATTTGGGAAATCGGGGGGGGGGGGGATTTACTTCCCCTCCCCCTGATTTTCAGAAACACAATATATTTATATATCTATGCATGTATTTTATTACGCTGTAAAAATACATTAAATATATATCTTAATGCTATAAATATGCATTGAATACATACCTTTCGTCCCCTCCCCCTCCTGGAAAAATTTGAAATGGTCATCCTGGAACTTTTCTTAATGCCCTGCAGGTTTCGATGAAACAAAACTCTTGTAACATTGAAACTAAGTTCCATACCCCTGTTATTTTTCATGTACAAGTTAGGTGGTTGACCCATACAGTTTTTACTCCGAAGTAATGGTAAACGCTTAAGTTTATAATGCTTCCAATCTTTTTGGAAGACAAAAAATATAGTTTGATGTAAATTATTCTTTTGTGTATATTTTACCCAAATCTACCTCATTACTTGTTCTTTTTTTTTTCTTGGTAAGATATTTCTCATTAAATGATCTCAGCGGACAACATGCGACCCGTGGGCCGTAGATTGAGGACTATTGCTCAAGAACTTTTTAAGATTCCAAGCTGACTGTGTATGCCAAGGTTTTCTATTTGCACCAACTTCACGAGAAAATAAACCTGTTTACATTTACCTCGAGTCTCTCAGGTAAATGTAAACTTTGAGTTCATTCGATAATAAATAATCATAAAATTAAAAAGTGTGTGCACATATTTACTTGCAAGGAGTATAGTATTGGCAACAATGCTCACAATTTTATCCCTCAATTCATTCAAGGGTTAGGGAAGGATCTAAAGTTAAGAGATTGAAATCGTGTTTACAATTACCCCAACCGACCCTACCTACAGAAGCAAACGGATGTAGGTGACAAAAGGGAAAATTTGGGGACAACTAGTGCAAATGATAGGAAAAGCACCATTCTATTTGGTTGCAAGAGATCTTAACGGTATCTCTAATGAATGCTGCTCTCCGACGTGATTTAGAAAGAAAGAAATAACTATAAAACTCTTATAAAATCCAAACTTTGAAAGCGTCTTTTTTTTTTCTTTGAGGCGTTCTTTGGTCAATTACATCACTTTGATCTAATTGACAAAAGCCTTACATACCATTTCAATTGGGTCATTTTTTCTAAAAAAACTCTGTATATAAAATGGATCTAAATGCAGAGAAATTTATGAGCTTCCCGCGCTAAATAGAGCAATCATAAAAGAAATTCTTCACCATCTGATTTGGTAATGTTTCGGAGCTATTTTGTCTTTGTTTCGGAGTTACTAGATACCTCTTGAAAAAGAGGCATCTCTAAAGCTCGAAGCACGCATAGACACGCGTACAATGTTGCAATATTGTGCATCAATAACGTTGTATTACTTAAATCAATAATTGTTGCATTGTACACAAATTATTGATTTTGAAAACTAGAAGCAAGTTTAAGAAACCAAGCATGACATGCATAATTTTGAAGAAGTCTCTGAGACTTTTTCCCTCTCTCTCTCTTTTTTAAAGAACAAACTTTTAATCCCATTAATCATTTAGTGGAAAGGAGAAAAAAAACAGATATCGATTGGCATACTCTTTCTTATCTCGTTAGATTGATTTAAATATGTTTTTTGTTTTAAATACTATTGAGTATTTTTTTTTACTTTTTGGTAATAATACAAAATTGGCATTCAGAATGCTTTCAGCTTGTGTATTGAAAAACTGTTTAAGGTCCATAAATTGTTTTAGCATGATGCAAAAACCGATAGCTCCATCGTGCAAAAGTTTATTGATCATTAGTCGTTGCCATTGAAATTTTTCTTAAAACTATTGCTTTTACAAACTATTGTATTGTCAGAAACAATTAACGCAGAAGACATTTATGCATAATGTCATTTATATATTTATAGCAAAATAAATTTCTAATTAAATTAATTTGTCAGATTCGTGCACTTTAACTTTCGCAAATTTATGAATGGAGTAGTAACGTCACTGGGCGTGACGGGCAATGGTCCAAGATAATGATTGACATTGTAGAAAAAATTACTGTTATTATTGGAATTCCTTTCAAAACCATTTGCAGAACATTTCAAAGTACATATCACTTTTTGAAATAAACAGTGTCATATCTGCAAAATGGACATATTTCAAGAGAGGAGTTTGAACTTTTTACAATTTGTTTTTATTTAATTACCTTATTTGTTTCCATGATTATTAAAATCGATTTTTTTCAGAAAATAGTTATTGTTCTAGTTTTCTCTTACATGATGGATGTTGATGTCAAAAAATTAGAAATAACTATAAAAAGTAGTTATTACAGTAGGTATTGCACCAAAAAATACAGTTTGATCTCTAGCCATAATTTTTGAACATTTACTTACAGAAGTATTCCCAATGTAAAGAAAGCAAAAATCTAAAAATTTTGATATAAAAACAAAAAAAAAAAACAATTTTTTGCAGATATGACACTATTTATTTCTATAAGCGATATATTACTTTCTAAGAGATAAGAAAGGCTGTTATGATACATTGTCAGTTTCCCTTGTGATGATTGTTCTACAATCCGATTAGTGACCCAACAGTACTGATTTTGTCTTGAGATTAGTAAGCCTTGGATGAAACTCCTGAGTTAATGACTTTGCTTTGAAAAACGAACAGATTAAACTATTGCTGTAACATTTTTTCTGTCGCCTGACAATGTCTGATAGCAAGATGACAAATTAGTGCAATTACTGCACAAATAATCAATGTTCGAGCTCGTTCAGATTAGGTTCATGTTTTATTCATTTCATCATTTGTCTAACGTTGACTAGCATCATGATGAGTAATTCATTCAATCTGTGTTTACTTGAATCTTTATTCTTTTTACAACAAAATTATGAAATTAAGTGTAAAAATTATGAAGTTGGGGGAAACTTTTGTATATTGAGTATTAGACATTAGGATGGTACGAAAAAATTATTTTATATTCTTCGTTTTACCAGAGTTCATACTCAAATAGCCAAAAAAATTTCCATGACTTTTCCAGGTAGATCCGAAGCAGAATTCCAGGTTAACATTCCAAGTAAAACTATTTACAGTAAAACCCCGTTTTATGACACAATACTGCCAAAAGGTATTAGCTTTTAAAATTGCATCCATCTTTTTTAACTTTTTTTTTAAATTTCAATTTTAGAAACCTAATTTAAAACTATAAAATATAAAAAGAATAGATAAAATAAAATAAAAATTAAGATGCTCCCAGAGGGGACAAATCAGCTTTGGGATCATTCATAAATGATGTCACACTTCGAGGGGGGAGTGAAATTGTGACAAAGTGTGACAAGGGGAGGAGAGGGGGGTAACAAGAACTGTGAGATCATGCATTATGCAACATAGCGTGACAAAGGGGGGGAGGGGGTGCGCTGAAGTGTCACATATTGTGACAAAGGGGGTAGGGGGTCAAATATATGGGAAAAAAGCGTGACGTATGAATGGCCCCTTTTTAACTCTATAATCACGCATGAAATCAAACATTTAAAGAAATGCTGATGTAGGCACTTTTATGCCATGACAATATATTAAACACCATTATAATAAAGAAAAAACCTATATAGGAAAAGGAAGGCGAGTTAATTGAGGATCTGACTTTGCGAAGAGCGTAGGTTTCCTGAAAGTGGTTCTGGTAGGGGAAAAAATCCCCGACTTTTCCAGGATTTGCCAAAAATTTACATTTTTCCCTGACTATTCCATGACTTTTGTAAAGGATATCAATTTCCATGACTTTTCCAGGTTTTCCATGATTTCCACGTAGAGTATGAACCCTGTTTCCCCATTTTTTTAACTATGTTTTTTAATTTATTTATTTTATTTATTTATTTTCAAATTCAAGTTCACTCCGAAGAAAAGTTCTCTTTTGCGATACCATCTAGAACGCAATAAATTTCCTCTCGAAAACTGATATTTGTTAGCTCGCTAAACCCTCCAAACAGGCATGAAAGTAGGCATTTTTATTTAAAAAATTAAGAAAGAAAATGTGTGCATCTACGTTGCTATGGTGCACTTCTAAAGTATATAATATATTCAATATTTTTAAAAAATGTTCAGATTAATGTATATTTTCCCTTCTCAACGGGGGTCCAATTTTAGAAAAAACGGTAAAAAAAAAAGACATTTTTGCCAACTATCAACTTTTACGCAACTGTTGCTGTAAAAATGGATGATTATGTTCTTCTTCATTGCAGTAACCGGTAGACATTCGAATTGTTACTGACAAAAGATAATGCCTTAACAACTTAACGCATTTGCCCGTGTCTGACACGGGCGAAACTTGTACCCGGTTATTTTATTTCTAATGCCCTCCTGAGATTTGTTTGCACTTTGTTTGTATAATAATTCTTTTATGTAACTTTTAATCCACTCCCGCCCTCTAGCCACCCCTACAACTGAAATTGCCAACAACAATTTACATTATACTTATATATTCCTTTTCTATCAGAAAAAAAACTCTATCATTTTTTACCAGTTTTTCTGAAAAAACTCGTTCTTCAAGAAGATAAAAACAAAAATAATAAGCAAACAAATACCTGATTAAGGTTGCAAAGGGCACTTGGTCGGTTAAGTGAACTGCAGTTTGGAGGACACTGAATTTAACGCCCCATTTTTTACATCTCGCACGTCAAGGCAGCAAGTTGACACAAATCAAAAGCATGTTGAGTTAGAGCAATAATATGAAAGCATGCTATTTCCTGTTGAAAAATAACCTTATATATTCTTCTGTCAGTAAAGCGTTTAATCGATTTACAGAAGTTTTGTCAGCATTTGCATGCGGAAGAAAAGTTACACACAAAATGTAAATCAATCAAGTAAAAACTTGATTGATTTACATTTTGTGTGTAACTTTTCTTCCGCATGCAAATGCTCAAAAGTTTTGAAAATTTTGAATCCATTACATACAAGTTAAGGTAAGTAAAGTAAAATGATTACTGACTAGCTCGATTGCATTTGCACTTTGATTTGAACAAGAAACCCAATCGATATATATATTTCACTTAAAGTGGACCAGTTACGATTAAATTGTGCGGTATGATACAATACGGACATCATGCAAAAAACTAACTGTGGTCAAACGATATTGAAAAATTTGTTTAATGATTAGAACAGAAAAGTAACATAATATTTGTTTTTATTAACGTAACTTACGGATTTATAAAAAATAATTTCTACTTCTTGAAAAGTATTTCCGATTCTTTGGAGGGGCAGCATCTTAGTTTGTTTACATCAAGCGGACTTTTCTTACGGGGGGAAACATGTGTAAAGGTCTCAAAAAATGAAAATAAAAATTCTTCATATAAATCGATTCTACAACTATTCAATAATATACCTTGAAAATGTCAAGGCAAAATACCAAGTCGTTTAAAAGTTATAAGCATTTGAGCGAGCGCCCCTTTTGGAGTTGTTGAGCAGGTAATCCCTCATGAATGACCTGAAGGGTATTAGAGAACACTAGCAGATGTCCTTTTCTTTCTTTTAACAACTGGGACCTCGGATAGAAATTTCTATAAGTATTTTTAAAAAATGAGTCATTTACTGCCTTAAATTTACCTTCAATACCACTCTTGTTTTCAAACGCGTTTTTCTCGAAACTACTTTTTTTCGAATTTGCGTACACTCTAGCTCGCAGAGTTTTTGAGCAATCCTTATCAAATTCAGCACACATTTTCTTTATATATACACGCTTTAGTTGAACTGGAATCATAAACATATCTTTTATTTTTTCTTTTTTTATTGTGAAAAAAGAACAGAAAAAACTGTTAAAAATCATACTTAATTTTCCCATTCTAAAAAAATAGAAATTTTCAATTTCTTGTGATGAGTTTAGTTCAACTAGAAGAGACACTTCTAAAAAAAGTAGATTTTTTTTTAAATGTGATATCCAGGATGTACGCAAACTGCCACCCGGGTGGCGACTTACAGTGTGCAGCAGCCGATATCTCCGGGATTTTTCAAGAAAATTGTTTGAAAAGTTCAGTAAATCGTTCTGTTATTTGCCAAGTGTTGCATCTCCAAAAAAAAAAAAAAAAATTTTTTACATCAAAAATTTTCTTTTTTTTCTCTCTATTTTTACGTACAAGTGTTACATCTGAATTCCCGCTAGAATTCACTGTGACTGTTGGATTTGAGCGGGAAAAATGCGCGGGATGTAGCAGAAGACAGGTGCTATGGTCAATGTTTCAGTTTTAGTTTGACATCCGAAGAGGAAGGATCGCAAAAATTTGTAAGTAAACAGTTGTATCTTTATACTAGGTCCTTCCCATGCGCCAATGTAACCATTGGCAATAAATTCTGTACCTATCGTTGCTAAATGAAGCTTTCAGCGGAGAGCTGTAATGTCACATGTAACCTTTTAATGTCAATATTCAGAAAGTTATCTTTGCTGATGGATTTCCTAACCATTAGAGATCTCAAGAAGGGACCTAAAGTAAAGTTACAAGATCTACATGTCGTGGAGAAGAAAGAGCCGTACGTCTTGAAGTGGAAAAACACCTACGAGTCAGAGTTCGAGGTAATTCTTCCTGATGAGCAGAAAAGGAAGAAGGTACAAAACGAAACGGTTGAAAATGATGCACAGCAACGAAGATCTAGTTCTCGCAAGAATAACAAGAAAGAGTTTTTGGACGATGAAAAAGAAGCAAGTAGTATGGATAATGAAGACGTAGAAATTGAGACAATGAAGAAACCACCAAAAAGGAGTGCACGAAAATTAATGCCTGCCTATCTAAATTCACTGCCAGTTGCAGATAAAAAGAAAGCGGGACTACTGAGTCTTTTGAAGAAAGGCCTCATCCCTCAATGCTATGCATCGTTTTACCAGGGTCTCTAAAGGTCGTCTCCAAAGTGGGGAGTGTTTAATTTACTTACTTATGTTTAATTTATATAACTTTTGTTACCAAGCCTAGTGCAATAATTATTATTTGTGATTTAAATTTAATTATTTGTGATTTAAAATAAAAATATATTCCTTTTGTATGCAATTTTGATTCTTTTCTTGTGTTAATGTCGCCCAAATCGACCAATTAATTGTCCTTTTTACGTAGAAAAAAGTTATATTGGTCCATAAAACAATCAAGTTACCGACCATATTTGAGGGTCAAATAGTTACATTGCCTTATAAAACAGTAAAGCGCACTTATTTTTTTAGGTTCAACTGTTGTAACTGCGTTAAAAAATTAATTACAGGAGAACTTAGAGGCACACATATTATTTATTATAACCATATTTAAGGGAAGGATAGTCAGGATTTTTATATGGACAAAAAAACATTGTCGATGCAACGGGACAAATGGTAAAAAATAAAAACTGTATAAAAAAACTTTAAACCACTCTCCTGAAAAACTGTAGTTTTGCAAATGCAACAGTTGGCAAATAACAGAGCGAGATGTTCTTCAAAATATTTATAAAATAACCTCAAAATATCAATAAAATATATATTTATTCTTTATGCGTTAAAAAACGTGAAAATTGCTTTTAATACGCCGTTTTACACGTATTTCCCCCCCCCCCCCCCCCTTCAGATTTCCTAATTTTAAAGCGTTTTCTCAAAAGTATTTCCATTCATGACTCAATTTTTAATTTCCGATTCTTTGGAGTGGCAACACCTTACATTGCTTACATCGAGTGATCATTCTCAAGTTCGATTGCTGAACTTAAAGCCCGCAGATATTCTGCAGAATGTAAAACATTAGTAACTTTTCAGTAATTGACCAACGATAAGATAAATAATGAAAAATAAAGATGTTATCCCTTGCAATAATCATCATAAATAACCTAAAATAGCAATAACAACTATTACAGGTATTACATTCTTTATGTATCCTTACTTACACTACAATATTTTACAACATTCTTTTTATTGCTCTGTAACCATTCTACTTAAATGTTATCGTCATTTTGTACATGATTAATCCATCTAAGAGCGGAAACTCCTCACATAATTTTACAATAGCGCAACTTCGCAGAATAACACTAAAAACTTTTCCATCTCGTTTAGCGAACAGAAAAAAGAGATAATGCGTACGAACTTGGAAGGTATTTTCTACATTTTCTTTACAATCATTTATTTCCACAGTTGTCACTTGGGATTTGAAATTTTGTCTCCCGAGACGTGAAGTTTAAGGTTATAAATCACTTGGTTACTCCCCATGCGCCGTCAAGTAGTTTATTTTCACTAAGATCTACGTTAAGGTTTTTAGACCTTCCAACGCTTCGAATATTTTTCAGGCGACAGGAAAAGAATAAAGTTTAAAAAGTCGTTTTCTTCTATCTTTTTTATTTCCATATCTCTTTTTTTAAAATGTCTGACATAAGGTTTAATACTTTTATCAGTTTAGACAGTTCTCAATCCTACTGAAGATCTCAATAAATGCCAAAAATATTTGCATACGTTTAGCGGAAGCGGAAATGGTTCATTCAATTGTGGTTCATTGCCACTGGGCCACAAATCTCATGGTCATTCAAAATGATGTTTCGCGTCGAGGAGGAGTGCAGTGTCGGATCAAGGGTGGGGCAAGCCGGGGCCCATGCCCCGGGCGGCACTTCTGGGGGGCGGAAAATTCACCTGTGTTGCACAAAAAAAAAAAGAAAAGGAAGAAAGAAAAATATACTTAATCAAGAAAATTAACTTTTGGAAGAGAGTTGAACTCTCAGTTCGGCGCTCTGATTTTATCATTGATCAGCTATTTTGCTAACGATTAAAACCGATTAATAGAATTATTTATTTGTATAAACTGTTAGAACTTTTAAAATTACGGATAGGGGACTGCAAATTTCGCAATGTCAAAATTTAAATTTAAACAGTCACTATTACAAGGTCCCTCGTAATAGTGAAATACGTATAAATCATGCAATCAAATAATACAATAGTTTTTCTTTCACAAATTTTCAAAGCATCCTTTTGGGGAGAGGGGGAGCTTGTAATTGTTGTTTAAGAAGGAGACACATGGACCTTCGATATGGGTGTTAGTAATTAAGTTGATTTCATTTTGTATCGAAAACATCGATGCAGATTAAGGTTTAAAGTAACTTCTATCTCAAGTTTTAAATTTAAAAGAAAAGCATCTTGGGCAATTACACTTTTAGGACAAAATAGCGCGGGTAGTTTTTACAGAATTCGAACAATTAATATTTTTTACTATTCTATACTAATTATGTTTTATGTTGTAAACCTTGATCTCATTTTATACAAATTAAGCACACAAATAAATCACGTTTTCTGTTATGTTCAGAAATGGGATTAAATGTTCGAAAATAAAATTGAAAATGTTATTTATAACGTAGCGTGTTATTTCTGAACTGCAAATACATATGTTTATGTCATGTAGTGTCACATGTGCTAAGGAGCGTGGGGAAGGGGTATGTTGAAGCGTTGGGGGATATGTTGATGCCCTCCCAACCTCCTCCTCCCTCCCAAGAGATAATTTCGATTGTGCTTTCATATATGTATCTGTAGCGGTTACTGCTACTCAAAACATTAGCTTGCTATTTAAATTAAATTCGACTGTTATATTTTCCAGATAATCATTTATTTTTCAAACACAACTCTTTTGTTACATTCTAATCCTTAAAAAAAAAAAAAAAAAAAAATTTATCTTCTGTTGTTGTTGCCATTCACATTCACAGTCTTCAATAAGTTTTAGAGGAAAAAAAAAACTAACATGTAAACAAACATGCTGTAAAAGTTACATGTCCGTCTGTCCGTGTGGCGTATGATGAGAGGCAAGGCCGTAGCCAGAAATTTTTTTCGGAGGGGGCCCAAACTTTGAAACACTTATGATGAGGAAAGTTTCAGGGAGGAATGAATAAATGAAAGAGTGAAAGAATGAACGAATAACTGAATGAGTGAAAGAATGAATAAATGAGTGAATACATGATGAAATAATTAAATGAGTGAATGATAAGAGGTTACTACCAACAAAACTTTACTTGCTTATTAGTGCGATGGAGGACGCCTTCCTAAACGAGGGGAGAGGGCTGGAAAACGGCATCCCCGACCCCTTTTTATTTCAACTCAAACGCTTTTATTATTATTATTAATATTATCAACATTTTTTTCTTATTTATTATTCATTTCAATACTTGCATTGTTGCACTGATGTTCATTGAAATTTACCTGGAAAATAAATAAAAAGCAAATATGCGGAATAAAAATCTCGATTTTCTATAGATTCTATATAGAAAGTCCAGCACCATGTCAGTTCTTGAGAATTTTTTTTATTAAAACACTATAAAAATGAAAACAGCCGGGGGGAGGGGTCAGGGGAGTTGTAAAAGTAAAAACGAATCGAGAGTTTACTTTCTAATCAAAAAAGCTGAGATTTGTGCTGCTATCTATTGGTTGCTTTTGAAACTAAATTGCATATCGATCCTCATTTAAAATAGAAAGTAAATAAACCGTAGCGCTGTTAAACAATTATATAAAGAATATAATTTATGAGAAGCACACTTATGCTCTAGTCGTACTTTGCAGAACCATACTGAGTAAAAAATATTTTAGACCCAGTCATAAATTCATATTTTTTGCCTATTTCAATATTTATTATGAAAAGCAATCAAACTAGTTTTAATTGATCTAAGTAAATTAATGTTTAATTTCATAAATTTTCAAAATGTGGATGCATTTAACGTGTTTTTAAAAAGTATTATTTCCCATATATTTTGCGAAATAGAGATCACGGCAAAGGAATTCATATAAATATCACTTTTGTTATAATAACAATATCCTAAACATTGTTATTCATTCGTTTTTAATTGTTCTTTATGGCCTTAAAAATAATTAATTTAAAAAATGTTTCAATAGTTTGTAATACCTTACATTGACCTTTATTTAAAGCATTATTACTTATTTGACTGAGCCCTCAAATTTCTATTAATTGATAACTTTTCATTGATTGCTTATTCAATTCAGCACGTGATTAGGAATCACATGCAATAGCACTACAATTTATCATTTCTGTTTTCGTATGTTTTCTATTGCATAATTAGGTTCTGTTGCAAGGTGTTATAAAGTTCATTGAATGAAACTGACATGTATGAAAGCGGGGCCCACTTTTTAGTTACCGAAGGGTCAATCAAGCTTTAGTGGAGGAATGTTAAGGCCGGAAACATTACAGAAAGAAAACAACTTGCTTTTTTTTATTTAAAAACCTTTATTAGAATTTATGTTATAGAAATTAATTATATCATTCCAGTTTACAATCGATAAATTAATGTGATGATTGACACTACTTTAGTGACACAAGTTTATCAATATCCACTGAAAGTTCACTAAGGCTAAGTCTCAGACTGACTCAGACTCAATTCCAGTAAAGCCCCTTTCAATTTAATTTCCTGTTTTTTATTTAACTTGTTTGAGAGCAGAAAAAGAACTTTCGCACACATATGTATAACTACCAAAGAACCATAACATTTGCAGAGAGAATTTAAGCAGTTGGTAAAGTACTCTTTAGAAATGAGTTTTCAAAAATTTTGAGGGACATCACAATTTTTTAGTCTAGTAGAATGTGTCTGACACATCCCCAGTGGCTGAGTCCCATGGTTGCACGGATATGGCCTTCCGTACTACCATGCCACAGGTCCGGGGTTCGATTCCCGGGCTGGGGAGGGTCGACTCAGAATTTCATTCCTTCAGTGGGGTCGATAAAATGATTACTAAGCCTGCTTGGGAACTTTCACTGGGGATTCCGCGTCAGGCCGACCACTTGGCCGGAACATCTGCTTATACACCCCAGAGCCCTCGGTCTCGAAAGCTGGAATGGGCACAGTACCCCCAAAGGCTGTCGCGCCACTAAGTTAGTTTTTTAGAATGTGTCTGACAAATGTGTTCCATCTGAAGGTCACAAGGCACTTCATTCGCTTCAACATCCATGGGGCAGTTGAAAAGTGCAGAAGAAATTTGAAGTAGGCATGCTACGGATTATAATGGTTGAATAGTGAAGCTTCAATATTGCCGTTACTTAAAAAATTAAAACAGAAAGAAGAGTAAACAAAATTTTTTCGAGTAAGCAGGGCAAGTGCAAAAAAAAAATGAGTGGGCGGGTTACATGCGGGCGGGAGCCGTGGGGATTGGACCACATTGTTTTACGCTATTTATACTCTTATATTACAGTCAGCCCAAGGAGGTATGTGATGCGTCTCATACTGTTTTTTCAATGTAAACATAATTTTACATGCAGTGCTTTTACGAATGCTTTCGATACTACTTTGGCTTTTGAGGTAGAAAAAATTGGGGGGGGGGGCAAGAAAATAATCATTTTTAAGAATTATTTTTATTATTATTTAAATTGTTTAAGGTAGGGGAGGTTAAAACCCCTAAAAGCTGCCTCCTTGCTACAAATGTTCATGTTTAGAGCTTTTACATTTTACCTCTCTAGCACCTCAGAAGAAATTTTAACTTCTAACCAATTGTTCTCCCCCCCCCCCCTTCCTAAAATTAAACCCATGACATTAAAATTCAGAAGGTGAGATATACATAAATGGTTGGGAGCCCCCAGAAAGCGGTGTGTAATCCAGCAGAATAGAGCACATATTCGAACTCAAGAGATCATTTTACACAAGAATCAGGAATAGTTGTTTTTTTTTTTTTTTTTCTTTCTAATGGGGCTGCAGTATTGGTCCTCAACCATTGCAGACTTAGTGCGTCCCCAGAGTTTGGTACCAACTCTTTCAGCGGCACCGCAATGAGTGTGGTACCATTGCCGCAATTTTTTTTTTTTTTTTTTGACGCTCAGTTCCTCCTAGATGGCGGCACCTGAACTCTCGTTGATGCAAATGGCACTAGAAATTTAATTTAGCCGAGAGTATCCATGCTACACGGATACTCAAGGGATCTTTAACCTGCCGCACAATCATACGGCATGGGCGCAGACGATTTTCTGCATCTTGAAAATCCACCGACTTGGACTGGTTTGAACCTGCGATCTTGAGCAAACGAGGCTTGAGCCTTACCACTACGCCACCCTGTCACCTCGGCAGGAATAGTACCCGTGCTGATTTGCTGATCAAGTGATATCAGTTCTGCTACTCTGGAATTAAAGTCGTAATAACTTAGTGCAATTTTAAAAATAAATAAGTCAAATAAATCCCTTTTATAAGACTAAATAATTATTAGGCCTTAGTCCAATATTTTGCATACCATGCACCTAAACAAAATTTCTTGAAATAATTATTTCGTGTGCAACATGCTTTGCCAATATTTGCAACATGCTTTGCCAACCAGTTTCTGGCTTCTTACGTTTCATATTATCTGTATCCAAAATGCAAAATCGTCTAGCATTTAAACAAGTTTGTTTTTCCCCTCACCCCCCATACTTAAACTAATACAATAAGAATAAAATCATTTTAAATAATTATAAATAAATTTTAAATATTGCGCTTGCATAGTAAACTCACTATTTTTTGTGTAGTACAGTACAGTAGTACAATTCAATAAAGAGTGGAATATTCTAGCATTACTTAATGCAAAATCTCATTGATGCAACTTTAAAATCAAGGATATGAAAAAACATATACACTCTGACGCCAAATTCATTGTATATTATCATGCAAAAAAAAGTCCCGATTTTATCACAGATGGGTTCAAAGCGTACTTTATGATTGTTTCAGGAACATTAAAGAAACTTTCAGTCCATTACAAACATGTACGTGATGAAAATGCTGAAACTAAAAAGGAGAATCCTCAAGCGAACAGGAATATAACTGAAAATATATTTTTCCCATTTAAACGTGAAAAACTAAAGTACAGATTCCAATCCATTTTTCGAAATTTTCTTGTACTTTTTTTTTAGCCCTACGGGTTTGAGAAACTTGGATCAGTTGCACTGGAAGAATTTTTATGGAATAAAAATGTAGAAATGGCTCAAGACTTAACAGCCCAAAAGAATTGTCCAGTGTATAATATTCTGTTCGGTTTTCGGTAAAGATACTACACCTCTATAGTTTCTTTTATAGTATCTGAAAGGGGTAAAAAAGAATTGTTAGTGAATTCAGTTCTTGATTTAACCTTTGGTTTTAGGCATCAAAGCATTTTAATAATTTGTACATACAGTAGATTGCTAAGTATCCCGTATACGGCATCCGTAATGTCCGGTCTAGACTTCTTTTATCGTGGTTAAATGAGGAACAAATGACATTGTCAAGGCGTCGGAAGCGGGGGTTCATCATTCCTATATTTAAGATAAGCATTATGCCGGCATGGTGGAGTAGCGGTAAGGAACTGACCTCGTACGCTAAAGTTCGTAAGATCAAACCTGGCCCAAGTCGGTGGATTTTCAGGATGCAGAAAGCGCCCATGTCGAATGATTATGCGGCTTGTTCAAAAGGTCCCTTGAGTGCCTGTTTGGCGTGGATACTCTCATCTAAATTAAATTCCTAGTGCGGTTTCGCATCACTTAGAGCACAGGTGCCGCCATCTAGGGGGGAAACTGAGCGTCAAAAATTCTCAAGTGGTAATGGCACCCGTCGATAAGGGTGTACTTGGAAGAAAGGGTGCCGGTTTCAGGGAAATGAACTAGCTCAAATTATGCCATAGGGGTCACTAAAAAAAATTAAGTACTCTATAAATTTCTCTAATAAATTCTTGAAACGTGCAGTGCAGTACATAAACATCCATAAACTTCCAATAAGAACCTTCTATTTAAACTAGACACGTCACCGGCCAATTGCTTCTCTATTATTCACTGGGCCGCTACAGCGTTCACATTTTATGTGGCTTGAAATAAATGGAAGGCTTTGCGTAAAATAAAAAGAGATGAAATCCGTCTTATAACAGTGGATTTTTGGGTAAAAGCTTTGTCTTCTGGCAATGTGGGTAAAGAAATCAGTTCACAGAACTCCGATTCATTCGGAGGTTTTGTTAACTGGTCTGCCCTTCAGCGACGAGTATTCAGCCAGATACTCGGGAGTCTACTGTGCATGTAACACACAACTTAGAACTTAATTATAAAAATTATAGATATCTTTTTTTTAATGTATAATAATGTCAGTATAACACTAAGTGTTAGAAACAAAATTCCGACGATTCAGGTAAAGCAAGCATTTAAATCTTAGCGAGCTTTCACACCAGAGGCGACAAAGTCAAAAAAACTTGTCTTCTTTCATCTACAAAAGCTTCAAGGCATATTTTTGCTTTCAAAAGTATGCTCCGCGGTTGCGCCTTTCTCTATTTTTTTTTTTTTTTTAATTTCCCTATCCAATATATTGTATCTAAGGGAAATTAAATGATAGGTTTTAGTATTTGAAAATTATGGATGCTTCTCATTTTTGAGTGTTAAAGCAAAAAAAAAGCGCCATTTTTCTGTTACAAAGCAGAGGCAAGTGAGACAAATTTCCCGATGTCATTTACAACTTTTTCGCTTCAACGTATACCATTTGTAATATACATACAAAATTTTAGAATTATGTCACGCAATTATTTCAATTTTCCCACTATTATTTTATTCTTACAAATATAAAATGGAATGAAGCAATGCCGCAAAGAGGCTTAAGTGCCGCTAGTTTTCTCAAATAAATAACAATAGCAAAAACTACAACACTGTTCACACAGAAATTTTAAAAAAAATTGTTGAATAATAAAAAATACAAATTCATCCATGGATATTTTCAAAAACTAACGGGTTCCAAAACACACCATAAATACGTGACTCTTATTTTTGATAAAACACAAAACTTAAAAAACAAAAAGCAGAATTTTTTGCGTGCGTGTTATTTCCGTTTCCGATAAAATGTGAAAGTCAAAGAAGAAGTTTAACCGATTCAAAGTTTTCTGTTAAGTCGAGAATTTCCCGAAGGCTTGAATTTGGTACTTCATCTGGCGTCACGTTTCACACTGCTTAAAAAGCAAAAGAGATATTTTCGCTTACAAAATCCCTTTGCTGTAATGTTTGTATATTATGCAAATGAACCTGCGGGGCACATGTGAAAAAAAGCGTTTTTAAGAATGCATTATAAAGAAGGGGAAGCTTTTAAAGAACTTAAGCAAAATAGCAACTGGAAGAATATTTTTCCATATCGGTCATCCAAAAAAACTAATAAAAGGAAATCTCGTATAATGAAATGCTAGGTTTCTTCTATGAATGCAGAATTTGAAAGGGAAAAGTAGAAGAGTTATTCTAAAAGTCAGTAATTATTCCTCCATATAACTCAGAGCTTTTAAATTTATTATTGAGAACACGAAAAAAAGTAAAAAATTCCTGAAGAGAAATTTGATTTTCTTTTCAGGGAGAAATTCTTTTTGATACAAAGCCGAAAAATGCATCATTTGAATAAGAGAAATATATAACTTGCTCTAAAGCAGCGTTTCCTGACCGGTGGTTCGCGAGCCCCCAAGGGTTCGCGAAAATAATATTACAATGGCGGGATTTTCACTTGCTAACGTAAAAGAAAAAAAGAAATAATAAATATTAGAACGGAGCATAAAGGGATCATTCATAAATGATGTCACGCTTCGAGGGGGAGAGGGGGGTTCGGGAAATTGTGACAAAGTGTGACGAGGGGAGAGGGTAACAAGAAGTGTGACATCATGCAACATAGCGTTACGCGTGACAAATGGGGGGGAAGGGGTCAAATATATGGGAAAAAAGCGTGACGTCATTTATGAACGGCCCCAAAAGCGATTTCCGAATATAAATTGTTTTCCTGACAATGCGTAAAGGTTGGGGATCATTCATAAATGTCACGCTTCGTGAGGGGAGGGGGTTCGTGAAATTGCGACAAAGTGTGACAAAGGGAGAGTAACAAGAAGTGTGACATCGTGCATTATGCAACATAGCGTGACATGTGACAAAGCGGAGGGGGGTCCGCTGAAGTGTGACATATTGGGACAAAGGGGGGGAGGGGATCAAATATATGGGAACAAAGCGTGACATCATTTATGAACGGCACCTTGCGGGTTTTCATAAGAAGGGTGCATACAAATTTCGAATTGCACTCATTTCTACTATGGTCTGATTTCAAAATTCTGAATCCCAAAACTGAAAGATTAGTCATTGATTTATTTTAAATGTTGACCGTATGTTTCTAATATCATTTCCCACTTTTTTTTCGCTACCACAAAGAAAGTCGGATATATGAAAATTTACTACAATGTAAAATTTGCGGGTAATTTCTCATATACAGACTGCGAAGTGAAACTTAAGATATTTATTGATCAATTTGAAATTTTGCACGCACATTTATCACATTTTATTACAGACATTATTTTTGAAAAGTAACTATTGTAAAAGTATTCTTGAAAACGTTGATTTTAAATGTGTAGCATCTAAATTGCTCACTTTTTCATTCAATTTATATTTCGTAAAATTGGCATAAACCATCATTTTCACATCGCGAGGCCTTCAGAATCCATTGGGACTACAAAAAAATAAGGGAAATAACGAAGTGGTTGCCAATGCATATTCTTTTGAATATGTGAATTACACATTTCCACAAACACTTGTAAATAAGCGTAACGAGCTCTTTAGCTCCCCCCCCCCCCCCCCATCGTGTTATATTTTCTCATTGCCATTGTAAAAAGAACAGCTGAACAGGTCTTTTTAGAACTCTTTCTTTTTAGTGAACCGGAACAGGATAGAACTGTTCCCAAAATGAGCAAATTTTCCCATCTCTAATGTGAAGGCGTCACCAAGTGCCACCATCTTTTTCAAGCTCAAAATAATGTTGAGCTCGCACCGGCACAATGGTCTCATACTTAGTTATTCAATTGAAATAATATAGCATCAGTTATGAAAACTGCTTGTACTACGTTGCAAAACGTTTTTCTCGTTTTTACATAACTTTGACATCACACTTACACGAAACGAACTGCGCAATTTACCTTTAATACCATAGAAATACAATATTTAAACTTACCAAGAGTTCGTAAGGCGTTGAAATATTTGCTTTACACGAGACTCTCATGACAATGCAGAAGGAATGAAAAACCACACTCACAATCAGATTTTTTTGTTACTATAATACAGGTTATAGGCGTAAAAACAACACACATCACACATTACTTTTTTTCTGCGTAAACAGTGCTGCACTGAAAAAAAATTTCGAAGCTTCGTTTACGCGTCTACCACTGCTAGGCAGCCTTTCAGTGTCTAAAAAGGTGTTGTGGCACAAAATTGAGTTTCGCACATAAAATTTGCGCACTTTATTCTATTCTATTCCATCTTAGATGCTTCTAACATCGTATTAAAACACTTTACCGACCGCTAGCGGTTCAAACAGCATACGCAGATTCACGTACTTAACGTAAGTGAGCAATGCACCTCAATGCTAATAATAAAATGCAGATGATATAGCAAATGGCAATTGTTTATCGCTCCGGCTACCGATTGATAGGCTAGTATTAGGTAACCCCGAGAAAAAGCGATTAATAGGCTATCGGTCGGTAGGCCTTGGCGATAAAAAGCCGATTAATAGGCGATCGGTCGGTAAGCATCGGCAACAAAAAGCCGATTAATAGGCGATCGGTCGGTAAGCATCGGCAACAAAAAGCCGATTAATAGGCGATCGGTCGGTAAGCATCGGCAACAAAAAGCCAATTAATAGGCGATCGGTCGATAGGCATCAGCAACAAAAAGTCGATTAATAGGCGATCGGTCGGTAGGCCTTGGCGATAAAAAGCCGATTAATAGGCAATCGGTCGGTAAGCATCGGCAACAAAAAGCCGATTAATAGGCGATCGGTCGATAAGCATCAGCAACAAAAAGCCGATTAATAGGCGATCGGTCGGTAGGCCTTGGCGATAAAAAGCCGATCGGTCGATAAGCATCGGCAACAAAAAGCCGATTAACAGATTATCTGTCGGTAAAGTGCTAAGAGGTCTGCGTACGTTGCGCCTTGCCTCTGTTGGATCTCGTCATTTTCAACCGGCTCCCCTCCATCACCTAGGTTGGCACCTCTAGAGGTATCGTGTCACTTATTCGAGGACATTGAAGCCCAGACGGATTTTACGTACACAAACTCCCATAGAAGTACAGGGTTCCAGACCGAATCAGTTGCGAGAGGTGGTAACCCTTCCAATCACTGACCTCGGTCAATGTTGCTTCACTTTCGGTGATTATTGGGAACCGAGCTTCTACCACCTGGTTCCCTGCGAGGGCGCACTTTACGGTATTATAAGTTTATCTTTATTAGAATAATTTTGGATGTACCACGTAATATCTTGTGCCAAAGTTTCGAAGATGGTTAAATTTACAAATAATTCAAGTCCTTGACATAACTTTAATTTTTTTATGTGAAATAATAAGCTTGAATTTTCGTTTAATTTTAAATATAAATCAAGTCTGTTCAGCTATGTTTGCATAAGTCATTTAAAATTAAAGTACGAAGGGTGGATATTGATTACAAATCCATCGACACATCTTTCACATCGTGTAAAACTTTACTTTTTTAGGATAATGGTTTCCATAAAAAAATCAATATCAAATGAAAACAATTCAAAAAAATTACTTTTGTTCCTTAAATTCATTTATGTTTCTATCTACAAAACAAGAGTTACTACTTCGGAAAGTTAGAAACCGTAAAATTACTTTGAGTCGAACTTACTCTTAGAAAGCAAATAAATTTTGTATCATCTGCCTCACTGGCACAACATCGCAAATCAAGCTTGAAATTAGGCTGCTTTTTCCGAACCTTTGAAATTGCGATTTCAGTTATCATAAATCTTTAGTTTTGTTTCTGCTACCAGAATGATGTATCGTTACTTTTCTATGGATTCTTATCCCGTAATTTGAAACTTATCCATTTGTGTTATGATACAGGAATAATTTATTAAACAACTAGTCAAAGCTGTCAGAATGTTTTTACAGTAAATATAATCTATGGGGTATATATCTTAAGCTTTTTCTATGAAAAGCATAAACTTATCAAGACATGTTTATATCTTTATATCTCTGTTAAGAAAAACACTGAAAAGATATCATTCTGTAAAGGGTTCGTAAGGTATCTGAAGACAGGTTCTGGATCAGCCATTTTTTGGACTTGCCCCCTAAATCTGCTCCATGCTCCGAATAGTTTTAATAAAAATCGTACATAGTCTAGAGCAGTGCTTCCCAACCTCTTTTTCCCTCGCGAACCCCTTCTAAGATCCGAAAAAAATGGCGAACCCCCTTGTGCAAGGGATGACAAAACTATAAAATTTGCCAGCACGTTCACTTTCCATGTTTTACGATGCTTCATATAAAATAATGAAAACCATAATAATTGTAAAACATCTAAGTTTAAATAAAGCTAAAATACGGCTATAAATGTGTTTTTTTATTATTACTTTTTCAGTATTTGTTTTTTTTTAATAATTATTGCGGCAGTAACCATATGTATTCCTAAGAAATTTTTAAAAAATACTTTCGCAATAGGTTTTTTGCAATTCCGGTGAAATATTCAAAATTCGGTAAAGTTTTGGAAATTTAAAGAAAAATTAAAATTTACATATTTTTTGATTTATAATTGCGATAATGCAGAAAAGTTGGAATAAAGTGTGATAAATGTGAAGCCAAGTTTAAAATTAATGAATAAATACCTTCTGGTTCCATTTTAGGTTTCTATAATGAGAAGTTAGCCTAAAATAATGCAAAATTTTACATTTCATGTAGTAAAGTTTCCTATTATCGACTCCTTCTTAGCGCTTGAGCGGAAACGGTGGAAAATGGTATTAAACACATACGTGCTAAAAATTTAAAATAAATCAAGAAAGATCTTTCGGTATCAAATTGTGGTCCAAATCTTAGAAATCAGGCCAAAAGTAGACATAAGTGCATTTAAAATATTGTATGTATGCTTCCTATGCCAGTGCACTACATTTCTACATTATCTGGAAAGCGATTTATTTTAAAAAAAATCATTTTTGCACTCCTTCTTAATGCGTATGCAAATTCATTATTTAGTTTTTAATTTTATGTTGGCGATAAAAAATTCCGCCATTGCAATATTATTTTCGCGAACACCCCTTTCTGCACCATGCGAACCCCTGGGGGTTCGCGAACCACCGGTTGGGAAACGCTGGTCTAGAGCAAAGTAGAGTTAGATGATTCCGTTATTTAATTCCTCAAAATGGAAAACGTTGATGGGCTGCAGTTATGCACAGAAGGTGGAACCAGAGGTCAATGTTTTAAGCTTTTCAAATCTCAGGCCAATCTTGAAATTAGGAAAAATTACTACTTTAATAAGATTTTAGGGCAGTTGGAATAGTTTACCGGAAGCGACTGTTCAGTGGGGAAAAATTTTTAAGAAAGGTTTTGACGTTCATTGAGAACTGTTAAGCTAGCTAAAACCAGCCTTACTGGGCTCTGTGTCATTTGGCTGGTTGTCACTTTTGTATTTGTGTTTGTACTATTTATCTTTTTTTCGTAAATTTATTAATAGGTACATATGTGCTAAAAATTTAAAAAATGCATTTAGATTATTTATTTATCAATAATTGTATAATGTTTTACATACACTGTGTTAAATAAACAATTATGGGCCCACAAAAGAATAAAAAAAATCCTTGATACATTTATTTTTAAGTTTATGAACGTAATTTTAAAAAAAATGGAGCAATGGAGCACAACAAATCTTTTCGTGCTCAGGCTCGCTCCCGTTTCGCAGCAAAATCTCATTGCTGTACTGCTCTACTCCAGATCCCTGTTTTGAAGACAAAGTTATAAATAACTATGCAAAAATCTAATATGTAATTTCAAAGAATAACATTATTGTTAGAAATGTTAAGGCGACAATTATTTTTATTTTATTTAATTGTAGCCAATACTAGATGAAGAACTTGGCACTCAAATTTGAGAGCTTGCAATGTAAAACTAAAAAAAAAAGTTTTGTGTTAAATAACTTGCGCTCTCAACAAAAAAGCTGAATATTTTAACACACTTTCAATCGCACGTCATTTAAACAGTTGAGTATTGAAGAAAGAGCTTTATTTTAGAATTCCAGAACAATTTTAAGAGACTATTATTAAGCTTCCAAACATCGAACCAATTTTCGTCTTTTTGCGAGAGACGTGCGTCGAGAATATTTTCGGAGAAAGAGAATATTCCGAGAATATTCTCCTGAAAAGGAAATTTGAAGAATAAAATAGAGAATGTTATTTTCCTTCAAAGTAATTTTTAAAAATTATAAGCATCATTAATATTATGAAATTATTTTCATTATCATTGTCAAAACATTGAAATTGAATTACCTTTGGCTAAATTATCTTTTTAAAGCTAATTTTACATCGGAAAACTTTTTCTGAACAATGTAAAAGATTAACTTTGTAAAAACTAGTCCGTTTTGGCCCTCACGGAACTTTCTTCCATATCCTCCATATGAATATTACTACTCGCCAAATATCCCTATTATCATACTAAAAAGTATCTGGTCCCCTGGCGCAATTAGCGAAAGAATAAAATTTCTTGAATTGTTGGATTCTTTAAGTATACGCTTAGTGAGAAAAACGTTAGATTACTCAACGCCCCCCTCCCACCCTTTCTTTGTAGCGAATGGCTCCAAAATTTAATCAACATTATTTCCTATCAGGATATACGTATATGTGTACCAAGTTTTGTTTAATTCCATCCATTACGTCTTGAGTTACAGCGCCCACAAAAAACTAATTAAAAGAACAATTGCCCCCCCCCCCCCCTTTATAGCGGATGGGGCCAAAAGTTTGTTCAGCACCTGTTCCTATTGAGATCCACTTGTATACAAAATTTTGTTCAAATCCCTCCATTACTTCTTGAAATGTAGCATTCACGCTAATCGGGAAATCTTTTGATTGCTGCTCCCCCCCCCCCCCCATTGAATGGATTCGCGCAGAAAACTAACCAGCACCGGTTCCCCTCAGGATCCATATGTGCACCAAATTTTGTTCGATTCCATGCATCTCTTTTTGAGTTACAGTGGCCACAAAAAAAAAAAAAAAGACTACATACAGACACACGGACATACAAACAGACATTTTTTTTAAATGGTCGAAATGGGTTCAGCCTTCAGCGCACCTCAAAACGTGGAAATCCTTCGAAATTTTTAGATTTTCACGAGTCTAATACTTTCTTCTATATTTTGGATACAGAAAATAGGAAATACAGCAAAAAAAGTTTGAAAAAAATGCTACTGCTATGAAAGATAGAACTGATTAACAAAATTACCGTTTTTATGTTCCATTTAGCAAAAAAATGTGTCGAAAGAATTCACGAAAATGTAACTTCTTCAAATGGTTTTGCATTCTATTGAAATATTCATGATTAGTTTTAAGTTAAATATAGGTTTCTTTTTAAACTACTCTTTTCAAAAACTTCATCTACACCTGATTGTACATAAAAGCTCCCAGAACTGCTCCTATTAGCAATTTATTTTATTCATAAGAAGGGTTTTGGACTCTTATTTTAGGATGCTTTCACACGAAAAGCAACGTAAACATTGTGTCTGAAGTGATTCAAGTCATTATTTTTGTCACCAAACAAAATTTAACATTAAATATATAAACACAAAATCAAGGAAACTAAAATCCAACTGCAATCCTTGACTGAAAAAAATATAACCCCTTAACGATCGGTTAATTTTCAAGAAAACGGTCGTAAAAGTGCCTATTTTTTTTATCTCTGAAAATTATATAAAAATATGTGTATGAACACTACATATATATATATACTATATATATTCATTTTTAATTTTTGATTTGTTTTTAGCTTGAAATTTTAAACACTCCAGCCCGGAAATATCACGGGAGCGAGAAATAGAGAGCGAAACCTCACCCCGTCATTTTCACGGGAGCGGGAACGAAGGGGTTAATTTGTCAGAAACAAATTCATTTTTTTTTATCTATATTTTTTTACCTTTCTTCAGCGCAACAAATTCAGCCCTAGACTATAAAAATTCTTCAAGCAACCAGTGCGAACTAGTTTTTGATGTGATGAGGCACTTTAAAGATACTGATTCTAAACACCCTATGTCACATTGTTAACTTGAGGAGTATAATTGCCAGCATCATCATATTTCATTTGTATATACCACAGTGTAAGAGAATTTATATGAATTTCTAATGCAGTAGCGGTTTGACTTAGAGACCACGCAAATGCATTATTTGATTCGTGATAACATCTACAGTGGTGAAATATGCAAAAATAATACTTTTTTTTATGATTTAATTCATAACTCGTTGGCTGTTTACCATACAGATTAGTCACGATCTGAGCGTTGTTTTATTGTTATAATTCAAATAATTGTCACGAAATAGCTTTTAATTGGCATAAGTTAGTCTTGTAATGGATCGTTATTTTTTATTCTCTTTGCTTCAATCATTCCATTTTTTCGTACCAAAGCAAATGAAATTTATGTTGAATTTCATACCTACTGTGACCGGCGTTTTAGTGGATATTCATTTTGTGCAAACGGTTCGAGAGTTCTGTCCGAAAGCCCGCAAGGAAAGGGGGGGGGGGGGTCATGGCGCAAGTTGCGCTATCAGATTTTGGGTTTTTTTTTTTTTTTTGTGCATCGGATATCTAGTATCCCACCTCGGACTAATTTTAGTCATCCGCAATTTGATTCGGTCATTGCACTAAATATCCGGTTATACGGCATATCAAATTTGATTATTGAAATTTAAGTAGCTAGCATGCTTTGAAAATATATGTAAATTACGAACTTACTACGGATTTGCAAGCTGTAGGCTGTGGGTTGCTTAGAAATGCGTATACAATTTACGAGTTTCAAACATCAAGAGCCCGATGTCCGGTATCCATAAAAGGTCATTGAACTGAGCGGAGGGTGGGGGGGTAGCCTTTGAGCTTGGATGGATGGCACCCCTGGTTCTATTCACCCTTAGTACATTCCTTCGCGATTAAATTTCAAAAAATTTAATGTTATTCCTGAAAAAAAGTAATTCTTCCATTTTTAACGGTATTTGATTTTGCTTCTGAAATATGTTGTTCTTTTCCCCCATCTATTAATCATTATATATAAAGAGTCATAAATTCTGTAACCTTATCATACATACACGAAAACTCAAAATGTTTAAAATGTTACCTTTTTCCAAATAAATCCCCTTCAAAAGTACAAGTCTAGATATCATAACAAAATGTGCGTTTTGTGTGCCATTAAATCTTCTTAAGATTAAAAATGCTTTATCTTCTTTATAAATTTTCAAAAAATAAGGGACCTTTCTATAGCGTTTCTATAGGCAGGGGTGCCCCCCTCCCGAAATCGGTCAAACCCCCTGAAAATGACCCCCTCTAAAAATATCAGTGGCGCACCATGACACCCCCTATTGGTGTGCACCCCCGCTGTAAGTGTCCCCAGAACACGAAACAACACTGAATATAAATAGAACGTGCTGCTTTACTAGTAATGATAATATTAAAAATGTGTCTGCATTCGCAGTTACGTTAAGTCAAGGTTATTCAACCGGTTTTTATTAAATTTGGCATAAAAATGCTTTGCAAGATGATAAAGTGTACCTAGGATTTTTCTTCATATATATATTGAGTACAAGTTTCACATAAGTTTAATAATATGACATAAGTGAATTCTGGCACTTTTTCACTTTTGATAAATCTCGGACGAATTTCGTATGCATGTTTTTAAAATTTTATTCCAAAGAGCTTTTTACAGAAAAAATGTATATTAAAGACATTTTGTTGATAAATTCTGTCTACCCGTTAGCTACTAAAAAGTTAGCAATAACTTCTACCCATGCCTTTTTATTTATTTATTTTTTTTCAAAACTTAAAATTATAGAAAAATGAGATTCAAAACAATTATAAGGAAACTTCCAATAAATGGCTGGTGAATATATGCAATAAAAATCCAAAGTTAGCTCGATTAATTCCGCACGATTTCTTTAGATAGCTGAAGAAAAAACATTTATTCATCAATTCATATCAATTCTATAGCTACTCAAAATATGACATTAGTTTCTACGCACGAAATTACAAGTGTAGTTTTTTTAAACTTCTTCAAAGCGCTATCGGGGAAAGAAAATAATAATGTTCAAAATGAATATTAGAAAAATAATGCAGATAAATGGCTAGCAAATAAATATATGATTAATAAAAATACAAGAAAGGTAAGCCTTATTTATTCCAGAAGAATTTCTTACGTAATATAGTCTTATGTGAATGAGCAAGGAATAAATGGAAATAAAGAATACGTATTTTCATCTTTGTTTCACTTTGAGGATCATTTTGAATAACAAATCGCGATTTTGAAGCAGATCTGAGGGGCAAAACGCAAAGACCAGCAAATCGCGTTATGCTTTGTTGCGAAAAGGAAAATTTTTCTTTTTACATTTTTTCTGTTTGACTTCTGGCGCATGAATGGAAGTATAAAAGTAGTGTCACTTAAAGTACCTTCCAAGAGAAATTTTTCTTTGCACCTGTCACAAAGAAATTTATAGCTGCTAACGTGTTATGAGCCGACCAGCCTCCGCAATCTTTTTCTACCTTATTATTTTTTTATTATTCCATCAAACAATTGAGGGTTTGCCATGACTTTAAACTGTCGCCAAGTCGCCAAGTATTTTCAGGAGAAAAATATTTACGCGTGATTATTCTATCAGTGAAAAAAATACGGTTCTCCTCTCCTCTCATTGCTGAATTACTGATTTTTATCATAATAAATTTAAAAACATTTGTTTGTGTGTGTCTGAAGTTATAAAATTATCTCTCTCTCTTATAATGTCTATTTTGTATTGTAATGTGTTATACATATTAATCTCAAAGAAATAAATATCTAGTCTGTGGCTGAGTACGAAGTATAGATGGTTATTTGATTTAGGGATCATTCATAAATGATATCACGCTTCGAGGGGGGAGGGGGGTTCGTGAAATCGTGACAAAGTGTGACAAGGGCAGGGGAGGGGGTAACAAGAAGTGTGACATCGTGCATTATGCAACATAGCGTGACGCGTGACAAAGGGGGGAGGGTCCGCTGAAGTGTGACATATTGTGACAAAGGGGGGAGGGGGTCAAATATATGAGAAAAAAGCGTGACGTCATTTATGAACGGTCCCTTAGGACCGTATGTTAACATATTTGTTGAGGCCAAACCTGCTAGACTATAATGATATAGTATCCGGTAAGCTCTTTCTCTCCTTCTATCTCGAAATTAAGAAAAAAGAAAAAGGAAGGAAAAGAAAAAAGATCTTCGCTGAAAAAACTTCCATGTTCTTAAACATTGATTTTCTATTTTATATCAATTTTACTGAGTGGTTAGAATTAAAGTTAACATATTTAAACCCACATAAACCTCGTTATGATAGACTATTGTCATTGAAACTTGATATGTAGGTTATATGGAACAAATGTGAAAAAGCACTTGTATCTCTGAAACTTATGATCGTTACGAATTAAAAGGTGACTATTATTGAAATTTTAAATTTTCCTTCATCAGCTTGGTACTACTATTACATCAGATAATTGAAGTTAACTGTATTTCGTTTTTAATTTCTAGCTTTATCATTATTGTCAGTAACTCAAGAATGAAACAATTTTCATTTTATTTTCACAAATACTCACTGAAGCATGTAACATGCAAATAAAGACAAGGTGGGTCACGGGAGACGGACGTTTCTGGAACGAACCATACTCGGCTTGTAGAGAGAGTAGGAAGGTGAGAGAGGTGAAATTCCACTTCCACTGAATCGCCATTTAGTGCCCATCATGTCGTTGTGGACTAGAGAAAACCTTGTATTTGCTTCTCCCTACTCCCGCTAGATACCGAGTACGGTACGTTCCAAAAACGGCCGTCTCCCTGTAGAATATGTCGTGATGCATCACCATTATTTGGTGGAAAGGCCAAATGTGGCTAAATTTTTAGTAAACCCCCTTTAATTTTTGCACCACAATCTATTTTCCCCCCATTATAACTTGAACCAAAAGATTTGTCGCGAATCGTATAGTGGCATGTGCTTCCGCAAAAACTCCAGGACGTTTCATCCGTCTGGATGCACTGTGAAACCTTGAACAAAATAAAAGAAAAGGAACTCACCCCATCACAGCTTAATCATTGGAAATAATAGATATCCACACATCATTTGGAGACACAAAGGGAAATTTATTGACTTGGCATATTTAGTTAAACGGCTTGGGAGTACTCCGTACCACGAAAAAAGGATCACTACATATGAACAACATTTGATTACTTATAGAAAAATATGACAATACTAAGATATCGACGACTCAGGATCTTGAACTTAACATTGGACAAAAAAATGTCTGGAGACAGGTTGGATAGGATTCATTTTTTTTTAAAAAAATAGGTAACTTTTATGCCTTGCTCAGAGGCCTCAGTTGAACGACTTGCATGGCTATCGATACAAAAAAAAAAACACAAGGCTGTTGGACTCAAAGCTGTTCAGCTCAGCGGCAGGAGAGCGGAGATGAAATTGGTGAATGCTTTAGACGACACGTGCTCATGGCTGGCTGGAAGACTATTACCTATATTTGTTTCTCCTCAAAAAAAACATTTTTGCTTAAAAAAATACTGACGACACCAGCAGCATCCTTTCTGATCCTAAAGGATCGTTGAGATCTTTTTCCTGCATCTATTCTTCGACAAAGGATGTCGGCGGATTCCGATCCGGCCACGCTGAAGCCATCTCCATCATCACTTCTCGGTGGTCGCTGGCTAGCTCTCCAACTATACGTGCGTCCTCTGCTGCCTCACAAGCCACACTGCCTTCAACAACCTCTGCCCCACGTGCACCAAAAACGCCTTCGCAGCGGCGTGAAAACGATGTATCCTACCGCCGTGAATCCAAGCAGCCAATCAGAACAGAGCACAATGAAACAACATCATGACGTCACGCTTCCAGCTCTCGCAGGGAAAGGGAAAAAAAATGGCCGCCAAAACATGCACTAGCGGGAAGAATACAAAAAAAGCTTGATGCATATTAATAATGAACGCGCTTACACCCGTTTAAAATAAAAATATCCCCCTTTAAAAAACAATAAATCCAACCTATATTTTACACTTAAACCCCTGTAAAATAAATAAAAACCCAAACTTAATATTTTCACAAAATAAATGAATGCTATCCCGAATTTCTTGAAAAACAAAATAATAAATTCCCCTCATTAAGAAAATGAATGAAATATGTGATATACCATATCACAGAATACATTGTTGTACTACAAAATAAAACAATTTTATTTTGTTTAGCAATCTATGTAATGTTTTAAATTAAACTATATTGAAATAATTTCGATCCAAAAACTTATGAGAATTAGTATCTTAAAATCAAAAGTCTTGTACTTGCACCAAGGGTTGATTAGTTCCAGAAGAGCTTCTGGTTATTCGAAGTTAAAATGCAATGAAATTGTGTTAGTTTAAATTGCCTCACATAATATGTAATTTTTTGTATTTAAAGGTTTGAAAACATTGACACTGCAAAAATTTAAACTTCATTGACATCAAAGTTGCATATTATAAGTTTTAAAGGAAATGTAAGGAAAAAGCCAATCGAGCAACCATACGACACATCGTCAAACTCGCCACATTTGTATCCTAACAAAATCTTCTTAAAAGGGAACCTTAATGTAACTTTACCGTTAAAAAGGTAGTTTGATTTTCCAAGTGATGATTGCGAAAAAAATCTTTATCTAAAAATTCAAAAAGAAAACTTTTTTTTTCTTTCAAAGAACTTTTTCCTTTTTTTGAAAAAAAAATCTGTCAATGGATAAAGTTAGCTACTTCGTCAGCTACTCATGCGGGAATCATGCGTAAGATATTCATAACCTATTCATTTAATAGCCAAATTCAAAGTGATAAATATGATCGAAATTTGATAATTAGTTAAAATTAACAACAAAAGAGGAGATTGACCAACATATTATGCAGCATACGTTTTTTTTTCATCCCACATTCCCCCCCCCTCCCTCTTTTCTCTTTTTTTTTTTTTTTTGCTACATAGAAAAAAAAGTATATTAAAAACATGTGAAAGAAAAATGAAATTTAAAAATTTTCCAAACTCAATAGTGCATGAAAAATTCCAAACTTCAAAATTACTTTTGCACACTTCAAGCAAGATATGGATAACTTGCTCATGTAACAGAAAGATGAGAAACAGCCATAGCTCGCCAAATCTAACCCTTTCTCCCGCTAAAGTGATCCGAAAATGAAATTATTGATAGTAAAGGAATGTGAGAACGCTTCGGTGTTTTGTTTTGACCGGCAAGTTTATTTAAAAGAAAAAGAACATCGCACGACTGTTAGTTGGATGTGTTTACAAAAATATTTTTTTCAGTAGATTTCAATGTGCAATAAATATTGCACAAAGTCTCTATTCATGTGCAAAATAGAAACAAAATTTTATTGAGAATGTAAAGAATTTTGTTGAACTTATATTGATAAATAACAAAAACTAGCACGTGCTCTAAACTTTAAAAGAAGTGAGGAAAAAGCATTCGATCAAATTCATCCACCATTTTATAGTGATGTTTATCGCAAAAGAACTTCTGTGGTAATAGGTAAGAACTGGCATGATTTTCCTTTTTACACGTTATTGGTAAAATGGATGTAAGTTTACATGTGTCAGACTTTTATCTTCTGCAATATTTGTTTGTGGCATGATTGTAGTAATTCAAAGAACTTCGTGTATTTGTTTTCCACTAAATTTCAACCTGAAAATCAAATACAATAGCAGATCAATAATATTTTTTGCCTCAAATATGTCTTGAAGATATTGTATACGAAGTGTTACACGATTTCTAGTCTTTCAGTGTGTAAATGCAAAGGAATAACATAAAAATAAATCATTTTTATGGAAAGATAAAATGTTTTTAGCAAGGATATAAGCTATATGAAACGCCTCGTAAAAACGGGAAGGAATTGTCCCTACGCATACGTTATTTTATCACTGCAATGCGATGAGCAGCATAAAAATGTCTCAAAGGCTTCAGAAAAATTCTAATCAATAAATAAAAATATACTCTTTCCCAACAATGACATTTAAGCGAAAAATTATGTGAGAAGCAAGATAAGTTGTTTCTGCCATCATTAATAAAAGAGGCTTATATTATTTTTATTTGCTTCTGTCATCAAAACATGAATCTTTAATCAATGTATTATACTGTGAGCCAGTCAATAAACTTCTAGTCTTTTTTCGGAAACGTAGATTTTTTTCTAATATCTCGGTAAAAGAGTTGCACCATTTATTGTGTCCACGATTGATACTTCAAGTGGAAGTCGCTTATTTCGTTGAATTTTCAACGCCTGAAAATATCGCACACATTTTCCCATAAAATGCTGATATTTGTCAGGATTGCAGTACTCTTTCTCCTCTTAAGTGGAACGTTACTTTTCGGAATCATTCCTATTTGTATAAAACCGTACTTAAATGCTTGTCACTGCTCTAATGTGCATCAGAAAGGTTGCCCAACTAGAAAACAAAGATTAGCAACGTGTTTCCTGATTTTCTTTGGTGGAGGAGTACTTTTAGCAACATGTCTAGTTCATCTGATGCACGAAGCACGTCTCGGATTTGAAGAAGCACTTGCTAAGTGTTTTGATAATGATAATGCTACTGAGTACAGCACAGAGGCACGTGTTACTTTAGAACTTGATCTAAAAGAAGAATTTACTCATATTAAGCAAGAAGTTCTAGAAAGTGATAAGGATTATCCAGCAAAAGAAACCATAGATCCTCCAACAACCGAATATCCGTGGTTAAGAAACTTCAGCATAACATATCCATCCGTATTAGAGAAGGCAGCTGTTTATGATAGTGTTTTGTGTAGCGATGAAATAGCCCAGACTTTGTTCCCATTACCTGAATTCATCACAGTATGCGGTTTCTTCTTCTTATACTTTCTAGAGGAACTTATAAGGTTCATTATCAGATGCTGTCAGTCTTTCAAAACTCAATCTTTCCAGCCTAGTGACAATGGCATCGAGCTGACAAAGGAGATTTATATAGGAGAAGGGAAAATCCGGAAATTGACAGACGATGAAATATGTTCTTCCACAACGATCGTAATTTCCAACGGGGCTCCTTCCACAGCGCGTGATGAATCATGTGCTACCATCAAATCAAGCAATCTCGTTGGAGGTGACAACGACACAAGAAAGATATCTACCAACAATATTAATTTCTTTTTTGGGGAGCATCAAATGGATGAACTCAACATTGAGGGATTAGAAGATTTTGTTACAGTTTTAGCATTGTCTTTGAATTCAGTGTTTGAAGGATTTGCTGCTGGCTTTCAGCATACAGAAATATCGACATGGATGCTGTATTTTTCCCTCGCCCTGCACAAATACGTCTGTGCTTTTGTTGTTAGTTTAGAAACCTTACACAGTGGAGGCAGTAATCTCAGAGCATGCCTGTATACAGCTTTATTTTCTCTTATGTGCCCATTAGGGATGTTAGCTGCAATTTTGACTCATCAAAATTTAGTAGAATCTGGGAGTCTACAAATAGGTGTATTAAATGCAATTTCTGTTGGTACATTGCTGTATGTAACTTTTTTCGAAATGCTGCGCCAAAGGAAAGACTTTGCAGAAATATCAGGCTTTTCTCAATTTTTCGTACTTTTATTGGGATTTATTTCAATGTCAACAATAGAGTACTTTTATACACGAGTAGAATAAAAAAAAACTGCATAAATTTATATTCGTCTGTAAAATAAAGATAGGTTGATTTTTGCAAATGTCAATCAGTAATCCTAGTTATATATCATCAAGGCAAAGTCGGTGCACATCGAAGGCAGAGTGAACAACAGGTGAGATAAAATGCTTTGAACGATTTTCCATTGATGACTTGTTAACAAATATAATCTGTTTATTAAAAAATCACATTATTCAATTTTTTTTTTTGGTATGTAAATATCATCCAAGTATTTCTTTTTTACATTGTAAAACACATGTTCCTAAATTATAAAAATGCATGAAAATTACTGAAAATAAGAATTATTCAACTTCAATCTCGCCTAAGTTTCATTTAAAATAATAATTTAACTTTGTGCTAAGTAAACTGTAATAAAAAATAATTTAACGTTAAGAAAGCACAAATAAGCATTAAAATGCAGACATTTGTTTCGGGATTCCTTGGAATCACTTTTTCAATGCGACGGGGAGCTCGGCGGGTGCAAAACATCCATAGGATGTTCTGCATCTAGTAGAAGCTCCCCGTCTCATTGAAAAAGGGATTCCAAGCAATCCCGAAACATATGTCTGCATTTTAATGCTTATTTGTGCTTTCTTGACGTAAAGTTATTTTTAAGTTTTATTTACTTATTTATATGTACTGTAAATTTGTTTGCGTTTTTCTTACGAACCAAAGAATTATTTGCTTTTTATAATCAAAGTTTTAATATAGTCGATATTGCTTACCAAAAGAGAAATTATTGTCCCGCAGTGGACCAGTCGGTAAAAGCTCGGTTCCTGCAGAGCACCGAAAGTGAAGCAACATTGACTGAGGTCAGTGTTTGGGAGGGTGACAACCTCTCGCGGCTGGTTGCTGCGATCCGTGTACGCTAAAGGGAGCTGGTGCCCGTTAAATAGGGCGTGGCTCCAATGTCCTCCAAGGGAAAAGATACCTCCGGGGGTGCCAATCCCTGTTGACGTATCTCTCATCTGGGAGCTGGTTCAAAAAATTAAGAGACCTTTCAAAGGGGCGGAAATCGGACTCCGGCCTACAAGGGCCCCGTTAGACTCAGGAGCAGCGTACCCATTCTTTCTCGCCATGCGCGAGGACACGACAACAACAAGAGAAATTATTATTTTTACTATTATTATAAAATAGTTTACTTGCTTTAATATTTTTAACATAAACCTGTGAAACGTTTCATGCTTTACATTCCAAAGTCCGTAGGTGTTTATTTTGCAACATTCTTTGGTGTGGGTGCCCGGATCTTATGAAAAGGTTTAACTGTATTAGGGTGGAGTGAACGCTATAGAGGAAAAAAAGTTTGTAAACTTTTGTTCGACAGATGGCAGAAAAGTTGCATTTTTAGTTCAATTGAACACATGCGAAATTTCAGTTCAGTATATCAATATCAAGATACGTCCCAAGCGATTTGAAATATTAAACATTCAATTCTCTGAGTGTAGGGATGAGAATGTCCTGATTCAGTTTAAGTGAAGTTTTTTTTATGATCTTCGATGTTAAATAAAATTGATTGACACGGAAACAGCACGAAATATTTCTTATTTTACTTAAATAATACAAAAATAAGACTTACTTACAAGTAAACGTTTCCTGAAACTTCTATTAAAGCCAATCATGAACACTATCGAAAGGAATAACATCAGTCTTTGTACCAATATTGAAAAATGGATCCGTCACATCTTACTGCTAACAATCCTTCCAGAGACTTATTGTTTGCGTGACAATAATTGATTATAGCTGTGTTAATAGAAAGAAATTCTTCAGATTTAGAGGTTGCATGCCAATATTATCTAGTTACCTAACTAATACCAAAGAATTGTAGGAGAAACATTGTCGCTCAATAACAGGAAGAGATACAAACTAACATTTTAAGGGAGACATCTTCAAGAATATAGTTTGGATGTCAATAGAAAACCCAAACTCAGTCAGAAGTTAGGAATAAAGGCATTAAAAGCCGTAAGGCATTTAGGACTAAACTGTACCGTTATACGTAGTATAACTTTACCTTAAATTCAAAGTTAGAGCTAATATTTACATCTAGCATAGGTTCATCAAAGTACAAAAAAAATTTCAGAACTTCACACAAAATTTGCAGAAAACTTATATAGCACGACTTTAAAATATAAATTATATAAATAGATGAACAACCCCCCCCCCCCCCCCCCAGCCTTACGTAGAAATATAAAAGCTCAAAAAGAAAAAAATCCAGTGCTTAAGGGAAAGTACTATAACGTTAATACCGGAAGTCATTTTTTTCTCCCTTAAACAGTATTGTTTTTTAAGTATTAAATATTTTGCTCATCGCATAATAGAAACAAAATCACACACATTGACTAGGCTGGTCCTAGTAAATTGACTAGGACCAGCCTGCCCTGTGCCTGTTGCTGGTTGTCACTTTTGTATTTGTATTATTCGTCAAAGAAATCTTAAGATTAATAAATTTAAAAATTTCAGAAAAGCGGGGTTTTTTTAACAGTTTTCTAAAATTTTCGGATCTGCAGAATCCCCTATGATCGTGTAGTGCTCTTAAAAGTGACTTTACACGTGAGTTCCCGATGGCAGATTGGCTGTTCATCAATGATTTATATATAGATGTACCCAACGTTGCCCGGTTGAAGAAGATTCAGTTAAGGAAGATTCAGAAATTTAGAAGAAAAAAAATGGAAATTTTTTCACCTCAATACATATTTTAATAGGGGGACACATAAATGCCCATTAATGAATTTCTGTAATAATTTGACAATTGCATTAAGCAAAACTAAAAATGAATTTAAATGAATAAAGCTGGAAAAAAAATGTACACTCTACGCAAAGCTAAATCATGAACAATATTTATGGTTTTGCCTCCAGGAGCATAAACTAATGAATTTAATGGTCGACCAACTCAGGAACACGCAACATATAATTGGCCATGTGAAAAACATGGTGTTTCCAAATCCAAGTCACTTTTATTCATTGTTTGGCCTTGGGATTTATTGATGGTCGTAGCAAAAGCCAACCGGATTTGAAACTATAATGCGTTGAAATGGAATTGGTGAATCTGCAGGAATCATTGGTATTCTTAGCAGCAAAACATGTTCACCCTTGAATTTTCCATTTAAAATTGTTGCCTCTATTAAATAAGTCATTAATTTTCTTATGACTAATCTTTTTTCGTTACATAGACGCGGTGTATTGAGATTTCGAAGTAAAATGATCGGTGAACCATTTTTAATTTTAAAGTATGTGATGGTAAACATGGTATGTGAACACAGAATTATGAAATTCTGTTGGAAAATGGACAGCTTCATTTTCATCCACGACTCAAAAGAGTTAAACAAAATTGCTTCACCTTGCAACACGTCTTTAATTTTAATGTTAATGGCATCAACATCAACATTTTTTGCAGCCAGTATTGCACGTTCACTTAGTCATTGATGGTCAGAGATATTTTCACAAATATTTGAGAACACGTTGTTAATTAATAATTATTTTGTACTCATAATGTTACAGAATCCATTAGGCAAATTAATTGTTCTAGTACTTTTACTTTGATCCATAACAACTGTTCCATTTCCAATATCAAGTAATTGTTTGGAAAAAGAGTCCGCCAAAGAATCATTAAGAAGAGTCACATGCATGTTGGTTGTTAATTTAAGTGTGAACATTTCGGCACAAAATTGAAGATTTTAAGCATGCATTTATTTCTTCTGCATATGTTGAACGTGTCATAACTGGTAATGTTTGTCTGAAGTCCCCTGATAATAAAATGAGTGCACTCCCGAATTAGTTCACTACTGGTAAATAACAACTAAATAGTTAGCAAAATACTTTTAATCCGTAATCTAACAAAAAGCCCGCTTCGCGCGCTATTTATTCAGAAACAAAACAATAACTCTAGTTAAAATATTACATCAGCCAGCACTTACGCTGCTTACATTCACCAAAATCTATTTTTGCGAAATAGCATTAAAATAAATTCGCTTTGATTGAAATTTTCATGTTGTCGAGGATGTTGGCGAAAAACTATTTCATTAATGCGCTTTAATCAATTTCATAAGCCCAAACACTTTAGTATCTGGGTGGAACATCAACTCTTCGCATAAGGTTAGTAAATCACATTTCCTAGCTTTCGTTAAGCAAGACATTTTTTTTTTACAATAAAATAAACTTCATTTTTATCAAGAAAAAATAAAATCGCTACTCACATGTCATCTGCAATTCACTGTCAATCCAAAGAACAACTTATTTAATTATTTTAACATCGTATGATCATTTTTGAGCATTTTTCGTTCGCCCTTTTATTATTTTATCTAATACTAGTAAGCCCGGCGGTCATACGAAATGACCACTGTTCTGGATATTATAAATATACAATTTAAATAACCAGAAATGCACATCAAATCAAAGAGATATTTATCAGGTAGAACAGTAAAGTTTAATGAATAAATAATAAACATATAATAATTTCGGAAAAAAATATTTATTTATATCCAACATAATCATCGTCAAAACAATAGTTTTAACGAAACCTGGAAAAAAGAGCGCTGCCACTTCTATGTACATAAAAAGCGCAGACGATTACACTGCTGTTAATTCGCAAAGCTTTTGACGAACTTCTAATTTGTAGAAGTTCGCTGTAAGTTCTCTTCCATAAAAAACGTTTTCATTATAGAAACAATTGTGTAGACGGCAGCACGATGCAGTTTTCTCAGAGTAAGAAATTCGGAAAAAGCTATCGGCGACAAACAGACACTTAAGCGGCTTATATATAAGGTAAAAGTCACGTTATAAATAAATTGAAAAATATTTCTTTCATAGATTTGGGTCAAAGTAATTCAAAACGGCAATAATCGAAAAAGAAATGAACAATGAAAATGGTTTGAAATATGAGGTATTTTAACTCCTTCCCTCTCGTTCCCCGTGAAAGTGACGGCTGAGGTTTCGCCTTCTATTTCTCGCTCCCGTAAAAATGACGGGCTGGAGTGTTTAAAATTTCAAAATAGAAACAAATCAGAAATTAGAAATGCATATATATATTGTTCATACACATATTTTTATATAATTTTCAGGAATTAAAAAAATAGGCACTTTTATGACCGTTTTCTTGAAAATTACCCGACCGTTAAGGGGTTAATTATATCTATGTTATATTTCAACCAATTTACACAAATTATATATTTAAACCTTCCCTCATGAATCACTATCTATTGGTGCAAATAGCTCTAAAATTACTTTAGTGGGTCGAAAGTTTATGATGCTATTTAGAAACGTACAGTCGTATTATAATATATATAAAGATATACATATACACAAGAAGATTGGATATATAATGAAACAAAAAGATAAATAAAAAACAAGCAAATTTTCAAAATTCTGTTACCTAACTATTTTTGATCAAAGTTGTATTTTATCCAACAACCATGTAACAATCATTTGAACGCTCTAGTTGAATTGTGGGCCAACTAAATATTTGTTCGTTTTGAGATACAGTCTTAAGTTCTGAGCGCTGAAAATTCTATGATTGGGATTTTGAAGTACAATTGAACTTTCTTAATACGAACACGGATAATACGAAATCACGGCTAAAAGAACATTTTGTTCATCAAGTTTGGTTTCGTATTTAATTGCACTAAATGTCTCACGCATATTACGAAGGCTAAAATACAAATTTCGGCTAAGACGAACAAAATTTCTGACCTATTCACGAAAAATTTTCTCGATTGGTATATATATATATATATATATATATATACAGGGACGGACCAGCTAACCAAAGGGCGGCAGCCTTTACTTTTAAAAAATTATAATAATGATAATAGTAGTAATAATCAAATTAAATCTGCGTGACACATGAGGTTTTAATGTCTCTTTTGGAAAACTTGAACTCCTAATATCAGTCATACAAGAACAACCACTAGTTCCGACTTAGAAACAGAACTTCATGGCATAACTTAGCTTGTTTTGCATGAAACGCTTATGCTGCAGTTTTAATTGCAATTTTGTTTTAACTGGAAAACGGGGCGACTATTCTAATTTATGTAGTAAACTTCCATAACTAAATGCACAAAGCGGGCTTTTGCTTTGAAATCTTTGATTTTTTATGTGAAAATACTATCCCCTGCCATTCTCACTCAGATACGATAGTTTTTTTTTTTTAAGGAGCAACACCTAAAGGAGCCTTAATGAAATCCTTAATCTGAGTTATTTTTAATTTTTTTAGAAATTTAACAATAATTAATTTGAGAAGTAATTTTCAGCTGGATTTTCGGAGAAAAATTATTTACAAAAGAGCGCTTAGTATATTAGAAGTATAGCGCAAATTAAAACATACACCGATTCAAAGAAGCTAATTCTAAGTAATAATAATTCAAATTGCTACGTTGCACTGCTTATTAGCGATATTCTCATATTACTATTATTATTATTATTCAGAAACACCATTCAAAGAAATAAAACTAACAATCGGTTTACATTTAACAATGACAGACGTTTCTGAAATGTTAGATTTGAATCTAATGTAAAAATAATATTTATAGTTTGATATTGTTAGTTATTGTTTGTAACGGATTTAAAACATGAGACAAGCAATGTATGTGCAGTTTATATTTTGATGTAATCTTAAAAGTAGGTAGTAAGAGTAAAACTAATTTACTTTGACTCTTGAAAGCCTATTTTTTACCATTATATTATTATTTTTTTTTTTTTTATAACATTATAAAGTTTCTGTGGCAAAAATTTATTTAAAGCAGTGTTTCCCAACCTTTTTTCCCTTGCGAGCTCCTTCTAAGTTCCAAAAGATGGCGAACCATCTTCTGTAGCCGTTAGTAACGGTGACAAAACTAAAATGTACTAGCACGTTTATTTGCCATATTGTACAATACTTCATAACAAGAAATGAAAACATGATTATGGAAAACATCTAAGTTTAAATAAAAATTGAAATGCAGCTACAAATATTTTTTTGATAATTTAAATTTTACTTTTTGTTCTTTTTGCATTATTATTAGGGCAGTAGACATATGTATTCTTAAAAAAAATTTAAATTATTCTTCCGACAAGTTCCACCTTGCAGTTGAAATATACAAAATTTTGGAAAAGTTGGAAATTTAAAGAAAAACTAAAATTTACGTAATTTCGAAATTTTAATTGCTATTTTGTGATAATGCAGGAAAGTTGGAATAAAGTGTTATAAATGTGAGTCCATATTTTAAATTAATGAGTCAATACCTCCTGGTTCCAGTTTAGGATCTGTATTATGAAAATTATGACTAAAATATGCAAAATTTTACATTTTATGCAGCAATTTTTCATATTTCCGACTCGTTCTTTGCCCTTGCAAAGAAAAAGCGGAAAATGGTTGGAGAAAAATACGTTCTAAACTTTAAATAAGTCAATAAATGTCTTTCGGTAAAAGTAGAAATAAGTGCATTTAAAATTTTGTATGTATGCTTTCTATGCCAGATCATTACTTTTTTGTATAATCTGGAAAAAAATTCATTTTTTCAAAATCACTTTTGCACTTCTTCCTAATTAGTATGTAAATTCTTTATTTTGCTTTTTCTTCTACGTTAGCAATGAAAAATTCCGCCATTATAATATTATTTCCGTGAACCCTTTTCTACATCACGCGAACCCCTAGGGGTTCGCGAACCACCAGTTGGGAAACGCTGATTTAGTGTAATGGTTAAGGCAATTTTATTAATGAATAAACAAATGTTTAGCATATTAGTTACGTAAATGACACGTTAAAAATTATGCGTAAATAAATATAATAGTTTTACTTCAGTTATTTCAAATATAGTACACTAATCATATCGATTAATTCTTGTGAAATATTATATTTGTATAAAATAATTAATAATAATAACAAATTCCGGGCTAATTTTAGATTTTTGACAAAAATCATGTTTTTTTTTTTTTTTTAAGGATTTTAAACACCGATTTAAAACACTTGATTTAAATCACCGATTTAAAGCACATGATTTAAATCACCGAATCCTGCAATTTTAATTCGCGAAATTAATGTACAATAACTTTACTTTTACGTTAGTTGCGATAAAAATTATGTGATATTTTTGGTTAACAATATAAATAAATAAAACAAGAAACAATAGTTAAATTATTGTTTCTATTTTTACTATAAAATTAGATACACAATCTTAAAATGAAAATAACTAAAATCAGATTTGAACTGAGTCAAATTAGTCTGTTTTGGAGCGAAATCCAGATTCTGAAACAGATATGACTCAGAATAATATCGGAGAATAATACTTATAAAATACCGGAGCAGTGTTCCACCTAATAGACAAGTGTAGAAACGCCTTCCCTGCATATAAGAAAATTTTAAAATGTAATGAAATGCCATATAAGTTTCGTCTAATGAAAATCTAAAAACAGCTCAATTTTGGAATAATTACAATGTTTTAATTAGTTATTACCAAGTGTCGTATCACTTGCTTTTTGAAATTTAGTACATGAATCACTGTTTGATTCATTTATAAATGAATTTGTTTGTACTGTAGTAACTGCGTCCCTGTATTTTATTTTAACTGAACATCGCCCATATGTATTTTTAAATTTGAATATATAGCTCTTATGTTCGCGTCTGTCTACACTGTGTACATACCAGTGGTATAGTCGAGAGGGGACGCAAGGGGGGGGGGACGGCGTCCCCTTAACTTTTTATTTTAATACAAGCGTCCCTCCCCCACACTTTTTAAATTTTAACATAAGCGTCCCCTCACTTTTGATTTCAATTTCTTATCTTCGTATGCATAAGCGTCCTCCCAACTTTTTTTTTGAGGACTACACTACTGGTACGTACTCCCCCCCCCCCCCCGCCTCCGCCCAACATCGCAAAATAAAACATGTTATAAGGCAGGAAATGGGGTCAACAAAATTTCATACACGTTTTTCAATGTTACCAAGCAATGATTCCCAAATTGTGCACCGAGAAGCTGAGAAGTCTTCACAGGGCACCACGAAATGTTATAATAAACATCAAAAATAATTAGAAGTTTGCTCATTATGAAGCTTTAGCAATACTTCGCAGTGTCTAATACTAAAAACAGGGGGTGTCCTATAATAAAAAATTAAGGGTTATGCAATGCAGGTACACTAGTTTTATTTATTTTCACACGTTACTCATGATTAGCAGGTACCCTTACAGAGCGTTCGGGTACCCCCCTAAAAATTACGGAGCCCCTTAAAATCGGCAACCCAGTAAACTGGCCAAAAAGGGAACTCATTTTTTTCCAGAAGTATATGAAATTCCAGTGAATTTTTCACAATCAAAGAACTCACTAATTTTGAAAGATTATTAGACTAATCAATAAGATAGATTACAATTTTTTCATTGCTGATAAAAATCCCCCACTTACTTGCATCAATACTTGTTATATACCATATACTTGTTGCATCAATCCCTTTGTTGTCTACTAGGGATGTAACGAATAGTGATTTGGCCGAATACCGAATATTCGGCCGTTTCTTCCAGGCCGAAGCCGAATATTCGGCCAATGTCTTAGGCCGAATACCGAATATTCGGCGGCCCAATATTAAAATTTCTAGAAAATCATTGAAATAGAAAAAAATTGTCAAATTTGAAAGTATTCACAAAGGCCAATTCCATACATAAATTTATGATGTATGATTTAATTCTGTTTGCTAAGATTCTAAAACTATCTTAAATTAATGTGTTTTCTGTATTATTTTGAATGCAATAAAACTGAGAATTTCCCCTACAAGTGGAATAGAAATGACAAGTTTTAATGTAAGCATTATCATTATTTTACTAATTACTTAATTCAGTTGACCCTAAGCACTCGAGCGGCGCCGATTAACTAATGACATTGTATAATATTTATCAAAGTTTGCTGCGACATATAAATGAATAAACTGGTGAAATTTTATTATTTGTAAACGATTGTTTGTTTATAAATGTTTTTAAAACACTTGTAAAGTTTTTGTCGAATTTGGCTGAAATCGTCTTGAGTTGCTGGTTCGCGCCAGCGAAAAAGGCCTCCAATGTAAAGGGTTAAAGAAATACTATTGCTCAGTAAACTTTTTACCTTGCTCAAAATAGTTTTATGAAGGTATTTTAAAAGTTATAAAAGAATATTTTTAGTTTATGGAGTTCTTTTTTACATACCTATTTTAAAAAGATCTACTGAAATAAACTGGAATATACTTTTACTTTCTGAAACCCCAAGAACTTATGCTATCTTAATATTCATGATACATTCAAGGCACATTCCTCTCTTACCAAATATTCACAATAACTCAGTCTACCAAAACAAAGTCTGACTTCCACTTTGTTAATAATAACAAAATAAAAGTCTCAATCACAATTAACTATTGCCAGCATTTGGAAGCAAGCACCAAGTATAAAATACAATATTACAACTTTAAAATCTATTTTTGTTCAGTCAAACCTAAAAACAATGTTTAAAAAAGTAGTTTTTACTAAGTTATTTTTATTTATTAAAACTATATACTCTCAATGTGTTCTTTTGCAATAACTATAATACAGTTTTAAATGTTTAAATCTACTAATCTCTTTATATTTTTACATTTCTACTGCAGCAGAACTATTCGGCCGAATAGTTCATCAATATTCGGCCAGGCCGAATTTCATCTTACCGAGTATTCGGCTAATGTCATGAATTGTCTATTCGGCCAAAGTGCCGAATACCGAATGGTGGCCGAATATTCGTTACATCCCTATTGTCTACTTTGACCACCCCTATGTCTAGTCAAACTTTTATTTAGGGAAGGGAATCTTAATTCCAAAACGGACGCCTCGACTCGACCCTCGGGACATGTTCGCGAATCCTCATACACCAATAGACCATAGCACTTAGCCTCACCAAAACATGTCCCTGAAGCATATACTTCCTAAAGCGTCCACAAATGTGGTTTTGCCTGGGAAAGTCGTTTTTACCCTTTTTAAAGCTAGATTTTGTCACGCATTAAAATCAAATTATTTCATTTTATTTCTCTTGTTGTAAATTATTAGGGAGGAAGAAATGTCGCAAAGAATTTTTTTTTTTTTTTTTTTTTGAGGCGTCTAGACGAAAGGGCGCACCGGGACATGTCCCGGTGGGCCAGTCCATCCCTGTATATATATATATATATTTTTTTTTTTTTTTCAGAAATTGGTTATTTTGAGTCATTGCAAACCACCGAGTACGCATATGATAAAATTTAATTTACCTAAAAACAACTAACCATTAAGAATTTTTCCAAAATTGTTAAATTTTAAAAGGCAAGTTCACTTTTTCTCTATGTACTAAAGAGATTTAAAAGTGTTAGTAAAAATAAATCATTTGTTTTCACTATTTATGTTACTTTTTATTGCAAATAGTAGTAATTATTTTTAAAATATAAACATGCATTTCCAATAGTTTTTCTTACACAATTTTACGTGTTCACGGTTGCTACAAATAACGGCTAAGACGAACAAATTCGCGAAAATTTGGTATTTCGTATTAAGCGAGTTCAACTGTATGTTGACAGCAAAAATAGACTGCAGGATTTCAAAATGACAGGAATGACTCGAGTTATATGAACCTAAAATTGAGTCCGTCTCTATTCCCCCCTCCCCTTTTTTTTTCAAATGTATTTGCCATAATATTCAAATAAGGCCTTTATTGAGGACCCAATCAACTGCTCAAATAATTAACCTTATGGCAGTACTTCTTTCACATTGAAAAATATTGTCTACAGTTTGGTGGACAGGAGTTTGAGTTATGACTTCATGGCATCTGACCCCTGCAAAATATTGTCTACAGTTTCGTGGGCAGGAGTCATGACTTCATGGTATCTGACCCCTGCTCAACCCAAAACTCATAAGAGCCGCTCATGTCCACCTCATAATATTTGTTTTGTATTACATTCAGTGTGTGACAGTTTTACAATAGTTTCAAAACCGAAGTTTTAAGGGTTAAAACTTATTTTAATGAAAAACCAAAAAAGAAAAAAAAACTACAAAGCGACAATTACCCCCCCCCCCCCCCCATATAATTTCAACAGTCTGGAAATGTAAGGCATAGTATAAGAAGAAAGACTGAATACCAGCCCAATTTAGATCATATTCGAATGGAATCAGATCATCAGTTAAATGGAAATAAAATTCTTATAACAAATATGTTTTTTAAATTATATATTAAAAAAATTTCACACAAACTGTTCTTAAAAATTTTAAATTGATTCTTTAAACAAAATTTCAGTTTAGAATATAGCATCTAAAACAAACATATAATAATTTAAATGATTTTTTTTTTTTTTTTTGAAAAGCCCCCTTCAAAAAACAATGAAGTTCAAAATAGAAAAAACAGCATTCTTAACAAAATAAAATTGTTTTATTAACATAGTGATATATTTCCATTGTTTTTACACATGTAACAGTTCCATTAATAGTAAAGTATTTTGAAGAATTATAAATTTCATTGATGATTCTTAAAAGATTGGTTAAAAGTCTCCATTAGTATAACAAGAAAATATATTTAAAATTCAATTCCATAATATACTATATGAATAAAAACAAAACATGATTGTATATTTAAAATAATTTCTACATAAACAAATTCAAAGTAATATAATTTAATGATCAATAATAAAATTAGCACTCATTGTTTAAAAACTTACTTTTATAAATCAACATACAATTCATGTAAATATAATGAATTTTTATATCTTTTGATTCATGCAAGTATACATTTTCAAACTCATTTAGCTCCTACGTTCAAAAATGCATATGAAATTATAATAAGTATAATAAAGTACTTCAAACATTAGTTATTTTTTTTTACAAAGAACGACCAAAAAATAATGACAAATATTACAGTTAAATTCCGAAAATGTCTCTTTAAATGCAGTCTATTAGATAAATGTAAACATGAAGAAGAAACATTCTTTCTCTAATACAGAAAGCAAATTACATGCAAAATGTTAATAGATGATAAAAATTCATTATAACATTTTCATGAGTTTGAAACAAAATTATATGTACATATATATTTCATTCAGGATAACAGATGACTTAGGGTTTAATTATTGTATTCATGTGCCATGTCAATAAATATTATGCTATCAGTACCTTTTAATAAGGATTAGAAGATTTTTATCCTTTGCTTTCCTGAACTTAATGACCCTTGCATTTCTTATTGAACACTAATTTGTCCTCTTTTTCATTATTTTAAAAAACCAGCATTAATCATAACTAAAAATTTCAGACTACTTTATATATATATATTATTCGTAATTTAAAATAAATATATGTACTACTATGAAAAATAAAAATGGGGCATAATATGCAGTGGTGCAACCAGGATTTTTCTTTGAGAGGGTATTTGTTTCATAACAACCCTTATATGCAAGGAAGATACCAGCAGTGAAAATTTAGTGGTTCAAAAACAATCACCTAGGTTATGATTCAGTGATCTAAAAAATAATAACATAAATAAATACTCTTCTTTATGTGTATTTCAATTGTCAGCCTCGGTGATCGCCAAACTTAGGAAGCCACTGAGTAAATGTACGATTTTCAAATGGTACTGTAAGCTACCCCCCTCCCACACACACACACACACATCATAAAAGAAGACAAAAGTAAGATATTTTTCAGTTCTTAGTAATTTATCATATGCCAAAAAACACAAGTGGGCTACTATTCGCTGTTATTGCCCTTTCACATATTTTTCATTTATGTCAACAAAATATTCTTTAGTTTTTTTTTTAACAATGCAATTCATTGTAAATTGTGGCAAAATATATCAAATTTACTAACAATCATTAGCATAACAATGTACAGGTTAACTACTTGAGCTCGACAGTAAAGTTCACCCATGGGAGCCACTAGTAAATCGCTATTGACAGTTTGGAGACCACTCAATGATGTTATGCAAAAAAAACACAAACACTTTAATTTTTAAGATAGCCTACACACAAACTCATTAATAAAACATAGAATTGATACAATATTTTATAAATGTGTTGCTCACAAATGTCATTGTGTTGACTTGGGAACAGTTGTAATATGGCCATGCTGGTATAAACCCTACAAACCACACTCCGGTTGCATCCATCATACTGTATACTTTATTGGATAATTTTTTGATTAAAAATTATGATTAAAAAAAAGCTAAATTGCTTTCTGAGTTAAAAATTTATAAAGTATTAAAAAATTTTATGAACAATACAGAAATAAAGCAATTCTATTGCTTAAAAAAATGTATGACATTTTTTAAAACTATTGTTTGATTCCAGTTCTTAAACAAGCAATTAAATGTTCCAATTTAATATCCAGGACATATATAAAGTTCAAGAATCAATAGTAATATTGAAGGGGGGAAAATGAACTAATAAATATTTTGTCAGCAACAAACTTCTCTGGTGCATTATTAGACATAAAAAAATTTTTGGTTAAAATAAAATTTAGTTTTTCCCCGTTCTTAGAAAACAATTCTATATTGTCATTGAAAGAGTCATTGTAAAAAAAACTCAAATTATGTTTTAAATGCAAGGCTACTTCACCGCAAAAATACAAACCACCTTCACAAGCTGTTGTAAAAATTTAAACAACAGAATGAACCAGAGGGCTTTAAATGGCACAATAAGATTGCATTGTTGAATTTATAATTATGTGTTTATTTATTATTTTATATCTTTCAAAACTTAAAAAACATGATAATACATATTCAGAGTTCTCCCTTTGCTTATCATGGAAATAGTGGCTACTAATTAAAAGTTTCATGGAAATCAATGAATTGCTTACAAATTTGCCCTTAGGAAGCATTTTACAAGTTTTCAGCATAATTTTGAGCATTCTGTTTAAGCATTACTAGACTAGAAGAAAGTTCAAGAGTTTTAATGTCCATTAAAATATTGCAAAAGAATGGCTGTATGAATATTTTGTTTATGACAAACTTCCTCATTTCTCATTACTTGCCATTTTGCTTTTACTTTTCAGAAGGAGAGACTTGAAAGTAGCCAATATTAGAGGAATAAACAATGTTAAAGCGCCAAAATTGCAGCTTAAGAAGAGAAATATTAAAAATTATTTAATATGAAAGAATGATGAAACTATATAAAAGACTGGAAGGACATCCATCTATGTAAAAGCACATCTACAATTAAGAAGGGAAAAAATCAATTACAAATTTGGCACATGGAACACTGATAGCTTTTAACACACAAAGTGAACATTTGATATGTGATATATCTTTCAGAGGCCATAACACCTACTTTTTAACTTATGGCAGAAAAAGCTTGAAAAACATAAAAAGTTCAAAAGAGTTTTGCATGAATTTTGCAGTTAAAAATTTAATGATGTGCTTTATCTTTGTTTATTATTCTGGGGCAATTTTAATACAAAGCATATTCAGAATTGGCTTTAATCCTGTGAAACTTATTTAAAAAATTTAATATATAAAATTCTAAAACATACATAGTAAAAATATTTATATATATTCTAACTATCCAGAAAAGAAGCAGTGGATCATATTGAAAAATTTGAATACTGATGCCATTATAAGCTTAAAAATGTATAGCTCTGAGATTAAATTTACATTTAAAATAGCAAAGCAGTTCAAATGCACAGAATTCAAAAATGAGAATAAAAATTATCTCTGATTTAAATAAACTCACAATGTATATGTTGAAAGAAAAAAATCTGGCCTTGAATGCTAACAAACATTTAAAATTTTTAAATTGTAATCGTTCTACGAAAAAAAGATTATTTTAAAGATGAAAATTTGAAACCTTATTTGAAAGCATTTAGAATTCTATTTTTATATCTCTGCCAAAGTTTTTCAGATGTAAAAAATAAATGAATAAATAAATGAATAGACAAAAAGGCAATGATCTAATAATAACAGTAATTGCTGACTAGTAATAAGTTGTCCTAAACCCCTTGTGCCTGAGTAGACCAATTCTGGTAACATTGTAATTGCTCAAACAGAGCTCTACCTACACAGGCAAGGGGATAATTAAAACTATAAAAAATAAAAAAAATTGTTTATGACTACAAGTCAGCTAAATGGTAAACACCTTTGGAGTACATTAAAACTGTACATCAAAAATTTGCATTTCAATTTTGGTATTGATTGTGCAACAGTCAGAAGAAAAAGGCACTTTTCACGTTAACTTATTTACAATGCCATATGGTAAGAGGCAACAAATATGTAGCACTGTTCATAAAAAAGCAAAAAAAAAGATCGGAAAAAATACTACATAAATCACAAAAATCAAGATCATTTTTGCATTTGAAATCTTTTTAAATGAAATATATATACATATTTATTTTAACAACTTAAGTTTTTCACACATTCGAGCATTTCTGTAAACTGCATGAAAGTCTACCGGACTTTCAAAATTTTCTCGAAGTTTTGTAACCTTACTTTATGAAAAAAAATGTTCGGTTTTCTTTCATACAGAGATAATTTTTAACCTCTAACTAAAATATAGCGTAAAACTGAATCAACAATTAAATATGTATTTAATTCAAATAAATTTAAAATGAGTTTTAACAATGAATTACAGTACTGATATCACAAAATCATGCTAGAACACAAAAACTTAAATGAGCAAATAGAAATGTTAATGTCTTATAAACAAAACTCCAAAAACACCAACACTATAACATAATGGGGTATGACATGCATAATTACAATATGTTATCCAAATTTTTGTCGAAATGTTATGAATTTGTACACATGAATTTAATATACACAATGAGTTGAGGCCATTTCATGGTATTCAGAATCGTAAAGTAATACTGGAGCAAACTGCAGGTTCGTCCACTTGCTTTCCATCAGTGATCATATGATCTACAGCTTTTCAGATATGTACATATGCCACAACTTGGCAATTGGCTTCAGTAGTTTTACTTAATTCAGCTTATAACAACATCACACTCTATGAGTGGTAAAGATTCTGTACAAACCACAGTAATAGTAAGGAGGTTAGGTCACTTTGTTTTGTTTCAATAGTAGAAATGCGTTTCAAAATGAGATGGAAATGTCCAGATATTACATTGTAATAACAACAGAACAATGAGTGAAAAAAGGTGAATGTAAACACAACTCACAAACTTTGTGAGATTAAAAAAGTACCGATCTTGTACTTCATTACGAAGCTTTTATCACTATGATCCTTCCAGGTGAAATGAGTCTTCTGCTGAAGGGTCACTAACAACTGGTATATCTGGTTCTGTTAGTATTTGCAATCCGTCAAAGTCAATGGGCCCTAACCCAGCCCTGAGGGCTTCTTCTTGGGTGAAAAAGTCAGAATCGAAAGAGCCACACATATTTGATATTGCACATCCTAATTCTTTAGCAAAGTCCTGTCTTAAGATGGGTTCATCCCCGCTTGGTGCTAAAACAAACCAAAACACATGCATGAGAGAGTGTTCATAACATTTTGTACTGAATCAATAACAAAACACATAAAATTTATAACAAAGTAAATCATTTTTTCTCAAAAATAACAAAGCACATACTATACAACCAAGCACTCAAAAAGGAATTGCAGCACTGTCACTCCTCATGCACATATTTTTAAAATTCTTATTACAGTTTTTCACTAATTGACAATTTTGCTAACTCATTAATATAATGTAAAATAAAAACCCTTACAAAAAACATAAATAAGAAACTTATTTCCATACAAAACAAAATGGGTCACTGAGATCAAACAAGATATAACTAAAAGACATATTTTATATATACGAAGGTGAGTCGAATGAAATCGGGAAAGCTGCAATAAAAATCTAAATCCCCTTTTAATTTGATCAGACCCATGGTATGCATACACGTGGATTCTAACACCATCAATTGGCACTGGTCTTATGACTCTACGTGAACCAGCAGAGCTATGGGAGAGTTTCCAATATGGCGGCCCCTCTGTTGGAATGCCCGTAAGAAGCGTGGAGAGATCTTCTTCCTGACTGACCTGCAATGCATCGCAATGTCACCGATGGTGACCGGTCTATCCTAAAGAATCATCTCTGCCGCCACTGCAATCATCTCAGCTGTCCAGAAACCCAGCAACAAGCATGCTCTTTGTCCGTGGCCAAGGTGACCTCTTCATTATCTCAATCACTGCTTGTGACTCCCTCCAATCAATTATAATAATAGATATTGGCTTTAATAATTTGAATGGTAAATAACAATACAGACCAATATTAGCAATTGAAATTAAGGAAAATAAACTTTTATAAGGAAAAAAAAATCAGGAAAAAATGAAAAAAAAAAACAGAAAGGAAACATAAGGAAAAGAAACTTTTGTCAACATTTATTTTTAAATATTACTCAAACACAGCTCAAGAGGACATATCTTGCATTGATTACTTTTGAATACTGTTATTTAGCTCTCCACAAAAATACATTATGTAATTCTGAGTTTTGCTTTAATTGGTATAGAAAGAGTTGATGAAATTAAAGCAACTTGAAACCAAATGGAAATCATAAAATCAAGCATTTAGCTTTAAAAAAAGTAAAAATTTAACATTATTTTGCATTTAGGGAAACTATATATAACAGTGGAACCTTTGCTATTTGTACACAATTTGTGCCAGGAGGCAGTTCGAATGGCGATTTGTATGAAAAGCGAATTATTTTTTCACATAAGTTACAATATAAATTTGATTCCGTTCCAGAGTCACACATGGTTGCTTATTTAAACCTATGAAAAATAAATGTACAGTACTGTACATGAAATTATACACAAATAAATATTTAACTGCACTTTTCTTGTACTGAGGTGAGCAGATGACATAAGTGGAATGTTGAGAGGAGGAAGAGAAATTTTGATGTTACTGATTGGAAGAAGAGTCAATTTCCATAAAAACATCAGGTAACATCCCTGCAGGTGTTTTTTCCCTTTCTGCTGTTCTTTCATTTTTCTGTCTTTTTGCACTAGAAGAATCTTGGGTTTCTTTCTCTAAAAACCTATCCAATGTTGTCTGCCTTTGACAATCATTCAGAATTTTTCTAAAATGGTCAATAACATTGTCGTTGAACAAGTTAATGCTCCTGTGAACCACAGCAGGCTTAGGATACCATTTCCCCACCACTCTCTGTGTTTTCTTCCAGTTTTAACACAGCTTTTCAATTTCAGCAAAGGAAATGCTTTCCTTACTAGTTTCCTCCTCCGAAGAAGAAAGTTCTTCAACCACTTTCTCTTGCTGTCCCACTTAGAAAGTTAAAATTGTCAGTAAAATCTCAAAAACTATTAAATTTTTTAAAAAATTCAAAACGCCAAACAAATTATTTCCACGAAAGTTAAAAAAGAGCTTTAATACTTGTCGATTTTTTTTGTTGCTAAAAAAAGCCAAACTGGGAGCCCTGGCCCCTGGCGCCCTCTGAATCGCGGGTCAAGCGTACAAATGGCGAGCTGAATTTTACTTCAACAAGATGGATGAATAACGAGTTGTAAGAATAGACAGGCGGACGAATGGTGGAGTTCCACTGTGTATATATATAGGGTAAGTGTTCCAATTTTGGCCATAGATCATCAATAAATTCGGTATTTAGCAGTTAATTAAATATTAGCCAACAAAATACTGCCCCTTCGTCTAGAACTTTCAAAAAATCGTCTTTTATGATTTATAATTTTGGTTATTCATTTTATGACAACATATGACCAATTCATTGTGCACAAATTGATATTACAGGGGCCAAAACTTGAATAAGTAATATATCTAAGTGTAATTACCATATTTAAAACAAAGGATTTTCTTTGAAGTTATTTCTGTACATTTTCTAAGGGGCAAAAAAAAAAAATTCTCCCACGATCATTTTTCTCCTGAACAGAATGAAATCTGAAGTAGTCAACCTTTCAGAACCCTTTCAACTTGTTTTCAGTTATGTAACCTGCTGACACCAAGGTGGTAGTGATATTTATGCGAGATTTTGTTCTAGAAGTATTTTGTCCTCAGAAGAGGAGTCAAAACTTTTCCTTTTCTCTCTGGGAACTGGTGAATATCCAGAAATTCATAAACCAAATTCTACAAATATCCTCATTTTTAAATGTCAACAATAAAGCTTTGATACAGGGTTCTGAACAAAAATGCTGTAATACACTAGGTTCAAAATGTAATTCAGATAAAATTATCAACTACTTTTATGAATAAACTTTTAATTTTTTCATTTGCAATAAAAGAAATTAAAAAAACCTTAACTTGTTGCGTAAATTTCTGTTATTGAATATAAAAAGTGAAATTTACATTGATTGACTGATATTTTATAGATAATAGGTTGCTTTTGTATTCAATACAAAATCTGTCAAGAATAATATTCAATGGATACATATACAAATCTTTAAAACATTAATCTACCAATTTTATTCCAAGTTTTCATTCCAAAAGTATTTTTGTCCAAATTTAATAAATCAGAATTGTATCTACTTTTATGATGTATTGTATTAGCAAATCTACATAGTGCAGTGAACTGTAGTTAATGAAAATTAAAACAAATATGATAAAGTACAAATATAATAATAATAGGTTCAGTTGAAAGACTTAAAAACAGATACCTGATAGTGAAACAATGATCAAACCAGGGGGGGAAAAGGGGAAGGAGGGCATCTAAAAACATGATTTTATCACACAAAAAAATATTAAATAAAATTCAAAATAGGGTACTTTTAGTCCTGTTTAAAGCACACCGAATGAATTCATATGTCCTATTTTTTTAAAACAAAAAGAATAAGCACTAATGAAATATTTCAAGCAGTTAATGAATATAACAATAAAGTTATTGCTATGTTCATTAACAGAACATAAAATAATCTTATTACAAAAGGTTTATATTTCTTTAAAAGTCAGTAACTTGCTTTTATGAGTATAATTTTTCATACAATATTATGTTTCAAAAATGTATGTATGCATTGAGATTTTTTTTTATTTCTAAATGAGATGTACCCCACAAACATCATTAAAAACAAAATTAAAAAGTTAATAAGTTGCATTTATTTGAATTTTCTCACACACAGTCAAAAAGCTAGAAAATAATAAGTTGGATTATGAATTTTCATAAGACTTGCCCTAGAGGAACTAAAATCTTTTTTCCCTTTGTGACAAAAAAAACCTTGAAATTTATGATGGATAATTTCTTTTTTCTAGCCAAATTCATCTGTTGGCTTACATTTCTTTAAAGATTCACAGCCACTACCACAAATAAACTACTCAATACTTTAAATCACAACTGGACAAATTAAAAAGATGTTCACACATGCAAATTAGTAGCTGATAAACTCAAAACACTAGCATTTCCAAAAACAGAACAATGCAAAACACTGCATCAAAACTGGTACACTATGAAGCATTATATTTTGCAGCATATTCACAAACATACATCTTTTTTTTTTTTTTTTTTGCAAAACCATAAGACGAATACACTACACAAATTCAATTTTAAGTTCACATCACTGATAATAATGGTAATAAATTAATATTTGCATGACAAAATCAAGCTACAAGACAGGAACTATGCAACTGAATTAATGCACAATTTGATACTACAGAAGCAGATTAAATTTTGCTCATTCTAGTACATCTACTAGTGCAGTGTCTTTTCTGCCAAGAGGGAAATAAAATAAACTCACAAGCCTCATGTCTTCCACTCATTTCAAAGTCAGGGCTGCTTGCAAGTTCTCCTGAAAAGCAAGGGATTAAAGAACGTTTGTCTATAAATAAAACTTTTGATATGTGCCTTTTTTCTACTTTTACTACTGATTACACTTCCACTTTTCAAATGTTTCATGAGTTTATATCATCAGCTACAAGCAAAATTTTGCTCTACCCAGAAACTTTTTTTTTACATTTCAATCATTGTGTCATAAGAATTCATTACTGCAGTATCTCCCCTCCCATCGATTCTCGGAAACTCTTCAGAAATCTTGTCATGTGCAAAGCAAAAGTACAGTCAAAGCTTTAAAAAAAAAAACAGGCATAGTTGTAATTGAGTAAAAATATCTAATAAAGAAATATAATTACACCAGCATATTTTAAAATTTTTCTTTCTCATAGCAACATTTCAGAATGCTGTGTAGAAAAAAAGCAAGGACATAATCTTTAGTATTATTTCAAATCATTCTTCATTTTATCATATTACAGAATTACTTTTTCAAACAAATCTTTGTGTGGAATTTTTCACAAAAATAACAGTTCCACACTATTGATTAGCTGTCACCCTGAGCTAGAATAATAAGAAAAATCGGAGCAACATACTTCCACTTGCTAAAAAAACTTTCGACTTCTATAACAATAAAATTCACAACAAAAGAAAAAATTTCTTAATTTCTGTTAACACAATAGCTTTCTGCCACTCATACTGAGGTGGATGCATACTAATAATTCAAAAATTAAAACTTTATTAACTGCAAAAGAAAAAGTAGCCACAAACAAATATGAGCAAATAATAATAATGCCAGTCCTTTAGTATGTTTTTCTTTAAGAATTAAAAATTACACTTCATAAAAACTCATAACTAGGGATGTAACAAATATTCGGCCGCTATTCAGTATTCAGCCTTCCGACTGAATATTCAACCTGAGTAGTTGGGTAGTAATATTCCGCTCAACAGAGTACTGCTCAGCTATTCGCCAAATACTTGTCATATACAAATAATGTAGAAAAATGAAGAAGCCTGTTGATTTTTGACATTTCATTCACATTAGTCATTGCAAAAAAACACAATAGTGTATAATTTTCAAAATAGAAATAATTTTGAAAATGAATTGCTGGTTTTACGCATTGCTTTTAGTTTTGACTACAGCACCTCCATGCAATTTCAAAACTTGCTTGTTATATTATAAATATGCAATGTTCTAGTTATACACTGGGTTTATTTATTTTTATAGTTATTTAAGTATAAAGTATACTAACTAATACAGTATTATAATTATTATACTATGCATTGCAATATGAATCAAAAATATGATGTAAAAGCATCAGTTTTATTAACAAAATTATTAGATGCTTTTTCATGAATATTTCTACTTTCAAGAGAAAATGCTCACTGTGATGCACAATGATACTTTTATTTTGCAACTGTTAACAAAGGGGAAGGCAGACTTTATGGTGATGGCCTGGTTATTTGGGGTCGTTCATAAATGATGTCACACTTTTTTTCAATATATTTGACCCCCTCCCTCCCTTTGTCACAAAGTGTCACACTTCAGCATACCCCCTCCCCCCCTTTGTCACATGTCACGCTATATTACGTAAGCATATACCCTTGCAGTTTAGAAACAAAGCACTACGTTACAGATCACATTTACAACTTTGTTTTTGAACTTTTATAACATTTATGAGCATAAGAATAATAATTATTTGTCTATTTAATTTGTGTAAAATAAAATTAAGGTTTACAATAAAAACAATTAGCATATAATATAATAGTAAAAAAATATTAATACAAAAGAACAATTAAAAACAATGGAATTTTAGAGCTTGATCTAGTTTGCTCTAAAAACGTTATCTTTATTTTATGTACACAAAGTACTCTTAAGAGATTAAATTTCAAAATAAGAAAACCCCGCCTCGAAATGACTTTTCATAACTGAACTGCCTTATCATTTCATTCTTCACCTGAATTTATAATATATATAATGTTATGTATTGTATATAACATAGGTACAAAATTTTAGACTAGCAAGTAGCTCTCGAAAGAATAGTCTCTGCTTGTTCAAGCGCCAACTCACATACAGGCCCACCCTTTCATGTATTTCAAAAGCCATTACACAAACAACACCAGACTATCTTGGGGGAATAAAATCCAACAATTTCTAGACTAAACAAAAAGCAAGCGTCTCGAATTCCACACGATCTCAAAAGTTGAAAAATCCTATAAAAATCTAGGCGACAGGCAAAAGAGTAAGGAGCCAGCTCCCAAGTGAGTATTGAGGGGGGGGGGGGAGGGGGTGATAGCGGAATATACCTCTCCCCCTTCGCACATTTTGATATCTAAATAAATTAATTTAGAAAACAGGCATCAGTAAACAGCTTCCAAGTGATACCTCCAAGTAACCAAGTAGATCATCCAAGTGATGACAGCTCATTTAAAAGAATTGCAGAATAATCCTTGTGTTTTTTGGTGCCAGCACTGAATATCTAGTCGATGCTCAGTATTTATCGAACCCTGCTTACTACTGTTACGCAACCTCGTCCAGTGTGGTAGTTGTAATGCACAAGGAAAAAAAGCAAGGATGTCTACTACGCCATAAATATATTTTTTTTTTATCTTAGAATTTAAGCAAAAGAAAAGTTTGAAATTGAATTCGACAGCTTGTGTTATATCAAAACGACTTGCTTAAAAAATGAATGAAATAATACTATTTACTTTAAATTGGTATTGAGTCAATTCGTGTCAAAATGTTCGTGCAAAAACAGAATTAGGTGGTATTGTACTGTCTTGATACTTTTGCTCATACGTGTGGATTTTATCAAAATAGTTATGAAAGGAAATCAAAGTTGAGATGATGCTTATTTTGGGTTCAGCACTTTATTTTGATATTTTTTCTCTTAAGATTGTTCGAAGTCGGTAAAAATGAAACGCGCTACTTTGTCTTAAAAATCTAAACACCCAAGATTTCCTTTTAACCTCTATCTAGAAGATAATTTAAAACTTAATCAGCATCGATGTTATCGATATAAAATCAATAAGAAGACAAAACAAGTTTTAAAATGAAAAAAAAATAATAATTTGCTGATGTTAAATACTTATACTTTAACCAAAATGGGTGATGTCACACTTCTTAATATCCCCTCCCTCCCCCTTGTCACAAACTGTCACAAATTCCAGAACCCCCCTCCCCCCCTTGAAGCATGACATCATTTATAAAATGACCCCTTTATTGTGAATATTAGGTAAAAGAGAACTGTGAAGAGGCCAGAGCATATCTTGAATAAGCTATTAAGCTAACATAAGTTAGTTAGTATTCAATGCATAAAAATTTACTATAAATTCAGTTAACTTCCCATATTGAAATTCAGTCCATATTCCGCTTCAGTCTGGGAGAAACGGCTGAATATCCAGTATTTGGCTATTCTGCCAAACCACTATTTGTTACATCTCTACTCATAACAATAATAATTAATGAAATTACAAAAAAAAAAAAAGAAATTTGAATACACTAATCTTAATATTTGAAAAATAAATAAACATATACATCTAATGCATGGCAAAATTGAAACATGACAAACATAGGCAGAGTGAAACTTAATTTTCTCTCTTTCTGAACAAAACAAGGCGGGGTTGCTTCAAAATGTTCCTAAATTTAGACAAATGAATACGCTATTCTAAATTTAAAATCAATCTTGATGCAAAACTTCCTTCCTTTCCCAATTGCATTTCTTGAAAATTCTTGGTACTTCCCAATCGGAAAATCATTAAAAAACAGGATGTGAATTGTGTGCCCCCCCCCCCCCCCAAGCAAAAAAAATCAGTTATTTTCTTAAGCTAAAGCAAGTTCAGCATTTTTTGGGTGGTGTTTTTTTTTTTTTAATTGAAAACACCAAAAATAAATAATACTTAGTATAATTAGCTGCATTCTTTAAAGAAGCTTTATAATGTGAATATTAATTTTATGAGATATGTACTACATGCCATCTTCTTTTTGCTACCAAGACTTAAAATAGTTAAAAGAATGCCTTACCTCTCCTCAAAATAATACATATTCTCTAAAACATTCTCTTTGATATAGAAATGCAATGATCAAAACACATTTTTAAAACGATTCATTTGGATCATTGTTATCCGGAAAATTACATGATGCTTTATTTTATTTTTTATTTATTTATTTATTTATTTATATATTTATTTATTTATTCCTTTCTTGCTGAAAACAAAACGCAATAAAGATTTTTTCTTTTTCTTTTTCCCCCAATTTCCATGACGCATTACTAGTAAGGCTTTCACATTCATGAGTTCCTTCAATAGAAAAATTAGGGAGAGATCTTACATCTTTTTTTTATATGCGAGAAATATCTTTTTGAATAGCTATAGAAAATTACTTTCATGGTAGCAGCACACAGGCAGAGGATTCCACAATTGTTATCATACATATGCAGGGTTCATACTCAAATAGCCAAAAAAATTTCCATGACTTTTCCAGGTAAATTCAAAGTAGAATTCCAGGTTAACATTCCAAGTAAAAATATTTATTAGCAAATGCAGTACTTGTACATTAAATACGCCCGCCATAACATTTTATATAGCAATTATATTAGCCTCATATTAAAAAATTCCACAGATGATCATTAAGATAACAAATTTATACGACAGAATTTCTAATTTATAGAATTTCAAAAGCAAAATTTTATGACACAATGCTGCCAAAAGATATTAGCTTTTATATTTGCGTCCATCTTTTTTTATTGTTTTTTTAATTTAAATTTTAGAAAGCTAATTTAAAACTATAAAACATAAAATATAGAGAATAAATAAAATAAAAACTAGGATGATCCTAGTGGGGACAAATCAGCTTTTTAACTCTATAATAACGCATGAAATCAAATATTTAAAGAAATGCTGAGGTAGGCACTTTTATGCCATGACAATATAATAAACACCATTATATAAAGAAAAAACCTATATAGAAAAAGGAAGGAGAGTTAATTGAGGATCTGATATCGCAACGAGCGTAGGTTCCCTCCAAGGGCAGGGGAAAAAGTCCCCGACTTTTCCAGGTTTTGTCAAAAATTCACGTTTTTTCCTGACTATTCCATGACTTTTGCAAAAGGATATCAATTTCCATGACTTTTCCAGGTTTTCTATGATTTCCTGGTGGAGTATGAAGCCTGCATACGTTACAGTACAGTTAAGCTTATTGTTTCAGGGAGGACGAAACGATAATAATCATAAAATAACTGTACAAACACACAAAATTAATTTGCATTTCTTATAATATGATCCTCAATTAAATTCTTAATTTTCTTTCAATTTCAAAACATATTCATTAAATTTAACAGCTTTCATGCAGCTATTAATAAATTAAAAAATTGGTTGAAAATGGGCAGTGTATTCGTCTTAGAAGCACACAAAACTGATTTTAAATCTTTTGTCATACATTTGCTTTGACAACAAAGTATATACAGTAAAAATTCCCTGAGCAATCATTTCTTCATAATAACCCCTCTTCACGACCGACTTCTCTAAGCTTGAATTTTTGACTCATACACTGTTACATTAACACTAGAAAGACGGAAAATTCCTGTATTCCTAGAAACACTGAAGGAACTAGTGTTGCATTTCCGATAATTTTGTGGAAGCTTCTTCCTAAATTTCTTCTTGAGCGAGTCCACAGAACCCACAAGCATACTGTCTAATCTCTGTACAGCAGCTGAAAATATGGTAGTGTACCAGTGTTTTCTTTTTCACGTCAAAATGTAGAACTTATTTCTCTTTCAAGGAGCAATCATCATTATCCGGCAAACCAGTTGTCGCATTTGCTTAGTATTTTGAATTGAAATGGTTGTAAAAAAAAGATCAAGGTCAAGCTAGACTGAATGACACTTAGTCATACTACGGAAATAAAAACAAACGAAGAATTTAACCATATTTATTGCAAATTACCTTAGGGGCCACAGTGGCCCTTCACATCATTCTAGGTTTAATATCTACACTTCTATGGTGATAAAACCAAAATGATTAAACAAGCACTTATATAAGATCATATTAGGAAAAGTCAGAAAGTTACAATATATTCAGTTAATTATTATTGGAATTACTGCACAGTAAACATGGAGAAGGGCCACACAGGCCTCCTCCGTCTTTCTAGTGTTAAAATATATGCTTCTTAGAACCATCCAAGTCCTAAAGGTTTCTTTCATCAGACAACTTTCACATTTTGAGTTTATTATTATTATTATTATTACAGTAGAGTCCCGAAAACTGGGCGTAATGTGGACCAAAAGGTGTCTTGTATGTACTGCTTATTGAGGATACAACAAAGAGTAAACTGCCCAATACCAGTAAAAAAGGGGGAAAGTACGTACTTTATGAAGGCATAATGCTTTTACTAAATGAAAATCTACGCACTGTCGTGTACAGTAATTTCCCTGATAAGACAGACCTCAGAAAAACTGCCTATTTTTCTTCAAACATATGCATAGAAAGAAGTTTTAAAGAATTTTTCCACTTTGCCAGGGTGTGGCCGAGTTATTCGAACTGCCGGGTCATTGAGTGCCAAATTTACGGGACTCTACTGTATTATTATTGCACACCTAAATGTAAGAAGTAACACACAATAAAGTCAAATATTGTTTAATTTGTAAAAAACTGCCCTCCTCTTTCTGTTTTCTCAAAAGATCACAATTTAAAAGGACTCTATAGATATACAGTAAGCATTTATGAAGAGTAGAAAATTATTATAATCGTAATTTATGTAAACTACAGATTACCATGTTGAAACTTAATGGAGTTACAAAAATTATATTTTACTGGAAGAAATGAAAAAAATTTTTAAAGATTGGTAACACATAAAGATAATTAAGTAGACTTGAAGTATCGGGAAAGTCTAGAGAAATAAATGTGTAAGAATAGTTTGATATTGGTAATGTCCACACAAATAAATTTTCTCCAAAAGAAAATAACTCGGCTTAATTACTAAGTCAAGCCCAGTGATAAAATGTAACTTATCAAACACAATGGATTTTAAACAGCATCAGCATGAATGAATACTATCTTAAAAATATCTATAACTGTATCCATATGCATCTGCACAAAAACACATTTCAAAAACGGAAGGAAAAAAATAGTTGCACAAATAAAAAAAGTAATTAATTAAATACTCAAACACAGTATTACTAAAATAAAACAAAACATCAGAAATGAGTCTTACCAGTTAGTATTATGTCTGGAATACTAGTTGGTGTTTGAGGTGTTTGTGGTGTAGTTTGATGACTCGAAATGACTGTGGGTTTAGTATACAAAGTTGGAGACTGTAACTGAGGATCTGAACTAAGAGAAGCTATAGAATAGAGCATAGCATTGTCCATATCTTGAACAGTATTGATCCCAGTTGAAATCTGATTGGAAAATTGGAGTCCTCCTGTTTGACTTAAAAGAGATATATCATTATCAGTTGGTGGACCTATACCTCCACCACTGTCTACAGTTGCAAGAAACATTGCAGTATTATTTGGAGAGCCTACATTATTGGAGTTGGAGCAATTATCAGACATCTGAAAAAGTAAAAGAAAATAACAAAATTTAGATCATTTTCAAAATATGAGGGTAGAGTGTTTCACATAGCCTACAAACTAATGAAAATAAGTATGACTGTATTATCTACTATGATTATAACAATACATAAAATTAATTAGTCTGTTGTGGCCATCACAGAACTTTCTTTGATATCATTAAATGAATATTACTACTCACTAAATATCCCCATCATGATACAAATTCTTGCTGAAAAAAATTATTTGTTAAAAAATTGATTTTAAACCAAGATAAACCAATTAAAAGGTTTTGCTATCAGCAGAGCCACAAAATGTTAAAAATATTGATAAGAATTTTATTTGCTAAAGTGTAGGTCAAATGGCAATAATACAAAACAAAACAAAGTCTCTGCTCCCTTAGTGACAGAGTATTGATTACTGTATCATAATTGCTTGAATTGTTGGATTCTAGAAACATACGCTTAGCGATAGAAACGTTCGATTACTAAACCCCCTTTGTAGCGAATGGCAACAAAATTCAACCCATTACCCGCTGGTGTTGCGTTGACGCAACGGCTACTACGAAAAATCATAAAAAATTCACTAATGAAGTTATTTTTGTATCAATTGCAGTTTTAGATTTAGTACTATCAATAAAAGTGCCGCAACAAAAAAAGTGCTTCAAAAAATTTTTTTTGTTTCTAAAAACAAGCGCTTTTTTATTGATTTTTTTTTTGTCCAAATTTGAGTTTTCGGATTTTTTTAGAAAGATTGTAAAAAAACAAAAAATAGGGCTTGGAAGTAAAATACTCTTGTTCAAGGTCACAGCTAATCAGCATATTTCGCAAATCAACTGTTTGTATGGGGGAGGAGGGGGAAGCAAAGACAGGTGTTGCGCTCCCGCAACGTCAGCGGAAAAGGGGTAAAATATTTCTACTCATTTCCGGGTGAAGACATTTCATTTCTATTCTGTGTAATTTGAATGTGCGAATTGGATTCTCTTCTCCTTTTTGTAAAAAACGCCTAGAACAAAATATCTTGAATTAGAAGAAGCATTATCACGGATTTCAGATGATAATTCCGATGAGGATGCGAATGCGAAGGAGGATTTTGGAAATATTGAGCCTGTAAAAAATGTTTCTCGCTACTCCAAAATCCAGAAGAGAAAGATTTTATTTCCCCAACCTCGTATCATTGAGCAATATATCCCGAAAATGGGTGGGGGGGTGTTCATTTGTGTGACAACGTGGTTTCAAATTACAGAATTAGAGTTTGAGGTAAAAAATGGTGGTGGCCACTATTTACAAAATATAGCTATGTTGCACTGACAAATGCTTGGAAACTTTCAAGATTATTTGAAGAAGGAAATAAAGCACAGCTGGGAATTTAGATGGGTCGTTGCACTTCATCTTTTACAGACCCCCGCATCCCCTGATAGTGATGTAAATCAGAAAAAAAAAAAAAATCAGCGATGGGACGGCCAAGCAAATTCAGCTTTCCAAAGCCAGTAACTGGAAAACATTTCATTATAAAGTCAACTGACAAGAAAAGACTACACTGCAAGCATTGCCACAGCCAAACAATTTATTGCTGCAGTGTTTGTAATGTTGCTTTACAACATGACTGCAGCATATCATGGTGTGAAAAATAGTTACTGTATATTTTCCGAAATGTATAATTTCTCAAGTGCGCTTATACCCTTATATTTAATAAATTTTATTATCCTATAAGATGTAATGCATGTTTTAAAACTATAATAATGTTCATAAAATTTTCCAATTTTTAAAACACATTGAAATAGCAGCAGAGATTTTGATGAGAATTCTTTGCATCCATACTCTTTTTCCGCTGACATTGCGTCAACGCAACACCCCATATTTCTAAACATAATTACAATTTTCTGTTTTTTGCAGCATATTACTATTGTATGTGACCTAAATAACAACTTTTGTTAATTGTATCGAAAACAAATAACGATTTCGACTTTTGGCGGTTAATGGGTTAATCAACATTGCTCCCTAACAAGATGTATGTGTGTACCGAATTTGAGTCACAGGGCATACAAAAAACCAATAAACAGTTAGATTGCTCCCCCTTCCCTGCTTGGAACGGATGGCGCCAAAATGTAATCAGCTCTTGTGCATATTGAAGTCTACTTGTATACCAAATTTTGTTTGAGTTTTCCTATTACTTTTCGAGATACACCACTCACGCTAATAGAGAAAAACGTTCGATTGCTCCGTCTCTTTCGAATGGATTCACGCCAAAAACTAATCAGCACCAGTTCCCACCAAGGTCCATGTGTGCACCAATTTTCGTTCGACTCCATGCATTACCTTTTGAGTTACAAAGGCCAAAAAAAAAACACACACACACATTCTAATAGTCAAAATAGGTTAAGCACACCTCAAAACCTGTAAATTCGACGAAATTTCAAATTTTTCACGAATCCAATACTTTTCTCTATATATTGGATATAGAAGAAAGTAAAAAAAAAAAAACAATAAAACTGAGTGCAATAATCTAACAACAGTATACTAGCAACATTTTTTTTAATACTAGCAAACAGTAACTTTTTTTTTGCTAAAAACTAAGCGTCATATTACCACTATTACATAATCATGTATTTGCCAGTCTACTAACTCGGGTACATTAAATTTGCACTTGGGTGTCTGTCTGGTACATATTTGAATGCAAGTTTAGATACGGTAGTTTGTCAACAATAACGACACGTATTGAGAGAGAGCAGAAAATCATCTGTCACTTTAACTTTTACAAATACAGTGGAACCCCGGCATTCGTCCACTTCATTCTCTACTTGTACAACTTGTTATTCCTCCAATTTATTCAAGTAAAATTAAATTCGTCATTTGTATGCTTGCCCCGTGATTTAGACAGCACCAGTGGCCAGGGTTTCCAATTTGGCTTTTTTTAGGAAAAAAAATTGAGAAATTATGTTTGTCCAAAACTCATCAGGAAATAATTTGTTTAGTGCTTCGGATTTTTTAAAATTTTAATAGTTTTTGAGATTTTACTGAAAATTTCAACTTTTTAAGGGGAGCAGCAAGAGGAAGTGGTTGAAGAGCTTTCTTCTTCAAGGGAGGAAAGCTGTAAGGACAGCATTTCCTTTGTAGAAATTAACCAGCTGTGTTACCATTGGGAGAAAACCCATTGAGTGGTGGGAAAATGTGGCCTAACACTGCTGTGGTCAACAGGAGCATCAACTTGTTCAACGACACTGCTATTGACCATTCAAGAAAAATTCTGAAAAATCGTCAAAGGCAGACAACATTGGACAGCTTTTTAGAGAAAGAAACGCAAGATTCTTTTAGTGCAAAAAGACAGAAAAAAGGAAAAACAGCAGAAAATTAGAAAACACCTGAAGGATGTTACCTGCTGTTTTTACGAAAGGTGACTCCTCTTCCAAACAGTAACATCAACATTTCTCTTCCTCCTCTCAACATTCCACTTATGCCACCAACTCACCTCGGTACCAGTAAAGTGCAGTAAAATTTTTATTTATGTATAATTTCATGGACAGTACTGCACATTAGTTTTTCATAGGTTTAAATAAGCAAGCATCTGTGGGTTTGGAACGAATTAATCCAAATTACATTGCGTCTTATGTGAAAAAATAATTGGCCATTCGTGCAAGTCGCCACTCGAACTGCCTTCTGGAACGAATAGCGAGGTTCCCCTGTATTATTTTTCAAAACTATTTCTAACATTTATTACACCAATGTATCATGCTTACAAGTTGTCACACATCACAATAATGACATCATTAATTAATGATTAAACATGGCGGTTATATTAAACTGTATTTCTCTGTTGCTTCCAAAATAAAAGTAAACAAGTCACCATAGAACCAATGCCTCCTGGACTTTGCACGATGTTATCCAACTAGCCGGCATATGAAAAACAAGTGCAAAAAAAAGCAGGAGTTCAAGTGTCTAGTTCACAATAAAGCAGCGCTTCCCCCCCCCCCCCCCCCACAGTTGTGTCCAAATGCAAAGCATTAAAAATATATTCTAAACGATATGATTCACTGATTATTGGTTTACACTAACAGAAAAAAAGGAGATTATTGTCTTTTTATGTATTGTCTTTTCCACAATTTACAATGAACTGCAATATTTATTAGGCATCATGATTTTTCATTGTTTATTAGCTGTTCTCTTCCTTAAACGGTGGCTTTAACATTTTCTTATTTTAATTTCAAGAAGTAATAAATAAAATGCCAGCAAAAATTTATAAGAATTAAATTTATAACTAACGTGGAATCTATACACATAATTATCTTGTGTGCTTTCAAAAAACACGTTATTTAGCTTTGATTTGTCGACAACTACAGATTTGCTTACAGGATATCTTTTGGTTATAATGAAAAATAGGGGTACATGACAAAAAATAGTCATATCACTCATGTCAACAAGTAATTATTATTTGAACAGTGTTCAAAGGCTGCTTTTCCAAATAATACTTTCTAAAATTAGATATGTGAAGCCAAAAGTCACATTCAAGTATCCTGTCTCTGCTGACTGAACTGACTGAATGTTGAAAGCATCTGAGCGAAAAATATTATTTAGTAAAACTTTATTGACGAATGGTATCACATGCCAGCTATTTTCCAGGAAGGACAAAAATAATTCAAAAAGAAATTAATTTAATTAATGGATAATTTAATTGATTGTCCAGTTTTACAACTTAAATGAAGTTTCTATATTCCTATTTCTGAATATAGTTTTAAAATTAGATTATAAAATTTTTAGACGCTGACTAGACCAAATAAACTGATAAACCTCTAAGAATATCAACTGTACATATTATAAACGGCAATATAATTGTAAGAAATATTTTTAAATATCAGGATGTATGTTGTTCCACAATATTGCATATAATATAATGAAAAACATAATTAAAAATAAGTTTATTTAAAAAAAACTTAATAAAAAAATTTTTAAAAGAAATCAGCCACTTGCAAACATGTAAAAAACATGCAAAATAAATTCTATAATTGTTGACTTGAAAACACTAAAATATCAACCAGCAGACAAAAACATTTGCTGGAAACATATTTAAGTAACTAGTGAATTCAAAAGTCCAGAAATTCTTGGTTTCAACCTTTTCATTTTAGCAATTTCTTTGCAAGAAACAACTATAAAAAGTTCATTCTACTCATCTGATTAAAGAATTTGTTGTAATTTTGCAGATCTTGATTTCATGTTTGGTCTAGTAGCACAATAAAAGAGACAAAGTAAAAACGCTCGATTTTACAAATAATAATTTTGAAATTCAAAAGAGTTTACTACTTTTTTTACTTTTGTATGAGAATTCTTTTAACCAGATTGTTCAGAATTTTAATTAGTAAAATAATAAAATATTTCCAATTGCATTCATAATAAAACTTATAGTTTTGATACAATAATAATAATAATAGTAATAAAATAATACATGCAAGTATAGTACATTTTTTCAAAACAACTTCAATATAATATTAACAATTCTACAAAAAATTAACACAACAGAATATCAAAATTAGAAAGGAGAAAGGAAAGTAGAAAAGAATGCAATTTAGAGAAAAGCAAGGAAATAAAGGCAATTTCAAGCAACAGGATAGGATGCATGGAGAAAACAAGCTTAACACTTAATATTTTTTCAAACCAAGTAACAGAAGTAACATGATATTTTAGAACTACTTCTGTCATAAGGTTCTAAAAATATAAAACACTTCATAACAAAATTAACCGAAAGGGCATTTTATAATAAGCATACTTTGTGTAACAACATGTCCCACACAAACCCAACTTTGTTTGGCACAAATTTGCTCTGCAAATTTGTGTCAAACAAAAGTAAATAACACTGTAGGATTTGTCAACAAGTACATTTACTGCAATGAGCATTAATTTTAGTTTTAAAATCCTACAGCTATGGCAGTACTAAGTATTAAAATTATACTTTAAAAGTGATCAAAAAATTTGTTAATAGATCTGTTGAAACTGTTAAATTATTTGTTAAATAGTTTACCACTCATATCTTCAATGTTTAATAAAAGTTTGTTGCCTCCATAAACTTCAGAAAATTACTATACAGCCATCTGACATTTCCCTATTTTACTTAGAAAGAAAGGACCAATAAATTAATTTTAATTTAGATTGAGATATTGTCTAACAGAATGAGTTGAAGCATCTAACATTACTGATATGGGGAAAAGTGTACTTCCCTGCATTTTTTTTTTAAAGAAAGATCTCTACATTTAATTAACATTTTTTAATATGATTTTTATAACAATATGAATCATATTTATACTTTTTCTATTGTTCAACAACAACACCTCAAATGAAAATCACATACTCCAACCCCCCCCCCCCCCCCAAAAAAAAAAAAAGAAAATTACATAGCTGCCAGCCTCAAGATTTAAAAAATAGGAGCATCTGAAGGGAAAAAATAGGAGTACCAGGGGCTAAAAAAGAAGCAGGAAAAATTTAACATCTAAAAATAAAACTCGATATCAGACTTCAATTTGTATTGCTTTACATATTTTTCCTGTTCGGTCAAAAATTAAAAAATGCATGTTTATTCAAGTCTATTTCAATTGGAGCTAAACTGTACACATTGATTATGCAAAAAAACATGAAAAATACCACAAAAATACATGTTTTAGATTGTATAGTAACATTTTAAGAGATAGACAAGTCTTCATTTCCTGAGAAGACTTTTCAACTGAATTGTCTTTTTTTTTCTGCAATGCTCCACAATTAGTTTTGGTTTTATTTTGCTACCTCCTGAAAAGTTCTTTTAAAAGTTTCATTTAATTCCTATAATTTTCGTTGATTGCATATGTAATTAAAGGTAAACAGCATACATTTGACTTCCTTATACTGTAGAGCTCAAAACTCGCGGTCGCCAGTCGCCAAATGCGACCAATTTTCACGTTTTGGCGACCATTGTTTTCATTGAAGTAGCCAATGTGGCTACCCATTTGCTAATGCTAAAACCCTTTCCCAATAAAGAAGAAAGAAATAGGAGTTAATTTTTGCGCCACCGCCACACGGAAACTAGTTTCCTCCGATTTTTACCGGAAATTGCTTACCGTGTTTGAAATTTCAATCTTTTTCCATCCTGGAATTATTACAATTATCTTGAAAGTTGTAAAGTATTTTTTGCATGCACAACCTTAAATCTGCTTATTTGTGTTTCATTTTAATAAATAAAAAGAAAAAAAGTAAAGATAGAAACAGCCAAAATCGTCACGTGCTTCGCCGAAAATTGGATTCTACGTTAGAGATTGTAATCCTTTTGCATCGGGTACAAATTTCAATTATTTTCTAAATTAGAAGATATTTTTCACACACTGCTGCCCTAAATCTGCTTATTTTGCATTTCATTTTAATAGTTTCTGGCTTTTTTTTTTTTTTAACAGTACCGATATTGAACACGTGTTTGTAAAAAATTGCGTTTATCACTATTATTGTTTCATTTATTTATTTACTTCAAATTTGATTTTAGTATTGAGAGCTATTTACTTTTTAGAAGATCCTAAATTTTAGATAAATAAGAAATTTTTAGAAAATTGTTAATTTCTTTAAAAAAAAAAACTTCTTAAAAAAAAAAAAAAATATTGAAAACTGTTAGCTAAATAAACAGTTATTGAAAAGAAGTATTATCAAAAATCATAAAATAAATAAGGAATTTTTTATAGTTTAAACATTTTACAAAATAATAATAATGATAATAATATCAATAATCAGTGCCGGATCTAGGGTGGGGCTAGCCGGTGCCCGTGCCCCGGGCGGCACTTCTGGGGGCGGAAAATTTAACTGTGAGGTACAAAAGGAAAAGAAAGAAAGAAAATGGGGGAAAAGGAGAAAGAAAGAAAAAAAAAATTAATTATGAAAAAGAATTAAAATCTTAGTTCGGCGCGCCGAGTTTATCATTGATCAGCGGTATTGCTAACAATTAACTCCGATTAATCGAATTATTTATTTGTATAAACTGTTGGAAATTCTAAAATTGAGGTTAGGGGGAAGAAAATTTCACCATGTCAAAATTTAAATTTTAAAAAGTCAAGGTTTTTTCCCCCTTGTGATAGCGAAATACGTATAAATCATGCTATGCTCAGACAATACCCAATGGTTTTTCTTTTAGAAACTTTTAAAGCATCCTTTCGGGATGAGGTGGGAGCTTGTAAGTGTTGTTTGAGAAGGCAAACACATGGCTCTTTGATATGGGCATTAGTAGAAAGGAGAGGGAGGGGAGGGACCTGCCCTCTGGATTTTTTTAAAAAAGCCCATTTTTTCCTGCATTTTTATTATTATTTTTGTGAGTAAAAGTGTTTAAATTTCAGAAAGTTTTTGCTTGCTCCTTTTCACAAAAAATTTGCTCCCCCCCCCCCCCCTAAAAAGTCTCAAAGCATCTCCCAAGGCCTCAAAATGCATCAGTTTGCATATAGTTTTCAAAATTTTCCCGCGGAGGGGTGAGGGAATCCCCCGGACCCCCTTCAACTGTCAAAATTTCATATCTCCAGTTAAGAAGGACCCTACATAAGCTCTACCCGTTAATGTTGAGCTGAAGGGTCAATGCTGTGGGAACATTAGCGAAAGTTTTATTGGTTTAACAGCAATCCCAAAAGGAAAAATACTCAAAAAAAAAAAAAGCCCACGCATGAAAGTTATATGAAAGATCAACAATAATTGGTTAGAGGGGGCGGCATTTTTAAGTTTTGCCCCGCCTCGGAAATCTTCAAGATCTGGGTACTGATAATAATGTGTGTATATAAATAGAAAAAAAGCCAAGGTAGATAATTGTTCAATCAACTTTTAGTACGAATTTAGGCATTGACAAGCAAGAAGAAAGCGAGTATTTTTACAATTCTGAGAAAAATAAGTTCCAAAAGAAGGCATTGTAGGTTACATTGAAAAAGTCCATTCATATTTTTGGTGCTAGTTTTTGCGCTGTTCGCTGTTTGGATTCTAATACATTGCATTGGCAAATATGTTATTATTACATGTATTTATTTCAAGTGTAATGATTTAACATTAGCTAAAAAATTAGTCCCTGAGGGACTAAATGTTCTTAAAATGTCTAACCTTAAAAACACCTGCGATTGTGTGCCTGAGAAGAACTACATGGTTCAGTTAAGTGTAAATGTAATTCAAACGCTCATCGCAATTGATACCAGTTTTGTGCTCTTAAAAACAATGCACAGTTAAATTTTTTTTGCAGATGTGCATTTTTTTTTTTTTTTTTTTTTTGAAGTTTGGCTACCATTTTTTGAAATTTGGCTACAATTTTGTGAGGTTTCAGTAGCCATTGGCTACCAATCAAGAATTGGAGTTTTGAGGTATATTATACTGGTACTCTGCGTTTTAAAAAAATCCCCAATGGTTAAGAAGGCAGTTCAGGCACTTTCCCAATGACAATCACAAGTTCACAACATGTTAAAAATATTCCTGTACAACATATAAGTTTTGAGAATTTTTCAATGCATACTTTGTTTTGAAGTGCAACAACAGACATCTGTTAATATTTCATTTAACAAAATAAGAATGAAGGAATTTCTTTTAAATTGATTTCATTTATTTTCTCTTCTGCTACTTGTTTTCAAATATTTTCCAAGTAATATATATTTACTCTAATAGGATCTTCAGCAGACTTCAAAATAATGTTAAAACACAAAAAACTTCTTCAACTTGAAAAACATCTTTTTTTAAAACATACAAGTGAAAAATTGCGCAGTTAAGAGCTTATTCGTTTAAAACTTTGCTCTTTTCCTAATAACAAGTAACTACCAATAAATTAACCTAACAAAAAACCAAGTTTAAAAAAGTAAACAAATTATTAAAATAAAGAATAAAGCAAGAAGATTACAGGCAGCAAGTGCTAAAATATCTGCGACTTTCAAAATAACTGAAATATTCACAGGCTGCAAAAAGATAGAAATCTCAAACGCTGCACGCACTTTTTGGAGAAGCACATGCTTGACGCTGGCGAGTTTCCAAAATATGGATTTTTAACTATATGTGTTTAAGTTATGAAAATTAATGTAGATACATGTTCTACACATCTTCTTTAAAAGTGCATTAAAAAATTGCTCTGACCTTCAAAATCAAATTTTGTAGTACAATCCCTTCAGATTAAGAATACATCGGAGCTTGGAAAATCGGATTTTCAGAGTTTACAAAAAACGAAGCACTTGGCAGCTATGAAATAATTAACAAAGCCTATTTAGAAAACGATTTTTTAATTTATAAAAGTAAGCATTGACAGAATAATTAAAACTACTTTCTTGTTCCCACTTTTACAATTTCTCAACCACAGTAACAGTTCCTTTACCCTCATAATTTTGCTATGAATGAAAATGTTGCTACGCTATCTCAGCATGCAAGGCAAGAGGTTAGTTTGAAGGCTTAGAGAAGTTACCATGAAGAAGCATTCACACAGTTGGAGGTCACCCACCATCTTGAATTGTTCGAGTTGATGCTGAAGAGCATTGGTTTGTTGATGTTGAATATAATAACTGGATTCATTAAAAGAGCTGTTACTCAGTGTCGTATTTGAACCAAGACCAGGCGAACTTGAAGGCGAAATGCTGTGTGAGACTGGAGATGTCGGAGCACTACAAGAATGGTCAGCTGGACTTGTACTTCGATATGAACCTAATGGTATCTGCAAAAGAAATGACAGATTTAATATATATTCAAACTCCATACTTAACAAAACAAAAGAGAAATGCTTTAAAAATATTCTTAACATCTTTTAACCAGCAATGCCAGCTTTTTCAAGTGGGATTCCTATTTTAAATGAAACTTGAGCAGTCAAAAGTATATGAGATCAACTAAAGAAATTCATAAAGGATAATAATAATTATTACATTTTTCTCATTGAAGTAATGCACTTTACAATATTTTTTTTCCACTTCAAAAGTTATGTTCAAACAAAAAAAAATGCCTTTTAGGGTATGATTATTTATTTAAGTTTATTCAGCCCATTCTAGAGTAGATATTTAAAATGTATTCTGTGGCTTTTTTTTCTTTTTGTAGCCTTTTGCCTATGTCACTGCCGTACAGCATTGGAAATATTGTGATATTTATAATAATATCTATATAAACATCATGATATTTTCCAATAAAAACTATAAATATTGGATATTTATCATATTGGATATATATCAACATGATATATATCATATCGATTCCCGGGCTGGGCAGGGTCGACTCAGCCTTGCATCCCTGCAGTGGGGTCGATAAAAGGAGGACCAAGCATGCTTGGCAACTAAACACTGGGGGTTCCGCGGCAGGCCCACCACTTGACCGGAACTTTGCTTCTGCACTGAGATGGGTACATTAGGCCATGCCCCCCCCCCCCCCCCCCAAAAAAAATGGGCTGGCGCGCCACCGAGTTTAGTTTTTAGTTTAGATATATATCATAAATGTTCTCAAACTTGTTAAATATTACGTTCAGGTAACTGTGCGAAACTATAACTTGCATTTTGAGGATTTTTTTATCACATAACACTAGGACATTCATTAAAAACATTATTTTCTTGCAAGTGTTACTCAAATGATTATCACACAGCTAGTTCCACCTCCTCCTTGTCTGTTATCCTTGTTGTTTATCCCCTTAAACATGGATGGTTTCTTCTTGAGCTCTAAATTTTGTAGTGTGAAATTATGATTAGAAATAATAGAATACATAACACACATTGTCCAAAGAAGAAATAATCGGGAAAATATACTTTTTTGTGTGTGATTTTTTCAAGCTGGTGCCCCAAAGCCTTGATCAATAGAAACATTTTTTACATTTAACAAATTTCTGCCTTATAATGTATTAAATTAGTTTTAGCATTAATCAGGTCATTTTATTAAATTAATTACCTGAGGTAAAGTTGGAGATGTAGGGGTTGAAGGTTCATAACCAAATATTTGAGTCGTCTTTGATGGTTGTGGTGATGGCTGTTGCTGAGGATACACTCCAAATGTTGTTTGCTGCTGAGGATAAGTTTCAAGTGAGAGAGCATTGGTATCCATGGTCAAGCCCTAATAAAATTGCAGTGAAGCAGAAAAGAACATACAGAAAAACAGAATGAAAAAGCAACTATTGAAGACAACTAAAAAGTTCAGGAAAAGAAATGCAAATCATGAAAGCTTTTGCATCAATGATCATACTAAAATAAAATTGTACTTTGATAAAGCCTTAGCAAAGCTTTGAGACAGCAAACAAAAGAAAAAAATGAGAGAGAAAGCACAGAAATGAGCAGTAACTAATTAGACCAATCAAGTATATGAGAAAATAGTTTTTTCCCCTCAAAGATGTCTACATGCAATAAACATTAATACAGTTAGAAAGCAAATGCAAAAAATGCAAATAAATGTTGCTGCTGCATTTTTCATTTTAAAACATGAAATATATTATACTGCTAGGGTGATACAGAGTCAAATGTAAACATATACTAAAAGCAGTTTTTTTTAGCTGAAAACTTGTATAAATTCATCATATTACTCTTATTTTAAAATATAAACAAAAAAAATGGGCATGACCTGCTGAAGAAAAACCAAAAATTACAGGCCAAAGCTTTTTTTTTTAGAAAGTATCACCCCTACAGTACTTCATAAAAGTTTTCAAATTTCATTTAGAAAGTAATACAGTAAAAGCACAGAAAAAGTGGACAACAGATGGAGGTAGCACAGAAGTACAAGAGATGGAAAAGTTTTGTCCAGTAAATTGTTAGTAGACAAGAAAATAAAAGCATTAACTGCACAGTATACAAATATAGCATTTAACTAAAAACTATGAACATATTTAAATTTCAAAGCAGCATTTCCAAATTCTCCCCCCTCCCCTTCAGCTTTGAGCTTGGGATGGTACAGCTTTTGTGCCAGAAGAATTTTGTCTTCAGAAGATGAGTTAAAGCTTCACCGTCTTGTTTCCTGAACTCACCATCTTCAGATTTTGACGAAATCTCTCGCATAAGGTGGGTAGTGATTTCTCTCCTAGAAATACTCCGACTTTTCCCTGATCTTCTATTGACAAAAAAAATCAAGTTTTTGCGACATTGCAAATATATTTCAGAAGGACACTAATTCAACTGGTTTTGTTTTTATACTAAAATAGGTGTAAGTAACATGGCATAGCTGCCAACATGGCGAATGAAAGTTTGGGATATTCTGCATATGAATTTTGCTTTAAAATAATCAGGAAAAATTACATATTTGGTGAGGAAATAGTGGTATGATTACTATTTATTCCCTTTGAAGGATCTCTTTCAAACAAAGATCTGCTCAGTTTAAAAAAACTCTAGGAATTATTGATATTCTATCATCTTTAATAGTACTTTTCGTGAATAAAATATTGCATCAGTAAGAAATGAAATTTAAGGACAAAAATTCATTACTTAGCTCTTTATAATTTTTCCCAAATTTTCAATTCTTTTTTTCCTTTATAATTTTTAACAATTCTTTCATTTCTTTTTAGTTCACTAAAACCAAATATTCCAAAATTCATTATCAACTGAAACTGTTACTACTGTAGTTACATTCAAATTCCCTGACTTTTCCTGGTTTTTCAAGTTATAAGTCACCTTGTGGTACCTAATGTCAACAAAATAATTTCAAACCTTGATTTCTGAGAAAATGCTGGTACAAATGCTGTACCACCATGATATTTTTTTTAGAATAATAAAATATACTTCCTTTTATTTATTCATTTATTATTTTTAATATATGTAACTAATTCTATTTGCCTTGAATAACTGTACTAAGACAATAAAGCAATGATAACAACATTGAACTTAAAAGTCTTCTAAACTATAGTGGCCACTAAAAACTGTAAAAATTTTTTGTAAAATGCTACAATTTGCAGTAATTTGTTGATGAAAGAACAAAAAACTGGGAAGGGGGAGGGATAACACATCGCTATGTGTTGCGTACATAAAAAGTGGCTTCAACTGAAAATGTCATTGACCTAAAATATATAACTGAAAAATGTATTTGTAGGCTTAATATCTGAATGTAAATTCCAGATGTAGGGAAGATATATAAGAAAATGATTTAAACTTCAAATTCTTCTTTTTAGTCAGGATAGGATATTTTGCAGACAAGTGACTAGTCACATTAATCATTTATAGGATCTTAATCATGAAATCCTTCTCGTACTTTAAAGTACTGAAAAAACACTAGCAACCCTCTTGAAAATTCATACACGATAATTTTTTGTACATCTAGCAAAATATTTGCTTTGAACAACAGATAATGCCATTGCTAAAGCAGACCTTAGTTATGCAATTTTTCCTAATAACATAATAAAGACTCTTCGTATCCCAATGTGCATCATGGTTTTTCTTTACTCTCCTCCAATCCTCCAAAAAATGATGTACAAAATGGAATTACAGTATTCAAGTTGAAAAGATATTTAGCAGATAAAAGTTTCCTTACCTATTTAACATCAGATGGATATTGAGTTTCCATCCGCCTAATGACAAGATCAAACTTGGAGATAGAAAAATATTGACTTTTATACGAGACCAATTACAGATTTTAAATTTTTTTAATCAAAATAATAATGCTTGCGAAAATTAGTTGATGGGAAAGGTCTCTTGCGAAAAGTTAATATTTACCTTAGTGTGAAAACAATATATGAGAAAGTAAATTTTGTATGTCAAATTTCAAAGTATCACATCCTGCCCCCATTTTTTGAGAAACATTTTGAGCTTCCATGTTTTAAACCATCACAATTACATGATATCTACAGGCATTCAAAAGTGAAATTTCGGGACTTTCTCATGATCTTCATGACTTTTTTGTCACTTTTCAAAAATATCGGGGGCCATACAAGATAGTGTGGGACATTGACGTTGCCTGACAGCGAATCTCCACTGTCCCCTGTATGATGGATATGTACCAGCTATCCCACTTTGATTTTTGAAATCTGTAAAGTCTATAAATTTTTTAACATCCTACAGCTTCCAAATATACATAGTGTGTTGACATCCTGGATAAGCAGAACTTTCAAGCAGTGACCAGATCGAGTTGCACATATTTTAAAGTTTGTCAGATACCGGATATCCAATGCCTTCTGGGGGAGAATGGTCCCATTGGATGGAAAATTTTCGTTACTTCATATTTTTCGTGACTTGTAGACACCCTGAATAAAGACACTGGAGAAATCAGAAATGCCAAATACTTTGCAATTCCCGATGTACAATTTTTTGGTTTTCTCATTAATTCTTATGAATAAGGAAAGAACAAAAAAAAAAAAAAAGTCACATTCTATTGCATTTTCACATAATATTTTTAAATTAAAACCACTAAGCTATTAATCCTTTTTTTAGCAAAAGTAATAGCTTTCATCAAAAAGGTGTCTTTTAAATCACCTTTGATTGCAGTCCCATCCTTACATCAAAGCTCAAATTACAAAATAGGAAAGGTAAGTGAATGTGTAGGACATTATTTAGCAATGGAAAAAATAAATAACAAAAGCACATACACAAAAACAGCAAGCATACACAAATGATAAAATAACCTCTGAAGTCCATTTGTACACAAATAATTGAACATAATTGCACTCATGTCAGGCTGAAACCTTCAGATAAATCCAATGTGAACTAAATTTATCATTTTATTACTCTCCTAATTTTGCAAATAATAGTTAGAAAACTAAATGTCACTGATTATTATCAAGAACATCATTTATGAGAAGAAAATCGTGATTATGCACAACCTTAGACTCTATTGTATTTAATTAAAATGCATAAATCTTGAATGAAGAAAAATTATTTGGTATACAAAGTACAGAAAAAAAGTAAAAGTGGCTAGTTCAGTAATTATTCTAGAAATACAATCCATCTCTGGTTCTGCTTTACCTCCATGTTCATCCAAGACCTCTGAAGATTATGTCCACTAGATTTATAACGTACTTGCTGTTGCTGCAGATTATGATGTCCATGATGTCGCGGACTACCACTACCAATGACTAAATTTGTTAAATTGTGATGATGACGTCTCCTGGAAGAAGGGGAAGGTGAAGGACCAGGACTGGAGTGCCTGCTTCCACCACCTGTACCAGAGGAAATAAGAGTTCCTCCACTTAAAGAAGTACCTACATAAAAATATATGCGATACAAAAACTTCTAAATACAGTTGAAACAATTAAGCATCAAGAAAGTTTTGTGAATGGTATACAGAAAAATGTAAAACCATCAAAGACAGTGGATTACAAATAGCAAAATCTATACATGTAATAAAATGAGGAATTTGTTTGTGGCATGCTGAGAGAAATGGTAAGGCCCAGACACATAAAATTTGGTACACAGGCTAAGTTTTACCAAGGTTGTGTACCTTAGAGCCCGATTTTTGATAAATGAATTCACAAAAAAATTAGTACATGTTTTATGTGATTTTTAGCAATTTTTACTGAAAACTAATTTTTAAATGTTGTATGTTGTGACAATGCTTTCAGGAATTACACAGCAATTTCTTGGTTTGCTTCACAAAGCAATTGTGTTAGAAATCTGTGAGCATCAACGAGCCATACAATGCAACGGCCGTATAAAAAGACAAATGGTATAAAAAGCTAATTGCTTAACAACGGGAGTTGCCTAACCATAAGGGTAGTTAATAATATAACAAATAGCTATGCAAGTGCAAGCTTTGAAGTTTAAAAAAAAGTAACATTCTATCGCATAAGTCAATCTTAATTCTGTAATAAAAAAGTATTATACTACTGTTTAATTTTATTTGTATTTTTGAAAAGCTAATAACAGTTATGAATTTTATAAAAACTACATTTTATTAATAAGAAAGAAACAATATTATGCACAACATGTAGTTTAACATAGTAAACGTATATTATTTTTGTGGAATTTGAACGGCTTTATACATAAATTTCAAACTGGAAAATCTAACCCAAAAAAATTTTTATGTCTGAAAATAAATCAAACAGTGATACAAACCTAAAATATGAGTCTGATGTTGTAGTGATGATGGGTTTAGTGAAATATTATTGGATGGAGAATGAGGTTGTTGTGACCCACATGAATTTCCTGATGACATTCCCCCTTGATCTTCTACATCCAAAGGAGTAGTAAGAGGTGGTGGAAAATGGAGATTTGTTAAATCAGGTAATGATCCTGTATTATTTTGAATTGGCACATGTACAGATCCACATTCTTCTTGGGTGGGGTAAATGCTTTAAAGTTTAAAACACAAGCATGTAAGAACAAATTTAGCAATCATAACAACAATTTTACAAAAATATATATTAGCAGACGTAAACAAAACATCTACTATCATATCAAATAATAAATATAAGTAGCAGAAATATACAGTAAGTTGTATAATAGGTGGATATGGGAAAAATCATATAAGTCGAAGTTTACTTAAATCATATTACAATGCTACAAGCAGCATATTTTTTAACAACTATCCACGAGCAAATTAGTTTTCATTAAATATGTTGAAGAATATTAGGAAAAGCAATAGTTGAAAAGAAATAATTTTCTAAGAACTCATGTTTCATACATGTATTGTAACTTGTAAGAGAATAATTATGCATTAAAAAATTAAATGAGTAAAAGTAGAAAAATTATTTTGACTTGTATGACTTTATAAAATCTTACAAATTCACCTGCAAGCAGAATTCCAATGTAGCAATGTAATAGATACTTTTGATTTCTTGCTTTGTTGATATGTTGTTTTCCTTATAAAACTTTATTATTTCTAAATATTTTATGCCTTCTTTACTGAGGTAAAATGGTCTGTCAAATTGTCAGTTATCTTTCTTTTCTGATGGAATTGAATGAAGTATCATATGCTTAGGGGGGAACAAAGATAATTTTAAGGGTTGAATAAGTTAGGGGGAAAAACATATACGAAAATAATTTTAATTTCCAACTGTCACCGAACTGTAATTGTGCATGTTAATTTTTTGTAGGGTGCATCCAGTTCATAGCATAAAAAAATGCAGATCACACTTTTAATAAACAAGAAAATGAAGGACTGCGTCTACAAGTTCACAGAATACAAGGGGATATGATAAAACAAAAACACCAATATGGCAGAAATGTGATTAAAAAAGTCTTAAATGCAATGTGATAAAAAACACTACTTTTAACATTATTAGCAAAATTACAATCAAATACAGGAGAAAATGAGAGAGAAAAAGACAAGCCTGAGAATCTGTTCACGTGATTCTGTGGGGTGGAGTTTTACTAACATCATGTCATATCATGTGACTCCTCCTTTTGTCTGATGTAACCAGAAGAAGAATTACCATATACTTGGATTTTTATGCAACTAGATTGGAGCATTTTTCTAGAAAGGCTCCCTCAAGAATTTCACGAATTGATATTTTTTAAGTCTAATTTTTAAATTTAGTTGTTGTGTTTAAGTTTAATTGTTAAATAAAACCAGTTAAAAGACAAACTAGGATTTTTAATTATTATTTTCACTACATCAATACATTTAGTTCTTGAATCAAGAATAACGCATTTTTTACAAAAACTATTATTTGCCAAGTGCCTATCATTTTTTTTTAAATGAATACTTGGTAGATACTTTTACAACTGTAATGCAAAATACACTATGTTTTCAGGTAAATTAACTTCCTTAATGTGATAATACAAATGTTTGAAACCCTAGAAATATAACAAAATATACAAAAACTGTCAACTCAATACTTACTTTATTCCTGGAACTTCACATGACTTTGGCCTTGATTGATGCAGTGGAATAAGTTGTTGCTGCAAAAAAAAAAAACAATGCACTGAAAACCAGTATAAAAAGGGTTTCACTCATTCAAACTATTAAAACTTGCAACATATTCACTTTTATTTATTATTTTATCTTTGATTTTGAATTCTTAATATCTCAAAATCTAAGGTATTTCAGCATAAATTTAATTAAAAACATAAAATCATTTTCAACATATATATTACCATAAAAACTAAGATGAACTTACTTGGAATATTTTTAATTTGAAATTAAATTACAATAGCAATTGGGTAATCAAATTTTTTTTAAGTCTTAGGATATTCAAAACTAAATATCGTAAACAGTACCTAATCGTTAAATCTAAAGAATGCACTGATGAATTTAAGAATTATATGCAAAGTTATGTAGCCATAAAATAAAACTTTTATTTTCCAAACTTAAATGTTTCTGTATTCTTTTAAACATAAAGAAAACGTAATTCAATATTATTTGTCAAAGCGTTCCCACATAACTAACTGAACAATACTCAAAAGTTAAACCTTTAATTATTTTTGAAAAATAAATTCAGAATTTAAAAGATTTTATTTCATTGCTGTTGAAAAGATAACTTTTATCTAATTGAAAGGGGGCAAATATGACACATAGAGATATGAATGTGAAGAAAGATTTAAATCTTTTATTCAATTTGATCATTTGGCAAAACATGACATTACTTTAACATTTCAAATAATTTACATCTGTAATCAATTTTAAAAAATTTTGAAAATAATTATCAGTAATATTTTTTAAAAAACTATTATTCTCATTAATTAAAAGAGAATGTGAATTGCGGTACGTGCCTAACAACATAACAATAGAATATTATAACAAGTATTTATAATCAGGGTTGCCCTATCAATGTGCAAAGTGTGCAAAGTACAAGGGCGCCAGCATCTTGGGGCGCCTCAGCGTCAGAGCAAAAAAAAAAAAAAAACAATAATCTGTGTTTCACAAAATTAATTCAACAATTCTAGTTGTCTTAACGTAAGAAGACCCAATGATAGTGACTCCTCCCAGATACTCTAGCTTTTAAGTGAAGGAACTTAGCGTCAAAATTCACTTGTGGCGATGGTACTATACCTACTGTGGTGCTTGATAAAGATAGTTAGATGGTACCAATCCCTGTGAAACGCACTAGGTTTGCAATTACCAGAAGCCAACAGTAGCCCCCATTAGAAAGAAAATAATGAGTTATTTGTTTCATGTATGTAATTATTAAAGTTTTTAAGATAAACGAAAACAATAAAATTTTACACAATTTGAATTTATAGTATTTTAGTTTGTATGATGAAAGAGGGCTAGGCGCAACTATTTTTATAAAGCCCAAGGGCGCCGGATACATTCGGGCCGGCCCTGTTTATAATCACATACATTGCATTTGGGTGTGAAATGTAAAAAAGAAAGAAATCTACATTGCTGAAAAATCAGCCCATCAAAATTAACAATTTTAATGTTTAATTCTTGAATAATATTCTAGAGTTTAAGAACAAAAAGGATTGGATTAAAATATGGAAGTGAACATTTACAAAATAATAATTTAAAAATAGTAAAAAACTTTGAACCATAAGAAAAATTTACACAATTAAAAAACAAGTATTCAATAAACTATCAATGCAAGCAAAATTTAATAGTACTTTCTTTGGATCCCAATAACTATTAAGTTGATCATTTTCCTGCAAAACCACTCCATCAACTTCTGAAAGTAAAAAAGTATCACTCATATAAAATCCAATAAAAACTAATAGCAAAAATGATGAAAAGAGTTTGAGGAATAAATTATATTAATAATTCTCAACCATTCTTGGGCAAAATTATGATTGCCCAAGAATAAAGTATATAGACAACATAACTTAAATGCAAATAGAAACAAAAGTATCTAAAAATTTTCGCAAACAAATTAAAAATATAACAGTGCAAAACCTTAAGAGAAACAGAAATCGTTTAAAACAAAGAATTGAAATAAAATCATGTGACAGTTTTGATAAAAATTGTTTAAATAGAAATGGGTGAAAAAATATTAAAAGAATACCATAAGTTCGACTGTTAGGCGGTGTGTTAGCACCATGGAAATTTTCCTGTGGATTCACAGCACTTTGGTGAAGGGCAGAATCTGAATTTGTCCTAAAATTAAATGATATAAATGCATTTTATTATTAATAATGTACAAAAATTATAGTTTTTTTAAACTTTGCTTTGTAAGAAATCCAAAAAACAAAACAGTCCCAGGGTTCTTGCTCAAAGGTGAATGAAATCTAATTCTACTCATATTACATCTCAGAGGCAAAACCTTAATGTGGCACCAAAGGAATGCCCCAATAACTTTCTTATGTGTGAGGCAGCACCAAACATTAACTTTAGCGCTATCTTGCTGCCAATGTACAGAAACATGTGCGTTCTTCAATCCACATTTATGGACAGTATACCTATTTACCACTCCACTGACATGAAAGGCGGACTCAGCAGCAAAGCAAATGCGATTTAAGTATTAAGCATGTCTTGGTTGTAAAGCCTAAACGATTTGCGCTTTATAACCATACAACCTAAGCCTTTTTATTTTATGAAGAATTCTAACCAAATGTGTTTCGACCAATTGCTGACCTCGAAGAACTGAAAACTAGGGTGTGCATTGTAACAGATGACATGTTAAAGAACACTTGGCAGGAACTGAAATACCCTTTAGACATTCTCTAAGTTACCAAAGGGATAGAATTTACCATGGTACATAGTCTTATACAAAAAAAATGTACAACAGTACTGACAATATATTTAAGGAATCATGTCCAATTTATAATAGTTTGAGCACAATAAATTTTTATAATCGGAGCAAGACTTTTGGTTCACCCTCTATATCTGATATATATATTATACAATAACAAAACAAGAAAATCTTACATGTGTAATGTAAGAAATTCAATGCAACCAAATTGCTTTGCAGGAAATGTTTCTAAACATGCTTTATAAAAATAGCAAAATTTATAAAAGTGTTTTTTTTTTCTTTCTTTCTTTGCTAGCTGTATTTCCCTTCTGTTGGCATTGTGTAAAACTGCAAATGTTTCTAAGTGTTGAAAACTGCAGTAGTAGTAGGTGGGTAAGGTAGTCAATGGCGGTGCAAGAGCAGATTTGGGTGTTGATGGACCACCCCCCCCCCCCTTAATTCCAAAAAAAAAAAAAGGGAGATTCCAGTTTTTGAGTTTTTAACAATTTTATGTAAAATATAAAATACCTTGGTCCTTATCCTTTTTATCAATAGGAAAATTTCAAATTGTTTAAAACAAATTTAAATTTTCAGCATAATTTAATACATTTTAAAATGTCTGACTTATTTGTGATTTTATTATTATTTATTTAAAACATTTTTGATGAACTGCAACATAAATTAAAAACTCAAATAAAAAAATTATTATTTAAAAACAAAAAATTTTTTTAATTAAAATAATTAATTCATATTATTACTATGAATACTAAAATTACAAAAACAGAAGACTTCTACTTTTGACCTTGCTAAATTCTCTTAAGATTGCATCATAATCTAAATTAGCTTCTGTTTCAACAGATATCAAAGCAGAAAACCTACTTTGACCCATGTGGCATTTCTTAAAAACAATGGTTACCAAAAGCTTAGAAAAAGCTTAGATCTGAAAACAATTCATAGAGGTTTAGGCGTGAGGCCCCTATGGGTGTGAGGTTTTGAGCGGTCTTCCACTTAACACATGCTTTGCACCGCCTTTGAAATTACTATATCCGTCTACATTTCTATTGATGATTTTGTAACAATATTTTATTTTGAGATTGATAACAGAGTGCATTTTTTTTTTCATTTGTTCCAAAAATGTCATCTACAGTTTCAAATGCACCCATACCTTGCAGAACAGTTTTAAGTCTAGGGACAGCACCAGGCTGAGGCAGAGGCGCTTACCTCATGGCGCAATGTCCTTAAGGGTGGCAGCTATTAGATCAACTAATAGATTTGTAATGTAGTGTATTAAGCTTCTAATGAATAAGAAAAATACATACATTCTATGGCTATTAAATGTTATTTAAATACTTCCAAACGTATTTAGGAGCAATATTTTTAGCCCCTACATGCTATACAGTATGTATATTAGGGGCTCAGAATATTGTGCTGCCTCAAGGCACCACTTATATTTGCGGCGGGCCTGGCTATGTCCAATCAATCAAACTACAGCTGCTGATGGCGGGAAAATGGTGACAATTCTAATTTAAGCGCTGTCGTTTAATAAATATAAAATGAATATCAGACGGTGTTTGCATCGAACCTAATGATTATGTGTTTTTGCATTACTTTGAAACGAAAAAAATAATCAAAATGCTAGCTTTCACAAATTTAACCCTCTCATGCATGAAAGCCTCATATCAGGTGACATAAATTGTTGCTTCAAATTTTTATGCAGATTCGTTTTTGTGCTGCAATTTTCATGTAGTCCTCCTCTAGAGACTCTAACAGTTCTTGGAAACTACAAAAAGTTTCATATGGTATTCAAGTTAGTTAACAGATTAAGATATCTTTGGGATTCCATGGGGGATTCAAGAAAGAAGAGAAAATCACAGTTTCGAATCAAATTCTGTTTATTTATTTTGAAGCGTGTATTACATTACTGGGAAGTTTGGTACTATTTTAGCTTCTTATTCCTTATGATGAATGAAGCTTGAATATTCAGTTTTGCCATGTTTGTTATTATATTGAATAAATATGGCAAAAAAGAATAAAACCTCGTCATACAAGAACACTAATTTTTGACTGCACAGGACAAAAATTCCGAAAATAAATTATTACACAACAATCCTGAGATACTAAATTAGTTTGTAGCATATGAAACTTTTTTTATAATATAAATAAATAAATGCATGCATGAGAGGGTTAAGAAAAAAATAATGAAGTATTATAAATACAGATTCTCAGTAACTTCCTCACTCACATTAGAAACATTTTGACATTCAAATTTTGCTTAGAAATGCATAAGTAGGGCTTTACTATATAAAGCTTTAAAATTACAATAAATAAAAAAAACCTACAATACACTAAACACCTTAACAATGACATAATTTTCAAGAGAACAGCAATAAAAGCACCTTTTTCATTAATCCAAAAAGATCATTTTGAAAAATGACTATTATGAATTACACAGTAAATAGTTTAGCACAATCATCCAGTATGTAAGGGAAGAAATGAATAACTTTACAGGAATAAGGAGTGAATTGCTCTTCAACTTCTTCGTGTGCTTCTTTTGAACACTCCAGTCCGTGATTTTGACAGGAGAAAGGGGGAGAGGCTAAAAACAAGTGAAAGAAATTCAAAAACAAAAAAAAAATCAAATTACCTTCTCCAATTAGTCTCAGGAGGCGGTGACAGGTAAGATGAGTTATATGGTGAGACATCAATCTAAAAAATTCATCAAAATGTGTAACATGTTTGAGCACGCAAATGCCTGCAAAATTATTGAAATAGGAAAAAATAATAGTTGAATAATTGCAGCAGTCTTAAACTCTGAACTAGAAATATCTAGTTTTATACAATTATTTGAACCTAACAAATTTTTACCTATAATAAATGAATATTATTAATTTACAGACATTCATATCATAAAAAATTCAGAAACACAAATGTTGAATTACTGGAAGATGTGAATCATTTGAGGAAAAAAACTAAGTTTTGAATTAATAAAATAATATTCTAGTTCATACATTAAGTTTAACTCACGAACTATATTGCCAGAACTTAAAAGAATCTTTGTTAATAATTTTTGAGTCTACTAGTTTTATCTACTCGTTTAAGTTACGAATAGGCTTGTTAACCTTCTCAATGGAATATTTAAGTTTCAAGGAAAAATAGAGCAGGTCATACTTTCAGAATTCCAACCAATATATTTTACTGTTATTACTATTATATACTAATTATATAATAGTAATTTCAGTTATAAACCTTAATCTCATTTTATACAAATTAAGTCCACACATAATCATTATTTTTATGCTCATAAATATAATTTTAAGTTAAAAAATAAATGTAGAAATGTGATCTATAACGTAAGCGCTTTGTTTCCGAACAGCAACGCTGCAAGTACATATGCTAATGTAAGTTAGCGTCAAGGCCGTAGCAAGAATTTTTTTTTCTTTTTTTTTTTTGGGGGGGGGGGGGGGCTAACTTTGAAACACTTATGTTGAGGAAAGCTCCAGGGAGAAATTCGGGATTTCGGGGGGGACGAGGCTAGTGGGCCCCCTTCTGGATAAGGCCTTGTTTAGCGTGACATGTGACAAAGGGGGGTAGGAGGAATGTTGAAGTGTGACATTTTGAGACAAAGTGGGAGGGACTCAACTATATTTTTAAAAAGTGTGACATCATTTATGATCAGTCTTGAAATTCAATCATTTTATATATCTTTAGTGGACACCACTTAATGTGATCCCATTGGGATGAAAATGATTTGACAGCAATAACCAAATGATAATAATAATAAACGGCAAAATTTTATTGCTGGAAAAATCCATACTTTTGCACATTAACATAAAAATACACTATCGATTTTTGCAAACAAAGTTACCTTACATGTTGTTGAAATAAAAACATATTGTTGAAATGTATTTAGCAAAAAAATCATATTAACAGGTAAAATATAATAAGAATCTGTAAATTGTTGTCTAAAAAAGAAAAGGACTCATTGTTGATTCTCTAATAATTTTATGAATTCGGTGACTTTTTTCTTGCACACATTAATGCAAAATTCGAACCGCCTTCGCCATCTGAGCAGCTAAATACCTTTTCTGACCAGTACTTTCAGAACATAATTTACAAACAGGAAAAAATAGTTTGTTTTCCCCTAGTTTTTGCTGATTTAAGAAAAATAATCTTTGTAACTTGACAACAATGAAACAAAGCTTTGATTACAAAAACCGAAGATTTTTCAATGTATTTTTATACAAAAGTACGATATTTGGCAATTTCGATAGCATTAAATGACTGATAACATTAACCGTGATCGCATAAAGCGGCATCCACTGTATATATACCCTTAATATTTAGTGAGAATTGATACATTAAAAAAATAATTAATTAATAGAATGTGCCTAATTCTAATGGTTTATTAGCTATTTAGCGAACAACAATGCACTGACATTTGTACAAAGAAAAATAAAGTAATACCCTCTTATTTTCAAATGCAAAACGGCGACTTTGATGAGGAACAGCATGACGTCCTCTTTCACGATGCACTCTATCAGCAGAAACTTCTCGACCTTGTTTCATATCCTCCAGACTATTCAAAGCACTCTAACAAAGTAATATGGGACGAATTAATTAAAATTCAATGAATCATATAACTGGTAAAAGAGAGAGCGAGAGAGAGAGAGAAAGCTAAGGGAAAGCAAAAGATATATTTTCTAGCTCAGTAACTAACCCAATACTTGGATGATGCTCTTTTGTCACAAAATCTTTCTACAGCGAACTTCTTTTTTTTCTTTTTTCTTACCAAGCTATGGTAAAATTTGTTTGGCATCCAATGCAAAACAAAATAATTAACTCTACAGCAAAAACTAGATATTGGTAGATGGTAGAACAGAATGAAACAAAATACTGTTTGCAAAATAAGTTTTGAAGTTTTATTAGAGACAATTCCAGTGCTTTTAAATTTTTTTCAGATATGAAACTAAATGTTAACTCAAGAAATAGTGAAAATATTTTTAAAAATCAAGATATATATAGCTTTTTTTCAATGTAAAGCAGAGTTTCGATACAGGATTACAATATTTATTAAACTTCCATGTTAAAAAACTAATGATTTTACATAAAAGTTAATTATATGTAAAATAATATCTATCTTTCAACAAAATCTGAAGAGATTGTTTTTATAAACTGAAAACTTGTTGTAAGAGTTTCAGAATAAGTTTAATACAAAGGAAAATGGTTTATAAGTCAAAACTTCAGAAGCCAAGTAAAAATAATATATACACAGGTTGTAAATTGTAAAAAGATAAATTTAAAAAAAAACTCCAGAAGCCACTCAATTTTCACTGGGGATTTACTTGGCTGACAATGCATGAACCAACTTGGAGCTTATTTTTCATAAATTTCCATTTATTACATCAGCAACAATATTTTTTTAAAAAAAGTAATTCAGCTAGAAACTAGGGTCCGAAAATTATATTGTCCGACATGTAAAAATTCCGATCGGGCAGGACTTCATTTTTTGTATGCTTAATACTATACGACAAATTCAAATGTTTTTATTAATATGCAATAAAACAACTTTTGGGCATGTTAAAATTTTGTTCGGGCAATTAATTTTTCAGACAAATATTCCTGGCCAGGCATTTAAAATTTTAAAGATTTTTTGAGCCCTGCTAGAAACAGTGGTTTTGCTGCTAGCACTTAAAAAACTGAAAAAGAACAGGTATAGCTTTCACAAGAGAAAGCTAATACCTACAGCTTAGATCAGTGGTCGGCAACCCGTCGATCGCGAGCCCATTTTCAGTCGATCACGGCAGCATATTGGACAGTTTATAGTTTTTTAAAAAATAAAATAACTTTTGGATTAGAAGGCGAATTTATTGTTTTTTACATTTTCAGAAAATGTTCATTAGTTGGTCAGGATATTCACCAGACCTTAAAAAACTTCCCAATAATATGGGATGTTATTCGTCGCATTAAAAATTCTCTCAGTGAGTGATAAGTGAAGAAAACAGCACTTCAAATGTGTGTTTTAGTTTTTCTTTCGTTTTGTTTTTTAACTAACTTTTTTTTTTTTTTTAAATCAAATTTTAAAAAAGTAATATATTGGTATTGTTTTGATGCGAGTTAACAGTGTTAACATAGCATTAGATTCGAAATTTTGAAGTAGGTATTTTAAAAGCATCAAAACTTGTTCTGACAAGAATTACCCTACATTTTGAAGACAAGCGCCATCTCAACATGCCTTATTAATACTGTATACCCCCCCCCCCCCCCGGCCCAGCCTCCAGTCTTCCGAGTCGATCTTTATGTTCGCCAAACTTGGAAAGTAGATCTTCAGTCAAGTTAGGTTGCTGACCACTGGCTTAGATGATAGTAAACTCATAATGACCAACCGTCTGTTCATCACATCATAAAACAATCAATGTAGTTATTTTATATGATCACCTGTCCCATATATTCATATTGTTAAAATACTTAAATTTTATCATTAGCATTGAAATGGCTTAGCGTTTCTTTGGGTACATGTTTCTAATTTAATGGTTTCAAAAATATAAGAGACCAATATTTAGTCAGTTTGTTTTAAATTTATGCCTAAGGTTTGCTAGTAATAATTACAAAGAGAATCTTAAAAATAAAACAATACCAGTAGCAAATTAATATTTCAAAAGCCATACATAAGGATGAGGTAGTAGTGGTACATATATAGTTTCAGTGCCTAATGAGAGGGGTTATACTCAGTGCTATGGGGCAGCAATAACCCTATCCCTGCCCCCCTCCCCTCCCCCTCCCCCCTGGCTATGCTGCTACAAGGTAGTACAACATTTTTATCTCTGCTTTGACATTTGAAAATCCTAAGAGATAGTTATTTCTCAGGAATTTGTGTCCTACGAAATCCTTGGTCTCAATTGTTAGCAGCAAAGTTCCAAATGACTTTTGAGAATAAAATGTTTTTGGTAAAGATGCAGTACCAAGCCAAGTTTAAGGGGATAAGAAAGCATAGAAATATAGAAGATATAAAAAAGCTTAGAATAGTTTTAATTATTAGAAGGCAATTTTTAAGTGCTGTAACTCGGCTTTCTGGAGACAATGACAACCATATCCAGGTGCTCAAATAAAATAATTCGTAAAATCTTAAACTCCAGAGCTGAAATTTAATTTTGTTCCATTAAGACTTAAATTAAATAAAGCTGTCTTAACCTTTTCTCTACAGCAAGAACTTGAGGAACAAAACAAACTGTTAGCATTCTGTGCTAGCAATTGTGCTATTATATAGCAGTTACTTTTATCCTCCCTGTTAGCACTAGGCCTTAGGGATGCCCTCCCCCAGGCACGAGGGAGTGGGGTATTGGGGTCCACGAATTTTACATGCACGTATCTCCAAGTGTACATGGTGGGTCTTCCGCGGGCATCGAACACGCAACCTTCCACACGGAAGTCCGATCTAATAACCACTAGGCTACCACGGCCATATTTAGTTTCCTAAATCAGCTTTGCAGATTTAGGAAACTAAATCTATCTCAACAAAGTGGTCATTACTAAGGGAAAACAATATTCTTAGATACTCTACTTAGGAAAGAATGGTGGCAAAAAGAGAACTTTTACTGGTACAACAGTTGTACCAGTGCCATAGGGAAAAGGTTAAAAGACTGATTTTTCTTAATATACCTAACAAAGTTATACTACAATATAAATAAAGCTTTGTATTATAAAAACCTATAACATCAAAGATAGCTGCCTTAAAAAACTGACTTATCTTGATAGGCCTATCAAGGGTATCTGTCAATACAGACTAAAACAAGACTTTGTATTAACCCTGAAATCTGTAAACTTTTAATTATCTTTAATTATTATTAGTTGCAGTCTCAGAAACATGAATAGTATCTTTTCTCTAATTTACTTTATTTTTAAATATATATATATATGGATGAAATATCACGGCTACGAGCAGCCGTTCATTTAATCAAATGTCTTTCTGTAAATCAATATTGGCCGAAATTCAAGGAATCATCTGTTTATTTGAAGCCCTAAACATGGGAAACACATTCCAAACAAAGCAAGAAGACAACACAACGTTTTATCTACACTATGTACATTTCATGAATCCCCAGAAATTCCTGCGAAATCGCTTTAAATAATCTTTGAGCTATCTGGTCACCTGATGAAGCAACTATTTTTTGATTTGCGATTCTGCAAATCCAGCTGGAGCTCACGTTATGTAATTTCTTTCTGGGGATGAAAAAAGGGACCGGCTTAAAGGAACGTATATAAAGTGCCTACAATTGTCTGTAGGTCACTTTAGTTTTGTGTTTCAAACTCGAAACTGAATTCAAAAAGGGGTTACAAAGAGTTATTTATTTATTAATGTTATGATGAGTGATGATGTAAATCCTCATTTATGTTAAAATCTTTTATTCTGATAAAGTTTTACTAGAGACCTAAGTGGTGAAACATGCAAGGAAAATTTTCCCTAAAAAACTATCCCCACATTATTGTGATGATTGGCATTCATCACAATCGATTTCAATCAATTTCTTTTAAATAACTTAACAAAATTTAAATTGCATATTGAGAAAATATACTTAAACATACAGAAGCCATAAACCTGTAGAGCAACAAATTTACCATCTGATATTTTTAGACCATTCAAATGAAAGCAATATACATTAAATTGATTAAACCAAGCCTATATTTTGATGTTAATTTCAAATCTGACTAAAAACAAGATGGCTTTAAATTTTTCAAGTAAAATTTTCTTACCATATTAAAAAATCAAGAAAAAAAATTCACTTTAAATTTTTAAAAACACAAATTTAATAATCTAATTAGTCGATTATGAAATTATACAATGAGGTAACTTATTCTTTAATGATTACTTTTGCATACCTAGAAACATGCTTAAAGTTCTCAAATTTTATAGGTAATTGTAAATTAAGTTTAAAAAAACAATTAAATAAGGACTTACCCTTTTCTTAATTTTTATATGTAAATCAAAACAGTTAAAAATTATCATAAGAATACAAAAAATTGCTTTTTAAAATTTGCTAAAAAATCATTTCTTATTTAAAAGACTAAACATAAGCCTTGTGTATATGTTCTACAAAGTTGAAACATTTTACACTGAAAAGTACAATAAGTATTGCATAGATAAGTTTTGACAAAATTAAAAACAAAACAAGAAAAAAAACAATGAAATTTTAAATGAATTTTAAAGAAAAATGTAAAAGTTTACTTTAATGACTTGTCTCGATGGTGATTAAAATTGAAAAAATTATCTAGTTATGCAAATGTGAAATATTGATGGCCTAGAAAGAAAACCTTGTATCTCAAAAAATGCAAACTTTACAGGAGAAGCAAAAAACGTACCAGTTATTTAAAAGTAATGATACTTAAAAGTTAGTACCTAAATTTGTTATATTTTATAACAGCCTGAGTAAGATTTTTTTTCGATGCTCAAGTATTATGAGATACAAATTTATCCATCCACTAATGAATATGAAATATATTTAGTGCTTTTTTTTCTTTTCTTCTTTTTTTTTTTTAAGATGCAAGATTTTATTCAAGGCCATCGATATATTTTTACATAAGTATGTTAATACAACATAACAAAGTCTGCAAAACAAATACTTAAAACTAAATTTTCTTTTATTTTTCAGCATTAATTGGTATTTTAATAACAATTTCCTTTAATAAAGAAAATGATTTTTTAACTTCATTTGAAGTCTTTGTTTTGTAATTTAAAAATAAATTATGATACAAAAGCTACATTCTTTCATTTTTCAACTGATGGTTTCTACAATAACTTTTTTAATCAAATACAAAATAGCAAAATACATTGCATAAAGCTATTTTTGAGGTTTCAGAGAGCTTCTTTTTCAATTATTAGTAGTCTAGTATGCCGAAAAAAAGTTCTGGACCTATGCTATACCATTATTTGTAGGTATCAGTCTCATTATATAGTGTAATGAGACTGATACCTACACATAAGGGGGGGGGGATGGTTATTAAAGCATCACAAAAGCTACCGTCCAATTTATATTCAAATTTGAATTTAAACACAAAATAAATCCTGCAATAACTAAGTATTGCAGTCACCATTCAAAACTTATTTTTTACAAACACAGTAGGTTCTACTTAATACAATCACAGCACATCTTAAGCATTTCACCACTCAAATACATCACTTCTAATTTTTTTTAAATCAACCCATACTATTACCTTCTTACTCTACATGACAGTTAAATCACAAACTACACATCCAATTCATATTCAAATATATTATTCAAAAAAAAAAATCTTGCAAGTTTAAGTAGTTGCAGTCACCATAATCATAGTGCAGGGTTTAATAATTTAGGAGGAGTTAGATTTTTAAAAATTTTTGATTACAAGTATAAAAATAATTTTTTCTTTACTAAAAAATTTAAAAAATGCTTTTCTAAAAACTATTTGAGAAGTTAAGACCAATTTTGAAAGTACGATAAGGCACTTTCTTTAGTTACTGTATTTTTATTCTACTAATAATGAAAGGGAAATAATATTATTATCTAAACATTTTATGCATAATTAAAAATAAAACAACTTTAGGATTTTGATTACTTTTCAAAAAACCAAAAATTTTTGTTTATTTAAGTCAAAGAGATGCTATTAAATTTGAAAGCAAAAAATAGATGTAGCTTTACAAAATGAGGGTGTCTTTATAACTCAAACAGTAAGCTTAAATAATGAGAAGATATATCTGTTAGAAAGTCAAATTTAGCTCATGACCATTTTCTTTTTTCTATTTACCAAAAGCAAATTCTTCCAGTTCAGTAGCTTTTTATTTTATTATTTTTTTATTTATTGTTCAAAATATATTTAGCATTATAGATACTGTATATATTTGTAATTAAAATTTCAAAAATATTCACAGGTTTGAAAAAATTTCATTAAGATACATTTTTAAAAATAAACTAGAAAAACATTTTTTTAAATTAATTTAAATATTTTCTCAAAAAATCTTCAATTGAAAAGAACTTTTTAAAAAATTTCAAGTGTATTACCAATAACATTTTAAACTTGTTAAATAACTTTATCCCTTGCTTGCAAATCAATTTAAAATTAATGAACTTCATGTCAATTAAACAGAAAAAATTTTCATGTTATGCAAGCACAAATAAGCAATTAAATTGCAGACAGGTTTCGGGATTGCTTGGAATCCCTTTTTCAGTTTTCTCATCTATAAGCTCCAATATTGCATTGAAAAAGGGATTCCAAGCAATCCCGAAACATATCTCTGCAATTTAATTGCTTATTTGCCCTTGCATAACATCAAAATTTTTTCTGTTTACTTGTGCACAAAGTTCCTTTATTTTATATTTATACCGATTGATTGAAAAATACAACAAAACTTGACACCAATTTGAAACAAAAATTACAATTTTCATCTAAATTTGTTTCAAACAACATTGGATTTGTTAAAGAACAAAAATAAATGATTTTAAAAGCATATTATACAAACCAAGACAGAATGAAAACACTTCGTTGCACTTTTGTAATAAGACATTAAGTTTAAATGTGCAGAGAAAAAACTTTATTTTAATGAAATGTGTTTAACGAGTGAATATTCTTTAAAACTTTAAGTATATTCATTGCTCAAAATACACTACATTTATATTTTTTACTTGGTTTGAATACATTTATTTTATATTGAGATCCACACGCGCAGCCGGGGAGGGGGGACAAAACACTCAAAATTACTTGGCCATCATACGCTCTAGAAACACAAGCAGATCCGTCATTTCAAAATTTTCTAGGGGCAAAAGGTATATTTTCTATGCATATTATAGGTAAAAAACAACAAAATACATAAGAACAAGTATAAATTCAATGTATTTCTAAAAGTCAGGAGGGGGTCAATTGACACCCCCCCCCCCCCCCGATTGCCCAAATGGGCAATCGGGGGGTTGGGGTGTTCTTCTTTTAAATTATTGGAATAAAATTTCAAAAAGGGGCCGTATTCAATATTAAAATGACTATTAACTTTTAATTTTTAAATTGAAGGACCTATATTTGACATTAAAAGGAGCTCAGCACGCTTAAATAAGTCTGTATTTGATTGCATTCTGTTAATTAGAACAGTTTATCAAGCAACAAACATGAATCTTGCCGAACACAGTGAAATAATTTTTCACATTATTGGCAAAATAAACTGGATTTGGGGGTTGCATTTTACCTTTGGATTTGTGGCACAAAGATTTTCTTCTTTATTTCACATTTTGCATCATCTTAGTTTGCTATCCTTTTAGTTGCAGCCCCGGTAGCAGAAATTGCGCAGCACGGCAGCGAGCGCTGCAGATTCATCTTGAAGCTTGCAGATTAATTAGCCACCTTAGAATTTTTTTAAATTAGATTTAAAATTAGATTAGTTCAATTTTAGATTTTATTAATTTATTTCTAAACTGAATAATTATAATATTTATTTATTGTCTGCATGCATTATTGTTATATGTCAACTATTTTAAAATGCATAGTTTGGTATTATTGATGATTAAATTTGGTTTACCATCATTCGGTGAAGCAGATAAATTTTGACTTCAGAAACTTGTGTTGCAGCTTGATACAGAAAATTCTGCTACTGGGGTTGCAGCTATATGGTCCCTTAAACGGTAGTAAGATGAATTTTTAAGTGTAGCATAAAAACTACTGCATATTTTGAGCTACAATTTTGAATACCCTTATAAAACTGCATCAAGATTAATTTTTCATCAAAATTTTATATGGTTTCAAATCATAATTTTTTCAAAAATAAATTTCATAATTCATAAAAAATATTACATAAATATTTTCGACATTGAAAACTATGTTTTTATTACTGGGTTCGCTCATATTTTTACATTTAAAAAAAACAATCTTTGCCATACCCATGGTTGTTTAGATTTAATATGCAAAAATATCAGAAAGCTTTTTTAACGTTACAAGACGTGATTTTCTCAAGTTAATTCTGAAGCAATGTGTGAACAGAATTTCACGAAAATTGGTACACAAAGTTTAATTTTGATGATGATTACAAATATACCAGAAAAAAGGGGTGGGGTGTTGTCGTTCAAAATTTTAAAGTTGATGGTAATTTTAATATGATGACTACCCCTGAAATTTTTTTTTTAAATAGAACCTTATAGAGCTATTCCTGATAAAATGACATATTTCATGTGTCTCTAGTGCAAATAGTGTCCAAATACAAAAGATTGTTTTGTTTCACCCCCTCTCCCCCCACCACCACAACCCCCCGCCCCGTATGACACTAGAACCTTGATCCATCAACGCCACACCTGTCATTTTTCTGTTTCTCTTCTTTAGTTTTAGTGGTTCAATGGTATTGTCCTGCATTCGTCGATTTTCGTATATATTGTTTGAGGTGAAGGGTTCCATATGAAAGGATCGATCAAGGTTCTATTGTACTTCATTTACGCGCTTCCCTTCCTCCTACACTAAATGTTGTACTACTCCTGAAGCACAACATTTTGTTATTCTGGCAAGATTTTTAAAATTGATAAAATCTCTGATAAAACTGATTTCTAAAACAGCTTAACTGAAATATTTTTGTCACATAATTACAACACTCAAAAACATTTTTTTAAAGCAAAAAGCATTTTCAAAAACAAAAAAAAAATAAGCAAAAGCAATTTAATGTTTAAATAAGCTGAAAGAAAATAATCCTACCCCACGAGGATAATAATAACAGCTAATATCTCTATTCTGATATTCTTGAGCAAGACACTGAAATGAAAAGATTTAAATAATAACAAATAATATTTAAATAATAATAAATTTCAACAAATTTTTGATCTTAGCAAAGCTGCAAATCAAATTTTAATTTTGCAACAAAACCCTTTTATGCATTTCAATATTTTCAGTTTAAAAAATTGATGGTTCTAAAATATTATCTTTAAAACTAACGAAAAGCAGCTTGAAACAAGTTCATATAAATGAATCCAAAAAAGGATTTTTCCTTGAGCTATCTGTTAAAATTTCAGAAAATATTTCAAAGTATCCAAAAAAGAAAAAACATAAAGTTATTGATACACAAATCATTATAATCAAATAAAAAGTTCAAAGAAGGGTAAATAGTAGCATAATGATCTCATCTTATGTATGCATGTTTCATCCCCTGTCCCTAATTACAAAACCAATATGACTGAATAAATAGTGGATTGCCATTTTAATGAAAATTGAAGCTAAACCAACGTGCAAAGTTTCAGTGATAAATCACTGAAATATACAATAAGTAATTTAACATAGTTATGTTACAGCCAAAATAGTTTATATAGGTGTGCAATTAAAAATTATAAAAAATCAATTAGCTTCTTCTATTGAAGAGAAAAATTGTATAGTTTTAATGCTATTTTCCTTAGCTTTAAAAATATACTAGTCTTCAGAAATTAAGCCTTCTGGTGGCAAGTTCAAGTTTTATTCAAGCAGCTCTATGGAATTCAAGGTCAAACTGCTGTGGTTTTTTGGCAATGTTACTGACAATTCAAATACTAATACAATGACGAATTAAATTTATGGTTTGCTATCATAATTATGTAACCATAACGATGCATGAAGCAATTTCAAAATTAACAAAATACATTCATAAAAAGGGAGTATTGAAAATCTATAAAATAAATTGCTTCAAATAAAAATCCAATTTTATTACAGCAATAAAAATGAAATACTACTGAATACCATTATAGTGCATACCTTGAGACTAGAGGTTTTGCATTTTATAGATTTTGGCAATGCATAAATCATTTTGTACATTTCGTTTTATAATAGCCAGATCTTAGTTAATTTTGGGCTTTTCTCACGCAGTGCAGAAAACCTTTAAAAAGGCTCTGTGTGACAGAATTTCTGTACTTATAAAAGGCCCCCTCTCAAATATTTTATGGCTCATCTAGTTTAAATCTGGTCCTGGAGTTTACTTCAGTAGGTGCTGTGGCACACTGAATGACCCTCAGAGAGACATGGAATGCCACAAGACCACCATTATCAAGTCTTCTTTAACTATATTTTGAGCATTTGCAATTTTAAAGATCTAATAGCACTCTACATTAATGTAACCACTGTTTTTTTTAAATTGAGCAAATGTGCAATGAGCAAGCAAGAGGTGCACTTGCCCCTACAATATACATGTACCAGGGCTGCCAAATTTTAGCCGGGCCAAAAAAGGCCAGCCGGCTTTTTTTTTGGTTTAAACCGCTTAAAAAAGGCCAGCTTTTTTAAATAAAAGTCAGCTTTTATTTTTAAAAAATTTCATATTTTTTTTTACAAAAAATTATTGAATAAAAAATTATTTTTCTATCATTTATACAATTACTTATTACTGCAATAGCAAAATACTTGAAATGAGAATGAAAATTATTTGATAGAATGATACATTACAGAAATAGCAAAGAGAAAGTGCTCCTTATTAGAAATTTATTTAGATTCAATACAATTTAAACGATTTATTTTCAAAGATTTTTACTAAGAATTCAAAAGTTCACTTGACACTACTATATGAACTAAATATTACCAACCCTTTGCCTTAATCTTTAACTAATAATCTTTTGCATATTTTAAAGCACCTTGATTTTTTTTTTACTTTTTTCAGAATCTTAACTAGTTCTCTGATCCAAATAAAAATAAAAGCTATTTGTCAAATAAATTGCAAAAAATAAAAGATGCCCATCCTGAAGCAGACCAGCTGGTCAACATTAAATTGTACTAGAATGATATTCATCTTTAAAAAATTTAATGTTATGTATATAAAAAAATTTCTTTATATAAAAGCGAGCCAACTACTCACCACAGACGACTTCTTTTAAATTTTTGCCAAGAGTATTGCTGTAGGTAAACACTAGTTTAGTTAATTCAGATTATGTAAGTAGTATTTTGTTAAAAGAAAGGAGTCACTTCAAATTACCGTTTTTCCTACTCTTCTTGCCTTGAGCAAAAGACATTTTTATTTGTAGTGTAAAATATATGATAGAAAAAATGAATGAACATAGTTCTTTATTGAAAGTTTCAGTGTTCTGAATTATTTTAAAGTAATTAAATTCTTAACCTTAAAATATCAATTTTGAGTGAGAAGTATGTACTTGAATCTGTAATAGGATAGCTTCTCATATGTATTAAGATAAGGTATTGTGCTCGACTACAGAAGAAGCTGAATTTGATTTCTCTCCCAACCTGGATTTAATTTCCTTCTCTTGTGTTGAAAAAAATAGATTCTGTATAGCTAGAATATTAGGCAAGGGTTTAATGAGAGAGTCTCACAAAATTAAGCACACAAACACGAAAATGGTAATCAGTATTGTAAAATGCATGCAGGTTGTGTGACAAAATAATTCTGAATCTAATTTTAGTAAATTAACTCCATTAAAAGAAAGATTTGAGCTTCATTTTACACAAATCAACAGTAGAAACATAAATTAACATAGTATAGGTGCAAATAGTAAATAGTATTGTGTCTAATTGAAAAAGGCCGGTCTTTTTTAATAAAAGGTGGCCAGTCTGGCCTTTTTTTAAAAAAAGTCGGCTTTTTTGCAGCCCTGGTACTACCACCACCAACATGTGGAAAGAAAGTCCCCCCCCCCCCCCCCATTGCCGTTTCCCTATTAAGTACAATTAAACTACTTTCGTTAGTTTTAAATTTGAGTTAGAACCATTTATGTACTTTTACAAGCATTTCTTCAAAATGGCACAAATATGCAAATAAGACATATCATAGATAAATATAAAATGACTGATAAAATTCTATTTTTTCTGAGGGTGCCATGAAAAATGCTAAATTTTTCCAAGGGTGCCATCACTGAAAAAAAATTGGGAAATTCGGCACTAACACATTGCTTCTCAACCTTTAGTTTCGACCCTCTTAAAAACCAAGGAAATATTCAAAAGTCATGCATCCTCTTTGCTACAAAATTTTAGTTGCACATCACTGAACTTTGCAACACTTGTGATTATAATTTCAGATATGTTATTCAATAACAGCAGGTTTCATACACAGGTCTTCTTTTTTTTTTTTTTTTTTGAGCAGGTTTCGACAGCCGTGAGGGTCGAGTTCCCAGGTTGAGAAATGATGCATTACTATGAACAAGGAACTTTTTATTTATTGGTTATTATTATAAATTCAGTTACTACAAGTTTCATGAATTCAATTACAGTTGAACCTGTCTATCTCGAATTTCAAGGGAAGGAAAAAATATTCGAGATGAAGAGGTTTTGAGATACAGAGGTTTTGATAAAACTATTAAAATTTGCAATTGAAACAAAGACTATATAATGTAGGTTAAAAATCTTCTGCCTTAGTTTTATTAAGCATTTTACTGTAATATTATACTAACTTTTTTTAACGAGTTTTATACTCGTATAAATAGCATCGACAATAAAGAAATAGTATTCAGCATACCCTTTTGCAAGTCTCTCAAAAACAAGACAAGTACTACTACTACTTTTTTTAGCAAGTACCAGAATAATAGTCTTTTAGTGTTTTTTGTTGTCTGGTTGTTTTCGACTCGATTATACTTTTGAGGGTAGCGATCACTGTAAATCCACCATGACCAAAATTTTCCTGAAATTCGAGGAAAGTTAATGTTTCAATAGCTTTCTCTGCTTCTTTTTACAGCGACTTTCGCGACATCTTTGTTTTTCTCAACCTCCTCTTCTACTTCCGAATCACCTTTCACGTTCTCTACGATTTCCGCATCAATTTTGTTAGCTGCCGAAAGGTCACTCGGCTTCGAATTCCAAAATGGCAGCAAAACCAGAATTCGGGATATGGAGGTTTTGGGGGAAAACATTTCGAGATAAACATGAAAAAATACATTGAATTTAGGGTATAAATGGAGGGAAAATATAAATTTTCGAGATAGGGAGGTTTTCGAGAAAGACAGGTTCGAGATAAACAGGTTCGACTGTATTACAAGTTTCATGAATTCAGTTACTACAAGTTCAAATATTCAGCGTGTAAATACCTTCTTCATTATAAACAAAATTGGTTTTGTCCCCTAAGATTATAAACTGGCTTGAAATCATGGAATTGATTTTTGACCAATTATTTTTTCTTTTAAGTAAAGGGGGACACATAAACTAGCGTTTACAGACTTAAAAATCATTTAATTAATAGACCCAAACCATCGAAACAAGTCATAATTCAACTTAGAAACATAAAACATTTTCAACTTATGTTGAATTATAATTGTATCTACATATAATATATACAGACCTGCAAATCAATGCTATTGTTACTGATTTGATTAACATTTGGCAAAGAACCAGCTCGATATGCTCCAAGGGACTGATTAATGTGCAAATGATGTTTTGGCCCCTGTAATAAAAATTCCAACCATATAATGAAGCAGAAAAATTAATGCAACAATTCAACATTTTGTGCTTTGAATGAAATACAACATCACTACAAAAGATAAAGTTATATGTCTTTTATGTAACAGTTTAAAATGAAATATACAATATACTACAAAAAAAAAAACTATAATATGGATTACACATTAGGAAGTAACAGATGCTTGGGTAGATAAATATCTCTTTGAATTTATCCCATGGACCAGTCACCAGTACATCTACTGTTTAACAAATTCTGGGATACAGATTTATAAAAATTTCAAAAAATAAATAAACAAATAAAATAATCATTTCAGCTATACCTGCACACCAAAACCCGAGTTTTACTGTATTTTGCATTGTTAAAAGAATTAAGGTTGCAAAAACCTTGTTTTTTCAAAAAAATACCAGGTATTAGTGGGGTTTTTTTAAAAAACTATTGGGCTTTATTGGGTTAAGTTCTCAATTTAATGAATATTTTGTTTAATTAATGTTTTGTTGCGATGTACTTTAGGTGTAAAAGGAAGAATGTTCTGACTAAGATTAAAAGAGAAATGACATTAGACTATTTTAGAGGCTACTTGCTTGGCCTGGAGCCGGGTTTGATGGCAGCTCATGAACATCCATTTAACATTTTCCATAGCATATATCCATAGCATAACCCTGGTTTTGCAGCTGTCAGAATCGCGGGGCAAGTGTACGAATGACGAGTTGATTTCGTCATTCGTACCTCCTCGAACAGGTCTAAGGAAGTTGTATTGCCATTATACAGAAGTTTGGTAAGACCTCATTTGGAGTATGCTGTTCAGTTTTGGTCTCTGTACCTAAAAAAGGATATTACCTTATTGGAAAGGATTCAAAGGAGGGCTACAAGATTGGTAGGTGAGGATTATGAGGTTAGGCTTAAAAGGCTCAATATGTATAGTCTTGAGCAAAGGAGGGTCAGAGGGGACATGATTCAGTTGTTTAAATTCATTAAAACGGGAAATGTTGATGACTACAGCTGTGTGCTGAAAGTAGAACCAGAGGTCATTGTTTTAAGCTTTTCAAATCTCAGGCTAATCTTGAAATTAGGAAAAATTACTACTTCAATAGGGTTGTAGGCAGTTGGAATAGTTTACCGGAAGAGACTGTTAATTGCAGCGGGGTAAAAACTTTTAAGAAAGCTCTTGATGTTCATTGGGGACTACTAAATTGACTAGGACCAGCCTAGCTGGGCCCTGAGCCTGTTGCTGGTCGTCACTTTTGTATTTGTATTTACTTGAACAAGATGGACGAATAACGAGTTGTATGAATAGAGAGGCGGACGAATAGTGGGGCTCCACTGTATGTAATATATATATATATATAATATTTTAAATTGTAGTACAAAAAAAAATTATGGATTTATTTTACATTAAAGTGCATTTTGTATAAACTGCAAGGACTTAAAGAAAACTTGTCTTAAAATTTTAACATTCATCAGATTATCAGAAAAATAAAATTTTTTGACCCACCTTAATCAGGTTTTATTATAATTTCTGATAATGAGGGGAATATTCTGATGACTAAACCATTTATTTTAATAACTAGCAAAGATTCTGTAACTACACTATGTCAGTAATCTTATTTTTGAAATTTAAAAGAAAAAAACATTTTGTTTTGTTTTTGCTGTAAAAAAGGATAAATTGTATTAGGTGGGGTTGTAAGTTATAGAGTGAGTCAATTTGATATAGGTGTCTTGTGTGTTCATGGTCTGTACTAAAAGTAGTCTAATTGAATTTTTCCCACCCAGACGGAGTGCTGGAGGAGGATTTGGCCCTAAAGGTCGGGTGATGGGAGGTCTTAGCATCAGAGGGTAACGGTCACCAGTTGCATCCGAGTCTTTGCAGAGTGTACATAGTAATTAATGTGAACTCCTGTCAGAGTGCTCATCTCACTCCATGAGGGCAGCATTATGCAGCCAAATTTTGCAACAAAATTGGAAAAACAGCTACTGAAGCCCTGGAACTGATCCGACGTGCTTATGGGGATGACAACATAGGCCATTCAAGCGTTTGTGACTGGAACAGGTTGTTTTGTGGAAGCAGGTTGTTTGAAGAAAGCAGGTTGAGGACGACCAAAGCTAGAGGCTGAAGATAATGTGCAATTAGTCAGACAAATAATGAATTCAGATTGACAAATAAGTGTGACGTGATAGAAAAAGAATCTAACTGGCCAAAAACAATTGTGTACAGAATTGGGTCCAAAAATTTAAGCAAAGCGCAAGGAAAACCTGTGCAAAATTGGTGCCGAATGGGTTGACCGACCATCAAAGAAGGACGTTTGATGGCATATCAAGAGCTCCTTGAGTGCTTTAGTGATGATCCAGAGTTTAAAGATCATCCTCCAAATACAGAGAAAGCAATTCAAGAGACCGTGACGAGAGAGCTCAACAGCATTCCAATGGACGCGTCTCACGAGACCTTCTAAGACAAAAAATGCGCTGACAGCGAGCGATATGTTGATATGAAAGGATCCTACTTTGAAATTTTTTAACTTGATGCACTAATAGGAGCAGTATTTTTTTTTTTATCGAACTTGTCCTACTACTTTTGGGACAGACCATGTACAATCTTGCTGTGAAGATTAAATAAGTTGCATTGAAATATACTAAAAGTTATTTATTATCATTAATTTTTCCAGTTTCAAATATAACTTTTAAAAACTTACTTTGACTGAGGGTTTCTTTGGGGGGGGGAGGTGGTTTAAGGTGGGTTTTTCCTAAGAAAAACCACCCCAGTTTTACTGGGTGGGTGGTTATTTTGCAACTCTGCAAAAGATACATACACACAGATGTAAAACAGACAAACAGCATGAGGTTTTGGGCCCAACTAGACTGTATCAATCCCAGTGAAGATCAAGAACCCCTTTTAAAACTTTTTTACATACTGTTAGAAACAGTTGCTTCCAGTAAACTATCCCCCAAATGCCTCCAACCCTCGCAAAATAGTAATTTTTCCTAATTTCAAGATGACCCTAGATCTTGCAAGTTTAATACAGCTAATATTTTCTGCAAAAACATTTGCCATTTCCTTTTTTTTCTTTTAATTCTATTATTTTCTTAAAACAAATCTATAAAACAAGCAATGAACATTTGTTTCATTTGAATCATTTTAGTGATTTTATCTTGTTTTAAACATGGAAAGAAGAACATTTTAAATACTCACTACCCTTAGTTTGTTGTGAGCTAATGTACAAAAGCAGATTTACAAAATAGCTTTAAATAATTTTTTCAAATGCTACAATATAGAGTTCGACAGAAAATTCATTAAATATGGCTTGCGCCCCCAAACTAACATCGGATTTGGCATCTCAACTTTGGCAAAAATTGCCAAATTTGACGAAATATTCCCAAGTTGTCACCAACAAAGTTGGCTGAAGGAGCTGGAATGAGTAATGCCTTCGAGAAAATAGATTAAGACGAAATAGAATTTGAGCTTAACATTGTTTTGCCAGAAGAAATGAGGAGGTACCTTTAGGAATATTGAATCGCAATCAAAAAGGAAGGTGAACAACTTGACCCTGTAACATACAAAATTTCAACCTTGCGAAAACTAGCTGTTAAAAAACAGCTAGTTTTCGGAAGGTGTGTTGGGAGTGTTGGGAGATACAATTACACATTTACCAGGCATAAAAAAAAATCCCATCAAAATAGAACGGGTGTTCACACGTACAGTACGAATGTCGAAGGGTGATGGTGAAATCACTCAAATCAAATCTAAAATGCATTACTTGATTAAAACTGGATTTTTTGCAAGAGATTAAAGATTTTATTCATTATTTTCTTTAAAAGCAGTTATGATAGCAATATTTAAACTATTCAAGCTAAAACTTTCTCTTTTTTTTTTCCCCAATAGTTAGTATAGATAAAGCAATTTTAACACTACTAGGATGCAAAAAAAAGTAGAATTTAATGTTCAAGTTTCTGTCTCAATTCTATATGCTGCACCAACTCTTTTTATGTTCTATAGTGATTCCTACTGTTATTGATTATTCTTAACCTGTAGCTTCAACTTGAACATTAAATTTGAAAAGCTATAAACAAACTTGGGAAAGGTATCAAAAATTGTGGACCGGATTTAAAAGAAAAAAATTAATGATATAGGAAAATTTCAAGAAATTAATCTGAATCGATAAATCCATGCATTTGCTATTGTATAAAGTTGACTTTCTCTCAATATTGGTTCAAAAACACATGTAAAGTAAATACTAAAAAATGATGTAGGAGGCTACCTTTTAAAATTAAAACAGGGCTAGGTGCACTTATAGTGAAAAAAGGGACCACAGCTTTAAAAAAGGTGACCAAGATAAAATATAAACTTGTGTGTGTGTCTGTTTTTATTTAAACTAAATATAACTTGAAAAAGAGCAGTTTCAACATCTTTTGAAAACTAAACCTGAATAAAAAGAGCTTTTACCCAACCTTAAAAAAAATTCATAGTTTATTCAAAAATAAGAATTTTTATACCTGTAACTATGTTCATAAATACCTTTTTCAAAACCCATAAATGGCTAAGAGTGAGAGGGACAAAAGTTATTTTTTTTAATTAATTTCTTTCTCAAATTGTTACTTATTTAAAAATATAAATGAATAAATATTTATTCAAATTGGCAGAAATTTCAAATTTTAATTTATGTTCGACATTGAATAAAATGTATTTTGCAAATGCTACTTTTTAAATATTTTTTATACTTGTTCAAGGATTAGAAAATTTCACTTGAAACAAATCTAAATTTGATATTTTATCAAAATTATTCAGACTGAAAATACTGCCTTAATCTTCTTTATCATTGTAGGAAACAAACCGTTTGATTATTCGAAATTTTTTTTGTAATTTCATGGTAGTAACAAAATCCAAGAAAAAAAAGTCCCTGACAATTTCCTGATTGAGCTCCAAAAAATTCCCTGAGTTTAGAATTTTAGTTGTGATATCAGCACAGTATCACTCTCATACATAATGATAGTATATGAGTGGCACAATCAGAAAAAATTTTTACGGAGGGGAATGCACTATTTTTTTCCCCACCTGAACTTTATGTAATTCCTTTTTGGGGGGGGGGGGGAAATAAAAAAATAATGTAATTTTCTGAGCAATATATATAATCTGCAGTACTACTGTGATATAATCCCCCCTTGGCGACATTCGAGCTAGCGCGCCAATTTGTAATGATTTTCGGTTAGCGATATCTTTTCGTTTACCCAGCGCCATCGATGTTGGCTGAGGTAATGTGTGGCAACCCTAAGTGGATTATGCAATGGGTGTTTTTAGAGTGTGATGGTTGGACTTTTAGAAAGTTCTCTTTAACTAATAGGTAGCTTTTTAGTAGTTAATTTCGTCATTGAAGTTTGTGGAGATATTTTCTGTTGATAAAGGAAGAATGTAAAGTGTTAAAGTGAATTAATTTGGTTCAATTGTTTTGTATTATGGCAAGATAAACAAATTCATATTAGTTTGTTAAGGCGCCATTTTTCGAATCTGACGGAAACGTGGTTTGTAGTTTATGCTATCTGAAGTACGAAATTGTTTTGGTTGATAAGTGCATAAGTTTGGTTAATTGTGACTAAAAGCAAAGAAAAATAAAGTGGTCATTTTCGGACCATTTTGTCGTATTGGATTGTAAGTTTGATGCTATTTAAGATTTAACATTGAAAAGCCAACTGGTTTAATGTGAGTTCTTTATTTTTGTAAGTTTATTGTCTGCTTATTTTATGTGTTTGTAAGGTTATAAAACAATGAGATTTTAATTGTTCTAAAATATTAGCTGTAATAATTAGGGGCGTTGCTAGTTTTGATAAAGTGGGTTTCCGTTAGTTTAATGTAAAATGTATTTGAAGTTTTCCGTGGAATTGCACGATATTTTTACTATGTTTTTCGTTGAATAATGCATGTCATTTTATGTAATGATAATTAATTGCAATAGTCATTATTGTGCATGAAACGAGTGTTCTTTCAACGAAGTGTTTTTATGGTATTTTTAATGTTGGTTTCCAATAGTTTAAGACAAAATGTACTTGAAGTGATGACCGTTCTTAATTTTGTTGTCTACTTTTTATGCTAGTTTTAGTGTAGGCTTCCAATAGATTGATGTAATATGTGTTTTAATTGATCAATGTCATATATTTTCTAATGGAGTCGCTTATTTTATAATTCCCACAGCTTTAATAAACATTCGTTTTGCGTTGAATTGCGCGATATTTTAATTATGTTTTTCATTAAAGAATGCATATCATTTTATTCAATAATGAATCATTGCAGTAGTTATTATTGGGCATAAATTGTGTGTTCTTTTAAGAAAGAGTTTTTATTCAACTTTGAGTGTTTGTAAAGTAAATAATTCTATTTTTCGAGTATTTATCGATCCGTTAATGTATTGAATTGCTGTTGAAAAATGCTGTACGTGCTTTACATAGTAGCGTTGATATTGTGTCTAAGATATAATTTGCAATTTTTGGTATTTTACTGTTTTTTAGTGATTTTTCTTGACATGTTTGCTATGTGTATGATGTGACATTGTTGGCAATAAAATCATCGGCAAGAGTGTTGTATTCTATTTGAAGTTGGCGACATAAAAATCTTGTTGTTGGCGACGGTTTCTTGGCGCCAACGAAAAAGTCGCCAAGGGGGAGGGGGTTATATCACAGTAGTTCCTAATCTGCCACTGCTAAGAAATTTCAGATCTAAAGTTTTTTTTTAAGAATTTAGATTCCCCCTGGCCTCTATCATTATTTAATGATTTCTTGATAAAAATATAACTATATTTTCTTAAGATACGTATTGTCTTTTTGTTAAGAAATCCCTGATTGAGCTCCAAAAATTTTCTTTTGTGATTGTGAGTTAGTTGGGGAGTGGGGGGGGGGGGGATGAAAGAAAAGAGAAATTAAGGTAATTTTCTGAATGATATAATCTACAACTGCTAAAAATTTTTAGTCTGATTTTTTTTTCTTATTTCTAATTTAAATATAGCTTTATTTTCTCAGGATTTGCTCTTCTCGAGTAAAAAATTTTTTTTTAAACAATTCAAATCATCATTCTAGATGGGGGAGAGGTCACAGGCCCTCTAGGCCTCCCCTTCTGGTTGCACCACTGCAATATCAAACCTTAACTTCGGCACACTCGGGGCCGGCGCCATGCCGAATTTCAAAAGACGACCAAAGATGGTGGGCTTACAGGACCAAAAATAGCGGATACACAGAAGCTTCAACCCTGATACACGTCTTTTTATGCAAAATTGCAATGTTTTCTTAACTCATAGACAGAAAAAGTACCTTTTTTGGCAGAAAGGGCAAAAAAAGGAAAATAGTGACTTTTTTTTTTTTTTTTTTTTAAAGTGAAAATAGTGACCAATTTTTTAAAAAGTGACTAAAAGTGACCAATGCAAAAAAAAGTGACTTGCCCCAACCCCTGTTAAAAGAGATCGTAAGATTTTTATAATCATGTACTATGTCCTTTGTGTAAAATCTCATACTGAATGGTCAGGGAACTGTAGAGGGGGGGGGGGGCAAAATTGCCTAAGTCCGTGCATATACTAATATGTATACATATTTCTGTAAAATATCATGGTAGGGGGGAGCCAAAGCCTGGTCTTGCCCCTATTGGAAAATGACCTACTTAGGTTCCTGTGAATTGTTTATACTTTTTTATCTATACCAATGTACAAAAATGCAATGAAATTCATTTCATTTATTTCAAATCTGAAGGATAAATAGTTAGTAGATTAAAACTTTTAAAATGTAATTTGTATCTAAATACTCAGAATAATTGTGTACACAAACATACATCAATTCAGAACATAGTTCTACTAACTGAAGGTTGTAAATATAATATCTTATATACTTAAAAAACATTCTAAAACATCAGTTGATTTAGAACAAACATAAAATGCTTTGTAAAATGATAATAATTGATAATATTTTTAAAATATACTTCAGTGATTTAATCAATGACTTCTTTTTTTAAAAATCTATTAATTTAAATTGTGATTTTAATCAAGCTAATTTAAATTAACAAACCCAGACTATGAATTTCAAAAAATACTCATGAATTAAATGTTAATCAAGAAATACAGCCATAATAAATGCAACATGCATGAGTTATCATATATCAAAAAACTGTTTAAAAATCACAAATCATAATACTCGAAATCATAAAATTCTTACCGATCAATATACTGCATAAATTTGATTAGTTCTTTCGAGAAACAAAAGATAAATAAATAGAAATAACAATGAAAATAGTTAAGAAAAAAAGAACTATAAATATAACAATGAAACAATATATTAAAAAAACCACTTTATGAATTGGAAAAGTGAATGAGTATGTCTTTCATATCAAGACATGACCACTGCACGTTGCACAAAATCTGAGAGATTACTAGTTCATGAAACGAAGATTGCTTAAATCTAGCTTTTGGTAAAAATGTTGTTCACATCCCTGCTTCATGATTTTTGCCAATACTGAGTGATAAAGTTGCCAATTGTTACAAACTGTTAACTGCAAACTGATTAATATCTAATTCTAACAAATTTCCAAAAATCTTGCCAAACACTGCAGGGATATAAACTGCATTTCAACTTAGCTTTTTACATAACATGTTAAATTCAAGTTAAAATTTAAATTAGAAAAAATAGACTACTAGTTTTAAAAATATAATTCATTTAAAACACAAGTTACCTTAGACTACTTGCTATGAGATTCAAAAAAAAAATACAAGAAATCAATAAAACAAATTAACTTAAATAGAACCATCCAAAATGATAGATAAAATGTATTGAATAAATATAAATAAAAAAGTTTGTAACATGCACTTATAAATAATACTAATACATAAAAGATTTCAAGAAATATTAAAAAAATCAAAGGCATGTGAAGTCAAAAACAATAAGTGTATTTGCAAACTCCCCCCCCCCCCCCCCCCCCGTAAATATCAAAATCCTGCACCAGGAATAATATTTATGTTTACAATTATGTAAATCAAATTCTTATCTGGGGGGGAAAAACTCAAAAATTCCTTTCATTGTCTGTTATTTTGGTTTTGATGCGTGTAAAACATCCAAATAGAGTTCAACGAACGAATATAAACAAAAGTTACAACATTAAAAGAAGCATTTCTTTCTGCAGCAAGGTACCACAAAATAAACAAATCACCTCAAGACATTGCAGTAAGGCATTTAAAACGGCGGCAAAATTTATGAAATAGTGCTCGCGGATTAAGAATCAACAAACAATCAGCGTAATCAATTCATGTGTTTTTTTTTTTTAATTCATGTTTTAAACGGAAATATATTAAAAGGATGTGTATGAAAGTTTAATAGTTCCTTCCCCAACACCAGAATTGAATGTTGTGACAGCATAACACTAGACATACACAAACAAAATTTGTTGTGGTGTTCGAAGGCCAATGATGAGGAAAACTTGGTTCATTACCATTTAAAGTGATATAAAGGAACTTACTCTTGTAGCTCCTATGACTTCTTTCATAATTTGCTCAAAAGCAGCCGTTTCTTCAGCTTGCTTTTGATTATGAAGAGCTATTTTCTCACTGAACTTCCTCGGATTCGCCATCACTAAGCTTTGCTAATACCTACATACTCTGCAACCCAGTAAATATGCCTCAACGTGAGAATCAATAAAAAATAAAAATACAACTGAGACGCAGTAAACAAATATGTATCCACTCGTAGTGGGTCCAAGTTAACAAGCTTGCCATGACAATACGACATCGCTTCTTTCCTCTAGCAATTTACGTGCGCAGAAAAACTCCATGATAAATTGATCAATTAAATAAGAATTTATTTTTAAAAATATAAAATGAAAATCCGATTTCTCGGAAGAAAAACTTAAAATGTTTCTTCAAATGTTGTTCTTTTTTGAAAACTTATGAAAAATCTTTAAAACAATACTCTTCTGAAGAAATTCTACCAGTTTTTAAAAATGTGTAACTATTATTGCAAAATTTAAATTTTGGACAAATTAAAAGTGCTTTTTTCGAGCTGTACTAAGGGTTTGTGTTTTCAATTAAAATTTTGAACAGTTTTATTGCTATTATTTTGCCTCTGTAGATTTTGTAGAATCTAATTAAAATTAAGAAAAACTAGAAAATGGAGGAAGTGCGCAACAAAAAAAAAGAAGTAGGATTTCCAAATATAAAAAAAAGTCATATTATTCTAATAGAAAACCATGTCTAATATCTGATGAGTCATATTTTAATATCTGATTAATTCCTACATCTGTTGACACGCTGTTGGTTTTTAGTACTCTATGATTTTGGTAAATGATAGAAAGATGGAGTAAAGGGTTGAATTATTTGCAACAATAAAGAATGTATAATAATAATAATGTGAAACATTAACATTAATCTCATATATTTTGCCGTCGTATATTTCCTGTCGTATTTTTAAATCGCAGTTTCATTAAGAACAGGGACTGCAACCTTCAAATCCCAACGACAGCAGTCCCTAAAAATAGGCCCGTGGGCGATATCAGGGGAGGGGGGTCAATTGACCCGCCACCGTGACTTTCGGAAGTACAATGTACTTATACATGTGTGTACAGAAGCGTGACCGTCACGATAGAATATGAAAAATAATCTGTAATAAAACATCCACGGACTAGAGTTCCTAAAAACTCCGATTAAGACAGATCTTAGGATAAATCGAAAAATTCGCATTAGAATAAAAGGCATAATACACCTAAAAAATTCCATAACTGTAAAAGGCATCACTTTAGGAAAAAAAGACCTTCATGGTAATAAAACGGACAACAGTCCCAAAAAATTCTCGTTGGAATAACAGCAGCAGTCCATAGGAATTTCCAAATTTTGTGTGACAACGGACTGTTTAATTCGTCTGCGGCGAGAGTTTACCTTCGGCAATTTTGGCGTTATAACTTATAACGAATCACAATTTCTAAAGTATTAAGAACAAACAGTCTCTGAGAGTTCCAGTTACAAAGATAGCCGCCTAAAACTCTCCGTTTGAATAAGGACAAAACATGTTAATTATCGTTTGCAGTTTTCCGCCCTCCCCCCCTTCTCAGAATAAGGACAACACTTCCTAAAAGGGGAACCTGAAAACTCTCCCATATGCATAACACAAACAATCCCTTTTAAAATCTCCATCAAAATAAGTATTAACATTAAGTATCATATAAAGAAAAAAGGCATAAGAATTCTTAATTAGAATTAAGACAATTCTAAAATCCTAAGGAGCAGTAGGCATTGGCGTCGTCGCGGTAAAGGCGCGCCTCGGGTCGCTGGGTCCGAGGATCGAGGCTGGCGGTGTCGGTAGATTTTCAAGATGAAGGAAATCGTCTGCGCCAATGTCATATGATTTTTTGGCTTGGATACCCTCGGCTAAATTAAGTTCAGTGGACATTTCGCACCAACAGAGTCCGGGTGCTCACCCTTTCAAGTGGAGAAACCGGACGTCAAAATTCTCATGCGGCGATGGTACCACACTCATTGTGGTGCCGCTGAAAGAGATGGTACCAATCTCTCGGGAACGGACTAGGAGGTGACCAGCAACCCATTAAAAATAAAAAATCCCTAAGGAAGTTGCATTAGACTAAAAAAAAAAAAATATCTGCATTATAATTAGGACACTGTCCCCAAAGATTCCCATTCGAATAAGGAAAACAAGTCCCTAAAAGTACCCATTAGAATAACAACTACAGTTTCTAAAAATCGCCATTGTAATAAGAACAACATTTCTCAAAAATCTTCATAAATTCATTCACTTGAGAGTTTTACCTGTTGGAGGCAGAAATATGAAAGGATTACCAATAAAATAATAAAACACGTTATCCCTCTCCTCCTCACTTTGTAGCTAATTTATTTCAAGTCAAGAAGGTTTTTGACTGCATAAACTCAAAACTGAGGACTGCGAGCTGCGAGCATTGCCTAGCCCAACCGCCGAAGGCATTTGTAATTGCATAATAGCTATAGAATATAAGTATTCAGAATAAAATTATTTGTCCTCAGCTGTTTTCATGATAGTTTCTGAATAACACAAACTACAGACGCATTTATGAAGTAAAATACTTTTTATGAAAATATACATACCAACCGCCGAAGGCGGTCTTCAAGTGGGAGCGAAGCACTTAGACAGCAGAGCGAGCTCTACGGTTGGCGAACAAAGTGGGCGGAACCCCTTAAGTTTAAATGCGCTTCAATGAAATATATTAAATATTTTTTAAAAAAAAATAGCAGCTTTGAAAAAAAAGAAAAAGAAAAGCACCATTCGTGCCATCTGCCTACAACGGTTACGATTAGCAGTTATAAAACATTGAGAATATATTTTTTCAAGGAGACACTTTGCTCAGTTTGAAATAAGAAAGATAATGACACAAAAGAATAATCCAATTTAAGGTCTAAGCTTATTCTAAACTTTTAAATGTTTATTTTTTTCTCCATTGTGGCTGGATGTTACCTTTGGATGGGTGATGACACCGGGGTTCCCACTTTGCTACGTCACTGATGCAACTCATTCAGTTTTACGCTGAAAACGGAACGTCCACGACTGATATATTTATTAGCCAGTGGTTAATAAGTATCGACATTCTGTAATACAGGGTGGTTGTAGTTAAACATTTCCCTATTTAGAGCATCCTACAACTGAAACCGTTCAAGGAATCGACACCAAAATTAGTATGCGGACTATTACAAGATGCTGTAAAGGAATCGAGGGGGGACAAAGGGAAATAAAATCGCGAAATGCCATTATAATGGACGTCCATCCCTTCAGTATTGAAATAGAGGGCCGTTGTGGCCTAGTGTTTAGAGCGTCGGACTTCCACCTGGAAGGTCGTGCATTCGATACCCGCTGAAGACCACCCATGTACACTTGGGGATACGTGCGTGCAAAATCAGTGGACCCCACTACCTCGCCCCGTTTGCAAGCAATCCTAATTCCTAATTATACCAATCCTAATTATTCTGTATTGGTCATTTCCTATGTTAAAATCCCGTTATAAGGCTACAAGCGCCCATTTTTGGAACTTTTCTCTCTCCTCCTGCTATTCCTTGAGCGCAACCTCACGTACATTTTGATACCTTTTTTGGGAAGGGACGCCTAAATTGGGGAAGTTTTATTGCAATCACCCTGTGAAATTTGTGTGTGCTGCTTTTTTCGGATGATTGTCCGAATCTTCAGCCTTTGGTGTAGTGAACTGCTATAATTTTCTTATAGCAGTGCACTACATCAAAGGTTGAAAGTTCGGACAGTCATTCAGAATAAAAGAAATGATTATTTCAATTCGCAAACTGAAAATTAAATTCTGGACTGAAAAAAAAAAAAATCTTTTCCAGTCGATAATAATTTTCTTGCAACGAGTATCAACTTTTTTTCCTCTTTTTTATTAGCAGCAGATATGTGCTCATTAATTCCAAAAATGTAAATCTTGAAATAAATGAATGAAGAGCGATAATCGGTAAGAATTGCGCAAAATTTTCCCGAATCGGTTTGCTAGCATTTGTAATTGCATAATAGCTATAGAATATAAGTATTCAGAATAAAATTATTTGTCCTCAGCTGTTTTCATGATAGTTTCTGAATAACACAAATTACAGACGCATTTATGAAGTAAAATACTTTTTATGAAAATATACATGACATTATAAGAAAAAGAGATAGGTAAGTCAATAGGTTAAATTTAAAAAAATACTTCGGACAGCGCACTGAAGATAAGAAAATGCCCAAGAAGGGATAAATTCGGGAAAAAGGAATCGAAATGCAGCAAATTTATGAAAATGGCGAGGATATGACTTAAAAACGTTCCGCAAGTTTCATGTTTGCAGTTACCCCAAAGATTAAACCAATTTAAAAGCAACAAAAAGTTACTATCAAGGTTTTCAATTTAAAATTAGGGACTTTTAAAGGAATTTCAAAAGATTTTTTTAAAAATATTTTATTGCACAATGCAATGCAACACCAATCTTCTTGACGAAAATTCTGGTCAAAAATTCTTAAATCGAACGCATATTGAAAAACTCCAGGAGTTTAAGAAACATTTTTAGAGAGGCTTTGTAGTGGCATAAACAGATGTATGTAACAGTTTTACAGCAGGAGAAATCACTTTTTATATCAACTTCTGAATTTTTTGTAGCAAAGCCAAATGAACTTTTTGTCATTATCTAGTAATTTTGTAGAAAAAAAAGACGAACGAAAAAAAAAAGAAACCGAATGTTTAATATTGTTAAAAAATCATTGAAACCACACACGTTTCAACACATCAAAAACGAGAATGCATATAGTATTGCGATTATATAGGGGGTACCCTCAGGGGGAGGGGTCATGGCACAGACTGCGCCATTGAAATTTGAGGGGAGGAGAGGGTTGGTCGACTGTTCGGCCGATTTGAGGGGGGTTGAGCACCCCTGTATATAATATTGAAGTAAATGACAATATTAAAAGACACATAAATCAATGAATCATGAAAAATATATTTTATCTCGGATATTTGAGAATAATTACAGAATTATATTAGTGTGCAATGATCATAGGATTTAAGGGGCAATTATAGAGCAACCATATGTATTTGGAAAGAACTGTAATAAAAATTTACGACTTGATCAAAATATTTTTTAAGGAATTTGCAGAAAAAAATTGACGTGTTAATGAGTAGCGCCACTACGGGGGGAAGGGGGGAGGGGAATAAAATAAGATAAAGGGTTTTTGGAAAACACATCAATCTAGTAGATTTTTAATAATTTTTTATCTAGACCAAGCAGTTTAGAAAGATGACAGAACATATCTTGATAACTAAGTAATAAATTTTAACATAACTTGGCTAGATAGACCCTTTAAAAATTTCATAAGTTGATTATAGATAAAGAAAAAAAAATCAAAAAGAAAGAAAGAAGATGGAAGATGCAATGAATTCAACAAACAAAAAGAGTAACGTTAAAGTAAAATTTATTGTTTGTCATAGAAATTTAGCGTGGTAGAACCTAAAATGCTGTTATGAATTTTGAAATGGATGTTTTTCAAGGCCAAATAAATTTACTACAGGAAAAAAGAATTTACCAAATCACCTTATTAAACCATCTCAATGCAGTGCAGCTTATTTTTTATTAAAAAATCTCAAATGTAAAACTCAAAAGTTGTTATATGTTAACATTTTGAAGAAAACTTTTTAGTTTTTAAAAACTTGTTTTCTAGAGAAATCTTGTGTGAAAATTAATTTTTTAGTAAGACACTTAATTCAGAAAAAATCTTCACAAGTGGAACTTATAATTTGGAAAAAAAAATATTCAAAAAAACTTATAAAAAAAAGTGGTTGTACTTGTAGGAAAATAAAGCTTGGTTGATGTTATGGAATGTTATAAAGCAAGAGATTAAAAACAAAGCTTCATAATATTTTTCTATATTATTAATTTAATAATTTAATTTTTTATATTAACTATGCATTTTCAGACATACATCTATTGCTCTATACATGAACATATGAAGATATAGTTAATCCAGGAAAGTGCAGACATCACAGACTTATAAAAATTACTCTAGAAGATGGGGGGATATTTCGATTCAAAAAGAAAATTGAAGTGAAATGCAAAACTCCTATTCTTAGAAAAGGATTGTTAGAAAAGAATTGTAAAAGATTTTTAAAATGTAGAAAATTTTCATTTAAAAAGACAATTATTTTAGATATGTTTTTTAGGATGTAAAATAAATCATTTTTACTTGAATGTGTCAGTTGAAAGTTAAAGGGGAAAGAGTGCAGAAAATTAAAATAAATATCACATAAAGGAATGAATCAATGATCAATATTTTTAAATCCTTGGCATTGAATGACGAACTGTACTCGCATAAGTTGTTATGGCATATAAATCGTATGGCAAGCTCAACTCACAAATCAGTTAGTGCACCATAAAACGGTATTTAGTTCAACTTCTAACTAATAGGTGGCTATTAAATGTACTCTTAAACAAAGCAGTCCATAACGATAGATATTTCTATAATTCTTTGAAAAGCATTTCCCAAATTCGAAATATTTTACCATGTAGAAATATATAACTTCTCGTCGGATTGAATTTTGACACTTTCTGCTAGTTTTTTTATAATCAAAGTATTAGGAAACAATGAGCATAAACCTAGTTAATATTACTCATGTACAGAAGTTTTTCAAGAAAATTTTTCCATTTTTTTTATCCTTAGTTCTAGCACAGCAGAGATGCTTAACAAGAATTGGGAGTAAGTTAAATCTGCAGTAAAAGTAGCAGAAAAACTTTTCGATGTACAAAATTTAAAAAATATACTTAATACGTGTGTTCTTAGGTTAAAAGGACTTTTTTTATAAATGCAAAAAGTCGAGTTTTGCGATACAAAGGAGATCCTTGTAACCCCAAAATCTGTATACAATATACTACTCGACCCATGCAGAATTTTGCACTAATTTGGGAGAAAAGACATTATGAAGAAGAAGAGAAAAAAAAAGGGGTGTTGGTACGTAAAAAACATGTAATTGAACACATCAGTACAAATAGATGTTAAATTTCCCCCCCTCTATTTAGATATTCAAAATAATAAAATAATCACGATAATGATCATTGTTTTTATTGTTAGTATGCATAGTGTTAAAATACAATAACGAAACAGTTTCATTACTTAAAATATAATCACTGTTGGTTGGTTAGACTACACATTCATAATATAAATAAATGTGTAGAGCCTAAAGATTGAAAAAGTTAAATCCACAGATGCAGCTAAAACTGTCCAATTTGCTACACAAAAAAAACAAAAGAGTTTCTTGTTTGCTTACTTGATAACAGATGGCGACAGCATACACAACACCCATTTGGCATCCATTAAGGGAACTCCTCTCGGATGATTTTAAATATCAAATTTAAGAGAATCAGTACATTTTTAGACCGTGCGTCTGTTTTTCGTCATTAGCCAGCATGGTATGCTTTAAAATGAGGGATAAATCATGAAATTTGATAAGGAATTAGGAAGATCTCGCGGAGCGGCTGAAAAATAGGCCAGAGAAATAATATATAAAGATTTTGTAATTTTCGTGAATTAACCATTTTTCGCTCACATTTAGTTTCTATACTAAGGTAAAAGTTTTGTATTTGCCTGGCAAATATTTTTTGTTGAAAATTTTACTTTAATGAAGAGATGGAATGTCACCAAAAGGTATCATTCTTTTTTACAAAAATCACATAGTGCTTGCTACATTTGATAAAATCTACGAAAGAAATTGATGCAATTTTGATATCTAAGATCAAGAATTGTCCATAACACACAAGAGTGGAAAAAAAGTGAATGTTGCAAGTGAAACTATTATCTTTGGTTTGCATTACTACACAATTGAAATTCTAATGGCTGTTCCTTCTTGCATGCTGCAAAAGTTTAAAATAATAAACTTTATGAAAAAAAATATCTTGAAATAAAAATGAAAATAATCAATTAATTAATAAGCAGAGCTGTCTGAGGAAGTATTTTACAAACAACAACAATATAAAACACAAGAGTTTTGTCACTGGTTTATTTTAAAACTCATCGACAAGTGTGACTAGGTAAACAGCTTCATAGTTTTGTTACAACAGTTTTGTTCGAAGCACCCTTTGCTCTTGAAGCTACATTAATATTATTCCAACAGGTACAAATAACTTTACAGATTAGCAATTTACAAGATACAATAGTGTACATATACAGTGCTTTTTTTCCAGCTGGTATGAGTAATGATTAATACCAAAAGAATATTAATGAAATGTACAAGCATGCTAGTAAAATAATGAGAACATGTATTAAACCAGAAACAACTATTAGTAAACTTTAATCAGAAAAAAGCACTGCATAAATACATACACATTCAAGAATGTAAAACACAATTCTTTAAACTACACAATGAATCACATAGAGATGAATACAAAACAAAAACTGCTAATTACATTACCAAAGTTTATGGACACCAGAAAATATTAACATCTAATAAACATGCCGTATAAAATACAAAGATCTAAAAGATAGTTTTGAAAAATGAGATTTCTCATGCATGAATATGAATATTTTCATCCCTATGAGGCATATAATACATTTAAGTCATACTAATGACATCTAAAACAGTTTAAGTTAGAAAAGTATAAAAAGATAAAAAATTGCAGTTATTGCACTTTCTACATTGTTAAATACATACTAATTAAAGATAAAAAAGATAAAGAAGAGGTATTTTGCTATGCACCATACAAAATTTTAGAAAAGAAATTTGTGGACTGACATAATATGCCATTTTGGACGAAAGTCTTATTGTGATTATCTAGTTATATGGTTCAAGGCAAAATGCTTTTTTATAATAATTAGAAAAGAAAATTTTAAAAAGGAATGAATAATAAATACATATTTCAATGGAACGAAAAATGCTTTGAATTATAATTTAATAACTGCTTAAAGAAATGATGAAAAATACTTAAAACACATCACAAACATAAAAAGAATAAACATATCATAATAATCTTGCCAAGATTACTATTTTTGGGAGGTTGTATGGAATAGTTCAGTGATGGGGAAACTACGGCCCGCGGGCCAAATCCGGCCCGCGGAAAGGTTTAATCCGGCCCGTTTAAGAGTGCCGTCATGAGAATGTTTGAACGCGTTCTTACTTCGTAATGTGACGACCCGCATAAAAACTGCCTGCGGCGATATCCAAAACACAATAGTAAACATTTCAGGACTTTAGAAAAATGGAACCAGGGTTTAGTATTTTTGCGACCCCATTCAATGTTAATTACGAAGAAGTTGATGCAAAATTTCAACTTGAGTTAATACAACTGAACTGTAATACTCTCCTGAAACACACTTTTCATACAGTACCATTACTAGAATTTTATAAAAATTTAAGTCCAGATAATTTCCCAAATCTAATTACTCATGCAATGAAGATAATGACAATGTTCGGCTCATCTTATATATGCGAACAAATCTTTTCAATAATGAAGCTTAGGAAAACTTCTTTAAGAAACAGAATTACGGATGAGCACCTTTTATCAGTTTTACGAATCTCTGCTTCGCAAATGGGACCGGACTATGATGAAATTTTGATGAAACAGTCTCAATTTCATTTTTCTCGTGCACCATCAACCAGTAATGACACCAGAAAATAAAGTGATAATACTTCACATCAAGAACTACACTAAATTCATTTTATATTTTGTGCTTATAATTTTCTTACCTTTTGCTTTTTTACTATTAAAATAATAAGTGTATGTAATAATATATGTATATGTTTATAGAACACATAAATTTTTTAACGATTAAGCATTATTCTTTGGCCCGCTACGATTGTCTAGTTATTACAAATGGCCCGTCTTAAAAAAAGTTTCCCCACCACTGGAATAGTTGATTATACTGAACAGTTCAAAAAGGTAACTTTCATTCAAATGGGAAAAAAAAGTCATTGTATTGCACAATCATTAAATTAAGGACATTTACATCATTTTTATAATAAAAAATATAGCTCAATTTGGCAAATATATAAAATAAAAAAAGCTTGGCCATTGTTCCTTTCACATTTTCCAGAAAATGATTTAGATAGCACAATAATTTCAACTTTTAAGAGGAGAGAGGGGAGGGGGATGTGTGCTGTTTTTGTAATATTAGTCAATGTAGTGGAATGACAACTAAAATTTAGTTACATGCATGTACTAATTGGTATTTATTTTTTGACATTTATTCAGTGTTTAAAAACATGAAGAACAATCAAACAAACCATGAACAATCAAAAATACACTTAGCATTGAATAGGAATTCACACAAGACAGTAAAATTAAAGAAATAAGCAATCTTTTGTGTTTTCCAGCATAACTTAATGAAGTTTAAAAATTAAAGGCAATTATTTTATAAACAGCAAAATAAAAAAATAAGTGTTTAAAAACACGAAGAACAATCAAATGAACCGTGAACAATTAAAAATACTCAGTATTGAATAGGAATTCTCACAAGACAGTAAAATTGCAGAAATAAGCAATCTTTTGTATTTTCCTGCATAATTTAATGAAGTCTAAAAATAAAATACAATTATTTTATAAACATCCTAATAAAAAAATTCAATTTCTCTAGCACGGGGGGGGGGGGGGGGGGGGGGGGGCACAGAAAATTTGCATGTAAGAAAATAGTCTAAAAAAATAGAAAACCAAATTAGTAAATATTAATCTTTCACGTTTGCTTTAAACATATCTTATCACTCTGAATATGGTATAATAGACGCAAGTTCTTTTTTTCTTTCCTTTTACTTACCATGTTTACATCTTTTTAAACTATATTCTTGTTGCTTTATTATAAGGTACATAATGCAAACTTTAAATACACAGTATATAAAAATAATGGATAACACAGAAATTTGTAAATCACATTAAGATTTGTACACACATTAAAAGCAGGGTTGGCTAGATTGGACTAAATGGGTTTTTCAAAAGAAAAAACATAATTTTGCCCACATTTGGGATTTTTCAAATTTTTAAGAAGTTTTAAACAAAATAAATTAAACAAAATGGTTGAACAATTTACCCCCCCCCCCCCATTTGTTCTTTACTGCAGACAATTATCATTAAAAAAAAATTGTCATGCTTTTTCAGTTTTAATAGCCTTTACAAATGCAATGTACTTTAATTTTATTCAAATACACCTATGTACTTACATCTAATGTCTTAAAAGAAAGAAATTAAAATAATAGGAGAGAAAATAAAGGTTTTAAAAGAAAAACATATTTTGTTTTTTACTATAACTGCTCACGATCTAGAAATAATTCAAAATACCTTGTTTAAGTCATGCCATGTACAATGTACAGCAGGTTTGCAGATTTGTATTGAAATCTATACTATTCAAAAAGCTTCGATCCGACTTATTTTCAGCCAAACCAGGGGATATCACAAATCTCAGATAAACAAAAGACTACTTTTCTGCATTTTTTTTTTTTTTTTTTTTTGAGAATTTGTATAAATTAAATTATTTTCTGAAAAATAAAACTTTACTCAAGTCTTCCCTGGAAAAAAACCCCCACCTTTTCCTGAAAAAACCCAAGTGTTGGCTGGGTTTTTTCATTTTTTTGAAAAAACCCAATAAACTTCTGAGGTTTTGGCCAACCCTGATTAAAAGTCATGATTGATAAAGCACCTATTTTATTGAATCAGTTTTATCCCATCCAAATTTGAAATCATATTCATAGTTATTTTTTCAAAAATAATCATCTAATTTAAAGGATTTTATAAATGTAAATTTTGATTTGATTCCATTTGCGTACACATCATTCATGTGCTTAAATTGAAACAAGAAAATTAATAACACTCAAACATAAAGCATTTACACGAACATATACTTACAAAAATCTACATGCTTTTGTAAAAAGCAAGTAATACAACGAACAGAATTCTACATACCGTAAATGAATGTATTAATTGTGTATAAAAATAATCAAAAAATAAATATTTTTCACGCAAAAATATTAGCAAAGGAACAAACATCAAACTGTTTAACACGTTTAACGAGAACACTGCGTAGTATTTAAAATTTACCCTCAAAAATTCTTGAAATTTCAGAAATGGAAAGATAATACATTAAGATGAAAGAGATGAAGAGATTAAGATGATCATTGTACACAAAATATGTTTATATATATATGATCATACATTTAAAATAGTGTAATTTTTTTTTTTGATAATATATAACTTAATTTTATATAATAGAAAACGAAGCACATAAACATTTTTGATTTTCGTTATAACAAATCTTAAATGTTGGTATATTTACAAAATCTTAAAAAATAGGAGACAAATAATGTGCACACCAACACATATTCGATACAAAAGAAGGAATTTTTTAAAATTTCAAAAACAAAAATTTTACTTAATGCTTATCAAAAAAACAAAAAACACCATTTATTGAATAGACCAATTCATAACACTTGAAAATACTGCAATTGATTGAAACATCGAAAATTAATTTTTGCAATATTTAAACATTTATCACCCTTTTATTTTGATTAACAATATAAGATTAGTAAGAACTTCTGCCTAAATCAAAAGATTTTGATCTTTAGAGTTAAAATAAAGATTTTTTTGAAAATTTGGAAACATTTAAGTCTTGAAAACATTTAAGGCTTAAGAACTTTTAATTTTCTGTTTAAAAGCTTTGAAATGCTATTTGACTTTATCTTTGCATCTTTGTTTGCTTGTCTAGAAGCTTGATTTGTGTAAAGTATACTTTGTGAAATGAACTAAGCATATATAAACAAGGAATTAGGAGAGCAAAAGCTGTCAGGGGGAGTAACGCACAGGTTTTTGAAATAATAAATAAACTAACATTTCAAGTACCAATTTCAAAGGAAAAAGAAGCTAGTTTTGCAATAAAACAAGATATTTATCCCCATCCAGCAAATACATTAGCATAAAAAAGAGCAAGGGATTCTCATAAAGTAAAGCATATTGTACCCAGAGTCTGGATACAAATCCAAGCAAGGGCATGAATGTTACCAATCAGTTTAACACTTCTGATCATGTTCTAGTGCTTTTGGCGCATACTTTAAGGAACTTCATGCTCTGCCTGCCTAAGAAAACATGAGTGCACAAGATGGTCTGTCAAAACTAAAGTACCCAGTCTGGAGGAAATTACCTTTCATTGTTAGAAATTTAACACATGCTTTTTTGGGCACCTACTTGAGTTTTAAAGGAAAAATAAACACAAAAAAGTTCTTTTTTTCTTTTTGAAGGACTTTGTTAGAAATTTTGCAAAAAATACTAACTTTACTGACTAAATTTCTACAATACTGACCAGACCGAAAAATAGACTTTTAGTGACTTATACTGACCAGTTTTACGCCCTGAAACAGGTTGATTTTTAAGTGTATGTTCGCAGTGGAATGAATCCTCAAAAGCTTATCTAGTAACTACAATGGGTGCAGTGGTAAAGTGCTGGTCTTGTACGCCCAAGTTCGCAGGTTCAAAACAGGTCACCAAATGAGTGGATTTTTAATTTTCAGAAAATTATCAGTGTCCACGTTGTACGGTTATGTGGCAAGTTACAGATCCCTGGAGTATCCGTTTGGCTTGGATACTCTTGGGTGAATTAAATTCCTAGTGCAGTTTTGTATCGTTAGAACCCAAGTTCCTCCATCTAGTGGGAAACTAGTAAAATTCTCAAGTGGGAATGGCATCTGCTGATAGTAGTGTCAAATGAAAGAATCGTTGCCAGTCCGTACGAAATGCACTAGGTGTGCAAATGATGAGGAAACAATATGCAGCTACAATAAAAACCACAAACATTTAGCAGTGCTAATGTTAGAAATGTATGCACTTTCAAATGTAAGCAAGTCTGACTTGTACTTCGCGATGACCAGTTGCTGACTGCTCAGCTCTGGTATGCGGTTGGATGTCAAACCCATAAGCAATATGCTTATGTCTTGGATACCTTTTAGTGTTCTGCAACACACCTTCAGTGCATTGAAATGTTCTGAACTGATACAGATATATATTTGTATCAGTGGTGTATGCTGAGTTCCAAGCGGGGAGGGAGGGGGGGAGGGACAAATATTTATATCACTCACTAGATATTCAAGGAGTATGTGCAAATGCATGGTGGCGGTCGAGGTTTTTCCAGGTGGTTGTACAAAAGTAGCTATATTGTATTGCTAATTTATTTGTGACTTGCACATAAGATCTACAGAATAAGAATTAGGAATATTCATTAAAGAATGTGGGAGAGTAGGGGAAAACAGGTATCATCAGAACAATACAAATGTTTATTGATAGCTAAAGCTATTTACTGTTATTATGTACAAGAAAGGGTAGTAATATCAGAGCTTTATTCTTGTCTAAAACATATCCATTTTCGTGTCTGTCTCGTGCTTTTCTATGCTTTAACTAGGTTTGCTTAAAATTTTAAAAAGACATAAAATTAATGTTGTTTTGAATGCAATAGAGCTGAGAATTCCACCTAAGCAGAATTCAAATGACTTATATTCTAATGTAAGCATTAGCATCATTTAGTTAATTCAAAGTAAAAAAATAGCTGCATATTGTAAGCTTTTATCTTGCTTGAAAGTTTTACCCCAGACGCTTTAAAATTTATAAAAGTTAACATTTTTATTTTATGGACTTTCTTAAAAATTGTTTTTATTTTTAAACATGCAAAGTTTTTTTGTCTATCGTAGCAAGAATTTGCGATTGGAAATAGGCAATATTCATTAAACAGCATGCAATGTAATTTTGTCAGAAAAACTGATATTTCTACATTATAATTTTTATTTTTAAATATGATAAATGACAACTAGTACATTAATTAATATGCTTCATACCCAAATAGCTACATTAAAAAATAAATAAACACCCTTAATTAAACATTTGTATTCTAGACATATCACTAGAACACTTTAACATATTGAACAAGTTTTGGAATCATATGCAGGTGCTATGGTTAAAATTAAAAGCAATGCATAAAAAGAGTAGTTCAATTCAAAATTATTGCTATTTATGAAAATTTTTCTTTTGCAATAGTTGCAATACAAAAAAAAATGTTTTCCACATTCGTCTTTCACATTTGTCTACTTTGTTACAATCAAAGAAGTATTCAATCAGTATTCAGCCGGATGTTGGCCACCAGCCTGTTGTGCACACAATACTAAGGCTTTGGCTAAGAGGTAGGGGTCTGGTGGAGAAAAGTATTTAGCCAGGCCAAATATGACCTCGCTCACTATTAGACCAGGCCGAATATTTGGGAAGCATATGAAACCACTATTCAGCTAAGCCGGATAAGTCGAATACTAAATAGTGGCCGAGTATTCGATACATCCTTACTTTATACAACAAAAAAATAAACAGAAACAATTTTAGAGTTAATTTTTAAGCATGTAACATGCTTATAATACTTATTTATGAAAAGTGAGAAAAGAAACTTTTGAGGGTAAATTTTGATAGAATATGTAACAAACAATTACATAAATAAGACATGCTTAACAATATTATGAGAACAAAATATATGATATTATTCAGAATCTGAATCATCATCATTAAACCCTGAAAGATCCACATCTTCCAAGAGACCTCTACTTAGAGCATATTCTAATAAAGCCAAATGACAAAACACATATTGATCAGGCATTTGAATACTATATGCTCGTTGGGCTCGGATTTTCTCAACAGTTTTAATAATGTCTATTAGACCAGTTGCTTCTAATCTGTTGATACAAATATCCAAAGTAATGAATGTCCCTAAAAACAAAACAAGCAGAAAGTTAGTAAGTACAAAGCAATTACAAATCAAAATCTAGAGCAGTGGCTCCCAACCCTTGTTTTTCTTTGTCATGGTTCACTTTTCATAATAAAAAAATATGGTGGCCCAACAGTAATAAGACAAATACTGTGCTACTGCATACGTACAGGAAATATAAAAGTTGCAACTTAACCTTATGCACAATGGGGCTATAAAAATATAATAAAAAATGCTATAACTATAGATTGGTATATATTTTCATTTCTGTTGAATCAAAAACTAGCTCAGAACTCAGGGTTGGCCAAAAAAAAAAAAATCTTTTGGGACAAAAAATACAGTATAAGCATATATTATTAATGGATGCTTTTAAAGCAGTTACAATGATTCAAAACTTTATCATCAAACAAATGTCCCCAAGGAAAATACAGTCAAAATTCAAAATTTTCTCTCCTTAATTAAAAAAACACCAAAAATAAATTTGAAACTAACAACAATTATAAACATAGCAAAAAGAGACCAATCTATATGAAAATATGTCTTGGAAGTTTATAAAAATAACTCAAATAAAAATTGACCCACAGCTTGAATCTTACAATTCAAACTTTATATTCACACAATTTTTTAAAAAGTTCTGTATGGAAACAGATAAAGTATCTCTTTTCTTAAAAATTAAAACCGATACTAAAACCAGGTATTTTTCACTTTACAGCTGAACTAAAACTAAAGTTTTAGTCCTGTTTTTCTAAGAAATTCCAAATTTTAAATCAGCGACGAGTACTGAGCTCTTGTGAGCGGCTTGGTAAAGGAAATAAAACCCTTGATAGACCCCAATATACTTATTTTGCTACATTTTTATCCTGGAAAATAAATTTCTGGTAGCCTAGCGGTTAGGATGTCGAGCTTCAGATCGGAGGATCTCGGGTTCGAGAGCCGCCGAAGACCCACTACATGGTGGGTCTTCAGCGGCTTGTAAAACCTGTGCATGTAAAACCCGTGGACCCTGAAGCCCCGAGGCAGTTCCGAGGGTACCGGAGGGTGGAGATGTTCCCTTCCCTTCACCCTTAGGTCAAAAAAAGAAGGTGGCAAGGTTGTGGTGGCGCCATCTGGTGTCATCGGACGACAGTGTGTTAGGGTCAATGCTGGTCAGCTTTAGGTGAGGTGGCAGTATTAGGTGACCCTTCACAAATGGCCAGCAATTCCCATGGAAAAAGGGCGAATGCCGAGTAGGCAAGTGGCTCCACATTGGAAACAACAACAACAAGAAATTTTCTCTTTTAGTAAGCAATTATTATTTAATTTTGCACCGAAAAGCAGTGCTTGTTACATGAATTTAACAACATTATCAAAAAAAAAAAGAATGCATATTAATTTTCCTTCATTTTTATATTGCAGCCCATGTAAAATAGTTTAAGGATTACTTTTGCATTTGGCATGTGGGAATGCTTCGCAGCAGACTTACACATGGCAGCAAAACCGATTTTGATCAACATGTATTTTTATACATCCCCCATCATCATGACAGACTGAAAAATACAAAAGTATGTTGCCTGTATACAATGTTAAAATTAAGTCAAAATACTTAAATTAAAAAATATACCTGTCCTGCCAATGCCAGCACTACAATGAACAACAATAGGTGGACCAAGTGGATGGCCATGCCAATGAGCTCCTATAGCTGCAACAGCTTCTGCTTGCTTCATTCGCACTTTATCTCGAAAATCAAGCATTGCCAGCGCAGAATGTGGAACTCCATAATCTGGCCAACTTGTAAACTGCATATGCACAACATCTTGAGATGTGCCAAGCTAAAAAGGATGAATTGTGCATTAATACAATTGTGTTATATAATGGACGAAAATACTTCTAAAAGAAATAAAATACTATAGTACCTTGGTTAATAATAGCATTAGATAATGACATGGCTAATAATGAATAAATTAAGGATAATTTTAGCGATCTATGGGTTAGCAATTCAATTATGAGAACTACTACTAAAATAATTTTGTACCAAAAAAAAAAAACATGTATTTTGGGGAGGAAGAAAAATATCTTAATAAGGATTCCATCTACGAATTCAATCAACGAATCAATAATAAACCAATGCAATCTAAAATCCACCCAAAATTACAAAAAAAAGAAAAAAGAAAAAAAAAATTTTTTGGCCAACAATTTGATTATTTCGCTTTCTAACTAAACCTTTCTCTTTCTTTTTAATTTTTTTCCTATCAACAACCAATATATATTTCTGATTCAGATTATAAATTATCTGTTTTCCCCAAATTAAGAAACACCATACCTTTTCCCAGTTGAATGAAATGGACGAAGCTATGAACATGGCTATATTGGCATTTTAGAATGTAGAGTTTAACATTGTCACAGCAATTAGTTTAACCACTTAACGCATTTGCCCGTGTCTGACACAGGCGAAAGTTACCTGCAAATTTGCACATGTCTCACACGGGCGATCTTGTATCTTGCGTTATTTTATTTTTAATGCCCCTTTGAGATCCGTTTGCACTTTGTTTGTTTAATTGCCCCGCTCTCTAGTCAGCCTTTATAACTGAAATTTCTGAAAAAAATTTATACTATACCCATATATTCATTTACTGTCAAAAAAAAAAAAAAAAAAACTCGATCATTTTTTACTAGTTTTTCTGAAAAAAAGAAAAAGAAAAAAAAAAAAAAACTCATGCTGCAAGGGACTATTTGTAAAGATTAGAATTAAGTAACAATGAAATATTTAAAAACAAATGGATGAAAGCTAGTTCTTTTACAGGTAATGAAAAACTTCAGCTCATAGACTGGAAATAGAGGAAGATGTTGAACAATTACAGATGCATGATTAAAAACAAACTATTGACACCTCCTCAGAAATTAAGCATTTTTTAAAATACTGTTCACCATAACTGTATATGCTTTTCGAAAGCTCAGTCATGGTTTTATTTAAAAATGAGCTTTTATAATTTTTTGTCAATACCCCATTTTTTCTACATAAATCAGTTTTCATAGACAGAGAACCCTGATGAAATAAAAATCTTCAAAATTTTATGAACATCATAAAATTATCATACTTTTTTGTTGGTTAAAACCAAATTAGATATAACGTAATCAGCAAAATCTTCTACGCCAGCATTGAAGACATCAAAGTCGCCATACTCTTGAGTGACATTTTCTTCTATAGGCCAATACTGCCCACATTTAACTCTTCCTCTTTCAATAGCTTTTGTAGTCATTACAATAACTTGACTTTCTTGTTCCCAAACCATCCGCCAAAAATCAGGAAATGTTTTTGGAAGAGGACCTAAGGGAATTTAAGAAATATGAATACATCAACATCCGTAACTACCGAATCTAACATTGTCTGCCGTAACTAGATAAGAAAAATGCATTTTTAACTGCAATTTTTATTGCAACTGTAGACCTGACAATGGTGGATTTGGCAATGTAAACATCAGCACAAAGGTAATCAATCATAGGTGATGGGACCATTAAATCAAGGTAATATATGCAAGATGATGAAGATGTGGGAATGATGGATCAAGGTTCTACTATATTTTAGATTATATTGAAAATGTTCTATTAAATTAGTACATCAAATAAATGACAAGTAAAAAAGATTGTTACATTACAATTATTGTCAAACATGACCAGTTAAGCACAAAATTTAGCCCCTCAAAAATATTTTTAAACATTTTATTTTATGACAAAGTACTTTTTACTTCCTTGTACAAAATTAAAGATGCATCACAGGGTTCGCGCTAGGCCGTGCGATTCCCGCAATATTTTTTGAAATCCCATTCAAAAAAAAAATTTGTTTGCGCTTATATTTAAAAAATTCCAATTAAAATTTTGGTCCAGGTGGGAAATCCCACCTTGTATTTTTCACCAGTGTGAAGCCTGCATCATATTTACAGAAAAATTCCGCACTCAAATTTTAACTTAAATTTTCATTTTAATCACCCAAGAATCAACTTTGACAAGTTTTTTGTGATGTCCGTACATATGTTTGCATGGACAGTTGAAATATTTATGTCAACACAGTCCATTTCGACGAGTTTCGTCATGATAACTGGATGTACGCATGCAAGGCCATATCCAATAAGGAAGCCTCCCCCCCCCCCAAACAAAAACCTGAAAATTTTCGCAATGTAGCATATATTCCTCCCTGAAATTTTCCTCAACATAAGTGTTTCTAAGTCAGGAGTCCCCCCTCCCCCCCTGAAAGAAATTTCTGGCTACAGCCTTGTACGTATGTGCAAATATTCATATTTTGCATAGCTCAGATCTGTTAATCGCATAAGACTGGAATTTTGTATGTAGAACTTGTTTAGTTGTGCACCTCCCTATTTGGTTGCTCAAGGCCGTAGCGAGAAATTTTTTTCGGGAGGGGGGGGGGGGGGGGGAGGAGGGCTCGCGGGCCCCCGCTCTGGATACGGCCTTGTGGTTGCTTAAATGCTGCAAAAAAGCTCTATTATTATTATTATTATTATTATTTGTGGGTAAAAAACCTATGTCAATTTCAAGTTTTTGCAATTTTCTTCAAGGCACCATTCAATCCATCTCTGTATACAAGTAAATAATTTCAATACTTATTTTTATCTTCCTCGTTTCATTTGGGAAGAATTTCTGGTTTATACATGTAAAGCTTTGCCTTGGATCAATTATTAAATACGATCTATACATAGATTTAATTAGTTATTACTAGATTTGTTGGGCACTGTGACCATTCTGCATAAAACATCACAATTGAAGAAAACAACAATATTTGTTACAGAGTCTAGTCTATTTTTAAATATAGGACAATTATATAACAAACTGTAGAGGGAAAACAGTAAACAATGAGACCATCATACTACATGCATACCTTGAGAAGAAATAAATGCATTTCGTTGTTTGTACCCATCAACAAAATTAGCATTTATATAATCAGAATAGGGATCTCCATCCACAATAGATAATTTTACACGGCTGTGATCATAGCAAAGCACATCTGTATATCGATTCTTGGGCTGATTAGGCTTTATCCTAAAAAGTATAATCATTCTTTTATCAGTTGCTTTAACTCACATACTTGACACAACTTTATAATTTATCAATGTGTAAAATAAATATTAACGATACTGAAAACACCTTAAAAAGCACATTCAAATAAGGACGCCTCCAGAAAAAAAAAAAGACTCTCAAAATGAGAAAAAAAAATATTCTTAGTTCACTTTGGAAATAAAGGTGAATTTTCAGCAAAAATTTAAGAATCTTCCCACTGAAACTAAGAGCAGGATGCAATACAGTTTTATTCTTTTCATTTGCAAAATAGTAATAATAATAAATTCTAATCCCCCCCCCCTCCTTTTTAGCAAAAATAAATTCTAAGTTCATAGTATCAATTATACACTTGGAAATAATACACAATTGCGGAAACATTTCAAAATAAAATAAGCATAATCTAAAATAATTTTAAAACTCTTTGTTTTGCATGTTACTATTTTTTTGCATGCTTCAAATTATACTTATAACAGTTAATATTTATGAAGATATTTCTAATTCTTAATTTTGACACTCATAAACATTTGAATAAATTACATAATTACCAAAACCAAACTTACTTGGAATTTTCAAAAGTGCCTTCAGGTTGTGCAGCTTTTATTTCCGCATACTCTTGGTATAGCCCTTTTCTTCCTTTTGTACGGAGGTGCTCAATAAATTCTTCTAAAGACATGCCAGCACAGCTTTCCGAATGGACAGAATCTTCAAATATTGAAAGAGATGCTGTACTACTTGAAAGATGCTTTTCTTCATCTTCAGTGAAATCTGTGACACCCGATTCTGGTGTTAACGGACAAGGTTCATCCAGATCCTTCTTAAAATAAATCAATTTTTTTTTATGTTACATCATTTGCCATTGTGAAACACAAGAAATACATGTTAAAGGCCTTACAATTATAAAAACATAAACTATGCTATTTCTATGGAACATAATGAGAATCATTTGCACTTTATGTTCTGCACATTAAGCATCAGTTTAGAGGGATCTTGAAACTAAGCACGCCAACACATTAGAACAATTTCAAATTCCTGCACTGTTAAAAAAAATCTACTTAAAAATAAGTACTTCCATGTACTTGTTTTTTTTCTAAGTAAAATAAACTCAAAAACGAGAACATTAAGCGTTCAAATAGAAGTGATGATTCTGATTTAAAAATGAGCTTGTGGGTAGATCTAAATATAATCACTTGTTATTCTAATCGCATATTAAAAATAGCAAAAGAAATTATTTAGTGAATGAGTATACTATTATGAACCTTTTAACGTGCAGAACATACAAGTTTTCACTCTTCGAAATTACGAACTATATCTTGACTATTATATAGTATTAATTTTATCTTAACCCTAAGAACTGCCTTTATACAGCCTATTATTTCGATATTAATTATTTGTACCTTTTGTTAGAAACTCAATGATGATCAAGAAGAAGACACGGAGCTATTAACCTGAACTTTTACGTTTTTTGCATTTTCGCCCATTTCTTCACTTTTTTTATATTGTTAGGGTATTTTACAAGTTAGGTTTTTCCATGTTAGGGTAATTATTTGTTAGGGTAGTAGAGATTTCGGAGATAATCCTATCTGACGGGTTGTTTTAATATGCATTGAAACGTTATATTTGTTATTATGCTTCAATGCGTATTTATTTTTGTAACGTTGCATATGCATTTGAGCAGTATATCTTAAATGACATATTGTTTCACATGTGTATGCAAAGCCCATCTATAATTGAACATGAGATTTATATCTCAATTGATATAAATCTTCATGCTCAATTTTGTACAGATTTTTGTATATTGTTATTATTATTATACTATATATTACTCGATTATGTTATTAATCCTATGTTATTCAATATGTTATACAAAGTAGTATGTTATTATCATGATAAAAATAAAGGGAGCAATCCCAATGGTCAGCAGTTAGCGAGTGACCGTAAATTTAATTTGCGGCACCGTTAATGTTGACTTTTAGGAATCCCTAAAAAAATAAGACAGAAACGTAAGTATAGTTTTGCATTGCGGTGTAAAGCAGGTATGTACTCAAAAATATGAGTATGTGTGTTTTGATACATACTCATATTCGAGTCAGGTATGCACTCAAAAATACGAGTATGTGTTTTGATACATACTCATATTCGAGCCCCTGAGCGTACTCAAAAAAATGAGAACGTGCATTTCTCAAATTTAAGAGTTAAGTACTCGGAGCTATTATAAGAACGTGAAGTACTCAAAAATGAGTACATTTTTCTTATTTTTAAGTATCCAGTTTTAACAGTGTGGTCTCAAATTCAACTCATATAGCAAAAAATGGCACTTATTTTCAAACATTAATGATTTGCCAGTTTGTTACAATTTTTTTTCTGACTTTAGGGATATTTATCATCAACATTCATGTTAGCAACAACTCTAAAATGCAGTTACCAACACATGGTATGTACAATCAATAAGTACCATGAATTTTTGTTGCTATCATGGAATATTTTAGTTTTGTAAGGAGTTTATTAATGTTTTACTTTATATCATTATGTATATCATTTGATGAATTCAAATACTTCATAAGAGACAAAAATTTAAATTATTCAAAATATAAATTTACAAGTAATATATGTCTGATTTTTTATTAAAAGAGAAAGTTATTTATTAGTTTGACAATTTTCAATGTTTTCTATTTCTTTGACAAAGAATAATGCTTAAAATTTTTTACCATATGGTGTTTAAAATTTCTAATGCATAGATAATTTATGTATATAATTCAGAGTGATATTATATTGTCACATGAAACAAATCAGCACAAAACATGTGGAAATAACTCAAAAATGTTCATCTATTGTTTAAATACGTTCTGATTTTTTTCCTTCTTCACATGATGCAATGGTTTTAAAAGACCCCTCTTCATACAGTGTGAAGGGACGAATAAATAAGAAATATGCAGTTATCTTTATTACATTAGTTACCTTTCTTCACATTTCTATAAAATACCACTATATATATCATGTGCTGAATCCAATTATTTCATAAGAGAAAGAAAATTCAAATTAGTATTTATAACAGAAGTTCTGAATTTTTTCCAAAAAAGAGATTTAACACACTGAAAAGTTTGGGTTTTCTATTTCTTCAACAAACAACAATATTTAAAAATTATATATAAATGTTTTTTTATAATTTGCTATACACAATAAAGGTACAAGCTATCAATCATGTTTCCTTTCCTGCTTTCAGAAACAGAAAATGCATTTTATATAATTAATGAAATACCGTTTTCTTATTTTCTAAAATGAAATTGCATCCTAGGCAAGCTATCCACATTAAACTGCAATCAAACTAATGCTCAATATTATAGCAACAATTTATATAATGAACCTAAATAATATCCTGCAGTTATAAAATGAACAATTTTGTTGAAAGTTATACTTCAGACACTTTGATAGGTGTCATTGCATAAAGTATCCTAAGAAAGCTCATCTTCAAAAGATTTCTAAAAGAAGATTTTTATAAATTACTTTTTAATATGCAATAATAAACTTTTAAGCATTGGAACTCTGATTTAACAACCTGAGAAACATTGTTGCACTCATTTACTTTTGAAAACAAAAAAATCTTTTGTGCTATATTAAACTGCCAAAAAATATATAACATGCATAATTTTCAACACAGTCACAGTAACGAGCATTTTCCTGACTTAAAAGGTTTCTGCAGAAAATATTAAATTATTAGGTTGTTCAGAAAGTAATTTCATTTTTTTATGAAAACGAAAGACAATTTCTTATAATGAATAAATATTTCATTGAAATAAATATTGTCCATTCTGGTCCAATAGCTCTTGCCATCATTCTGGCAGCATGATTACACCCTCATAAAAATTTTTTGTTCTTTGCTGGCAAAAAACTGATCCAGGTGATTTTTGACGTCCTTTTTTGATGTAAAGGTTTTACCATCTGAAATATTTTGTAGAGACTGAAACAAATAATAATCTGAAGGTGCCAGATTTGGAGAATATGGTGGATATGGCAGTAAATCCCATTCAGAGCTGTACAAGCATTTGACAAGTTACCAAATTTGTATGAAGTTTCATATTATCTTGGTGGAACACCACCTTTCCTATTGATCAATTCTGTTTTTTTCTGTTTAAGTGAAACATTCAATTTGTCCAGCTGACCACAGTACACTTCAGAAATGATCGTTGTGTTGTCTGGATTGAAATTTTGCATACCCGTTTTGTCACTGGCATTCTGCCATTACACGTTCTTCGTATACATTGCATAATATTTTCTTGCTTGAACAGCATTTTTACCTTTTCGGCAGTGAAGAAGTAAAATATGTTGAAAATACTGCATTTCACTTTTCATATTTGGAAAGGCACCAACCAAAAACTATTGAGAAGAATCAATCGGAACTTTTTCACAAGTAAGCCTTGCTATATCCCCTGTCATGATATATACTGATTAGGCGGCTGAAATGTGAAGTTGGCTGTGAAATAATACAACTAAATCCTTTGTTGGGGAAAAACAAAATTACCTTCAAAACAACCCATATATAATTTCCATTCAGAATAACATAACACGATCACAGCAAAAGTGAAACCAACAAAATATAGGGTGGGGGGTGGGGGGGGGGGGGGGGATGATATTGCCCCCCACCCAAAAAAAAAACTTAAATTATTTATTCTGAAAAGGAAACTTTAAAATTATTACCACAGTAAGTTGTAACAAATCCTCTTTCAAAACTTCAACTTCTTTTTCCCTTTCTTCAGAATTATGTTTTTCATGAACTGAATTTTGATGATCACTTGTCTCATCTACATCCATTTCACAATCGTTAAAGTTTTGATGCATATGAATCAAGCCATTTTCTTGAATTATCCCACTAAATGGAAGAATAGTGCCATTTTGCAAGGGAATCGGACTGATTGGAAGTTCTTCATTGTACCGATTTGTAGTTGATTTTAGACAATGTTGAAGCCAAGCTTTGTGATCAACTGTAAAGCTGCCTCCAAGTTCTTTGGGTAATGATGATGATGGTATATGAATACACAATTGAGGAATGCACACCATAAATACCTAAAATTAAGTAAAAATCACATTACAACATTAATTACTAAAACTTTTAAAAAGTCGTTAACTTCAATAAAGTAGTGTTTTAAAATGCGTAATACAATAATAAATAGCCAGGAGATACAACTGGCCAGCAATAATGCCATCTAACACTGCCTCGACTAGCCATTGCACACGTGTTAAATGAGCAATTTAAATACAGTAGAACCCCGGTTATCCGAAAAGCATGGGACCGTGACGGTTTTGGTTAATCGAGGTACAATAGAAATATTCGGATAAACGAGAATTATAGGCAAAGGCCATGTTTATAACCGACATGTCCCCCCCTGCGCATAGAACTTCTTCCAACTGCAGAATACAATGGATTGCCATGCAGATCAACCGGTTCTGAACTTGAATGTAGCATAGTTGTTGCAATAAATTCTATACAAAATATTACTAATTTACGTCTGTGTCATTTAGTATTATACATTTTATCATGTACTGACAATATTTTTGACAGTTACGGAAAAATGTACCATTTGCCCTTTATGAAATTTTTTTTTTTTAAAAACGGAGCATTTGCCCGTTATGGAAAATAAAACCCGACCCATTTGCCTTTTCGGTTAAGCCAATTTTTGGATAAACGGGATTTGGATAACCAGGGTTCTACTGTAGTTACATTCAACGGCACACCTAAACTGAACTACAATATGCAGTTTTATTTTGCTTTTTTTATTAACAATTTTGACTTTTACTACTTAATTGTCACAAGATGTTACATCTCCCTTGTAACTCCAGGAGTTGTATAATTATATTTACTTTCCTAGTGGAGAACAATACCAGAAAATCAAACAATCAAAGAAAATGTTTAAATGCCCAGTTCACTCTGCAATTATTTATTATGCTTCTTATCCAGAAATTAATTTTTACATACTACAATTAAAGAGCTGTTATTCTTTGCACAGAAATATATACAAACATTTTTTGAAATGATAGAAGTGGATGCTTCTTTTTTTTTCATCTTTTGAAAGTTTTCCGTGTCCCTTTTCCTCGTGTTATTTTCCCTACACTAACTGAAGGATAATAGCATTTAGGGTTTTTTATACATTGTCAGTGTGATAAAAATCATATTTGCTGATAAATTTATAGAAAATTAAAATTACCAGAAAATAATTCTGCATACAATTCCTTTCCAAGCTTTTACCCTTTTCAATGACTTTTGATTTTTAATTCAAACAAACTGACAATTCTGTTGTGTGTTTTCCACAATAGTTTTTTTTAAATATATATTTTTAAAATCTATTTGATTTACAAGAGGTTAATGAAAATACCTATGTACAATTCAGGATCTAAGCTTGTAATAAAGTCATTTGTTTGGCCATGCTTGCCATATAGGTGATTTTTAATTTCCCTTTAAAACAAGTTTTGGTTTTGTTTTAACAAACCGTAAGTCTTTTTCACTCCAAATAGGCTATTGTCACATTGCCAATTCTACACAATAGAAATATATATCTTTTTGAAAGATACCATGCACTAGACATATTAAATTGCACCTTAAACCTGGTTGAGATATCAAGCTGATACAGGCAGTTAGTGTAAGGAGAAAATTTCAATTTATAAGCAGATATTTCATAAAAACAATATATGTTTAACTCATAAGTTTGAAAATAAATTATGAATAACTGCTTTAAGCATCACAAGGGTCAATCTAGCTTTTTTTTTTAACAGGATCAGGTTTTTGTGAACTTAAGAGATTTTTGTGAAAAATCAAATAATTTTGTGAAAAATCAAAATTTAAACACACAGTGATATTTTATCACTGATTTTTATAATCTTTTGACTCTTATTTAATAAATAATTCTGTAAAAAGTACGATTTGGTAGCTCAGAACTTTCTGAAGGGACCCTTTTGATTGAATGGAATTTTGTGAAGGGTCCATTTTAATTAATTGGATTCTCGCAGAGGGTCTGAAAATGGATCTGAATTCCCTCTTGCACAGCCCTTGCATCAGGGAGCACATTTCCTTTGTTTATGGCAAAAGGGGAACGTGACCAATGCCCCCCTAAGATGTTGGATACTCGTTACCAGACAGATTTTTTTTAATATCCAGAATCCGATATGGCCACTGCACAGAAGATCCCGTTATCCAGCATGCCATTTGATTTTAGTATTTAATTAATAAGCATATTTTGAAAATATACGTAAATTCAAAACATAGAATGTATTTAGAAGCTTTGGGATATTCGAAAACGTGTAGAGGATTACAAGTCTCAAACATTAGAGCTAGATATCAGTCATAGATCTGTTAAAAAGGGGATACTGGATACCCAGCTAAATTGATATCCTATGCAACCCTAACTCTGGCCTTGGTCTCCAGGTTGGTCCTTACTACGAAATCATTCAAGCTTTGAACAATAAGCATTGATCTTCACGACTAGTGCCAATTAGTTAAAAATACATCTTTTCCTCAAGATATACTGATTGCTAGAGTAGACTAAATTCTGCATTAACTCACTCGTGTTGTAAATATAGCAACTCTTTTAGCTTTCAAGTAATCAATGAAAATATCAAGTTTTCAAATAATAACTGTACAAGCTTGGGAATATTAACTCTAATGCTTCTTATAATGTTTTTCCTTTTTTACAACAAGTTTTCATTTGAACGCATTTATGAAGAAGTTACCTAAATCCTCATCCAGCAGAATACAATTTATTTCAAATTTTTTTATTTAAATAATTGTTCTTTATAAAATTTTTGATAGCATGAAAGTAAACTATATATTAATATACAATTAACATTTACCACAACAATTTCTTGAAATTATAAGAGCTCATAATAATCACAAATATTAAAACAGAAATTAAAAAATACAAAATTAATATACGTAACTTGCATCAAATTAAAAGAATTAATAAAACCTTTTCCCAAAGTAAACATGCATTAAAAATCGTGCTACATTTAAAAATGACCAAAATGAAAGTTTGATTACTGGTTACTACAAGGATATAAAACTAATTATAAATTTTCAGCCTGAAAATATTGAAGTTTATTTTAAAAATCAAAACTCATATAACTCCACTCAATTTTCAATTAATCACAACAATTGAATATACTAATACATTTAAACAGTTGGAAACAGTGCTAATGCAAAACGTCTAGTCTAAATATTAAAAAAAAAAAAAACATGTTATCAAAACATTCAGCTGTTTCGGAAAATAATATAGCCGTGATGTTTTAATAATAGACTAAAATTGCACTTCTGAAGAGGTACCCTTGTATTTAACTTTAGAAAAAAGGAATAAATTTGCCATAGATGACACTATGGAATAAAAATATGAAAGGAACGGGGATATATATATATATATATATAAAAGAAGACAAAAAAAGAAAGATATTTGCTTGGGGGGGGGGGGGGCAATAAAACAAACTCTTAGTTTAAATATTTCTACTGAAAATTAATTTAAAAAAAAAATTCTGAATGCATTGCAGAGAAGTATAAACATTTCTAAGTATTTAGAACATTTCTTTTTATCTTTTTTGCATCTTATCAATTCATTCAAACCAGTTGCACATGTGCTAACAAGAAAAAAATCATGTGCGGTTGTTACGGAAAAAGAAAGGCTCTTGAGGTTTGTGTTTTAAATATTATTTCAAAACTGAATTCAAAACTTGCAAAATAAACTTTTTATGTTTTGATTGGTTGATTAATTCAGTTCAAATTCTATTACTAAAACGGTTTCATTAATTTTTCTAAAAAAAATAGTCGAAGCTGATAGTTGATATGAAGCAATGAAACTGATACACATTTTTCTAACATGCATGACAGAAATTTGTTCTTTGTATGTTAATGATAACTGAATAACACAGGTGTGGATACAGGAAGATGAGGAACAACTGCCTCTCCTACCCCCCCCCCCCCCCAAAATGGGGAAAACTTTTATTTGGCATTCCTTCTGCGTTCTCGAGTCTTTTACCCTAGTATAAGACAATGAATGATTAATTGAACTTATTTCAACAAAAATATAAATTTTTAAAATGTAATAAATAAAACAGGGCTGAAATTTTATAATTTCACAGGAAGAGAAACAAATGTAGGAAGAAGGAAGGAAATCATTTTGGAAGACATAGGTTTAAAACATGCACAATTTTGCCACCACCATTTCACCAAAAAAAAAAATCAAACAATTTTACCAACTAACAACACACGTTAGGAAAAAATTGTCTGTACCTTCTGTACAGGTGCTCCTCCAGTTTGCTAAACAAAATGTCACAAGGTTAGATTTATAAGATTTTCAATAATGTCAGCTATAATGGTGGCAAAAATATTGAACAGACAAATAGCTTTTAGATGGATTATTCATCATGAAATATTTAGTTACATTGCTTTATTAATGCATAAATAACTTATTTTTCTTTTGTCATATGTGATACCTTTGAGGTATGTATTTTGGCAAATGTATTGCTAAACAAATACATATACTAAAGTAAAATTTCACTAATAAAGTGCTGAAAATATTTGTTAAAATAACATGGTCTTAATTTCTAAATTAAAATCAACACCAAATTATAGCATTTCTTTTAAAGTATATCACTGATTGTATGGGAAAACTATTTCCTGCCCATTGTGATCAGAATTAATAATAAAATTATTAACTATTTACAATATTTTGTTGCTATAATTAGTTCCAGAAACATTACACAGCATAATAAATTCTAATTATGAACGGAAATAAAAAACAGTTCCTGCAATAATGTGGATTACTTAAGGCATAAATACAGACAGACATTACATAACCTTTAAAAAAATCTAATCCTTCATTGTTTGGTTCAGAACTATTTATTAAATCAACATAAAGTCACTCCAGTTCTAAGCTTTATTGCTATGAAAGTAAACAAGCAGTCATGAGCAGGGTTCGTTGATTTAAATCACGATTTAAATCAAGTGATTTTTTAAAAAAAATCATTGATTTAAATCAAGTGATTTTTTTCCAAAAAAATCATTGATTTTACTATGTTAGGAAGTGTTGTAAAAATGAAATATGTTGCAATTTCAACTACTGTTTCAAACAAAACTTCCTAGGTCCATTTGGCTGTGTGCATAACATATTTCATAAGGTTGGAATTAAAAAACTATTCTTTTAATTTGACAATATTTTTTTTAAATTTTACAATATTCTTCAAGCAGCTTAACAGCAAAGCATCATTCATTCAATCATTCAAATTACAATTCATAATACATAATCATGAACCATTCTGTGTTTTTTAATCTTAAAAATAGTATTTTAGATCCATTAAATCAATGCCACACAATAAATAATTCAGAATGATAGTGTTTAAAACAACAATTGTTAGAATTTAGAATTTATCCTTAAAGTTTCATCCACGTCCCCTAATAGCTTAAGGTTTTTTCCTTTTAAAATATTGTTTTATCGCAGAAGTTTTCAATAAAGATATTTGATTAAAACAAAAAGTTGCAGTTTTCAGTAATGGTGTGAGCATATGATTTTTCGAAATGGGTAAAAATATTTCATGCTTTTTTATTTATAAAATTGAAAAATGATTAAAGTACATTCAATGTAAAACTTAATTGGGTACTTTTTTTGCAGTTTTCAACAGCAAAATAATTCAGATTAAATATGTTCATATTCTCTGTACTTATGCATGTACTATTATTCCTGGTAGGGTTACGTTTCATTTGAGTCATGCATTTGTATTAGAATTTGTTTATCATTATTATTATTAAAAAATATTTATTGCTCTGAAAATAGCTTAAAGTGTGTTTTTGCATATTGATTAAGATGTCATATTGTTTCTATGAATGTAACATAATAAATATCCAAATAATTTAAGGTCTTTTTTAATAAATAAAAAAAATCCGATTTAAATAAAAATCTGATTTAAATAACAAAAAATCAAAAAAATCACGAACCCTGGTCATGAGAGAGTTTTATTGCATAATGCTCTAAGAAAAATTATAAGGAATTGTGAAAGATGATTTTTTTTTCTGCTTTATTAGCATTAGAAACATTACATCATGAAAATATTTTTATTTGTTTTTACTAACAACAAAGGCCAAGTAGTTATTGTAAACAATTCAATAAAAGTCTTATTCAGGGTGCGTAGCAAATTCTTTCAATGAAAAAAAAAGCACTTTTAAGCACTTTTTAAGCACTAAAAAAAAAAAAAAAAAAAAAAAAAATTTTAAGCAATCAAAAACAAATAATTTTTTCTATGCAGATTACATCCCCCACCCACAAATTGCTAAAACTTCTTAATATAAATAATAAGGCTCGACCGATTGTTCAACAAACTTGCCATCGGCCATCGGCATCGGCGGCCGATGTTAAATTCGGAAAAACATCGGCCCATCGGCCTTAAAAAACATCTAAAAGCCGATGCTAGGCCGATGTTTTCCAACTTTCCACAAAACTTGATACAACTTTCCACAAAACATTCTGTCTTTAACTGTCTTCCTCCTCCATAGCTAGTTTTCTATTTTCATACAATAAGAGGCAGCACAGCAGTTAAAAACAGTTTTCGCCATCATGGGGGAGCCAGGGTTGCTAATTTGGCTATTTTTAAGATAAATACGAAACATTTGGCTTTTGGAGTAATTTGCATGGCTTCCTGGCTTTCTTTTGGCTCCTTAATAGTTTTTGGGAGATTTTATAAATATTTTAGTTTTTTACAACAGAAGTTTTAAAGATTTTTAAAAAACAAATACTATTTTTAATTTTAGAACTATGCCAAATTTTGTTTTACACCGTTTTGATAACAAATGGGTGTCGCTTATTTTATATCAGCCCAGGCTCTTATTATCCGGTTGCCTATTTATGCCCAACATGCCCAATTTTCGTGCTGGAGTTAATAGACATTCGGAGGGAATACTCGGAAAAGCAGTTGGATATCTTGTTCTGTGACTTCATTCGACGATTCTGCAGAATTCGCTCTTTTGTTCCGAGTCAGCGAGAATTATTCTAAGAATAATTCTCACACATATAGCAAAAGAAGAAGAACAGAAGAGGGAAAGAAATATTGATGTTTCTTCAGCAAGAAAAATATCTGCAGGAATGCTGCTACAAAATGTGTTTTTTTTTTGCTTAAAGTTGGATGCTTTTGTGATATTGTTGGTATGTTTGTAGCATTTAATCAATCAGCACACCGTTTACTATTAAAATGCATTTTTACGGATCCCAACCGCTATAGATTAACTATTCATGTGTAAATAAATAAGTGAAAAATAAAAGAAACCAACTTTAATTTTTGCTGTGAGTTATTTTCGTAAACGCACGACACAAAAATTGAGGATCCCAGTTCTTATAACAAGTTATTGAAAGAAAAAAAATAATTCCACATATGCGAGAACGAGAATGACAACAACAATCATAATAATTAAATTGTTACTCATTCTTAATCTTCTTTCGGCATGCTCGCTACTATTTACTGGTTTTTTTATAATAATTACTAGTATTATCGAGATCCACTTACATATTGCATGCGTATTTCGTCTTTTTCTTGAACAAATTGCCATAACGGTTGGGATCCGTAGATTTGCAAACGAAGCACAATCGTTCATGTGTATAGTTCTTGTGTCCTAAAATTCCGTGATGCAATCACTGAGCTAAATGAGAGAAATCTGGAGTGAGGACTCCCCATGCTTCAACATGGCAGCTTGCGAGCCGACGCGCATGAATACAGTGCTCGAGCCGTCAAGGCAAAACATCGCTGACTTCCCATTGTGGAAGCATTGGCTCGTATGGTGTATTGTTACAAATTTCGGTTTAATTTATCATAGTTTATCAAAAGATTTTATTTTCGTCATTTAGCAATACGTTTGCATCCTGTTGTGCAAAGGGATGTAAAAATAAATTCGTGAAACTTAAAAGAAAACGGTGTTAAAGCTCATTTTGATGGCGAATTGCCTATTTAAACTTTAAATGCCTTGTTCTCGTATTCTATCTTTGAATGGCTTTTTTTCACAGAAATTTAATTACTATGCCCATAATGTACACAAAATTGTTTTTGGATGAATAAAGTTTACCTTAAATCATAATATTACAACTTAATTACAGCTGAAAAACTTTTTCTTTTAGCATTATAGCCTAAATATTTCTCCTGTTTTCTCGATAATCAAACCTTATTACGTAATATTTTATTATAAGTGAAAATATCAGTTACACAAATAGTTAAATCATGTACCTTTTTTGCTTTTATCTTAATTTGCTAGTTAATGGAAATTTCAATAATAATTTTGATGTTTTTGAATTAACTTTTCATTTGAGCAAAATTTTGATTTTTGCTTGTGTTAATTTTTATTTTGTCAAATTGTGGCTGTTTTTAAAAAACATTTATTTTATTATTATTTATTATTTTATTACTAAATTAACATCTACACTCAAAGATTTTTAATGAGTTCATAAAGCTTTGAATTGCAGCACTTTTCCCCTGTAAATATACTGATCAGCTGAAATTTTTATTTGTGCATGATTTAAAAAATCATGATAAATATTATTATGATCATGTTTTTTTGTTACTAAATTAACATCTGCACTCAAAGAGTTTTAATGTGCTTATAAAACTTTGAATTACAGCACACACTTTTTCCCAGCAGATGCACTGATCAGCTATATTTTTAATTAGTGCATGGTTAAAAAAATAAGTAGTATTTCTTTATTATTCTTATTTACATTTAATATCCATAAATGAAATGTTCCATTAGTGAGAAATATTTAACTTGGTCATAGGCAAGCAAACTTGTAAAATATAAAATTTGTAAATGTTTATACATTTCAGATTCATCTCAAAATGACATGCTCCATTCCAGTTATTTGCAAACTTTTTTTAATAAAAATGTTATCCTATAATATCTCCAAAAAATGACTTCTTTCTTCTTATTTTAAGTGCTTCTTCTTTTTTAATTGTATTATGTTTAAGTGCAATATCGAAGTGTAAGAACTCTAAAAACGCATTTATCGTTTTTGGGAATAAAAGTCGCTATATTGATGCTGTTCGAAGCTGCTCACTGAAACTTCTTATGAGATTTATAATTTAACTGTGTAAAGTATTTATTCATCAGTAGTCAAGGAGCGTAAGTCAATTATTTAGGGTGTCTTCTTGTCTAAATAAACATTTTTTAAACCTGCCATAGTCGCACACTCCCATATAGCATTCAAAGATAATAAAAAGTGTCGCAAAATGTTTTTTATCGTGAAAAAATGTATGAATAATTGCTCTAAAATGCTATGAGAAATTTTAAATTATTATATGTCAGGCATTAGAATAAATTTTTTTAGAACAATCGGAAAAGAACTAAGAGCTCGAGAGCTCTTTAAAGTTAGCCGTTTTATCATTGCGCGAATTGGTAGTTTGCGCGTTTTGCCTTGATGGCTGAAAAGGGTGTGAAGCGGTTCGACCGCCCAGTCCTCGCTCCAGGTTTCTCTTATTTAGCTCAGTGGATGCAATGGCGTGCAGCAATAACTGTTGACATTAATTTGTGTAAAAAGAATGCAGTGTAAACCCTTGAGACTCCAGAGCCCTCTCTTCCCAGAATAAACCTGGTTTCGTCACCGTGAGAACTTTTTTAAAATTTGATAAAAAAGAAAAGATTTCCAAAATATTGCAAAATTGAACTAATTTTGTGTTTAAAAATAGCGTTAAAAAGGTAGACATATAATTTAAGCAAATTCGAGTCTCAGGAATTTTGAACAGTTACATTGTTTTCGCAGAAGGTAGCGCCACATATAAAAAATTGTCGGTTATGGGAGGGTATTTTGAATCGGGTTGGAGGGTTCAATTTGAAACGCAACACTGCTTTTTATACAAACTGCCGTTGTGAAATCGCCCATTCTCAAATACGAGAACGAAAACTGCACGTTATTAATTTTAAATTCGTCCGTTTTGACCCCTGGTATTTTGTCTTGCAAAAAACTGGTAGCCAAGGCACAAATTGAAACAAAATAAAAATAAAAAGGTTTTTTATTTTCTTTACCAGTATCGAATCCCAACTTTAAACAAACTGGTAGCTAAAAACGCGTCGTGCATCTCTGGTCTAACCGTACGTAATAAAAATTATTTTTTTTCTTTTTTAATTCCTTATGTCCAACTCTCACACTATTTTAAAACAACGCAACATTTTGGGCGATCAGGAATATTTAATTCAAACAAAATACTGCACTCGTTTAAAAATAAATGAGTTTCATATAAAAAGAATACTAAATGTTCTAGTTCCTCTGCATCAAAATCAAGGGATTCATGTAAAACTCTACCATGAACTAAAAAACGGAGTCAAAACGATGAATAATCGGAACCAATCTTTGCTTCGTGCACGTGCCTTACAAGGTCGCTTTAGCTGATGTTTGTTTTCTTCTGATTGTTTATTCTACATTTATTCAGTTTTGTATTTACTAGTATTACTATTAGTATATCTGAAAAGTAACGGATTAGGGGAATATAAGATCGAAAAATAATATCGCGATCGGGAAATTGCCCTGTTTTTTTTCTAGATACAGGAAAGTGATTTTTGGTACTTTTCATTGTGAAGTAAAAATAAATTAAAGTCTGGAAGATATTTTTCCATACGGGAAACATAGGCATTGCATCGGCATTTAGATGATATTCAAGGTCGATAGGCCAAAGTTTTTCCGAAGTTTCCGAAGAATGCCGGTGGCGATGGCTAGATTTTTTAACTATCGGCACTGGTGCATCGGTCGAGCCCTTATATTTATTTATTTATTGCTCAGTTAAAGATGTTTAACTGCATTTCACATGAAATGTTGCAATTTTAAGCAAGTCTCTTTAAAAAAAAAATTAATAAAACTGAAATCGGAAAAATGTCCGAACTTTCAAAGTTACTGTATCATGTAAACTTCCCCCAAAGTCTTTTATGGTGCTTGAATAAGGCATTTATGTTTTTATAAACATAAAAATAAATAAATGATTTAAATGACATTTTTGACAAGCATTCTACACGTGGTTTAAAGGGAAGTTTTTCCATCGGCCATCGGCATCGGCCATCGGCCGATGGAAGAGCAAAATAATCGGCCATCGGCCATCGGCCGACCTTGGAACAATCGGCATCGGCCCATCGGCCAAAAAATGCCATCGGTCGAGCCCTAATAAATAATATAAAATTTATATTACAACATAACAGCAAAAAATAAATAAATGAAAATAAAGATGTAATTATATTCCCCCCCCCCAATTTTCTTTCTGTGAAAATACCGAACATGCACCCCCCCCCCCCCCCCCAATTTGGGTTCTCATTGCGCTGACCAAGAGGAGCTCATGGCTTCCATTATCAGTTCCCAAACCAAACTCCAGAGGATTTAAAAGTTTCCTGGGAATTGCAGACTAAACAAAGAACAAAGCTCTCCCCGCTATATTTTTGAAAAAATTCCATATTATCGCTTTGAGGGGGGGGGGGGGGGTTGGGTAGAGAGAGGGTCATAGACTACCTTCTTGTTGCGCCACAGCAATATCATGCACGGTACCAAGCCCCAAATTCAACACACGGGAGAGCGGTGTTAGGCCGAATTTTGGAACAGGACCAAAAATGGCGGATTCTCGGAAGCATTAACGCTAACACGCGTCTTTTTATGCAAAATTGCAATGTCAACTTAACTCATAGACAAAAAAGTGACTTTTTTTGTTGTTTTATTGGAGAAAGGACGCTTTCAACCAATGGGAAATTGGCATTCGAGCTGACCACGCACAATGAAAGGAAATTCCGCAAAACAAAACTCGGACGCTTGCCGGTTTGGATATTGAAAACTGTATTTTTCCTTGATATTTGGGGGAACTTTGAATATCCCCTGATAATTTCCAGAACATAAAACTTCCCTGATAAGTCAGTTTTTCCAAAAAGCAGGTCCCTATGCAAAAAATTAGCATACCATGGTTTTTAAGATACAAATGAAAAATAACCTTTTATGGCAAGAAATGTTTTCCAATCCAATTAACAATTGATTCAATAACAATTAGACGAAGAATTAAAACCAAAATCCAATATTTAAAAGACAAAAATCAAATGATTAATTTCTCGGCATAATGTCGGATTGATTCGCGAATTTTTCGCAATATCGATTACATGGACAGTATAAGGAATGCCAGTAAGGCTATAACAAATAAAATGGGAAAATATTATTTAATATTTTAATTCAAAATAAAAGTTAAGAAAAAATCTTAATCGCGAAAAAGGAAGGCTTTACGAAAATTCGCTGTCGCAAAAACGAGGCCTTTTCCCACCACAGTATTAAAAAAAAAGAAAATCTCATATTTCCGACATCATCAAGCTGATTATATCCTTAAAGAAATCTTTGGACATTAAATCTATTTTTTGTTCTATTTCTTTTCAGAACCGCTGCAAAAGGGAATTTCAGGAAAGGAAACGGGCGTCAATGCGAGCTGGTGCTGGCGCCTTTTCCCAACTTGCTCTTCATCTAAAAAAAGCTAAAAGGAAAATGGACATGCAAAAATACTTTTTATAGATTTAACTTTATTTTTTTTCCGCAATAAAAAAATTACGCTCCTCGGGTTACAAGTAATTTTTGCGTCCAAACCTCCGATTTTTGCGCATTTGACGCGCTATAGCACGTCTGCGGCATCGCTGAGGCTACTTTCCTTGTACTATTTGGGAAGGGGGCTCTTGGTACTTTTCTTCACTTATACCGTTTTAGCGTCTCCTCCGATAATGTTGCGAAAATTCAGCAGGGCGCTTATTCGGTATTTTACCGTAAAGCAACCCTTCTGCAACACAAGCATGTTTCTTCCCTTCCTCCCTCATTTAAAGGGAGGTCGGGAAAACCAGTGGTGAATGGTAAGCGGAAGCCACCCTTTGCTTCTCGTGGCTCGCGGCATTCGGCGGTCAAACGAAAAAATATTTTTTTGCATAAGAGGAAGTGAGCACTTCTTACAAACATGGATGAAAAATAAGCACTTTTAAAAGCTTTTAAAAACAAAAGCAAAAACAAGCACTATTAAGCACTTTTAAAAACTGCTACGCACCCTGTTATTGAAACATTAAGAACAACATGCAATAGGGTTTGATTTGAACCAAATGTTTTTTTTAAAGACTTAATTTTCTTTCTCAAATGTTTTCATTTAATTTACAAGTCATTGAAAAATGCAAAATTCCATTCATGCAGAACAAATGGGAATGTTTAACATTAATTGACTATTAATTAAATAAAATCTCAATTACTTTCTAAAAGTGAAACTGTTCCTTACAAATGCTATTAAAACAAAACAATATATATTTAACCAATCTTTACAATGCTATTAAAAACACTAAAAAACTTAAGGCATGTCTATAGCAACTTATATTTATTAACACTGTTCAGCGAAGCTGCACTAGAAAAATTATGCATCTATTCTTTGAAAATTTTTCGAACTTTTAGATTACTAATATTTTCTGAAAACTTCTTATTAATATTTTTTTCATTTGTTAGCTAGCAAATTCAAATAGGGGCTTAGCAGTGCTTTCAAATATTTGTCTGCTGTATTAAAATTAAGTGTTCTTGTAATAATCCCTTTTTATTATTAAACAATTTATTAAAAAAATATTTTTATTATTATTGTTAGTTATCCAATGTTCTCACATTCCTCCCAGACGGGGCCTCGGTGGCCTAGCGGTCTTAGTACCAGTTTCTGCCCGCTGCTTGCGAGCAGTAACGAGGTCGTGGGTTCGATTCCCACCTTGCCCTGGGTGTATTTCTGTTATTTCCTCTCTTTGTGAAGTAATAAAATCTTTCATGTATTGTCTTGTGCTATCTGTCATATTGGACGACAGTTCATAAGCGAGTCCCGAAACTAAGCACACGAACTGGAAAATAAATGTAATTCAATTCAATCCTCCCAGATAAAAACTCACCATTTAAATATTAATAAAATACAATTCAAATAGTAATCCTTTACAAATGTTAACTTTGATGAAAAAATTTTAAAGCATGCAAATTTACACCTTTCTAACAAACTGAAATGTGAATGAAGCCAGAGGCTAAAATTTTAAAGTCCAAGCTTTATATATGGAGGGGATTGTAATTTTTGGAAGGAAAAAAAAAACAATTTTTTTTTGATAAAAATATCAGAAACTTTATAGGCAGGTGGAAAACTGAGAATTTTTGCATTTTCACAGAAATTTTTCCTAGTCTCCTGCCCGGTCTATTTTCAAGGAAGGGATCTGAGAAATTTGGCATTGAATCATGCCGTCGAGCTTAGCAATCATTACATGTACGGTTACATTTTAAAAGAGCAAAATCACACAAGATTATTCATATTAATACCATTAAAAATAGAATAAGAAGTGAATACATGTATCATATAAAGTATAATCAATAAAAATATTGAGTTGCAAACAAATCAGCGAAGTAATTATCTCATTTTCTGTATAATTTGAAAAAATATAAATAACTCTGATATTTACTTACTCTATCACGTAACTTTTCTCTCAAAAATAGCTGAAGAATTTTGAAAGGTGCTTTGAACCACAATGGAGCAGCAACTATCAATATTTTTTTCAGCCTGGCAGGATAACCACCCTTCAATAAAAAAGGACGATATTGAAAATTTCTTTATTTCACTTAAAATGATTCAACAAAAACTATTACAACATATAACAATACAAACAAAATAAAAATTCTTTTTAAAACAACTTCCCAAAGAAGGAGGTTATAAATTCAAACCGTACATGATACAACTTTTAAACGTAGTTTTAGAAGTCCGTGAAAAATTATGATAGATAAAATCTTTTGTACCCATGGATCAATTAAATAGAAATGGCTCAGAGTTTGCAACAGTTTCAATATGAAGTAATACTTGGTATAATTTTAATCAGACTGACATAATTTTGTACCAACTTCAAAAATTATGTTTAAAAGCCGTATTGATGTTTGAAGAAGGAATTTATTTTGTACTTCTTAGCACAATTTTTAACTTGAAGTTGGTTTTATTCCCCCCCCCCCCGCCATTTTCACTTTGTCTTATTTTATTATTATTTTGACCACATAAATATAATATTAGAAAAACTAAATGTTTTCCTAATGTGGCTTAGGCATGCATATATTAATCTTCAGGAATATCTATGTATATACAAAGACAGACAGATAAATAGATATAATGGTAATAGTTGAGACTTACATTCTATTAACATGACACATCGCAAGGCCCACATGCTTTATTACAAGTTAACAATTTGATCATCTGTAAGGTTTTCTCCAATAGAAGGCTGAAAGCATCTGATCTTTTCTTTAGATATAACTTTAAGGGTTCATTAGTGGGAAAAAAAAGTAATTTTCTTCTTTATGATAATATTTAAGCATATGGTAATATTTCCTTATGATAACATTTTCAAGGTACAGATAATCAAACAATAACCAACATGTACTTGACTTGAAATTTTATAATAATATTGGCAACTTCAAATACAAGATAAGAAAAAGTAGATTTCTCCATTTTCTGAAATTTTTAGTGCTTGCATAATGTGGTTTTGGTGATGTCATAGATGCTCCATTTAAATTCTAATCATTGAAGATGGGAAATAAAATTGTTTCAAGAAAAGAAGGAAAAAGTCACAAACCTAAAAAGTTCAAATGCTTCTGATTATATGGATACGGGGTGTAAAGTTTTCAAAAGCAAAATTTTGTGACTTTTTTGCAGCTGATTGGTGATACACTGGATATTAATTCAACAGAACTGCCATTTAGGAGGATTAATGGGCCCCCTGGCCCGCGCCCTGGAAAATTTTGAAATGATGGGCCCGTGACTCTGCCAGATATCTGGTGTTGCCTGTATGACGTATAAGTACTGGGTATTTGGCTCCGATGTTTGAAACTTGTACATTCTATACAAATTTGAAACATCCCACGGCTTTGAAGCACATAGAAAGTTTGTAATTCACATACATTTTCTATAAATCCAACGAAAGGCAGAGGCAGTGGATTTGAACCAGCGATCTTCCACTCGAAAAGATTGGACACTCCGGTAGAAACCTATGTTAAATGCTTCGGAGCTGAGCGTCGCTAAAGTATAAGTAAAAAAGCCAACATTTCGGAGGATATTGGCGAAAAGCATACTGAGGATGTCATTGCGGCAGTAAGTCCTTAAAGTGGATGCACTGCTCCTTTGCAGGCATGGCGAGATCGTCCGACACCCCCGGAGATACAGGGGGTCGGATCGTGTATCAGAGAGGTAACAAAAAGAAAGGGGCTAGAACAGAAAGTGCTGAAACACCCTGGGGTGCGTTGTTTCATGGTCGACCCTTCTGTTATTATTTGGCGCGTGTCAATCACTTCTTAACGAGCTTCACATAGTTAAAATATATAAGGGAAAATAAAAGCAAACGCAAAGTGTGCCCAACTATCAGGATGAAACCTATTTGCTCCTGTTAAGGAATATTCGATAAGTTGCTTTCTTTTTTGGAAAAATTTCAATTACGGAAGAAATTTTGTTGCTGCTGCAAGTAAATTATAGTACAAAGCGCTGCCGTTAGAAAGTCACAGAACACAGAGGGCAATTTTATCGGATTAAAAAAAAAGGAAAATTCTTCAGAAGACGGCAGTCGATTAGCGAAAGGAGGGGGATCTTCAGCCTCCTTCAAAATCGAAAGTTTAGACAATTTTTTTTCTTTAAAATGTATTTTAATTACACCGGGGGCCGCTCCCCAATGCTTTCTGACGCTCTACCAATGCTGCCCGGAAAATGATTTAAATATTTTAAAGCATCGTTTCAACATACAAATATACTAAAAATAAATAGAGAAAATTTAAGTAAAAAATTTTCTCTATGTTTATGCTTCTACGGCTCTTAAAATTATTGGGCTTTGCTTATAAATATTTTTAAATTCTGTTTTTGGTCAAATAATTGAACCTTCTTCTAACGAATACATTTTTTTTCGAAATTTTCTATAGACTTAATGAGTAGTTTTAAACAGTTGCAGTTCCGAATTTTAAAATTACATTTTTTAACTTGAATACAATCATCATATCCAGAAAAAAAAGGGGCTCCATTAAGATAAATGCAGAGGTTTATCTCCAGCGCTCTTCACATTAATTAAAAATCGAATTCTGCGCGGACAGAACAAGAAAAAAAGTGCGTCGGATTTCCAATTAAACAATTCCAAAACTACAATTTGCGTCTATAAGTGTTTTTTTATATCGGCTTTTCCACCACAAAGTTCCCTATAATTCGTAATTTTCAAGTTTTCATCAAGGCAGCAAAGGGAATCGTTATTTTTATTTTATCAAGTATTAAAGGAATATCTTCAAAAATGAAACATTGAGCCAAACCAAAAAATTAGCCTTGTGAAGCAAACCTTTATTATAATCCCGTTGGTTAATGGGACGTTGCCTGAATAGCTACTTAAAAAACACTTTGAATTCCAGTCTGTTCAATTCACATTCCTGTTCCCTTAGTATTTGTTTCTGAAGAAAAACTGTCAAAGCTTGAAAACATTATTAGCTGTATTCCCATTTATCAGACCATTATTTATATCATATTGTATATTGCTGCTGTAATATTACGTAGTGCTTTTATTTTTACTGAATATTTTGATTGAACAATTTTGTTTATTTTAATGAAAAATAATGTTACTAAGTAACATTAAGTCTTAAGTTTATTAGGAATAGATTTAGTATTTACCAAAGTTCCTATTAATTTGTCTTAATGGCTTTCAAGACCTACAGTTTTTTATAGTTCAAATTTTATTAGTTGTTACCAGTGGAGTAGCTAGAAATTTAAGCCTTTTCCTGTGTGCAACATTCGCTTAACTTGGCTTATTTGTCCCCCCCCCCCCTCGTTCCTAGCAGCATGAAAGCGCCCGACAGAACCCTTTAGATCAGGGATATCAGGGAAGTCTGGAAATTTTTTCTTTGTTTTTGATTTATTCCAGAGTTCCAATGAACTTATCTGTAATCATTAAAATGATTCAACGTTCCCTTATTAAAAGTTAATTCTGAAATTATTTTACTCAAAAAAGTTAATTTTAATTGCCGTTTTTCATAAATTTTTGCCCACATACGGAAAAAATGTGATCTTTTTGCATCCGCAATGGGAACTGGACTTTGTAAGTTTTCGATGTTTCTTATGCTTTGTTAAAAGGTAAACAATTTTTTTCACCAAAACTTTAACTTGAAATCTTTAATCAAAATTTCGTGAATCGTGATCGTAAGGAAGAACTTTCAAACGTCAAAAGATAATACCTCTAGTTTTATTTTTATTTAAATTTCTTTATGCATGCGTAATTCTTAACATCGTTTAAAATACTTGAAATAAAGCTGGAAACTGTTAAATAATATTTTTAAATTTGAAAAATTCAGAAAATAAAAGTAATTAACTATGCACTTATGACGATAATGTTTTTTCTCTTACACACATTCAGTCATCATATAAATTGCTTCTGCGCAGGAGGAACATGTTAACTATTTGCAGTTAATCGCAAATAAATAACTAAATACATAATCAAATGAAAAACTAATTTAAAAATCACTTATTTAATTTCTTATTCATTGAGAGATTTACCTATTTCATGAACTGAATTTTTTGACACGCTAGCATTAATCCTAAAATGTTTAATTTTATTGTCAAAAGTCTTTTCTGGAGCTTGGTATTTCCTAAAATAATTAAATGCTTTTCTAATCTTTAAAAAATGCATAAATTTCTTAATAAAATGTAATTATTTCAAAAAAGTTTGAAAGTTATGCATGTTCACATTTTTCTTTCAAGCATAATTAAAAAATGCATCTTGTCCTTCCGTAGAACTATTATAAAACTAGGTCGATACTTGACTGCAAAATTTTTGTGCAGCAAAATCTTTTGGCCGTAACAAATGCCCGTTTCTTCTTCATCAAATTGACAAAACTAAATTTTGGAAATTTTTACCTGCTGTATTGTTATATCTAATATTTTAATGTAGCATTCATTGGTGTTTTGCATAGGTCTGATTTTTATCTTTTGTATATATATAAACAAAGATTTAATCAGGGAAATTTTCTGAAAAAATTCTGGAAATCAGGGAAAAGTCACGCTTTCAGAATAATGTTGTATTTTTGAAATTGGACAGACCATCCCTTAACCTCCTGCTGAAAGAGGGAGAGAGGCTCCGGACACGGAACACTACTCCCCCCTCTCCAACGCCACTGGTCGTTACCGACAAGTTAATTATCAGTAATTCGCAAAATCCCCTCCCATTAGAAATCATACTGTATAAGGATTTCGGTCATTTTGTGAAAACTATGAATTTATTTTAATGATCTATAAAAATATTTATTTATTAGTGATTAATATTAATAATAATGAGTGAATACTAATTACTTTTTAATTGTTAATTGTTTTTTTTTTTGGAAATAATTTTGAGCATTAGGAAATAAAATTGTCTGAGCCCCTCCCATGATTTTTGAATTGCTACGCTCCTGGATGAGCACAATGAGCAGTTATTTAATGGTGGGTGCAGTGATATTGAAAATATAGACACGTTAATGAAAATCAACGTGTTGCTTGGGGATGTTGATGTTAACTTTATCTTAAAAACATTATCAATCCATGAACACTTTCAGTGCCGGATATATGGGGGGGGGGGGGGCAATGTCCCCTTGGAGGCACTTCTGGGAGGTGGCAAATTCAACTGTGATGCAAAAAATAAAAAGGCAAAGGAAAAGAAGAAGAAAGAAAATAAAATAAAAAAAAGAAAAAATATTTAATTAAAAAATTTAAGTTTTGGAAAGAGAATTAAAATCCTGGTTCAGAGCTCTGATTTGACCATTGACTGGCTATTTTGATAACGATTAAAACCGATTGATACAATTATTTATTGTATAAACTGTCGGAAACTGAAATTTAGGTATACTCAATATGTTGCGTTGTTGATCAGTCGGCCGGCTCCTCTGGGGGCGCCCAAATTTTGCAATGTCAAAATTTAAATTAAAAAAGTAAAGGGTTTTTCCCCTTGTAATAGCGAAATATAATTCATGCTATGCTCAAACAATACAATAGCTTTTCTTTTCCAAATTTTCAAAGCATCCTTTTGGGAAGAGGGGCGGGAAGGAGCTTGTGATAGTGAAATATAAATCATGCCATGCTCAAACAATGCAATAGTTTTTCTTTTACAAATTTTCAAAGCATCCTTTTGGGAAGAGGCGGGAGGTCGGAGGGGGGAAGGGGATCTTGTAAGGGATCATTCATAAATGATGTCATGCTTCGAGGGGGGAGAGGGTTCATGACATTGTGTGCAAAGTGTGACAATTGGAGGGGACGGGGTAACAAGAAGTGTGACATCATGCATTATGCAACATAGCGGGACGCATGACAATGGGGGGGGGGGGCGGGGAAAGTGGGGGAGGGGGGTTAAATATATGGGAAAAAAGCATGACATCATTTATGAACGGCCCCTAAGTGTCGTTTGGGGGCGGGGAGGCAGACGCGTGTCTTTTCGATATATTAGTAAGAGGGAGGGTCCTGCCCCCTGGATTTAAAAAAAATGCTTATTTTGTTTTGAATTTCTATGAGTATTTTTATGAGTAAAATCGTTTAAATTTTAAAGTTTTTTCCTAATATTTTTGCAATCGCAAATGCATCTCCTAAGGCCTCAAAATTTTTCCGGGGGAGAATCCATCCCTTCTGCTGTCAGAATTTCATATATGCAGTTAAGGGGGGGGGCGCCTAATGTTGACATGAAAGGGCCATGTCGTGGGAACATTAAGAAAGTTTTCTGTGTTTATTAGTGGCCACCAAGTAGAAAATCCTCAAAAATAAAGGGGGGGGGGGGCGTAATGTTGAGATGAAAAGGCCATGTCGTGGGAACATTCAGAAAGTTTTCTGGGTTTATCAGTGGCCACCAAGTAGAAAATCCTCAAAAAAAATATCTCAGCGCATAAAAGTTTATTAAATGTGAGCAATAATTGAATGGAGGCGGGGGGGGGGGGGGAGTTTTGTCTCGTTTTGGAAAACTTCAAAACCCGGTACTGACTTTTTCACATATTTGCTTGTAGTGAAAATTTGAATAAGATGTACTTCATATTGCACCTAATAAAATAGACAGTTGAACAATAGGCAAAAATACTGATTAGGATTTTTATTCTCTAAGCTATATTTATTTTTATCTCCTAACGTGAATCTTTATTCATGTTTCCTTTTTAAACTCAAAAGGATGAGTAACGAAAACAAGCCTATTATGTGTATCGTACTCAAACGACCCCACATGTATAATAATACAAGCGTAAAATGCTTTAGCTCTTTACACAGTTAAGAAAGAAAGACCAGACATCTGTTTTCATTTTGCGGTTTGCCTGAGAGCAACAAAGACTTGTCTTCACCACAGAAGATGGAACGATAACAACCTACCCCCCCCCCCCCTGAACAAATCCTTCTAATTTCTAGGAATTCTGAGCGAAAAGCTACGGCAAACCTTTCGCCAATTCCAAGAAAACAGTTGAAAATTGGCGGCAAACGCATGCGAGCTGCCCTAAATGTTTGTTTTTTTGTTATACATCTGTAAACCGCAATGGTAAGTAAACGGTTGTTTTCTCAGCAATACCGAAACCGAAGTGTCCCATCTTCTTCTTAAACCATCTTTGTTTGAACATTCAGAGTAGCATTTTATTATAATACGAAACAAACGCCTCGGACAAGACACATAACAATACAACTACAGGAACAACTTAGAGCTGCTACGGAGAGGAGGTACAGATTACGTCATCGCAGCTCCACACAAGACTCTGAAGACGAAAGGCTTGCTGGGATATACAATTTCTGCAGGACTGAGTTTATCATTGCATTCTAATATTTTCAAAACCTGTTAATTAAAAAAAAAAAAAAAGACAAGCTGAATAACCGGATATTTCATTCCGAATCGAATTCCCGATATTAAAAAACCGGTTATCTGGTACCTTCTGGAAGGGACCAGTCCTGTCGCATGGAAAATTTTCGTGACCTATTCGTAATTTTTGTGCCCTGTAGACACCTTGCCTTCTCAGAAGGTTTCAAAATCTCACTAAAGCAACTGAAATGTTGGCTGATATGGGTAAAAAATCTAAAATTATTCAGATTCAGTAGTTAATGATACTATAGCTTACTTATATAATCCAAGAAAAAGTACATTTGCTTTAAAAAAAAAAAAAACCTTAAAAATTACTAAATTTTTGATGGATAATTCTTAAAAGAATATATTTTAGTACTTTGTACAAAATGATCAAAATTTCATCAATAACATTCTTATTTTAATTAATGAAATGATAACATGTACAAAGAAAAATTCATCTAAAATTTTTTCATGTTTCATATCTTGTATAGATCAAAAGATTTATTTTGCATAGTTCAAACTTCATATACATAACAGGGAAAGTATAATGAAAAGATCCTATCATATAGAGCACATTTACTATTTTTCATTAGTAAAAAACTTAAATTTAATTACGATAATTTATTATGTCATCTTCGCAACCAAAAAGTGATATTTAAAAAAGAAACTGTTCAACTCAATTAATTTAGTTCGTTTCAATATGCATTATACATCCCTGCAAAATTGAGCAACATTTTACGCTTGTAAATGAGGCAAACATTTTTTTCAACATTGAACTATTCAAGTTGTGATGTTAATAATCCCATAGTAGTTAAAAATAAATAAAACATCACGAAGTATCTTATAAATACAAAAGATATTTTGGGAAAAAAATAAATAAATTAACAATAACCAAAAACTAGTACTTACTTTTAATAGATTTAAAATTTTTTGACTAAGTTCGTAATCAAAATTTGCATACTTTGATCCAGTCATATTATAAATAAACACAATTCCACGCCTCTGTGTTTCTAAACTGAAAATGAGAAAAATAATCCTATTCATTATTTTTGCTACTGCAACAAACATTGAAAATATTCAACTATAATATTTTGTCAAATTTATTTTCTAAAAATCTGAAAATTGTTAGGTTATTATTACTTTTGGTAATTAAGTGTCTTTATAAACTTAATGAGCAAAAATAATTAAATTATCAAATAAAATGGATAAATTTATGCAATCAAATTGACAATTCCAGAAATCCTTATGCAAAGTTTAATCATATTGAGACAATTAACAAATAATAAAATTTCAACAAAAATAAGGTTACAGATATAGAAAATATCACACACCACAGGCAAGAACTATTGAGGCATTGTTTTCCATAGACGAAGAATTTCTTCATGACTAAGCTTCATCCTCACAATGACTTCTTTGTGTTAGATAAAACATTGGCTACTGTGAAATACTTTTGTGTTGAGGACTTTAAACTTCCATAAGGTTTATGCAAACGTTGCGACTAAGCACTGCTCCCATTTTTCATGTTGACGAAAAAATTTAACAGTGCACATGGATTACAATCTGTTTTCAATAAACTTTTTTTAAAACTACAAATGTTTTCCAGGAATTTTATGCAAAAGATTAATAAAGGTGTTTCCTGGTGGATTTGTGGCGATTCATTGTATTTTGTTCATGTTTTATTTCATTTTCTTAACAAATAAATTTCTAATCATATTGTTTTATAAAATTTTTAAACAACTAAGGGGCTACTACATCCTGCTCACCAACCGTCAAAAAAAAAAAAAAAAAAAAAAAAAAAAAAAAGCTCTTGTCAGAAAATGTTCTAAATAATTATACAACTCTTTGGAGTAAAAAAATAAGCATCTTGCACAAGCTCGCACAGACGGGACGGGGGGCGAATGGGACTGCCATTTTCCTCCCAATTAATCAGAATTTTGTAAAGAGTCCATAAACAGACTTAAATTTCCTCTGCTCAGACCCCTGACAACTAATATTATCTGGCCAAATCTTTCCACAAATTAAAAAAAATGAACAATGAAAATTAGTAATGCATGAAATTTTTTCTGCATCCATAAGGAGAAAGAAAATTTATGAGAAGCATAGATAAAAATCTTAAAAGTAATAATCATCTTTAAAACATTTTTCCTGCAGAAAACGTAAATTAATAAATAATGTATACCTTTCTAATGCTACATCAAGTTGATATACAACACCCTGAAGAGTAACTTGGTGAGAGGTTTCCGTTGGCACATGCTTACTGGCAGTAAAAATAGCAATAGCAGCACCACTGCTATCTCTTACAGGCTGAAGGAAAAAAACAATTATTTTAAATTACAACTAGATATATGGTGATTAACAACTAGATTTATGTTCAAAGCTAATCACTTAGTAAAATCTTTTTTGTATAGTAAAAAACAATAAGATATTTTATTGACAAAAATACATTTTAATCTTTTTTTTTTATAACTATGAGTGCATACAACTATGAGTGAATTTAATGGATATGCATTTCAAACATAAATTAGAGAATCATTTGAGAATCAAAGTTGCACGGTGAAGCACACTTTGGAGCCTACAAAATAGTGACCATTAGGATGAATACATTTTAATGTTATGTTACTAAAACTAAATATAACATGAAAAAGAGCAGTTCTATCAACTTTCAAAAACTACAACTGAATGAATTAAGTCGGCTCTTTCTGCATTTTTCAAGAATTAATTCATTACTTATTCAAAAAATAAGAATTATTATGCCTATAGCTATGCTTATAAATACTTGTTTGAAAACTAGTATAGTTTGAAAACTAGTAATAGTTGAAAAAAATATGAGAGAGCCAAAAAAAAAGAGAAAATCCTTTTTATTTTAAACTAGCTGACATGCCCCGCATTGTGCAGGCTAACATCCTAGATCAAGTGACACATGTCCGAAATTCTGTTGTAAATATATATTTAGTTCAGAAATTCCCGTAGAATATGGGCAACAGTTCTTAAAAGTCCCCATTACACTAACCACAGAAACCAATAAAAATTAGTCCACAAAAATCTACATTAAAATACGAACATCAGTTCATAAAAACTGCCATTAGAGTAAGGGCAACAGTAACTAAAATACATATATGCATCAAGACAAAAGTTCCATAATAATAGAATCTGTAAAAACTCCTAATTACAATAGAGTCAACACTACAGCTAAAAATTCGGATCAGAATAAGATGAAGAAAACATTCCTTAAAACACCCCATTAGCATAAAGACAGCAATTCTTTAAACATCCTTACTAGAATAAGGACATTAGTCTCATAAAATCTCCATTAGCATTTCTTTTTCATTTATAAAATACTAAGCATTGACGCTCAAGTCATTTGCTTTCTTGCTTCCCAATACAGGCAAATACTTTTTAAAAGCAAAACACTTTTAAAAAAGTGACCAATTCTGAAAAAGGAATTTTAGTGAAAAAACTAATTTGCGACCACATCGATGTTTGTTAATCAAGTAATGTAAAACCAATAATGTATGCAAAGTTGTAATTGGTTTGAAATCAGCCTTACTCCCCTTTTGGGAAAGCAGCTAAAACTGCTATATATTTTATTTCACTAAAATTGTTTTTAACAACAAAGGGGTAAAAATATTTTTAATTTTTAGCTTTTACTTGAAATGTCCAATTTTTTGACAAAAATAATCTGAAACCTGCCCCTTATTTTTTAAATATTACAATGTGAATGAAGATAAGGAAAAAAAAATTTTTTTTCAACACAGAACAAGAACATAAATTTTTGCTTAATTACTTATTTTACGTATACAGCGCCGGCTCTAGCCCTTGATCAGGGTAGAGCGAGATTGTGTTTGCGGCCCCCTTTGGTCGACGCTTTCACTTCACGTAAATTCTACTTTGGTTTTATGTTAAATAAATAATAGTTCACAAATTTTCAAAAATCAACTTTTATTGCAAATATCAACACCTAATGACACTTTAATAGTTAGAAAGCTTTTACTGCTATATATAATTAAATTAGTATTTGGTGTGAATTTCAATCAGTCACTAAATAAATCCGTTACCTATGTAGGTGTTGAAATAACTAATTAAAAGAAAACATTCCTTATGTCGATCTAGATTTACATTAATCTATACAAAGTTTACCTTTCCTGCTTTTCACTGGCAAATTTTTCAATTAAATTATCTGTAGGTATGGATTGAGCAATATCATTTCCAATTGGTAAAATTGCCAGGTTTAACAATTTTTCCTGAGCTAGGGTCGATCTTAGGTAGGTTTTTATCAGTTTAAGTTTACTAAAACTTTGCTCACCTTTTACGGCACTTACTGGAATAGTTTGTAGTATCGGAAGGGCAGTCCAAGTGTTTGGAAACAAATCGCACCAATTATTTTTGTTCAAGACATTAAGAACATCTTTCGGGTGTCCTTGGTCTGTGTCGTGGTGATTCACCATTATTTGGTAGAAAGGCCAAGTATGGCTAAAATTTTAGTAATCCCCTTTAATTTTAGCACATAATCCATTTCCCCCAATTATAATTTGAACCAAAAATTTTGTTGCGAATCGTATAGTGGCGTGTGCTTCCGCAAAAACTCCAGGATGTTTCGTCAGTCTAGATGCACTGTGAACTTTTTACAGGTAACATAAAAAAATGCAACTTACCCCATTACTTCACTCAAACTGTGAAAAACACTTGACAAACTCAGATGAATTGAACATCAAATCGATTTATTTTCAAAAAACATGCTTCAGGTTTAATTTTGCGGAGATCTCCTTTTAGAATTAGAAATATTTAGTACAAACAAAAACTTGCCAACTTAAGAAACCAATGGAATCGATCGATACATCGAAAACATATGCTGAAAACTTCATTTTTACAAATATCACTGCAAAAAAAAATCCGGAGACTGGTCATTACTCTACTTTCAAAAAAAATATGTGGAGCTTCTGCTCCTTGGATGAATTTTCCTCATGTTACTGTGGTACTAAAAAAAACGTGCTGGAGCCAACGTCTTGATAGCTCATGGATTCCTGTATGATGTTGATGCGTGTTTTGCCGCCATGTGCTCAGATCGATGATGACATCCAACTCCTATTAAAAGCTGGAAAGATAGCATTTTTTTTTGAAAAATTCCGACCGCTCAGTGCGCCTCGGATCCCGTGCTATCCTGCTATATCATCGGAGATAGCTTCCTTCTACATCAGGAGTGGATTCCTTCGGATTGCGTGAAAGCCGAGTCCATCCTCTTTGTCCAACTCGGAGTTCCTTGTGGGCAGCTGCGGCAAACACAACCGTTGTACCTCGCCTTCTAGCACGAATGTGAGACTCCAAAAAAAACCACTGCAACACGTGCACGAACGAGCCCGCGCGGTTGCGTGAAAACGCGGTATCCTACCGCCGTGAACCGAGGCAGCCAATTAGAAACGAGCACACCAGTGACAACAACATGACGTCACACAAAGCTCTCTGGCTCGGAAGGATGAAAAAAGATGGCCACTATCGTTTGAACTAGTGGGAAGGATACAAAAGCTTGAAGCGAAGGAAATAATGAATGCGCTTACGCTTTGAAAATTAAAAGAACCCCCATTACAAAAACGTTTAATCCCACATTTTCTTATTGTAAATCCCATTCAGAAAATAAATAAAAATGCGAACTTAAGAATGAATAATTGCCCTACAAATTTCTGAAAAAATAAAATAGAAAATTCCCCTCTTACATAATAAATGAAATATGTGATATAACAATATCACAGTCTGTGTCTAAGAATTGCTTCAGGCTTAGTAATTCTTGAGCCAGATCTGCTCCAGAAATATCGCTGTGTGAATCATGTGTCAAAATATTTTGCAAATTTAAACAGGATTGATCCAAGTCAGGCTTATCAACCGGTCGCTTTATATTATATAAGAAACTCCAACTTGCATTAAAATTAGACAGCTGTTTGAAACGTATTTCCAGCGAATTTAGAATTGTATCTATCAAAGGATAGAACACAGTGGTCTTAAAATGTTGTTCCGAGTCTATTAGCGTTTCATCTTGAGATTCATAGTCAAACATTCTTTTTTCTTTTTCCGTTTCTTGTTTTTTGGAATACTGGTGGGATTTCAACTTTTTCGGCAATTTCTTTTGCTATGATTACAGCTGATGTGTAACCAGTATCCCTATACTGCTTAATAAATTGGCAACATTTGTGTAAAAGATTCGTTGCATTTAATATGTCTGCCGACTCTGATTGCATGGATTTGCCAACAACATTAATTTGGTACAGTAAATCATACCAAATCACAAGAACGAGAAAAAATTCATATTGATCCATGTAGTGGGTGAGAGACTCGGCTTCTGAAGCAGCAACGGGGTCGGTACTATCCTGCTATTCTTCTTGTAGTGCATCTTTCACTTCCTTATATTGATACTTAATAGCTTCAAGGCTTGAGACTCTGCTTTCCCAACGTGTCTCACAAACTTTTTTTAATGTCAGGGCTTCTGTACGTTTTGAGATTACTTCCCATCTCTTTGTGGAAGAGGAGAAAAAAACAAACAGCCGTTATATAACCCCGAACAACGACACTGATTTAACTGAAGTTTTAGCAGCGTCCCCGAAATAACCAAGTTCAAGCTGTGACAGCCGCAAGGGTTACAAAAAGTCCTTGGAAATTTTCTAATAATATGGCTTTGGATGCCTTTCTGTTTCCCCACCATATTGGCGCCATTGTCATGGCCTTGGCCCCTACAATCATGTCTAAATCATGTTTCATTATCACCTCATCCAGAAATAAATCTGATACCCTGGCCACTGGAGTCCGATACTTGTGTATATGTAACAAAACATTCACGTATGCAATTGTCATCAATATCAAAAAATCTAAATGTGACACTTAACTGCTCAGTGCGGCTGATATCAAGTGTACAGTCTAAAATAATTGAAAAATATTTAGATTTCTTTATTTTCATGATAATAGTATTTCTTACTTCATTTCCAAGTAATTAAATGAATTCATCTTGAATGTTTTTGCTGAAATAATAGTTTTTTTGCTTCCTTACTAGAGATACCTAGGACTAGCCGCTCCAAATAGTTAGATTTAGCTTTAAAAAAGGCAGGGATTTATCTGATTTGGTAACACTGTTCCAGCGCCTCTCAAAAAGCGCCATCAAATTTAATTTAATTTAATTAATTAATTAATTAATTATTTATTTATTTTTTATTTATTTATTTATTTATTTATTTATTTATTTTTTTTTTGCGCTAGAAATTGTTTTTCGCATTTGGCTTTTTGGCGCCCCTTGCCATCTGGCGCCTAGAGCGGCCGCTCCTCTCGCTCTACCCCAGATCCGGCACTGTACGTATAGTCTAAGATACTTACTAATACAGTAAATTTTCCAGTTTCCAGTTCTTTTCTTAAAGCATCACTAGTAGGATCAAACCTAACTAGACCTTCACGCCTTCTTGTAACCTAAAAATGTATGTGTATATAAATAAATGCAGGGCACAAGATTTCCGCTTGCCAACCCGCCATTGGTGATCAAATATATACCACAGTAAAATTAAGTTTGATCTCAGAATAAAAAAAAAATAAAAAAAGAGCCCAGCAACATGAATTAATCAAAATTACACATTAAAAATGCTTCAAATTGAGAATAAAAGTTAATTGAACATCCCCAATAAACATTTTAGACCGAATTTACCTTTTTCAAAATTTTCATACACCTTAGAAAATTTTGGAAAAAAAAATGTTCTATAATATTTTCCCCAAGCTTACGAAAATGTTCTATTTCATAAGGTCTGAGAAAAAAAATAAAGATAATTTCTACCAATGGTGTTTTTTTGAATCAATTTGAATGCAATTAAATTGATTTTTTTTAATGGGCTTTGCAAATGATGAGCATGCAAGCCCTCCAGTACAGAAGCAAAATTTTTAAAAGGGTTCAAAATAATGGTAAATACAAAAGGGATGTCTAGATGGTAGAATCACAGAATAAATAAAAGCAAACAAGTTTTACAAGAGAGGATAAATTGGATTTCAAAATAATAAAAAAATTTGGAACTGCTTGCATGCATAAACATAACAGCTAAAATGTGTTAAATTATTTTAGCTGACTAATGCATCAAAAAATTGGAACATATTGGATCTCACTTAAAAGATAGATATTATAATTTTTTTTTTTGCGAAACTGAGAATAAAGTGCATAAGCTTTTGATTTTTCATATTTATGAGGAGATTGTGTGGTTGGCCTGAAAATTGAGAAACTTCCGTTTTTTTGGGGAGTGTTGGCAGCTACGCAACAGTATTCCGACTGCTTTCAGACTTAAAAACTCTTACACATTGCATTCCTAGACATACATATAATTTGTCATTTATGCCTACAATATGAAGTACAAAATTCAATTAAACACAGTGCACTCTTAGAAAGATACATAACTTGTTATTCATTCCTAGACTATAAAGGGTACAAAATTCAAATATCGTCACAGAAATACATTAATTCAATTCATAAAGGAACTAGTAGGGTTTATCTTCTCATTATAGTTTGTACCTCAAATAAATTAGAAACATAAGATACACAAAAGATCCTAACTAAATTTAACATAAATGAGTAAAAAAATACCTCATGTGATTCGAATAATGCAACAGCTCTGCAAATATCAAATTTTCTAGCCATCATAAATTTGATGGCTGTAGATTTAGTCCAAGACTTTCGATCCCCATTGTTGTGCAGCTGCAATTCTTTTACAATTGCTATAAACTCTTGAACAGCCTACAAAATAAATAAATATAATAAAGCAAATTAGCATTAGCTACCTAATTAGCATTTAAAACAAATTATTACATTTTGTTATTTGTATAATCTAGTTATATAAAAGTGACCAATTGTTAGGATTTTAATAAAGTTGTGGTATTAACACAACATTGAATAGGAACTGCTACAATGTAGAAATCCCCCAAGAGTTAATAGGGCTTGTACCTTCCAGATTCTCTCATTAAATTATCTAAGCACATAAAAATTGATATTTTGTATAAAAAATTTCATAAAAGTGGAAATATGCTGAACAGTGGAAAATTCTCATTTCGCAAGGATATACTGATGTACAGTTATCTTAAAAAGATAATGATTTTAATAAAGAGTAAATGTACCCTCAAAATAGAGTTACAAATTTGTATGATTTTCTCATCATTTCCAAATTTGATTACATAATGAAATTAGATACAAAAGAGTAACGGTGATCATAGCTTAGTTGGAGAAAATCACTAACCAAAACAACTTACCCACTCTTAGGTTAAATAAGTTTTTATATTGTAAATTCAGAATTTAACTTTGAAAGGATAGGAACAAAGTTCTAAGTGAATTTTTTTTTAATCATAAAATCTAAACATTTTCTCTTACTTCTTCCTCTGCTTCTGTCAAAGATTCTGCCATTGTGCTACAGAAAATCACCAAAACAATCTGAAAAATTGAATGAAACTATAAATATATATATGAAACTCAAATAAATCAAGGATTTAAAGAGACTCTGGTCAAGACTGTTTCCCACAATGACTTCATAGACGGACATTCGAGAAAATGAAACGCTCTTGTAACGGTCATATTCAGGGTCCGACAAATCCCGGCGCCAGGTCGCCCGGGCGACTAAAAAAATGCCTTGGCGACTAGTTTTTTTGGTGGCGACAAATGAAAATATTACAACTGGCTCCTGAAAATTTTCCTTGGCTCCTAAAATTTTCGCATTTTTGTCGGACTCTGGTCATATTACATATATGTAGGATGCGAGTGCGAAGAGACATTGACAGCAGCGCCCTCTGGCGATAGGGAGCGCAAGTAGTTAGTTTGAGTAAGACTCCGTTCTGTGTGGACGTAAGCGCTGCGGTGCTCGGATGATGTTGTTGTTCGTAATTGAAGCCGTTCTGTATATAGTTTTGTAAATAGGAAAGTGTAAATATAGTCAGTTTTTTATATCGTTATGGTGAGTAATGATTTTAGAAACCCCTAGACACCCAAAACAAGAGCCTATATATATATATATATATACTTGCTACTGCTGTTATTACTTACTAAAATTACATTAATATAAAATAACACATTCACCTTAAAGGAGGTTTAAATTTTAGAAACTGATGATTTTGTGGTTTTCAAAACAATAACACATAATATTCAGGGTGTGAAAAAAAATTAATAAAAAAAATATTTATATGATTTTTTAAAATGTAAATCAGCTTTTTTAAAGGTTAAATCGGAACACTTTTTAAGGCAATACATATAATGAGAAACAGACATTCTGAGACAAATTTGAAGAACTTTTGAATTAAAAAAGTATTTATGCTCAAAAAATTAATACATAAATAAATATGATGTATTTTAATTCCTATCATGTACATGTAATTAAAAAATGCAATTATTGCAAAATATAATGTATAAATAAGACTGTAAGGAAAGGAACCAGATTATATTGTGTATGATACATCCTGATAATATCCATGGAGCAAAATGAAAAATACCATTGTTAATTTCATGTTAAGTATTACATAAATTTCAATAATTAAATTCTATTATTTGTAGAAGGATAACAATGGGCTATTACATTGTATTGTATGTTGAGTCTAATACATTAGAGCAGAGGTTCCAAACCCTATGCCCCCAAGCACCATGTTGATTGGTCTGGAAATGCCGCTGTTTGCGAACCAAGATAAAATATTTCAGTTGTCCATTTTAAACTAGAGAATATTTACAATCTAGAGTATTTGCATAAAGGGCCATATGACTATAAATAACCCTATAATGATAAACACAACCCAAATAGAAATCACCAGGAAAACGACCTCCATCCCCACATATATAAGCACAAAGTAAAATATAGCAGACTTATTTTCCACTCACGGCAAATCTTCGCCACACTAATTTCACACACCAAAAATAAATTTAGTGTGTAGTGTATTATTAACTATGTCCACCAACTATAAATCTATATTGAAAAAATAAATGGTGCCCGCCATTCGACCAATATTCTGTTATGTGCTCTTACTTAAGTACAAAAAGGTTGGGGGCCCTTGCATTAGAGAGATGAGCTCTAATAGTTGACTAAAGCATCTAGGCATCAAATTTAACACTTGAACTGGGTTCAAGCAGTAAGGAATTCAGTTGCAAAATGTAAGTTTTTCTTATCTAGTTACAAACTTTTGTTTGTAACCATGGTTGGCTTTTTGCAGGTAGCCATGTTTTGCCATGGTTGTGTGAAACTGGTTTAAACCGGCAAAAAGTTAAAAAAAAGCACCTTAATAGTGTCAATTAGTAACAGTAAATTAAGTAAATAATGGGTATTTTTCATTTCAATTCAATATCACGCTTATTTTGTGTTTGACGTAAGAAGCAAAAGTGTATATTATTAATACAAAAATTTGGGATTAGATAAAAGCTTTTACAACCATTTTTTTGTGACTAATAAAGTTGTATTAAGGAGCGAATAACAGAAAAAAATGATTTTGAATCAGACAGTAAAACTCTTTCCCAATACTCAAAATTTGCAATTAGGGGAATTAGTATTTAAAAAAAAAAGGTTGTTTTCCTTGGGTAAGTGATGACCAATCAAAGGGAAAAAATGAACTAATAAATTTCAAAAAGAAAGATAAAAAGATACAATATTCAGAGCTATAATTTATGTGTTTCAAACTAAGGATATGAATCTATGTATTTGAAATAAACAAATTTCAGTAATTTTTGTACTACTCCTTCTATGAAAAATTAAGCTGAAACTTTGAACACAAATAACTGTAAAAGCTCATCTATTCCACATTGAAGTAGTAATTGCAAAATCGGAGTAAAGGAAATCCTTCCTGTAATCTATTTTCTACTTGTATTAACCAAATTATGTGCATTATTTCACAAGTAGTATTTTTCTTACAGGATTTTTTTTTAAATTTATGCTGAGTATTTCAGTTAATATTTTTTTGAACTAATTTATTTTCTAAGTAGCTGCCAAGCCGGTTTTAATCGCTTCGGCAGAAACTTGCCAACCCCGTTTGTAACAGAAAGCAACAGCTACCCCTATGCACGACACATTATTTAATTAATTGATCATAGGTCATAGGTTGGTGTCAGCAAGTAATATCAATTTAAAACATTTGATTTAAGTACTTATAGGATTTATAATCCTTTACTACTGTGGATCAAGCAACGAAAATCAATAGTAATAAATTTAAAAAGGCGAATCAAGTAATAAATTTTGAGCATAATTTAAAAAAATTAGGTTGGCAGAGATGACAAACGTTTTGGAAACAATCTACGCAGTAAAAGTTGTAAATTGAACCTGCCTAATATACATTTAAAAAGACCAAACAAACATTTTAGTATGTTACGTGAATGAAAAATAGAGATTTTTGAAACAACAGTTTACATTAAACACCCAAAAACCAGGCAAAACACATAAATTATATCTGAGTGAAACTGAGTATCTTACCAAATCATTCACAACATTTCGCTTCTTTTTTTAAAGTAATGTCAATGTGAAATTAAAAAATATAACACTTATAAATGTCACGAAAATTTATAAGAAACAAGCAATCTTGGAGAAGAAAGGAGACAAACTTCATATGAGTGGCAACGGCTAAAACGGCACAAAATTTTAGTTTTCCCGCCAGGTTCGCTGCTGTCGTTACACAGCTATTCAGTAACGAGAGAGCTGTGTTCCCGGATCCTCAGTGGCTGAGCGGTCAAATCGACTGGCTCCGGTGCCTCCCTGCGCGGAGAGACAGAGGCGTAGGTTCGATTCCCACCTTTGCCTTGGGTGTATTTCCTTCTTTGTATATTAAAATCTGTTGTGCTGTCTTGTTCTATCTGTCATATTAGACGAGAGTGTGAGACATATCCTTCAGAATAGCAAATAAACTCGAATATTTATGTGACCTGAAATGGTTGTAAAGAACGAAAGAAAGCTGTCTTCCTGGGGTTTCCCCATCCACTTTATATACAAAAGAGCACACTGTGGTACAACTGTGGCGATTAAGCACTTCAACTTCTAAAAAAATAATAACTTTCACTTTCACCAAAAAAAAGAACTCTAATTAAAATTTTTTAATTTAGCGGTTGTTGGAGTAGCGATGTATGTCGACGCTTGTTGTTCGGAAGCCTCATTCTTAATTGTTTAATACTGCATGATTGTGTTTATTTTTTATGTAATAAATATTTGATAAGATAACAGAGTTATCATTGTACGAGTGACACGCAATTTTAACTTCAAAACCTTGACTAAAGTTAGTATGGAATAGACTTTACTACATTGGTGACCAAAGAACGTGTGAACTTTTACGATGATAAGTGCAATCGAAAAATATCTAAGCTGCGTAAGTTACCGCACGATTTTATTTGTCTAAATGAATTTGGTTTTATATTCACGAGTTGGTACATTGCCTTTCGATGTTGAGTGACATAGATTCTCTTTGCTTACTTATGATAAATTGTAATGTCGTTTATGATAATTGTCGCCTTGATGATAACTTTCTTTTTGAGTGCTACTTTAATGTGTGTTTTATTACGTGTTAATCCCTAATGGAATTATATTTGTAACTCAAGTTATATATAATGTCGACATCTGAAGATCAAATTTTCAACGAACCACAAATTTCTCACGTTGCGGTGAAACCACCGCCGTTTTGGAAGAATAATCCTAGCCTGTGGTTCCTCCGCTTAGAAGCACAATTTTCCTTGGCACATGTGACGACTGACGAAACCAAGTTCAATTATGTTGTGGCAGCTGTTGATTCGGACATACTAAGCTCCGTAAGTGATATCATTATGCGACCTCCCGAAAACAACAAATATGAGCAGTTAAAAACACATTTGGTTGAATTACACTCAGAAAGCGAGTCGTCTAAAATAAGGACATTGTTACAAGGGTTAGAGCTCGGTGACCAACGTCCGTCACAATTGCTTATACGCATGCGTGCTCTAGGTGGCGATTCCGTAGGTGAGCCATTGCTTAAATCACTCTGGCTTGGACGACTGCCCAACAGCACGCAATCGATTTTGGCAGCGTTAAATGAAGATTTAACGAAACTCGCATCTATTGCAGATAAAATCCACGATTTAACGCCTCAATCGTCCATTAATTCTGCACAAGTCTCTATTGCACCACAAAATATCGCGCTACAGGCGCAAATTGACCAATTAACCCTGCAAGTCAAACAGTTAACTTCTATAGTTCAGGAGCGAAGTACACGGAGGGACAATTACATTAGAAATCCTAGACACCGAAATAACTCTCGCTACCGTAGCAATTCTCGCAATCGAAGCTATAAAGAGCCAGAAAATGGTTTATGTTTCTATCATATTAATTTTGGTGAGAATGCCAAAAAATGCAACCCTCCTTGCTCTTTTCGTCATTCGGGAAACGTGTAAGGCGATCGCTTACCGGCCATAATGCTGACCGCCACCTTAATCGCATATTAATGGCCGATTCAAAGTCTAAACTTTCCTTTTTAATTGACACTGGTGCGGACGTATCAGTCATTCCTAAAACGTACGCTCCGCACTCTAAATCGCAATATTTAACGTTGTATGCCGCCAACGGCACAAAAATTGCTACTTATGGAACAAAGCGCATGACCATCAATTTGAATTTGCGCCGTGATTTTATATGGTCCTTTGTAGTAGCAGACGTTAAACAACCTATTATCGGCGTAGATTTTTTAAAACACTACAATCTGCTAGTTGATGCTAAAAACCATAGAGTTATTGATGCGAATACTCGACTTTCCTCTAATGGACAACTACCTTCACTTAACTCTCCTGAATCGAACATCGCTATATTGGTTGGTGATGGCATACTGGATAAAATCCTTAGTGAGTATCCTGAGTTATTAAACCCATCGCAACCCATGAAAGGTAGTAAGCAAGATCAAATTTACCATCATATCGAAACAAAAGGTCCGCCTGTATTTTCAAAACCTAGACGACTAGCTCCCGACATTCTTAAAGCTGTTAAAAAAGAATTTGAATATTTATCCGCTCAGGGCATCATCCGACCATCTAAAAGCCCCTGGGCAAGTCCTTTGCACGTTGTCAGAAAACCTAACGGTGAGTATCGTTCTTGCGGTGACTACCGTCGTCTCAATTCTACAACCGTGCCTGACCGCTATCCCGTTCCGCACATCCAGGATTGTACCCAAAGCTTGCATGGAAAAATAATTTTTTCTACTCTCGACTTAGCAAGAGCGTACCACCAGATCCCTATAAACCCTGCTGATATACCCAAGACAGCTGTAACCACACCGTTTGGTTTATTCGAATACACTGCTATGCCATTCGGATTGCGGAACGCAGGGCAAAGTTTTCAAAGGTATATACACCAAGTTTTATCCAATCTTGACTGTTGTATTCCCTATTTCGATGACATATTAATAGCTTCTTGCTCAGATGTTGAGCATGCTAAACATTTGCACGAGGTGTTATCCCGGTTAAAAAAGCATGGGTTAAAATTAAACCCCGACAAATGTGTATTGGGAAAACCTGCCGTAAAATTTCTCGGGTGCCTCATAACTGCTGCAGGCGTTAAGTTGACAGGCAGCCGCTTCCTGATAAAGTTGAGACCATTATTAACTTCCCGAAACCGAAAACTATTTCTGAGCTGAGACGTTTCTTAGCGATGCTAAACTTCTACCGGCGGTTCTTGCCAAAAGCCGCAGAAACGCAAGCGTCTTTAAATGAATTTCTGAAAAATTCTAAAAAGAACGACAAACGTCCTGTGCCTTGGGATGATAAATCGACTCTTGCATTCGAAAATTGCAAATCCGATTTGATTAATGCCACAACATTGACGTTTCAGTCACCTGAGCATCCACTGGCCCTCATGGTCGACGCCTCAACCACTTCTATTGGAGCAGTTTTAAATTCCCAGTCTCCTAATGGCCCAAAACCGCTCGCATTCTTTTCTCGTAAATTATCGACTGCCGAAGCCAAGTACAGCACATATGATCGAGAACTTCTCGCTATGTACTCTGCTGTAAAGCATTTTAGGCACGCACTTGAAGGCCAATGCTTCACAATTTTTACTGATCACCGTCCCTTAATTTTTGCATTTACTAAAAATTCTGACACCTGTTCCCCTCGCCAGCTCAGACATCTCGACTTCATTGCACAATTTTCAACCAATATCAAATACATCGCCGGAGAAGATAATGTCGTCGCTGACACATTGTCTCGCATTCAAGAGATTTGTCCAACTCCAATACAGTTTGAATCTTTATCACAAGCTCAAGAAACCGACGCCGAATTACAAAATCTCTTAGGCACAACCAACCATTCCCTAAAACTGAAATCCGTGCCAATTTCTCCAACGTTGAGACTTTGGTGCGACATCACAGACGATAAGGTGAGACCATTTGTACCAAGCAATTTCAGAAAGCCAATTTTTAATTCTCTCCATAACTTATCTCACCCAGGTATCCGTGCTACTAAACGACTAATACTGGACCGTTATGTGTGGCCGTCTGTGGCTAAGGATGTTGTTACTTGGTCACGTGCTTGTGTGGACTGCCAGAAATCTAAAATAAGCAAGCACACTCACAGCCCTATTCAACCATTCTTAAAACCAGCACGAAGGTTCGACCATGTGCATGTTGACTTGGTCGGTCCATTACCACCCTCTGATGGATTCTCTTACCTCATGACTTGCGTCGACCGATACACCAGATGGCCCGAGGCTATACCCGTGACTGATATATGTGCTGAAACAGTGGCACGTGCAATTGTGAATCACTGGATTTCACGTTTTGGGGTACCATCCATCATTACAACAGACCAAGGTCGGCAGTTTCAATCCACACTTTTTGCTTCTCTTTCCCGACTATTGGGAGTTAAGCATATAAGAACAACCCCATACCACCCTGCTAGCAATGGAATGGTCGAGAGACTTCACCGTACCCTCAAACAGGCTCTTAAATGTTACCATAACCATCGATGGACTGAAACATTGCCTCTTGTGCTTTTGGGATTGCGTTCCACCTTCAAGGACGATCTCCAGTGCACTACTGCAGAGCTGGTATATGGCTCAACACTCCGACTGCCAGGAGAATTTCTCTCTCCGTCCACGATATCCAGTGAAGAACCATCTGAATTTGTACAACAACTCCGGATAATTATGCAAAATCTCTCCCCGACACCAGGATCTGCCCATAATAAACAAACACCTTTCATCAACCCAAGTTTACTCAACTGCACCCATGTTTTTGTTCGGCACGGTGGAGTTAAGAAGCCGCTACAAACACCTTACGATGGCCCCTACAAAGTCATAGAGCGCACTCCTAAACACTTCACCCTGATAATCAACAACAAACCAAGCACGATTAGTGTTGACCGTCTCAAGCCAAGCTTTTCCTTAGCTACTGACGACCTGCCTACTGCAAGCAACTGTGCGCCCTCAACGCATAATCTAGCTGACGTCCCTGTTGCTCTCCCAATGAGCAATGAAACCACCGACATCCAGCAACCCGTTCCAAGAAATGAAACCACAGACATAGTACAACCTGTCCCAATAACCACTCGCTCAGGAAGACAAGTTCGCTTCAACAGAAAATACTTGTAACATCAGTGCCCTTGGCACTTGGGGGGGAGTACTGTGGCGATTAAGCACTTCAACTTCTAAAAAAATAATAACTTTCACTTTCACCAAAAAAAAGAACTCTAATTAAAATTTTTTAATTTAGCGGTTGTTGGAGTAGCGATGTATGTCGACGCTTGTTGTTCGGAAGCCTCATTCTTAATTGTTTAATACTGCATGATTGTGTTTATTTTTTATGTAATAAATATTTGATAAGATAACAGAGTTATCATTGTACGAGTGACACGCAATTTTAACTTCAAAACCTTGACTAAAGTTAGTATGGAATAGACTTTACTACACAACTCATTTTTTTTTTTTTCGTGAGGAACACAAAGAGTTATATATTGACAATTCGGACAAATAATATCTACAACTACAAATTTTAAAATTTGTTTATCATTAGCCAAATCTTTCTATATCCTTTTCTTAAAAAAATTTCACAGTTCGTTGAAATCTATCTGGTGAAATATGATTCAAATTTTCTGCTAACTATCAACGAGCTACTGTTCATTACATAACATAACAAGGTAACTAATTATCTTAGTTATATTTGTGGCGGTCCGAGTTGGCGCTCTTAATACCCAACTTCTTCCTTAGAAGGTACCTTTTGGCAAAGCGGTTGAAGTTCTCCGGCAGATCTACCACCTTCACCGTTGTACTTGCACGTCGTCCGTCACATATTCATTTCTTATGTTTCAAAATCAATATTGTGTTATGTAGTTTGATTTCACACTTCAGAATGAGGTTTGATTTTACTTGAAAAAACATTAAACTGTTCTACCCAGCTAGCAAAATAAATTGCTGCAAGATTGCATAAAGATTTGCACGTCAATTCAAAAATATTGCATAAGGATTGTCAAAATCTTTACATGCTATTACTCTCATTCAATTATTAGCGGATTGTCAATCTTTACGTCAATATGTATGCAAGAAAAAATCAATATTCTGACAATGTAGGTTGATATGAAGCATTACATAAATATTTACACGACAATGTACAATGACGTTTCAATCTATCTGCAATAACCTTTCCCGAATGCAAGGTAGTTGTTTACACCAGTAGTGTAGTCCTGAAAAAAAAAAGTTGGAGGGACGCTTATACATACAGAGATAAACAATTGAAATCAAAAGTGTGTGTGGGGGGGGGGGGGGGGACGCTTATGTTAAAATGTAAAAAATTTGGCGGGAAGCTTGTATTCAAATAAAAAGGTAGGGAACGCCGTCCCCCCTCGACTACACTGCTGGTTTACACTTGTCATAATATGACAAGTGACAATACAAACATGTGTGCGATATCGCATACATGTTTTCATGACAACATGCAATGTTGCGTTGCGTTAATCAGTCTGTAATATCCCCCTTGCAAGGTATTTTCTCTTTCATTTCCTATGGAGACTTTACATCCAGGTCACAAGAGCCAATTAAGCAGCAACTAAAAGCGTAGCAGACGACGGAGGGTGGGGCTTCGTGACCATATATGAAAATATTTGTATTTTAATGTCTTACTTCCTTATTGCTAATTGAGTTAGAATATATTAATCTCCATTATGTTTTATAATTGTGCGCAAAAAATCATATTTTTTGCTGAAGTTTTCAGTTTTTCCTGGAGAGAATAAAAACGTCAAGTTGACATTGAAATCCCCTAGCTTTCTGTAAAAGTAGTTAGGTTGGCAGAGGTAGCGCCATCTGGGGTAAAGGGAAATTTTTCTGCCACTTTTTTTTCTTCCGGAAGCGGAGATTTGGGATCAGCACAAGCAGTACACAAAATATTTGCGAAGGTGGAGTTGTAAAAGACTTCACACGTTCAGATGTTTTCTATTAAAATCTTTTTTTTCCTTTCAAATCTATAAGAATATATAGGGTTCTTAAAATGGGCGTCTTGGATAACTGCACAGTTTGTCGTCCTTGTTGTTGTTACTAGGCCCTAAACATAGTGATCCATTTTTTAATAGTAGTAAAATTGGGGCATGCTCCTCTTTTTAAAATGAGAAATAGGGACAAAGGTTGCAATGAAAAGGAAATTAACAAAAGGATAGAAAAGACTTGTTACTTTATTTCAGTCATGAAATTCAATATACAGTTGCCTAAAAAGTGAGACGTAGCATCTCCAAAGGCAAATTCTGAAATATAAGCTAAAAAATTACTGGTTTTAATTTCATTTACCGAATATTGAGGGATTTCCAAAGACAATTGCTTTCAAAGAAATTTACTTTTTTTTACTGTGCATGTAAACGACGTTCTACCTCTACCACTATGTGAAATTCACTCTTATGCTTTATTATTTTACGTCATTCACTCGAATGCATTTTAGCTCAAGTACACACATACGTCGAACAAGTGAATAGACATGGAAGGACGAACAAACAGTTCCCTTATAACTTGCTTTCAAAAATTTATATTTTACAAAATGCATTTCAGAATTTATTAAGTTTTTTTTCTGACTTTTTTGCTTTTACAAATATTGTTTGCAAAACATTAAGTTTCCTTTCACGCTTTACTTTATTATTTTACTTTTATGGAAAGTAAGCTAAAAATAATTTTAATATAGTAGAAAATAAAGAACAGCAAATAAAAAAAGGCTGTAATTTTTCATAAATTTTGAATAGAACAAATTGAATTAAAAATATGAACTTTTAATTAATTTACTAGTAAAGCTACCTCAATAAAACTAATTTTACATTTTCTCCCTATGTTACAGCTTAAAAGTCTTATTATGAATGAAATAAAGATAGAAAGTAGGAAAATACAAATAAAATACAGTTACAAAATTTTCAGACCGTTCATAAATGAAGTCACGCTTTTTCCCCCACATATTTGACCCTCCTCCCCTTGTCACAATTTCATGCACGGACAAAACCAGAAATTAAAATTCTAGGATTTTTTTTCAAAAAATACCACAACTTTTTCTCTGTTAGCTCACATTGGGTATTATTATGCAAAATATGACTTGAGAAATTAATGGGCAAATTGTATTTTGTGACAAGTTGTTTCAGGTTTTCTCTGGTCGAATTTCTCCTATTCAATATGAAAAAGCAGGCACCGAGTCTTAGAAGTCTACTAAAAGACAGCTTTTCCCTCAAGGTGCTCTAAAATAAAAAAAAAAAAAGAAAATAAAGCGCCGAGAAAAATTTGTTTGGTAGTGTATCTTGTGAAAGCTCTTTGAACTCACTCACTGGCCATTAAACTGAAAGAGAAAGCATTTTGTGCTTTCCTCTTCAAAAAAAAAAAAAAATAAAAATAAATAAATAATAAAAAAAAAGTAATAAAAAAAAAAATCCCATTAAAAAAAAAAAGCTATCAAATCAAATATTTATAATTGATTCCATATATTTTTTTCTGCTTTTATTAAAATGTATACATTTTCAGAAAAATCAGTTTATAAAGTATTTATTCAGAGAAGTCATTCTTTAAGAAATTATGAGTACATTAATTAACTAACGTACAAAAGTATTTTTCATCTTTCATGGATTTGGTAAGGAAAAACTTTTAAAAGAGCATTTTTTTTTGCTCAGTTCATTAAATTGTTTATTATTATGATTTTTAATGTGTAATTATTCTATCTAATTGACGATATACATTTTAATTTTGGCAAGTAGATTTATTTATATTTACATTAAAAAAATAGCTTGCTTAAAGTTAAAAAAAATATCTGCATAAATGCAAAGGTTAATCAGGTTTTAACCCTTTTATTACATTAGAACATACTAATAATACAGTGGAGCATTGTTTATTTACCAATCGTACGCACAATGTTTAAGTGGTGTCCCAATTCTTGGATCTATCTAGAAGGGTAAATCAATTATACGTTATCGTTTATACAACATTTTCAATTGTCCCTTTGGTGTTGTGTAATTAATGCAATATTCCAAGGTATATGAATGAATACGTATTATGTATACATCTATGTGTGTGTTCGTTCTCACTAGGAACTAACAAGTATTTAAATTTGATTTACAAAGGTTTTGCTACTTAACTGTAATTAGGAACCACAAGCCTCTAAATGATACTCTTTAAGCACAATAGGGGTATCAAGGAGGGCCAGGTTCACACAGCAAGAGTTAGACTGGGCAGCCGCCCAGCAAACCTATCTCGGAGCTGTTCGTCGGACTTCACTTCCCCGTGCTTGGGCAGCCCTGAGGCTTCGCCTAACAGGGGAGGGGAATGGAGTAGAGAACTTTACTGCAATTAACTTTTGTTCGGAAAAAAAAAATATCTTTAAGTCCTGTTGATGCTTGAAAAAGAGACAAAGGACTAAAAAAGTAAACACTACAAGCCCTGTGTGGTTTATCAATCAATGGTGTATTGATTTTGAATTTTGTAATTCAAAAATTTACAATTATACCCCTTTTAATATTTATTTTAAAATATAATGGGTACACAAAAATAAGATAAAATTTATAAATAGAAAATAGTGTTATTGTCTTTTATTTCATTGATGTAATGACCAAGAGGCTTCAGTCTTTACATAACAATATCATAACCCTCATATGAATTCGTAAAAAAAAAAAAGCAGGAAGGATAACTTTTGGGAAAAGCTTTTTTTTTGCACATGGATTTGTGGTGGCATTTTATACACATTAAATAATAAAAGTGTACTTATTTTTTCTTATTTTCTCAGAATTCCGTGATGGGAGGGTTAAAAGCATTCATAGAAGAGTAAATTTGATGCAATCATACTTCATTTTGAAATATCTTCAGAAAGGACAAAGGCATTCAAGTAAATCAGAAGAATTGGTAGCTATATGACTTACAGCATTCATACTGCAGAAAATTTTGCAACAGTGGTTTTTGTTTTAAATAATGACATGATGACTCATATATTTATTTCAATCATTAAAATAATACAAATACACAGCCTACATGAACAAAAGCTGAAATACAATCACCCGAACCACTTACTTAGGATAGGAATGATTTAAAAAGTGAAATGAAATTGTTTGTGAAGCAAAAATCCAGTTATGGTGTTGACATGAGACAATAAATACTTGAAATTTTATGAATAAAAGCATTATTGAGCAATGTTCTTACTGTACCAGCATCTATGTAAATAATTTATAATACTTTTTCTGAAACTGAACAAATTATGTTTCAAGAACAGTATAAAATTGTTACAAAAAACTCTCCAACAAAGTTTTGAAACATGAATTGGAAATTTGTAAGTACAAGTCAATACAAAAGTGGTTCAAAAGAAACATCACACCCAATTCGCATAAAAATTCTTGGCATTACTGAGATAATCATAGTTCCCCATTTCCAGAGTCTTCATTATCATCATGCTCATGTATATCATCCTCTTCTGCATCATCATCTTCCATATCATCACCATAATCATCATCATAAAAATCTGTCATGTCCGCTTCCCGTTCTTTTGGCTTAGCTCTGTGTTTAATACAATATTCTTCTAAGGTGGTAGGTACTGTAACATTATCTTTCTCTGCTTCACTTCGAGTAGCCAGGACTTGTTTCCTAAAGATGGGTGTAGAAGAATTGAACAAAATGTATGAAACAGAAGAATGCATAGTTAACAAATTATTAAAATTTAATAATTAAGGCAAAAACAACTGGATAAAAGAAAAACATTTGTGATGTTAAAAGATATTAATAAATAAATAAATAAATAAATAAAATAAATAAAAAAAAAACAAATAAATCAATATTTTTTGTTATCGAAAATAATTTTAGAAATGCATTTCACAGTGTCTAAATTAGAAACTTCTGACTTTTGGATACCAAATTTTAAGTTCATTATTACAGTATAGTCTCGAAAACTCGGCCTAATATGGGCAGAGTTTGAAAAAGCCGGCTAATTGGGAATTGGATTAAAACAGAATAAGTACAAGTGTTTCCTCAGAAAACAAAGTACATGTTGTTTGCATGAGAATACAACAAAAAGTAATCTGTCTGAATACCCTTAAATAACAGAAAAGTAGGTACTTTATGAAGGCTATGAGCCTTTACTACAGTAAAATTAATGAATACAGTGCACAGTAATTTACCTGACAAAGTAGACCTACAAAAAACTTTTTGAAGGCATAAAGCTGTCATAAATTAAAATTAACTGATCGACTTTGCAAAAACTGGTAACTTTCTTTTTTTACAGAAATATCCGTGCACAGGTATTTTTTGCCCTGTCAGTGTGTGGCCGAGTTATCCATACTACTGGGTTATCATGAGCTTTTGGGGACTCCACTATAACTATATTTATTATCCATTTAAGTTGAAAAATGTGGATTTTAGGACAACTTTAACACAACCTGACCCTGGACCATGTTGTGGCAAGCTTTGGAAAAAAAAAGCAGGCTGAACTTAAAAATGTTACTTCAACACGGGAAGGCAAAAATTCGGAATTCCTGCCAGGATATTGATTTTGCTGGATACCATATATCCAGTGTTCCATACTAGAAATCCGGCTCTGATGTTTGAAACCTGTAAATTCTTATGAATTTTTTAAACATTCTCCAGCTTTTAAATTTGTAATAGTAAGCTTTTAATTTTCATACAAATTAAAATATGCTAATTCAATAAATTTTAAAAATAAAAATTGACATGCCAGACATTTAAAAATCGGTTGGATACCAGATATCCAGTGTCGTTTTCAGCAAACGTTTTCCCACAAGTCCCTGCTCCCCCTCTTCCAGAATAATACAGGATTAAAAGTCTTATGAAATCAAAATGAAAGTATCAGTGGTCCTCTGAGGAAATAAAAATGGCCACAGTACAGATATAAAAAAGTGCTTGATCAATGTCTGTAAACGTAAAAAAAGCATCCAATTACCGTGAAGAATTTTTTTTTAGAAACACTTATAATTCATGTTTCAGTTAACTTACCAACTTACAAAATGCATCAATTTGTGCAGAAAAAAAGCTCTTTTGTAGGACATATAGTAGAGCCTTGATTTTCCGAGGTAATGTGGACCGAGGTTTCCTCATATAATCGAAAACTTGGATAACACGGACTCTGTCCAAATCGAGAGGGAAACATGGGTTGAAATGAATGAAAATGTCGTCAACGATGTAAAAAAAAGGCATTTACTGAACATATTATGAAATGAAAAAGTGACGTTACATACATACAAATATCTAATTTTATATGAACACATCAGTAGAGTACATGTTCCAGTTAAAGTCGTATCTTGAAGAAGTCTATATATATAGTATATATATATTGTTTTCTGTTTAACGGTTGTTCTAGGTCTTTATATATCACCAGAAAATAATTGGAAAATTGACGTCAGTCAGTGACGCCACCATTGGCCGCCAAAAATTTTTTTTTCCAAGGGTAAATGTACCTCGGATAACCGAGGCTCTACTGTATATCATTAAGGTTGCAAGTTTTTTTTCACTCCGTATTGGCATTTATTTGAATTATGCAAAAAAAATTAATTTAAAAAAAAAACTAATAACAAATTAAAAAGAAACAGAGTTCAATCTCCCACAGTTCAATCTACCTGTATACCAAATTTAAGTTTGTTAAGTAGTACTATTGATTCGTCTGGATATCGCACGCGTGCTCACACACAAACACACAGAGACATTGCCTTTTAGATATATAGAGAAGAGATACCTTATAATATTTTCATACTCCATGTCTTTTCCTTTAGAATCTTTCCACCGGCGGTACATTACAGAAGCATCAACATTGGCAGGTGAAAAAGTATTAGGTTCATTTAGCAATGATATCACACTTAATAATATAGTCCTATAAAAGAAGTAAAGTTATAAATACAGGAAAAGGAGGCACATTGGGACAAATTTTACAAAACATTTGTTTTTTCAAACTTAATAGACTTTTATTGAAAGAGTATCTGCTACATTTAATGCTTTCAATTCCATGACTTTGCCCTGACTTTTACCTGTAACTTTCCACAGCTTATACGGGAAAGTTTTTTTTGACAAAAACATATACTTTTCAAAAGAGTGTACTAAAACCAGTCTTTTGCGCAAATCAAATAGCATTATCTAAGCAAAGCTCGCTTTGAACAGTTTTAAGTTACAACAAATCACAAAAATGTATAGTATTATAGCCTTCTTTTCTTGCAATTAATTATTTTAAAAAATGGCAATTTAGTACACCAATATATTATACACCTTTTCCATGTTTAAGAATGTTACATTAAAATGAACTGACCCCCCTCTCTCCAAAAAAATGTAGTGTGAAAAACAATACAGTCAAACCTTGTTAACACAAACTCGATGGGGATGCAAAAAGTTTTTGTGTTAACCAATTTTCCCATTTACAGGTATTTTGACTGCTGGCCTCTTTGATTCACCATAGAAATTGAACTTCCACATCTTCATTTATTCTGCTTCCCATCCTCTTCCTTGCTCGTTAAAATTGGCTCATGTTCACAGCATAAGCCTCTCCTCTCCCGCCCTGCTTTGATCTTATTCAGATCTTTTATTAATAGTAGATAAAGTGCTGCTGGCAATCCCATACTTTGCATCAATCTCCATATTTATCAGTGATTAATCATCAACTTCATTTAAAATCTTTTGCTTTGTTTCGAATGATAAGGACTACTGTTTACAATTCATTATTGAAACAATTCTAAAAATCCAACTGCACAGGACTAAGTTCCTTCAGTGTATACTCCACAGGAGATCAAACTTGTCTTTCAGCTTAAGCACTTGATTTCCAAGAAACAGAATGAGTGTTTAGCTCCATGCTAAATGATGAAATAACAGAAACAAAGAAAAGATTCTCAATTGCCCCTTCTTGAAAACTAGCAAGGGTGGAAATCTTCCTGACCCACACTTTCGAAAAAGGTCCTTTTGAAATTCTTCCCTATTGTTCCCAATAATATGCAATGCAAAAGTGTCCATTGCTTAATCTAACTCGTCAATTCATTCCTGCACTGATCCTGTCCAACAAATACATTGGTACAGCGTTTGTTAGAAACAAAATGAGAAATAATGAGCTTGCCAGCAGTTCACCAGCTTCGTTACTTTTGTTCATAGAATCAAAATGCATATTTTTCAGCCTTCCTAATAACCCCCTTGTCCTCTCAAGGGCATCCCAAACTTTCCTTTTGGCAAAGGGGTGGGGAATTCCTAGTTTGCCGAATGCAACTTTGAATCTTACCAAATTATAAAGGGGGTCTGACGTACACTGGTCAACTTTCGATTGGAATCCGCTCATTGCGTATCATGATAATTTGACTATTGGGCTTGCAATTTAAAATTTTCTGCACAAATGATACAATTTTTGCGGGTGCAAAGTTGTTTATTGTTACAAAAAACTACAAACATCATACTACATTAAAGATGTATAGACATTTACTATTAATTTATTCAGAAAAGAGGAAAATATTTTTACCTTGACATTTGAGAATCAATTTAAGCATTCATAAATTGTTTCAACTTGTTTCTCGCCCGGGACCGAGATGAACTTTTCTGAGCATAAACTCTTCTTTTTGTTCAAGTACTTTATGCAAAAAAATCCTAGCTCTTGCATCAGTTCGAAGTTTTTTATCCATTTGAGGAAATTGCTTCTAGCACAGTTTGCAGTTTAAAAATTATGTTACCAGATTTGGAAATGTTTTCTTTCCCATGAATGTTAATGAAATAACTTTCAAACTGTGTAATAATTTCTTCCCAGTTTTTTGTTGTGGTTAACAATCCTGCTCTAGAAAGTGTCTCAATCCAGACAGTTAAACTTGACGGTTCATTTTCTGCTAAATTCAGATTTTTTTTTTTATAGGGCCTCCAAATATCCAGCAAAGTAGTGTACAGCTTCTACAGATTCTTCATTTTCAAATTTTGCAGTAGAACATGTCTTCAGTAATGCAATTGTCATCATCAAAATTTTGCTTGTCTTTCTTCCAAATTTTGTGACCAATCAAAAAAAAAGTTTTACGCTTAAAATCTTATCTTCATTTTCCGCAATGATATTAGTGTTCACAGAAGAAAGTTTCGAGCCGATTAACAGCATTTTCAACCTGTTTTTAAAATCAACAGGAGATGGGTGTAAATGAAACAATCTAATCCACGAATTTGTGCAAAAAAGGTTTTCCAGAGCGTCTTAGTTCAAACGACTGATCATCACGTAGGAAAACCCATCTTTTGACAAATCATTGTAAAGTATTTTTAGGCTGCGAATTGATACAATATATCCCTTTTGAAATGGAAGAAGGGATTTTTTGCTTGGAATTCTTAACTTAGAAATAAGGTTTTCAATTTTGTTTCATATATTTCTTTGCTCTCTGTCTCATAAATGATGTCACTCTTTTTCCCCATATATCTGACCCCCTCCCCCTTTGTCACAATATCTCACACTTCAATGGACCCCCAACCCCCATATGTCACAAGTCACGCTATGTTGCATACAGCATGATGTCACACTCCTTGTTACACCCCTCCCCTCGTCATATGTTCACGAACCCCCCTTGAAGTGCAACATCATTTATGAATGATCCCAAAGCAGATCGGTAATTAACTTTATTTATGCTTGTTCTCGAATTAAAAACATCAAATACGTCTTTCGCTGTTTCAAAGAAATCTGCAATTTTTCAAAAGTTCTGATTTTAGGTCTTTGATGTAAGCTTCATCTTCAAAATGTATCGAACAAATTCTGGCGTTTAAAAGTAAAAATGTATCTTGAAGGTGGCAAATAAGCATCCACTATTTCCGAATCTCGTTGTTTTTCTGGAAAACGAAGAAACATCACATTCTTGCTTTTGTTTCCATTTTTGCAGTCAGCTACAGCGCAGAATACCATTTTTTAATAGCTTAAAATTTTTAAAATCATATGATGAACTAAGTAGTAGAACTTTTGACTACAAGGGACAAGATGGAAATGCAAAAGGCATGAGTTTTTAGCTTTACACGTCGAAAAAAGGATGCAAACTAAGTAAAAACACTCATATCTGATCCCAAGTAACCAGCAGAAGGGGACCAGGCGACGTCACAGTTCCGAGAACTCATTAAGGGGTAGGGTTGCCAGGGATCTCTGACCTACCTCTCCTTTCTATATACCTTGAGGTCATCATACAATTTAAATGCCATAGCAACTTATGTGACTACAGTTCCTCATTTGCTGCAAAAAGAACTACACTTGTACATTTAAAAATTATTCTAGAGTACAAATAAATTGATATATTCTGAATATCATTTTACAATGAATGATCTCAATCTATACAATGCTCAAATCTATAACACATGAAACTTCTGGCACAACGTGTGCCTTAGAATGATCTTTTACAGTATTGACCTACCCTCCCCCCAAATATAAAACATAAACATACCGAACATTCTGAGTTGGATTCCAGCGTTCACATGGAAGTTCACCACTTTGAGGATCATCTATAGGTGGATGCAGTATGGATATACATAAATCTCCATTCTATATTTAGAAGAAAAAACATCATAGATACTGAATATTAATATCTAACAGTAACAAATGAGTACATGCAGGGGGAGAATATTAAGATATAATCAGGCCCTCCCCAAATTCTTGTAGATATTTATTGTGACCTTTAATGAATTATGTGCTGAATAAATTTGTTAATTCAAAGTAATTATCCACATGATGAAGCCAAAACTTGTCCATAGTTAATAATTTTCATTCCGACTTTTCTATATTTAAACATAATATTTAAATTTCATTCTTTATTTCAAGTATTTTAAACACTTTTTAATATTATGCAGGTATTAAAAAATTGCAACCCCCCCTAGAGATTCAGCATTTAATTTCTTCGACTTTTTAAGGTCTGCATCGTAAATAAAGATCACAAAATTTTGTTTCTCTAGCATAAGAAACCTTCAATTATTTACTTTAAAAAATGTTTTCCAAAATTTTCTTGACCTTTTCAGGACGTTACAATTCTTCGATTTCCCGGTTCCGACACCACCCTGATTTACTCATACTCGGCAGCAGTGTTGGTGCATATATATCACTTGATACATATCATAAAAAATATTATAATATATATCATTAAGTCCCGTGCATTAATTTCCATCAGTATGCACAGACTCAAGCTGAGCATGTGCAGCCGAGGGATTAAAAACTGTGTGTTCCTTGGATAGGAGACATTTTTGATAGGTAATTGGTACGCAATTGGTATGTAATTGCAATTGATATGGTATACTATGTTGTGTGAATTGAATGGTATTACTGCTCAATAAAGCTGTTTGAATTTAGAATATGGATTTGTTTGAATTTAAATTGGATATACAGTCCACTATGAACATTGACGGCACCTATCACTTTCATTTGATAAGTTTATTAAGTCACTTTCATTTGATAAGTAAGATTTTTCGTAAGTAATGATCACAAAATTTTGTTTCTCTAGCATAAGAAACCTTCAATCATTTACTTTAAAAAATGTTTTGCAAATTTTCTCGACATTTCCAGGACGTTACAATTCTTCGATTTCCCGGTTCTGACACCACCCTGATTTACTCATACTCAGCAGCAGTGTTGGTGCATGTATATTACTTGATACATTTCATAAAAAATATTGTAATATATATCATGATCTTTATGAGCTAATATACATCCAAATGCAAACGTACATTATTTAAAGTAAATTCATCCGATATTAGGTTATTCACTTCTAAGTAAATGAAGTAATGAGAAAATATAATTATGTAAGAGGAAGCTCAATGGAACTAAATTTATAAGGATGAGCACTGAGAATAAGAAAATCCCCAAAAGATAGGGATTCTCTCTGCTACGTTGACTTTGACTCACTCATCAGACAAGCAACACATTCAACTCTTAGCTTTAAAGTCATATTCTCTTATTTTTTCTGATATTAAACTTGAGACCAATCAACATTATTAAAAACTTTTGCTGTTCTACAATTATGGCATCATACCCTAATTAAAAAGTATTTATTAGATATAGCATAATTGATATTTTCTTATTATAATGAACAAATTTAAATTGGTTGCATGAGATGTTCATGCCCAACAAAATGTACAGCACACAACATAACGTGTACAACACATTTATATGAACCTAATTTTTGCTTTAAGGGAAGTGATAATTAAAAATTCTTGATATGTTAATATTTTTTATAGATTAAAGCAAATTTGCACCGACTAAGTGAGGTCGTTTGATCAGTAATTTTAACTGATTTTATAAAATTCTGGCTTATATAATATCTCATATTTAAATAAACAATTTTGCATGAAAGCATCTGTGATATATATATCATTGATATATTGTCATAAATATCCAATATTTTGATGTTTATATATGAGGGTCATTTTTTAAGTAAGAACCGTTTTGTAATGGAGTAAAAGAAACTTTATTTAATAATTCAAATTATACCAAAAACTAAAATATGAACATTTTTTCACTTTTCAACATAGTCGCCATCAACATTCAAACATTTGTCAAGCCGTGGCACCAGCTTTTGTATCTCTTAACGCCTGACCGTTAAACCAGTTCGTGAATGCTTCTTTAAACATCTCATTCTTTTCCAAAAGCTTCCCACCGAGAAATGCCTTGTTTGGGAAAGAGATGAAAGTTTGATGGTGACAAGTCTGGGCTGTAAGGCGGATGATTCAGTTCTTCCCAGTAAAAATTGTCCAGTTGCATTTTTGTTCTTGAATTTCAGCAGGACGAATGTTTTTGCATTCAGAAACCGAAAAGGACACACACTTCACAATCGGCGGGATTACTGATAGACATGGTGATAAACTACGCTGTATAACTACACAACCAGCACTGGCAGAGACGTGAAACGTAATGGCCGTGCAGTGGGGGACTGGCCAAGAGTTGCCGACTTTGAACTGACGTCACCTCACTGGATGCGCAATCGGTTCTTACTTAAAGAATGACCCTCGTAAATATCATGATATTTTCCAATGATGATCCGCAGCAGTCTGTCTGGAATTGAGAGCATGGCACACAGCATTTGTTGGAGATAAAATATTTTAAAGAGAGCAAACAATAGCAGAAATTTGGAGAAAATCACAACATTATTTTGAAATTAAACAAAAAAAAAAAAAAAAAATCACTCTTTAAAAGGCCAAAATCTAAAACTCATTGGAGAAAAGAAAAACATTGCAAAAAATGAATTACAAGCATAAAATTGTAAAACTGGTTAATTTTTGTAAATAATTAAAAAAAGTGTGGGAAGTAATCATTTAGGTAAGGTAAATGCTAAAGAGCTAGCTACTCAATTTTGCTTAAAAGTGCTTTAGTACAGCAGAATAGAACCCATCACATAATTTATGACCAGTCCTGAATGACATAATAAATCCCTAAACAAATACTTAATATGCAACTGGCTATATTTAAAAATTCTTGTTCACATGTTTTGAGTAAAATATTTTGTTTGTATAATGAAATAACTTAATATAAGAGTTAACTGAACATTTTATTTTATGCTACAGTTGAACCGTGAAAATCAAGACATCGACAACCCACAAATCTCTAAAGTCTAGCCTTTTGTTTACAATTTCAGTTTTATTAATTTTTAAATGAGATTTTGTTGCATCATCCATATTTCACCTCATTGCAGTTAAAACCTTTCACTCGAAGTAAATATGGACATAATTCTAATATTTTCATATTTTTTATGCAGTATGAAACCTAATTAAAGACTTTGCTTAAATTTTCATATATTATAATCCTAAATAAAATTTCATCCTTAATTATATTTAATCTTTTGTCAATGTCCAAAATCAAGCATTAAATCAAGTTTTATGAGTTATCAGTTAGGTTTGTGGGCACAGTATAGATATATTTTTGCAGGACATAATTGTAACAGTGTTCAGGTACGAAAAATGGTTATGCTATGTCAGAAAATAAAATTCAAGCTTACCTCATAAACATTCGGATGAAAAACCTTTGTTAAGAATCGAATAGATGGAGGCGAATATGGATAATCAGGAGGAAATTTAACATGAGCCTATGTGAAGTAAAAAAGTAGTTAGTTTATGCAAATATCTGGCTTTTGTAAGTTTACAAATTCTCTATGAGATCAAAAACAAAAGTTGACTGTACTTTCTAAAGCTACTCTGAATGAATTAAAAATCAATAGTTAAAATTTTTAAAGAAAGCAACATAGTGGTTAGATGCAGTGGCTTGATATGCATGATTATGATGCAGTGGCTTGAATAAGTCCCGTAAAATATAAATAAAGTTGTAAACAAGGAGTTCAAAACAAAGTACTCATCCAAAATCTCCCGTGATAGTATTGTCCATATAACTTACTTTAAAATATCCACCTTCGTAAAGGGTATCTGGTGGGCCAAACAGAGCAACTTCCCATTCCATCATATTGTCTTCGTTAACTAATTTGACCCTGAATCCTTCCACAGGTTCCTCTTGCAAACTTTTAAATTCAAGGGATAAAGCTCGCAAAGCACTACTAGTTGGTGGCTGAGCCATAACTTTGGGAATATAAATAATAGTCTATGGCAGATTCAAGGCTTTCTACAGTAAGAAAAAACGCCAGCTACGGAAAGATAAATCAATTTTCATTCTATGATCCCGACGCAATGCTTTAAGTAATTTACATTGCACGAGAAGAATTATGGGGAAAACATGATTGTTTTTAAAAAAAATTGAAAATTTATCACCAATTCTTAATTTAGAAATAACAATAATAAAGAGTAATACGTTTACAGTCCACCAAAGTGATATAATTTACGAGTTAATTTTGTGCCTGCTGAACCACAAACAAGCTAAAAGCGAAAATAAACTACAAAACTGTAGTACTGCCACATAGCAAAACCGAATGTGAATACTGAAATGCTCGGAAGAATGGAGTACCTATTAAAGGTATTTATGTTGACGGTGGACGGTGAGAAAACGTCTTGCAGATAATTAGATATTGAAATATAAAGTACATATCGAAACCTTAAAGTTAATGAGTGATGGAAAAATAATAATGGAAATTTTATTGAATACTAGAAAATTACCCAGCGTTGCCCACTACAGTGATTACATAAAATATATCAACGCCAGCGGTCCTAACACGACAACACCGTGAAACCTCTGATCAATAAAATTTAACACTTATTAAATTTGTTAAATTAAATTGCTCAAAAATTGGCAACCAGATACAGCTGCTAGATAGCGTTACTCTTTGGGGCTAATATAGCTCCGCATAACTATTATATGTTTCGTATTATAGATTTGTATTGATTTTTTTTTTTCAATTTAACTATAGGGAGCTCCCGCCCCCTGCTCGCTGTCTCTCCCCAACTCCCGGATACGATTTATACACAGCTCCTTCCGATTGCATCGGGAGTTTGAGCTAGCTTCGCTCACTCATTACAAACTAAACCATTTTAGAGCAGCTTTATGGGAAAATGGAATCAAAAATATATTTCTTCTAACATAATGTACATAAATATTACAGTATCAGAAGCTTGGTGAGATTCCGAGTGTTCCCCAAAACCTTCAAATCCGAAAGTCTTAAAATTAGAGCGAAACTCGCGCCTCAGTCATATCTCCTAAAAATAGTATTCCACGATGTTCAGAACATATTTTATGAATTAAGGTTTATACTACTGTGGCGCTTATTTACGGGAATTTTTTCCTCACTTTATCTGTTTTATTTCTAATACCCTTTCCAAGGGTGCCCCCCTCAGAGCGATGGCATATACCCCCGAAATGATCCCCCCAAACCGGCAAAACAGTTAACCAAGGCGGCCCCCTGAAGTGAACCCCTCCAGAAATCTCAATGGATATGCAGTCTGCACCATGACCACCCAATACCCCAGGGGCGACCCGCTGGTGGTGGGCACCCATCATGTCCTTTGAATGTTTTCTTACCAAGTTTCATTTGGTGGCTGTTATTTCCTCCATATATTAAAAGAAATACACTGGGAGGGCTGCATTCTAATAATTTCCTTCATTAGCAAGTTCCAAATTTAATCCACGTCGTTCGTAGCAAAGTAGCATATAACGTTCATCAGAGTATAACAACGAAGGTCAAAAGAGCACACAATTCGAATGATACATTGAATAATATAATGAGCTGTTATTAAAGATGTCGATGCATGAAAATATTAGCGGCTTCTCTTAAAATTCATTCAAAATATATATATATAAAAAAAATGAAAAAAATAAAATAAAAATCGCGCTGAAAAGTGAAAAATAAATTATTCATTAAACGACATCGAAAGGACTTTTAAACATAATTTTTGAAGTCGGTGCAAAATTATGACAGTAACACATAGTGTAATGACAGTTAGTCATTACACTATGTGATACTTTACATTGAAACAGTTTCAAACTCTAGACCATTTATATAAATAAAACTAGATTCATGATTACAGAAGATTTAATCTCTCATAATTTTGCACCGATTTAAAAATTATGTTTTAATGTCGTATCAGTGTTGTTTAAAGAATTAATTTATTTTTCACTTTTTAGCGCAATTTTTAATTTGAAGTCGGTTTCCTAAATTTTTTCTACTTTCTTCTTTTTAATGCAAATACACTTTTCATATAAATAATAAAAAAAAACCACAGCAAATGGTACACACCCCTTTTGAGGGACTGTCACTGAGAAGTAATCATTTGTATGATAAAATGCATTTCGAAATTGAAATTGATTGAAAAAAATCCATAACAGGAAATTCAGATTTAAAAGAGATTGAATGAATTTTATTTTTATTTCAGAGAAGCCTTCAGTCAAACTCTTACTATAATTGCTTTTAAAATTACTGCTTAATTGCAACAAACAATATTTAACAATGAGCTTTATATTATAATACTTGATAATTTACTCAACGAAGAAATATCAAGGCAAGAATTTTCAATTAAAAGAAAGATACTTATCTTTCATTCATAATTTTTTTACTAAAGAACAATTATAGTCAAATCGATATATAATATTTTAGTTAGACTACTTCTATCGTTAAATAAATATTATTAAAACAGAAGTTATGGTTCAGTCAATCAAAAGTTATGGATGAAAAAACAAAGCATGACAATGTTTCCGCGCATAAGTTTTTTTTTCTAATTATCGAATATGGTGAAACAGAGGTTCGGGACCTATCGGAAAGCACCCTTGATCGATTAGGAAAAGAATCATGGAAATCGGTTCATCCCGTGAAAAGTTTTGGGTCGACAAAATGACAGTTTGGGAAAAGTGAAGGGAGGGGGTTACAAGAAGTGTGACGTGATATGTTTATTTTGGTTTTTATAAAAATGCTTAAAATCAGCAAGTAAATTCGTTGAAGTTTTTTTCATTTTCATAATTTGATTTTAGTCTCATGGATCTCATTTTTTATCGAAGACACCAATGCTGATTAAGGTTTAAATGTACTTCTAGCTAAAAGTTTAAGAGGAAAACTTCTTTGGCATTTACTTTATTTAAGAATAAGTTGCGTGGATCATTTTTCCCGCATTCGAACAATTAATATATTTTACTATATGTACTATGTACTAATAAAATTTTTTTGTTGTAAGCTTTGATTTCAATTTATACAAATTTCATGCACATGAAATCATTATTATTGTTACACTCACAAAGGTCATTAACACTTCAAAAATAAAATTAGAAACATGATCTATAATATAGTATTTTGTTTCGGAACTGCAAGTGCTTATGCTTATATAAAATAGCGTGACATAGGACAAGGGAGGGTAGGGAGGCATGTTGAAGTGTGACATTTTGTTTTTTCAAACTTAATAGACTTTTATTGAAAGAGTATCTGCTACATTTAATGCTTTCAATTCCATGACTTTGCCCTGACTTTTACCTGTAACTTTCCACAGCTTATACGGGAAAGTTTTTTTTGACAAAAACATATACTTTTCAAAAGAGTGTACTAAAACCAGTCTTTTGCGCAAATCAAATAGCATTATCTAAGCAAAGCTCGCTTTGAACAGTTTTAAGTTACAACAAATCACAAAAATGTATAGTATTATAGCCTTCTTTTCTTGCAATTAATTATTTTAAAAAATGGCAATTTAGTACACCAATATATTATACACCTTTTTCATGTTTAAGACTGCTACATTAAATGTGTAGTATTATAGCCTTTTGTATCTTGCAATTAATTATTTAAAAAATGGCAATTTAGTACACCAATATATTATACACCTTTTCCATGTTCAAGAATGTTACATTAAAATGAACTGACCCCCCCTCTCTCCAAAAAAATGTAGTGTGAAAAACAATACAGTCAAACCTTGTTAACACAAACTCGATGTGGACGCAAAAAGTTTTTGTGTTACCAATTTTCCCATTTACAGGTATTTTGACTGCTGGCCTCTTTGATTCACCATAGAAATTGAACTTCCACATCTTCCTTTATTCTGCTTCCCATCCTCTTCCTTGCTCGTTAAAATTGGCTCATGTTCACAGCATAAGCCTCCCCTCTCCCGCCCTGCTTTGATCTTATTCAGATCTTTTATTAATAGTAGATAAAGTGCTGCTGGCAATCCCATACTTTGCATCAATCTCCATATTTATCAGTGATTAATCATCAACTTCATTTAAAATCTTTTGCTTTGTTTCGAATGATAAGGACTACTGTTTACAATTCATTATTGAAACAATTCTAAAAATCCAACTGCACAGGACTAAGTTCCTTCAGTGTATACTCCACAGGAGATCAAACTTGTCTTTCAGCTTAAGCACTTGATTTCAAAGAAACAGAATGAGTGTTTAGCTCCACGCTAAATGATGAAATAACCAGAAACAAAGAAAAGATTCTCAATTGCCCCTTCTTAAAAACTAGCAAGGGTGGAAATCTTCCTGACCCCTTTTGAGGGACTGTCACTGAGAAGTAATCATTTGTATGATAAAATGCATTTCGAAATTGAAATTGATTGAAAAAAAATCCATAACAGGAAATTCAGATTTAAAAGAGATTGAATGAATTTTATTTTTATTTCAGAGAAGCCTTCAGTCAAACTCTTACTATAATTGCTTTTAAAATTACTGCTTAATTGCAACAAACAATATTTAACAATGAGCTTTATATTATAATACTTGATAATTTACTCAACGAAGAAATATCAAGGCAAGAATTTTCAATTAAAAGAAAGATACTTATCTTTCATTCATAATTTTTTTACAAAAGAACAATTATAGTCAAATCGATATATAATATTTTAGTTAGACTACTTCTATCGTTAAATAAATATTATTAAAACAGAAGTTATGGTTCAGTCAATCAAAAGTTATGGATGAAAAAACAAAGCATGACAATGTTTCCGCGCATAAGTTTTTTTTTCTAATTATCGAATATGGTGAAACAGAGGTTCGGGACCTATCGGAAACCACCCTTGATCGATTAGGAAAAGAATCATGGAAATCGGTTCATCCCGTGAAAAGTTTTGGGTCGACAAAATGACAGTTTGGGAAAAGTGAAGGGAGGGGGTTACAAGAAGTGTGACGTGATATGTTTATTTTGGTTTTTATAAAAATGCTTAAAATCAGCAAGTAAATTCGTTGAAGTTTTTTTCATTTTCATAATTTGATTTTAGTCTCATGGATCTCATTTTTTATCGAAGACACCAATGCTGATTAAGGTTTAAATGTACTTCTAGCTAAAAGTTTAAGAGGAAAACTTCTTTGGCATTTACTTTATTTAATGACAGCTGGAGGGAGGGGGTCAAATATATTGAAAAAAAGTGCGACATCTTATATGAGAGGTACCTATATTATGAATATATAACCTCCATCTTTGGAAAGTCGGTTAAAAATAGCAGTACCGGATCTTGGGGTTTTCTGAGGTGGGGCAAAACTTAAAAATGCCGCCCCTCTCCATCCAATTATTGTTGATATTTCATATAACTTTTATGCTCTGGCCGTTTTTTTTAAGGATATTTCAATTCAGGGCCACTGATAAAGCCATAAAACTTTCATTAAGGTTCCCACGGCAGGTTCCTTTTCAGCTCAAAATTAGGGGGGTTCAGCCACATGAAAGCTCACTGTTGAAGGAGGTCCGGGCCTTTTTCCAAAGGGAAAATTTTGAAAACTATATGAAAACTGGTGCATTTTGAGGTTTTAAGAGATGGATTTGGGACTTCAAAAATATTAGGAAATAAAAGGCAAGAAAAAACTTTTTAAAATTTAAATGCTTTTACTCATAAACATATTCATAAAAATGCAGAACAAAATTGCCATTTTTTTAAAATACAGGGGCAGGATGCACCTTCCTTCTTAAAAACGCCTATATCGAACAGCCACATGTCTGCCTTCTGACACAACACTTACAAGCTACGCCCCCACCTTTGCACCTTTCCCAAAAGGATGCTTTGAAAATTTGTAAAAGACACTATGTTGTATTGTTTGAGCATAGCATGATTCACGTATTTCACTATTCTTACAAGAGAAAAACACCCTCACGTTTTAAAATTTAATTTTTTAAATTTTGACATTGCGAAATTTGCCTCCCCCAACCTCAATTTTAGATTTTCCGACAGTTTACACAAATAAATAATTCTATTAATCGGTTTTAATAGTTAGCAAAATAGCTGATCAATAATCAAATTGGAGCGCCAAACTAGGATTTGAATTCTCTTCCAAAAGTTAAATTTTCTGAATTAAATATTTTTTTCTTTTTGCTTTTCTTTCTTCTTTTTGAGTTGAATTTGCCGCCCCCCTAAAGGATTTCCGCCCGGGGCATGCGCCCCGGTTTGCCCCACTCTAGATCCGGCACTGAAAAATAGCACTGTTGCATTTGATGTGAATACGTTCCTACAGCTCTTCGCGAGTTTGGCATCATGATCCCTTTAAGTAAGGAGACCACTATACTTCCCGTTTTGAACAGAACAATCCTGTTTTAGGGAATTTGCCGTTTTTTTCTCCGCTGTCTCCAAACGCAGTCTCGGGACTTCGAAATGTCCCGTTTTCTGTTAAAAAAAAAAAAAAAAAAAAAAAACCCGAAAAAAAAAAAAAGAGATTCGATTACGGGCAACAAATTTGAACTATACAAACTTTTGCATCATTATTGAAGTTTTTTTTAATAGTTTTCCTGCACTCATACTATGCACCCGTAGAGGGGATCGTTTCTCCTATAAATAACATATGGGGGGTGGGGAACTGTCGAAAAAACGCAGTTGTGAATTGAAATTTTTCTATTTTACTATCAAACTAATTGTAAGGGATCACATTAAGAATTTCATTTGTGTTTGAAATTAACAGAGAATGTATTTAAGCATATTTTTTACTTCAGAAAATATTTTGTATTTTCAAAGTATAAAAGAAATGTGTTCTCTCCCCTCTGCTTTTTGTTTAGGGTGGGGATACGTTAGCTCAAGTTCATTATTATATTATATTACATTATATATATATATAGTTATTTAGCCTTCTCGGAACGGCTCATACGATTTGGGTCAAATTTACATTCGGCTTGGTTTTGCTTTTTAAGTTTATCTGTGTAGGTGTATTTCCTGACAGACCGAGATTTTACAAAAAAAATTTAAAAAAAAAATAAAATTATGAGGCAATCTCGTAAATTTTTGAGGGTCAGGGTCAGACTCGATTTCATAATGGTAGAACTGGGTCAAAGTTCAAAAACGTAATGATAGATAAACTCTCAAGTAAAAACGATAATACAGCATATTTGTTTAAAAATAAAGTGTTGAAGTAAGTCCATTCATGATTTTTTTTATTTAAAAGACAGCAGTTCATTTGTAGGTGGGATAATGTACGTAATACAATATATATATTGTGTAATCTAAATAGCTATGTAATCTAACTATACTTAGTGTATCGAGTGATCAAAATAGGTTTATTCCAAACTCTCCCTATCCCAACATAAAAAATTACACGTTAGAGGGGGGGGGGGGGGAGAGGCTGGTGATGTTCACTTTTTTTTTGGCAAATCATTTTGTTTTGTGCGTGGAGCTTTTCTCTGCGAAAAATATTTAAACATCGCCAACGGCAACCCAAAATGGTACAGTAGTTTGATTTAGCGAAAAGCAGCCCCTATTCGCTCTAGGTGGATGTCTATGGGTTTCGGCACAGTGGACGTCTTATGGCTGAAATAATGATCTTGCCTGTGAAATATTTATTTGTATTTATGCAACTCTCAAATCTCGCAAACGGTTCTAACAATTAGCATGAACATTTATATTTAGATAACATTTTGCTTTTCAAGTATATCTGAAGAAGTATCGTCTCCCCCCCCCCCCAAAAAAAAAACACACGATTTTACAAAAAAAAAAAAAAAAAAAAAAAACAACGGAAAAAAAAAGGCCGAGAAAAGCTTTGTTGCCCAGGTACAATTAATTCGCGTACAAGTTTGCTGTTTTGTTTGTGAATAAAATAATTGAATTATTGAATTAAAAGACGTGCATCACATGGTACTATTTTTATTTTATTTATACCTCATCAATCACCCCCGTACCTACCCTGACGAGGGTTTAACCGGATGTGGTGATTGAGAGGAAAGAACAGAAAAATAACAGAAAAGAAATACCCTTCGAGCGACGCCCACCGGGTGTCACAGATCATGTGATGTTACCTATACAAATTTTGAAAAAAAAAAAAAAAAAAAAAATAGAAAATAGAGTACAAACTTAAAAAAAAAAAAAAACATACATTGTAAATAACAAACAACAACAATAATAATAAAAAATGACATAAATATGATGAAAAATTAAAATAAGAAAGATTTGAGAGTTGCAAATGAAAGTCCTTTTGAAATTATTACGAAGAAAGCTGAAAGTCATCTCCATGAGTGTTTAGGAGGAACATAACTGCATGCAAGTTCTTTCGAGTTACTGGATGAGATAAAATATGGATAATGATGTTTTGAGAGAAAGTGCTATTGGAATCATATCTGCAATGGAAGGAACTGGTCAAAGGACACTTGAAAATGTAATGATCTGGCGTACCCGGTTGACTGCATACACATACTGGAGAATTGATTATGTTAAAGCGATGTAAATATGAAGGAAAAGGACCGTGTGCACTGAGAAATTGTACTTCCGATGGATGTTTGCAGCGCGGCGTCAGCTTTACTTTTCGCAGGACATCGTGAACCCTGCGACCAGTTTCAGCAGTGTCCCATATCTGTTGCCAGTTGTTGAGAAGATCTGACCAAAGTAGATTTTGAGATACGATTTAGGTAAAGGAATTTTATATACCAATGGATGAGTAGAGTTTTTTGCTGCGGTCTCGGCCAATGAGTCAGCTCGTTCATTGCCGAAGTGGCCTTTGTGAGCTCTAATCCATGCCAGTTTTATTATGGGATGTTCTCTGCTGAGGGATTGAATGTCACGGACTAATTTTGAAGTATGCATAGGGTCCTTTAAAGCTTTAAGAGAAGATATGCTATCGGAGAATATTGTTGTAAACGGAGTTAATATTATTTGTTGTAATATAATACAGAGCGTGAAAGATTGCAAAAAGTTCTGCGTGAAAGACTGAATTACTGCGAGAAAGTTTAGCTGATCAATCGTAAACAACCTGATCTTTGAAAATGTGAGTAAATGCTGAAGCTGTTTCATCACTTAATTTCGATCCGTCCGTAAAAATACCAGAATGAAGTGTTGACACATCAGGTTCTTCTAAACACATGGTACTACGAGGGGCTGTAGATCGAAAATGGAAAAGTATCAGTATTTAGGATAGCAGAAGACATTGGTGTTTTTTAAACAACTACTCAAAATCCAATTGGAAAGATAATTGTTTTATTGTATACTTAAACTTCAAACACTTTCAATAGACTGCAAGATATGCTTTATGATAGACTCTAGCACTGGGTTAAATTATTCAGTATGAATAAATATTGAACAAGTCTTCACAGGGGCTCGGCTGATAACTTGCGCAAACTATACTCTGCTTAATGATGTCCGACGCTTTTTCGCCGATCATGATGATAGGAATATTCGTGTTTCCAGAAGTAACTGTTGGCATAACAGATCCATCCACCACTCTTAAGCCATCAATTCCCTTGACTCTGTAAAAGGTTTTAAAGAACAGAGGAAAAGTTACTACACAGTGAAAAAGTTTTTAGGTTAATTATTTATTGCGGCAATTGTAAAATGTATTCAATAAATAACGAGGCAAAGTCTGTTGCGCCAAATTGTTTCGTTAAAATTTATCAGCGTCTATGCGTTATTGGGCACAAAAAAATGTATGTGTCGCGGCATGTGGCAAGAAGATGAAGTAAGCTGGGCCAGCGCAGTGCACGCACGTTCTTAAGATACTCCCGATTTTGTAAAGACTTGACCCCCTCCAATACCATGATTAAAAAAAATTCTTAGTGAATTTCCTGTTTAATTATCTATAAGATAATTAAATCATTTTATGGCAGCATCGAAAATACTCGGCAGTACCGGAAACACTGCGGAAATGGGTTCTTCATCATTTGGGAACAGCACAAGAAGATTTTTTCATGGCTATGTTCTTGAAAATTTTCGAACGTTCATAAAAGAACGATGCAATGCAGAAACAGGTTCGAAATTGACTGGTACGGAATCAGTATTCTTCAATAAAGTGAACTGCTGCTGTCACAGGTGAGTATGGCCCGTTATTTGTTAGTAACTTATATAAATTTATCAATACTCAAATAAATTCTTTAATGGTACAAAAAGTCATATCATGAACGAAATGTACCAATTTTGAAAGGATGTGTTTAAACATATAAATTATCTAGTTGCTTACTGAGTTCTATTTTTAGCTTTTGTTATTTTCTTATTTAATGCTTTCAACAAGTTTATAGAAAACATTGGCTTGGCTCTACTGCTCGAAAACAGCAACTTATGTGTCTAAGAACTCTGGAAGACATTTTGAGGTTTCTCCTCCATCTTTTTTGCTCATTTATATATTTTTTTAAAATTTTTTATTTATAAAAATTACTTTCTCTACACATAAAATGTAGTGTGCAGTAACCAATGCTAGAGTTTACTCTTAAGGTTTAAGAGTTGTGGCATGCTAAAGTTTCATAAAGAAAGGATTAACGCCTAACCCTGTCTCCAAAAGCCAAATCTATAATAGGGAGAACCGCTCATTTCAGCTCCCTTTCATTTATTAACTTTGCCTTTTCCGGAAAATATGCAGCCGAGAAATTTATACTTCAGTTTCTTTCCATGTATTTTCCTCAAAAGCATTTATTTAGAACGGGATCATTTATTGAAACATGAAAAGAGCTTACTTGACTTTTTTTCCTTAAAAGAGAAAAATTTGCGGGGAAAACCCAAGATGTATATATATATATATATATATATTCACTCACACACACCAAACAAAAAGTCTGTATTTTTCACCACAAAAAGAAAAAAAAAATCTTTAATTAATAGATACCAAAACTGCTAAACACATATTTTGGGTTTCTCCTAACTAAACATTTTTCTTTATGTGTCTATGTATCCATACGTTCCTCATAATAGCCCCTGCTGTGCAGAGTGTGTGAAATTGAGAGAGAGTTTAACAAGGGTTCTCGCATGGATAGTGAAGTCCAATGAGATTTTGACATTCTTGAGAACTTCAGTAATAATTAAGAAAAGTTTGAAGAAATAAGTTTTTTCTACTTCTTAAGAGATATCTTATAATGTTCATTTATTCCCATTTTCTCCCTCTCTTTTTCCCTACCTCTCACTCCTCTGTCTGTTTCTCTCTCTCAACATTAGTATCAACAGTTTTTATCAATCGTACAGGAAGCCGGATACTGCAAAGAACATTCTTCTCTCTATGAGTTTTATGAAGAATTCCTATACCCGCTCTTTCACTCTCTCTCTCTCCTTTGCACCTCCCTTATAACGTAGGTCATTTTTGTACACATATATTAATATATGTAAACATATATTAATGCTCAATGCCATTTAGAAAAATGATCCCTTTTTTTGCACGTCGATAAAACAGTTTAGTTCTTTTACTTTGTATTAGATTAATAATTTAAACCGACGTCCCGCAGTGGACCAGTCGGTAGTAGCTTTGTTCCCGCAGAACACCGAAAGTGAAGCAACATTGACTGAGGTCAGTGTTTGGGAGGGGGACAGCCTCTCGCGGCTGGTTGCTGCGGTCCGTGTGCGCTAAAGGGAGCTAACTGGTGTACGTTTAATAGGTCGTGGCTCAAATGTCCTCCAAGTGAAACGATACCTCTGGGGGTGCCAACCCCAGGTGATGGTGTCTCATCTGGTAGCTGGTTCAAAAAATTCCTTTCAAAGGGGCAGAAATCGGACTCCTGCCTACAAGGGCCCCGTTAGACTCAGGAGCAGTGTACCCATTCTTCCTCGCCACGCGCGAGGACACGACAACAACAACAACACCAATTTAAACCGATACACTCACCTTAATTCAGGATCTACTACGGTTGTTGGATCTGAAGGATTTCCCATTTTTGCAGTTCCCACAGGATGGAAAATCGAGGTGACGACAGATTGGGCTTGGCATCTGAAGTATAAGGGATCATTTCCAGCAAATTGTTCACAACCAGGGAATAAGGTTTGAATACGAGTCACAATATCACTCAATGGCTTAGTTGTTCCAACTCGATTACACGTTAGCATTGCTAGATTGGAAAAAAATGTGATTCATTATTAATCCTTGAAGCAGTAACAAGTTGCGCAAAACAGGCTCCCAATTATTCAGAATGAAAGGGACATAGGTTATCCTATGATAAAAAGCTAGGTTAAACCATCCTTCATGCAAAATTGAAAGAGTTGGTACACACACAGAAAATTTAAATTGTCGACGCTTATTGAATTTATTAACACCTGTAATAAGAGAACAAGCGCGTCTGCTTCATGTTTGTCTTTTTAATAGCATTTCGTCGAGTGATGCTGCGTACGTTCATGAGATGGAGAATAAATTTTTCTAAGTAGTTTATGTTTTTTAAAAGCTCTAAGAAATAGGGATGAGGTTTAGTGTGTGATAGATGTGACGCAAGCTTCTTTTCGCAATCATCCTGTAAACTCAAAATGCAGTTGGAAATCACCAACCAGCTGAGCTACCAAGATAAGACTTTTGCTTTGGACTGTAGCCAATGATCGGATAATACCGTTACTACAAATATTTTGCCCATGGTAGTACTAATTTATATTTAAAATAGAGTTAAATAGCAGAATGTGAGCAGGCAATAATTATGCCAAATGGATACTCATATGATAAATTTACACAGCATGTATGTTTCAAATGGAGTAAGATTAGGCAAGGATGATTCAATGTATTGGAAAATGTATGTGTATTCTGTAAGAATATATTTGCAGGTTTTACATGACATGCCTTTCCAATATCAGCTCGTAGTACACTATTCTACTTATTGTGCTTAACCGACCGCGATAATTTGCAATTACTGTTTATAAAGTTATTGTTTATAAATTACACTGTTAAAAATGGGTACATAAAAATAAGGAAAATGCCTTCATTTTTGAGCATTTCCCAACTTAGAATATCACTTCGAGTAGAAAAATCTCAATTTTGAAAAAAAAAAAAAAAAAAAAAAAAAACAAGTAATCATTAACATTTATCACACACGTATGCTTGTAGTTGATGCCGCATGCAATCATTTTTGAAGCAATCTCTCAATTTTTTTTTTTAGCAGTGTATGTTCAATGCAACGACAACGAACTAGGCAAACTGTTAACCCCTTTTGTATAAATTTCAGGTACTCGATGTTTTTTTCATTGAAAACTGAGATTAATTTCGAAATAAATTGAATTTATTTTAAACACACTAATAATAAGTTTGCCCGGTAAAACAGATTTTACCTTGAACAATGACGTCCAAATCTTGGGGATCGGAGAAGTAATTTGGATCAACAATAGGTGGATCATATGGGTTCGCTGACTGCAAAGTTACAGTTCCTCGACTTTTTGGTTGTATCATACATGTGTAGCAGGAGATCAAAGGCTTACCCTCATAAGGACGATACACTTGATTGTATACCTGTGACACATAAAAGTTGATAAAATATATAAAAAGTTGTCGTTTCACACTTTCAAAATGCATCGCATTTTTCAAACTTTTGTGTATTGCTTAAAACTTCCAAAATAATTTCATTTTTTGTCGATAGTGAATCAATGACTGCCTGCAGTGAAAATTTTTCTGAATCAAAAACGATGAAATTTTCAAAACAGATTCTTAGCAAAGGGCTGTAAGTGGAAAAAATGAAAATTTAGAAATAGCTAGTGCAAACTCATGTGTTTTGTGGCAAAATATCTTGTGAGTGCAAAAGATATGTATTTTGTGGCAAGATCTAACTGGTAGCCGTAAGTGGTGCTATTAACCACACTGTTAAAAATTTCCGTAAGAAAATAGTAAAATAACCATTTATTTGACTGTTATTTTACCATATTTAACTACAACAGTTGAATAACCATTAAAAAGATGGTACTCAAACCGCTGATTGCGAAAAAAATCGTTTATTCTCTGTTTATCCTAAAGAACGTTTAACTAACCGTAATTTTCAAGTGCTGAATAAGAATCGGGAGTATATCTTGATTGCGAAACCTTACCGGTCGTACGTTGTTTTAAAATAAGAATACGGATTTATCAGTTAAAATCTGCATGCGTATATAAAAAAAGAAGAAAAAAAAAGTGACTTAAGCAGTGGTTACTAAAACAGAAACACATACTCACTTAAATCTAAAATTGGAAACATCGGATTCCCGAAATGTTTGCGAATGATCGAACCCATAATTTGAGCCGCTGAAGCTTGTTTGTATTTTAATTTTTGCAGCAAATAAAATGATTTTCATCAATATACAGCAAATTTAAACTAAAAATGATTTTGGATCCAATCAAAAACTGAAATCTCAATTTTAAATCAGTTTGCCTGTTGGAAAAGAAGATTTATTGATACATAAACGACAGCTGTAGGTGGTGCAGATGGCCGAGTGGATAGCGAACAATGCTTGTACACCACACAGCCGGGGTTCGAGTCAAAAGCACTTCATTTACGGTTTCTACGCCTCGAAATGGTTCAAAAACGGTCAAAATTTTGTTTTGAAACACTTTTTAAATGATTATAAAACCTTAAACTTTTGTATTTACGGCTTTTTAACCAAGTTGATTGGAAATGGTTAGGTCCCGTAAAGATAGAAAAATGTTCCAAACCGTAAATTTAACGGTGAATTAGATGGACAGAGTGCTGCCGGTCATTTAACCGTAATTTCATGTTGAAATTTCTAACAGTGCAATGTGATTTAGGGGGGTGGGTGGTGGACAATAGCTTCAATATATGTTTTGAACTTTGTATGTGTTTGAATCAAAACTTTTCTTTTATCCTTCACATTTCTTTGCCGTATATCCCAACTTTAACATTTAAGTACGACTCGGATAAATATTATAATACGAAAAAATCTAGAAAAAAATCATCAGAGCACTTGATGAGTGACTGACAACGTGTCACGCAACAGTAACTTCGATTCGATTCGTCGTATGTTGGTAGCTTACTAGAGAATCAGCTCTTTTTGCTGCAGTCAATTAATTATGAGCAGAAAATAAACAGCCAAAAAGAAATTTTCGAGTGAAAGATCCTAGTTAAAGTGCCTAGTTATCCTCACCAGTTAGGCCGGTGCCACTAGATCAAACGTCAATTTTAAAAAGAATCAAATTAGTTAAATTAAGAAATTTAATAACAAGAAATGCTCCAAGGAACTGCAGCGCGATTTAGAGCAGTTTCCAAAGCAGAAACAGATAGCCAATAGGTAACAAGCACCAAGGTGCCCTCCCACAGGAGAGGAAAAATCAGAAAAGTTTTAAATTCTTCCAGAAAAATATGAAGCTTATCAGCAAGTTTATCTTTGATATTATTATAGCTCCATTTGAAAATGACAAAATGATAAGATATTATTAGGAGAAAAATTGTAATTCGCAATCTACCATGAGGCAAAATGAAAGTGTTGTCATACAAATTGAAGTAGGTTTAGGTATGAGTGTTGATTAATTTGTCATAAATTTCAGGAAGCATGATTATGCTGTAGTCATAGTAAAAGGATTTACCCAAACAGGGACAAATATGCTTTCCATATTTCACCGCACTTGGTCTAAAATATTCTCACTATGAGTAAAACATGGTTCGGAGTTGAGTTTTAAACTCGTACATGCATAACTTATAAAAAGCAAATTTGATTAACTTACTTCAGGAGTAAGACCAAAATATTTCTTGGCAGTATCAGTAGTCGTCTCACTGAAATGAGATTGGTAATCGGGATTATCTTCGCCAGGCGGCACATAAGTGCTTGGTAGAAATAGTTGCATAATTTCCCCATCAGCGGATGCCAAAGGACCTTGAAAAACAAATCAGAACTTATGAATAGTAGTAAAAAATTATCCAATCAGTCACACAAGCACATGAGAAATAACCTAAGGAGCATCGCAAGAAATTTCAACTGAATGAAAGTTGTTCTGCTTCAGAATGAAAATTTCTTATCCTCTTTGGGGGGGGGGGGGGGATAGTTGCGAAGTCGGAGTAGAGTTTGTATCAGAATCGTTAACATTTTCCTTGGAGACAAAATCAAACTTCATTTTAATCATATTAGTTAAAAAAACAAACAAACAAACAAATCTGTTGTTTTTAATGAGGCATTCCTGATTTTCCCGTAAATTCTATCTCTTAGCTATGACAAGTAACAAATGCCATTTATTCATTTTGTACCTGTGTAGAATAACTCAGAGTTCTGCTGATTATTATCAGAAGAATGCCAAGGCAATTATTTTTCAGCGAGATGCCTTGTTCGTTTCGCTCTCTAAAGTAACCTCTTCAGACCCTAGAACTAAGAACAAACAATTTTCACGCAATTTTTCGGTTCTCTGATTTAAAAAATGATTACAAAACAAAATAACAAATTTTTTTAAAAATTTTAATTAATAATTAATAGGAGTACAACTTTGCTTCCGCCGTTTTCCCCCAAAATTTGAGGCTTTAATGAAAAAAATTGGTTACACATGTATCATTCAAAGTATTTCCCATTGCTGGCTACTACTTTCTCCCATCTTTCGGGCAGTGTACGAATCCCGCGTCGAAAAAATTGTTCATCTTTTGAAGCGATCCTCGAATCTATCAAATTTTTGACATCTTCATGAGATTGGAAGTGTTGGTCAGCCATTATGTGCGCCATTGATCGAAACAAGTGATAGTCAGAGGGAACAATGTCTGGAAAATACAGCGGGTGGGTAGGACTTCCCATTGTAACGTTTCCAAGTACGTTTTGACCACGTTTGCAACGTGGGGTCTAGCGTTGTCTTGCTTCTGAATCATGCCCATGGCCTTGAGACGTTTTGAAATGGCTTGCTGTGTCACTCCCAATGTTCGTGCCAATTCTTGTTGATTTTGACGCTAGTCTTCGCTCAGCAATGTCTCCAATTCTTCATCCTCGAAAACTTTCTCTCCTCCACCACTATGCCGGTCTTTGACGTTAAAATCACCGTGTTTGAAGCGTGGAAATCACTCACGACACGTTGCTTTCACTAATATAGTCCTCATCATACGTACTAGAGAGCATTCGATGAAACTCAGCAGCCGTTTTCTTTATATTGAAACAAAACAGTAACATCTCCCGCAAATGACGGAATTTCGCTCGTAAACTGACATTTTCAATCGAGAACAACTTCATGATGCAGACACAAATCGGCTAATCTTTGACTGGCGTATTGTTGACTGGGATCCAAGCTAACTGCCTGACGTCAGCGATCTGTTTATTCGACAGCTACTTACCGTTGCTGTCACGTATCGGAAAACGGCGGAAGCAAAGTTGTACACCTAGTAGTTTAAATACTAATTAATGCCCAATTTCCATGTTTAAAACGAAGTAAACTATATGTTGATTCATTTCAAAAACAATTGGGTGTTTTAGCTTTCAATTTGCACAAACAGTAGTTAATACACAATATTTTAAAATGTACCCAATTGGGTACACTTGGAATGAAGAGGTTAAAGATATTATTTGGATTACATTATTTCAGCCGAACTTAGTTATAAACTAGTAAAGGGAGGAAAATAAGCCGACACCTCCATTACTATCTTTTACTACAAATTTAGTTTTTTCACAGTAGCGTCCACTTAATCTTTAATGTGAAACAATAAAATTTCTTTGCAATGGAACGATAAGTATAAATCAGAGTCGCTTTCTTCATGTTCTTAGCATAGTGCTCTCTCTGTTTGACCTCCCCTAGATCTTCACGTACCACACTTTGAGAAACACTGGCTTATAACTCTATATACTAACTTCATCATTAGGAGATTGTCATTTTACCTCAGGTCCTACACGAGGAAGGATAGCAAGAGGTGCAACAACGAACAACTATTCATATGATCTACTCTTTGACAGGGCCGTGGTTGCCTAGTGGTTAGGATATCAAGCTTACAACCGGAAGATTGGGTGTACGATTCCCGACCCACAATGTACACTTGGGAATACGTGCATGTAAAATCCGTGCACCCTGAAGCTCCGAGGGTACCGGAGGGTGGAGATTTCCATTCCCATCACTCTTAGGTCGAAAAGGAAGGTGGCGCCATCTGGTGTCATCCAAATACATAATGACAAAAGTCGTACTTCCACTGTTGTGGTGCTCATCTATAAACGGAAGACGATTTTTACTGCCTTAATTCCGGGTCGTTCTGCGAAACCGAGCTTGCATACCATTAGAAACAAACGTTTTGACCAACGTTAGGACCCAATAACGTAGGACTGGATTTTAAGTGGAATCCGAACCACTAAAGTTAGATCGGGAAAGTGCAATACCGATCTCTAGAATTTGTATCTTTGTTAACCCAGCTCCTGTGCACTTGTGCACATGGCTTTTTTTATGAGTTGAATCCGAGCCACTGAGTATGATTCGCGTCAGTGTAAGGACCTCTCCACGTCTTATGTCCGACGCCAAGAATTGAACTCAGGCTCTGGGCACAATAGTTTTTCCACGACAGACTTTCCACAATCCTGCATCCAGATTCTATTTTATCAACTCTACGCAATCCCCTCGAAACTGCGTCCCTTTTATATGGGCGAGTACAGCTTTCGGTCGAACTGACATAAGGAAGGGATTTATTATTTATGCTGAATACGGCGAAGAAAATAGTGTTGCTGGATATTGATTTTTGTTCCCCTTTTTTTTTGGTTAGTAAAGATATCCATGTGTACAAACGTAATATTATACTAGGATAACTTGAGCACAAACATTCTGTGGGGTGATCATGAAAACCTCTCTCTTTGCGCCTTTTGCAGCTCTTTATACATCCACACTCCAACCCAACATACCGCGTGAATAAGTTACTGAATTCACATACAAGAGGACAGTAACACAGTCGTAAACTTTCTACGGCGCTGGGGTACAAACTACTTTTTGTAGGCTATCCCCACCTTTTTAAAAATTCTTACTCGTTATTTCACTTTTTTATACATGTTATAGCTTAAATTTAATTCAGCCTGCCGGTAAACTAACGGTTATAAGTTACTTGCGGACCGCCAGATGCGGAAAAGAAAGTACCCAAAGCTAACTGCGCCCATACTGTATATAGCATCAATGGCCTCCACAGACTGTTCCGAAGGGTGCGAACGTAGCGCAATCCACTTTCCTTCCAAAAACTCTCAGACACTAATTACCAGAACCGGCCATTGGGATCGAACTGGCGAGCGTTGCTTACCTGCTTTACTGTATATAGCATCAATGGCCTCCACAGACTGTTCCGAAGGGTGCGAATGTAGCGCAATCCACTTTCCTTCCAAAAACTCTCAGGCACTTAATTACCAGAACCGGCCATTGGGATCGAACTGGCGAGCGTTGCTTACCTGCTTTACTGTATATAGCATCAATGGCCTCCACAGACTGTTCCGAAGGGTGCGAACGTAGCGCAATCCACTTTCCTTCCAAAAACTCTCAGACACTTAATATTACCAGAACCGGCCATTGGGATCGAACTGACGAGCGTTGCTTACCTGCTTTACTGTCCCGGTGCCCCAACCTCTATACAAAGAGAGCCTAACATCCACCGGGAGCAGATCAGTGGGATTTAGCGTGACCCTGGCCGCACTACGAGTAGGCTCCCCATAAGCATTAAAAAATGAGTTTAATGGGATTATTTAAAGTAAGAATCGAATAAATCAAATGAATTATCAACGTTAGTCAAGATAAACGATTACACGATATATATATATATATATATATATATATGTATAATAGCAAATAACTGTTTTAGGCTATCAATCTAAAAACGTGCAGCACACAAGTGTAAAGAAATTATGTCTTGAGCATTTTTGTACCTTGGTAGTCTTGAAACAGCTCTATCCCCTCTTATTTTGTTTTTTGGCGATTTGTACATTGTTACAGCTTCAACTAATTGTTCGTTTATAAAATAGAATTTCCTTGAAAAAGTCGAATAAAAACTCTTACCTGATCGGCTGTTAATATACTGAAGAATATTTAAATCATTTTTCTGTTTTTCAGACGAGGTTTGAATTGGCAGGTTAACAACGAAATCAAGATTGGGTCCAGCATGATCTTGTAGGTTTTTCCCAACTGGGAGATCTGCTATTACTGGTATCTGTGGAAGAAATTTTTTTTAAAGGTAATAAACACGAGTATGATTTTTAATAACTATCTAAAAGTTGGAATTTGTGGCCGACTCCGGGGGTGCTGCTCCCCGGAGTGTTCGAGTACATTCTTCTCCATTTTTTCAGTTAAAAAATGATATTACTTCTTGTGGGGAGTTCTTACTTGAAATCCGTCATTACTACAGAAAAAACCTCTTATTCAATTTTTGGCGTGGTCTTGTACATAGGGCACTTAATTTTCCAAAACAAATTCCAGAAAATTCAAAAGATTTTTTTACGCTTATTTTTTGACCCCAGTAAAGAAGGTTGCGTTAAAAAGGAGTTAGGAGAAGAAAAAAAGTTCGGCTAAAACTGTTTAGGGAGGAGAAAATGGCTAAAGGTTGTTTGAAAAAAGAAATGATTGGATAACAAGAAGTTCCGTCTAGAACTATACGAGCCTACTTTCCCGTATACACCAAATTCAAATTTATAATCTAGCTATCTCTTTCTCTCTCTTTCTTATTTATCTTTAGTTCTAATTATTGAAAATATACCTTTTTCAACGGATAATACATATTCATTCACTCACTCATTCATTCTTTCATTTATTTAGCCATGCATTTATTCATTCATTCGTTACCTCATTCAATAATTTATTCATTCATTCTTTTCCTCATTCATTTATTCATTGATTTAGTCTTTTACTCTTTCATTTATTCATTCATTCATTATTTCACTCATTGAGTCACTGAGAAATATCCTTGAAAATCCCGATCAAAAAATTTCATAGCAAAATAGGCTCGTAAGTTCTGGATAAACTTTCTATTTCTACATGTTCTACGTTATAAGAGCTTTCCGATAAAGTTTGTTCCAAGCAAATCGGTCCGTTAGATCAGGATTTATATAGGGTTGAAATTTCCCCGTAAGCTCTGTGTTAATTTTTTGAACTGTTCAAAAATGAACAAAAACTGTTCAAATCAATATTTCACGCCCAGAACTCCTTTCAATAAGCTTTAAATAGGACCTTGGCTCTTGTGCCCAGAGTTTACAGCATTTGCTTCAATTTTGTCCATAGGCGCTAATGTTAAAATTTTTTGAACTGTTCAAAATTGAACAAAAAATTGTTCAAATCAAAAAGTAAAATATAGAAATGAGATGTCCTCGCCGAGATCTTTCGAATGCAAAAAGAATTTTTCCAATCGGACAATTCGTTCAAAAGTTATTAGGGGGGGACAGACCGACAGACAGACAGACCGACAGACCGACAGACAGACAGACCGACAGACAGACAGACCGACAGACCGACAGACACACTTTTTGCCCATCTCAATACCCTACTTTCAAATTTTTTATTTTTCAATCTTTATTTAATTACTTCACTTATTTTTGACTTTTCTTGATTTTTAACGATATTTTCACGATACATTAAGCCTTCATTCATGCTTTATTATTATTTTTTTTTACTTTTACGGGAAAGTAGGCTAAAAATGGGTTAATATAATAATGTTTGATAGTTTCCAGCAAGTACTACTTCTCAAAATATACCTGAAGCACATTCTCAAATGCTAAAATTGAAAAATTTCCCTGTTGCTTACCAGTCTCGTGCTTGAGTACCTACCCACGTCTGATGCATTCAAAAGCACGGTGCCACTCTTTTAAAAACTTAAGACAAAAGTTAATGTTTAGTTAAATCTCATTCATTTCCTTTTTTGTAAAAATCTCTACATACTATTGATATGAGGTTTTTTGACTGAATGTTATTACAATGAGCTTAATTAAAATCAAAGCTCATTTGCTTTCTTAATATCTTAACCTTGTCCTACTATTAGATGATCTTGAATATCGGCCTTATTCAGTTTTTTTTTTTAGTACAGTTCAATTTTTAAAAGTTAATTGCTTGAACTAATGTCATTTTTAAAGTTTCAACGTAAACATAAATACTATTTATTGTACACTTCGTGTAAAATATCTTTAACATCAGAATTTTCTGTTAGTTTCATTTGATGATTTGACGTCGTTGCACTGTTGATAGCAAGATTAAAGGAACTATTTCCATTCTAATTCTGTCATGCAATGTACCAAAGGTAGAAATATCTAGTTGACATTATAGAGGAAGTTCCTTCTGAATTTTCTTCTGCTAAAAAGCCATTCATGATCTATCTATTTTTAACGCTGCATCCAAATAATGACTTAACAATAATGTCGATAATAATAATAAGAATGTTAAGTAAATAAATAGAAATACTTACATTAAATTTAGTTAGTTCTTCCCTTGGTCCTATGCCAGACAGCATCAATAGCTGTGCACTGTTCAGTGTCCCGGCAGAGAGAATGACTTCTTTTCTTGCTTGAATGAAGAAGCGAGAACCCGAAAAATCGAGCTGAAGTCCGACAGCCCTTTTGTTTTCGATAACGATCTGTTGAAGCGTTAGATGTAAAAAGTAAATACATTTGATAAAAATGTTATAAGGCATCTTGCAATTTCAGATTTTGTTTCTGAGAAATGAAATGCCTCTTACAAGAGAATGATATTTCCTAAGAGTAAATTTTACAGTTAGCAAGGACTTGTGATATTTATTATCTCTCTATATAAAAATGAATGTATGTCTGTCTGTCCTTTATGCATTACTGTTGTAATGCATAATGGGGGTTGCTATGGAGATCTACCGCTCGCTATGAAATTTTGGGAAGTTGTTGAGTACACTCCAGCGAAGGTTTATGAAACAAAATTCTACAGGTAGTTCTTTTTTTATTCCAATTTTACGCAATTGTCCATATAAATTCCCCAATTTGGGGGTGAAAAAAACCTTGCACATATTAATGTAATATATCGATCGAAAGCGCTAATTTCTCTGCACAAGATGATATTTGTTCTAAGTTTTTAACTCAATAAGAACGCCAGTTATAACCTTTTATAGTGCGATTTCCTAAGGCTTACCTTGATCAAAAAATAATAATTAGTAGTTTCCTCAACTCCGGATGAATAGTGTTAGCTTAATTTCAATATAAAACTTATTTTCAAAATAGAGAGACATTAGTTTAATTATCAACGGAAAAACAATAATAAAGCATACCTTCGATTTAACGTTTTTCTCAAATTAGCAATAGGTTTTAAATTCGAGATTGAACTTGATAAAAGTATTGTCTCCCCGATTTAACGATTTCCTTGATTTAGCAAGAGCATTTAAATAAATATCCACAAAAAAGGAATACGTATGGTTTATATTAGATTTCAAATAACGTGGCGAATATGACACGCTACAATTTGATTTTTTTAATTAGTCATTGGCAATAAATCGGAACACACTAATGAAATTGTGTTTACGTTTTTTAGGTTCGGTTAAAATTTAGCACGAGTAGCGCCGTGCGGGTACCGCTAGTTATTTAAAAAATATTCTGCTTAATGTTACCTGAACTAGAAAATAAGTGAAAAATAATACTGAATTAAATTTTTTGGTGATTCTGTAATTATACGCTTTTTTGAGGATTGAAAAAATGTAACTTTGTGAACAAATAATAAAATAAGTTACCATAAGCATAAAAACGCTTTTACTCTTATAACTCTTCGCGACTTATTCTTTATTTACAATGACAGGAGCAATGTGTGTTTTTGGTTATTATTATATGGTTTGTTGTTTTTAACTTCAGCAGAAGCAATGTAAAATTGCTTTACCTTTGTGACCATTGCATTTGGCAAAATATCTAAGTTAGGGCGATTTTCAGCTGGAACCAAATAAGCCTTCGCCGTGCCACATCGTTGGTTGTCACGTACATTTGCTTGGTGATCATACAAACCTATATTTGAATGGAAGAGAAATTATACAATAAGAAACAAACAGTAGTTGAACATTTATTGACGGAGTAAACCGTAAAATATCATGATGCACAAACAAAGAATAAACGGCGATCTAACTTCTACTGTAGATCCTATACCCTATAGCAAAACAGTACACTTATTCTAGTGTAGTGCTAGAATTTTTCTCGGCTGGTAAGATAACTTCATACAGCAACGTAAAGAAATCTGTGGTTATTTCAATTAATTTACACTTCCATGAAAAATCGCAAGATAGATTGTATTTTTCCTAACATTTTTATGTTTTGATTATTTGAATCACTACATTTTGCTAGGTAGAGCATTAAATTTAAATCAAGGCACTGTCCGTGCAAAAGTACCACTTTCCAGTGAAAAATCTTGATTTTCGGCTTTGTAATTTATATTTAGGTTGTGCCGTACTCTATATTTGTTATAGGAAGTAAATGTCAATATTTTTCGCAATTTTGTTTTTGGGGGAAAAACCCCCTCGAAATTAGTGCAGTTGTATTAAATTAATATAAAAAACTAGCTGATCTCCCGTAGAACCTCTGCGGGCTATAAGTTCAACAATCAAACTACACATGAGACTGATAGCTCGATATAAACAAACTAATGTGTTGCCACTCCAAAGAATCTTAAATTAACCGTATTAAAACCATAAAAAGTGCTTTAAAATTCGAAAGGCTTACGAAAAAATCGCTATGTATAAACAAACTAAGGTGTTGCCACTCCACAGAACCGGAAATTAAAAATGGATGGAAATGAGTTATGAATGGAAATACTTTTTACGAAATGAAAATAAATTTGTTAAAGTCCTCATAAGTTACGATAATAAATACAAATATTATGTTATTTTTCTATGCTAATCAATAAAAAAATTTTTAAATATCGTTTCACCTAGTTTGTTTTTGCATGCTTTCAGTATCGAATCGTTTCGCAAAATTTAATCGTAACTGGTCCACGTTAAGTGAAATATATATATAGAATGTTGGAAGTATGAACAAGAGTTCACCACATTGATAGGTTTCAAAACCTCGCAACAGGTTACTCATTGCAATCTTTGTCTTTATTCATGATTTTTTTCTCTGAATTCTAACAGTAAAATGAAATGCGAAAACACCCAGTTACACATGAAACTTTACTTGCATATGTATGAGGATTTCTGCAAGGCATTTAATTGGTCGCTTTATCCGCGTGTCTTGATATTCAATATCAGGGTGTAGTAACATGCTTGTGAGTTTTAGAAAATATTTTTAAAATTAAAACATTTATTACTCAAAACTATGAACAGAAAATGGCGATCTACTGTCGCCGTGCATCACACGCCTGCAGCTTCGACAAGCAATAAACAGGAACAATTTACATTTAAGAGTGGTATAAACAACGTTATAACTCACAAGAATCAAAAATAACTTTCACACAAGTGTTTAGGCGTTACCAGGATTTTCTTTGTCTATGCAAAGAAAAGTGAGCTTTGAAAAGAACCGGAACTCAAAGAGAGTGAGCGTCAAAGCGACCAAGAAGGATACAAAAATTAATTGATTCCTTATTAATAACTTCTCTAAAATACAAAGAAGGTATAAGAGATTCATTCATACCTGTTTGAATTGGTCCGTTGGAGTCTAAGTTTGGATAACCCAAGTTTTCTGCTGACTCTAGTACTGATGGCTTACTCTCTGTGGTGTAATCCGGCCTCATCGCTGTAATGGGACCTCCAATATTATGATAACCTAAAAACATATCAAAGAAATAATGTTCGATGCTCAAATCATAGGATGCTTGAATACCAAGCAATAGCTAACAATAAAAGCTTGTCATAATTATATTTCAAAGTTTCCTTTTCATGAAAAAGACATCAAAGAAAAACAGAAACCTTTTGGGGTAGTCAATTAATTGCAAATCAATTATCACGTAGTAAAATTGAATCAACCCCACCTGATTGTCTGTCCTGGACTAGAATTTAATTTAGAAATAATAGATGATAAATGCACCCTCTATTGGAGAGCCAAATAATTCAGTCTTGATCATGTCTTTAGTCAGGTTGTCCTCTTGCCTTTTAAACTTAAACATGAATTTTGTATTTTCAAGCTTTTCAGTGCATTTTATTTCGTTCTTGAGTTTTTGTTTAGTTGCCGAATTATTTCACCTGAATGGTTTAGCTCCAAACTCTGACACATAAAATAGAAACAACAAAAAGTTGTCACTTCTACAAAGGAATAGATAAAGGAATCAGCTATGTTTAGTGAAAGGAACTGAACTATCCAACAAGATCTTTAGAGTAATTTGTGGTTTTCACTAAAGCCCGAGATCGGGGGCTTTAGTTTATACGTCCCATTCCCTGCACTGGAGAAGAGGCTTGCAATTCCAAAGTACATTTATGCACTTTCCACTGCGCAATTATCTTTTCACTTTGAATTTCTTCAACCGGAATTTATTCTTTCTTTTTAACTTATAATTCGAGCAACTAATTTTGATCCCATTACTGTCATAGTGAAAAGGCTTTTTTGTTTCTTCATAAGTATGTTTTATGTTTTTTTCTAGTTTCTATAGATAATTGAATGGACAAAAGCTTTAACAGCACGTATTGGATAATAGCTAAAAACTGAATAAACTTGATTTGGTGATGCATTTTTTTTGTAACTGACATTGCAACTTATTTTCTCTTATATTTTCAAACTTCAAATAAATTTGTTTTTGTTTAAATGTATAATTTATTTTAAAATGTTGCCCTTTCACAAGCATATCCCCATATAGCAATTTTAGCGATATCCCCCTATAGCAATTTTAGCGATATCCCCTTATAGCAATTTTAGCAATTTAGAGGGTTCGGTTATACCGAACCCTATAAATAGCTAAAATTGCTATAGAAGTTTTAAAATGCATTAATGGTGAGCAGCAATTTTCAAGGACAGGGCTTTCTGTTATATTTGGTATATACAGAGTTTTAGTGTTTCATGGGGACTTGCCAGGTCACAGTGTGTAATAATAATAATAACAATAATTAAAACACACACACACACACAACGGTTTTATGTTGATGCCTAAAAGAGCAACCATGAACGTTCTACAATGTACGTCCCATTGTTAAGTTTTCCTGCCCCATGAGTTCCCTCCATCGTTTTTGATTCGCCCAAAACATGAACTTCCAGACAGTACACGCAAAGTTTTTAAACGGCGTACTTGAAAAGCTATCTATTTTAGCATCAAAATATATGAAGAATTGATATATTTTTTAGAAAGATAAATGCATGTTTCAATAGCCAGTACGGCATACCATTCAAATAAACATCCAGATTTTTATTATCTTCAAGTTTCTTGAAGTAAGGAAGAACTTCCAAGTAACTCCAGCCCTTGGCTCCAAGTTCAGACCATGTATCGTAATTGTGACGATTTCCTCTGACGTACATCATGTGATTCATCGTACTGCAGCCACCCAACATTTTCCCTCTGGGGTACACCACTTGCTGTTTATAAAATAAATCAATTTATTATTATTTGAGTTGTAAAAAGAAAAAAAAACTTCAGAGATAAGCAAGTTATTTTTTTTTAAATTGCAGTGAATATCGACAAAAGAATGTAAAACGATTCGCTAATTTTCATTTAAATCCAAAAAAGTCAAGATCATTTTTAATTTTCTGCATTTTTTTCACATGTACTACCTTTTTTTGGTTGTAGATAAGGGAAATGTATTAGTGACCAACGATAGTTCATTAGTAATATGAGCTCAATATATAACATCCTTTTAATTACCACTATAATCACCTTTTAATCACCTTCTATAACCTCTTAATTTTTCTATGATATTGCCTCTTAATTTTCCCTGCGAAAAGTTTCAGCATAAAAATGGATTCTGCTTGGACTGAACAGAATATATTGGGCCATGGACTGTAATGTCTACAAACCAGAAAACCTATTGCATATGACAATTCTCAGGAGACCTCCTGGCCTCATTGTTTGTGTACTCTGCTAACTTTTTTTTTTTTTTACCAAAAAGGAAAAAAACTTCTTTTAAAAGAACTTTATCTCAGACTTCATTCAAATGTTCCAATTCTTTCAAATTTTATGACTTTTTAAAGTATTCACGTATTTACGAGAGAACCGGTACATAAAACTTTCCAGCTAAAGTTCGTTCATTAAAATAAAAATTGATACGTAACTAGTAGATTCTGGGAGGATAAATTGTACCCGAAAATATCAAAACTCTTTTCTTCCTTAGGAGTTCTGTAGTTCTGTTCCTAATCAAATAATTAACAAGAAGTTCCGTCTAGAATTATACGAACCTACTTTCCAGTATATACCAATATCAAATTGATAATTTAGCTATATCTCTCTCTGCTCCTCATTTAGCTTTAGCTCTTAAAAACTTCAAATATATCTTTATCTCACCGTTCATACAGAATCATTCCCTCATTTATTTATTCATTCATTCATTCGGAAATATCTTTCAAAGTCCTGATTAAAAAGTTTCGGGAAAAATAGTCTCGTTTAGTTCTGAATGAACTTCGTATCTGCACATGTTCTGCGTCATAACATCTTCTCGGTAAAGTTTGCTCCAAGCAAATTAGCCTGTTAGAACAGGATTTATATAGGATTGAAATTTCCCCGAAGCCGCTAATGTTAAAACTTTTTTGAATTGTTCAAATAAAAATATGTTTCCCGTTGAGAGCTTCTTCAAAAAAGCTTGTTCTTCTTTGGAACTTGGATCTTATGCCAAGAGTTTACATAATTCGCTGTAAGTAGGAACTAATAATCTTTTGAACTGCTCAAAATTGTTTAAATCAAAAAGTAAAGTATGGAAATGAGATGTTCTCACTGAAATCTTTCGAATTCAAAGAAAAAATCTTTTAAACCGAACAATTCCTTCAAAAGTTATTAGGGGGAGGGGCAGACAGACCGAGAGACACACATTTTCCTCATCTCAAAACTCTACTTTCAAAATTTTTATTTTTAAATTTTTATTTAATTACTTATCTTACTTTTGACTTTCATTCTTTTCTTTTCTTTTTTTCAACTTTTATAGGAAAGTAGGCTAAAAAGCATAACTGAGCTCTAGATCACTTAAACTAAATTTTTCTTAGTCTAAAATTCAAAAAAAAAAAAAAAAAAAAAAAAAAATCAACGAAAAAAACTTAAAGAAAAAACAGGACATGAAGAGAAAAATTTCCTTCACCAATACCATATTAAAATAAATCCTTCACAAAAACCTGGGAGGGGGCAACTCTTCTGTTCAACCTGAAAATCATCATTTTATGTGATATTTTACGATTAAAATATTTTTGAAAATTTATTTTCAATAAGCGTACTCTATTGACAAGTCCATTGCCAGTGTAAATCTGTGGTTTAGTACGATAGGCCCAATCGTACTGCGTGTACCAGGACTCCCTTGCGAAAGCTGGGACATCAGACAATTCAGGTGGCTTCGGGCCTGCTTCTAAGAGCAACACATTAATGCAGGGAATCTCGGATAGACGACTAGCAACGACGGATCCAGCGGAACCGGCTCCAACTGCAAGATATAAGTTTAAAATAAGAAGCTTAATTCAACTTTTAACCACATTCAAACTTTTACTGAAATCAATTTATATTTAATTACTTTTGTTTCGTTTTGAAATTTAAGCTGGGATCGGGAGCGAAGCGGCGAGATTTTTCTCGAAACTATAGCAAAGCATTTTTTGTGCTCCATTTTATAATGCTCCTTACAATGCTATGTTAAGTAATTACGAATTCTTACAAGCAATTTTTCTGAAACAAAACTTTTAAGTTATCCGAGTAGATAATATCTAGTATCATTCCTCCCGCTAGTTCATTTCTAAATGCACTTAATAATTATTATTATAATGTAAGTCTTAAGAATTAGCAGTACTTAGCAGTACTTTGAACAAGAATAATACATGAAAGAGTTAAAATGTTAAAATATGTATTTTCTCTCCATTTTGATTTTTACTAAACGATAGTTATCTTGGAGCTCTCCAGTTAAAAATGCTTTCTTAATGTGCAATTCAAGTAATTTAGCCATTGATTGAGAACGATTTGTACTTTTCATTAAAAAATTTTTGAATTTCTTATTTATGGCTAATTATATTATCTTAAATTAAGCGGCAGACCTACAGACTGATATTTAGGGATTAAAACGTAAAGAATACTTATCATGTATTATAAAATGTTTTGGTACATGTGTTTAAGACACTCTATGCAGCAGTTTAAAAAACAAAAATATCTTGCAAGACGTTACGAAGATGGGTTCAACTTTTGACCATGGAGGCCATTAATAAATTCAAATTTAATTAAATATTGTTTTTCTTTCAAAGATGAACCTTTATCGAGTATTTTTAAATATAAAAGTTATTTATATTTAAATTATATTATTATACTTCTACCCAAAATTTTATGCAACGTGTTCGTTAATAATGTAATGTAAAATATCAACCGAAAAATCTGAAGGTTTTGATAATTCTTGATTTATTACACACTAAAATTGAAAAACATGGATTTTATGACCACTTTACCCCATCTGACCCTATATGGTGAACGTCTAATTCTAAGCAATTTGCAATTATGACGTGATTCATGCGAATCAATACGATCTCTATAATCTATAGAATCATTGTATGCTCATTACTATCGCGAAGCAAGAAAAATCAAGATTCAAGTACTACTGCATCGTAGTAAGTAGCAGCTATTGTTGATCAAGCTTTCCCTTGAAACTCATTCAAAAATAATGGAACATGGACACAGTTTTGAATTAAGTCATCGATATATTTTTTTGCTTTCAATCTAAGATCATATGAATCATAAAATAAATCTTCAAATAACTGTTCAAGTAACTGTATTATTTGGTATTGGATTCTCTTTAAACTCATTTAAAAGTGAAAATAGTGTTCTTACCTACAATATAATCGTATTCCTTTTTTATAGTCTTTGCTGTACTTGGGGAATGCTTTTGTCTTGCTAGGGAAAGTAACAGTAAAGGCAGCAAAGCAGAGCTACTGACAGGTGTGCTGTATGGCTTCTGGGCAACTGATTGATACATTCCTACGAAAGGATACATTCATGTGATAAAAAATACGACAATGAAGCGTGTTTTAAGCAAAAAATTATGTCTTAGCATTCACACCATTTGATTGAAAAATTAATTCTTTGTAATTTCGTAAGACATGTTTGCTATTTTTATTGCTTGAAATGTTGTTTATTGTTTTATTTTTATACTCCCCCAAACGGAAAACTTTTTACTACATTCTTTTGATTGTTACATTTCTATGAGAAATTAAGATTCATTCCCTTGATTAACACATTCCTATCCGAAATTAAGACACATTCCTTTGATTTATGCATTACTATGACAAATTAAGATACATTCCTTTAAATTAAGTAATGAATTAAATTTATCCACCAAAATTTGGCCTATTGAGCTCCACTTAAGTTTTTATGTCAAAGTTTAAACAAATGATACCACGATTGTTTTTCGCCTACTTTCCCCTAAAAGTTAAAAAAAAGAAAACATTAAAGAAGGCGTAATACATCGTAAAAATATCGTTAAAAATGAATAGAAGGTCAGAAACAAGTAAAGTAGTTAAATAAAGTTCGAAAAAAAGTTGAAAGCTGGGTTTTGAGACGTGGAAAATACGTGTCTGAAGAGCTATCTGTTTCTTCGCCTAACAACTTTTGTGGGTATTATCCGATTCAAAAGGTTTCTTGTTTTGCATTCGAAAGATCTCGGCAAGGATATATTATTTCCTGATTTGAACAGTTTTTCGTTCAATTTTGAACAGTTCAAAAAATCTTAACATTATCGCCTATGAGGATATATATGAAGCAAAGTACAGTGTGTCCCACCAAAATAAAGCCACCGTGATTGCGTATCGTAACTGGACATGAAACAAGCCAATAAGAGCGAAACAAATATATCAAGAAGGTTTACATACAAATGCATATTTACAAGGAGTTACTCACCCCTTGCCTTACCAGGACAGGAAAAAATAATAAATGCGCAAAAAAAGGTAGGAAAATCTGTCCTGACAAAATAGCCACTCCTGATTACAGGCAATATATCCGCCATGCTTACATATGACTTGGAATACACGATATGGCATACATTTTTCCAATCCTTGAAGGACACTAACATCAATATGATCCCAGGCTTTCAACGATGGTCGCCTTCAATTCTGCTATAAAGCGAAACTGCCTGCCATTGGCATACCCAGCGCTACTCCAAACATTTTCTTGAGGATTGAGACCAGGGGAAAGGATGGGCCATTTCATGACATGCACCCGGTCAAGCAAAACCATTCCCAGGAAGAGTTTGCAACGTGAATGAGTGCATTATCCTGCCGGAAAATCCAACTTGAGCTACCAATTCTTTCCGAAAATGGTAATTAACTGGTTTCTAACGTATCTTGGTAATCGGTAGCCTTTATGCGGCCTGAGGGAAATGCCAGGTTAATTTTACCACCATAGCCGAAGCCACCCTACACCATTAATGAGCCCCCATCTTGCTGTCTTTTGGACAAGATTTCCTCTTTTTTCTCCTGTCATGCAAATAGAACGCAAGGCTGTCTGGGAATCCAAATTAAATTTTTTCTCGTCTGAGAATATAGCACAATACCACTGGTCCTTCCAGATTTGATCATATTTAGCCCAATCTACTCTCCTTTGCTTGTGGATAGCTTTCAGCATGGGCTGCTATTTTCTTTTTTCGTATCGCAAGTTTCTTGTATGTTTACAATCCGTCGGAGGGTTAATATTGTCACAGGGACATTATTCTCTTTGGCCAGTTGTCTAAGATAACTACCATCTCGTGAAAGACGCCGCACAACATCTCTTTCCTGTCTAGTCTCTTTCCTATCAGCCGTTTCAGTACCATCTCTTTAATGGTTATTCGACTGTTGTAATTAAATATGGTAAAATAACAATAAAATAAGTTGTTATACTACTATTTTTTACGGCTATTTTTAACAGTGCGTATTTGTTTTGTTCTTATTGGTTTGTTTCATGTCCAGTTACGACACGATGACTTTATTTCGATGCATATAAACTATGGATATAAAGTCCAAGTTCCTTCATACAAGTTTGTTAGAAGGAACTCTCACGGGAAATATTTTTTGATTTCAACGGTTTTGGGTCCCTTTTCAACAGTTCAACAAAATTTAACATTAGTACCTACGGGGAAATTTGAATCCTATATAAACCCTGATCTAACAGACGGATTTGATTGGGAAAAACTTTATCGGAAAGAGCTTAAGACATATAACATGCACAGATACGAAGTACAAATAGAATTAAACGACCCTATTTTCCCACGAAACGTTTTGAACTCAAGTTTTAAAGATGTTTCGGAATGAAAGATTGAATAAATGAATGAATGAATGAAAGATTGAAAAAACGAGTGTATGAATGAATACATAAATGAGTGTAAGAAAGAAAGAAAGAAAGAATGAATAAACGAAGGACTGAATAAATGAGTGAATGAATGAATGAATAAATGACTGATGGAATGTATTAACCGTTGAGAAGGTATATTTGAAGTAATTAAGAAGTAAAGGCTAAGAGAAAGAAATAGAGATAGATAGATTATCAGTTTGATGTTGGTGTATACGGGAAAGTAGGCTCGTATAGTTCTAAAGTTGGATCTAGATGGAACTTCTTGTGTGCATTTATCTTTGTCTTGAAAAATATTAGGCTTTGGATTTGCTATAACTAACATAGTTTCACCAATACTCATCACAATAGCTCTGTAATTAATAACTAGAGGAACAGCTTGTTTTAATAACGGCACATTGTATATTTTTTGTTGGCGACAAAAACTGTCGCCAGGATAGTGATGTTTAGGACTCGCCAAATAAATAACAGACCAAAGTTATGAATTTCAAAAACAAATAATGAACTTGTTTCATCCAACATTTTTGGTCGGCATCGGAAAAAATCGCCAATAGGTCGCAATACTAAGGCTGTGCCGTAGACGAGAACTGAAATATAAATTTTGATTTACCGTAATGCAAGATCTTCGTATGGTAATACAAGTTCTTGCAGAAATTAAAACATTCTGAGAGAACTTCGCAAAATACTGCAATCTTTGAGAGAGAGCATTAAATCCATGTCTTATATCAAGATTCGCAAATTTCAGAGGAGCTTAAGTAGAATTCCACCTTACAGAATCACATCGGCTCTAGTGACAAATTTTGATCGCATTCGCTGTCGGAGAGAGCTATGGCATTGTTGCAACAAATAAAATAACATCTATTGCGTTGTTATTTTTCTTCCGTTGCTTGTAATAATAAGTGGAACTTATATTGTTGGAATACTGCGCCTTTAAGAGTAACCAATTGATTATCTATTATATGCACACTGGGAACTTCTTTTTTGATACGTATGTGAGGTGTAGTCCCTATGAAGCAAGAACTAGATCGATATTTTCAGATGAACACGGGTTTATTGAAGACAGGACACTTGAAATAATTATACCAAAAACATAGATACAGATAAGAGTAATGGCGCGTCAAGGCCAGTGAAACTACGTCTAAAAGTTAGGGTTACGTCTAAGTTGAAAAAAAAAAAGAATATTCATCACAATCTACACGTCTCTGCGGCTTTTTTGTCTCTGCTCTGTGATCTTCGTGCGAGGGAGCGCGTGATCAGGCTGTAGAGAGGGGTTGAGTAGTTTCCCTCCTCCACATGTATGTCAATATTACTTTAATAGGATGTATAGCATTCCGCGGAATTGAAAATGGGCATCCACTCCAATCAACAGTCGATCCTACATATTTAATCAACTGTTTTTTTTGTGAAAAAAAAAAAAAAAAAAACACGCATTAAAAAAAAAACCGTTGTTTTTCCTTTTTTGAAGTACACACAAAACGCACGATTGTGAAGCATTAAAATAGTTTAAGTTCATGCATTTAAAGCATAATTAACATTTTAAAATTTTTAATCCGTTATTCATGGAAAGTAAGACAAAGAAAAAAAATGTTGCTTCTACAAAATCATTTCAGTTTGCAAAGGTTTGAAAGAGGAAAAAAAAAACTGACTGGCAACTGTTAAACGTCTTCATCCGAATCGCTTCGCGACTCAAGCTCGTTGTGCTCTTTCACTGGATAACTACATTCTTATAGTCTAGCAGGCGTTCTTTTAATCCTTTTTAGAAATTTAAAGTAAAACAAATCGTTTCCTGAGGACAAAAATCTAAATTTTTATCAAAGTTTAGAGCTATCAAACTCGTTTGCAACCTATGAAGGAAACTCCAAAACATTATAATAAAATGCAGTCTAAGTTAGCTATAAAAGCCGCATGTTTTCCATGCAATAATAACATAGATAGTTTATGATATTGAAAGAAGATCCTTTTCATTGCATATTATTTTAATATTCAACTTACTTGAAATTCAGTCTTTTATTACTAAAAGATTCAGCAGAAAAGAATAATTCAAAAAACGTCTATTAGCCACAGTTCCTCTTATTTATAAACTAACTTAGTGTTGCGTTTTTATAGGCTTCTGAGTAAATAATTGTTAATTGCAGAAAAGAAATACTTGGAATTATGTCACCGCAGTAAAAGTGCATTTCATAACACAAAAACTTGGAACGTGTACTGTTCATTTATCAATTTAAACATCTACTTTGAAAAAGGTCTTACTGCTGAGCAAATTGGAGCGCTAATTACAGCCCTCTATAGCAGCAAGGAATTTCACACGACACCGTTACGCAATTTTTTATCGACAGAAATACTAACTTTAGCCAGCTGAACAACTTTGTTACATGATACTTTTTATTGCCGTGTTTCGCCAACGCACTTGATTCAGTACTTAAAGAGCTTGTCTCGTGAAAAGTTGCCACACGCTCAATTTTTAATGTGTTTAAGTAGTTTTTAGAATTAATAGTTTTAGCTTACTACCACTAGCTGTTTTTATGAAAAATGGTTGTTTATAATACATTTTAAGACGTTTTCGTATGTTAGTGTGAAATAATCTGGATGCTTTTAGATAAAACCATAAATGCTTCTACAATTAACTTTTAATTCATAACTTTTACTTTGGTCTTGTTTCTCAATCCGTACGAACAACTTTTATGAACCATGTCTTCCTTACATTTTGAGTTAATTGTTAGGTTTCACGAAATCCTCTGAAGTTAAGGCCTACATTTAAGAAAAAAATCCTCTTTTGCTAACGCTCAAATCTTGAGTTTAAAACTGTATTTGCTATTTTTCTGGAATAGTAAGTCTTGCGCTATTAGTTTATTTACCGTTTCGCTTTTACGGAAAAACATTTTGTGTTAACTGATTATTTATCACTGCGAAATTAATTTAGGCATTTGCCCTTTCTGAGTTGTGGTTTGCTGTTTATAGCATTCCTTCATTTTTAAGCACGAAGAAATGGAACACTTTTCATGGCCAGGCTATGTAACTGATTGGAGGGTTGCATGAGCTGTGTAATGTGTGTGTGTGTGTGTGTGTGTGTGTGTGTGTGTGGTGTGTGAAGTGTGGTGAGTAGTGTGTGTGAAATGTGTTTGTTTAGGGAGTGCTGTATCATCACCTATTTGAATAGAATAATAGCTCCCTCCCCAACGATCCACAATCGCACACTCAGTAAAGCGTCTGAAGCGCATAAGATATCGGTGTTCTGAGTTAACTTGCTCTATAAGGAACTTAAGGGGAGGAACCGAACAAAAAGCTTAGAAAATAATATCGCTAAGCACAGAATCTCTGGTTTTTATTTTAATTTTAAGTGGGAAAACACTTTTGTTTGTATAAATTGAAACATTAAGCGTAACGACAAACCGTGTATCATATTTATTTACCGCTTAAATTTTAACTTTGAAACAAGAGTAAGAGACCTTAAAATATTCTTATTAAATCACTTAAAATGCCTCACGTGACTAATTATAACAGTGTCTTGTATTCGGAATTTTGAGCAACTAGATGTAGCGCACAATTTCACCGTTGCAGAATAATCCTTTTTTTTTTTGTTAAATCTTCAAAATCCTTACGAGAGTAATTGGGTGATTTTCAAAAAGATTGACGGTTTGATGTCCGCAGTATAAAATCTGAATTTCATGTCGATAGAACTATTATTTTGCCATTGTAAAAAGCTGTAGGAAGCATCATTTTATACTTAATTCAATGCATTCATTACATTTTTTCCAAGCTGTGAAATAGTAGGTTTTTTCTATTACTTTAGTTGGGAAGTAATGGAAAATTGCGTGTCCGAAAGCAAAAAATTCACAGAACCAGAGTCTTTTTTTTTTATCATTCGAAGTAACTTTTTTATTCAATATAATTTAAAACATGAAGTAATATGTGTTTACTTAAATGCAAGTGATTTTACTGAAATGTTTATCTAATATTTTAAAATTTAAAGAAAGTTTTTGTCCGGACATGCAGCTCCTGAGTGTTACCTCGAGAAAGTTCCCATCATTTAAATTTCAAAATATTTAAATATTGTAATTATTTTCTGTGGTAGAGAAGCCTCGTATGTTTCTTTTAACCTCGTACCATCTAGAATAGGTTAGTTTCATTCCTTCATGGTTTTATAGTGGAACATACAATTCAACATGATGAGTATTTTTATTACTTCTCAGGAGTGTTATCCATTTATTTTCCAATATTTTTTGCAGCATAAAAATATGCAATTCAGCAATAGTATATTGATTGTAGAGGAATTAATCGGTCCAATTAAATTTTCAGGAACATTGTCAGAATGTTTTTTAGTGAACAATTTTCTAATAAATCTCATGAGTGTTACTTAGAAAGAGAAAGAACTTACAATCATGATTGAAAACAACTAAATAATACATAAATCTGCAGATACAGATGTTTCATGAGCTTTAACTCAAGCTGATATTAGTATTTTATTCAAGAATATATTTTATTACTATAGATATATTTATGTACATATGTTAAGAGAGACACCCTGGCATAAAACTTTAACGTTGGCAGATATGATTTTTGTGTGTTTTGTTTAAGATATGTTTTATTCTTAAGGGGTAAAGAAAAACTCTCGTACTCGTAAACTCACGTACTTGAACATTGCACGCAATAAAAGAAGTTATAACCCAAATGGCAAAAACGTATTTTTCCGCGAATCGCAAACTCCAATGTTATTTCTATAACAAATAACACTCAGCGAATTAAATAACTTAATGGCCAAGAATGGTTGCAATTCATTTACATTTACTATGCATTTTGATACTTCTGCACACAATTTTTTCATATTTGTCCCTTACGTTACATAATAAATTCTGCAAATGATTTAATATAAAAGGGAAAATAACGCAACAAGGAAATATTACTCTAAGGTTAAAGTTAATGTATGCACTAGAAAATCAAAGACACAAGTTTATGGTATGTTTAAGATATTTTTTTTTCTACACGTGTCTGCTAGAAGAAATCAATTGTCTTCTTTCTTCTGTGTGTGTGTGTGTTTTTTTCTTTTGCGACATTTTGTATAATTTTTCGTTTTAAAGGGGTATTCTAGTGTAGAATTCTGAAAAAAAAAAAAAAAAAAAAAAAAAAAAATCGATTTTTTTTTCATATTTCCAAAGATTAGACGTTAATGAATGTGCCATTAAAAGGATTTTTTCAAAATTCCTATTATTTCATGAGTTATAGCCGTTTTAGTGACGTTCCATCGGTTCCGGTCCGACCGCTACAAGTCAACAAAAGACGGTAGGCGTTCCCGAGTCCCAACGGTTGAATAATCACTTACAGAATCTTCCTTATATGGTATCCCTTTTAAATCTATATTTAATTGAAGGACATAGAAACCTTTTTTGTTGGAATATTCTCTTTTTAGTTTTATTTTAAGTTAGTTTTGAGCCAACCTTCGTACCAGCCTTCGCAGTTGGTATTTTTAATGAAGGTTTTATATCCATATTAAAATTCTTAGATGCTATGGGAATCACGATTGGCCCAGAAGCTAATGCTTTTGCAGCGAGATGGGACGAAGCGCGTATCGAGCGCTTGGAACTCCGGACTTCAGAGGCGTCAATGGAGAGTAGAACTGCTCGTCTTCACCAGAGAACATCGGAGAATGAGCATTTTGAAGTAGAGGAAGGTTTCTTATATGGAGCAGGAATCGCCGATTAAAAATATGTAAGTATTCTGTACCATTCTATAAGTAAAACTACCGAAAACTTGTCTCAAAACTTTGATCGCGTTTTTCTCGAAACTATTTTTTTCGAGCTGGCGGTAAGGATATCTTGAGTTCTAACGAACCGATTTACTTCAAATTTGGAGAGGATGTTCTTTATACGTCCCTTTATCGTGTGGACCTTGCCTAAAACTATAACTTTTCATTTAGTATTTTTAAAAAATTCGGTATTGTTAAAAAAATATGCAAAATTTTTTTTTCCAAACAGCCGCCATTTTGTAAAATAAATAAATAAATAAATAACTTGTCCAAGGGTCTTACGATAGCGGCGATTATAATAACTAAGAAGTCGTCTGTTTTTTATTTTTCAGATCAGCAGGAGGGTTGGAATAATGCACGCCAGGACACCCTCTTTTTTTTGGACTACTACTCATTAACTTTGTCAATTTTAAGATTTTTTGTTTAATTTTTGTATGTAATAATAAAACATCAATAAACACATGATAAAAAAAAAGGATGGTAAAAATATTTTTTGTTTCCTTCGTATAGCGCTTGAAAAACCGGGCGAAATTCATGCCTCTACACTAGAATACCCCCTTAAAAGGTCAGCTCTAAGTATTGACCGGTCGGAAAGTCTGGAAAAGCTTTAAATCTGGGTAATCATATTTTTGAAATAACTTTTGATAATCGGTCTATAATTCATAAAAAAGCCACAATTTTAGTCCCCCCACCCTTTCTATCGAAAAACTTAATTTTCACATTTCTAATCTAGCAATTTAGAGTTCTAAATATTAATCACACTAATCACCAGACTGCGCTGCTGCACCCTGAACTTGATCCGATAAAAAAAAAAAAAAAAAAACTACCCCACACTCTCTCTCTCTCTCTTACTTTCTATCATAATTGTAATACGTGTTTTAATGTGTGTCTGTATAAGTAAGGACAAAAGTATTTATTTTTTCTTCTACAAATGTTTCCATCCAATCATCTGTGGATTAATAATATACAATGGAAGAAGGTGAACAGTTATAAATGATACTAATCAACTTCTAAAAAAAAAAAAATTGAAGAATAAAAGGTAAGCTGCATATTCCTTATATTTACCACTTGTGGTCTTACCTACCCCTTACCACTGGTGGTCTTTTCCCAACACTTTATAGTAATAGGCATAATCGAGAGAATTTGCATGAAATTACTCGAGAAGTTCATTTGATGCTGAAAATCTTTCGAGATGTTCATTTAGTTTTACGAAATCATTTAAGATGTTCATTCAGCTGTTGATCATTCAATTATGAAATCACTCGAGAGAGGCATTTAATTGCTGATCACTCTCACTCATCAGATCTATTCGATATCCGATAATTTTGTTATGCAAAGCTCTAGAGAGAGGCATTCAATTGCTGATCATTCACTCATCAGATCCACTCGATATCCGATCATTCTGTTATGCAAATCTCTCGATTATGTCATCACTGGTCCTTTCTTTCTGCTCTCTTTTTTCAGCTCTATTTTTCAGATCTGTAGTACTTTCAATCATTCATTCAAAAGCCGTGGATATGGTGAATTTTAACTCGATTAGATTTTTCTTTTTATAGGAGCTATGAAAAATTTTGTCGATTTCGAAAATACTTGGGAAGGAGAAATGGAAAATTTCACTTATTGGTTCATATGCAAGAAGCCGATGAAGTACCTTAAAAATACTGAATGCAGCTGAAGGCTAGTTTTTGCTCCGTGCAGATAACATAGAAGATGAAGATTCTCAAAAGTCTACTTTGTCTTTTTTCTTAAGCGGGTGTCCTGAATTAGAATGTGTTAAAAGACAGCTTTTTTAAAAAGGAAAAGAAGTTACTGAATTTTGAAGCATGGTTTTACATACATTTAAAAAGTAATACAAGAAAATGTTTTTAAGCAAAAGAAAAAACGTATAACAGATTTCTAAGCCTATTTCAAAAGCTAAAAAACTAAACTACTTGTAGAAATAAAATTTCACGTTAAATTAAAGCACAAATGAGCATTAAAACGCAGACATATGTTTCGGGATCGCTTGGAATCCCTTTTTCAATGCGACAGGGAGCTTCTAGATGCAAAACATCCAAATGAAGCAGACAGAACAACAAAAACAAAACTTATATAGCCTAAGAATTAACTGTAAACCAATGAGAATAAAGGCAGTGTGAAGTGGAAGTAGAAGTAGTATTAAAGGCACCAATAAGAGAGCAACAAACGAATGTAGTTGGAAGTACAGAAAGTAAAAAGGAATATCAATAAAAACAAAGAAAAAGACAACAGCGTGCATAAAAATGTGAAAATACATGAAAATTGCAAAAAAATAAAATAAAATACAAAGAATAAAATGGAAATAAAATAAGTACAGAAAATACCAAAACAAAAAGCAAAACAAAGTACACATGCAAAAGGGGGGGAAAGGGGGGGGGAGAGAAAAAAAAAAAAAAAAAAAAGGAAAACTAACAAGAAAACCAAGAAAGAACAACAAATTAAAGGAACTTATGCCAGACCTGTGAAAAATAAGGAGTTGAGGAAGAATCATTAACCAAATTAGAACTATTCCTGTTAATATGATAAGCTTCCCAAAAGTCAAGTTCTAAAGGGGAAGAACATTTTTGAATAATTTTCCCAGAATTGAAATCAAAAGAGTGGTTGGAATTCCAACAATGTTGAGCAATGCTAGACTTATTCAGCTCTTGCTTTCGTACATAACCTTTATGCTCATTTAACCGAATTTTCAGAGCACGTTTTGTCTGTCCAATGTAAGAAAGGCCGCAACGGCAACTAATTTGGTAAATACCCCAAGTATTAAGTTGATCAACAGGATCTTTAAGAGAAGAGAAGGAAAGTTTGTTGCTAGGAGCAAAAACAACTTGAAATTGGAACCTTTTTAGGATTTTAGCAATACGAAAACTTACAGAATGAAAGAATGGTAACACAACCAAATCCTTTCTAGAAACCACATGATTGGGACCAGAAGGTTTTTTAGAAAGTTTGTTATGAATAGAATCAATTAAAGAGTGAGAAAATCCTCTATCAACAGCTACAGCTTTCAGATAGTTGAGTTCAATCTTGAGAAGTTCAGGAGAAGAGCAAATATTAATAGCACGATGGACAAGAGCATTAAAAGCCGAATATTTTTGGTTGGGAGGATGAGACGATAGTCTGTGAGGAGGTAAAGAAACAGCGAAAGGTTTACGATAGACAGAAGTTGTGAAACCAGACTCACTCCTAGAAATCAAAACATCAAGAAACGCGAGGCTACTATTAAGTTCTTTCTCACAAGAAAACTGGATATTAGAATCAATGGAGTTCATAATAGAAAGAGCATCATCAATACCTAACAAGTTACTGTCCGTTAGGACAAAACAATCATCCACATAACGAACATAAAATTGAAATTGCAATTTTTGGAATAGTTTTTCCTCAAAATAATGCATATAGAAATCACTTAAAATAGGACTAAGAGGACTTCCCATGGCTAGGCCATCTACCATAGCATAGAATTTACCATTAAATACAAAAGTGCTCTGTTGCAAGCACACACGAGTAAGAAAAACTAATTCCTCGACTTCCACAGAAGTAAAATGGAATTCAGAAAGCCTTTTCCTGAGGCAAGTCAAAGCGCCATCAACAGGAACATTAGTAAACAAAGAATTAACATCAAAAGAGGCCATAACCGAATTATTCGGAACGAAGTTATGAAGTTTCTTAACAAAATCGGTGGAATTTTTAACAGTGAAAACATTCTGACTCCTAAGTGGAGAAAACACAGAAACTAAATACTTGGAAAGTTTATATGAAGCAGTGCCAATATTGGAAACAATTGGTCTGAAAGGAATACCTGCCTTGTGTACCTTCGGTAAAGCATAGAAACGCGCACAATTAGCAACAGAAGGAATCGCAGACCGTTTAGCAATCAAAGGAATAGAGTGAACAGACTTAACAGCAGAAGAAATAGCTTTTAACTCCTTGTCGCTAGGATCTTTATAAATTTCAGAATAAGGACCAGAAGCAATTAAATCATCAGTTTTTTCAACATAAGATGATTTATTAAGAACAACAATCTGACCACCCTTGTCAGCTTTGGTAATGACCAAATCAGAATTTGAAACTAAATTATTGACACAGCGTTTCACAGAATGGGTAAAACCAATATTAGGAACTTTTAAATTGAAATCAACATTGGAAGCAATAAGATGCCGAACTGACTCTTTTTGAGTGGAAGTTAAGGCACTAAATTTGAAAGCTTTTTCAACCGGAGCAATAAGTTCAGAAAAAGAAGGCTTTTTAGCCAAAGCAAAATTGTTATTACATTTCAAAGCATTAATTTCATTACTATTCAAAGAAAATTTCGAAAGATTTACAACCGCATTCCTATTAACAAGAGGCAAATCAGCCGGAACAGGAACATTTGAATCGTTACACAACTTGGTAAATTTCTTATTTAAAGTAATTTTGTGACTGTCAGATGAATGAAGAGCTTAATAAATCATCTTATGTTGAAAAAACTGATGATTTAATTGCTTCTGGTCCTTATTCTGAAATTTATAAAGATCCTAGCGACAAGGAGTTAAAAGCTATTTCTTCTGCTGTTAAGTCTGTTCACTCTATTCCTTTGATTGCTAAACGGTCTGTGATTCCTTCTGTTGCTAATTGTGCGCGTTTCTATGCTTTACCGAAGGTACACAAGGCAGGTATTCCTTTCAGACCAATTGTTTCCAATATTGGCACTGCTTCATATAAACTTTCCAAGTATTTAGTTTCTGTGTTTTCTCCACTTAGGAGTCAGAATGTTTTCACTGTTAAAAATTCCACCGATTTTGTTAAGAAACTTCATAACTTCGTTCCGAATAATTCGGTTATGGCCTCTTTTGATGTTAATTCTTTGTTTACTAATGTTCCTGTTGATGGCGCTTTGACTTGCCTCAGGAAAAGGCTTTCTGAATTCCATTTTACTTCTGTGGAAGTCGAGGAATTAGTTTTTCTTACTCGTGTGTGCTTGCAACAGAGCACTTTTGTATTTAATGGTAAACTCTATGCTATGGTAGATGGCCTAGCCATGGGAAGTCCTCTTAGTCCTATTTTAAGTGATTTCTATATGCATTATTTTGAGGAAACACTATTCCAAAAATTGCAATTTCAATTTTATGTTCGTTATGTGGATGATTGTTTTGTCCTAACGGACAGTAACTTGTTAGGTATTGATGATGCTCTTTCTATTATGAACTCCATTGGTTCTAATATCCAGTTTTCTTGTGAGAAAGAACTTAATAGTAGCCTCGCGTTTCTTGATGTTTTGATTTCTAGGAGTGAGTCTGGTTTCACAACTTCTGTCTATCGTAAACCTTTCGCTGTTTCTTTACCTCCTCACAGACTATCGTCTCATCCTCCCAACCAAAAATATTCGGCTTTTAATGCTCTTGTCCATCGTGCTATTAATATTTGCTCTTCTCCTGAGCTTCTCAAGATTGAACTCAACTATCTGAAAGCTGTAGCTGTTGATAGAGGATTTTCTCACTCTTTAATTGATTCTATTCATAACAAACTTTCTAAAAAACCTTCTGGTCCCAATCATGTGGTTTCTAGAAAGGATTTGGTTGTGTTACCATTCTTTCATTCTGTAAGTTTTCGTATTGCTAAAATCCTAAAAAGGTTCCAATTTCAAGTTGTTTTTGCTCCTAGCAACAAACTTTCCTTCTCTTCTCTTAAAGATCCTGTTGATCAACTTAATACTTGGGGTATTTACCAAATTAGTTGCCGTTGCGGCCTTTCTTACATTGGACAGACAAAACGTGCTCTGAAAATTCGGTTAAATGAGCATAAAGGTTATGTACGAAAGCAAGAGCTGAATAAGTCTAGCATTGCTCAACATTGTTGGAATTCCAACCACTCTTTTGATTTCAATTCTGGGAAAATTATTCAAAAATGTTCTTCCCCTTTAGAACTTGACTTTTGGGAAGCTTATCATATTAACAGGAATAGTTCTAATTTGGTTAATGATTCTTCCTCAACTCCTTATTTTTCACAGGTCTGGCATAAGTTCCTTTAATTTGTTGTTCTTTCTTGGTTTTCTTGTTATTTTTCCCTTTTTTTTTTTTTTTTTTTTTTCTCTCCCCCCTCCCCCTCTTTTGCATGTGTACTTTGTTTTGCTTTTTGTTTTGGTATTTTCTGTACTTATTTTATTTCCATTTTATTCTTTGTATTTTATTTTATTTTTTTGCAATTTTCATGTATTTTCACATTTTTATGCACGCTGTTGTCTTTTTCTTTGTTTTTATTGATATTCCTTTTTACTTTCTGTACTTCCAACTACATTCGTTTGTTGCTCTCTTATTGGTGCCTTTAATACTACTTCTACTTCCACTTCACACTGCCTTTATTCTCATTGGTTTACAGTTAATTCTTAGGCTATATAAGCTTTGTTTTTGTTGTTCTGTCTGCTTCATTTGGATGTTTTGCATCTAGAAGCTCCCTGTCGCATTGAAAAAGGGATTCCAAGCGATCCCGAAACAAATGTCTGCGTTTTAATGCTCATTTGTGCTTTAATTTAACGTGAAATTTTATTTCTATTACTTTGCACAAAGTTTAATCATTACTATCTGTTAGGCTTAACGTGCCTGAATTTGTTCTTCTTTCTTTTGTTTTGTTCTCCCATCTGTTCGCTGCTTGGTGAGTTTTTGATTTTTGTTCTTTCCTCATTGCTTTTCTTGACTGTGTTTATTTTTGCTTTTTTGTTTTCTGACATTTGTTCCGCATATTGTTACGTGGTGTATGTTTTGCAATTTGTTCTTTCTGTTTCTTTTTGTTTATTGAACGGTTTGCTATTGTTTTTTCCCCTTATGTTTTGTTTGTTTTGATTCTGGTTATGTCTCAAGTTAACAGATTTTGTAATCTACGAATTAAAAAGGTTCGGTTTTGAACCATTTAAAATTTCTCCAGGCTTGCAGGCGCAAGAAAGTCATTCCTAAGTTTATCACTTTAAAGTGTAATTTACCGCGTTCTGTTAGGGTTGATAAGGTAATTTTTCATTCTAAATTAGCTTTACTTAGAGCTTCTATACAGGAAACTAGGAAAAAACTTTCGTTCATAGAACGTGAACTTTATGATTTACATCTTTCTGTATCTAATTCTAATTTCGATTTTGATTCTATTGATAGAATGTCATGGGCGAGAGCTCTTCATTCATCTAACTGTCACAAAATTACTTTAAATAAGAAATTTACCAAGTTGTGTAACGATTCAAATGTTCCTGTTCCGGCTGATTTGCCTCTTGTTAATAGGAATGCGGTTGTAAATCTTTCGAAATTTTCTTTGAATAGTAATGAAATTAATGCTTTGAAATGTAATAACAATTTTGCTTTGGCTAAAAAGCCTTCTTTTTCTGAACTTATTGCTCCGGTTGAAAAAGCTTTCAAATTTAGTGCCTTAACTTCCACTCAAAAAGAGTCAGTTCGGCATCTTATTGCTTCCAATGTTGATTTCAATGTAAAAGTTCCTAATATTGGTTTTACCCATTCTGTGAAACGCTGTGTCAATAATTTAGTTTCAAATTCTGATTTGGTCATTACCAAAGCTGACAAGGGTGGTCAGATTGTTGTTCTTAATAAATCATCTTATGTTGAAAAAACTGATGATTTAATTGCTTCTGGTCCTTATTCTGAAATTTATAAAGATCCTAGCGACAAGGAGTTAAAAGCTATTTCTTCTGCTGTTAAGTCTGTTCACTCTATTCCTTTGATTGCTAAACGGTCTGTGATTCCTTCTGTTGCTAATTGTGCGCGTTTCTATGCTTTACCGAAGGTACACAAGGCAGGTATTCCTTTCAGACCAATTGTTTCCAATATTGGCACTGCTTCATATAAACTTTCCAAGTATTTAGTTTCTGTGTTTTCTCCACTTAGGAGTCAGAATGTTTTCACTGTTAAAAATTCCACCGATTTTGTTAAGAAACTTCATAACTTCGTTCCGAATAATTCGGTTATGGCCTCTTTTGATGTTAATTCTTTGTTTACTAATGTTCCTGTTGATGGCGCTTTGACTTGCCTCAGGAAAAGGCTTTCTGAATTCCATTTTACTTCTGTGGAAGTCGAGGAATTAGTTTTTCTTACTCGTGTGTGCTTGCAACAGAGCACTTTTGTATTTAATGGTAAACTCTATGCTATGGTAGATGGCCTAGCCATGGGAAGTCCTCTTAGTCCTATTTTAAGTGATTTCTATATGCATTATTTTGAGGAAAAACTATTCCAAAAATTGCAATTTCAATTTTATGTTCGTTATGTGGATGATTGTTTTGTCCTAACGGACAGTAACTTGTTAGGTATTGATGATGCTCTTTCTATTATGAACTCCATTGATTCTAATATCCAGTTTTCTTGTGAGAAAGAACGTAATAGTAGCCTCGCGTTTCTTGATGTTTTGATTTCTAGGAGTGAGTCTGGTTTCACAACTTCTGTCTATCGTAAACCTTTCGCTGTTTCTTTACCTCCTCACAGACTATCGTCTCATCCTCCCAACCAAAAATATTCGGCTTTTAATGCTCTTGTCCATCGTGCTATTAATATTTGCTCTTCTCCTGAGCTTCTCAAGATTGAACTCAACTATCTGAAAGCTGTAGCTGTTGATAGAGGATTTTCTCACTCTTTAATTGATTCTATTCATAACAAACTTTCTAAAAAACCTTCTGGTCCCAATCATGTGGTTTCTAGAAAGGATTTGGTTGTGTTACCATTCTTTCATTCTGTAAGTTTTCGTATTGCTAAAATCCTAAAAAGGTTCCAATTTCAAGTTGTTTTTGCTCCTAGCAACAAACTTTCCTTCTCTTCTCTTAAAGATCCTGTTGATCAACTTAATACTTGGGGTATTTACCAAATTAGTTGCCGTTGCGGCCTTTCTTACATTGGACAGACAAAACGTGCTCTGAAAATTCGGTTAAATGAGCATAAAGGTTATGTACGAAAGCAAGAGCTGAATAAGTCTAGCATTGCTCAACATTGTTGGAATTCCAACCACTCTTTTGATTTCAATTCTGGGAAAATTATTCAAAAATGTTCTTCCCCTTTAGAACTTGACTTTTGGGAAGCTTATCATATTAACAGGAATAGTTCTAATTTGGTTAATGATTCTTCCTCAACTCCTTATTTTTCACAGGTCTGGCATAAGTTCCTTTAATTTGTTGTTCTTTCTTGGTTTTCTTGTTAGTTTTCCTTTTTTTTTTTTTTTTTTTCTCTCCCCCCTCCCCCTCTTTTGCATGTGTACTTTGTTTTGCTTTTTGTTTTGGTATTTTCTGTACTTATTTTATTTCCATTTTATTCTTTGTATTTTATTTTATTTTTTTGCAATTTTCATGTATTTTCACATTTTTATGCACGCTGTTGTCTTTTTCTTTGTTTTTATTGATATTCCTTTTTACTTTCTGTACTTCCAACTACATTCGTTTGTTGCTCTCTTATTGGTGCCTTTAATACTACTTCTACTTCCACTTCACACTGCCTTTATTCTCATTGGTTTACAGTTAATTCTTAGGCTGTATAAGCTTTGTTTTTGTTGTTCTGTCTGCTTCATTTGGATGTTTTGCATCTAGAAGCTCCCTGTCGCATTGAAAAAGGGATTCCAAGCGATCCCGAAACATATGTCTGCGTTTTAATGCTCATTTGTGCTTTAATTTAACGTGAAATTTTATTTCTATTACTTTGCACAAAGTTTAATCATTACTAACTAAACTACTTATTTAACAATGAAAGTTTTTATCCTTCAGTATTAAATTGTTATTCTATTCTAAGTGAACAAAAAAAAATCGTCGGAAAATTTATTTAAACAATTGTTATAGCACCTAAAAGTTTATTCACTTTTTTTTTTTTTTTTGAAAAACACATTAATAAAAGCCAAAATTCTTAATTTCATTTTTTTTCTCTTGCCTTTTTAGAAGACAATTTTAATACTGAGAAGAAAAGAAAAAACTTTAATTCAGTTAAATAAGTCATTTAATTTTTGCTTAGAAGTTTTTTTTTTAATTTTTTACTTAAAAAATCGTTTTGTATTCGTTTAGATGTATATAAAACGATACCTTAAAACAAAGTACCTTTATTTCTTTCTTGCTTTTATTAAAAAAAAAAAAAAAAATGTCACACACACAAACACACACACACACAAAACTTTTGCGAATACAAATTAATATTTCTGTAAAACTTTAGGATTCTATGAGCTGTCTCATTTTAACCCTTATTCTCATAAAGTAGCATATATGCTACCTGGGGTTTTCCCCTACTTTCTATTTGTTAGTTCGTGACGTCAGCGCGTATGTTGCATTGTTAGAGATCATTCATAAATACGTCACGCTTCCAGGGGGGAGGGGGGTTCGTGAAAGTGCGACAAGGGGAGGGGAGGAATAACAAGAAGTGTGACATTATACATTATGCAACATAGAGTGACACGTGACACAGGGAGAGGCTGAAGTGTGACATATTGTCACAAGGGGGGGAAGGGGGGTCAAATATATGGGAAAAAAGCGTGACATGATTTATGAACGGCCCCTTATTTGCCAGTCCTTATTCTCGTAAAATAGCATATATGCTATTTTATGAGAATAAGGGTTAACAACAACACTAATTGATTATCTCTTTTGTCTGAATAAGATATACGACAATTTATAATTAAATAATGATGTGAATAATAAGTAGGTTTCATACTTTTTGAAAATATTATTGGATTTTTTTTTAAATTTAAATTTACTTAATGTTTTGGATGCATATATTTACATAAAAAAATCCTGTTCCGCAATGCCATCTACTTTCAGCGGATTTTTTTTCTCTGATGTCACAATTAAAACTTGGAAAAAAATGTAACCTACTAAACTTGATAGAGGTATTCTATAATTATAATAAAGGCCTGATTATTTTTTCGCAGATAGCTTAAAGAAACTAGTTAAATCAGTTTTTCTTCTTTTCTTAGGAGATGATTTTAAAGTTAACTTAAAGTTAATGCTTTGCCTTTCAAACTGGAGCATCAGTGCTAGACGTATCGCCTGCAAAATTCTGATTTGCGAGTTAAAGATTCATAAGCAATTGGATTATACTTTTCTTTTTGTAAATGCTTTGAATTTACAAGAGACTTCGTTACGCTTCATCTATGGCCCGTTTGGTAAATAAAAGACACAAACTATACTTGAATCCTTGAATGACTACGCTCTGAATGTTTCTTTCTGCACTTAAACGGGAGTTCCACAGCCAGCAAAAGAAGAACAACTGCTATATTTGGCGACTGTGTTACTGATTCCTCAGGATTGTGTGCTGGTGTCAAAATACAGTATCATGTCATCATCCAGATACATTCAGATGACTTCGTTATATGGTATTTTCAGCTTTTAAAAATTTGTCACTTGCAAATTTGTTTTAATATTCAAAGAAAAAAAAAAGAGAAAAACCACTTAAAAAAAGTAGCTTTTTTGTTACACCAAGAGCACGCCTTTTTTCACCGATCGTATTTTTCTTGTTTAAGAGTACTTTGATTAACGTTTTTATGTTCGCAAGCGTCGCATATTCAGATTTGTTGTTACGCATTTACACATTGTGTGTGGTAAGAAGTTTTGCCGTTAATTGCAAATTATAAAAAAAAAAAACAAAACACGCACACACAAAGAAACCAGTTTTTTTGTCACACAAAGAACACGTTTTCTTTCATTGATCACATGCATTTTTCTTGTTTAAAAGTAGTACTTTGCAATGGGCTTGTGTTTTTATGTTCGCAATCATTACATATTGATATTTTGTTGTTACACATTGTCTGTTGCAAAGTAATTTTGCCATTAAGTGTAGATTATAACAAAAAAAAAAGTAAAAGAGTAAAGTAAAGAACTACGATGGTATGAAAACTTGTTTACTATTTCAAATATTGAATAAACAATTAAGAGGTTTTTCTTTTTCTTTCTTTTTTTTAAAAATATGTTAGTGTTAAATAATTGGATAAATTTAGAACTTAAAGAAACAAAAAGTTACTATTGAGCAATAGGAATGAAAGAAAATCTTTTCAGTGCATTTTACGTAAAGGCGCGTTTACACCAAAGTTGACAACTAAAAGTTGACGAAACACTGCTTGTAGGGAACTAAAAATTGTCAACTAAAAGTTGCTCTTTTCAAATTATAGAGCAACAAGTGGAAGATTTTTTATAGAAAACTAAAAGGGGGTTGCTCTTCTCAAATTTAGAGCAACAAGTGGAAAACTTGTTGCCAACGAATCGGTGCCCCATTAAGTCCGTGGCCCGTGGAGGGGGAACAGTTCTCCACTAGTTTCCTACAAGTTGCTAGCGCAAAGCGCGCAGCAACAAATCTTGCACTTTTAGTTGTTAACATTGTTTGATCTTTCCCGACACACCACGGGAGACCAAAATTTAGTAGAAGATATGTCTCTCCACAAGTGGATGACAGAAAATGTTGCCGTATTTTCTAGAAAAAGCAACAAATTGCCGCAACTTGTGTGCCAAAACTTAGTGGAAGACTTCGGTGTAAACGCGCCTTAAAGGCATTCTTCACATCAGCAAGGAACAACACCAGGATTCTTAAGCATAAAACAAGACTTCGTTATTGGCATTGGTGTTTGTCACATTTGAGCAAAGGATGCTCTGCTTAATGATGTCAGATGCTTTTTCGCCAATCATAATGATAGGAGCATTAGTGTTGCCCGACGTAATTGTCGGCATAACAGAACCATCAACCACTCTTAAAGCATCAATTCCCTTAACTCTGCAAAGATTAAAAAAAAAGTATTAATTTAAAATATCTTGTTCTACTAAAAAAATAATAAATTTTACTTTCACCTAAGTCTACTACAGATGAATGACTTAATAATACTTCCCTCGTCGTTAATGGAATACTTCAGGTATAGAACGGATAAAATATTCCTTTATTTTTAAACGGCACTAGCATTTAACACATAATAACATGGAAAAAATAAGAGTCATCTTTGGTCGAGAGGCAAATGCGCAGGAATCGCAACAGCGTGAGCACAACTGAACTCACCTTCGACTTTGGTTACCAGAAATAGTCATTCCCCATGATGGCGGCACTACTGCGGCACATAATACATTGCTGCCCATTTACAGGTTCTCTATTTTTTACTCTATGGAATTTTTTTTTAAAGACTTTGAAGCTTTCTGTATCTTATTTCTCCGTAATTTTACGTCAAACTCCGGGTATATGATTTTCAGGAAAGTCTCATGTATTTTCGGGCAAAAATGTTTACACTGCAGACAGTTGCAATTTTTTAAGAATTATACTTTGAAGGAAAGTCTTCTTGTGAAGACCTTTGTATAAACAATCGTAATTTCTCGTTACTTAACTAAATTATTTGCCCGAGCTGTCTAGATCTAAAAAATAACACTAGACTCCCGTTAGGCCGACCCTAACACGACTTCCCAATTTGGGTCGTTATATCAAATGATCGTTGTATCAAATGAATAGGTAATGTATTTGACATAATTCTATTTTTCTTTAAATATGGCTAAAAATTTACTTTCAAGTGGCGCAGTAAACATGCAATATAAAATGTCCGACATTTTTTAGGTTAAAATAAAAAAGTTTTGCAATTAGACTCCTTAAAAATGTTCTTTTTTAATGTTGAACTACAAAAAAATCTTATGCTACAATTTGGAATAATTATTTTATTAAATGCATTGCAAAATATAAAGTATTTAAATTGAGGTTATAAGAGAAATAATCACACACTAGACGTAAGCTAAATTAAAGAAAAAAAAACATAATGGTATAAAAATCCAGAAGGCATTCCATAGATTGAAAAAGTACGTCAACTTTTAGTTACTCGAGGATTAATCCAGCTTCAGTAGAGGAATGTGAGGGCCAGGGACATTCCAGAAAGAAAAAGATTCACATATTTTATTCAAAAACTTTTATATTAAAAGAAATTTAATATGTCTCTTCATTTTACAATCGAGAAATCTATGTGATGATTAGCACTGCTTTTCTGAAACACGACTATCAATATCTTCCGAAAGTGCAAAAAGGCGATTCTTTTCCAAATGTTAAATTACAATTTTTCCAGTAAGAAGGCCAACAAATGAATTGATGGGTAGCGGTTTGGATCACCCTGACGTAGATGGTGGGAGGAATTCAAATTTCGGGGACAGTTTCCAAATTTGCATCTTTTTGACGCACATTCCCACAAGTACTACTACTTGGGAGCGAGAAAATCATTTGCATTTTTGCATATTTGAATTTAATCATTTGCATGTTTTGTCCCAAATTTGCAAATCTACCTACTGTGCTTTATGTTCAGGCCTATTGAAGACTTTCAAGATGTATAAAAAAATTATTTCAAAAACAAAATTGCTTGAAAATATTCACATTAGCTGTTGGTTGCTGATGACTTCTAATAGGCAATGAATTCGGCGAACAATGTATAAACTATGTAGTATGGATACAGGTTGGAATATATTAATCAAAATGTTTTTCATGTTATGGGTGTAAATTTATTGGTTTATTATGTCCTCAAAAACTCCCCCAAGGTTATTTACTGACATCCTCAAATTGTACTTGGATTTAGGGACATGCTAACAAATTTACGCTTAGAAATTGTCCACCATACAATGTACTGGTATAGCTCATCAAGGTATTATATATTAATGTACTAAAGTTGTGCGAATGATAATAGTTTCGTGGTGCATTAGACATTCTTACCTTAATTGAGGATCCAGTACTGTGGTGGGATCTGTTTGATTTCCCATTTTGCAGGTACCAACAGGATGGAAAATAGTAGTAATCACAGACTGAGCTTGGCATCTGAAGTATAACGGATCATTTCCAGCAAATTGCTCACAACCAGGGAATAAGGTTTTTATCCTTGTCACAATATCACTCAGTGGTTTGGTTGTTCCAACTCTATTGCACGTCTGCATTGCTAAATTCAAGAATGTGGTCATTGAGCACTGAAGTTATAACAATATAAATAGCGATATAACACAAATTTCGTTTTAGAAAAATTTTGGGAAAAAAATTAACTCTTCCTTATTTACACAGAAGGTGGTAAAAATATTCAGTAGGATTAACTGAAGGATAGTTTTCATTCCCAATGCTCACAAAGAAAAGCAAGGAGCTGCAAAGCGCAAGTAAAGTAGAAAATGTAAAAGAATAAAGGAAATAAAGGGTTTTTTTAGAGGCAGAGAACTTGAAATGGAAATAAAACACAAAATAATGTCTTGTAATGTGTTTCGCCTTCTATTTCTCGCTCCCGTGATACTTCCGGACTGAAGTGTTTAAAATTTCAAAAAAAAAAAAAAAAAAAAAAAAAACCGAATCAAAAATTAAAAATGAATATATATACTGTTCATACACGTATTTTTATATAATTTTCAGGGATAAAAAAATAGGCACTTTTTTGACCGTTTTCTTGAAAATTACCCGACTGTTAAGGGGTTAAAGACATTTTTTTGTGTTTTATTTCCATTTCAAGTTCTCTGCCTCTAAAAGAAAACACCCTTTATAAAGCAAGAATACTTCAGTTGATAGCTTTTACTCACTTTTACAAATTTTAAAACTTTACTTTCGTGTTCTTCCAAGAGACCGAGGTATCTACACGTGCAGCAGAAACTTCCTATTAGGTGTAAGGACGTCTTTATTAGACAAGCTGTATCGTGCTAAGGCTACTAGTTAGCATTTTTTTCTTTCTTTCTAATGGGGCTGCGTATGGTCATTAACCATTGCAGACCTAGTGCGTACCCAGGTAATCGGCATCCATTTTTTCAAGTAGCGCCACTGTCGGTGGATGCCATTGTCACTGAGAATTTGGACGCTCAGTTACCGCTAGACGGCACCTGAGACGGCACCTGGTGGCGGCACCTGAGCTCTCATTTGATGCGACTTGCACCAGGCATTTAATTTAGCCGAGAGTATCCAAGCCAAACGGATACTCAAGGGATCTTTATTATGCCACACAATCATGCGACATTGGCGCAATCCACTGACTTGGGCCAGGTTTGAACCTGCGATCTTGGGCGTACGAGACTTGCGCCTTACCACTATGCCACCCTGTCGACTACTAGTTAATATTAATACATTAGTTTCTAGAAGCATGAACTTTCGTTTAAATAGGTAGCTAATTGTACGGAACTTATTCATTATATAGCTAAATAAGGATAATTGTTTTAATTTTTCTGATAAATCTCGTATAATTATATATTTTTATACCTAAGCTACAGAGAAATATCTATATAGTAGCAGACATTTTATCATTCTTGATCTTTAATTTTCTTGACATACAAATTTTACAGTATACTGTTAGTGTACCTGAATAGATTTGGGGGAGTGTTGTTAAAATTGTTTGCTCAATTTTAACACATTGACGGACAGTAAGAACAAGTGAAGTTCGAAAATTGCCACTACATGTTTTTGTAATATTTAGAATATTAGAAATATAGTTTTATCCTTTCTGCTTAAATAAACTTAATTTTGATTAATTCAGCACCTTTAATTAGGTTGCTGCTATAACCGCCAGCGGACTATAAACACTAAGTAATGGGACGATGGCGGCTATAACAGCAAAAATTTTAAAACGTAAATGACAGGTTTAATGACTCAAATAAGCAATTTTTTTGCAATATATTTGAAGTTCACTATGCATGACGGCTATTGCCGTCATGCCGCATAGTGAACTTCGCTTTGTCGGCTATAGACGCAAGTGTCCATCAACGTGTTAAAAGCCGAATCCTTTCTTGAAGTACAACGTTTGCTTTAAATAGTCTATATTACTTGACCAGAACGAACAGTGTTTGCTTTTCTGAATAGATGCTATACATAAACATGTACAGATCTTACACATACGTACTTTTCTGATATAGATGTTACACACAAACATAGATTTATATTAAATAGACTCACTTGAACAGAACAAGTTGTGTTTGATTTTCTGAATATAAATTTCGCATAAACATAAAAATATGTTGCACATACATACTTTTCTGATACAGATGTTGAACAGAAACATTTATACCATAACAGACATTCTACTACAGTTGATCTTTAATGGTCTTAGACATTCACTTTTAACAGAGTAAATTGTTACAGTTTACTTTCATAATTTGCAGGTACACTGAAACAGTTTGCCTCCTGCTTTTCTAAAATTTTTTACCATTCTTAAAGAATATAGGAATCATATAGAATAGCTCGTACTTTAATTAACATAAAAGTGTACCTAACTAACAATTAAGCATATTTCGTTTTACCTTGAACAACGATGTCTAAGTCTTGAGGATCCGAGTAGTAATTTGGATCAACAATTGGTAGATCGTATGGACTTGCAGATTGTAAAGTCACAGTTCCTCGACTTTTTGGTCGTATCATAGTTGTATAGCAAGAAATCAAAGGTTTACCTTCGTAAGGACGATATACTTGGTTATATACCTGTAACAAAAAAAAATCGAAAGCTGACATCAACAACTCATTCATGTTACAAACATTGAAAAACGCTAGATTGTTATTTAAAGTAAAGGGTTTAAAATCATGTCATACATTTGAGGGATAATTCAATTATCAATGAAAGCGGTACGTGTTCCCCCATAAAGTATTGCTCTTTATTCAGTTTTTTAATTAATAAAAAGAGTGGATTTACATTCAGTTGTTTAGTCAAATTCTTTCAGCTAAGAACATTCATTATTCTTCTGAGTTAATTGAACTGAAATCACGGCATTGTACTTAAAAGAAAAGAAAAGAAAGGAAAAACAAGGAAGTAATTTTTGCTATCACTGTAAGACAACATGACAACAGTTATTTTCTTGATTTAGAGATTTTTAGGAAACATGAACGAAAGTAAAATGAAATATCTTATCTTTTTCGAAAGTATCTAAATTTGCTTCTTTTATTTTTGTCACATCTCACATCTGGTTTTCTTTTAAGTTTCATTAGTAGCAGTTTAAAAAAATATATTTTACTTATAAGGAATATCTAAATTCTTCTTAACAAATAAAAAATAATTATTAATAATTTCGTTCGGAAAATTACACAATGGCTCAAAACTACGCCTGCATTTCTCAGCAAAGAACTTTAGATATACAATCAGCAACAGACACTAGGCTAGACTTGGCTGGTCCTAGTGAATTTACCAATTCCCAATAAACATCCTCTTGAAACTTTTTACCACATTGCAAGTTACATTCTCCTCCGGTAAATTATTCCAACTGCCTATAGCCCTATAGAAATATTAATTTTTCCTAATTTCAAGAATGCCTTGAGATCTGAGAAGCTTAAAAGAATGGCCTGTTAAAAATAATTTAACTTTGTGCAAGTAAACAATAATAATAAAATTACACGTTGATTTAAAGCACAAATGAGCAAAAAAAAAAAAAAAAAAGCATATGTCTGCATTTTTGCTCATTTGTGCTTTAAATCAACGTGTAATTTTATTATTATTGAATGGCCTGTTGTTTTACTCTCTGTGCTTAAATGTAGCCCATCAATATTTTATATTTTAATGACTTTAAATAATTGAACCATGTCCGTTTTAACTCTCCTCGAGACATACATATTGAGCCTTTTAATACAAACCTCATAATACAGTGTCTCCGATTCCCGTTTCATATGTTGGAAACACTGTAAATTAGAAGGCTATGAATACTTTTCTCCACCAGATCCCCTACTTGTTAGCCGAGGTCTTAGGAATGCGTTCGCACGGAGCTGGTGGTCGAAAAGTGTGGAACGCTTCACGATTTTGCGTGCCATCCTTGCGCAGGGGCCATGCTAATCTCTGTATCGCTCCAATTTTAGTATATGTACTGCCGAAGCGAGTACCGGCTATGAATGCTGGCGCTTGTTTCGTCAACTGTTAGTTTGAAACAACACATTTACGGTAGGAATTGTTTAATTAACGCTCATCGTTTGATTGGGTGTTACAGCAGCAGGAAGTTGTTGCTAATTTTGAATAGGAAATTTTCTTTTCTGATGAATCTCACTTCCAGTTATCTGAATATGTTAATAAACAAAATTGCCGCATTTGGGCTGAGGAAAATCCCCAAGTGATGCATGAGACACCATTGCATGCCCAAAAGGTTACTGTGGACTGATAAGGAGGAGTAATTTTGAAAGCGATGAAGTTCAGATAGAGACAGTCAACGGTGAGCGGTACAGGCGCATGATAACCGATAATTTTTTTACAAAACCAAGGACATTCATCTGTGGAGACATGATGTTTTATGAAGATGTGCCACATCGCGGGCAACGTTAGATGTTTTGCGTGAAAGGTTCAGAGGTCGCATTATTTCAAACTACGGTGACGTCAACTGGCCACAAAGATCATGCGATTTGACACCATAACATTTTTTTTAAGGGTATTTCTTAGGAGTCACATTTATATCAACAATCTTGGAACACTGGAGCAACTAAAAAACGAGCATCCTCCAATTATAGCTCATATAATCCCCGAAACTAGCTAAAACGTCTTTGAAAATTACCTCGAACAAAGTCAACTGCTGAAGAATGTCCAGATGCGGCTATTTGGCTGACATCATTTTTTGTATTTTATAGTGAATATTTGATTAATAAAAGTATATATATGGCTAGGATAATATTACAATTTGGGCGGTTTTTTTAAAAATTAAAGTTAGTGAACTCAATTTAGATCACCCTTATAAGTCTGAGAGACCACATGTTTTTCTTTAGATATGGAGACCAGAATTGAACTGCATACCACAAGTGAGGTCTTACTAAACTTCTGTATCATAACAATATAACTTACAAATACAATCAGCATGGGGCAATTGTTCCAGGCTGATTGTATTTGGAGGGAGAATGACCAAGCGACGCGTGACATACTTTAAACCATAATGATTAAACATTACCTCAGGTGTTAAGCCAAAATACTTCTTAGCAGTATCAGTAGTTGTTTCGCTGAAATGAGACTGATAATCAGGATTATCTTCTCCCGGTGGCACGTACGTGCTAGGTAAGAATATCTGCACTATTTCACCATCAGCAGCTGCAAGTGCGCCTAGAAAAATAAGTGGAACACCTTAATTATTGAGATGAGTGAGAGCGCTTGAAATTCTAAAGTTGAAGCAGGAATATTTGTATGGGTTTTGTAGAGTAAGAGAAGTAAATAAAATTGGTTCGAGTTTGTACTTCCATACAAGGTGATTCAAAAAGAAGTATACAATTTCAATGCATTATAAATAAAAAATAATTTCAGAAATTATATCTGCAACAGAATTGTTTGGGATTATTTTAAGTTCAGTTAGAGACAATCACAGATGTTTTATGTGTGGCCCCTTAGTCATACGACGCACATTAAGCCACTCCATTTCTGCCCAAAAGCGTGCTAAGGTACCGATACCATTTAAAAGAAATCCATTGATAGTGGCTGTGATGAGAGGTTTCAACTTTTACTAAATCAAGAGGAAGCGCAGAGACGAACACCTTGTCTTTTATATACCCCCATTGGAAGAATTCACAAAGTGTTAGGTCAAAACTTATGAGTATCCCTTCGATAAGTACTGTCTAAGAGTAGAATGTTGATTATGATCCACGGCTCGTCCAATCCGTCGTGTGACTAATGGGTCATACATAGAATATCTGTGACTGTCTCCAACAAACTTCGGACAATACCACACAATTCTGTAGCTGGTAACATGTGATATCTTCTGTTGTTCTTGATTTATAGTGCATTGGAACCGTATAGTTATTTACGAATCAACCTGTAGTTTTGCAATCAAAATGAATAGAGCCAAAGAGCACTTTACCTGATCGTTTAGAAATGTACTGTTTAATAACTGAGTCATTTTTCTGTTTCTCAGCTGCTGTCTGAATCGGAAGATTGACAACGAAGTCAAGATTGGGTCCACCATGATCTTGTAAATTTTGTCCAACCGGAAGATCTGCTATCACAGGTATCTGCAGAAAACAATTGGAAGAGTCGAGTACGAAGCATATTTTTAAAATAATTAATAAAAAAGTAAATTATTATTGTTATTATTATTATTACTTTCAAATGCTTTTAAACGCACTAAGGTATGTCCCTTGAAATACATGTAACACATCCTTTTTACGCTTTAGGGGTTTTCCTTTCCAGGAAACATTTTACTACATATTTAAGGAAGCTGAGAAACCTCGACATAAAAACAGAACGCCAACGAATATGCATAAGAATAACTGGGTAATATTTTAAATGCTATCACGTATTTATGCAAAATTTCATGGTCATAGTCAGAAACATAAAATTTGTGAACCTACCGCTCACCTTAGAACTTGATAAGACCGGAGAGCTTGAACTAACGTTATCTTCTTTAATTTATCAAACTAAGCCGCAATACGTAGCAAGCTACAGTCACGGTTGCGGCCTGAGCGGAGAACATAGTTTGAGCATTCTTCAAGAGTTGACTTCATTAATCAGAAAAAAATCAAGCGTGATCATTTTGTGCCTCCCTTAGACTTTAGCCCCATATAGCTTAAGAACGATTAATGAGTTATATAGGGTTTTTTTTCTAATGACAATTGTGAGGCACTTTATTATATAACTTTTTATTAATGTACCTCTCTTATATTGCGTGAAATTCTGCTTTATAAGAGGGTTTTCAACAGAAATGCTATTTTGCAATGAAAATTGCGGGGACGTTCACGGTCTCGTTTAAGAAATAAATTTCTTTTTTTCTTTTTAGCACAATTTATTTTACTACAACTAAAATTTTGATTTATTTCTTAAGTTCTGTTCTAGAAACGTTTCCTTTTTTAAAAAAAAAATTAAATTAAAAAACTTTTTGGCGCATTTGAAATTTTTTTTTGCGAGTCAGGATTGCTGTTTTCTGGTTACAATCTACTTTCTTCGACGCTTCAAGAAATATTTTTGAACTCTTAAAGCTACTTGTGCAGGGCTCACACGCTTTTAAGGCACGCCTCATTTTGTAAGGACTCTTCCACTGGAATAAAAAAACAGATTTTTTTCTTAATGAATTCAGGATTCATTTTCCAGTTGATAGTTCAATCCGATTACTGGTGGAAAAGCCCTTACAAAAGGGGTGGCTTAAGAATGGGCCCTGTTGTATTCAAAATTTACACACATAAAAATATTTCATATTGTAGTTGATTAATTCATTCTTGTGTGTAAAATATTTTTTATTAAGTCTGTACAATACGATTTAAGTAATTTACTTACGTTGAATTTATTTAGCTGCTCACTTGGTCCTACTCCAGACAACATCAAGATCTGTGGAGTGTTCAAGGATCCTGCAGACACAATGACTTCTTTTCTAGCCTGAACTACATAACTTACTCCTTTATAATCGAATTGAACACCTGTAGCTCTTTTGTTTTCGATTATAATCTATTGTAAAACAAGCATGTAAAAATTATCAATATATGGAAAACACTAGTAATATCCCTAAAGTTGAATGAAATTTATGCACTCGGGATTCATAATTTCGAAAGGTTCTGTCAATGTTTTCTGGTCTTTTTTCCATTTTATAAAAAAAAACTTCAGAAACAGGAAAGATGATTTCAAATGTTTATTAATATTGCTAGTGTGTTGTTACAGCATGCATTTTTATCAAGAACGCTTTATGTAGATTTAATATCATTGCGGTTTTTTTTTTCAAGATCAATGCAAAATTTTTTGTAATGGTGATGTTTTTGGAAAAAAAGTAGTTCTTTTAAATTTGAACCTCACGCAACAAATTCTACTCTTCAACCTTATTAACTATTTATAGTTTCCAATTTCTTTGCAATCCTAAGAAACACAGGGATTATACGCATATACTCATATATACCTGTTATAGTTTCATTATCGTTTGTAACTCGGCCCTTCTCTACATGAGCACAAGCCTAAACCCCTTTTCTTATTTTTTTTGTTAGTATTCTACTACCCAAAATAAAAAATATTACCAGGAGAGCTCGGCTAGAAAACTAAATCATTAAAGAGTCCTGCACTCTGAGAAACGCATGCTCAAATCTCACGAAACTTTCGTCTTATTTGACGAAAGGGTCTTCGTGAAAAATGCTTCGATTAAACCTTTCGTCAAATTGGCGAAATTTGTGTGGTAACTTTTTTAAGTCACGTGATCGTGCGAGGAAAGAATCGTTATAAATGACGAAATTTTCTTGACGATTGAATCGTCGAAAATGAGGATTCTATTTTTGAGAGTGTGCTTCTTTTTATATTTTATGTTTACTTTTCAATTGGATAAGCTGGACTTGGATTTTCGTTTGTACCTTGTTCTTACCTTTGTAACCATAGCATTCGGTAAAATATCCAGATTAGTGCGGTTTTCAGCTGGAACTAAATATCCCTTCGCTGTGCTGCATCGTTGGTTGTCTCGTACAGTTGCTTGGTGATCATACAAACCTGTGTTTAAACAAAATAATATTCGAAAACAAAAGAGGAAGTGGCATTTGAAATAAATTTGGTAATATGAAAGCTGTCAAAGTGTTACCACAATATTTAATTACTGTTTATAGTTTCTAATTAAGTTTTAAAGCTTAATTCTTAAGCATTATTTTTAAGCTGATTTTCATACTTTTATAAGGTCTATAACTATGAAAATCTTCATATAATAATCATTAACAGTATATATGATGGCATGATATGTTCGTTATCGCAGTACATCGAGCACCCTTGTGTAAAAGAGGTGGTTTATGTCCAGCTTAAAGATAAGCAAAAATCCATTTTCTCTTCTTTCAAAGTAAGAAAAAAAAAGGAAAATTCCGTACATGTTACATTATACTTTAAATAAATGTTTGACATAATACATCGCAGGTTATACGATTAGTTTATGCTCTGAACTGCGTTTGTTAACTATGAGCTATTCGGAATCCAAGGAAATCCAAGGAAACGAGTAATTATAACAACAACTTCAAATTATAGAATATTGTAATTATTTAATGCAATGAGGTATTTCTTTATTGATGATGAGAAAAATACCAGGAATACTCTGTCAGTAAAGAATTAAATACGAATAAAACACTTGAACTGAATGTTTACCTGTTTGAATAGGCCCATTGCTGTCAATGCTTGGATAACCCAGGTTTGCTGATGATGTTATCATCGATGGCTTGGTCTCTGTGGTGTAATGAGGCCTCATCGCGGTAATTGGTCCTCCAACGCTATGATAACCTGATACGGATCAGAAAATGAACTCAGTGAAACGTTTGAAACAAATTCATGCTGTTCTAGATACGTTCAAGAGATAGTTGTTTTATAAGTTAAAAAAGAAAAGAAAAAGTTTTCTTCGTAAAGGTTTTAATGTAAATTAATGTAAGCGGCAACTTTTTGATAAATATCCTTCTGAAATACACAAAAAGAAGAAAGAAATTCTGCGGCATTTAAAATTTTTATGCTTTTTCAAAGTGCTTATTTATTCTAATCTATTCTAATCTGAATAAAATGAAATTTATTCGAGGCTTGTACGTTAGTTAGGTTGGGAGTAATTAGTGCTTCTTGTACGAATTCTAAGGTTTTCTTCCTCTAAAAAGCAAATGGTCACATTCAAAATAAATAGATAAATGATTCTACAATGTGCAATTACCATCTGCTACGATGTCTGGATCTCTGTTATCTTCCATTTTTTTAAAGTATGGTAGAACTTCTTCGTAACTCCAGCCATTAGCCCCAAGTGCAGCCCATTCATCGTAGTTGTGACGATTTCCTCTGACGTAAACCATGTGGTTCATGGTACTGGATCCACCCAGCATTTTTCCTCTAGGGTACACTAGTTGCTATAAAAATAAAAAATGATTGATTTAATTGCTCAATTTTGTACATATTTTAGTTACGATAATAAAACGTTCAATAAATTAAGGCCAGGTTCGGTAAAGTGGTCTAAAAATCTAGCCCTTTTCAACTTAGATAATAAATGCATGAATTTCTTCAAAAACTTTAGACTTTTTGGCTGACATTTTATACTACGTTATTTCTCACTACGAAAAATCTGGATCCTTTGGAAAGTTTCTAGAGCAAAATGATGCAGCCTTAAGGCGGTTACGTAAGCTAAAGCATGCTTGTTCAGGCGCTCTTATGCAGTCATATTTGTACAAGCATACTTGAGCGTGTGTTACTACATTGATACATGAAACAAAAATAAACCCTGTTGAGTGGGTCAAACTTTGTTCTGTATTTTTGTATAACTTTTTATGAACTGGAGAAGAATATTTGCTTAATAGAGATACTACCCATTCAATTTTATGTTTCAACATGAAAATACTTTTTAAAAAATCACTTAAAATGTGCCTACCCTATTGACAAGACCATTTCCAGTGTGGGCTTGTGGTGCAGTACGATAGAACCAATCATATTCCGTGTACCAGGACTCTCTTGCAAAAGCTGGGACATCCTGCAGTACTGGGGGTGGAGAACCAGCCTCTAAAAGCAATACATTGACACAGGGAAGTTCTGTCAGACGGTTTGCGACGACAGATCCAGCAGAACCAGCGCCAACTGAAATGATTGAACAAACAATGTATATTATATACATATATATAGGCTCTTTGTTTGGGTCTAGGGTTTACTTCAATAATGACTCCCCATGAAAGATATAAAAATTACTCTGTTTACACTGTCCTATGTACAAATCCCTATTTTACAGAAACAAAAAAAAAAACAAAAAAAAAAACTTCTACTGCGAACATCACCACACTCAAGCACACACAGCGCTTATACGTCCACTCAGAACGGAGTCTCACACTAAACTACTCGCTTTCGTTGTTTTCCGCCTGATGGCGCTGCTGACAATGTCTCCTCGCATCCTATATATATATACAGTTAAACTCCTGTATGGCGACCAGAGGGAACGTCTCATATGCATCCATTAGGGACCGTCCATAAATGATGTCAAGCCTTTTTCGTATATAAATGACCACCTCCTCCCTTTGTCACAAAATGTCACACTTCAACGGACCCCCCCTACTCCCCTTTGTCACATGTCATGCTATGTTGCATAAGCGTGATGTCAAACTTCTTAGTACTCCCTTCCCTCCCCTTGTCACAATTTCACGAACCCCTCCTCGAAGCGTGACTTCATTTATGAATGATCCCTTAGGAGGAGTTTTATTGTGTAAATAGATAAATACGGATTTATGTGTATGTATCATGCGTATGGATACATGTAAGTCTTTCCGGTTGTATGTGCAGAAGACCTTTCTTTAATTAGTGACGTCGTGTTTAGTTCTTGAAAGAAAGAGTAATGGAAAATTTATTTCTAAGTAATGAGCATCGAAAATTTTCATTTTATAAATTGAGTAATTGACATGAAAAGGACATAAAAAGGGGAAAGTGACATTAAAATGAAATGGCACAATCCATTGCCTAACACATCAAAGTGAATAACATTACGCGTTATAAAACATTTACAACCCATACTTGAACGGAGCGTTTTAACAGGTGTCAAAAGCATTCCGCTTTTGAAAGCGCCATAAATAAATTATGTTTGAAATAACTGGGCAGTAAAGACCTGTGCATGCACAAAATATACATGTTGCTATATTTATGTTTGTTGTAAACCACACCTAGTGATAAAAAAAGGAACAGTACAGTGGTAAACTCCTGTCGCTTTTGGACAACAGTCTTTAATGAAAAATTAAATCTGTTAGATTTGCGAGTAAAATGTATAATAATTTAATAATCGAAACTTAAATGAATAAAATAAGGAAACAGCTACAAAAATCGATGAAAACTATTTGCAGATAATAGCAGAAATAGAAATATAGTTTATTTATCAAGGTAATTAGGGTAGGCATACATTTATTTGTTTCGAAAATAAAAAGAGCAATTCTTACCTACAATAAAATCGTATTCCTTTTTAACACTCTTTGCAGTGTTTGGTGACTGTTTATGTCTTGCCAGGGAAAGTAACAGTAGAGGAAGCAAAGCCGAGCTATTGGCCGGCGTACTGTACTGCCTTGGTACAAGAAATGGCTCCATCCCCCTGCAAAATTCAGGCTTGTACGTTTATTTTTTATCATAATGCAATATGATACACTTGCATGTCATTGTACTTATCCTACTAAAAATTAATGTTTTCTGGAGTACAAACTCAAAGTCAACCTCACGTTTATCAGAAAAGCTCTCATGCTTTTAGGTTTTTTTCTTTTATAAATCGAGCAATTTTGAAATTACTTTCTCGTTTTAAGTCATATCTGTTTGCATGCTATAGTATTTTACATTGCTGCATACAAAGACAACTTTCATTAAAGAACTGCCTCGCATTTGACGCTCATTTTATCGTATTTTCCAATTTCGTATTATACTTATTGATAAAACTGAAATATTTGTATATACATATTGAAATGAGTATATGTTAAACAGGATAATGCGAATGAACTGCATAAAACTTAGCGAGATAATATTGCCATACTTTGAAAATTTGTAGCATTGTGTATTAATAAGCCATTAAGAAAATTACTTCTTTCCACCATTTTATTTTGCTGAATTGTCACTCAACATTTTCTTGCAGCTGAGTGTTCTAAAGCTATTAGTTGGAGTTTTTCATCAAATGATTATGTCTTTTCACTACTTAAGGGGAGTCACTACTTTGGGAAGTACCCAGAAATGTCGGGGAAAAAAACGAATTTTTTTTACTGGCTTAAGTAGTAAAATAAATCTTTAGAAATGTTACCTGAAAGTTTCAGAAAAATTGAAGTAATATTTATTGATTTATCATTAGTTTTATTAGGGTGTGATTTGCCTCCTTTTTATTCCGAAACCGAAACTGTGCTGAATAGAAGCCACATATTTATTTTTTTAAAAGTAAAATAAGTGATAAGAAGCAATTTTATCGTGACTGTAACTGAAAAAAAAAAGTTCCTTACTTGAAATTTTGATAAAGATATTGCAAGCCGAAAACTTAAAATGCTGTTTTCTCTCGCTTTGTTTTTTGCTCATTTCATCTCAACTAAAATGCAAAGGCTTTTTTAAATTTGTATCTATAACGTGGATTTTTCCCCACATATTCCTGAAACTATACATAACAGATTTATGCTTTACTTTTATAGTAACTTAAGCACTTAAAAAAATGCTTTTTGTACGTTTTTTGAATTTTTCGTTGTTTTTCTGCGTTACTTCAGTTTTCTTTTTTTTTTCTAAAATAGTACTTGACTTATAAAAATTCAAAGCAAAAATGTTTTGCTTTATGAGTAATGAATCAATAAAAAAAATGTTGAGACTTTACGCCAATTTTTGAAAAAGAAGAGGCATTTTAAAAAAATGCTAAATTTCGTTTTGAAAATTAAAATTTTCAAATTGTATTTAAGAAATCCATTTTTTCAAAATATTAAATCTCTTATGAAATGGTATAACATGACATGAGACAAAAATTGTAAATAAAAACACCATAGAGAAAAAAAATGGTCTCATGGTGCCGATTCCCCTTAACGTAAAATCATTGATTTTTGTTCAGTAAACAAAATGCCTTAATATACTCGCATAAACAAACAACCATGAAAAAGTTGAACAAAATGATCTAAATTAAATTACTGTTTAAGAATGCCAAATGGGGGAAATCATTGCGAAACGTTGCGGAAAATTCATTACCATACACTAAGCAAAGAAATTCGGTAGCAGAAGAATTGCTTCCAATTTTAACAAATCCTCCTAGAATTGTCTTTTATGACGCCATTTGAGAAAATTTTATTGGCTATGGGAAAATGAACAAAATGAGAATGGGAAGCAAAAAATTCGTAACAAATATTAAACAAAGTAGAAGATTTTGAAGTTAGGATAATTACGTAACTAAACATGCCCTAAAGTTTAATTTCTTTATTAAGCTAAAGCATAAAAAAAATAACACTAGAAAAAAAATAATAACACGCAAAATATTTTTAGACTAGTAGATACAGATTTTAAACTTCTGTAACAAAAACGTAAAAAAAACTTTCCTGCTAATAATGAAATCTTGATGCAGGAGAATTCATAATCAAAACCTACTTCAACTTAATTCAAATGACACAAATTGAAAGTTTTAAAGTCTGTTGTACATTTTAAAAATAATAAACAGAATTGTTCTTACGTTTTTCAGATACTACAGGACGTTCTTTTCTTACCGTGGCAGCCCAGCAAAAACCAAAAAACCTTTTTTAGATAAAAATGTATCCTATTTATACAGATTATTAGTTTTATTGCTTTCTCTACGAGTAAATATCAATTTGCAGTAAAACTGGTGTTTCAGAAATTGCTGTGCAATAAAACCCTTTTTCTGGAAGCTGTGCTCCTTCAAGAACATATATCACTTTTTTTACTTTAATTGCTCTCAAAAGTACTGAAGGAATCTTTTCTGAGCTGCTGAACAAAGATCAAGAAGATTATTTATTTTTCGACATCAATATCAACATTAAGTGAGGATCTTATTACACAAAGCAACAATTATTTTACGTAACGTATAACTTTTTACAATGCTTTATTTACTCTCCATCAAAATGTGTTTGCAGATGAGATTTCGTTGACAGCACCTATGATTTTAAAACTTGAGCATCGTGATTTAAATATTTGGACAATTTGGTGATATTTGCTTGAATCTGAGAGAGGTATACTATACTCAAAATGTAATAATGATGCGTATCGGCCTTATGGTGTTATTGGCTGTTGTATTTTTGCTAAACACTGGGCTGTAAGGTTTAGCAAAAATTCTGTAAGGTGCAGCAGAAGGCGCGAAAAACATTTAATTTTGTGCAATTAAACCGAAGTAGTGCGAAAAAGTTGCAGGTTGGTAATAGCAAATAAACTCCCAAAATATTGTATAGATCGGCTAATATCTTACACCGCCGCAACGAAGGTGAATTTCTGGAAAATCGTAAAAGAACATGGTTCATGAAAAAATAAGTAAATAAATTAGCTATTTACGTACATAAATTAATTTTCTACACAACAAATAGAGCAATATAATATCCCTGTAAAATTTAATTATCAGAGAATCTTATGTTTTACCGCCACAAAAGCGATAAAATTCAAAGAAAAAAATTGAAAATAATTTAAATTTTATAAAGTCGTGTTTGTGAAAATTGCCCCACCATGAAGGACTTACGCGAGTGAGCTGAAATTTTCAGGAAATGCAACGTAGCGCATGATATGCAAATGATTAGAATTTCAAATCCGTAGCGCATGTGTATGCTCAGCAGCGCCCTCTGAACGGCGGATGGATCCGAATAAATAGACGGCTGTAGCGAGGCGTGTATGGTTATCGGTGGTTATCTGCTAGTGGTAAACGTTAGCTCAATCTTTACTTATGCCTCTTCGACGAAAGAGAGCGAGATTTGAACAACTTACAGAGTTTGAATGGGGGAGAATCATCGGCCTTCGTGAAGCTGGATTGTCGTATCGTGCAGTAGCCGCTCGTGTGCAGCAGCACAGAGATGCGTGTTTGGAAGCAGTGGACGGACGAGGGTCAGACAACTCGGAAATCCGGGAGTGGACCCTGAAATGTGACGTCAACTCGCGATGATAGACACCTGGTCCGCATGGCGCGGACGGACCGTACAGCTTCCTCTAGACCAGGGGTCTCCAAACTTTCCAGCCTTAGGGCCATATTGATTACTCCAGTAAATTCCAAGGGCCAAAACCATATTATCATTAATTGTTGCCGGTGGTAAAAAGTTGAATCAGTCCACTAGTGGTGTAAAATATGATTACTTTTTTGCCAGATGCCATTAGCGACGGGGAAGCTGATGTATTTTCTGTATCGTATGGGTATCCGTTATAATGGGGTACCCGCATCGTATCGCCATAGTAATCATTGATTACAAAAATAATGAAATACACAAGTAATCATTAATTACTTTTTTCTTCAGTAATCGTTACTTCGGTTCCTAACGAGTACTCAAGTAACGAATGAGTATTTTTTTACGTGAAAAAAAAAGTCCGAAAAAGTACGCCACGTTTAAAAAAGGCTGCAAATCGAACTAAAGTCCGCAAAACGGCAACACTGCATATTATTAATTTTCCTGTCATTATCTGTAATTTCTAGATTAGTCGTAGAGTACGAGCGAGCCATGAGGAGTAACGTGACAGGACATCTGGTGGACACAAGCAGAAATAGGTAGTACCTTCTATCCCTAACATATGGCGTTAATAGCACTTACAGAATAATCTCGTTGGTTCGATAAAGTTCTGGTGTCTTCCACTCACTTCTAGATGGCAGTAAGTGAAATATATAAGAAGGCTAGTGGCGCAACCACAAGTCAGTTCCTATGACACTGCTGTGAAATAAAATAGTGCGTACCTCCTTAAAACGTGTTTGTGCGTGTTTAAGTTTAAGACATCTTTGTAACAATATTTTTATTTGAATTGTTGCTTTTGTGTGTGATTTAGTAGAATGGAAAAGAAGCGAAAAATTGATAGTGAATGCAGAAAATTCAAAGATCAGTGGAACATTCAGTATTTCGTAATTGAGTCCAGTAACAAGGCGCTATGTTTGATTTGCAATGAAAGCATAGCCGTTCTCAAAGAATATAACATTAAACGTCATTATGAAGCAAAACATTTTCAAAATTACTCAAAATATACAGGAAGTTTGCGGACAGAAAAATTCGAAGCTATGAAGCGCGGATTGAAATCGCAGAAATCTTTATTTACAAAACTCAAAACTGAACAAGAGGCTGCAACTCGTGCCAGCTTTCGTGTGGCTCTTGAAATTGCAAAACGTGGAAAACCATTCACCGATGGAGAAATGGTCAAAGAATGCATAATCGCAGTAGCCGAAGAAATGTGCCCTGAAAAGGTAAATTTATTAAAAACTGTCAGTATGTCAGCAAACACTGTGGCTCGAAGGGTAGAAGACATCGCTGAAAATATATCCTTTCAACTGTTCAACAAAAATGGACATGTTGAGTGGTTTTCTTTGGCCTTGGATGAGTCAACGGATGTGTCAGATACTGCTCAGGTGTTGATTTATATTCGAGGAGTAGATAAAAGCTATGAAGTGCATGAAGAACTTCTTGATATGTATAGTATTCATGGCACAACTACTGGTTCAGATATTTTTAAAGGAGTTGAAATGGCCATTAAGCAAAAGAACCTTCGATGGAAAAACTTGAAATGTATTACAACTGATGGAGGCAAAAACATGAGTGGGAAAGATAAAGGAGTGGTCGCTCTTGTGTCAAAGGCTGTAGAAAATGACGGTGGTTCAAAACCAATAGTCTTACATTGTATCATTCATCAACAGTATTTGTGCGGAAAATGTTTGGATATGTCTGAAGTTCTGAAACCAGTCATATCAACTGTTAATTTTATCAGATCTTTTGGGCTGAATCACCGACAATTCGTACAATTTATTAAAGAGATTGGAGAAAATGACTTACCTTATCATACTGCCGTACGTTGGCTTAGTTGTGGGAAAGTCCTTCAGCGCTTTTTTGAACTTCGAGCAGTGATCGAATTTTTTTTGAATGAAAAGCATCGCCCTCTTACTGAATTGCAAAACAACGCATGGCTGTGGAAGTTAGCATTCTATGTTGATTTGACAAAACATGTGAACGAACTGAATTTGAGATTGCAAGGAGAAAACCAGCATCTTCCTGATTTATACAATAATATCAAATCATTCCGGAAGAAATTGATACTGTTTCAATCACAACTACGAAGTAAATGTTTTTCACATTTTAAAACATGTGAAATATTTAGCCACACCACTGAGACCGAGTTTCCTATCGATTTTGCAATCGAAACTTTGAGTGCTTTGAAAATAAATTTTGATACTCGTTTCTCGGACTTTGATGCCATTGCGAATCAAATTAAGATTTTTCAGAATCCTTTTGATACTGACATTGAAACCCTAGCCCAGGAACTTCAAATGGAAATGATTGATCTACAGTGCAGTGATATAATTAAGAACAAATATCAAAACTTATCTTTGTTGGAATTTTATAAGTGTCTTCCACTGACACAATTTGATAATTTGCATAAATTTGCTCGTGGGCTGTTTTCTGTTTTTGGTACTACTTATTTGTGTGAGAAAACCTTTTCCAAAATGAAGTACACAAAAAATGTTTACAGATCTAAATTAACTGATGAGCATCTTAAATCTCTTTTAATAATTGGTACAAGTAAAATTAGTCCACAACTACAAACTATTGTCAGTGGAAAATCTCAATTACATAAATCTCATTAGTATTTCATATGTCGTTATGCTTGTTATAAGTTATCTTTTCATTTAAAATGTATAAAATGTTAGTTGGATTCATTTCAATAATTTGTTAGTTAGTAAATAATAACCTACAACAATGTTATGAGTAGTTAGCCCATGACCATATCAATGTAGATGTCATATTAATAATTATTCAACATAAAAATAGATTACTTCAGTAAACTTAATTTAATTTGCTATAAAAAATAAGTATGTTCTCTAGAAGGAGTTTTCTTTCAAGTATGCTAGCTCTCCGCGGGCCGGACAAAATCTGTCCGCGGGCCGGATGTGGCCCTCGGGCCGTAGTTTGGAGACCCCTGCTCTAGACAATTGGCAGCACAGTGGTAAATAGCTACAGGTGTTTCATTGTGCGCTTCATCAATTCGTAGACGTCTGCTGCAGCGTGGACTGCGCACAAGGACTTCTTTATACAGGATTCCCCTCACGCTAAACCATAGCCGCCTGCGGCTACAATGGGCCAATCAGCATAGAGACTGGCCTGCTGATTGGCAGCATGTCGTATTTTCTGACGAATCCCGCTTTAATTTGTGGTACCGTGATGGCCGCATTCGTGTCAGACGCTATGCCGGTGAACGCCACCTTCCGGAGTGCATTATCGAACGCCACAGTGGACGAACACCCGGAGTTATGGTCTGGGGCGCCATAGCATATCATGGACGATCTCAATTGGTACGAATTGTGGGCAATCTGAACAGCAACCGGTACATCAGTGAAGTTCTACAGCCCCAAGCTGTTCCCTACCCTCAAAGCTTGCCCGGCGCTGTATTTCAACAGGACAATGCCCGCCCTCATATTACTAGGACTGTTCAATCCTTCTTTGCAACGCAGCAGGTACAGCTTCTTCCTTGGCCTGCGTATTCCCCGGATATGACAATTGAACATGCGCGGGATTTCGTTTGTCGGCGTATCGCTCGTGATCCTCGTCCTGTTGCTTCTGTAGACGAACTTTGGGTACGCATGCAAACAATATGGAATGCTCTTCCTCAAGCAGACATTCAAAATTTGTTTGACTCCATGCCACGTCGTGTAGCAGCACTTATTGCGGCGTGTGGTGGCTACACAAAATACTGATTCCGATCTCTTGTTACTGTTTGTTTGCTTTGAAAATTTAATCATTTATTTGTACCACTACCACTCAACTGTGTATTAAATTTCATTCAATTATGACAATTCCTTCATGGTGTTGCAATTTTCACAAACATGAGTTTATTTTATATTTTTAAATTTTGAAAATTACTGTAATTTTTATTTTTATGAGTCATGTAATATATACAGAATCAAATATAGGTACACTTAGTACACTGTAAAAATTTTGGTGTTTATTTGCGATAATTCTTGGTGTTATAACACAAAAGTTAACATGCAGAATTCTTCAGTTTGGGCTCAAGTGTATCATTTAGGTATCGCTGGGCATTTACAGTTAACCACAAAAATTTTACCCACATCTTTTGTCCACACGCAAATGTCATTCAGAGATTTCTAAAACGCTTATACTCAGTGGCGCACCCATGATTTTGCTTCGAGGGTGGGGGACCAGGATTAGGTATAAACCGGGATATCGATCTTCCTAGATACAGGATATCCGGTGTGCCGGCAAGGACGTCGTAGTAAGGCGCGGGCCTCGTACGCCCAAGTTTGTGCTGTTAAACCTGGCCATATCGGTGGATTTTCAATATGTGGAAAATCGTCTGCACCCATGTCGTATGATTATGTGGCATGTAAAAGATCCCTTGAGTGTCCATTTGGCTTGACACGCTCGGCTGAATTAAACTTCTAGTGCTATTTCACATCATTACATCCCTACTGCCGCTTTCTAGAGGGAAACTGGGCTACAAAATTCACTAGTGCCGATGGTACTACACCCATTTATGAAACAGATGGTACCAATTCCTGGGTCCGCACTAGGTCTGCAATTGGCAGAAGCAAACAACAGCCCATGATTAGAAAGAAAAAAAAAATCCAGTGTCTCTTTTGTGACCTTTCTATATCGGATATTCTGCTCTGCACTTTGAAACCTGTAAATTCTATATCGGATAACCGGATTTTCATCCACCGGGTTCCGGATTAAAAAAATTAAAATCGGTCGCATACCGGATATCTGGTGCTTTTCTGGAAGGGGGGGGGAAGGAAGGTCCCCCTGCGCCCCTGCCTATGTTCATTGGCTAAATTCAAATGAAAGAAATCGACTTCATATTAACCTAAGTCATTTGTGCTCCTTTTTTATTTTTCTGGATATAACAATTGATAGAAACTAGATAATTAAGCAAAAGTTTTTGTTTTATATTCTCAATAAAATTATTTTCCCTTTGATATATAATTTTAGGGTATTACTCCGAAATAAATAGGTGTTTTGCCTCCAAACTTGAAAAATGCAGCTCTTTTTTTTCTAAGGTTTCCACAATTTTGTCCACTAGTATTTCTGAATTTACTGCCATTTTCTTTTTATGTGAATTATTGCCCGTCAATAAAATATTTGCTGTTACAGCATACATTTATTTTCTGGGTGGGTCCCTTACTCAAGGTGAAACTGAGTTTGGCCTTTTTACAACTGAAGGCGCATCACGTGTTTTGCTCACCTCCTGCCTCCCCTTCAAATAGAAAGTTATCTGACATTGCCACACTAAACACACCATTAAATTCATTACTTTATTTAGACACCTGCCTCACAAGGTGTGTAAGGCCTACTACTCATTACCCCTACGTTATAAGTGGTAGGGCTAAGGAATATTGTTTGAAACAAGCTTGTGAGGGACAAAAGTAATTTTTCTTCAAGATAGATGTCAAACTTTTCGCACAACACTTTGTATAATTATATATATATATATATATATATATATATATATCGCTCTCTCTAGTAACTCTTTTTCTCTCTTTCAACTGGCTTAGGAGCCTAACATTTCGAATTTCTCACCTATTTGTTTTATATTTGCTCATCTATTTAGTTAGCAGTAGGAAAAGGTCAAATCAAGCCCTTAGAATTTCAAAGAAAATTAGTTAACATAAAAATTTTAATGCATAGCAAAAGAAAAAGTCAATTTTGCTTTTGTAAGATCGCAAAGATGTTTTTTTTAAGCCTAAACCACTCAACTTCCCTTGCGCATAACATATATCGCGAGGTTGTTGATGAATATCATTCGGATTGAGATGATAACATTTATTTCCCATAAAGTAAATAAACAAGTAAATAGAATGTAATTACAAATGCCAAATAAAATAAAATATAGTACTGCTACTACTACTACTACTACTACTATAATAATAATAATAATAAGAGTAATAAAATAATTTTAAGAAAAAAAATAGAACCGACTTAAAATTTCGCGAAAAAGTGAAAAATAAATGAATTCTTTAAACAATATCGATGTGACTTTTAAACATAGTTTTAGAAGTCGGTGCAAAATTATGAGTCCAATTACCATTACACCATGTGCTACTTACTAAACCACTGTCCCCAATTCTGGGCTATTTATATTTGTAATTGACTCATGATTACAAAAGATTTTATCTTTATTAATTTTGCACCGAGTTCTAAAACTATGTTTAAAAGTCACATCGATGTTGTTTAAAGAATTAATTTATTTTTCACTTTTTCGCGAAATTTTAAGTCGGTTCTATTTTTTTCTTCAAATTATTTTATTTTATTATTTTTAGTGTAATTACATTTTTTACATAAATACTTTATTTAAAAAAAAACACATCAAAGGGGAAACTTCTTTGAGGGAATGGCACTAAGAACTAACCGTTTGTATGGTAAATTCTGTTTTGAAATCGATTTTAAAGGGTCACTAAAGCAAACAAACTCTGAATTTATTTAATTTCTTCTTCAGAGAAGCCTTCAGTCTATTTCTCGTTATAATTGCTTCTAATATGACATCTTAATGGCAACAAACTCTTTTTTAACAATCAGTTTAATGTTTATTAACAATTTTCACAACAGAAAAAATCAAGCTCAGCCTTTCCATTTAAAATAAAAAATACTTATTTTTCACCCGTAATGTTTTCTCTTAAAAACAAATGTAAGCAAATTGATGTGCGATATTTGAGTTAGACGATCCTCTATCGATTAGAGAAAAAATTTTCATAATCGGTTCATTTAGTCGAAAGCTATAGATGAAAAAACAAAAAAATGACCACATTTTTGCCCATAACTTTTTTCTAATTATCGAATATGGTCAAACGAAGGTACGGTACCTATGGGAAACCACCCTCGATCGATTGAAAAAGAAATCACGCAAATCGGTTCATCCGGGGAGAAGTTATGAGTGGACAAATAAATAATAATTAAAAAAAAAACGACATACATACAGTATGAATGTATAACCTCCTTCTTTTGTGAAGTCGGTTAAAAAGGTAGAAAGAAACAAAAAGGGAATATGTTGTGGCGTATATATATATATTATATATTATGTGTATGTATGTATGTTACCCATCAATGTCCAGCTTTTTGTTCCCTTTGTAAAAAAAATATTGTTTGAAATAATGGTAAAAAAATAAGAAATTAAATATTCCAGAAAACTAAACGTATCAAACGTGGTAACGAAAGTCATCATAGGGTTTGGTTTATAATTCATAACTTTCTGAAAATAAGTATTTCGGGAAGTGTCTTAAGTTCAGAGACAAAAGAAAAATTATTTAGATATTGCATAAAATAATAATTATGACTTACCTTTCCTTCTTTTCATCGCGAAACATCGTAAAATGATACAGGCAACTGCTTCCTAGCTCGTAAGGGATTATTCATAAATGATGCCACGCTTCAAAGGGGAGGGGGGTTCATGAAGTTGTGACAAGGGACCGTTCATAAATGATGTCATGCTGCTTTTTCCGACATAACTAACCCCCTTTCCCCCTTTGTCACAAAATGTCACACTTCAACGGACCCCCTCCCGTCTTTGCAACATGTCCCGCTATGTTTGCATAAGCAGGATGTCACACTTCTTGTTACCTCTCCCCTCCCTTGTCACACTTTGTCACAATTCCCCGAATCCCCCTCCCCCTCGAAGCGTGACATCATTTATGAATGATCCTGTAACAAAAGATCAATTAATTTTCTTTTGATACATTTAATTATCAAAATAATAATTTCTCATTTATTCAAGGTTTACTTCATTCAAGCCTCGAATAATATTTATTTTTTTAAACGCTTAACTGTGGCTTGACTGTTACTCCGTGACGGAAACTTGTCACGCACTTTTAATGTAGGTTTGCGCAGCATGCCACTTTTTTTCACAGATATTTAGAATTATACTTTCCATTAAATTCCGCGATTAATTTTTGCACTTTAAAACTATACTTTAAAACACCTACAATTTTTATTTACACTTTTTTCTAAATCTTTTGGCCAGATAAATTCAAATCATAACCATTTTTACTTATGCACTATATCCTGTGGCGTAAGCTTCCTTTTCCGGTGCCTCGCCATGTGCATTTTTTTTCGTCAGTTGGAAATTCGATATCATACACGAGTGACGCTTTTTTCGCTCGCTCCCCAGCAGAGGAATTCCTTTGTGTTTTCCTTCTGACTGGGGATGCCTCATATAACTGCCTTTTTTAAAATATTACTTGAAGTAAAAATTATCCTTGAAGAAATATATTTATAGAATTACTCAAGATGCTGTAGATTTTATGACAGCATAGTGAATGCGTTCCTCGACCGATAAAAAAAAACAAGTCTTTTTTTAATCTAGTAATTGTATGATGTAATTCACGATCCATGAGCTGAACATGAAGAATTGGAAATGACTTCATCTACATTGAAGGACATTCATTAATTGAGGACGATTCGCCATAACGATATATGCTATTCCAATAAAAGACTGCATCACGGACCTTCTATGTTTTGAAATGAATATGGAAGTATAGTTTAAGACCGTTGAATCGCCAATGGAGAGCATTATACAGCAAAGGCGAGCTTTCTGGTGATAAAGTTTGATTCAAGCAACAATCAGCGAAGGTGTCGATATGAGTGCTAATTCAAGTCGTGGATCCACAGGTCGTAAACATTTTTTTTTTATGATTGATCAATCATTGCTTTATATTTTTTTGGCCAATTCAGTTTTTTTTGTATTAATGCCTAAGATGTGAAAATTTAGATTTTTAAGGTATTTAAATATAATCAAGAATTTTTTATGAAGTTAATGAAGTAACTATTATGAATAAATAATTGATTTTTTTGAATTCTGAATATATATTTTTTCACAATAATAATTGATCTTCTATTTCAGCATATGAATAATTATATATTTAATTCATTTTTATAACACAACGCAATCTACTTAGAATTAAGTATTTAAATCTAAGGTATTTATTAATCAATGCCTTTTAATATGTTTTATACACGGTACATGGTATTTAATATTAATAATTAAACCACATATTGTAACAGATCCCTAAACTGTGACGGAAACGGGGCAAAAAATTTTGTTGTGCTCAATTGCTCCATTTTTTTTTACTTTTTAAATGTTCATCGCATAAAAAATTAATTTAAATTTTTATCATACATAAAGAGAAAAATACTGTAATTTATTAAAAATTTATTCGGACCATGGAGGAGGGATGCTCCCCCCCATGCTTGAGTTGCTCCCCCCCATGCTGGAGGGGAGCAACTCAAAGAAGTGGCGGCTTCGAATGCCCGGTTTTATGATTAAAAACGGTTGGGCTTTTTTCTTTTGCTTGAGAGCTAGAACTAGAATGCTCAAGCCGTTTACACCAAAGTTGACAACTAAAAGTTGCTCTTCTCAAATTATAGAGCCACAAGTGGAAGATGTTTTGTAGAAAACTAAGAGTTGCTTTTGTCAAATTTAGAGCAACAAGTGGAAAACTTGTTACCAAAGAATTGGCTCCCCGTCACGTTCGGGACGCGTGGAGGGGGAACAGTTCTCCACTAGTTTCCCACAAGTTGCAAGCGCAAAGCGTACAGCAACAAATCTTCAACTTTCTTTGATTTTTACCTACACTCCGTGGGAAACCAAAATTTAGTGGAAGATTGGTCTCCACAAGTGGAAGACAGAAAAAGTAGCTGTATTTTGCAGAAAAAGCAACAAATTGCCGCAACTTGTTTAAAACTTAGTGGAAGACTTTGGTGTAAGCGCGCCATTAGAATTTACAGAATTCATAAATTTAATCATACCATTTAATCAATAAATCAATTACCTTAGTCAACGTCAAATCTGACGAGATATGTATTTTGTTTCTTACTTCAGAATGGGAAAGAATTTATGCATTAATACGTAAACTTGAACATCAGGCTGTGTTCGAAAATATGAAGGGGATTTTAGGCTGTTTTTTGCATCACTCTTTCCTGACTCCAAATTCAGAAGGACATTAATTACTACAAGGTTCCAAATCCAATAACTAACTTTATTAAAAAAAAGAAATAATGCAAGTAAAACTTTAGAAAATTCATTGAATTTAACAAGCGCAGTTTGCCGCTGTATACTGGAGCTGCGAGTTTTGCTGTGACTAATTGAATGACTGCTTTATGCCTGGCAGTCGGCTTTATCAAGCCAAGGAAAAGAGGCTTTACAGTTCTATCACTAAAAAAGAAAAAGAAAAGAAAAAGAAAGGGCTCTGATTACCAGTGTGTCAAGAAGAATCCATTCATGTTCAAGGGAGAAACTGCTGGTTTAGGGAGCGGTCCGTATTCTTTTCTCGTTTTAGCTCATTTATTACCAGTGTGTCAAGAAGAATCCATTCATGTTCAAGGGAGAAACTGCTGGTTTAGGGAGCGGTCCGTATTCTTTTCTCGTTTTAGCTCATTTAGTATACTTGATTTCTTCCGAACTTATGCTTCTGCCAATTTGTAAATTTCATTCTAGTTCGCCTGTTATTAAACGCACCTGCAAAATGAGCTTCCATAACCCGCTGACCGCAAGTTTTTTTTTTTTTTTCCGGAAAAACTGGTAAAAAATGATCGAGTTTTTTTTCGGCAGAAAATGAAGGTATATAATTATAACATAAATTGTTTTGGGCAATTTCAGTTGTAGGGGGTGACTAGAGAGCAGTGGGTGGGATGAAAGTTATATAAAAAATTATAACACAAACAAAGTGCAAACGGATTTCAGAGGGGCATTAGAAATAAAATAACGCGTGATACAAGATCGCCCGTGTGAGACACGGGCATGTGCAAATTCGCCGGTACCTTTCGCCCGTGTCAGAGACGGGCAAATGCGTTAATGGGTTAAAACTCGCATGGATTCGTCCTTTCCTGACGTGCGTAGAAGCGGTCAAGTGTCAGAACTTGGTTTTCGAACTGTATTTATTTTGCCTACTTACTCTCGGCACTTCGTTCTTTGCAACGTTCTCTGGGGTCCCCACAACTATTATAGATAGTATCAAATAAAAATGTATTGTAAGAGGAGTAAGTTTTTTGCTAGTTTTTGATTTAAAATTGACAGCTCCAGCGTAATTTATATTTTAATCATATCAACTGGAGGCTGAAATTTTGTGCTTCTTCAAGAAGCTCGTAGATTACTTTGATTTATGTACTTTGTTCTGTCATCTTGCTGGTTTACTTCAAATTTTACATGAGTGGATGCAGGCGAAGGGAGCAATTGCCCTCCCCCCGAAAGTCAATTATTATTGCAGACAATATAAATAACGAACTAAAGCTTCGTAATTTTCCACTTTGGAACGAATTTTCCGGGAGCATCGCAGAGAAATTGTTCGTTAGTTAGCAGAATACTTTATCCGTACCTGTATTTTAAGAGTTAAAATCAAATTAAAAATAAAACTACACGATTAGATAAAGCAAAGTACGCTTGTTGCCAGCTTTTTCATAGTTTTAGTAAATAAATGTTTCCGCAACAATTGTAAAGACAAAACTACTGTTTATAATGTTAAAAAGACAGTAATCGAATAAATGAAGTATGTATGAAATGAAGTATCTTTAGTTTGAATAAATACTTAAATTTTACTTACTTACTTGATTACTTGTTTGCAAATAAATAATGAAAGAAAATGAATGAGTATGAAAATGAATTAAGAGAAATATTTTGTAGTTAATTGAGAGCAATATTTTTTATTTAAAAATGATTTAAGTATGTATATCCGTTTGAGTCCCAAGCAGCGCGATCACGCTGTTCAGATTTTATGTCGAGAAACCCCAGCACATTTCGAGCATTCTATTGCTCTTTCTGACGGCGCGTTACTGATTGTCGAAGTCTTACGCTCAGATTTACTGACGCAAGTACATCACACAGCTCCTTTTAATGCAAAACTACATTTTACAATAGGTAGAATAAGCTCATCGATATAAAATAAATGAAGCACTATCCGCCGCTTGGTAATTCTCGACATAAAATGAAACAAGCGCATAGCGCTGCTTGGGTCTTTTCGCACTCAGAGAAAACGCAGTTGCGCTGTTTGGGATTCTTCGACAGTGTTTTTTCAACATTGCCTGGGGCTCAAACGTTTGTTTTAGCAAGATGTAAAAATTGGGACGAAGTGGAAGTTCGTTTGAAAGAAAATGTGCAACCTGTCGTCTGTGAGTCTTAGAAAATGGAATGTAAATCTCCTCCTTGCGCTGTTTGGGATTCTTCGACAGTGTTTTTTCAACATCGCCTGGGACTCAAACGATTAAATAAATAAAAAAAAAAAAATGCTCTATAAAGGGAGAAAAGGAAAAAATAGACACATTATATGACGATCACATTGAACAACAGAAATAATCAGTATAAAGAATAGAATTAAATTAGCAATAGAATTAATTATAAATAAATCGACTTAAACTAGCAATAGAATTAATTATAGATAAATCGACTTAAATAGAAATATTTAAGTCGATTAAAATGTTTCTGCAACTATTCGAGTAAGTATATTTCCTTTATGCATTAGTTTTAAAATACGGTACAACTCCTGTATAGCGGACACCAGCGGGAAGAAAATATTTGTCAGTAATAGGGAGAATTGACGCAAAAGAGGTTTTTTAATTTTTTAATTTTTATTTTTAGGCGCAATGATTTTCTGCCGGGGAATTTAAAACCCTTATTACCTAAAGATGGGTATCCGTTAGGAGGAGATTTGCATTCCATTTTCTAAGACTTCAGACGACAGGTTGCACAGTTTCTTTCAAACGAATGTCCACTTCGTCTCAATTTTTAGCTATCACAAGTTTTAAATAAAAGTTTACATCTTTCTAAGACAAACATTCAACTCAAATTCCTTATGAATTCAGTGTTTCGAAATTAAAACTGGTTTATTATTTAAAATTGTCACTTACTTGAAAGTAGTGATTTTCGTACGACACCTTTAAAACACGACGCCTAAAGGAAGCTAAGCGACTGAAGCAAGAGCAATTAAAACGCTTTGAAATCATTGTTATTATTAAGTAAGCAGTTTTGAAAAGAAACAGGTGCTAATTCGAAGTGACCATTACTTAACAATTTACGTCACAATGTATTACGTAACAATTTTAAATTTCCATGCGTATTGGCAGGATAAACCAAAAACAGTTGCGATTGAACAAATAGCATTTGTGGGATAAACGGTTGCTCAAACGTTAAAAGCAATACATTGTACATATCAGCAATTCAAATACTTATTTTAATGCATTTTTTCTTGCAATGTTTCTAAATCCGAGACTATAAAAATTTCAAAAGGAGAAGAAAGGTTACTGGGAAGGATGTGTGAACGATTTGAGATTACAAAAGTTTGAAAAGGAGAAGAAAGGTCATTGGGAAGGATATGTGAAAGAGTTGGTACTACAAAAGTTTGAAAAAGAGACTTAAGGTTATTGAAAAAGATACGTAAACAAGTTTACTTATTTTTTTGAAAATGGAAATGATTTTGAGAATATGCTGCTAATGTGGGAAATTTGTTCTGGCTTTCTTTGTAAAGAAAAAAAATACGAAAGAAATATTGACGGAAATAATGATGTAGTGCATTAGAGTAAAAAAAAACCATAATAATTTTTATTTATTATTGCAAGATAAACTTGAATGGCATTTAGAGTTGCATAAAAATCTTTTGCAAAAAGTTAAAATTTTGTCGCTTCTCAAATTATATAGGCTTCTCATTGTTAACTTTTCAACCGGTTTTTAAAATCTTTCCCTACGGCACTCCGGCCAAATGAGTTACTCTAAATAACTCTTCAGAGAGTTCAAAAAAGATAAAGAATATTGACTGTCGCCTAGGGCAACATTCATTTACTTATTTATTTTTTTGAGGAGGCAGTTCACCTTTTGCTCTCTTAAGTTGGAAATACTTTTGGTGTAGAGTAATAAATAAATAAAATAAAACGAAAAAAAAAGATACTGGTTCTTATAGGGGGAAGGGGGTGCATTTGGATTGCAAAAAAAGTACCGACAATTAAAAAAAATGGCTCCGAATGAACTCTAAAATGGTAGTAATGATTAAACTTTGTGCAAAGTAATAGAAATAAAATTTCACGTTAAATTAAAGCACAAATGAGCATTAAAACGCAGACATATGTTTCGGGATCGCTTGGAATCCCTTTTTCAATGCGACAGGGAGCTTCTAGATGCAAAACATATTTGGATGTTTTGCATCTAGAAGCTCCCTGTCGCATTGAAAAAGGGATTCCAAGCGATCCCGAAACATATGTCTGCGTTTTAATGCTCATTTGTGCTTTAATTTAACGTGAAATTTTATTTCTAAAATGGTACTCAGATCACTAACATTTTTTATTGATTTTTGCCACTTATCCTAAAAAAGGGTGATTTCATGGTTTTTAAGAGCACACAAATGCGGGACAGCCCTTTTTAGAAGTCTTACAGTAACAAAGCTCTCCCATTCCAACGGATTCTAGCGAAAAACATTAATAAATGAAATAAGTTTAACACACTGTGGGCCATTGAGATACTTCATTCCATGAAACTGAACTAAATCCTTCAATCCAAGAATAATTTTATAAATTCTTGGAAGAATTTGGTTCCAAGAATTTATAAAATTCTTGGAACTCCTCTTCAGTTTCGAAAGATCTTAGTTCTTCAGTTTCGAAAGAACTTGGAATCAGGAAAAGTAAATAATTTATCAGTCGTAGCGTTCCCCCCAACCAGGGTTTCCCAAAACACCAGACTTAAACGAAACACTGACAAGTATTTCACTAGAAATCTAAATCCTTAGTCGTAGTAGTTTTTTCTAAAGTTTGTTTCCAATGGGGCGTCATATTGGTTCAGGAAATAATGTACAGGAATAGCTGTACACTATTTGCAGATCTAGTGTACAGGTATTCCTCAAGAACTGGCAACCTTTCTTTTCGGTGGCACCACTATCAGTGGATGGCATCACCACTTGAGAACTTTGACGTCCAGTTTCCCACGAACCGGAGGTGGCATGTCTCTGACAATACAAAATTTCGCTAGAAATTTAATTTAGTAAGCCTAATAGATACTCAAGGGATCTTTAACATGCCGCATAATCATACAACAGACGCTGGTGATTTTCTGCACCTTGAAAGATCGACTTGGGCTAGGTTTGAACCGCGAACACTTTTTAAAGTAAAACAGGAAACTATTTGTAACTTTAATTGATGTCAAACAAGTGGTGTCTTCTTTTCAAACTATATGCTATTTATATTAAGTATGAAGCCACTTTGGAAGTTATTAAAGCACATTTTAACAACTTTCTTTTGAGTTCTCCAATTCTGCAGGAAGGAATATACCTCCGATATGCTTCTGAATTTCGTTGACATAATACTGCCGTCAACTGCTCATTATTATTATTATTATTATTATTATTATTATTATTATTATTATTATTATTTTATCATTATTGTTATTATTATTATTAATATTATTGTTGTTGTTGTTGCTGCTGCTTCTGTTGTTGTTGTTACTACTACTACTATCATTATTATTATTAATTCTTTAAAATTTAACATAAGAATTTACTTTAAAAAATATTTTAAGGAACTATAACTACACAGAACTTAGATTTATGTGGAATTGGCATATAATCAGTAGCGTGAAAACCGCTGTACATCAAGGATCCTATATAATTCGGTACAGTTCTACCATCAACCAAAGCAAGCCGGCTGGCAGGCTGCCAAGAAGAATCCATTCATATTCAAGGAATTGATGGTATAAGGAATGTGCTTCTATCTTCTCGTTCTAGTTCCTTTAGCATTCTTGATTTCTTCCGAGCTGATGCTATATGACAGCTTATAAATTTATTTACTTTCAACAAACAGAGAAGCAAACATTCGGACTCGCGTACTAAATAAACGCACCTGCAAAACAAACTTCCCTAAAACTCGAATGGATTCGTTCTTTTCTGAGATGCGCAGAAGCGTATAACTGTCAAAATTCCGTGGTCATACTGTGGAGTTGTAAATACAACTTAACACGTTGACTGCCAACTACGAGATAATTCGTAGCAGGTGAACTTTGCTGAGAGACCAAATTACAAATTATTTTGTAACTGCTAACTTATTTTCAATTTTTAATAGATTTTTTATAGAAATTTTGTAAATTTTGATTCAATAAGATGCTTTGAACAATGTGATGTAAATTAAACAATCATCTGGAGACTCTAAAATTGGGAAAGGCGCTGGAAGTTAGCGTGTCGGCAACGTGTTAAGAATAAATTTATTTATTTCAAGAATTTTTTTTTAATTCTAGATGCTTTTTTAAGGAAATTAGGAACTTTTTCCTTCCGTATGTTTCAGCACTTTTTTTTCCTTATGCGAATTCCGAATATCGACTGGTTCCGGTGCCTGCCTGTGCGCAGTGAAGAGGCTTGGGTTCGATTCCCACTTTCCCCTGGGTGTATTTGCTTCTTTGTATAGTAAATTTGTTGTACTGTCTTGTTCTATCTGTCATATTAGACGAGAGTTTGAGGCATATCCTTGAGAATAGCGAATAAACTCGAATATTTATGTGACCTGAAATGGTCGTAAACAAACAAACAAACAATTTCGAATGTGCGTGCAAAGAAGAGGCGCTCATTCATGGTTGCTCCGATTAAAATTCAAACTTACCTGTGACCAATGTAACCGCGGATTGTGCCGTGCGGCTGTGCGAAGCTGGACAGAAACTCATGACAAAGTAAGTGTTTTTTTTTTTGAAAATATTCTTTGTCTTTTCTTTGCTTAAGTTAAAGGTTTTAATATTATTACACATATAAGAATATTTTCATGAAATGTTCAAACAGAAAATTCACATCCAACTAATTTATGGATTGTCGATTTTTGATGAGGTTGAGATATCTATGCACTGTTACCGTTATAAGACAGCTTTATAAGTTACTGTGATTTCTAAAACTATTTTTGAAGAATTATTTTCATAAAATCAAATGAAGCAAATTGAAATTCAATGTAATTTTTGAAGATATTTGTGTAGGAAATTAAAAGAAAACTAAAAAGTCTTTCAATATTTAGTTTTTCCCAATTACGCTTTCTATTACGGTTCGTTACTGAGGAAGGGGAGATGGTAGCAAGATTTGCGACATTACACATTTGGTTAAAATAAAAACCTTTAAAATCAACACATTAAATATATTTATATTATTTATTTTTAACTATTTTATTCTGTGTTCTCATCAATTTCATTCTGTGTGGAAAGAATCGGTGCTGATTAAGGCTCAAATTAACTTCTATTTAAAAATTTAAACTTATAAGGGAAGTTTGGGCACACTTTAAAGCAGGAAAAAATAGCGCGGTTAATTTTTTATAGAATTCGAACAACTAATATTTTTTACTGCTTCATAGTAATTGTTTTCTTTTTTTTGTTGTGAACCTTTTCCTCATTTTATACAAATTAAGTATCCACAATTATTCTAATGCTCAAAAGGGTCATTAAAAGCTCAGAAGGGAATTTGAAATGCGCTTTATGATGTTGTGCTTGGTTTCCGAACTGCAAGTACATATGTTTATGTAATGGAGTAAGACACTTGAAGGGGGGAGGTGCTATGTTGAACATTTCATAAAATTGAGTTATATTGTAGTATTTTAGTATAAATGTAACAAAATTAGCGTACTTAACACCTTTATTTTCTCCTACTTTTTGACATTTGCTATTTATCAGGAGATTAATTTTCCAAATAAGTTCATATTTAATTGTTTTTTTTATAAACTCAATTATGTGCATACATAAAGTCCTACAAGGCTTCACGTTCTAAAAGTTCTACGTGCATTCACATTACATTACTAGTATTACGTAAATTAGGATTTTTTTCGGCACAGCAAAATAAATTCGATGTTGCTCTTAAAAAAATCACGTAAGATCCACCTTTTGTTTTTTTATAAATTCGTTCCGCAAAAAAGCCTCTTTAAAAGAATCGTAATATGAAAAATAGACAATAAAATCCAAAACGCTTTCTCAAAATCAAGTCTTTAGCACTAAGACTTTTCAATAATATAATTCGAAAAATTCGTTTTGCAAACTAAAACTTTCAATGAAAACAAATAGCTGATTTTTTGCCCTTGCTAACGTGTTTCTGATGTAAATAGCATCTGGGCAAATGTAGATTGATTAGTTTTGCGATAAACGCATCATTAATTATTTAAAACTCGGAGAAGTCCAAAATTTGGAACTACGGAAATTTGGAAGTTTATGGATTTGGGGTACAGTACATATAAAAAAAACTTCCTTTTTGAGCAATGCCTAAGATTCACGGTTTTTGTTCTAGAAAATTCACAAAATTCTTAAATGAAAAAGATGCGATTGTTTTGGAAAATTTTGAGAACGTTTTTATTCAAGCAAAACACTATCGTCAGCGTTTATTCACGTATTCTAAAAAAAAAAAAAATGTCGGACTGCTGCAGTATATTAGAACTTGCAATTATAAATTTCATAAATGAAAACTAATGACACAATTTAAATATTACATAAATGAATCTATCGTAAAAGTTAAAGCAAATGTACTGATTTTTAATACTTTTCGCAATGATTCAAAAGCCTAAGTGACACCTCAAAAATAAGAGTCATGGACTTGCTTTTACCAGAACAGGGAAAATTTGAATACTGTTTTGAGCATTTTGGTCGCAATGCTGCATGGAAAACATACAAAGGTACATTTGACAAAGGGAAATAAGTAATCAATAGCGGATATACGTACTGTAAAGACCGTGAGCAATTGAACAAGATTTCGCTTAAAAATATATTAAATTTTAATTTGATTCTTCGGTCCCTTAACCCCTTTTTTTCTTTCTTTATAGGAAGCCGCACGACATGCAGTTTATGTTCGAAGAAGTTTATGTTCGTGAATTGTTCAGGGAAATGAACTACTTATTGGAGTGAATAATGCGCTTTTTACTTAAATGTGAATTGTGCGTGGATTTACTTTCTGTGAATTATGCGTTGATTACTTTTGTGAATTGTGCGTGGATTACTTATGTGAACTCATTAGTATAAATCCCACTGCAACTTAATCAAAAAAGAAACTTAACTTCTATAGACTTTATTGAAAGTAAATCATCGCTGAATAGTGATACCGTGAGTAATTTGAAAAATTTAAAGGTCATGGCCAACGTTGAGACAAATAGCGCAAACTTTTTTTTTCTAGAATTGTTGTACGCAATTAAAAAGCTTATTCTTTCTTTGGTCCAAAGTCTATTTTGATGTTACAAATACAGTTGGTGGCAATCTCATACAAAATAAAAAATATGCACCAATAAGGACTCTAAATTTTGTTTAAAACTGGAATGTCGTAGTAATAAATTGTTTTTATCAAAACTGATTAGAAAATTTAATATTTTTCGAAAGCTTGGCTTCGATTGGCTACATGCTTTCCCCCCTCTCATCTGGTGTTTTAAAGGCTTGGATTTTTTAAAAGATGTGCTCTGTCCCAGTTTTGCGCCAAGACCTTTTAAGCCCGACTCCCGGGCACTCTTAATATGTTATATAAAGGCTGCTACTGATGCTTTTTAAAATTATTTCTAATTTATTTTTCTTTTATTGAATTAAAAAAAGAGGAGTATGGGTATTTTATTTTATGTCGTTTTGTAGCTGCCTCATTAAAATCCTTAAACCTTGTTATTCAAAGGATGTATAAAATGTAATTTATCAGCGAGAAGTCGTGCAGAACATTTAGCGGTGTATGAATTATTTCAATGTATTGTATGAATTAATTTTTAAGATAAAGCCATTTAAGTTACGTTCTTGAATAACAAGGTTTCACTATTTTGCTTCTTTTGATTAGTTTTCTGTATTTAAAGGTTTTGAAATTGATGTAGTGTTTCCGTATCCTTTTTAAAATTTTACTATTTTAAAGGATGTGAAATATTTAAAGTAAAAAGCTTACAGCATCAGTTAAAGTCAATTACGATAGCAGAAGCAATAAATTACTCTTTTAAATATGAAAAATGAAAATTTGTTGGTTCTGTAATTTAAAGGTGATTGTATATAAAATGTATTCTGTATATCAAGTGTTTTGAGGGCAGAAGAGGCAAGCCACGTTGAGCTGTCAAGACTGGATGTCCTTTAGGTATAAATTAGTAAGGCCACACACGCAAACAGGTGAGGTATTGAGGGGGGTTATTACAGGATGGCTGAAGTTGACCCGTGGCTTCAAGGTGGTGAGTGCTAATGGTTCTGTTTTTCGAAAATTTTGTTTTTCAAAAGAAAAGTTTTTTCAAAGGGAGGGGAGGTAGCAAATGTTTAATTTTAACAGAAGCAAATATATCAATTCGAATTATGTTTTCCTTGGATTTTAGTTGAAATCTTGAAAACAGCTTCGTTGGTTACATAAAGCAATGAAGAAATTAAATTAAAAAAAAAGTCACAATAGCTTAACTCGAATATTAGGCATTCTTAAACCCTCCCATGTCCCTCCAAGTTAATGGACTTGAGTATTGGCCAGGCAAATTAAATTTTGCGTTTAATTTTTGATTGTCGATTAGTTTTTTAGTTTTTGCAGTTATGGTTGATATGTGGCCTAAAAGTATGCATAGTAAGTTACATTTATTCAGAGCACGTATGTCTATTGAAGTGAATAATAGTTCGAGAACGTGCGCATTTGGATGTTTTTGCATCTAGAAAGCTCCCACTATTGGGAAAAGGGATTCCAAGCAATCCCGAAACATAAGTCTGCATTTTAATGCTCATTTGTGCTTTCATAACGTGAAAATTTGTTGCAGTTTAACGTGCTCTTTGTCTTTACGTTATTGGATTTTGTGAGTCTTGGTGACGGCGCCAAGCACTGTGTAGGGCTGTGAAAATAATCTGTGCTTATCGTGGTAAACTTGAAATATTTTGGTTTCAAAATAATGGATTTTCTTCAATGTTTATTATTTTTATTTTCCATTAATTCTTTTCTTTAAAGTTGCAATGCTTTTAATCGAATGACCTGCTTTATTTCTAAGACTAACTTTCAACGAGTTATTTTGGACTCATTTAGTAAGAAGTTGTTTCGGGAATTTCGTATGCCAGAGTTTTTGTAGTCAATTCTAACGGATTTTTACGCGCTGCTGTCGTAAAAACTATTTATCTTCTGGTTTGTAGTTCCATTTGATGTTAAATTACTCTTCTGGGCCTGATGCATGTCTTTTTTAAATTTGAAAATAATCCCAGAATTTTTTTTATCAAAGAAAGTGTAAATTCGAATAAGGTTTTAAATGTATTGCATGCGCCCAGTGGTAATTCTCTTTTCAAATCTTTCTTCTAATAAGCTTCGCATTTCTATAAGTTAATCTTTTGAAGTCTTGCATTTTAGTATGTCAAAGTGCTTCGCCGAATGTGTTATGCGTTATGTTTCCAGGTAAGAAAGTTTTATTTTACTAATCTATTTTCATGACATTAACTTTAAAAAATAGCCAATTCTTATAAAAAACTAAATGTCATTTGAATAGGCATTGTCATAATACTTTATCAATTTTTAACCCTAAAAAGCATTAAGAATTTTGGGGTAGTTTTTTCATGTAGCTTTCAGTGATGAATAGCAATTACCTGTTATTTTTTAATTGTTACCTTATAGAAGTGTAACTGTTCTTATTTGACTATCATCGTTAGTAGAAAGATTGCAATGCTTTCACGTTGTAGGTACTGTATATAGAAGTTTATTTTAGAGAAAAATCGCAATTTTGGCACAGTTTGACCCAGAAATAGCTTTATGTGTCAGAAATTGAGAATTGGCGCAGATTTTCCACCCCTGTGACTTTACAGATCAAATTAAATAAATTAGGGTTCCCCTCTAGATGGGGGGGGGGGGGGAGTCGTGGTGAAGATAGCAGCATTAAAATTCTTATTCGCGGGTGTTTTCAGAAGATTAAGGGGGGAGGGGGTCCATCGATTTTGGGGGCTCCGTAGCTTTTTAGGTCTTTAGGTCGGGGAACGCCATCGCTCTGAGGGAGGGGGCGGCACCCGACGCATTTGAATAAATAGTAGAAGCAATGAAAGTATAATTTCTCAGTAAAAAAAAAAAAAAAAAAAAAAAAAAAAAAAAAAAAAAAAACACAATAAAAAATATTTGTTAAATTAATTTTCATGCTTGAAAATTTAAAGCAAAAGCACTTTTTTTTAATTTTTACGGAATGAATACAAAATGGTTCAAAGCATTAACCAATCGAAAGGGAATCTAGTCTAAAAAAATTAAGAATTAAGTTTAGACTTAAACTTACGTGTGTACATTTTAAAATCATGCTTGATGTGTGTCATTATCACATTTCTTACCTTCAACTTATGAAGAAACCAAGGAGGATGGATAGGAACGGAGAAGTTCTTCCAGGGGAAACGTGTAGCCAAAACCGTAGCCGGAAATTTAACTGGCGGGTGAAACTCTACCCAAAACATAGGGATTTTAGAAAGCGCTTACTCCGTTCGCTATGTAAAGTGGTATAGTTTTTTCATTTAATGAAAAATGCAGAATTTCTCTGAGAAGGGCAATTTCTTTGTGACCTATCTTAAAGAAAATTTCGCCCATAAGAATAAAAATTTCGAAGTTTTAGTTCGTTAATCACATATGATTTAAAGGGGGGAGGCGATAGCTTCTATTTCCCCTGAAAACTCCAAATGTAAAATAAATGCATAGTTCAACTTAAGTGCAGTAAATAGTAATAAATATTTATCAGTATTTTCTGAACATTTTCTCCTTTAATTGAAAAATATTTAAAGAAATCTGATAAATGAACCTTTTAAAAAATGGCAGCAAAAAAGGAGACCCATCGTATTACATCTCTCATATTTTGATGACGAAAAATGCTTTAGTAATTTTTTGTATGTAGAGATATGGAAATCTCGGTAATAATCTCTTAGAGAATACTATTCTCAAAAACCTAATTATAATACCAACATAACATTACACATTTTTAATGAGAATGAGTTACTCCAAAATAAATAAAATACTTAATAAATTGCATAATACCGATTAACCATTTCGTTAAATGTATCAATGCTATTTTTGTTATACATATTATTCTTATCATATAACGGAACTTTTTCAGATTTCCCAAGAAAGTAAATTTAAGAGTAATTGTTCGTAGTTTTATACTTCCAATATTTTATTTCATTAATTGATTATTATTTTTATTATAGTTCATTATAGTTCATAGTGTTTTTAAGTTATTATTGTTGTTATAACTAAATTTTAGAAGGTTGTAAAACTATTTTTTAAATACCATTTGATGCATTGATTATATAATATTTGCTTCTGTTATGCTTATAGCGCTTATTAGAACTACTGGTTCATAGGGGGTCATTCATAAATGATATCACGCTTCGAGGGGGAGGGGTCCGAGAAAGTGTGACCGTTTGTGACAAGGGGAGGGGAGGAGGTAAGAAGAAGTGTGACATTCACATTTTGATTTATGTAAAAGCATTTAAAATCAGAAAATTAAATTTAATTTTAGAGTTTTTTTTTATTTTCCTAATTTGATTTTGAAGCTTCATTTATCATTTTGTATCGTAAATACCGATGCTGATTAAGGTTTAAATTTACTTCCTGTTAAAAGTTTAAAAGGAAATTTTCTAGGCACTTACACTTTAAGGATAAAATAGCGTGGGTCATTTTTTTCCAGATATCGAACAATTGATATTGAAATCCTCTATACTTAATATCTTTTGTGTCGTAAACCTTAACCTCATTTTATACAAATCAAGCACACATGTAATCATCATCATTATTATTATGCTCACAAATTCCATTAAAAGTTCAAAAATAAAATTAGAAACGTGATCTGCACGCAGTGCTGTGTTTCTGAACTGAAAGCACATACACTTATGTAATATAGCGTGACATGTGACAAAGGGGGTAGGATGTATGATAAAATGGGACATTTTGTGACAAAGGGGGAGGGGGTCAAATATATTGAAAAAAAGTGTGACATCATTTATGAACGGTCTCATATACATGTATAATTTTTCAGTTGCTGAAATTGTATTCTTAAGCTATCAATCCACAATTGTGACACACTGATCCCCCCCCCCCCCAATGTTTGTATTTAACTAGAAGTTTTCATATACCTTTAATTTGAAAGCTTAATTCTTTTATTTCATTTTAATACAATTTGAAGTTAATAAAAAAAGAGAAAAGCTTTTGTATAAAAACGTTTTTTTCAACCTACTGGTAAATCGTAAAGTATTTATTAATTTCTTTCACTAAATATTAGTGTTATTTAAACAATTAATGATTTTCTGATTTGTTTTGCTTCCGAAAATATATTTGATAAATGTATCTACGCTACGTTGGTAAGGTTTCTTTTTAAAAAAAATTACTATGTATATGTAAAAGTAGAAGTGAATTACTTATTTTTCTAATTATTTCAACTCTGTGTTTGCTATTATGTGTGCAAGATAAACATATTTTCTGTACTTTGCATTTTATTTCTATTGTTTTCCGATTTCTTATTTTAAAACTTAAAAAGAAAAATATTTTTAGGTATATTTTTTCACATTAATGCATTTAAAAACCTATAAAAATGCATTCGAAAAATGCTTTCACTAACGTCGAAAAACTTTAATAAAATGGGGAGGAATTAATTTGAAATAAATAGCCTTTTAATTAGATGCAAATTATGAAACATTTAAGCTCCAACAATGAAAACTACACGAGAACGAAGCATTTCCTTTGTTTCTGAATTATTTTCTCACTCACATCCATTGGATTAAATTTTCCTTCTTGAGTAGACTTTTCCCCTCTCCTTCCTTCACCCACCTTTCCCCTGGCTTCAACTGCTCGCTATTTGGTTCGCGGCTTTCGGCGTCTCCCCTGTATTCTATCCTCCTTGGAAGAGACCGATAGTGAATGGTGCTGCCCTCTATTATCAGTTACACATTATAATTCCATTTTAGTTAGGTAAATAAATTGATCAGAGTGTTAAAAAAATTGCTTTGAAACAGATACTTTAAGTGTAAATCGATCCAATTCCAATAACGAATTCTAAGAGAATAACAAGTTAACAAGGCGCAAATTTTGGGAATATTTTTCATGCGTCTACATTCTACAACTCTGATTTAACAAAGGTTCTGCGATTTTTACGGAAAATAAGTGGATGAGTTTATTATACTTTTTTAGATTTGCATAGTGAACCAATTACTTTTAAGATAAACGATTGACTTAAGTGCCATTTTTCTATCGGCAAGTCATATTTTTTATTTTTTAGTTTGACAGTTGTATCAGCAGGGGGCCTCCCCCCAAAAAGAAACGATAACCCCCCAAAATCGCCCCAAATCCAATGAGAACAGCCCCCGTAAAAATTTCAACGTTTTATCTGTTCTCAATATTTTTTTACTGCAGACGATATTTACAATTTCTAATGTGACTTATTTATATCCCGTAATCAGGTTGTCATTAAATTATTTCTTCAAAACATGCATTACTTTTTGTAAATATTTTATGATTCTTTCAGCAATGATTTTAATGCTACCATGTCAAAAAATTTTCTTTATTAATATTTTTTGTGATGCTTTCACATTGACTTAAATACATAAGTGCGAAATGTTTTAGATTTTTCTGTTAAGTCTTAGATGTGGTCCTGTCTTAGTTTCGGTTATATTGCAATAATTCTCCCAATCCAATCGTATTTCTTATTGCCCTATTGGAGGTTTATTAACTTTCACACGAAAGAGCACTCTTTAATATGTGAAATTGTTTCATCTGGAAACATTTGTGTCAGGTTAGGAAATGCATTTTCTTACTAACACAGTGTGTCGATAGAATACTATAAGAACAGAGAGCTCGTGCCACCGCGGCAAGGCAATGCATTTGACTCGGAACCTCTGGTGTTTTCTAGCTCTAATCTCTATATGTTGCAGTCACTGCCTTGAGAAACTTGAAGGTTAGGTTGTTGCCATGCATCAAATGCTACACGCTAAAGAGATATTACGTTTTTTAGCTTATTTTCCCGTAAAAGTAAAAAAAAAATAATAATAACCCGAAGGAAAAAAAAAGAAGGTCGCATCTTACTTTTCAGGATGCTTCCCGCCAAATTCATCAAATTATAGATGTTTATAGTAAGATATTTTACCCTTTCTGATTGGCAGAAGCTTGCAAAGACTCTGGGAAATATATTTACCACCACATGCATAAATAATCATATATTATAACTATCGCCCCTCAAAGCGGGGGGGGGGGGGGGTGGAAAAAATCATGCTAATCTTATTTACTGTCCCATATGAATTTCTTTTTTGAAACAAAACAAAATCTGGAAACTATTTTAACATACCAATACTACCAAAAAAAAAAAAAAAAAGGCCCTATATAGGGTCAAACAAGACGAAATAATGTATTTCGAATTATTATTATTATTAGTAATAGGTTTTAGATCTACTGAGAGCACTAAGCGTAATTCTGCTTCTTTTTTAAAAAAACTATTTTAAATGCTAAATAAATCAAATGTGTAATAATAATTTTCCTTTTATTGTCAGGTTCCGATTAAAAAAAAGTGATGCCCAGGTCCTGGTTAAAATGGATGGCCCCCTCACAAAAAACAGATCTGTTATATTTTCCAAGTTTTAAAGCTGATTTTCAAAATATTAAGTCCTTCTATCACCTCTCCTTACGCTGAAATAGGGCTAATGTGCAATATGCTTTAAAGAAAGAAATTTAAGCAATTTTTATTGGCCCAAAAATTATGGGGCCCAGGTCCACAGACTCGCGGGACCATGCGTTAATCAGGACCTGCTCATTCTACTGCTTTAGATTCTGAAAAGCTCTGTCCTTCATCAAAAGTTTTTAAAAATTTTTGTATTTCTTGACGTATCCCGTACTTGAAAAAAGTTGGTGGCCACCTTTTACGAAATAAGAATTCAAAGTTATCACTGAAGTAATGAAATATGTACGCTTCCTTTATTCGTTTTTAGCCTATTTTCCCGTAAAAGAAAAAAAAAAGAAAGATGACTTAATGTATCGTAAAACTATCGTTAGAAATGGGAAAAAGTAAAAAAAAATTAAGTAATAAAATAAGTATTGAAATATAAAAAAGATTGAAAGTAGGGTTTTGAAATGGGGCGGGGGGGAGATGTGTCGGTCTAGTTAAAATGTCTTTAAATAGCTTGCTCAGAACGAAGGTAATGTTGGGTTTAAACAAACACTATTTACTCGGAAATTGACAGAGAAATGACCCGTACATTCTGCAGTGCTAAACACTAATGGGGTATTTTCATCTAAGCTCAAAGTGAGACAGTGGCGATTTACCATTTATGCTTCATGTACTTGATTCAAATACCACTTTTTCTTAATTAAAAAAAAAAACCTATATCGGTATTTACGCACTATTGCAACCATGCCAAGATTCTGGGATAACGCGCAAAATTGGCAACCTATCTAAGTTGCTTAAGACAACCATGAGCTTTACTTTCGATTTATTTGCTACTTGCTTCCCGTCTTTTCTTCGAATAAGATTTCGTTGATTTATTGAAAGAAAACAGTGTTTGACAATTAATATTTATGATAAAAAATGAGATACAATGCACATTAAAGTTAATAAAGGATAATTAAACGAATAATTGAGTCATAGAAAGCTGCTTCTTTTGAGCAGACACAATGTTCTGCCAAATAACGACTACGTTATTTTTACGTACTGTTGCCTCATTAAAATGTTATGGGAATTTTTTCGTCATTTGTGTGTTATGGGAATTTCGTTTTGTGTTTCCTCATTTGCAAAAAAAAAAAAAATTAAATAAAGAATGTAGATTTTGAGTCCCCCCCCCCTTTATTTATTTATTAGAGTTAGTGAATATATTTTCAGGTGCAATAGATTTTCCATTTTTAAAGGTAAAATGTTTTATATAGTAAGTTATTTTTCAATTACATATTTAGCCCAGATTTTCAGAGAGAAAAAGAAAATTCTGACAAGCTCAAATTAATTTTAAATCAAACAATAAATTTTAAATTATTTATTGGCTACTGTAGTAGATGTTCAACAAATTTTAGTTGTTTTGAAAAACTGTAAGTTGACTTTTAAAATAATAGATGAGTACTACAAAAGTGCAGAATCAGTAAAAGATGTATTGGCGCGTCCATATGCAATCTCACCAATATGGATGTGATAGTACGTAAGTTCCAATATTTCCTCTGTACATAGTACCTCAAAACGTTGTATTTAAGTGAAATAAGAGACAAAGAACTGTTGGTAATAACTCAGTTTCCTCAAAAAATTCAGATATGATTTTTGTGCTTAGCTCTGGAGCATTGTGAAGTACACTTCAAAAGCAAGTTTTCTTGTTTTAGGTGCTGTTCTCATAAACAAGATGAAAATTTTTTAAAGTTACATATGACAGTTACCACTGCATCATTGTTTAAAGAAGTTTAAAAAATGCTAAAAACTTCGATTTGTAAAAGCGACTGATGTTAAAAATAATTAAAAAGGTTTTATTTCAAAAATAAAAAACGTTTTTCTTGCCCATTAAAAAGGTAGAAAATATGATCACAGCGCTACTACTGAATTTAGGTCGCAATTTTCGGAACTAATCGCCATGTTTAATTTTATTTTAATACTTCTGAAACTCACCAAATCATGATAAAAGTGGTAGAATATTGCATTGTCATCTGGTTCTGAGCTATATGTAATGTTTAAGAACAATAGCTTATCGGGAAATGGTCGAAAATTCGATTGCAAAATTCCGATAGGAAAAGAAAAAACCTACTGTCTGATATTCTTAGCAGAGATTTTGCTGGCATGCGTTTGGTTCCATTTCATCGAAATTGGGGTTGCAGGATGAATGAACATTTGGGAATGTTTAGTTTTTATGAAGGAAAATAAACTCGTTGATCTTTTTTTCTTTTCTCTTTTGTGTTAAAAATTTAAATTGAAAATAGATTTATCATCATTGTGGGAAAAGCAAAAAATGAGAGAGTAAAATGAAATTTTGAAAAGTGTCCACCTGAGCGTATTACCCCTTTTGTCGGAGGGAATCTTCCAGACGGATAGTCTCGACTTTCGTAAACGAACAGTAACTAGAAATACAAATGAACAAATGAAAATTGTAGTTTTCAAACTATAGTCCTCTTTCACTTTTTATAGCGGTAAGGATTCTGAGCGTATAAATAACATAACCTAAAATAAAACTAATTAAAAGATTAGTAGGAACAGTCTTAGCAAAGAAGAATTTCACAAACAAAGAATAAAAATAACATATTAATATATGCATGCTTTTATAATCTCCTTTTCTTTAGAAATGTCTACACGAGTCTTAATACATAAATTAATTTTAATTAACTTGTGAGCAGGATACATCTTCTTTTGCATCATTCTCCGAAGTATAGTCTCAAATAATCTGCTGTTTGATTCATCTTTCTTATCTTGTGAGGAGGGAGGCTCTTAATGAAATTGCTTTCATGGAATTTTCTGTATTTAATAACTGGCGCACCTCCAAAGCGTTGCGGATATAACACTTTTCTTCCCATGCGTAGTTCCGGGATGTTATCAAAGGCCGGTCCAAGTACCCAATCCGCTGTCTGGAAGGAAATATACCTTGAGATGGTGTGTGTCGAGTCAAAATTTTCCTTTTGTTCCTTGGTCAAAATGTACCTCTCAGGCATATTTACTCGACAGAAAATTTTAACATTCATCAGACAATTTATCGACTTAATGCACCCAATTGATCACTGAAATTTCAGGTAAATAACCTATCGATTAGGCATATTTTAAGTTTAAAGACAGTAGATATATTTCTTTGGTATTGTGTGCTTTTCTGTAATTGTATGCACTAGAATTTGTGTTACATGAACTGATAAGTGAATCCTTAAGTGTGAAAATGATCTGATAATTGCATTGTAAAAATCTCTAACCACAAGATTTTTTTCATAATCAAGCACAAAAAATTCCTTGATTGTAAAATTTATAGGCTAGAATAACGCACTTGATATTTGTTTTGGTATTTCTTGCAAATTTTATGCCCTAGTTTGCTTGATCAAAAATACAATTTTTTAAAAATATATTTTTTTTTAAAATTTAGTGTTCTAGGATAAAAAGAGTTTCAATAGTTGTCCATAGAAGCGCAAGTTTATTACTACACATACATTGACGGAGAGAGGTTAAGTGATTTTTTGGCACGATTGGCGATACATTTTGTTTTGTACTTTTCAGCAAACATGCTAGATTCCGTGGTAGACATGCCAGCAAATGCTGTTTAGGGGTTGTTGACGGCAAATGGAAAATTGCGGAGTTGCCATACTTTCAGATTTATGACTAATCGCCACAAAGAACCGAGAACTTTCTAAACCTTACGCAGATGCAAACAATAGTTCAGTTTTTATAAATGAATCTAACTATGTATTTATTTGTTTCATTGCTAAACAATTGCACATATTTTCGAATAATAAAGAAAATAGAACATACACGAAGAAGTACAAAATTCAACTTTAAAAACAAATCCTTTTCATTTTACGATATGAAGAATAGCTACAGAGAATAGTTAAGCGACATCGGCTATTGGGAATAATTTAGAAATCGCTCTGATCGCCTAATTTTTTGCGATAATCAGGTCACCTCATCTTGGGCAATTTCTAGGTTTCTCCGTTTTAGGCCCACTTAAACTTTTCGGTTTTTCCGTTATGTATTTTTTTGTTTAGATCGCCAAGGCAAGATTAGAAAAAAAACAAAAAGCGCCTAAGTTTTTGGCACCAATCTAAAAGATAATTCTTAATTTTCCCAATTTCCGAAGCCTCACGCCAAGTTCAAACATTTGATAAGGTTGGCGACAAATTAGCTAAGTTTGGTGAACTATCGTGAAAACTTGAGTTTCTCACAGTTCAGGAAACTAAAAGTTAGACACAAAAAATGAAAAATGGGCATACTTCACTTTCTTTTACAAAGCGAGATGAGCTGCTTCCAAACACTACTTTTTTGTTATGCTTTGTTTTGCTTTCTTCACGATTTTCGTTGCTCACAGTGTGACCAGATTTATTTTCAACACTTTCCATTTTAATTTCGATCGACGAGAAGTATAATTTTAATGAAAATAAACAATATTAATCAAACTGTTGTACTCAATAAATATGACTCTAAGATAAATATTGACATCTTTCATAGCTGTGCTTAAATAATTACGAAATTAAAATCTTTAATCTATTAAATTTTGAATTCAAAGAAAGTTTGTCGTGTGACTTTTATTGAAACTCATATTTAAGTATAGAGCAATCGTAAACCAAGAGGCTTAACTCTAACTCTAGTTTCAGGCGTTTCACTAGCGGCACTATCAGTTTTAAAACAACCTTAATTACAAGATGCCTAAACATAAATTTAACTTGCTTAATTGAAATCACTCTAAGGTTTCTTGACTTCTAGTTTTTAGCAATAGACATAAAAATACTGCATAAATATTTTAAAAAATCGTTCTATAAGTTGTTTTTCACAGTTCCCAGATGTAATATTAACCCTTTAACTACGGGAATATATTCACAAATCTGTTCGTCTGAACGCCAAAAAAAAAAAAAGTATCCAAAAATTGCATAAATGGCGATACATCTATTTCTTATGTATATGTCATGAGTTTCTTACATGGAAAAGGCAAAACTGGAGAGTTCCAATCAACATTAATCGTAAACGTCCCATTTTCAACCTATGGCGATTTTTTGAGAAAAAAACTCTTTCGCCCCAGTAAATTTTGTTATTGGCTTGGTTTTGTTATATTTGGTTTGGTTATATTTTGTTTTGTTATAGTTTGTTTGGCTAATGTTAATTGGAAATATTTTGTTCAAAATCAAAATCCTATGGGATGTAGGTTTTTTTGCTTGCAAATCGGCGGCACGCTGTATCAAAAGGGAATGGTCAATACCCCCTTCTGCACCTCTAATTTTGCTATTTTCAATTGAATAAATTATTACTTATAATGTAAAGAACGAATACATTTCCATTTATTCAACTTTTTATTCTAAAACCTACATTTTCAGCAAAAATTCATCAAATCGCTTATTGACGTTACCCGTACCACAGAAAAGTTTCGCGAAATCGTCTATTGACGTTACCCGTAGTTCAAGGGTTAAAAGCAGAGGGACAGAGAAATGTTTTACCATAAAGAAATAGTGTTAAATGGCTTTCATGTAGAACATTATTTGCATAAAATCTTTATATATATCATTATTTCCTGCAGTTGTGTGTGTGGTGGGGAAATATCTTACATATGTTTATCGCGTTATGCGGGATATACTCGTACATTATAAGGTCAATTCATGCAAGTTCAAGCATAGCTCTGTTTCTTAAATCAACACTGAGTAGCAGTGTAGCTATCGCGTTGTATAATTACTAGGCGCAATGGAGGCAATTCAAGCAACGTCATTGGTCACGTGGCACCGATGAAAGCAATGTAAACAAAGGAAGCCGTAGCATCGCTTTACATCGAGTTCGACCAATCAAATTAAAAACTAGGACTAAATAACGTTCTTCTACATTACGTAAAATTAGCACTAAATACCACACTATAACTATTGCAATAATTAATAAATTCCTTTTACAATGATTAAATTAAATGTAAATACTGGGTTATAATCAGAAAAAGCTGTGAACATAGTCTAATTAATTTAAAGATAACTAATTTTGCCTAGTGAACTTCCCGTAAACTCAATTGAAAATCTTGGTAAACAAAGAGCGAATATCACGTGACAACGATGATTGCTCATGAGTCCATCCTAACGGTGAATTGCCTCCATTCTTCAGTCGTGTTATGCGAATTAATATTTCACGGGAGCGCGTTGTATGAGATTCCACCCAGGGCTTGAAAATTATACTGTCGGACATGCCCAGGGCATGTAAAAATTCCGATCGAGCATGAATTTTCTACCCTTACATGCCCAGCAGGACAAGTAATTTTTTGATCAAATTTTTCTTTCCAAAACTTTATTATTTCGTATTTTATTGAAAAATCACCGCATCCTTACCGGAGCTCAAAATTGACATGTTGACGGACATGCATGTCAGCAAAAAATTGGTAATACAGTTTAAATTTTGACTTGTAACGACTGATTATGTAATATTAATTTGTAAGGTAATTTTTTAAAGATTTAGATTTACGTTAAGATAATTCTTGATTCAAATATGAAGGTGCTAATTTATTTTTTTGTCTGATTAATGCTATGTGACAAATTCAAAAGTTTTTATTAATATGCAATGAAACAGCTTCTGGGCATGTAAAAATTTTGTTCGGGCATGTTTTTTTTAGACAAACATGTCAGGCAGGGCATGCAAAATTTCTAAAATGTTTCGAGCCCTGGACTGCACAGTGTATTCTTAATAACTTAGTTTTAACGTCTTCAGATTTTAGTTAAGTTCTGTGCCAGAACTTAAATGTGTTGTAAAAATGTTCTTTGTTCAACTCAATACCTAAAGTGTGAGTGGGATGTACATTCTATATTTCATTCTTATATTTTATGAGTTTCACGTTACTATCGTGATTGTTTTTGATCTTATCTTAAAGCCCATATCATCTCAGAGCTGTCATAAAAATCTTTCTGAAAATTTAAAGAATCTCAAATTCGAAAAGGTATCGGACGGATGTGGAAAATATGTTGAATAAAAATTTCCCCAGATGCAACGCTACTGTCTCCTTTATGGTTCTTCATTTTGCTTTCAAACTTCATATTAAATTTAAGATTTCTTTAGGATCGATTGAAGTTTACTGTTTGCGTGTATGTGAAATACTGAAAATGACATTCACGCTCAGTTTCCTGGTGCTTTTTGTCGTTGATGAACGTAATTCTATTTGGAAAACTGTCGGGCCTTAGTTTTTTCATATTATTTAAGAAGTTGGAGGAACGGTGGGAGGAAGTAAATAAACTAAGTGACATGATTCCACTAAAGATTACCTCGACTTTTCAAAAAAAAGAAAAAAAATCTTGTTTTAGTTCATCTCTTGTTTCATTCTTGCAAACTAGAATCAAGTAAAATATCACAAGTAAAATCAATGAGAAACAATAGATTTATCGAATTATTAGTTGTTAGCTGTAGTTAGGGTTGTCAAATTCAAAAACTGCAAAAACGGGAGGCATCAGGAGGCATTGGATACCCGGTATCCGACCGATTCGTAACTATCCAGAACCCAATCCAGCATTGCACGGGAGATCAGGTTATCCGGTATGTTAATTTTCATTTTCAAAATTTAATTAGCATAATTTTGAGAATATATATGCAAATTGAAAATTTATTACGAATTTGAACGCTATGGGATGTTTAAAAACTGCGTAGAATTTAGTTTTCAAATATCAGTGGCAGATATCAGATACGAACCCATCACATAAGCGATACTGGATACCTGATATCCAGTAAAATCAATGTCCTGCCAATAATGCGAGAATTGTGCAGTCCCGTATTGATGTTTCTCGGAAAGCGGGACAATTTCTCAAAATACGGAATCTTCCCGTAAAATCCGGGACATTTGGCATACCTAACTGTAATATTTTGCTTAGTGGTTGAATTTTTACTTTCTTTTTTGTATTCGAGGTACAGTTGAACTCTGTTTTAACGGCTATTAATAATATTTCGACGCCAATCACTTCAAAGAAAGGGTGCATAATGGAACCTTTATCGCTTCAAATGTGACTGGTATGTCTCAAAAGGCAGCGGAAACATAAATTGGTACACATATATTCCCCCAATAAGCAATGGTGCTGATTATATTTTAAGCTTTCATCTATCAAAAAGGAGGGTTGTCTCCTTTATAGTTTTAATGTTTTAAGAAAAGTTCGCATTAAATATTAGTAATTAACACAGCATAGTGAAGTTTACAACTTAACGCTGGATCCAATGAATTTTTATGGACTGACAGAGATGGGTTTTCTAATAGAATTAGAGTGACGTAGCTTGAGTTAAATTTCGGATGCATTGAATACATTAGTTAACAATATGAAAACCTACTTCCAACACATTTTGTAATAATTAGCCTCAACAAGAACAATTAGCATCACATTAACACGCTTGATATTCGCTTGATCATAGTTGTTTGTTCTACTTGTTAAAAGTTTTCCACAATTGCCGCAATTTGTTGCTTTCCTACAAAATACAGCACCTTTTTCTGTCTTCCACTTGTGGAGAGACAAATCTTCCACTAAATTTTGGTTGACGCTTAGTATCGGTAAAAAGTAAAGAAAGTTGATAACTAAAAGTGGAAGATTTGTTGCTGCGCTCTTTGCCCTAGCAACTTGTAGGAAACTAGTGAAGAACTGTTTCCCCTACACGCGCCCCGGACGTGACGAGGTGCCAATTCTATGGAACAAATTTTCCACTTGTTGCTCTAAATTTGAGAAGAGCAACGTTTAGTTTTCTTCAAAAAATATTCCACTTGTTACTCTATAATTTGAGAAGAATAATTTGACGGAAAATAACGGAAAAAGTACCGGAAGCAAGTTGCTGGAAACATTCCGTTTCTGATAATATTTTCCCGAGACTTGACAGAAGTTCCATTTCTTTTTTCTCCTTTGATCCTTTTAAATACAGTAAACGCGAAACGGAAAAGTTCCGTTCTCGTATTTTCAGGATCGTGAGGTACGTAATATTTCCGTTTTTGGAAGGAAATTCCGTGTTTTGGAGCACTACGGAAATCTTCCGTTAAAATCAGTCAAAATACAAACTGAAAATTCAGGTTTCTTTTAACAGTGTAGCAATATGAACAAAAATTAATTATATCTACTTTTCTTTATTACTTATCAATTAATCATTATGAATCATTACTTATCAATTATTAGAATAAAATGTAATTTTCGAGAGATTTTAGCTATTTATGATCAATTAATTTATAAAATAACGTTGAAAATGATATTTTTCACTTTAACGGTTATTTGATAGAATAACTTGGTAAAGTATGAATTTTTTCAATTATTATATAGTACTTTAACTGACTTGTCTAGTAATTTCATGGAATACCTAATTATTCTATTAATAACTAAATTATACACTTTAACGGTAACATATACACTTTATGGGTGCTAGTTTGCTTACAGGTAAAAATGCTGCAAAGCTTTTAGTTTATTTTCCAGCCGAAAAAAAAAAAAAAGAAAAAAGTTATTGAAGTGCAGGTTTTATTATTAAAATGCCTCCAGCCTTGTTATTGCACATTAAAACAATGCCACGACATTTTATTCTGTCTATTTTACGTAACAATATTACCTTCCTTACGATACTTAACTGCCTTCATCAAAATATTTTATATGAAGTAAATAAATGGCTATAGTTTTCATAAGAAAACCCCTCTGAAAAGATTATTACACAGATTCGAAAGATTATTATTCTTATGAAAATAAAATTAGAGTAGAAATGATTTATTAAATAAATTCAAAAATGCACTGAATATCGTAAAACGCATTTCCGTAGTTGGTTAAAACATGAAGAAAGGAATGAAAGGTTGCAAAATAAACCAAAATATAAAGGCTTCTAGGATTGAATCCAATCCTTCAGAACCTAAGTACTTTGTCGAAGACTTTTGCAAAACTTAACAACTTCCTCTCAAGATAATCCCTACTTCTTAAGCTTTTGAAGGACGATATCCTCTTCAATGTGTTTCTAGGAAAACTTTAGTGATCCTAGTAGAAACCAACCGGTGTTAGCGAGGGGCACAATTTTAATCCATGCCATGCATTGTGTCAGACTTGTGGTTGGTGAAAAATTAAGCAACGAATCGAAGAACTTTTTGGAGGAAGACTTAGCGCTGGTGTGATAAGAAGAAGTCTTGTGTGCATTTTAGTTTGCACAAGTTGCTTATGGAAAGACTTAAGAGTTTTGTTAAGATTGCTTCTGTACAATGTAATTCCTCAAAATCTAAATCAAGATTTAATTTTCAATATTTTTTTTTTTTGCGAAATGTTCAGTTGAAAATATATTTGGTTCGGAATGATGCAGTTGCGATACGCATTAAGAAGTTCAGTGGTATGTTGTTCAAAAAATGGGGTAGATTTTTTGGCTACAAAGGATGGTGCTTAACACATTGTGTGCGGGACACGTACTATAGTACGTTTTCTGACGATTGATACTTGAGCGCGGGACACGTATAGTGTAACGGCATGGTTTCTTTGTATCGCTTTTAGAGAAAGAAGTAGTAGACTGGTAACACATGCGGTAAACACAGTTTTTGCTATTCTTTGTACAAAATGAAATGGAACAGATCATGGCAAAACACCTTTGCAGTGATGTACAAAATCACAGCAGACGGCCCTTAGCGCTAATTAGTTTTATGATTGCTATCTTCATTTTTTATAATGTAAGAATGATTGTAAATAATATAATTCGAAAAAAAAATTATATATTTCTATTTGATATTTCATATTTACGATACCATCATAAATTTATCCACTAAAAATCTTATTTTTTTTCTTACAACAATCATAATATTATATATTTCAATATAAAATACGAAAAGTTTAGGTTAAAAAATTTTCGATTTATTGAGATTTAACTGAATAACTAAATTAAATTTGCGCGCAAAACACCCAAGCCCGACACAATTCCGCCGCGAAATGAACCCGCACACATTGTGTTAATTTTATTATATGTTAGGCCAATTTGCGTGTGTTACACGAAATATAGTAAAATTAAGCACCACCTTTCGTAGTAAGCAACAATTCGCAGTAGCGCATTGTTTTTAGTGCAACATGCAGCTATTTTTTTTACTGTATAGCTATGACCATAAGGTTGTCTGTATTTGTGGATGTACAGTAAGGGTGAAATGAAAACACTTCATCTATTTTCGATGTTTGGTAGTGCGCAAAAGTTGGATTTGGTGGTACAAAGTTCGCAATTTGAAGTTTGTAGGACATTTTCTTAACTGTAAAAAAAATCTCCTGAAAATAACGGAAAAAGTACGGCAGCGGAGTTGATGGAAATATTCCGTTTCTGATAGTATTTTCCCGAGATTTGATAAAAGTTCCATTTCTTTTTTCTCCGTTAATCCAAAATAGGTTGTGAAAATACAGCAACCGTAAAAGGAAATGTTCCGTTTTCGTATTTTCAGGACGTGATATTTCCGTTTTTGGAAGGAAAAACCCTGTATTGAAGCACTACGGAAATCTTACGTTAAAATCAGTCAAAAACTCTGAAGATTCAGTTCTTCTTTAAGTGTTGGTTTGGCGCAAATGCGTAGGAATTTCCGCCGATTGATATTCTTTAACATTTTAATTTCTTCAAAACTTAAAAAATTTGTACATTTCTCCCGTTATTTTCCAGGACGGGTACACCACTTACGTGCTATTTACAAAAAAGTATATTTTGCATTTGTTACGAACGTTAAGGATGCATTTACACCAAGTGCAATAAGCAAGGGCAACGAAACTTTCCGCTTGTATCATTGGTTCTTCTGAATGTAATAACCAATCCTAACATTGTCTGATTGCCAGTTTTATTTCGTCATTAAAAGTGATTTGTTGATTGAAACTTTGTCACTTATTCCTGAGTAAAAAATCTCCTGAAAATAACGGAAAAAGTACGGCAGCAGAGTTGCTGGAAACATTCAGTTTCTGATAATATTTTCCCGTGACAGAAGTTCCATTTCTTTTTTCTCCGTTGATCCTTTTAAATACAGGTGAAACGGGTACTGTAACACGGGAAAGTTCCGTTCTTGATCTTTCAGGAACGTGATATTTCCGTTTTTGAAAGGAAAAACCATGTTTTGAAGCACTACGAAAATTTTCCGTTAAAATCAGTCAAAAAACAATCGGGAAAGATCAGGTATTTTTTAACAGTGTAGTTTTATAACCATAGTAACAATCTGTTACGACAGACAAAAAAAAGTCTCCGATGCCGCTGGTGTGAACGCACCTTAAAAATGAAAACGGGAAATATAGTAATAAAAAGACTCTAAAATTTTTATTGCAACAACTTTACGAGTACAACTTTTATCTTCAGTTACATAATTCGTAATTATACAGTAATATTCGATGTAAAACATTATTACATCACATATCATTTATAATTCTTCGAAACTTCAACCGCATTGGGTTAATAGAGACAGCTAAAAACTTCACCAACAAACAGACCAGGTCAATTAACGTTGTGAAACTTTTCAAGGACTACCCCTTGTCTTAACATGGTTTGTAACATTAAGAATCAGCAGATAACAATTACGATTTAGATAAAAATGAAAAATATCATTTATACAAAAAGAAAAAATAACGAAAGTTACGGGATGCATCAGTTTGTAAGCAGGTTGCAACTTCAACTGTCTCAAAACTGCAAAATTATCGTGCAATTCTTTTTGGCTTATTTTGGAAAATATATTGCTCTTTATACGCTATTTTCAAATTGTATGTTGAACGAAATTTGATAAAATTCTAAATTAAATTAAACAATTTTTCTAAAGATGAAGAAAATATAGTAGTAGTTAAAGTTCCTGATACGTAATAGTAAATAGATAAAATAAAAAATATATTTGCTAAAGTTTCAATGATGCTAATGCAGTCTCAGTAATTTCACTGCATTACAATTAAAACAATAAATATATTTAGTTAATAATACAAATAATTAGATGCCGTAAATATGAAAATAAAATAAACATATTTTTCTTGTAATCAACTGTAACAAGTTATTTTAAGAGTGAAGTATTACTCATTTATGAAAACTGTGTCATCAAATAATAATAACAAAAATCAAAAAAAAAAAAAAAAAACTTTTGCTGGAATTTTTTTTATTCAAAATTTTTAAATCCATCTAAACACTGTCCACGTATTACAACATGAGGCGCAATCTTCAGTAAACTGTTAAATACTATTTAAGTAACATTAAGCTATTTTCATAATACATACAACAGTCTAATCAATAGGGTTTTTTTAATCATCGCTTGAAACTGATAAAATATTTACTGTTTATAAAAAAAAAAAATACAGTTCAAAACTTTGCATTGATATGGCTTACTTAATCACACTTCAGTAAGAGTGTGTGACATTTAAAAGGTTTTGGTAAAATCTTAAATTATTTTCACCCTCTCATATATATTTGGCGATTTCTGCTCTAAACTTTCAAATATTTGGCAGCACTTTGTCTTCGTTATTAAATTCATAGTGCAAGAAAATGTTTTTACACGGTTTTATTTAACAGGCTTTGTCACGGAAGTTAGTTGCGCGGTTTTCGATTACTTTTACTGAATAAATTATCTTCAAACTTTGCACACAAGCTTATCTTCGATGACAACACAATATTCCATCCATTTTATAATTTATTATAACGTTAATTAGGAAAGAAAATTAATAATTTTGGCTCTGAGGAAATTATCAGAATTATTATTTGTCGAATGGCAACGGTAGCTTTGTTTGGAATACTTTGGATAATGCAACGATGTTTTGAATTTGAAAATACTCAAATCCTTGTGAAAAAAGAAACAGCGACGCAGCGGAAGAGGCGCCTGGATAAATAAAACCGTGTAACTTAAAACATTTTTGGAGATTTAATAATTATTAATGTTTACAATGAATAAAATCGATAGCAATAAAATGCTCATTATTTTTAAAAACATTAGTATATAATTAATGAAAAGTCATACTTTTCATTCGAAATATGTATTTTATGATATGCTCATATTTCTGTAACATAGTAAATGAAAAATACAATAAATACAGACGTGTTTTTTGAATAAAATTCCAAATCGGAACTTTTCCTTATGCAGTGATGAAAATTTTCATTTTTTTCTTTCGTTGTGCAATTTTTAACATTGTATCCTGTACTGTATACTTAACTACCTTATACTACACAGTCACTACTTCAATACTGAACTTTTGGCACCATTATTAAGACAAACAAAAAATAATTATTTTTACTGATATGTCACCGATTATTGTGTTCCATCAGATTTAACTTCCAATCAATAAAAATTCGTTGATGAATAAATTTACAGGTTTAAAAAAATATTCTACTTCAGTATGTTACATGGATAAATTCACTAATTTTAGTTAAAATTATTTATTCTTGAGACCAGAAATTGAAATACGATGTTTGTCCGTACAGCGTACGGACATTGAAATTTCCGCTGTCTTCTTTTGAGTTGCCCGTATTTTTAATAGATTGAAAGAGAGTCATTCAGGGGCATTTGTGTTTCTAAGTTATAAAATAAAAAAATACTTAAATTCATTATTTATGAAATTTTTAAAAAACTCTTTCATTTTCCTTTTGTACCAAGTTAGGACTTTAACTAATGCAATAAAAAATATGCTCTTTTGAGGAACATTTATGGTAAAAAAACCTTTGAAGCACGAGTTTTTTTTTCGGAAAAACTGCCAAAAAATGATCGAGTTTTTTTTTGGACAGAAAATAAATATGAAGGTGGTAGTATAAATTGTTTTTGGCAATTTCAGTTGTAGGGGTGACTAGAGAGTGGAGCGTGGGATAAAAGTTATATAAAGGAATATTATACAAAACAGTGTAAACGAATCTCAGACGGGCATTAGAAACAAAATTACGCGAGACACAAGATCGCCCGTGTGACACACGGGCATATGCAAATTTGCCGGTACCTTTCGCCCGTGTCAGAAACGGGCAAATGCGTTCAGGGGTTAAATGCCGGAATTTTTACCTTTGAAGCTTTTCTCACTGTTAAGACTTAAGTTGAGAATAGATTTGATAGTATGTTAGGTTTTGATATGATATTTTGGGTAAAGACAATTAGATATGGTAAAATATGATACGTTGGATTGATATGCAAATAAATAATTTTATTATACGCATGTTTTGGTTTAAATTTGATCGCAAAAAGATTTAGTTATTAATGATATTTGGCTTTAATACTTTTTATACCGAAATATTTATTAATTTCAACTGATATGTGTTCCTTGATTGAACATACACTTCAACGTTCAAGTACATTAAAATTTTAGTATGTTTTAATAAGTAAAAATATTGGGTAAAAATCCGATGTGGTGAAGTGCATTCATACTTTGCATTAATAGAAAGGAATACATTTTTACGTATATATGGGGTAAAATTTGAGTAAAAATAGAAAAAAGGACTCTTCTTTAATCATAGTTTTACGTTTTAAGTGTTCCGACAGAATGCAAAGAGCTGTAGGGAAAAAGGCCTTTAAAAAATATTTAACTTTTCAAGCTATTGTTATCTGAAAGAAAATAGAACCATTTATTCTCCATAAAACCCTGGAGAAAAATCGTACATTAGTAATTAATATTAAGTTAGCTAATGTAAAATTCTTATTTTATACTGGACTCTTTCCGCGCTTTCCCGCTATTATCTCAATTTTAAAATCAGCAAGTTAGTTCAAATAGATTTCTAGAATAACTGGCATAATTTAAAAAAAAATAACTCCAGTTGGTCTACAACGTCTAATTCTTCACTTGTTAAAAATAATGCAGCGATAAGTTCATTTATACAAAGAAAACAATCCTTTACTATAAAATAATACTTGTTCTTTACGGGATTTTCAAAATTGGAAGGCATTGCACATGATTAAAATAATGATATGCTTTCAGAACTAATACACATGTATGCAATAAATTTCGTAATTTGTACTTTACAGTGTTGTATCTTGTAATTTGTTTACCTCCTGCTTCTTATCAGAAAACACGCCAATAGTATGATCGTAGAAATCAGTTAAATCATGTTGATTCGATGAGTCCAGAGACATAGTCAAGCATGTTTTTTGACTCATAAACAATGCTTCCTCGTTTGCCCGTTTTCGAGATATTAATTAACTTAAAACATTTTTACACGGGTTATTTGAACGTAATTTTAACTTATATTATAATTGAGCAAGCGCCGTTATCAACCTTAAGTACCGATATTTAGTTATAGAAAGAGCAAGTATTAGTTGCAATAAATGGAGAAATTACAACACAACTTTGCGTTTAAAATTAATACAGGGCTTTTTTTGTCACCATTGCTAGTTCAGAACAATAGCCATTTGTACATAAAGAAACACTATTTACCACGCGAGACGTCGGAACGATTCAAGAATGTGAGTAGTAATCCGTTCGTCTCTTCAGAGCAGGAACACAAGACGAACAATTCGTTGGATTCGAATTGGACGCGGTAAAATAAGAAAACAGAATGGGCGAGTGGATAATTATCGCTCTTCTGGATTGCGCTACGAAGACATTTGCACTGAATCGCCTTAGCACCAGTAGTTGGTACGCTTGGAAGCTGCATAATTCAACAGTTCCCTATTCATTCGACGTCCTCCTGGCGCAGTGGTTAGAGTATTAAGAACCCGTTTGTGTTGTCCGTGTTCTGACCCCAGTGAGGAACCTTCAGTTTTTATTTTTTTTCCTGGTAGTCTCAAAAATGAGAGTGTAACCGGATCATTTTTGAGTAAAGGGGTACTGAAAAAATAACTCAGTTTTTCAAATCTAAGTTATTTTGACTAGGAGCTATTCCGAGAGCGGTGATGTTCTTGAAAATAAGCTATTTCATACGAATAATAAGAAGCGGTCTCGGATACGATAGTCTCGAAATACACCAAAATACTCTATGCTTGTAAGGCAATATCTCTGTTAATGCCATTTTTTAAATTTGTAGGCTTCTTTTAATTTTAACATTGCTGCATCTTAACATGATTTGTATTTTATTTATAAACATTAAAATCTGAATCAGAACCACTACTTTTATAGATTGTTCATATCCAAATTATCAAACTTTAAGAGGTATCTCGAAAAGGACAATCGGGGACGAATGATTTAAACGTCACGAAACACATTTCACTCAGTTCCTTCGACTGCTGGTTGTTTGAATTTATTCCATGTTATACTATGGCGTGAACTTTTTGTTAGAAGTATAATCATAAAATTGGTGTATCTAGTAACACTGAATGTACACGCCAAACCCTATTTATAATCTATTGTATAAATCTTCCATTTATATACATTTCGCATTTTTTCATTGTTAATATAATCTGCTTATTTTTTTTTTTGTACACAGATGTCATTTCTATTTGAAAGACATACATCAATCAAAAATAAACCAGTAGGAACTATTTATCTCATATTTTGAATAAAAAATCAAATGGCCAATGAGATTTGATGATTAAATTCATGTCGAAAAATATCTCTAGTTTCTTAGTAAAGAACTTTTGTCAGGTGATTCGCTGTCAATAGTACCTTGGCAACCTAAATTAGGCAATATAAATATGTTTTGTAGTTTTACAAATCTACCTATTTTGTTTTTTTGGATAAACAGAAACTAGAAACAGAAAGGAAAAACGGTATTACAAACAGGTGTATAGTTATTGCTATTTTCATTAAAATAGATAAATTCTTTGATTTGAAGATTAAAACTAAATTGCTATTTTTCAAATCAAATAAAATTACCGACAAAATGAGCTTTAAAATTAATAGAATTACCTATTTTATTGTTTCCGCTTCAAGTTGAAGGCTCTTTACAAGCTATTGAAAAAAAAGTACCTATACATAATCTTGTATTATTAATCTATAATTAAGGGTATTATTTAAATTAAAATAAATTTGATTTCTTTACAGTTTAAAATCAGCCTTTTCCTTTTTTATCAAATATTTTCTAAAATTATATTAAAATGAATCATTAAATAAAACTCTAGCTCTTCTAGCTGTATATTCCTTAAGGACGCAGTCAGTAAGCCCCTTTTATTTAACACCAACTCGCATATATCCTTTAAGTACTCCTGGTTGCAATAAAGTTCTTTTTAGAAGCACCAAAATATTTTAAATAATTGTTATCACGATAAGACAAACATTTACACATATAGACACGCACACAAACACACATAAATAAGTTCCTGGAAGCAGAGACATTGTATCATTGGGCGGCACATTCTTGAAGTTGACGCTCTCTGTGCAGCAAGTTACTTTTAACATCTATCCACACTCTTTTCTACAGTTGAAACTTTCGGGTGGGTGGCAGAGGCACACTCTTAGTTACGGCTGTCAGGATGGTTGGCAATATTTGAAGTAGCCGTCTGAAAGTTTTAGGGATTCACTGTCGATGATAACTGATGAGATGCAACCAATAAAGCCTTGATAATAAGCATCGGGGAAACCAGAGGGCACAGCAGAGGATCCACCTTTAAAAAAAAAGTTATATTAAATGCGCCACTCAATCCATAAGTAGAATCGTATAGGCATCTGCTCTAGCCATAAGTAGGATCGCAGCCATCTACTCTAACCATAAGTAGGATCGTATAACCAACGAACCATCTATTCTAGCCATAAGCAGGATCATTCTTTAGCGTGAAATCATGTTTTTTTTTTTTTGGCTATTGAAATTAATTAAAAGAATTTTAAAACTTAGGAAAGCCTAATCCGAAACAAATTGATTCAATTCTGGAAGTAGAACTTTAAACACCGGTAAAAATCCATTAGATAAGATACGTGGAATATTATCAACTAGTGCAGCGGTTCCCAAACTGTGGTACGCGTATCACTAGTGGTACGCGAAGCCTCTCGAGGTGGTACGCGTGCAGGCCGAAAAAAGAAGAGGTAGACTATTCTGAGTATTATTTGATAAGAAATTCCAAATTCGTGTCCTTCTTTTTCCAATACAATATTTATTAAAAAATATAAGTATACAAGGAAAAAAACTTCTACTGAATAATATATCACCTCGCTTGTTGCCATGCAGCAACAACCTTCTCATTAATTTCGTTTTTTCATTTTCTTTTCACATGTAATTTGTACTTACAAACTTATTTCTAATGCGTTTTAGAAGTACGTATTAAAAATATATTTTATCTATTTCATACATTTTATTTTATATATACAGCTTTATTTTAATAAACGCTTTTCCCTCCCTTAATTACCATAAAAAAGGTGTAATTTATATTACCCAGTCGATCTAGTATTTTATCTATGATCTATTAGTATTCTACTGCTATAATAAATTTATATTAGTACTTTTCTCCACCAGACCCCTACCTGTTAGCCGAGGCCTTAGGATTGCTTACGCACGGGGAGAGGTAGTGGGGTCTACGGATTTTACATGCACATATCCCCAAGTATACATGGTGGTCTTCAGTGGGTATCGAACGCGCGACCTTCCAGGCGGAAGTCCGACGTGCTAACCACTAGGCTACCACGGCCCATTTATATTAGTACTGGTACGCAAATGGTTTGCAAGAAAAATGGCGGTACGCGGAAAAAAAAAAAAAGATTGGGAACCGCTAAACTAGTGGTACCCGCACGGCCATGCCTGTGTTAAAAAGTGAAAAGACCAGTTGGTTCATCATTATATATATACATACACTGGTATTTTTTAAAAATATCCATACATTATGTTATTCGATTAAGTTGTATAACATTCCACAGAATTAAAAATTATCCGCCCACGGCAATCAACCAGCGATCCTACATATTTAGGCAACTTTATTTTTTTGTGATAAAAACACACAGTTGGAAAAAAAGGACGACATATGTGCTATTTCACTGGGGAAAAATAAATTAAAAAATAATTTTTAGAAAAAAATAGAACCGACTTAAAATTGCGCTAAAAAGTGAAAAATAAATTAATTCTTTAAAGAACACCAATGTGACTTTTAAACATAGTTTTAGAAGTCGGTGCAAAATTATGAGTCCAATTACCATTACACTATTACCATTCATGATTGAAAAAGATTTTATCTCTCCTAATTTTGCACCGACTTCTAAAACTATGTTTAAAAGTCCCATCGATGTTGTTTAAAGAATTAATTTATTTTTCCACTTTTTAGAGCAATTTTAAGTCGGTTCTATTTTTTTCTAAACATTATTTTATTTTATTCTTTTTAGTGTAATTATATTTTTATATATATACTTTATTAAAAAAACATATAAAAGAAAACTTCTTTGAGGGAATGGCACTAAAAACTAACCGTTTGTAAGGTAAATTCCGTTTTGAAATCGATTTTAAAGGGTTACAAGAGCAAACAAACTCTGATTTTATTTAATTTCTTCTTCAGAGAAGCCTTCCGTCTATTTCTTGTTATAATTGCTTTTAATATGACATCTTAATGGCACCAAACTCTTTTTTAATAATCAGTTTTAATAATAATAATTTAACTTTGTACAAGTAAACGTAATATAAATATAATTTCACGTTAATTTAAAGCACAAATGAGCATTAAAACGCAGACATATGTTTCGGGATTGCTTGGAATCATTTTTTCAATGCGACAGGGGCTTCTAGATGCAAAACATCCAAATGAAGTTCTGCAGCTAGAAGCTCCCTGTCGCATTGAAAAAGGGATTCCAAGCAATCCCGAAACATATGTCTGCGTTTTAATGCTCATTTGTGCTTTAAATTAACGTGAAATTATATTTCAATCAGTTTAAAGTTTATTAACAAGTTTCCCAACAAATGAAAAATCAAGCACAGCCTTTCCATTTAAAATAAAAAATACTTATTCTTCACCCGCAACGTTTTTTCTAAAAAACAAAGGTAGGAAAATGAATGTGCGATACTTGAGTTAGACGACCCTCTATCGATCCAAGAAAAAATTATTAAAATCGGTTCATTTAGTCAAAAGTTACGGATGAAAACCAAAAAAATGACGACATTTCTGCTCATAACTTTTTTCTAATCATCGAATATGGTCAAACGAAAGTACGGGAACTATGGGAAACCACCCTCGATCGATTGAAAAAAAAATATCATGGAAATAGGTTCATCCGGTGAGAAGTTATGAGTAAACAAAAAAAAAAAAAAAAAAAAAAAGACATACATACAGTATGAATGTATAACCTCCTTCCTTTGAGAAGTCGGTTAAAAACAGTTATAATAATTTGGAATAACAAATCGCTATAAAGGCAACAAATCTTTAAGAAATTCCAGGAGAGTACGGAGAACAGTCCTGTAAAAATACCTGTTCAAATTTAAAAAAAATAAAGTACCGACCGCTTCAGGAAATAAATTTTAAAACGTTTACAAAGAAAGAAGAATCCAGAGCCCCCCCCCTCCAAGAAAAAAGGAGGAAAAGATAAATTAATAAAATAATTTTTGGAAGAAAATAGAACCGACTTCAAACTATAAATTGCGCAAAAAAGTAAAAAATAATATTCTTTAAAAAACTTCGATACGACTTTCAAACATAATTTTTGAAGTCGGTGCAAAATTATGATAGTCTAATTATAATTACGCCATGCGTTATTTTACATTGAAACTGTTGCAAATTCTACGCCATTTATAGTTGCAAATCGTTCACAGTTACAAAAGGAATCATACATCAAAATCCATCATAATTTTGCACCGACTTCAAAAATTATGTTTAAAAGTCGTATCGAAGTTGTTTAAAGAATAATTTTATTTTTTACTTTTTTGCGCAATTTATAGTTTGAAGTCGGTTCTATTTTTTTCCAAAAATTATTTTATTTTATTCTTTTTAGTGTAAATACATTTTTATATAAATACTCTATTTTTAAAATGTATATATCAAGGAGGAAACATTCTTTGAGGGAATGACACTAAAAACTAACCGTTTGTATGATAAATTTCGTTTTGAAACCGATTTTAAAGGGTTGCTAGAGCAAGCAAAGTGATTGGATTTAATTTCTTCTTCAGAGAAGCCTTCAGTCTATTTCTTTTTATAATTGCTTTTAATATTACCTCTCAATGGCAACAAACTCTTTTTCAACAATGAGTTTCATTTTTATTATTATTAACAATTTTCCCAACAAAGAAAAATCAAGTCTAGCCTTTCCAATTAAAAAGAAAAAATATTTATTTTTCACCCATAACGTTTTTTCTAAAAAACAGATTTAGTGAAACTGATGTGCGATATTTGAGTTAGACGACCCTCTATTGATCAAAGAAAAAATCATCAAAATCGGTTCATTTAGTCAAAAGTTATAGATGGAAAAGCAAAAAAATTACCGCATTTCAGCCCATAACTTTTTTCTAATTATCGAATGTGGTCAAACCAAGGTATGGGACCTATGGGAAACCACCCTCGATCGATTAAAAAAAATTCATGAAAATCGGTTCATCCGGTAAGAAGTTATGAGTGGACAAAAAAAAAAAAAAAAACAAAACAAAACAAAACGACATACATACAATATGAATGTATAACCTCCTTCCTTTGTGAAGTCGGTTAAAAATCGGCTTCGCCTCAAAATGATAAAAACATTGTGAATAGAAATTTAACTAAGGAAATATGCACGAATACGAATTAGCAACGTTCCAAATAAAGTAGAACTAAAGCGCTTTATTAATTGTCTGGGGGAAAATGAAATAAATCAAAGTTAATTAACGTAAAAAAATAATTTCAAACTATAGCGAAAAACGCTTATAACTTCCTTTCTAGTTAATTGATGGGCTTCAAATTTTAGCACAACGAGCAAAACTCTTTCTGGGGACTGTTTTTTTTAGAATATAATCTTTCTTCAAAGTACAAATTAAGTCTATGGTAACTAAATAGTTAAAGCACTGAAAAAATTAATAGAAGATGTTTTTCCTACTAACCTATCCACAAAATGCCATCTGTGTTTAACTCTGTAGCTCCCGGTTCAGATGTTCTAGAAGTTGTCGAACTATCATCCACTGTGAGATGTGCTAATCTTTTGTTCCTGTAAAAATTAATTCTGTAAAAACTTAAATTTTTTAAAATTCAATATCACATTCTCTAATCAAAAGCAGCACATAATTGCAGAGAGATTGATCAAATCACTTCTCTTCGTTGCTACAGTTAGTGACGCAGAATAGAAGAGACATTATTCAACTAAAGTAAGTGCCCTTAAAAATTTCTATTTTTGGTTTTAACTAAAGTGTTCATTCAGTAACACAAAAGTTAAAAATGATTCATTTTTGATACGTTTTAAATTTTTTTATGTGTCTGTCCAAAAAAAAAAAAAAAATGCGTAGACAGCATAATTTATTTTAGAATTGGAAGTTTAACTCATTTATGTATACAGGAAAAGTTCATTTATCCTATTTTCATAGAAATGAGCAATTGAGCAATCTTAATAAAATTTTGATACGTAATTGAGTTAACAAACTTCATGTGCTAAAAAATATTATACTGTCTCTCTATTTTTCATAGACAGACACATAAACAATTTAAATTGTACCAAAAATTGAATCATTTTTAACTTCGGTCTTACTGAACACCAAAAGAACGCCAACATGGCAGCAACTAAACAACAAAATTTTTAGTGTAGAAGTGCAATTAATAAGAAAAATTTGAAAGTTTTTAACCTCTTCATTCCAAGTGCACCCAATTGGGTACATTTTAAAATACTGTTTATTAACTACTGTTTGTGAAATTTGAAAGCTAAAACACCCAATTGTTTTTGAAATTAATCAACAGATAGTTTACTTTGTTTTAAACATGGAAATTGGGCATTAATTATTATTTAAACTAATTATTAAAATATTTTTTTTAGGTATTGTTTTGTAATCATTCTTTAAATCAGAGAACCAAAAAAATTGCGTCAAAATTGTTTGTTCTTAGTTCTGGGGTCTGAAGAGGTTAAGATACAGACCTCTTGGCAACTGTACCTGTCTGTGTTCACTGCTGCGAACAATCATTCAGTGTGGTTTCTACCAAGATTTTCTGAATATCTCGGAAAGAAAATCCAAATTTTCGTAGCCCTAATTACAAGACCTCGTTCAAACTGAAGGTTCATGAGCGTAGCTTTGTGCATTAATAGCAAACCTGATTCTCACCTTCATAATAGACACCAGCAGCGAGCCTCGATACAGCGAAATTGGAATATATGTTATATTTATACGTGCAAATAAGCAAACCAAATTTGATTTATTTAACACAACTCGTTTTTGGTTGTGGGATTTTTTTCCATCAGTACATTTGTAAAAACTGCAAAAAACAGCACCACAGTTCTTACTAACTTAAATTTTGGCCGTATTAATTAAATTTTACTCCACACAGAACCAGGCCCCATACCTACACACTTTATTCATACATTGAATAAATAACAGGAGAGCAATTTTCATTTGGATTTAATTTTGTTATCACTGTTGTTATTATTCTTATTGTTATTAGTATTCTTAATGTTATTATTTTGCTATTATTTTTTCTTTAATTTTGATAACTTTTTTAAAAGTTTACTTCTGAAAAGAAAAACCATTTACTTTCTGACTGGATTGCATTTCGTCTTGTTAATTTTCCAATAGTTATCTATCTTGATTTTGACAATAAAGAAAATAATGAATGGTAACGTTCTTTAATTGTTTTATTTATTTTAACATAAGGTGCATAAATGCACATTTATAATTTAAAAACGAAACAAGTAAGCAATTTGCAAAATCTAACGTACAAAAGTATCTGTGAAATTTTGATTTCAAAATCAAAGCTTTCCGTTGAAAGAATATTCTAATTAAACTTTCTCTGTGATCAGAATGAAAAGAACATATAGTTTATGTTAATAATTCAGATTTGTGTATGCATTAATTGAAATATAAGCTATTAGCATTTATATACGTAACGATACAATGTAATAATGAATAAAATCAATTTACATAAATGTAAATGAAAATCATTAAAATGTTTTACTTAATTTCTGTAATTTGGAATGTCGACAATTAACCTAGTATAATTAAGGAAATATATAATAAATGTATGCCGAAAAGCAAAAGGATAAAATATAAAAAAGGTCTTTAACTGTTATTGCTTTTACAATAAACAGAAAACTGGGTAGATTTTTACCCTCCAATTATATTTTCTTCCTTAAACGAGAAACCATTATAGATTTTAATTAGAAGATGTTTTCCTTTGCATTATTCGATAAGTGCTTTCATTAGTTTAATGCATGCTTAGTTTTATTTGATCATTTTTATTAAAATCATTTTTATCTGCAAATTGAGTAACCATTAAAAATAATAAATTAAGGCGGATTAATTTGCGGATTACTTAACTTTTTTTGCTTAAAATGTTAATTATTTTCCAATAAATTTTCATCACGCTGAGCATTATGTAAAGTTTATTGCATTTACGCATTAATATTTTATATTATATTTCTTCACAGTAATGCTCCAAAAGAAGGTTTCTAAATAGAGCATCCCCGACAGTAATTCTTAAGTAGAAATACAATGTTGCAAAGATACAAGGATATCAACAATGCTTAATCAATGCTAATATGTAACCTTTATTTCCCGTTGCTTCCTCTGATTTTTTTTGTGGTAACAGTCTTTAAAGTTATATAAAAAAAAAAATCATCCTGAGATTACAGACTATTCATTTACCTATTAATCGATTTTTTTAACACTACAAATTTGACACTGATTTTAACTGAAGCTATTCAAAAAGAAAAAAATAATAATGTTATCAAAATTTAGTAACATTGGTTACGGGAAGAAAAATCACCCACATCAAGAAAATGCAAATCATTCCACAACATCAGTTATCTTTCGTAGTTGTTTTAAAATGGCTAATGTGAGTGATCCGTCACCATTAAGCTTCCGTTTTTCCCTTCACTTTTAGTAAAAATTAATATTTTTATATCAGTAACACTCAATGTTTTTAAATGAAAAATAATATTTGAAGATCTAATTTATGGATTATTGTATTCTTAATAGAAAGTTTTATTATGAAATATACTGTTTAGACACGATAATAAAAATTTGATAGTACTAAATAATTTTTTTCATATAAACTTCATCACGGACAGTCAAAATGATCGTTGGTGAAACATGTAATAGTTTTTTTTTTCCAAAGTAAAGCAAGTTCTACTTAAAGTAAATGCATTTCTAATGACAAATAACTTACATCAAAAGTGGTACCGACACGGACTGTACACGTTGAATATTTCTCTAGAAAAAAAATAAAGGACATGACATCTGCATGTACCTACATATAAAATGACTCAAACGCTATTATTACCTTTTGAAAACAACAGTGTGCCAATTGTTGTCATTTGCTTGAATGTAATTTTCCATTACCAGCGGTACCACCTCTTTTCCTAAATTGAAGCTCAATTGTATATGGCCATTGACCATAGCGATAGCCAAATAATCGCCTTTCATGTTGGTCCCTTTGTTCATCCAAAGTAGTAAACCATATGCATGCGTTGTACGAAAGGTTAGTACGATATGATTTTCTTTCGCTCGTTTTAACCTGTACATGCAAAAAAAAAAAAAAAAGAATAGAATATTAATTACAGAGATTTTTAAAAATGTAGCTCACATGAAACAACACAATGATTTTATAAAGTACTAGTAAGCAAGGCGGTCATACGAAATGACTGCTGTTCTAGATATTATAAATATACAATTCTCCCAGTAACCGGAAATGCACATCAAATCAAAGAGATATTTATCAGGTAGAATAGTAAAGTTTAATGAATAAATAATAAACATATAATAATTTCGAAAAAAAAAAAATTCTTACCGAAAAAAAAAAAAAAAAACGTTTAAGTTATAATAATCTGTGAAATAAAAATATTATTTACTATATGATCAAATAGTTTGTGAAAAATATTTATTAAAATCCAACATAATCATCGTCAAAACAATAGTTTTAACGAAACTGGAAAAAAGAGCGCTGCCACTTTAATATATGTAAAAAGCGCAGATGATAAATAAATTCAAACAAAGAAAGAGGATTAACTTAAATTCGAGTTTACATTAATTTTTAACGGAGATTGCAAATCTAGCGATGCCTCACTCAAAATAATAGAGAAATGTTTTGATTATTCGTATATTTGACATGTGTTACAACAATGGCAACTGCATTATAGTTACGCAAGCAACCAATAAGCTATCGGCGACAGACACTTAAGCCGCTTATATATAAGATTTAACATACACGTAAAAGATCATTAAAATAAGAAGTGTAAAAAGCATTCCCACACTGTAAGTCTTGACGATAATATTGAAACATAGATTAGTCTAATATAATTAACTTGGAATGCAAGCATTTAGTTCAAAACAGCACTTTAAGATGAATATCGAAATGACTCTTTAACAAATATTTTAATTTAGAATTTTGAATCAGTTGTTTCTCGCGATGATAAGTCGCCTCAAAATATATTTCAGCATTGTGTGATCTTTAGAAGTGGAAAGAAATTAACCTTTCTTTTATATATTAATAAGCCACTATATTTTTCACGGATTAAATATTAAAACAATAAAAATATTTCCTGTGAAACATATGTAACACAAACAAAACATTATCTCATTACGCAAGAAATAATAACACAAACATGAACAACATGGTTAAGAAAACATTTTTTGAATATTATTACCTCATATTGAACCCTGCCCTTTACCTTATTAAAATTCAAATTAAAGAAAGCGTCGTTATTACACTTTTACTTCATAAACATATTTACTTATCGGTGGAGAAAACCTCGAGCGCAGATAGAAAAAATCATTTAATATGGGTAAGGATTAGGTTCTTTAATAGTTTTTTTGTAAACATTTACATTTTTATTAATTTGAAGAATCTTTTTTTTTTTGGGTGCTAATTATGTTCTTAAATTTGTGCATGCACGAGTATAAGAGCATTGTAATAGTGCAAGAAAATAACTTATATAACTACAAAATGATGTCAAAGGTATAAGCTTCCTTTTATTGCTTTTTTGTGGAATGTTATTTTGAGCAGATTGTTAACCGTTCTTAGTCGCTTAGTGACGAAATAATAATAACTCATCATAAAGCAAGTGTTATTTGTTTTTTAAAAAAGTATTTTATAAAAAAGGTTTTTTTTTTTATTAACGTACTATAACTTGATGAATAAAAAACAAGGATGTGGAGCGCGGATCATTGGAGTAACGAGATTTTGTGCGGAGCTCGTGCAAATAAATTTGTTATGCTCGACTGCTCCGATTTTTCTTTCTTCTATATCCAATATATAGAGGAAAGTATTGGATTCGTGGAAAATTTTGAATTTCGACAGATTTACGGCTTTATTCACCAGCCCATTTGAACCTTTGAACTGCAGATACAAAGCTTCCTCAACCAATTAGAACGCTCAAATCGGCAGTTCGAGTGTTTGACAGAGTATTCGCATCGGTTGGTGAATAAGGGACGTTTTGGGGTGTGCTGAACTCATTTCGACAATTTTTAGAAAATGTCTGTCTGTGTGTCTGTATGTGGTCTTTTTTTGTGGCCGCTGTAACTCAAAACGTAAGGCAAGGAAAAGAACAAAATTTAGTGCACTCATGAACCCTGATGAGAACTGGCGCTGATTAGTTTTTGGAGCCAATCCATTTAAAGGCGGGCGAACATTTTTCTCGATTAGCTTGAGTCCTATATCTTAAGAATAAACGGAAGAATTCAAATACAATTTCACATACATGTTGAGCTCATTAGAAACAGGTGCTGATTACATTTTGGCGCCATTCACTCGAAGGAAAGATGGAGCAATTGAAGTTTATATTAGCTTTTTGTGGACATGGTAACTCGAGATGTAATGCATAGATTAAACGAAATTTTGTACAGACATGCATCCTGAGAAGAAGTAATGTTGAGTAAATTTTGGCGTTATTCGCTACAAAAGTGGTGGAATAATTGAACTTCTTTTTCTTGATATTTTTAGCATTTTGATGCTTTGCTTTATTTACCTTTTATTAGTTTATCTTGGCTTAAATATTCTTTTTATACAATTTATTTATTTTTTTTTCCAGTAAGGATTTGTGTCATAATAGGGACATTTGGCTATTCGGAGCAAGATCAAGTTTAAAGAAGTCGGAGTAGAGCAAATAATGAAAAAAAAAGCTCTTTGATAAAAGTATATTAGGTGATTACGTTGTATGAAATAAAATTCTTTCTTGAATACGCATGCTACGAGAAGGTACTTGTAAGTAAGACGATTTGACGATTTTGCATAACGTTTCGTCTTTTTTTCCACATAGTACTTGGAAAAACCCCCCTTTAAAATCAGCTTCACCAACAAAAAGTCGTTTTAATCATAAGCAACAACCATGTCTTCAACTACACGAATAAGTATTTTCATAAAATTAACTTCTGTAACTATTCACATTAATTTTTTCCTTTGATGGTTCGCATCATGTTATCTTTAGGTGTTTAATTTATGACTTTAGCATCTGAAAAAAGTACAAATATATTACTTCATTCCTTTGTTGCCCTCTGAATATTGCAAAAATGTAGATCCATCAAATGCAACAGGATGTTCCACTGTATTATCATTCATCACCAAATCTGCAGCTGAAAAATATAGTACTGTTTGAGTTCATGTCCTCAAATTTTACACTCTTCATTATCAGAGTTTTACAGAAATAATAATAAAAAAAGGTTTTGAATATTTTAAGGTATTAAATAGTACAGTGCTCATTAAAACATTTATTTATTTATACTTTTATCTTTAAAAACCTATTTCTAAGGTGATAAATTTGATAACATAATCATTATATAAAGAAACTTAAAAAATATTCGAATATTCATCCAGACGATGTCTCAAGTGTATGAGAGAAAATGTTTAATAACCAGTTTTTAATCATATTACAAATTAACTGTTTTTTTTATTTATTTATTTCAACATTGGTCACTGAAACTACAGATTGGTAAGATATTTTTAAGGGTAAAATGCGTTTAAAATATTTGATGGAATTGTAATATTTAAGAAAGTTACCCAAGACTATAAATATAAAAGGGCAGCAATTCGTAGGTAGTGGATCTGTATTAGTTTAAAAAACTGAAATAAATGATAAGTTATCTTTTGGGATCAGAGGCGTAGCTAGGGGGGGGGGGGGCAAGGGGGGACAGCTGTCCCCGGGCGCAGCGTCATGGGGCGCCAAATTAATGTAAATTTATTTTATTTTTAAATGCGAAAAGAAAATTATTTGAACTGAAAAGGTGTGAATATGTTCGACAAAAAAGTGAGAGCATCGCAAATCATATCCGGGATGACCAATGTAGCACAGGAGTGCGTGCGAAATAGCCTTAAAAGGCAGTGAAACAACTGTTGAGTTGGAGTTGGGATGTTTTCTATGGATCGGACCAGTGATGGCTCTCTAAAAGGGCTAGGGGCATTTTCTTTGAGCAGCAGAGATAAAGAACCGGACGCCCAGAGAACCCATGAAAGGTCACTTGAGAAGAAAAACAAATAATTTTGCGAAGCCAAAGTGTTCCACTTTACCCTTCAAAGTGAATGGTCGCTAATAAAAATGCAAGTTAAAAGCGCTGCTTTTTAGAGCTATTTGTCATTTAGGAAGCATATACGTTTTTTAATTCCCTACCAGGGGCGCCCCTAGGCCCTCAGGGATGCGGATTGAGCGCAAAATCTTCAGGCGCTGAAAACCCTAGCTACGCCTCTGTTTGAGATAGCGATAGCGTGTGATCTTTTTAAGAGCAGCTTCAATTTTCATGAAAAATTAAACGCAGAATTTATCAGTTTTTCTTACAAATAGGTGGGTCTACAAATAAACGTGATTCGCACCTTATTACCATTCTTTTAAATTTACAGAAATGCATTAAGGATTAATTTTCTTCATTCAAAGATAATTTTAAAGTAATTGTTTCGAAAATGCAATTCTGTTACTCCTGAATATAATGTATGTTTGAACATGAAAAAGAGACTTACTTTGGTTGCAATATTTCCCGACATACTCATCAACACACTGGCAAGTAAAATCGTTCAGCTGAGAAATACAACGAGCTCCGTTTTGGCAAAGTTCTGGAAGGCACGGGGGGCCAATGTACCTTTCAATGTTTCGCTGACGAACGGCACGGGGCAACAAATCATCCCACACTTCGTCATTTACAATCAGTTTCTGTACAGCTCCATCTAGGCCGGATTGCACGACCAAGATGTTCTTCAGAGAAGGGAAATCTGGAACGCCACCGACATAGAATGGTTGTCCCAGATTTAGTTCAGAAAGTGAAGCCTGAAATTAATCCAACGAATGTACTTGCATTTCACTTATGTGTTATTAATCAGAAAAATGTTACATTTTGAATGAAATGAGATGAGACTTACCTTAGATTCGCCTGTAATTAGAGGACCGTTATCAATCTGTAAAGTTCCGCTTCGCTTCATGCGGAAAACTTTTACAGAATGCCACACCCCTAGCGTAAGAGGCTCAAGACTCCTAGAAAAGAACGATTTTGGAATTTGATTTTCCTTGCGTTAAAAATGAAGCAAAAATTCTCCATAACACACACACACACATATATATATAGTACATACATTCAAAAAACAATATTGTGTTGTTTTTACCTTCATCTCAAGAATGACATTATTTTTATGATCATATTTAATAATCACTAAAGAATTATAGTAAAAGCGTTTTAATATCGGCTTTTAGCTTCAGTTGTTTTCGGTGAAGATAATCTGGCGGTTTTTCGAGTATCTCTTTCATTTTTTAAAAACTTCTTTCCCAAAAATACTAGTTTTTTTGTGGCCATCACGAAAATATCTTCTATATAAATTTTATGGAAATATTACTAAACGCCAACTATCCCTATCAGGATAAAAACCCTTACTGCAAAATAAATAAATGAATAAAAATAAACAAATAAAGGAAAATAAGTTGTGTAAAAAGAATGCTTTTAAACGAAGATAGAAACAGTACAATACAAAACGAAATCTCTGCTCCCTTGGCGCGAGAATACAATTAACACCTTTTCACATTGAAATACTTATAATTTCGTTTAAATTGTTGGATTCTTGAGATACACGCTCAGCGAGAAAAACTTTCTATTTCTCAGCCCCTCTTGTAGCGAATGGTGCGAAAATTTAATCAACACCACTTCCTATTGGAATGTAAGTGTGAACCGAATTTCGTCCAGTTCTATGTATTACGTTCTTAGTTACAGCGCCCACAAAACACCAATAAAAAGTTTTATTATTCCACTCCCCTTAGAGCGACCGGCGCCAAAATGCAATCAGCATCTGTTCCTACTGAAACGCACTTGCTTACCAAATTTTGTTGAAATTATTTTGCTACTTTTTGAGATACAGCTCTCACGCTATTAGAGAAAAATGTGCGTTAGACTGCTCCGCGCCCTTCGAATGAATTCGCGCTAAAATTAATCAGCCCCAGTTCCCATCAGGCTCCATGTTTGCACCAAATTTTGTTTGATTCCAAGCATTACGTTTTCAATTACAGCAGAGAAAAACGTACGGACACTCGGCTAGACATTTTCCAAAAATGGTCAAAATGGTCAGCTCACCTCAAAACGTGTAAACCATTCGAAATTGGGACATTTTCACGAATCTAATTTTCTTCTATTTATTGGATATAAAAGAAAGCAAAAAAAAAGGCGTTCCCCCAAATTTTTTTTAATGTTACGATATTTTAAACACTTAATAGCGTGCTTGCAGCGAATTTAAATTGCTTCTCAAACGCGTTCTGACCATCTACCTAATCCTGATGCTATCCTGAAGACTGAATGATTTTCTAAGTTAGCAAATTGAGAAACCTTTAGAAAGAAGCACTGGCGTGAATTTTACCTGCTTCTAATAGCTAATTATTATTTTTTTATACACGGTTTTTATTTAACTTGATTTGTTACGCTGTTTTCGACCACTATTACTGCATAAACTATCTTCAAACTTTGCACACAAGCTTATCTTCGATGACAATACAATATTCCATCAATTAATTTATTATAACGTTAATTAGGAAAAAAATTACTAGTTTTGTCTCTGAAGAAATTCCCAGAAGTATTACTTGTCGATGGCAGATAGTTTTGTTTGGAATGTTTGGATAATGCAACGATGTTTTGAATTTTAAAATACTCAAATCATGGCGAAATTTTTTTTATAAATAAAGCCGTCTAACTTAAAACATTTTTACACGGTTTTATTTTGTGTGCTCATGAAAAATCTTTTATAATGAAGAGTCTTACAATATTGATGGAATTTAAAATTTGGTTATGCGATGTAGGAAAATGTGAGGAAAATTAAAAGTAATGCAAATTTGAGCACAAAATGCTTCGTATGAAAAGAATTCCCTATTCAATTTTAAAGTTATTAGTAAAAGCGTGAAAAATACATGTAATTTAGTTGAAATACAGATCTAGGAATGAAGATAGCGTACGAAATGTCAACACGTCTTTTTAGTAATCAGTAGAGTAAAAAAAAAAAAATAGCACAAATAAAATAAGAAAAGAAAAATAATATAACATAAAAATACAAGTGATAATAATTTTACAAATATTCTTTTAGGCATAATTTGAACACTCATAAACATAAGAACTTGAAAAAGTAATTTGGTTAGCGCAAAAAATTTAAATTTTATGCATTCTACTCATTCGTTTGTAACGTGTCGTCCTACTCAATATTTTGTAACGTGAAAAATGGAATATATTATCGTTTTAAATGTAATATCCACGATGAATATTTTCACCTTGTGCGTCATGTCGTATACATTGTGTACAATACTTTATTAGATGAACATGGAGCGTTCTACTTTGATTCTAAATGTTTTCGACATGAGAGCCTAGATATTTAAGACAAGATTATACTAGACAGTAATTAATAATTCGAATAAGTATTTTATTACGAACTAAAACTGTTACTCTGCTGACAACAGAATGTTGATAAATTGTATACATCAAGAGAAAGGAAAAGTTTTCAAAATAAGAGTATAATTTTCTGTGAACCAGTATCGATTTTGCTATATCGATTGAGTTCCCACATGTCTTCGAAGTCATAATATTTTATATAATGTTTATCACAGAGAAAAGTAATTATTTCTAAATCCAAAACAATCATTCGGCATTAAATTCTGAGAAATTTCAACTTTTAGTAAAAAATATATTATAATAGGATTACCTGAGTACTTCCATGTCACTGCAGCAAGGAAACAATGAAAAATGAGTTAAAAAACAAAACTGAATTCAATTGTAGAAAATAACATTTGCAAAAGTCAAGCGATAGCTACACCTGAAAACATTTAGTACATAGATTATACACTGTTAAATAAAAACTCTTATGATTGAGTCAAGGGGTTTATTTTCAAGCTTGTTCTTGCAATAGCTCCGAGTCAAAATGACTTAGATTTTTAAATTAGTTCCTTTTTTTGAAGTAATCTTTATAATTAGTATTTATCATAATTATTTTTTGTTTTTATTAATAATATTTATTATTTTATAAATAAATATTTTGTATAAGTATAATTTGTATGTCATAATTCTACCTTCAAGGATATATCTTGTATAATAATAATAATAATTATTATTAATTATTTTTTTATTATAATTATTATTTATCATATTATTACAATAATTATATTGTAAAATAATAATTTGCATACCATAATTCTACCTTCCTGTAGTTAGTATCAAAAAATATTTAAGAATTAATACACAAGATATTCTTATTGCCAATTTGTAAGTTTTTTGGGCAATATTCATTAACTGTACCAAAGAAGTCTTTTATAATTATAATAATTAGTTATTATTTAGAAAACTTAATCACTATAACTATTATAATTATTTATTATTATTATAATTACTATTTATTGTTTTTCAATTAATATTTATTGTTTTTCAATTAATATTTATTATATTATTAATGCAATAATTATTTCGTATAGCAATAATTGTATGCCATAATTATACCTTCCTACAGTTAGCGTCAAAAATCTTTTGACAGTACGTCTACTATTCTTATTTCAAATTTCTAAGTTTTTTGGGCACTATTTATCAACTATACCAAGGACATCTTTTCCACGACGAAAATCTCTCCATTAACCACAAATATTTGCTTTATAATAAGGTTAATTTTTTTTTCAAATGGAATTGTACAAATAAAAACAGCATTTAGCAATTCATTCGTAGAGATACTTACGAGATATTTGCAGACCCACTTCCAAGGTTGTAAGAAAAGTGAAGGAATCCGTTCAGAAGTGTCAGAGCCACAAAGTCTCCTGCTCCTGACGGTCTTTGATCGTTATACAGCAGGAGTCCATTCAGAGCTCTTGCTAAAAACCACAGTTCTATTTTCAAAGTCTGTGCTACATTGGCCAAAGTGTGAAACTCAAGAAAGCTGTTGCCATTGAAATCTAACGTCAGACCTGGCTCGTCACTGAGTGATACAACTGTAAATAGATAAGATTCCCCAATTACATTACTATATGTGAAAAAGAAGGCGATGTCTTACAAAAACTAATTTCAGAGAAAACTCATCTGAGCGTGATTTTTGCACGGTAAAGTTTCCATTTATTAAGTTTCTAAATACTTTTACTTATGTTCACAAAAAAGCATTAATTTATAACAAGAAGTTCCGTCTAGAACTATACGAGCCTACTTTCCCGTATACACCAGCTTCAAATTTATATTCTAGCTATCTCTCTCTTTCTCTTTCAGCTTAAGTTCTTAATTGCTTCAGATATACCTTTTCAATGGTAAATGCATATTTATTCAATCACTCATTTATTCAGTCATTCATGTATTTATTCACTCAGTTATTAATTCATTCTTTTGCTTATTCATTTAATCATTCATTAATTCAAAAATATTCTTGAAAATCTCGATCAAAAAGTTTCATAGGAAAATAGGCTCGTTAGTTCTGGATGAATTTTCTATCTGTACATGTTCTACGTCATAAGAGCTTTCCGATAAAGTTTGTTCCAAGCAAATCGGTCCGTTAGATCAGGATTTATATAGGATTGAAATTTCCCAATAGGCAATATGTTTTTTTTTTTATGAACTGTTCAAAAATGAACAAAAATTGTTCAAATCAATATTTCCCGCCAAGAGCTTCTTCCAGTGAGCTTGTTCATTGGAACTTGTATCTTGTACCCAGAGTTTACATAATTTGCTTCATTTTCACCCATAGGCGCTAATGTTAAATTTTTTTGAACTGTTCAAAATTGAACAAAAAATTGTTCAAATGGAAAAGTAAAATATGGAAATGAGATGTCCTCGCCGAGATCTTTCGAATGCAAGAAAAGTTTTGCAGAAATCCGCAGACCGGCTGTCAACAGAGTTACAGACGAAATAGACAGACCCAAACAGACAGACAAACGACAGACAGACAGAAACCGACAGAAACTTTTTCCCATCTCAATACCCTACTTTCAAATTTTTTATTTTTCAATCTTTATTTAATTACTTATTTTAGACTTTTTTTGATTCTAACGATATTTTCAAGATACATTAAGCCTTCTTTCATGCTTTATTATTATTTTTTTTTACTTTTACGGGAAAGTAGGCTAAAAAGGAGCAATCAATTTTTACATCAGTTGATACGACGAAAAAAGTTGTGTATAATTTTGAAGCATTTGCGCCGAAATTTTTGTCAGTAAGTTTGGAAAATTTTAGATCAACTACGAATACTGTGTGCATTATAAGGAAAAAGTTATTTCGTAGCAATTTTTCATATCTTTTGATTTACTTTTAAGTATACTTACACAATCACATGAAGAAAATGCATATCTATATGATTACGAAGGGTGGTTCTACTTGAATAACATTAAAAAAAAAGTTTCCTAAGATACATTATATTCGTTTATCTCTTCCGTCTATAGATCAAATATTCAGACCTTTGTTTTTGCGCCATTAAAAAAGAACTGTTTTTTTGTTTTTTTTGGGGGGGGGGGGGGGAAGGAAGAGAGGGGAGAAATTTTTATCTCATTTCTAAGAGGCTGAAAGATGTAGATTTAAAAAGGATACCTGCAGGTGAGAAAATCAAACTGGATCTATTTATGAAACGGTCAATTTTTTTTAACCTCTTCAGACCCCAGAACTAAGCACAAACAATTTTGACGCAATTTTTTGGTTCTGTAATTTAAAAAATGATTACAAAACAAAATAACTAAAAATTTTTAAATTTTTTATTTTAATTAATAATTAGTTTAAATAATAATTAATACCCAATTTTCATGTTTTACATTTTTAAAACGAAGTAAACTATCTGTTGATTAATTTCAAAAACAATTGGGGGTTTTAGCTTTCAAATTGCACAAGCAGTAGTTAATAAACAGTATTTTAAAATGTACCCATTTGGGTTCACTTGGAATGAAGAGGTTAAAATCTCTTTTCTCAAAAGGACTTCCAGTCAACATGATTGAAAAAGTAAGAGGTAACTTTTTTTTAAACGCATTATAAATATCTTATTTGTTGCATTGAAATTTAACTTACTTAAATTAATAAAATTTTTAATCATTTCACATTAAGGAGATTCATTTATGAGAAAATGTTAAGGGTTTTGAGAAGGGTCGTGGCGCAGATTGCGCCATTGAAATTTCTAGAACGGGGGAGGGTATTGAGGGGCTTTTGTCCTTTTTGAGAGGAAATCGTTCTTGGGACCGCTTTGTAGCTCTTGGGAGGCATGGGCTAGCCTGAGATGTTTAAAATATTCTTGCAAAGTTTTATTCGTTTTATTGCTGTATTGGTTTGCCATGTATGAAGAGGGTAAATATTTATTTATAATCCAAAAGCAGTATTGCTTTGTAAATAAATATTTGCGCTACCATAAAAAACTCTTGGATTTTTTTTCATACTGCATTGCCCAAAACTGCTTTTTGGTATGAAGATAGTACCTATATGCAGCTTCAAAACTTTTGACTGTGTGACTCATAACAAATTTGTGTCAGTAGAATGAAAACTTAGGAATACAGTTTCATTTCATTTTATAAGAGGGCTGAATTATTCCAGGTCTGAAGTGGATAAATATTTATTTGTGATCCAAAAGCAGTTTTTTTTCCCTAAATAAATATTTGCGCCGTCTTAAAAAACTCTTGGATGTTTTTCCCTACTTCGTTGCCCAAAACTGTTTTCTGGTACAAAGGAAATACCTACATGAAGTTTAAAATCGCTTGCCTGTGTTGCTCATAACGAATTTGAATGTTCCATTGCATTTTATGAGTTACATCCTCGAAACATAAAAAAAAAAAAAGATCGCTGAAGGTAAAATTTCATTGCATTTTCGAAATACATTTTGCTCTTAGAGTCAAACTAATGATTTCGTTTCGTCAATGAATATTTTACACAGCCTCTTTAATTTGAGCTGTTATGAGACATACCTTGATCACATACTTCCCCCGAACTTCCTGTTGGACATATGCAAGAAAATTTATTATCTGGTAGTGACAAACAAGTGGCACCATAAGCACATGGATCTGAAGCACAAGGATCAAGTTGAACTTCGCAATGACGACCTATAAAAAAGGTATCGTAGAGTGTGATAATTTAACTGCAGCAAATTATATTACTAAATAACTGATGAAAAAATGCGTTTAACAGAATTAGACAAGGCTCTATGACATGGGTTTTCCTAAATACATTACATTTGAGACATTTGGTGCTCATTGAGTAATGAGATTGTTTAATAAATCACTAAAGTGTTAAAAGTAAATGCATTCATTAACTATATTGAGTAATAAATGCTACATTTCATTTATAATTTGGAAAGCTAGGGTATCATTCCATTAGCTACATCTTAAAACTAAATTTAAAGCTTTAATTTCTATGCTAACACAAGAGCAGTTAATAAAAGAGCTGAATAATGAGTTACATTCTATATGCCTTTTTAAAAGTCGTACCCAAAGAGTTTCGGCCTTGTTTTTGCATTCAAATAAAATTCTCACTGAAGGATTCCCAATGAAAATTTAATAATTTTATTACTCAGTAAAGATTCATTAAAGGAGGAAAAAGATTGTTTTCTGCAGCTAGGAAGAGAACCTAAATTTATCAATGTTTTTTTTTTTTGGTTGGCACTCAAGCTTACACAACTGCTAAGTCGCAATCCTCATATTCCAATCAACACTGCTATTTAATATTTGTTAAAGAGTTGAATTTAAACCCTTATGCCCGGGCGTACGACTGTGAAGGAAATAAAATTATTTCAAAGATAATCTACAACATTCTTTTAATTTGTGCAACTTGTCAAATTTGACGATAGGTACCTTTTACTATATATATATCATTGGGTATCAATGAGAATTCCAGGGATCGTATATTATTTATCAGGATGACTTACGTTTTAAACTAAGCTGATGAAAACGAAAGTGCAAGATAAGGGCAGATGTGGTTTCTCTTTCACATTCAACTTACGAAAATCAAGTTTTTGCACTGTTCCTAAACAGTAGCATGCAACCGCATTAAAAGAACGAAAGAAAAGGAAATGTGGTGAAAAAAAAAAAAATCCTAAAATATTTTATTTCAGTTCACTTTACAGTGCATATGCTTAATTTTTCTGGTTTTCTCAAGCTGATATTTTGTAATGTTTATTTATAGAATGCAACGTAAAAACAGATCCGGTAGGAACCAGATCTAGACTTTTACGTTTGTAAGCATACTTTCAGTGTTGGAGCAAGAAAAATCACACAAAAATTTATTCTACCAACAAATCCTGGTTTAAAAATATAAATAACAGAGTGTCTGAAAAATGTGCGTTCAAATTGCGTCTTAAATGGTGACTTTTCTACACTTTGCAACGAATTAAAAATTTCAACTTTCGTTGGTCTTTTTTTTTTCAAATGAAACAAATAAACTAAATTCTTTTCAATTATAAAACTAAAAAAAAAGACCATTAAAATGAACTAAACGCAAAATTATTTTCTTCCAACCATACTAAAATATACTTCTTCTGACATGAAAGCGAGGGCCTTTTATTAAAAAATAACAAAACAAATAATAATAATAAAAGAACACATTGCTAGAAGCGTTAAAATACAACAAGAAATATTGAACATTAAATTTAATAAACTGGAAGGAGTTTTACTAGTTTTTTTTTAGTAGAATTGAGTAAAAATAATTATATATAAAGAAAATAATTCTGAACAACACGAAATAACGGAAATCCTTGAGGCAACATGACGTCGTGTTGTTTATTTTTTTTTAAAAGAAAAGAATTCAAAAAGCATTAAAACGAATACTTCGGCATAACTATATTTTGATAGGAAACTTGTTCTCAAAAAATAATGAACATGAAATAAAATTTATACCAAAGATTGATTTTTTTTCGTTCTGCAAAATATAAAATTCTACACGAAATCAGATAACACGCAAATAAGCAATTAAGAGCAAGAGTTTTCGTGTCCTCGTGCTCATAAATGGAAAATGTAATTTATGCATAAATATTAACTTAATTTCCGTTGGTAAGATTAATATTACTTTGTAGAAAATGACCAAAATGTGTTTGTTACTTCGGAGGGAAAGTGAGTTATAAGACAGAATGAGTATTTTTAAGAAAAGCTACGTGATGAAAGAATGCCTTAATTTATGGTTACGAGGTGATTATTTGTAGCTCAAAGCTTCCACATCCAGTTAGCGAAATAACATAAATGAAACTAAAAGAAAAAAAACCAATAGATAGGTTCAGGTAAACACACACACACACACACACAAAAAAAAAAAAAGATACTTCAGGGGGGGGGGGGGGCTTATGTAATTGACAACATTATTCAGGTTTATTACCATGGGACATTATTTGAAGTTTTTGGATCATTTCGAAACTTGGTGCCGTGATGGAATTTTTATTTTTATAAATAAACTACTTTGCGTAGGATAGTAACGGGCTTCTCAACACAACAACTATAAAGTTATAAATGATCCGTACATATAATTGTTTGTAAATAATAATTGGTGTTAAACCTGCTACTATGAATTATTATATTGCAGTGGAAAAAAGATTGTTACAGTTGCAATAACAGGGTGTCTACAGATTTTCAAAATGAGTTTTTCGTGACCGTTCGGTGATACATCGGATACTCTGATTCCGCCGGAATACGGACATCCGGTGTCTCCTGTATGACGAAACTACCAAATATCCGGCTCTGATATTTGAAACTCAATGAAATGATCCGTACTAAGAGATAATATATGCTCTGAATCTAAACGGCTTAGTAGTAGATTCTATACATATTTTTCAGATTACAAACATGAGTTTGTAATTCGCTTATAATTTCGAAACGTGTTAATTATTTTTTAAAATAAAAATTAACATGACGGTTGACCGAATATTTCTGCTTTAGTTCAAAAATATTTAGTTATTTATCAAAGAAATAATAATAATAATAAAAGCATCTTTATACATTATCTCAGTGTGAACGTTTTAGAAATCAATTAATTTTCACTCTTGTCTATCATTTTTTTCTAAACCTCAAAAAGTGTTTATGTAAAATCCTTACTCCATATCAGGGGTTCCAAAAGTGTCCAGAACCCCCAGCCAATTTTTCCGCCGAGTTATGGCTTGAAAAAAAAGTTTCTGGCCCATCCTAATCTTACTCTTTGGCATCTGTGTGTTGTTTTCTCCTCTGACAATTAGCTCACGCAATAAAAACCGATTTACAGTAATTCGGCTTGATTTAAAGACGTGGAAGAGGGAAGGCGAAAACTTTTTCTGGAGATCGTGATACCGCAGGTGGGGAAATTGAAAAGGGTAAAAAAAGAAATAAAATTGATTCATTTATTCCTTGTTAGTTTTATATTTTAATATAACAATCCATGAGAAAAAATGAAATCCGATACACAAAAAATCACCAAGATTCTCAGTTATTGAAATATACGGAAAAGTGTTGCCAATTAAGCTGTAAAAGTAATTTAAATAAAGCCAGAAATAAAACAAAAGTAAAATCATCATGCTGCCCCCAAGGCAACTGCAAATGGAATTCCAAGAAAACAGGGTGTCGAAAGCCTAACCATAGTGTGGCCTATCCTTATATCTAAATCAGAGATAATTTTGGGCTTTATGTGAGAGATATTACTATAAGAGACAAGAAATTAACGTTTTAAGCAATAAAAAAAAAACGTACATTGTAGTGTGCGTTTAACTAAGTTATTCATAATTTCTCAGTCATAAACTAAATTTACGCTATTTAAAAGATAGTATATACTCTTAATTTAAAAAAAAGCAGGAAAATGAACATGAAATCAATGATATTGGTATAATTACCTGTAAAATAAGGTGGACAAAGACATTTATAGGTAATTTCGTCAGATACAATACAAGAAGCACCATTTTGGCAGGGCATACTCGTGCAGCTATCATCAGTGCAGTCCTCTGTAAATGTGATACAGGGATAATTTTTTAAATGCTCTTGCACATAAATATACTTATAAATAAATTTACTAATAGTGTATAGCACATAAATTTACTTATAGTGTAACTAGTTACATGAATATTTTCAGAACAAGGTCTTTAAATTTTCTAAAGCTACAGTTAATGCATAGTGCAAAAACTTAAAAACACTTGTTTTTCTTTTGCACAAACACCCCAAACCCAGAATATATTTTAAAATCTTTGACATTCGCTGTATCATGAGGGCATTTGAACTTTTGAATATATGTGTTCATTAATTATTTAACCATTATTCAAGTAATTTATACATTGAGTGACAAAAAATATTACAAATGTGGATCATAATGATGAAGTTGATGCGTCAATTAATGAATTGGTTTAAAAATTCGTTTCGAATTTATAGTTCTTGTTATTTAAACTACTTTGAAGACCTAGTTTTAAACTTTTTATTAGAGATAGGGACTGGATAGCTGATTTGCTACCCTTTTAGAACAGTTCTGCAAACTATGACGCAGCAACCTCTTCTCCAAGGCTCGAGAAGCCTGTTCTCGACTTCTGATTTCATTAAATAATATGAATCATACTTCCTGCAGCGGTGTGTAAGAAAATGAAAAATTACATTGACTCTAAGGGCGGCAAAAGTAGAAAACATTTATTTTTGTCTATGTTGATAAGAGACTATTTCATTGGACATCATATAGGAGTCTTTAAATACAAAATAAAATACTTTTTCAGCTTCGCTTTAACACAGTAATAATGTAAAATTGTAACTTTTAAGCTCTGTTTTTTACTTAAGAACTTTTGTGTGTTCGTTTTTAAACTTATCGCATAATCCAAGTAACTTTTGTGCTGTAGTTATTCGAATCATTCAAACGTAAAAAGCCATGGCTTCCCATGGAAATTTCTTTCTGACTGAGAGCCTGAATGAAACGAGGTTTTGTTAAAAACAATACCTCTCGAAAGAAATGATTACATGAGTTTCAGCATGACTTACTTTTGTTGAATAAACGATTTTCAAAAATACCGATGCAGTTAACTTTAAACAGTCTGTTTCTATTTTAACGTAAACCTTGTTTATATTCACGAATAGTTTAAGCAGTATTTGGTATGTATTTGTACGTAAGTTGATAGGAACCTACAAATAATAAGAAAAGTTGTATCTTCTGACTTACGTATATTTTCAGCGTTAATGACTCTATTTCCAGGATATTTCAGATCAATGTATTCTTTACTGATTTTGAAGTGACGAATGCACCCATTGAATCCAGTAGCAATTCCTATGTTTTCAAAAATCCTGTAGAAAAATATATCATTTAAATTAAGTAATTATGATGTAACAACTTAAAGCTGAGATAAAAATGTGTATCGTGCTATAGTAAAGCTGATTAGCATCAAAACTTTTGTGTGCTGTAAGAACAACAGTTCACACTCATTATATGTGTAATTATCACAACAGTCGTTATTACTTCTTTGATATGTTAATATTTTACGCACAACTATTTTCGTTAGTTTTTACGTAAATACTCTAGATGTAAGCCTATCTTTTAATAATGCAAAAGCATTTATGATGCGTCGAGTAAAAAGTCATGATTAACGATTTTTACACGATAAAATTTTATTATAAGCTTTCAATAAGTATTTTCTTCTATAATAATTTGAATTACATTATTTTTAGCACCCTGTGTGTGCTTACTTTTCACGAATTACAGTTGTTCAAGGGGGACCACGAGGGGAGTTATAATTTTTAGAATGGGGGTGTTTTAAATGGTCGTAACCCCCTTTTTAGGAGAGTACCGTTCTTGCGATAATGCTCCGGAGCTTTTTAGTTCACCATTGCTCTAGTGGGGGATGGACATTAGTGTGCTTGGTTTTCAACTTTTTTCTCTAATCGAAATGTAATACCCATTTTGAGCGAAAGCCTACAAATCAGCATATTGTACTGAGTTTACCCCCCAATTTCTAAACCTTGAGGAGGCCTCTTTACCCACCCCAATCACATTGACATGTTTTTTTAAGGTTTGAACATCACATTCCATCATATGTGGCATCCATTAATAAAAAAATTAGACTGTTTTAACTAGACAAAAATTACGGACACTTTTGGTGTTTTTACTCGAAACTTCAAAAATTTGAATACTTCTTACAGAAGATATTATTTGATTTGCCGACAGGGTGGCGTAGTGGTAAGGCGCGAGCCTTGTCCCTCCCAAGTTCTCAGGTTCAAACCTGGCCCGGGTCGGTGGATTTTCAAGTTGCAGAAAATCGTCTGTGCCCATGTCGTACGATTATGCGGTATGTAAAAGATCCCTTGAGTAGACATTTTTCTTGGATGCTCTCCGCTAAATTATATTCCCAGTGCAATCTGCATCAATTACAGCTCAGGTGCGGCCATCTAGGGGAAACTGAGCGTCAAAATTCTCAGAGCGGTAATGACCTCCACCGATAGTGGTGCTACTTGAAACAATGGATGCCGATTTCTGGGTAATGCACTAGGTGTGAAAAATGGTTAGCAACCATATGCAGCCCCGTTGGAATAAATAAATAAATATTATTTGATTTAAAGAAGAATATCTCTAATATCCATGTGGGTTGGACATTTTTGGCGGGTATTACATATCGATTAGAAAAAGAAAAGTTGAAAAACTAGGCACCCTAACGGGATTTGTTCTACTGTGGTGGGACACATACTGCCGGTTGTGTTCCACACAGGAAGCTATAGAATACCATTATACAATCTTTATTGATTTTAAAAGTAATAAAAGTAAAGCGTAATTACATGCCAATCATCATTTTTGGAGATGATGAAAGAAAGAGAAAAGCAACTTGGCAGGTGTTGATTTTCTGAGCCCTATTTAGTATTTTATTTAGTTTTGAAATTAAGGAGAATTTTCAGACAAAGAGTAGTGGTAGGTTAGCATAAAATATGCAGACTTTTATACTAACGTGGGGTTGATGAATGATGCAAATAATGTGTCAAGTTAGACATAATCAAGCGAAATATAACTCAAAATGTGAGGCAACTTAAACTACAATATTCCAATAATAGAAAAGCAAGTTTAATCGAAAATGTGACAAATGTTTTACTTCTAAAAAGTGTACTTGTTCCAAATGTCAGCAACGTTTTGAAATTCAATAAACAATCTCGCTAATACTGATTTTTATAAGATTTGTAGCGTTATAATAACACTATATTTTGTTTTATCACACTAATATGACATCCACTTGAAGCTCTGTTGTTAAATGTAGTCATCATAAGATTTTCAAACAACTTTTAACCTCCCATTTGTTTTTGAATTATCTATAAGGAGATTATGAAATAACTTATATGCATACTTTATTGCGGATAAAGGGAGTACTTATTTCATCAGAATAAAAAAATAGTGGGAAACATGCTTTATGACTTCTGTTCGAAGATAAGTCCTGTTTGATAAAAATATACTTACTGTACTGCTGTCGTTGGAACATATCCAAGGAAGAGATTTTCTCCAAGATCTAAGTAATTCCTTGATCCTGGGCTTTGTCCAGTTGTTTCAGATTTGCCATCAACAGAAATCATTCCGTCCCGCTGATAACGCTTAGCAGTTATTCTATGAAATCTTCCTAGTTGTAGCCTTTGGGAAGAGCGTAAAATAGCTTCACCACTGCCCAAGTTGTACCTATAGACAAAAACAACAATTTTACGTTGTTTGGGGAAATAATGTAAGGTACATACGCATCACTTGTACTTTCACTATTAAGTTAATTATGTGTAAACATATATATAGTTATTCTATAAAAGCTTCCAAGCTACGAGCATCCATTGGAAAGAGCGTAAAATAGCTTCGCCGTTGCCCAAGTTATACCTATAGACCAGGGGTCTCCAAACTTTCCAGCCTTAGGGCCATATTGATTACCCTACAACATAATTATTCAACATAAAAATAGATTACTTCAGTAAACTTAATTTAATTTGCTATAAAAAATAAATATGTTCTCTAGAAGGAGTTTTCTTTCAAGTATGCTAGCTCTCCGCGGGCCGGACAAAATCTGTCCGCGGGCCGGATGTGGCCCTCGGGCCGTAGTTTGGAGACCCCTGCTATAGACAAAGACAACAATTTTACGATGTTTAGAGGAAATAATGTAAGGAACTTACGTCAATTGTACAGTCATTATTAAGTTATATTTTGCATAATATATCATGAAAATTTACCAAATTTTGTTGAAATTGATTTAAAAACAGATCTTGCAAAGCCGTAACAATTTCTCTTTTGCAGTTTTTTAAAAATTAGTAGTACGTTTGGGCGTTTCAAATTGAATGGTACGAAAAATATTAGCATAGTACACATTCTGTAATTGATACATTTAGCTGAAACAAATTAATTCTGAAACTACAATTACAGCACAACTTTTAGATGATTGCAGAGAAAAATCTTCCGGCTACAAAATTGCCACTAGAGGCACTGTTCATTAAAATGGCGCCATAGATGAAGGAAACAAAGTACTGCATTTTGGAATACACGCGGGGGGTGGGGTGGGGGAATCATTTAAATTATCGTCATGCTCATACATTTTTGCTTGAAATACAGTAAAGAACCATCATATCTACTACATCGAATGTCCGGATAAGTTGAGGAAGAATGATTTTTATTGCAAAATGAGAAGCTTCAGTACGATAGACGGGTTTGCATGTTTCTCCTAAAAGGAAAATGTTTCATTACATTGTATTTATGCACTACGTTTGAAAAAGTATTTCAGATTTGAAAATGTACTTCAATAAATAAATGTTGAAATAAAAAAAATACCATCACATTTTTTTTACCATTTAGGCAAAATGACACCTCACTTTTCCTCACATAAGTACGAAAAAAAAGAATTAAAAAAATGCAAAGAACTAAGTTTTCGCGATATTCATCCAAATGAAATAAAATAATTTACGCGCAAAAATTCCAAAATTGCCTTAAGACGCAGAAATGAGGAAAAATGTACAATACAGAACAAAAATTGTAAACTTGTGTTTTGGCGTGTGAACATTACAAAGATCCAACTTTCTTTGAATTTAAAATCAATGCTCTATAAAAGAAAGAATAGCTCTGAAAAATGAATTCGAAGGATCTACTTGCCTGAATTCGACATATCCATCTTTAACGGCCAGTGATATATAATCCCCTTTACCTGAAGCTGTCTGTCCATTGTAAAGAATTATACCCTCGTTCGTCAAAGTTCTTATTTCCAATTCAATGGCGAGACGACTGTAAGCCTGCAGCTTAGGCAATTCCAGATAGGAGAAGCCGGTGAAAAGAGGCATGCCCATGGTATTTACTGCAGAAAGTGAAAGTACAATAAATTTAGGTCTGTCCTTTCATGTACCAGTTTTACAATAGTGCGTAGCCGGTACTTGATATGAATGGTCAACTATATTTACTAAGATGCTTTGCTGTCAATATTCTAATAGTAGTAGTTTAGAGCATTGCAAGTAATATTAATTAGTTTCGCTTGATGTTTCTCGATATCCATTAAAAGGAATAATATTTATTTTATATCCATTTTGTCGTATGAAGATTACTTTTAGGAAACATTAGGTTTTTATGCACTTTTTTTTTAAAAAAAGGGTTTATTTCTCTTACCTAAACTGGAGTCACAGATACCTTCACTTCTAAAAAATCTTTTTAGTATTCTGTAATAGTCTAGTGATTTTTCTCACTAGAATGGAAGTACATAAACATGCACTTCTAAAACATATTCTAGTCTTCTATTCCAGTCTAGTGATTTTTCACACTAAACTGGAATTGCATAACATGCACTTCTGAAAAAAGAATCATTACTCTTCACTTTCAGTTCAGTGATTTTCTGGATTTTTTATATTTTTTTTGGTGAATGATTGAACTATATTTTTTTATAGTTTAAAAACCTTAAACCACATAAAAAATGAACATAAAAGGGAGCTACAAAGATAGATTATTTGCTTATGCATTTTAGCACTCATATTAAAATAAAGTCTTTTATCCCTGTATCCATTACCTGCCTCCCTCCTCTCTCAAGAAAAAGAGGAAAAAATGTAAGAACTTTTCTAAAACTTTCCAACAAAAAGCCTTTTTCGGCACCATTTGAATGGACTAATAGTCATATTGGTCTGAAGAGGAGAACATTTAATGCGGTAAAAAGTCATTCTGCCTACGAAAATCCATTTGATTGTAAAAACATTACCAAAATACAGTCACCGAAGTTTCTGTCAATTTTATTATTAGTTAATTTTTAGCCTACTTTCCCGTAAAGGTAAAAAAAATAATAATAAAGCATGAAAGAAGGCTTAATGTATCGTGAAAATATCGTTAAAAATCAAGAAAAGTCAAAAATAAGTTAAGTAATTAAATAAAGATTGAAAAATAAAAAATTTGAAAGTAGGGTTTTGAGATGGGGAAAAAGTGTGTCTGTCGGTCGGTCTGTCCCCCCTAATAACTTTTGAACGAATTGTCCGATTCGAAAAATTCTTTTTGCATTCGAAAGATCTCGGCGAGGATATGTCATTTCCATATTTTACTTTTTGATTTGAACAATTTTTTGTTCAATTTTGAACAGTTCAAAAAAATTTAACATTATCGCCTATGGGTGAAAATGAAGCAAATTATGTAAACTTTGGGTACAAGATCCAAGTTCCCATGAACAAGCTCACTGGAAGAAGTTCTTGGCGTGAAATATTGATTTGAACAATTTTTGTTCATTTTTGAACAGTTCAAAAAAAAAAATTAACGTACGCCTACGGGGAAATTTCAATCCTATATTATTCCTGATCTAACGGACCGATTTGCTTGTAACAAACTTTATCGGAAAGCTCTTATGACGTAGAATATGTACAAATAGAAAGTACATCCAGAACTAAGGAGCCTATTTTCCTACAAAAATTTTTTGATCGGAATTTTCAAGAATATATTTGAATCAATGAATGATTAAATGAATAAGCAAAAGAATGAATGAATAAATGAGGGACTAAATACATGAATGACTTAATAAATGAATAGCTATTAACCGTTGAAAAAGGTATATTTGAAGCAATTAAGAACTAAAACTAAACGAGAAAGACAGAGAGAGATAGCTATATTATAAATTTGAATTCGGTGTATACGGGAAAGTAGGCTCGTATAGTTCTAGACGGAACTTCTTGTTTTACTATTAAAATGACCAGAATGAATGGCAGAAACAGACAACAATGAGAAACCTGAACTATTGTCGATTTTTAATACATACTTTTGCGTTTTACCTATAACAAATAAGTAAAATGTCCATACAGGAAAATTCAGCTCTATATTTCGTTCACGCCGTTATTGAAAACGAGAGCAGAATTTTGCGCTGCCTGTGAGCTAGAATGCTCCGGTTGTATCCTTTTATGCAGATAGTAATTATATTCCAGAAGAGGATTTCCTTCTATTTATATTTGGGAAAATGGTTTAAATATTTGAAATTAATTATAGGTATTCATTCAAATTATTAACAATAAAGTATTCCATTAGTAGCGACTTTGTGTTCTAGATCATAAAGATTCGCTGCATAATATTAATCTGTAATTTCTTAAACTACGAGTAAATGACAGCCCGTAATAATATTTAATTACTCTCTCAGACAAGTAATTTCTCTGAGAGTAATTAAATTTCCTTCAAAAATATTTACACTGGAGTTCTAGCTTGAAATATGAAAAGTATATAATTTCATTTTATCCTAATAAGAATTCTCTAGTTGCAGTTTTATTATTATAAACGACAAGTTAATATTTGAATCCGATCGCCCGACATCAATTCTCAAGTATCCCGTAGTTAATTTAACAGCAAGATTGTTGAATTAGGATTTATGTTTGTTTAAGATATCTTTGAGAATGACTCTTTTAAAGTAAAGAAAGTAATAATCAACATGCAATTTATCTTGAAAACGTTCCTTTAATTAAGAAGGAGGAAATGCAACCTCGTGGGATTAACTCGTAAGATATATTTAGTGAACTGCATGCGATGATAGATATTATCTCTGACGTTCAATAAAACAAACCTCCGTCTGTACGCTATGTGGACAACGGGGACAAAACGGGGCTCATTTTTGTCGGTGGCTCCTACGGTGGACATACAACGCATGTGAAGCATTTTAATACAGATTGTGAAATATTGAGAATAAACTCCTACCGATCTCAAATATAGCAAACTACATGAAAAATGCTCAAAAATTCTACGTGCTAAACTATAAGTAAAATAAAGGACCAACGTCAATAAAAATCACTTATTGAAAAAAAAAAAAAAAAAAAAAAAAAACCTTTCAGATAACTGCTTTGAGTTGCTATTAGCGGCCGTTTATTGACAATTTTAGCTTTATTTACTTTAATTAGTCATATCAATCAAATAAAAAATGGCCAAACGTTGCTTAATCATTGTCCATCTTCTTTACATTCCTAATAATCTCTCCAGCATAATTTATAACAGAAGGAAGTTTATAGAAAAGTTAAATCATCTTAGAATATTGTTTTTATGCTACACAAAATTGCAACTGCTTGTTAGTCTCATTACATGTTGCTCATGTCAAAGCATTTAGTATTATACTGTCTAAAAAATGATATATCTGTTGAAATTATATAAGTTAACTCAATCAAAGCTTTAAGAAGATCCGTCACTGTTGATGCAATTCCTATTGACATTCTTGACTCTGATACAGCTGCTAAAGTTAGCTCATTTAATGGTTATCAAGTGAACACTCACAAAACAACCCCCAAGAAAAGCAGCTCAATTTTTATCCAATTATATATTGTTGCTCAATTTACGTTTCCCAATATGATTTACGTCCTTAGACAGAGGAACTTGGATTCCGAAGTGCCATTAACAACAACAGCGACAGTGACTATTCTTGAGCTTGTTTCCGTCATTTATTTGTTAGATGAATTAAAGTTACTCACCAAAGGGGATGCTCTAAATTAGAAATAATACAAAGAAAATGTCTGCAATGATTAATTAATGTGACATATTTCTTACCACTCTCTGTGGTGTAGATGGGTGTTCTTGTAGTGAATATTAAGTTTTCTACCGGGTTGTCTGTGACTTCTCTGACACTTTTTGTTTCCGTAGCAGCTGTTGTAGTCCTTACTAGTTCTTCAGTAGTCCTTCGCAGAGCACTCATCGTTGTGGAAGTAATTGGCTGCGTGAAATTTACTAAAAATAAAGTAGAAAGGTTATTTCAGTTAAATGTGAATTTTTTGTGCAATCATTACGAGTCGAATAATTTTACTAATAATAAAGGCGAACGCATGGGGGTATGCATGGAAATCTAAACTTGCGCAGGAGCAAGGCCGTTCGGAAGGTTTTTAAAATATGTCATAAAATTAGCTTAAAACAGGCGGGCGTGCAGTGTGCACCTGGAAGCATTTTAATTTCTTTTTTTTTAAATGTGATTTTTTTTTCTCTGCGTTTATTCTAATTTTAAGCTTACTTTTCACATATATTTTTAATGTGGGAACAAAATATTTCACAGTCTTTGAAATTTATGTCATTCTAAACTTTGGATTTCTGCATAACAGAAAGTTTGCTCGAAGTTAACACGAGTTTTAGAATTCAATACGATTCAGAAGACTTAAACTTAACTCGATCTTCTAACTTCTGATTTCATGGTTATCTTTGCCTTCCGCGGACCGTTTTTTTTGGCTACATATAAAGGTAGTATTTTATATCAATTTTTGTTTTAGTACTTTATTTTTATTTTCAATAAATTTATTTGAAAGAACTCATTCGCAGTTACGGCTGCTTCGTTTACTTATGCGAATTGCATTCTGAAAGTAATAATAGTAATAATAGTAATAATAATATCTATTATTTTAGTAAAAGAATTTAAAAAAATGGCTAAGCGTTCCTATGATTACTCAAATAAGTAAGTAAACAAATTGATAGTTCCAAAAATAACACCTTACATTTCGAACACGATCCTTCGCCGATAAGTTCAATTGCTTTTTGATATCGGCAACTAATGAGTCTTAGTTGACACTCTGAACCATAAGAGTTCCCGTCACTTCCACAGACGGTATTCACTTCGGGGGTCTTCCCAGGCTTGTCATCCCCGGTGCATTTAAAATCACAAATGCACTGAGCCTCGCCATTCTTTTCTTTGCAGGTAGCGCCATGGTAGCATTGCAGCTGCTCACACGATCCAGAGACAGCTTTAGCAATAGAAGCTGCGAAGAAAAATATTGTTGTAGGATCCGAAGATTAGTGCAGAAGAGCAGATTTTCATGAACATACGCAAAACAATAACTTACCATCCATGCATCCATCAGGGCCAAGAACAGTTCCCGCCGGACAAATATTACATTTCATGCCTTGGATACGGTGCTTGCAAACGCACCTACCAGTCATCTGCTCACAATCGTCCCGAACGGAACCATATTGGTCACAGCCACACGCTACAAAATAATCAATTTAAAAACAGTTAAAGTCGTACGGTTTTATGCAAGCTTGACAACTTAAAACTCATCTACAGTAGTGTACTCAGAATTTAATTTTATTTTTTTAGGTGGAGGGAGGAGGTCAGGATTCGGGATGTACTAGATATTGTTCATACTGGATATCTGATATTCGTTGTCGCCTTTCTGACGGATCTGGCTCTAATGCTTTAAACCAGTAGTTCTATGCAGTTTTAAACAACCCAAAGCTTTCAAATACATAGTAAGTTTTTACTTTACATAAACTTTCAAAATATGTTAACAAAATTAAAAAATAAAATATCGTGTGCTGAAAAACCTGCATTTTTATGCTGTTGCCGGTTTTGATTCCGGATATTCAATAAAGATTGGTTGGATACCATATATCTGATGCTTTCTGGGGTGGGACTGGTTTCATTCGTTCACCCCCAACGGTGCGCCCCTGTATGTATGGTACATACTGGATTGTACACAAAGATTATACTGAGTTTAAATGCTTATAATTTTATTACTAATACACTTACAAGTATTACATTTTCCATAGACATTTGATACTGTTCAAGTTTCATTTATGGCACTCAAAATGAGTTTGGGATAATCCGTTGTACCGTTTTCGGCGTTTTGGTTTCAGCTAACAGCACCAAAGGGTGCCGTTTTTCTTGTACAATAAGCCGCATTTTTAGATTATAAGCTACCTTATTGATGATCCTGTATATTAATTTTTTGGTATTAATAAAATCTTAATGGTTGATCCAAACTTTCTTTGAAAAAAAAAATCAAAATCGGTCCAATCACTAAAGACTAAGCTTGTTGTTTAATCTGCACAATTACGAGCATTTATGTCCAAGCGCATATGGGATCGCTTGTATCCATATAATACTTTAAAATTCGAAACAAAAAAAAAAAAAAATAAGAAAGGAAGGTTTTTTAATTTTATAGCTTTTAAAACACATTACGATTTTTTCAGCTTAAAATATTATTCCTGCACACATTCATTTAACTGCTGAGAATTTGCAAAATAAAATAAATTTTGCTAAACGGTTTCAGAGAAATGAATTTCTTTGATTTTTTTTTCAAAAATATTTTTAAACTTGTAATATTTGTTTTTTTATTTTTTGTCAAAATGTAATATTTTTATAAAATAATAAAACGTATGCATTAACAATTATACAACTTTTTGTTCAAGACATTATAGGTTTTCAAAGAAAAAAAAAGGAAAAAGAATGAGATCAAATCAACGAAAATCTGAATTATTATGACTGCACAGCTTAAAAAGGAAATTGCAGTGTTGGGTGAAAAATACAGCTTTAATTCCTTTCGAAAGATTAATTTCCTTCGTTGCACTCGTTTCCTCATAAAACATCGACTTGGTTCTGTCATATGGCGCTTAACAATATTGTCACGCAGGGCAAATGATGATTTGAAAAGATAGCAAGCATAAAATTTATTTACATAACCACTGACGCATTTACAGAGGCGATGAAGTCTATCTCTGTAAATGCGTTTTCCTTGTAAAGGCAGTCATACAAAAAAGAAAAAAAGACATACATAACTGCATGTTCGAAAAAACTTGTAGTTAATTTTTCAAGTTTTAAACTCTAGAGCTGTAAGTCTGGTTATTAGATTTTACTGGTAACCACCCGAAAACAACATTAGAGGAAGGGCAGGCCAAATGGGATGGTAATGAAAAGCGGCATTTTTGGTATTACGACTGACGAGGATGATGACTTTGTGAACTTTGTACACAATTTTTCCCGTACTCCGTAGAGTTAAATGGGATAGTTTGCAGTTTTGATTGTAGGTTATAAATATGGAATGCATTACAGGCTCCATATTGCAAAAAATCTTGCCAAGGTTATAGGATCAAATACATTTAAATAATTGAATTCATTTCTGTTTGTCAGAGTTATCGGCGAGAAGGACATTAAATCTCCCATTTTACGCACTCTTTCTCTACAAACGTTTTTGGTGCTCTTGAAAACTAATAAAAAATATCTTAGTCAGTAAAATGTATTTTGTGACAATTCTATTCAAACTTTGTATTAGAACTTGTCTATTCTCAAAACAAATAAAATTCAACTAATTAAGTTAAAAAAATGTGGTAGCACTTTTTTTCCATCTTGCATATAGTGTACTTTTCATTCTTTTAAACATTTTTAACATTATATTTGCTTTGACTATTTTTGTTTTGTTATTTAAAAAAATAAACATATTTTATGGGATAAAGTTTATCGTAAAGAGTTTTAATTACAAAATGTGGTAATAACAAAAATAATAATAATGCATGCATATGAGAGTAAAAGTTCCTACTAACTAAATCATGTGTGGTTTGCTTTTAATATCATATTATTCAACTTACGAGAACAACCGCTGCTTCCTTCAGATATTTTATGTAAACCCCAAAATCCTGGTTCGCATCTGTCACATCGCAGTCCACCAACTCCAGGTTTACAAGGGCACTGTTGGGAAGCTGGATCACAAGTTAAACTGTAGGATCCTAAACGATTGCAATGGCAATGACCTGCACAAAAAGTACAATAATTTACATAGCTAAAAATATAACTAAAAGATTTATAACAAAAATGCATGTAAAACGATAGTTTTTAATAAATTTGAAAACTATATATTTTAAAAGTAAACACGTTAGATTACTACTTACAATGCTTGAATTTTTAGTGTTTATTATGTCAATATGGCAGTAAAGATCATTATGTAGGAGTTAAAGAAAGTTATGTATTTATTGATTTATAGATAACATGTTTATACAATGAGTATAAAAGTAAAATGTTTGTCCATGTGCTATAGATTAAAACCCATTTGACAATAACAATTGCAGGCCCAAGTTGCAAGATGGCTGATACGTTACCTTACACGTCATTTAACTTTTTATTGCTGTGACAAATATTTTGATACAACTACTGTGAGCGATCTTACACCGCTTGTGGAAAAAAAAGTTTTAAAATAGTTAACATTTCATTTAGTACATACAAATTATGAATAAATTACAACTATTTCTGCAGTTTTGATTTATTTAAATCAAAGGAAGGTTAAATTCATTCATTTTTCAGCATTGGATAACTCGAAAACAAATAGTTCTTAATAATAATAATGCAAAATACAATATCTTACTGTTAAAATTTTGATATGTATTTATCCATTTCTTTTATTTTCTTTGTTTGTTAATTTCTTTTTTGTGTATTAAGTCGACATTTGATCTGTTACAAAAGAGAAAAAAACACCAATAGTTTTTTCATTCTTTTACTTGAAATTATCACATATCGTTATGAAACCCTTCTACAAATCGTCTTCATTTGAAACTTCTTTTTTAAGGTAAAAGAAAAGATACCTTTTCCTCATAAAAAGGCTTATAACTGCAGTGACGTAAAATAATATTTACTGCCAGAATCTCCGTTACGCAAGAAAAATAGGCAATAATTGGAGACACCCATCACCGAGCGAAACAAACGCAAACACATAACGATTATCTTCCAGTAAAGACACTGCGTTCATTAGTTTCGTGGAGTGAGTTATCAATAAAAGAACTTTGTGTGGCACGACAGAGAAAATAAGAACAAAAAAAGGAAAAATGATCATCGTTAGCAGAAAACACTAACTCGGACATCCGGCTTGGTCCGGCCCCTGAGCTGCAGTTTTTCCGTCAGGACAGCACCCATGGATAGTGTCTGCACAACTCTTGATCACAATGACTAGCAAAGAGAAAGAAAAGTATCATTTATTATGTTCTGGCGTTGATGTTGAAAGGAAGGGAATATGTTGGACTAGCTCAACGTGGGAATAAGCTGAAATTTCACGCTCGGAATTAATGCATATTAAGTTGAGTTTGTGTTTAGCAATGAATTTAGTTAAAAAAACTAAGAAAATGTTTAACATCTGAATAAAATGACACAAAAGCATATCGAAGTAGAGTAGTTAATATAATGTAGTTGTTACTTATCTTTCATTTAAATAAACGTTTTTAAAAAGAGCACACTAAAGCCTTAATATATAGGGGAGACTGGGGTAAAATGGACCACTTTTGACAATTTTGAGTGCTTGCACTCAAAATAATGCTTTTCTAAGCCTGAAAATATCCAAGCACATTCCTATATATTAGACTTTATAATATACTCAATCAAAATTAATTATTGTGCACATGTGTTTTTAATATAATTTTTTAAATAGAAAGTGAGAAAGTGGACCATTTTACAGCGGGTACGGGGTAAGATGGTCCACTGGCAAAATGTTCCATGGCATGCGGTACTATGGACCACAGGCAATTTTTTTAAAAATAAATTAATGCAGTTTATTCCTTAACAGTACAGAACATAAAGGAATATTATCTTAGTTTAATGTTTACTCTTCTTTTAGGTCTAATTAGGATTAAATTTGAAAGTATAATACACATATAACATTTTAAAATGAATCACTGATTAATTAATCATTAAAAATGAATAATTTATCAATTTTTAATTCCACACATGATATCAACTGGAAAAAGTACATGGAGTATTGAAATGGGGTAAAATAAATCATGGTCCATTTTACCCCACGTGGAAGTTCAACAAAAATTGTCGATAAAACCCCCCAAATCGTTTATTAAATTAATTTAGTTACATTGAATATAACAATATATAATCTTATCTTTTCATTGTGGTGCATAAGGCCTTTCAAATCATAATTCTTTAATGACGAAAAGAATATAAGTTTTGATGAAAATACTTACTTTTGCTAAATATTCAATAAAAGAACTTTGTTTGGCACGATAGAGAATTATCAATGAAAGAACTTTGTGTGGTAATCAACTTTCGAAAACAGAATGGCTGAATTGTTACGTAGATACACAGTTTCTAAGTAATTATCACTATTTTAATGCTACTATCTATGTACCAAAATATGAAACATTAGAAGAAAGTAATAATATAGATAATGGGTGGGGGGGGGGGGGGGGCGAGTGGTCCATTTTACTTCAGTCTACCCTAAACACCATTACATTTATTTCACATGAAGTAATATTCTTTAACAAAACGCCACTTCTTAATGAAAAGAACAATAAAAAATATTTTTTGGCTAAGCAATGGTTGTCTTTCCAGAATTGCGAATTCTTGAAATTGTGGCTAAATAACAGACATTTTAATTTTTTAAGCTCTTGAAGTTTATTATAAAATGCATTTTAGTCATATCGTTATGAACAAGAGACATATCGGCGTTCGTATCTAGATACACCTCAGTGTGTCAGCCAAATTCGAAAAAAAACCAAAAAAATACCGCGATACAAGGGACCCGAAACATTTTGAGCTAATTTCGACCTCCCCCTTACATTACCCAAAAACTAGTCGACGAACACACTTGCAATTTTTTAAGCTTAATAAGGTTTTTTTGAACACCTAGAGTCTAGAGTTTCACTGATATACAGTTATCGAATTATTAAGGTCTGAATAGAGTAATTTTTACCCCTGACTGACTCACTAAAACAGAAATCTAGGCCAATGAATGATTTAAGGTAAAATCTGAGCAAGCGTCAGTTTTATCACTGACTGACTCACTCATCAAACACCTAGAAAACTTCTAAGTGACTTCGATACTTAAAATTTGACATTAAGATAAATCATTAAGCATATACAAAGAGAAAAATCTACAGCTTCAAAAAACTACACTATTATCGAGGTTAAACCAAATAATACTCATAACGAGTATCACAACCTCACGTTGTGAGGTTGTGATGCTCGTTATGAGTATCACAACCACGACGCGGCGGTGTAACCAAAGTTGGATCGCGCTATCGTTGCCTTCCGACTCATAAGTTATTTTGAGCGCTTAGTCCAAATTATGACACATTAATGCAAGTCTCGTAATGATTTCAAGGATTATTTAGGGGGAAAAATTGTTAGGAGTTTCAGTAAAAAAAGGAGTTTAAATTATTAAATTTTACATGGGGTCCACATGCTATAATTTGCAATATTAATGATGTTTACGTATTTTTAAATGTTAATTATGCAACCTTTTAATTATATTGAAAGTAATTGATGCTTATTCTGAAGTTTCCTTGATTCATTTTATTTATTTTGAAAGCGCCCTGTGTTGTCCGATATACACGTCTGCTTTTGACTACCAGTTGAAAGTGCTGGTATCCGCATGGAACCCAGGTCATTGTGATTAGGATTAATATTATTTGAAAAGTCAAACTCGTACCTTCCTTGCAGCATTTGGCAAATTCTGAGGTCTTGTGACAATAACTTCTAGGTGGACAATTCTTAGAATCCGGTCCTTCCCCGCAAAAATAGTCAATACCAGTAACTGGATTGATCAATGGTTTTTCTCCATCACATGCAACTTCTACTCTTTCTAAAAAATAAAAGAAAACGAAGTGTGAATGAGGCGATAATAGAAAAAGCCTGTATCGATTATTGTTAAGAGTAACTTTCGTATTCGTGTAAGAGAAGATTGTTTTGGAAAATACTATGTGTTCTGAAAAAGAAACACTATAATAAACGTTTTATTCTGAATGATTCTAAATAAACTTTCTGAAACAAACGATACATTTTTTCCCCTTGAAACCTGGGTATGCGTGGTAAAAAACAGGAGTTTGTTTTTCATATTTTAAATGAAAGAATAAGGGGAAATATTTTACCAATATCTTTCATGTGAGAAATATTTTACACCACACATGCTCAGTTCCTAAAATCAATCTCTAAAATAGTTATTCACACTTGCGTAGATATGGGAGAGGGGGGTGGGGGGAGGGTGGATACTCCTCGAAATTGCAAAGATTGGTTAAAATTTGACTAATTGTTCTTGTGAAACAGTGAAATTAGCATACTCATCCCGAAGAAATCCCTCGGAAATTAGCTACGGTAGCTAGTCTAGCTACGGCACTAATTATGAAATCATCACGGAAGGTTTTTTATTTCGAAATAAAATTATTAATTTTATTTCTTTTACTTTCAAGAGACATATTTTTAAAATTTAATATCTCATTTCTTGTCTGATCATGTACTTTTGTGCTTTTAACCTTTTCAGTGCAAATAATTGTTATATAAGGGAAAAACATAAATATTTTAGATTATCAGTTACAATATACATATCGATACTATGAACAAAAAAAAAAAAAAAAAAAACATACGAAACAATGGAAAGAGGAGAAATCATTGGGGCTCCTTTTTTTTTAAGGTGACACATAAAGGGTGCTTCATTTAGAGGTACTTTTTGTGGTGGGGATTTAATTGGAGATCGCGCATGCCTTGTGTCAACTGAAGTCGCATTCCTGTTCAGAAGTGATTGACATTTCATAATGGAAAGACTTAGGCCGGCACAGCGTCTACAAATTTTTCAGCTTTATTACGAAAATGGGCGTTCTACAAGGAATGTGTATCGGGCCCTTACGTAATCGGCCTACCGAACGCACAATTCGCTCTACCATCAGTAAGTTTGAGACCCACTTATCATTATTGAATAATACTCTACCAAATAGCCGTAGTGAGTCTCAAACTTACTGATGGTAGAACGAACTGTGAGTTCAGTAGGCCTATTATGTAAGGGCCCAATACACATTCCTCGTAGAACTCCCATTTTCGTAATATAGTTGAACAATTTGCAGACGCTTTGCCGGGGTAAGTCTTTCCATTATGAAATGTCAAATACTACTGAACAGGAATGCGACTTCAGTTGACACCAGGCATGCGCGATCTGCAATTAAATCCCCACCACAAAAAGTACCTGTAAATGAATCACCCTTTATGATTCTATGACACTGAAATAGTGATTGAAAATGCAAGAAAAAGTCAAGTTACTTTTGCCAAAATGTCGAGATGAGATTTCGACTGTCTAATTTCGACACTAATTATAAATAACGCTATGTGTCTACTGGAAAGTAGGTGAGGGACATTAGATCTGTATGCTGGTATCCGAGCGTTAATTGAACGAAAAATTGAATGGGATCTTTTCAGTTATTGTTATTATTTTTAACACAGGAGTAAAATTTGGGAAAGATGGAGGCAGTTTATTAATATTTTTTAATTTCAAACAACCCTTTAAAATAATTCGTCGTTTTTATATGTTTTCTAATTTTTATGGTGCAGTTTCTATATAAACTCACTAGACAAAACAATAGTAACACTTTGAAATACTGACCTAATATCGTGCGTTTTATAACCGCGTGGGTTTTCTTCAAAGAAGAGTCTGTAATGTTCTTCAGGCAGACATTTTAAGTCACTTGTGGAAGACTTACTCACCCAAATTCATAAAATTTCGGGGAGACTAGTTTGGTTTAATCCAATGTTTCAAAACGTTTCCCAGATTTTCAATGACACTGAGGTCAGATGATTTTCAAACCTTAGAGGGGGTGAGAAGAAGCCTGAAGGATTGACAGTCATATATGCGTCCAGTGCAATGATTTTTGTCTTCTGTCATTCTGAGAAACTCACAACTTTCTGCACTCACCAATCGGTGAGTCGCAAATTCACCGATTCATGAGTGCAGAATGTTCAACAAAAAGCCATAGACGTATCTGCTGCTGAAAGCTGATCTTCCACGCATTTAGGATGAAACGCTTTATTAAGTCTTCAGTGAAAACTCGAAGTCATGCATCGTCTGAATAAAGACAAAATCTTGAACATATAATATATATTTTTCAAATTATAATTTTGTACTACATTTTGCAAGGTAATACTTACAGCTGTTTTTTTTTTCAAAAGTATTTTTAATCCCATAACTGTTTAACAAATGTCATTCGAAGGCACCATATTATTCGTAAATAATCGGTTTCAAGAATAACTAAAACGGAATAAAAAGTTTCGACTTATTCTATCATTTCCACTAATTTTTAAATTTAAGAATGTTGTCAAATGGTAACTAAATTATGCAGAATCAATGGTAATGATTATCTCATTTCTCATTAGATTATAAAATAAAATTGTTTATTTGTACGTACTGCGACGCCCCTAAATAGCTGCATTTACAAATCCTTTGAATTATTCATATAAATACCTCCAAAGGTTGAATCGATTGAGGGAAAAAACGTTTAAGTTCCATGAAATAAGTTGATTCGAAAAATCAAGAAAACTAAACGCATATCGTTTGCATAAAAAGGGCTTGAGGAAATATTCAGTTTTAATTTTTTTAAACACATTAAATTTAAATTTCTAAACATTATTTTAAAAATAATTACAATTTATTCAACTTTACAAGTAGGCTTTTAATTGAATGAGCATTACTAGAAATATTTCAATTAGCTTAATTGTAAAGCCCGCATCATTGACATTTGGTTGATGTACGCTTTGAAGGATTACTTGGGTTTTGAATAACTTGCAATGTTGGAAGCTCTCGCATTGTTCAGTTCAATCAACTATGTACTTTACTTTAAACTATTAGAACACATTAATATCATCTTGTAATACTTTGTTATATACGTACACCGTGCAAGAGACAGTTTTGAACAAAAAAATTATTTGTGTTACCTTTTTAAAAACTAAATGCAATGTTTGGAGGGGGGGGGGGGAATGTATTAAGTAAAATGCAACTTCTTACCAACGTAGATAAATTATGTATTGTAATAAATGCTTCACACAATATATATATATAAATACACATACTAATATTATCTGAACATTGACGAACAACGTATATCAATATGCAAAATAATTAACATTAATGACGAATACATAAAAATTGTTTTGTATAAGTGATCATTATACATCAAGAATGCAAATATATATGCATATTATTATCTCATAGATTTCTATTTTATTACTTTGGGCATGTGTATTGCCGTTTACGAAAACTGCGCCTATAACTAGCGAATAAATTCTGAAGAGGCAGTCCGTTGAGCTGGGAGCGTTTCAGAGCTATATTTTAGGAGCTAATTTCTCACCCCACCCCCTGATGATATATTTTATTTCCGATTTGAATCTGGAATGCTAAATTAAAGTAAAAGAAAAAGAACAAACGCATCTAATAAATTATTCCGGCTAAAAAGTAAAAATTTTCTCAACTCGCTCTCCCTTCTCCCCCTATTTCGATTAAATCGAAGCATGCGCATGAGAGTGGTGGCTTCCGTTAGGGAAAACAGGCAATATGCAGCCTTGTAAGAATAGTTTTTATCGAACAAAGACGCAATAGAACCACAGCAGTTTGCTTCAGTGAACCACATAAAAACTAACCAAGGATCTGAAGTAGCTACTATTTTTGAGTTGCTCTACTCCGATTTCTGAATACTTGCTCCGACTCCGCTCCAGCTTCGCTTCGTGCTCCAAATAATGTTAATAGATTATATTATTTATCCCTCTTTCTTAGTTAATGTATTATTTTATATGATAAAAAATTAAGAAAGTAAAACAAAAATCGGAGCAGTAAAGCACAGTAATTTTCTTTGCTCCGGCTTCCTCCAGTTTTGAACAAACAATCGCTGCTCCACTGATAAACGATCCGCTCTAGATCCCAGAACTAACTATGCAGCAACTCTTTTTAAGGTGGTCAGAAACTCGAAAAGAAATAAAAATAAAATAAAAATAAATAAATAAATTATTATTATTATTTGTTTATTTAATTAAAATTATAAAAAGCACCCGCACCTAAAGAGTAAAACTTTTTTCCTTTTGAAATCTCTTAGCCTTGTTACTGATCACAACTTCAAGCAAAATAAGTGTTACACAAACTCTTAATACTTATATCTGCTATAAAAGCATATGTTGGGCTCAGGTGCAACGGGATATTGCCCTGGTCAGTGTTCTTCCGTATACATATTTATACGTAATTCCCAGCATTTTCCCAGCTAAGCTAGAAAAATAAAATACTTCTTTTCTTTGGACTCAGGTGTCAAGCATTGCGAAATAATGAAGTAGAGCCTGCCGGAAAATAAAACGGCAAAAGGCTTTCCCTAAAGCAATCACCATGACCTAGAGTTGATCTATAAAAGGTAAATTTTACGATGCTTTTTATTGGTGATGAGAAGGTTACTTCTGATTCGACATAAGCATCACGTGTTTCTTTCCAAGGCATTTTTGTCCGACCACTTTTTGAGGGAGTCTCTCGGGTTTCAATATTCGGAATACTTTTTCGAGTGGATGCATTGCATTTTTCGCAAAATCTTCCTAATAAAATTTTTACACGGAACGATAAATTTCCCAGAGGTCGGATTCTATTGTTGGAATTTCCGTCAATGAAGTAGCGAGAACTGTTTCTTTGAAATATTGCTCTTAAATGTGCTACAATTTTAAATTGTTGAACATATTTTCATAAGTCGAAGAAATAAGTAATTCAATAATGTTTTGGAAAAACATTTTGCTTTAGTGTTTGCGTTTTAGGCAACGGTTTACGAAGTCAGCAAGTTTTATTATTGATAGTTTTGTATTTTTCTTGCATTATAAGAATAATAATCAGCATAACAAACAAACAAGGAATATATATATACATATATATATAAGGTAAGGCAATAGATTTATAATTTGTAAAAATGAATTTTACAAACATTGCGAACAAAAATTAACTTATAGTTTATAACGATTATAAAATCACGATTTAATTAATCATTCATTATTATCATGTTTGATTTAATAACGGCTTTTAATATGTCATTTCTTACAGCAGATTTATTTTTCCAAATGCTCCATATAACGCATATACCAAGTTTCAGTAATGGACGTCAATTAGAATGTGAGCTTTAAGTAGGTCTAAGCTAGGTAAAACCCTGTTTATTACGTTACTTCTGTAGAGTGATTATTACTGAGTACAATAACTGAGTAACATTCGTACAGCCCAACGAAAAACACTGTTCCAAAATTGTTAATACGTGTTAGTTTGTTCTATTATGTTAACCCATTGTTTAATTTTTTGAAAGGCAATTACATTGAGAGTAAGTAGAAATGGTCGGCCAATGATTTAGTTTTGGCTCTATGGAAACCTTGTCAAAAATCAAAACTATCGTCGAATTTGAAAAAAATTTTTTTGCGCCATATTTGGCGAAAAATCAGAAAATGGTTTCCAATTCTAGGAACCAAAAAATTTCAAATTCATAAAACGGTTAATTATCTACTGATCTTAATTTTCCGTGTTACCTGTAATAAGTATTACTATTTTTAACGAAGTTGGACTTACTCTGGCATCTGTTTTTCCCCACAATGACGATTTTCTTCTGCGTTTTGCAAGCTTGTTCTTTCATTTTGCAGTCGCTGTCGTAAAACTGCCCATCTGATCCACAGACAGGTTCCCGGATTGCGGGACATTCGAATGGACATACGCACTGCGGTTGTCCCTCAGAGTCGAAATCGCAAATTCCTCCGTATCGACAGGGTTCTTCTTCACATGCAAAATTTCCAGAACCAGTTTCTGGGGATTTCATTCCTGTCAGAAAAACCACAAATTAATATTTTCTAGATTCGCAGCTTGAAAACGTGTCCTTTTTCTCTTAATTATTTTTTAAATTAAAGATGTAAATGGATTTAAATAGTTTCGGCTGTTTCAAAAAAAATCCGTTTCTTAAGCCTTTCTTACGTTAAATACAGAGTAATCGAGTTAGAAAAGTTGGTATTAAGCTGCATAATCAACAATAGAAACTATCATGCAAAGATTGCAAAGGGAACTAAAGTGACTTCCATTACTGATTCGAAGCAAACATTTTAAACCAATAAGGAGGGGTTAAAAGGGAGGGGGTGGTGACGAAATAAAGAAGTATTTTAACACTTCCTATCATATCTGGGGCTCGGAGCATGTAAATCAAGTTTTAGATCTTTAATATTTTTTTCCCGCAAGGGGGCAGTTCGATAGACAATTTGTTTACTTCGACATGCACGACGTCATTGACACGTGACTAGCACTTCATAGCGTGAAGCTTTGAACAAGTTTTTTTCTCTCTCCCCGATTTTGTTCTGTGGTATGCAAGGGTGAAAATGGCCCCATCTCTCTTGGAAAAAGTATGCTTGCTGGACACGACACGACGCAGGAAAAAATGCATGATCAAAAATTTTTTTATCACCTTGGACTTTCTACTAGCTGAAAAATATATGAAGGTTGCATTAGAGTATTGATAAAGCACGATGGTGAATATGATTATTTTTTTTAGAATATCAATTTCATGCCGATGTAACACGATTCAATCTTCAAAAAATTCGACCTCTGAGCTTTGATTCTAAAACTCCGATGTGATATTGTACAACTATTGTAAATTACAATTACTGTTTGTTTTTATGGAGAATAAATATATTTCGGTAAGTCAAAAAACTTTATCTGTTTTTTTTATTGTGTAATCTCATGAATATTTTCTCATAGAATTCTTAGTCAAAAAAGATTAGTATCTTCTTGCACCATGTAAAGAAAACTATTTTTAACAGAGCAACAACAACCCATGTCCATTTTTTGAGACTTTTACTTTTTTATGTAATTTTGGCTTTTACTGATTGAACTTTTAAATGCAATAATAACCAATGTTCTGTGAAGTCTGAGCATTTTTTTTTCTTTTGATTTCATAACAAGCAATTGTTCCTATAACATCGAATTCGGACTTTCGCCATTTTTGCTCCAAGCCATAGGGGTTTGCATTTGTACTTGCATAATGCTACTAATATAAAACTTCCGCTAAAATCATTAATTTTTGGTTGGCATTATTGTCTATGTCTATTATTGTTTAAAATTTTCAAAACAGGCGAATAATAATTTATATAGGCAGAGATTTAACTAAAACAAATGGAATGTGTACTGACAAAAATATTTTCTCTAACAAAGGCTAATAAATTTTGAAAAAAAAAAAAAAAAAAGACTAAAAGTTTTTTTTTTACCTGCTCCCGATCCACCAACGTCTTCACATTCACCGTAAAACAGAACTCCGATTTCCTGGGTTTGCATACAAGCGGCTCTTCGCATTTCGCATTCATTCTGATACGTAGTGCTGTCACTGCTACACACCGGCTCGTAATTCTCAGGGCAATCTGTGGGGCAAACACATCTTCCATCTTCACAGCGGGCCCCGTATTTGCAATGAACATTATTGCACAAATCTGAAATGCATTTTACCTTTTAACGATTAACAATCCAATGCAATGTGTGTAATGATACAGGTTCTGTGTCAAATTTGCAATTTATAGGATGTACATCATTCAGTTACAGAATCTGTGAATTCAAACATTTTGAAGCCTTACAAAAAGTAGTTTATTATGATTTAATTAATCTGTTAGTGATTGAAGAAGTATATAAATTTTTTAAAAGTAACAATCTGAAGTGTTAAAATTTCAGAGAAATTGTACAAAACAGTAAAACAACGGAGACTAATTCCTTTTCCATAGAATGAAAATGCAAAACATATGTAAAAGGTAAGAATACTGCATCAGGAGAGTATTTTTTGTTATTTGAGTGTAAACTTATAATAACTTTCAAATAGCAATACAACAATTACAAAACAATATGTGACATTTTATTTAACACTGCTATGACTTTTAAAACACGATAGTTGAGCACTAGTAATGAAAATAGACGTACTAGTTTATATTTGTCTGTAACTCATTTATAGAGATCGTTAATGTTCAACACGAAAATAAAATCGATATGAAATAAAATTTTGTTTTTGAGTCAAGAAAACAATTTTTTAGGGAATAAGTAACATTATAATGTTATAAAATGATTGATCGGTAATAAATATTTTATTGTAAGACTTCTGAATGCCGAGTATGACTTTTTCACTGTTTTTTTTTTTTTTTAAATCAGTTTTATTTTTGCGATTTTTTTCTTTTTAAGCACCTAAAATTTTACTCCCCCCACACACTCAAACGCAAACCAATTTGTCAATTTTTTTTAAAGTTCCGACATTATCGTTAGGAAGACAAGTTAATGTTACTGAACCAACATACAAACGTAAAAATCCTGCTTAGAAAACGTTTATATTTACTAAAGCTTATATATTTTAAAACGGAAACAAAGCTTTATAATGTTGAGTGCAAAAATCATTCATTTAAGTCTTCGAAATAGGTATACTAATTTTTCGCAAGCAAATATAAATTCCTAGAAATGATTAATAACTAAAGCCAGTGCCTCAATGTGAATAAAGTAATGTTAAAAATCCTAAAGTGAAGGAAAGTTATTATGGCCACTGTAATTTTTGATACAGAACATCAGATTCTTACATCATTTTTAAAAGGATTTATTTTGAGTATAAAAAATGTTCTCGGCACGTCAATGAAAGAATTACTGTTTAAAATTTACTGAATGTTTGAAGCATTATTAATATCTCAAGATATTACTCAATTTTTCATTTATCTATATTTAGTATGATTTTTCAGTGCATTAATCAATTTTGTGTAAAATTGAGGAGAATAACTTCTGAAATAACTAAAAAAAAAAAAAAAAAATCATGCTCTTTAATTCAATAACTCTTCTTTAACTTAAATATCGCTGAATGTTTCCGTTATTCTCTATTAAGCAAATGAATATTTATAAGATTTTAGAAAATGTTTAAGCTTCATGCATATTCAGTAACAGCCCATTTGATATGTAGAATTGCCCTTTAGAGTAGTTCGATATATTTCTTCTAAAAAAGAAATAAGATTTTGCTTCGTCGTGAATTTATAAAATTGGAACAACTCACTCATGTGCATATTTTCCAGTGAGAGTCGAATGCACATCAGAAGTAAGATAAATTACTCCGTCTTGTATAAACGAGATAAGGATCAAACGATTTTGATATTTGAGTCATTTTGCTAATCTGAGTAATTTTTTTTCGCCAGCTTAGACCTACAGAGCCGTTAACTCGTTATCTTCACAAAAAATTACATAGAGAACAATTATTAATTTTTTAGAGATAAAAAAATATTATAGTGGAAACTATTTCCGTTGGGGCGAGTGATATTGCGCAATTTTTATCAACACTTGAAAAGAAAAAAAACACATATATACATGATATTTAGTAATGACATGTGATAAACTCAGTATGCCTTTTTGAAATAACGACATGCAAAAAGCTCATAAATAGAACGAAAAAAATCAGTAATAATGCCAGATATGAAAATTCTTTGTCAAATACCATTCTGTAAATTATAATATACGTATAGTTAGTACACATAGTAACTAAGCAGTTTAAGTATTGACGTAAAATGAGCTTGAAATTAATAAATAAATAGTTTAAAAATCCAGCAACTTCTTATACGGTAGTACTAAATAACATCAATGTTTATCAGTTGGGGCACAGTTTTTATGATTTACTTTAGCTGAGTGCGTTATTTGTATATTTTTATGCAAGTGCCTAGGTGTAAGAAAAAGCCGGGAGAGCTGGCTCACAATTGGAAAACATAATTAAAAAGAATAAAAATGTTATTTTTTTTACCAAACTTTTGGTGAATGTTATATAGTATATTCTTTCTGTATGCATTTCCATCAATATTTCCTTGTTATGTTGTAATTTAAAATGACAGCAGGAATGAAGACAAGACACCTATTTTTCGTTTCTCTAATTATAGGACAGGTGAAATTGCGCAAATGAGTGGTTCACACACATAGGACATTGCTTTCGATAATAAGTAGATTATATTAATAATATATTGGTAAATCGTCAAAATAGCTGAAAAAGCGTTTGCTTAAATGGTGTCTTTCAGCCCTCTCATCACAATGAAAATTAGCGGAACAGCAATAATAATTGAAGCTATTCCAATTGAAAAGCAAGACCTCCTCAAAAAAAAAAAACCGACGTTGCTCCACATTTTTGGAGAAAAGCTTACGAATTCGAGTAGGCAATGTGCTGTCGTGGCTGTACAACTACCTTTAAATGCAGTGCACTGACACTTGTCCTCCTTCCCTCGAAAACAACAAGAGCGCCAACTCTACAACGTAGCAGGTTTTACGTTATATGCATGTGGAAAAACACAACTATTTTTTATATGATTATAGTATTTTTTTCTAGCGTTAGGCATTGTAGTTACTACAAAGTTAGCTTTTAACTTACCACAAGGTCCTCTCGAAGCTACAACAATGTTCATTCGCTTTGTGCAAGCTGAAACACGTAGTTCACATTCGTTTTGATAAGTCACTCCATCATCACCGCACACTTTCGCTTCAATCTGTGAAACCAATCAAAATAAGTTAACGACATGCATGCAATTTAAGATTTTTATGTAATTGAACCCATAGACATTAAAGAACTAGATACCGCAACTGGGCGAAGTCGATGGGGCACCGACAAGGACCAGGTCAGGTTAAAAAACCCGCATTGGAAAAACAACCCTGTTTAAGAAGAGGTAGCGGGCATTCTAGAGGTAGAGGTTCAACGAGCATTTTCCGTAGGAAGAAACTTCGGAGATAAGACAAAACACGTTGAATGAAGCGGAAGTAAAAGGTCGGTTTCAAGTGATCCCTCATCCCTCGGTTTCTCGCAAGTTGAAGGGAAAAGCACGATAGCTCCTTCTATATTTTAAAGGTCTATGTCAAACAGTATTTTTTTGAAAGTAATTTTTGCAGGTTACAAATATTAAAAAAGGAAAAACTTCGAAGATTTTTATGTTTTGATTAAAATTGCTTTTAGGATCATCAATTTTTTTTAAAAATTCATTATATTTTCACATATTCTAAAATAAATATACTTTTAACTGTCTCTTTATTTTTAATTGTATTGTAAAACAGATTACAATAACGGTTCTTCAATAGAGAGTAGAAGAAGATTTGCTTTCTTCGAGTCAAAATTTCATGCATTTCTCTTTTCTTTATTTTTTCCCGTGATAAACCAAGTAAAGTGAATAAAACTGCGCTCATTTTAAGCAGCTGATTTTCAGGACAAATTCGACAGGTATATGTTACGGTGAAAGGTCGATGTATCTGGTCATGTCATTTCTCACCGGTAGATAACTGGTTCACATAACCGTTTGGTATTCGTCTGAATATTATATTTCAAAAATTTATGAATGGTATGAATCGGAACTTGCATGAGTTTCAATCTCGCGCTCAGCATTCTAAACTCAGTGCAGATGTGACATTCCATCAACCTTTTATTCAACTGTGAAATATCATATTTATTAAAGTTTAGTAATATTTACGTGCTTAATAAATGTTTGTTTTCTATTCAATCAATAAGCGGGAATCGGAAACTCCGACGAACCACTGAAGTAGTGGTGAAATGTTCTTATTTTTTTGACTTACATCCAAAAAATTTTGGCCAATCACACTAACGGTGAATGTTTAGTAGAAATATTTTTGTTAAATTAGTGAATTAGTGACTTCTTTGGTTAGGTCTTCCCGTTTTAACCCACCTCCCTTTTCCTCATGCACCACATAATCCGAATGCATTAGATTGGAACGAAATATTCATTCTTTCTCACCGATGTATGTTGACAGTTACCAGTTTCATTTTTCCCCGTAACATACACACACTTAGAAAAACAAATGATAAAAATAGCTAAAATAAAACTAAGAAATTCAGAAAGAAACATAGAAGCTTAAAAGAAATCTCCACTTATAAGTCACGATTATATATGAAATAATTATAGGATTTTTAAAAAACAAAGTGATTTACCTTGACACACTTTTCTGGGCAAACACATTTGGGAACCCCGTTATTGTCTAATTCACAAACAGCGTAGTATTCACATTCGGTTCTACTACACGTACCTAAAATAGGACGAGAAACATATTGTAAAGACATAGTTTTTGAAAACTAGAAAAACATGCAGTTCTTTTTTACGTTAAGGTCAGAACCTTTTTAAATGGGGCCAGTTTTTTTGGCCACCAAAGGGCTAAGTGTTGCTTGCCGGTGTTTTAGCTCCTACTCAAAGTGAGTATCCATTATATATTTTTGGATATTTTATGTTTAATTACTTATATATTTGATACAATATATCATGTAATTAAGTATGTTTTAATTTTGAGACTGAAATTCTTTTTATTTGCTTTTTTGGGGTGTTATTCAGTTTTTTCAGCTGAGCCTAACCGTGTGGTGATTGTTTACATTTTATAAGTCTTGGGGAACAGCCTAGTTTTGTTATTAACTGTAGTTATTTGTGTTTGAATCCAAATTATTTGCATTTTCTATGTAATTTGTGTTTTTAATCAGTTTAGTGTCTTAAATTTGCTGAGTTGTAGAATATTTTGCTTTTTTTGCCTATTTGCATTCCATTTAGTTAGCAATGGGAGTTATATGAAAGAAATTGAAAATGGTAAGGGGAGTTGGTGGGTTTGCTGTGATGGGTGTGAGAAGTTTAGCAAATATGAGGGAAACGCTGGTACAGCTTCAGAGCAGGATTATGTGAACCATTTCTTGTGCACTAAGTCAAAGGTGAGTTCATTTAAGCCCCGCTGCTCTGATTACTGTGCCTTAGGCCGTTCGGCCAATATTACCTCCAGAGTCTGGAAGACTATTCTCTGCGAACCCCTACCTGTTAGCCGAGGCATTGGGATTGCTTTCCCAGACTGGCCGTAAAGTGCTAGCAGGCTCTACAGAGGAAAAATTAATTATGCGCCAACACTATAAAATTCCATTTTGAGAATCTTTAAACTGGTAGTCACATAACTCAATCGGTTATTAATGCATTTGTTAACAACTTTTAAACTGGTTGTCACAACTCTGAAGTTGTATATTTTACGTAACTTAACGATCTTTCTCAGTAGTTTTACAGAGTGCGAAAAAATGATAACAGTTTCTTAATAAAATTCTTAAGAAACTTGATTATTTGATTTCAAACAAGTTCTTCACAAATTAAAAGAAACAAACAGTTTCCCGTCTGTACTTTTACAAAAAATTTCACAGTGTGCGTATCGTTTTTGAAGTGTTATGTGAAGAATACAACTAAGAATATATTATGCTAATTGTTTAAGAGCATTGGCTGGGGTTTATTAAAAAACCCGTTTTTATATTGTGAATTTATTTGCGAAAATGAGATAAGGTACTCAAGAAAAAATTGTTACTATATTCAGGTAAAAGAGGCACTTACTGCAAAGACCTGTGTATGCTATGTTAATATCTTTCCTCTGTTCACAGCCTTCCTTCTTCATTTTACAGTCATTTGTGTAGGACATTCCATCTGTACCACATACAGGTTCAAATTCTTCTGTACAAGTGGGGCAGTCGCATGCTGGTCGACCATTTTTCAGGACACAAATAGCGCCGAAAGCGCATAAATAATTGTGGCATGGTCCTGTATGTCCTAAAATAGGAAAACATACATTGATAACATAAAATGAAAATTAGAAAAATAAAGTTTAGAATCACTGTAGCAGTAGTAAGTAACTAGAAAGAATCGTAAAGATACATTTTAAAGTCTTTTTTTTTTTTTTTCCTCACAGGATCACTCTACTTTTTCCTCCTCCTCTTTTATAATTTTGTTCAATAACACTTTAACTGATAATATATTTTTCTACAGATCTATCTGTATGAATATACTTTTTTTTACCCATCCGCTTTCTGCGAAATTTCTGTTCATTTTATTGTTGGAAACCAAAAAAAGGCTTAAAAAATATTTTCAATCCATTCTTTTGTTTCATGTTGAAGGAGGATTGAAAATGCTATTAAAGACATACCTAATGCGTTATTTGGTAAAAATATATAAGCATTGTTTGTTTAAAGCTCATGATGCATATAATTCACGGAGCGGTTTTAATGATGGTGACCTTTAAAAATGTTCATTGTTCGTCACGTGGTTCATTAACTGTCTAGTGATTAGAATTGTGATTAACGGACAGTTTCTTTATACTTGGTTTTTTTGCGTTTTGTTTCATACAACTTATTTTGACCCTATCACTGTGTCCTATTGAAGCATACGCGGTTATGATCTATGGTCCACATGAACCCCATGCTATAATTTGAAATATTAATATGATTTAATTATTTTAAAAGTTGATTCTGCATTCAGTTAATTATATTGAAAGCAATAAATGCTGTTATATTGAAAGCAGTAAATGCTGTTGTATTGAAAGCAAAGAATGCTGTTATCTTGAAAGCAATAAATGCTGTTTCCGAAGTTTTCTTGATATACTTTATCTATTGTTCCAGCGTCCTGTTTTTTTCCGACATACACTTTTGCTTTTGACTATCACGATTGGGGACCGTATGGACCCCAATCGTGATAGTGTTAATAGCACGGTTGGGTTATTGTCACAGGGTTAGTAGCCATTCATCAGGCCCAGGAATCGTAACTATACACATAACTTTTGCAATCAGAAAGACACTAAATTAATTGCAGGTGACACATTTAATATATGAGCATAGTATGTTCGTATTTGATTTGAAACATCATAGTGCACGGCGTCCTATGGTCCACGCGCCGCGTAACCCGTTGCATACTTTAAGTGATTGTAGCTTATATTAAATCTGCGTATGTTTCATTAATTCTTATCTATAAATTACAAATCATGAACAAAAATTAACTATTCTAATCAATTTTCATTTACCAAGGCCTGCATTTTTGGAGAAATAATTTTCAGAACAAAATGCAAAAGATTTAAAAATAAAAAAGGAAGTTTAGCATTATTGTTAAAATTCACTTACCACAAGGACCACTATAAAGAATTGCAACGTTCATTTGTTTAAGACAGGCATTCCTTTGAAGTTCACATTCATTGTGATAGGTTTGTCCATCACTTCCACACACTGGCCTCATAACAGATTCGCAATTGGATGGACACTGGCAAGAGGCTATACCATACTTATCTATGTCACATTCTTGGAATGGACCGCATTGTAAACTTTCACAAGGGTTTTTTCCTGAAATAAGTATTAATGCGTCAAGATGAAACACATTCAAAATTGATAACATTTATTTTTCAGTAAAAAACTTAGAAAAAAAAACCTATTTACTGCTAATGCAGTTACTATGTTTATAAAACTTAAAACACCCAAAGCTGTTTGTCGGACAGTTGCAGAATGCCTAATGTTAAATACAACGGGGGGGGGGGGGGGTGAGGGGAAAGGAGGCTGGGCGGGGAGAAAGGTGCGCGTACTCACGGAAACGTGTTAGAAATTATGCTTAATTATTAGAATTATGCTTATTAAATTAATAATTTTTAAAGTAATTTTAAGGCTCAATGAGAGTGAAATTTTAACACGCGAAGGAAATTGTATCCGCAATGGACGAGATTTATCTTTTTTAATAAGTTTCCACCTAGAGAGAAGCTCAGTGATAAGATGAAGGTGAAGGTTCAAAGATATACAACCAATAAAAAAAACTTAGGGCTGTTTGCTTATGTTTTGAGTTGTCTTTAATACAGCCAAACTAACACAGGATTTGGCTCCAAATCATTTTTTACGCCAAATTCCCCTGCCAAATAGTTCCTGCTTTATGACAACACTAGTGGTACCCGCACGGCTATGCCCGTGTTTAAAAATGAAAAGACCAGTCGATTTGCCATTGTGTATATAGCTATAACTTTTTAAAGTGTAAATTATGTTATTTTATTAAAATGCATTCCACATCAATAAAAATTAGCCGCGCATGGCAATCAACCAGCGATCCTACACATTTAAGAATTGGTTTTTACAAAACAAACTTTTAAAAATAAATTCATTACAACATAACAAAAAGAAAACATTTATTCAGCCAACGCATTTAATTCATTGTACCCACAAAAAAAGACGTTTATTCATTGAAATTTTTAAAAATTAAAAATGTAATAAAATTGAAACTAAAAATTTATCATATAAAGGATACATTTCTTCAAATAATTTATTATTTAAATTAGTTTTAACTAATCAAATTCAAAAATTAAAAAATTAAATTAATTAAATCGCTCTTCCACAAAATATAAAAACCTCAAAATAAAAAATTCGTTAAAAAAAAAAGGATTCATAACCAGTCGGCATGGTAACATTAATAAAATTAAAGTTAATTACCGTTAAAAAAAATTTCATAGGAAAATAGGCTCGTAAGTTCTGGATAAACTTTCTATTTCTACATGTTCTACGTTATAAGAGCTTTCCGATAAAGTTTGTTCCAAGCAAATCGGTCCGTTAGATCAGGATTTATATAGGGTTGAAATTTTCCCCGTAAGCTCTGTGTTAATTTTTTGAACTGTTCAAAAATGAAAAAAAAACTGTTCAAATCAATATTTCACGCCGAGAACTCCTTTCAATAAGCTTGCAATAGGAACTTGGCTCTTGTGCCCAGAGTTTACAGAATTTGCTTCAATTTTGTCCATAGGCGCTAATGTTAAAATTTTTATGAACATGTTCAACAGATTAGAAGAACAGACAACAGATTTTCAATCAGACAACAGTAAAAGTATTAGACAGACAGACAGACAGACAGACAGACTCAGACAGACAGACAGACAGACAGACAGACAGACAGACAGACAGACAGAACAGACAGGACAGAGACAGAAGACAGACAGACAGACCGGACTACAGAGAAAAACGCTTATAACTTCTTTTCCAGTAAATTTAGAGGCTTCGAATTTTAGAACGAAGAACCAAAGTCTTTCTGGGGCAGTTTTTTAACGCGCTTTTCAACGGTATCAAGCTCGAAAGAATGCGATAATTCCTGCACATAGAAAACGACTATTTTATGAAACTTTCGGCTATAAATTGAAATAAAACAAGAACAAATTCGAATTTCAGAAAAAACTCTCCGAGGTGCACACCCCCACGTTCCAAACTAATTTCGTGCAAAATTTCATGAAAATCCGCCTGACGGTCTGGGCCCTACGCCGGACACAGACAGACAGACAGACACACACACATACTTGCTGCTTTATTATTAGTAGAGACTTCCGTTTTGCGTTGAAACTTTACTTTAATGGCGTCAAAGGAATTATAACTTCAAAAATTCAAGACGCCTTAAGATAGTTCCTCATATTTAAAAAATTACTTGATTTTCTGTTTGAAATTAAGGTTTGCATACATTTCAAAACCACAGGAAATTATTAGCTATTTCAAGGAAAAAATGTGACGTTAGTTTAAGACAATCCGATATTAATAGCCATGTGATATATACTGAATGAAAAAAAAAGATCAATAGTGGTTAATTCGATTTTTTGTAAAAAGTTTTTCTTTTAGAAAAAGGTGAATATTTCATATATGCATATCAGAGAAGTAACGATAGAAACATATTAATCGATTATACTAAAATTACAGAAAATATTAATTTGTGTCTATGGGTTGTGGCTTTGAAAAAGAAAAGAGGAAACTTTCAATATTATTTGTATTGCATTTTCTTCCATTCCTAATTTGGTGGCATGAAACATTTGCCGAATAAGTTTTGGAATGCGTTACTGTTTATCTAAGCGGAAAGAAAAATACATGATGACTTTAAAAGAAAAGCAATGAACTTGCACAGCAAGAACTTGTGAATTAAAAGAATTTTTCATATCGTGAGAAAATATGCATCGTTAAATTTACTACAACAAAAATATTTACATTTCCTCTATTTAATAGAGGTCATTAGTTCAAATAAGTTATTAAATTAACAAACTCCAACAGTCTTTTCTGCAACTATTCTCACCAAAAAATATGTACTCATAATTAATAAGTGGGAAAGAAACGTTCGTAAGTTTGGGGAAAGTCATTGATTAACTTTGCTTAATTAGAAAATATTGAACTTGGCGGAGCTTAAAAATGTAATTATTTAGCGAATGTATTTAATTAGGAAACAGTACTTATGAGAGAATTAGTTTCATGCTTCATTAAAGTTTGATGATTAATGATTGTAAAACAAGAGAGAGAATGATTATGCACAAATTTAAAATTTGCTTTATGAAAAGCTGATCAAGGAATAGGTATAAATGAATTTTGTTTTACCGTAAGGAGAATATTAATAATGCCATTCGGGAAATCATAATAGAAGCAGTATCATGCATTGTTTGTTGTTAACGATGTCAAGGAAAAACATGGCGGCTGTATAACTACACATGTTTTCAAAAGCTTCATACATTATTTGTTGTTAATGATGTCAAGTGAAAACATGGCGGCTTTTATAACTACACATGTTTTCAAAAGCTTATTCCAATCGACTCATATTTCGCACTAAAGTCTGCATTGACAATTATGTTTCCTACAATTGCGTTATGTTCACATTGTACCCATTATTAAGCGAGGTACTCACATATGTACACAACTGACTTTAATTTAATTGATTTTAATAAGAAAAGTACTTAGTGATATTTTTATTCTATTCGAAATTATTTCGCTGAATAAAACGCTTACCTACATTTAAAATGCCAATGTATGATTAAAAATTGCATGCAATTGCGAGCTTTCTTCGTATATACCCATTGTTATTTTTTTTTAGATGATTAATTTGGTGTTCGTGGAACTCCACGTTTTGTCGAAACAAATATTTCTTTTTGTTTCGATAAATATACAAATTTAATGGTAACTAATGACACATTAAGGTCCTTTGTACTACATAAGCAAACTTCCCATTAGTGTATTTAAACTTGTCTTTTATTTTAAGTTTTAATTTAAAAAAAAATCATGTGTTAATTTCTTTTTGAATCTAAGAAAATTAAAAGAGCGAGAGCTTTCGCCAGTTAGCAAAATATAAGCATACAAATTCTATGGAATGAAATTTCCCTTTAAAATATATGTAAAACAAAATCGCAATATTTACGCGTATATTCCTTTGAGAAAAACTAAAAAAAAAACGATAGTATTACAAGTATTAATGTAATTTTAGAGACGAACTTGCACCACAGAAGTTTTAAATGAACATATCGTGTTTTTTTACTTTTATTACAATGGATGTTAACAAGATTGAGGTGTGTTTTTAGTTTAAAGTGAGAAAAAAGCAACAATCCAGATATTATTCTCAAAATTAAGTATTTCCATAAAACATGCAATATTTGTAATAGTTATTTGGCCAGTTTAAACTTGATTAACTGGTTGTACAGCAGACACAGTGGACTTTCAAAATAGTAACATGATTTTAGACATTAATCCCTAAAATATTATTTCCACGTAACCGACCAGAAAATGTATACACAAAGCTTACAAGCTGCATTTAATCCAACGTCTTATACTCAGAGTTTCAGAAATAAGTGTAAACATGAATGCACTTATTAAGTGAATTTCTGTCTTATTATTTCTCCTCCTTTATTTTTAAGAACGTTTTACCGTTTTGAGGTTACCTCAATTATAATTATATGAAGAGTCAGCAGGGGAACATAAACAGTTCAATTCTGTAGTTATTGTTTAAAGAGAGAGTTTTAAAAGACTATCTACGGCATTATGATCTACAGTAGTTCTTTTTTGCGTACTAGTTTCTTGTTGGGATGCCCTTGACCTCAATCTAACATTAAATTGTATAAATAAAAATTGTCTAAAGATTAATTCATTCATATTTAGTGGTATGCTAATTTCAATCTGCACAAAACTAATTATTTTACTAGACGTTTCCGACTTAACTTTATTCATATTGTGATCAAATTCGGATCTTCATTGTTCACATTTTATCGCTAGTGCGTTAAAGACAATCTTGAAAGTTTCACCTTGCAATAATGCATAGTACCTCAACTGTGTAGAGATTTTGAAAATGTCTACGTAAATGCAAGGCGTAAATTCATTACTCAAAATTTAACTTTAGGATATGGTAAAATTAAACGTTAACTGCTGAGGTACTTAAGCTGATAAAAGACATTACGCAATTTAAAACTCAACAAATTTAATAAACAACAAAGACATAATTAAACAAAGTAAATCAAAACAAACTTTTAAACATGCGCCTCGGACAACAACCCATGCGGGCACACGACTGCTGCACAGCAAAAATAAACAGAGAGCGAGTGAAAAAACATTTCACTTGGCATTTATACTGTTCTTGCGGCTAAGCACTGATGCCAGAAAACTTTTAAAAGTTCGCTAACGCTGCATAACAATGAGCAGGTTGAGCAGGTTGCATAATAATGATGCATAACAACAGGTTGTCACACATATATTATATTAGTTTACTTCATTCGCACTTTAGTGAGCGAGATCTGACAGACCTTGCCACAGTAGTTGCTTGATAGTTTGTTGATACAGCAGCTAAGGGTAACAATGAATTAATGATTCATCGGAATGTTATATTTCAATTACTACGAGGAATTTCAAGAATGTAAACACTAGATAAGTAAATACCTGTGCTGCATCGACCTGCGTAGACAACACGAATATTTTTACGGGATTTGCAGGCATCAACACGAAGTGTACATTCATTGGTGTATGTTTTACCATCAGATCCACAAACAGGTTTCAAATCCTCTGAGCAAATGGCATTACATCGGCAAATGGCATTCCTATTGTCGTCCAACTGACAAACTTGAGCATTTGGACACTCTACTCCTTCACAAGGATCTGAAAAAAGAACTTTTTTAATAATAAAAAAAATAACAATTTAGAATCCAGACTATTCCAGAATATTTTCGAAAACCATAGTGGCTAGGTGTAGAGATGTCAAGTAACGCACTACGGCGGGATTGTTAGGAATAATTTTTTGTTAATAATAACATTCGTGCTTTTGATGATATTTTTTATAAACACACTTATATGTAACATCTGAAATACCGCGTAACAAAGGAGAAAACTTTTAGCCAATCTCTGGTGCAAATTTTCTAGTAGCACCAACGGTGAGGTAATAGGAAGTCCAAGTGTTTTCAAAGTGAATTAGTGCACAAATTTGAAAATGCTACCCATGGTTCAATCAGTTGCTTTGACATTTGGAATACAATACAAGGTTTAACGGTGACTTCTAGCTTATTTAACGGATGTTGTCTTCACTAACCCACTGATATCGTGGCATAGGTGATATGGAATGTTGTTCCCTTGCCTTGAGTTCTGCTTTCTAGCCTCGTCAGCTCAAAAAATTGGTGATGTTATGCGCCACAAACTAATGGTAAGTTGCCGCTTGAAAATGATGGTGCTTGAATTTACTGTACTTTGGTTCTTACTGCATTGATGCGCCGAAATGTAGTACAGTTCAGCACCATCCTGTGTAGCAAGCAAATATGCAGTATTTTTGCTTGAATTTGCTATATTTTGGTGTTTACTGTCGTGGCTCGCGAAATGGTAATACAATTGAGCACCATCCTGTAAGGGAAGCAAATTAGCAGAATTTGTGCTTGAATTTACTATACTTCGGTGCTTATTGTAGTATGGTGCTCCAAAAGGTAATAAAATCATGCCCTATCCTTTGTAGGATGTAAATTAGCAGTATTTTTTATGCAACACACTGCCGTGGGAAGCAAAAATGTGGTACCTGCATCTGAGCTCAAAAGGAGGCATTGACGATCAGATTTGTGCCCTCATGTATTTTATTCAGATACCACTCTTTTGGAAAAATTAAAAAAGAAGAAAATTCCTACTCACATAATTTAGGTAAATGGAGGCAATTCACCGCTAGAGGGACTCATGAGCGATCATAGTTGTCACGTGATATCCGCTCTTTGTTTACTAAGATTTTCAATTGAGTTCTACGTGGAGTTCACTAGGCAAAATTAGTTATCTTAAAATTAATTAGACTATTTTCACAGCTTTTTCTCATTATAACCCAGTATTTACATTTAATTTAATCATTTTAAAAGAAATGTATTAATTACTACAATAGTTATGGTGTTGTATTTAGTGTTAATTTTATGTAATGTAGAAGAGCTTTATTTAGGCCTAGTTTTTAATTGGATTTGTTGAACTCGATGTAAAGCGATGCGACTTCCTTTGTTTACATTGCTTTCATCTGTGCCACGGGACCAATGACGGTGTTTGAATTGCCTCCATTACGTGTCAAAGGACCCTCTGGTGGCAATGACTCTGTTTCGCCAAAAAGTGCAGATACGTTTTTAGTGCTAAGCACGGAATAAACCATTGTTTATACAGTGTATACAATCATAATTAGAATTAGTATTGCAGTTTTTGATAAAAGCATAACATTGTTGACCTTAGGTAGTATATATATATATGTATATGAACTCTTCAGAAGTCAAACAGTGTAAGTCCGTTATTGGGTTTTTTTAAAATCCAACATTATACTATACACTATTTTTGCAATCCTTTATAATAAAAGTGTGTAACATACTTATGTGAAATAACAAATTAGAGTTGAAACAATATTAATAAATAATTCAACAACCAAAAAAATGGGAGGTACCCTGAGTAATTTCTGAACAGCTCATATATATATATATATATATATATCCATCATTTAAGTTCCTTTACATAGCATGTCCGAAATTAATAAATTTCTGATATTGGTCAAGTGATAAACAAATGTAATTTTTAAATGAAGGTAAAACGAGTTCCTACGTTAGAATTTAGAAAGCAAAATGAAAAAAAAAACAGAACAAACAATTTACGATACAATGCGATGAAACGTTTTACAATTATGCTGACTAAAGTTCTTTGATAGAAGAATGACTGCACACACAATGCATCAACATAAAAATAATGAAAAAAAGAAAAAAACTGGTGAGAGCTTCACAATAAGATGAGATGATAAAAAGATGATACCCTTTCGGATAACCATCTAGAACATCTACGAAGCACCTCTTCAGAATAACCCCGAACTTATGTTCCAGAGCTGATACTCGCGATTAGGGATATAAATCAATACTGCCATATGTAGAGGAAAAAAGACTATCGAATAGCCATCTATATTTCCCGCCTTTAATCTCCAGGAGAGAAGCTGCTAGCAATTTTTTGCTGCTATCCTGTCTTGACAATTGTCACCGTAAAAATTAAATCTTACTGAATAGAATGATGCATCTATTGAACTTCAAAAGAAAAACTGAATGTTGTGGATTGTGCCGCTGAAACCTTTATAATTTGGAAAAATATTATTTATTTATTTTTTTACGTCTCTCTTTTATTTCTATTGGTATGGAAAGTGTTCGACTGCAAAATATTGCATGAACTAAATATACAACATAGATATTTTTTAAAAGACGAATAAGCACGCAAACTAAAAAAAGAAAAACATTACTTTGTTTGATATAGTTGACTTTCAATGGAAACTTTTGATGCATTAGAAAAAAAAAACGTGTTAAAAAATAATTTTAGAGGGGAAATTTGATTATGTGAAATAAATTTCTTCACTTCTAAGAATTCGAATCAGAATCGAACTTCACGGTAACAAGTTTAAGCATCATTGACATCAACATAAAGTAATGTAACAATCCAGTAGCTATATGCAGCTAAACCACGACGCAGCGCTGGTGTAATCGCCAAACAGCTACAAAGACAATACAAACGGATAGCACATTAACTTTAAATAATTTTCATCCGGTAATTTGTGAAAAATATGCAAAGGAAATGCAAATATGCAAAATTATAACGAAGAGGTTTCGATTTTTTTTTGCAATTTAAAAACTACCTATAAGTACTGCGTTATGTTATGTAAAAGGCAGAAAAGTGTACCTTGTACTACGGATGGCATCGTGCGGCTACCGATAGTTAATACTAAACCAGAACATATCTGTATGCATGTCTGTTAACATTTAAGTTTCAAGTATTCTAATACCTTAGAGCATCCTAATGCGACTGCCCTCGGTACGGACAAAATTAGTCAGCTTAAACAGTTGGTCACTATATAGGACAATTTCCCACATAACTATGCTTAAGTGCACAGAAACAATTCTGCAGAAGCGGTTACTTTAGACAAAGTGGTCACTTTGAGCAGGTGGTCACTTTTTCAGGTGGCACTGAAAAAGTGACCACATGCGCAATGCTTATCGTACTTTCTGTGCTTATTTTAATTGGGAAAAAAATAAGAGTAAAGAACGCAAGCAAAATAGCAAAACAAAGGGGTAATTTTAATTACAACTGATTTCCAAGCATTTTTTTCATCAGATTTTTAATCGCTAGCTTAGTTAAAATCGTCTGTCGAGTAAGAAGAGTAAGGCAAATCTAGAATTTTACTTTTGCATTAAAAATAAATAAGTACATAAATAAAAAAAAACTGTTCAAAAGCTTCTGGCAACTTCGAATAGGCTTCACCTATTGCAGAAAAATCCAAGCCATTGAATGACGTAAAAGGGAGATATGTGCAGAAGTATTTCGTTTTCACCTTAACAAGTTTATATGAAAACCGAGTAAGTTAAAGAAGAATAGGGAATTTTAGAAGGAACGCTTCAGGGTACACGACCCCATGTTCCGAATTTTGTGAGAAACTTCGCGGAAATTGATTAAACGGCCTTGCCCAATCGCGGATAACAAACAGACGAACCAAGATGTAGACATTCTTACAAATGTACTTTTTGCTTTATTATTAGTAAAGGAAAAAAAGTCGATTTTAAAAGTCCGATGCAAAAAAACCACCTACAATTAAAAGTGAATAGTTTTAATTTGGACATTTTAAATGTTCAAATAAAGAGACGTTTAAAACATGCATTCAAAAGAAACACGTTATTTAAATGTTTTTAAAAGCATTAAAAACACTTAAAAATGAAATGTTTTTAACATGCTTTAAAACAATGAGATTTCGTTATTTAGCATATCATTAATTTTTCAGAATTGCTGTATTATTTCAGTCGCCAAAAAATTTTCCGAAGGTCTTCTTGGTATATTTTCTCTATAATATCAACAATTCACAAAAAAGAGAAAAAGTAATATTTTTGAAACTTTTGAAATGTAAAAGAAAATATCAAATGTATTCGTAGATGAGTGCTGTAAAAAATATACGATGGGTTTTCTTCGTACCTCTGGCCGTAGCGATAAAGTGGTACTTAAGAATAACCAAGAAGTTCTGTCGAGAAATGACATCAGGATTAAGGTTGTAAATCAATAGTGTCAAAAAGAATAGAAAAGTGCTATGAACGACTCGACTTTATCACTTGATTTAGATGTAATGTCTACCATCTTATCTGGTGCTTCTTTTTTCTTGATAGCGATTCTTTCTCGAGTACGTTCTCTTTTAACACAATGCTTTTTTTCATATATATCCCCGTATACATTATGAAATTTTGTAAGAAAAATATAGATGAGTTTAATTTTAATTTCCCTGTATGAACATTGCTATTTTAAGCAAATTTGATGAATTAAGGTCATCTTACGGCTTTGGGAAAACTCCAACAATTTAAAAACTCAGCAAAACGAGCTAATCGTTAAAATGACTAAAATAAAAAAAAAGGAAACGAAATTAGCAAGTTGGAAAAATAAAAATCAAGAATTAAAGGTTCAACATTTCATTATTGAGGACATAGTCAAAAGAAAACACGTAAAGTTAACATTTTACTGTCAACTTTACCCAAAACATAATTTAATAATTTAGCTTTAGCGGATTAAGACTTTTAGATGCACTAAGTACTAAAGCGTTTCTGATGTTTCTCTTGTTTTCTTGGTGTCCCAAGCGCACTAAACAGTTTTGAGGTGCCTCTTGTTTTCTTGGTGTCCCAAGCGCACTAAACAGTTTTTGAGGTGCCTCTTGTTTTCTTGGTGCCCCAAACACGGGCGTATATTTTCTTATAAGTTAATCCACTGGTCTAGATAGCTCTGAAACGTTCTAAGATTACTGGAAATTAATGGAACAGAAATAATTTGCATTCTGAATATTAAGAGTATTTTCAAGACATCAGTAGCATTTATCGATCTGTAGAAAATGAAGTCTGAAATCAACTTGCCATGAAGTGGCAAACATAGATGCATGATTTGCTTAAAGTTTTTCCCAACATTGGCTTTCTAAGAAATATTTTAAACTTCAAAAATTCTTTAAGAAAACTTCAATATTGTGATTCAACGTAGTGCCTTTTTTTCAATATTCTGTACAGTGTTGATATTCTTATTGTTTTGTACATAACTTAGTGATATAAAAAACTTGCCAAGTTATCGACACAAATCGGTTTTGAGTAAAGCTAGTAGCTAGAAGCAGCTATAAAACACAGATGACTCATCGCCGTTATTTCAATGCCAAGAAACAAGAACTGGCTACTTATTGCCACAATTATGAAACACAATTTTTTACTAATTATAACAAAAACTATTTGAATTTCATTCTGTCAAATGTGTTAGTCATTGTCACATTGAAATATCAAAACTCAACTAACATTCAATGCTGCTAAACAAATATGGATGCATAAGAATGGCAGATAGGCTCCTATAGATATGAGCTGACCAAAGTTAAGTTTATATAACGGGATCCTCTAACACATGAGTACATTAATAATGTTTAGTGCCTAAGCTACAAAACTGAAAATTGTGATTATGGTGTCAAGTGTTAATCGCACATTTTTATTATAAAATGCATGTTGATAAAATATGAATGAAAAGAAACGAAGGATGAAAATTGAATGTCGTGCCATTGGCAAACGTAGAACTGTACTGAAGAACAACAGAATAATTAGTCACTTTGAAAAGGAAACCAACTATCCGTTTTTAAATTTTGACATCATTGAAAGACAAAAAGGAAATAATGTAATGTATTCGTTCCTTTCTTTGACAAAAGTTTCTTTTTCCTGTTTTATTGACTCCTAAATATATTTTAGACTAGGCATTTTCAAGAGGAAAAACAATGATTTTAAATTAAGATTTATTCTGGAATAAATATATGTATCGGATTATGGTTTGTGTTACGCATGGGTAAGTCCAAATGAATATAAACGAACTTCGTTTCTTATTATCCAATTTTTAAAATAAAGACATCATATGTTGTTAAGACATAATTGGTACATAAAATACTTAGAAGTACTGATAAATGTAAATTCATGGACAAATATTTTATGCTTATTAAACGACCTAAAATTCCTTCCTAACAATAAGACTGCGTAGGAAAAAATCACTTTGATGATGGACAGATAATTATGTAAAAAAAGAAAAAAGAAAGAAAACAACTCAACTTGGTTTTCACCTTTTTTCTAATGCATCACACATGTCTAGTAAATTGAGGTTCTGAGCCGAAAGGGGAGGATAAAGAAGCAGACAATCAGTGAGCTAAAGAGGGGTCCTAAGGCTCTCACGAAAGAGTGATCGTCCTTTTTTCATGAACTGCGACAATTCCTTTCCAAGAAGAAGCTCGAAATGACCACAGTCTTATGTTAGAGAGCTGACACTGCAATTGGGGTTATAAATCAATATTGTCGAGTGTTCTCCAGGGGGATGTTGAAAACTATCGATATAGTTTTGAACTTGATCATTGTGTACCAGTAAATATTTTTTTGGTACATTTTGTAATATTTTCTAAATATTAAATAGAAGATATAATACGTAGTTTGACTCCTATTCAGCACACACAGACACACACATAGATATGTATAGGAATAAATTAAATCGCAAAAATATTTTGCTTGGTTAATTGATTGATTTATTTGTAAAAATAGCAGAAGATAAAAAAATTTCTATGGGGTGTCGGAGCAAGGGTCCCCCTCTCAAGTTTCTTGGGGTCTCAAAGAAACTTGACTTAATCTAGATTGAAAGCGTTCATTGCGAAAGTGAATATGTAAGTTGCCACCTACACTTACTATAACAAATGGAGCTATTTTCTTCGGTCATAGAGGTAATGATCTATCGAATTTTTGCAAGCTTTTTGAGTTATTCTATATTCTTCAATAGTGAAATGATGAAGAGATATTATACGCGAAAATTTACTTTTGTTTCTCAGTCACCCGAATGGTTAATTTTGTCACAGAACAACTTTGTTTCAGAAAAAAGTTAATGTCTGCAAAACAAAGATGAATCTTTACTTCTTAAAGACAAATAGAGAACAAATGCCTAGTTAAGTGATATTTGTTGATCTTGCATCATTATGATATGTACCATGTATATTAAAAGAAAAAAAGTACTTGCCTTAAACTGTATGGCAAACAGTGAACATTTGCTTATTTATTTATTTTATTTATTGTTAGTTACTTATCAATTTATTCATTTTTTTTAACGCATTAAAAAAAAAGTTACTTGCATCGAATAAACGTGTTTATTGAAAAGAGCCAAAAAGAAAAAAAAAAAAAAAAAAAACAATAATTTGACGTTTCATCTCTTGCAAGGTAAAAGGTAAAATAAAAAAAAGCCTCTCGTCATGCATAGATGTAAAGGGGGTGCCGCTATTTCTTTTCTTTCTCTTTTTTTCTTTAACTAGACCTAAAAAAAAAGCGTTTCATTTTGCAACTTTTGAATTGATTTTGCAATTTTTCAAAACTTCTTTCATATGTTCGGTACATTTTTAATGCTTAAGGGGGCACAGGACCTCCTCCCAAAATTTTGTTTTCGTTTAGCAATGAGATAATGCATGCATTTCATTCCAATTATTTTTAGAAATGAAATTTGAAAGTAGAACCTCATTGTGGTCAACCATTAACTTAAAATTTAAAAAAAAAACCTTGTTCTCTACTTTTACAAGCTTTTATAACTTTTACAATTATATCTTTCTTCAAAAGGTTTTTTTCTGAGTAATAATTCACAAGTACTCTAGAATGTAATTAACAATCTGAAACGTAGTTGAATTTTAATAATTTTTCGTTAAAAACTCAGAAAAAAGGGCAAAAATAAATCAAATATGTAAAATTCAACAATCAAATAAAAACAAACTACAAACTTCAGAGTCTACTCCATTCTAATTTTTGCTAAACATACTCCGTGGAATGCACATATAAAGTTTCAAAGCTGTCTTTTTGGCTGAAAAAAATTCCCTACTGCACGCAAATGGTCAAAAATACAAAACAGAGAAAAATATGTTTAGCTGTTTTCATTCTGCACTTACAATTTTTAAAGTCAATTACAAAAACCGGAACATCTTTTAAAATATTACTCACATAAAAATTTGCACTGCACCAAAGGGTGCTCAAACTCGTAAGGTGAGATGGGCACAATAGGTCTTGAACCCATGTGCTGTCGCTCCGCTGAGTTTAGTTTAATTTAGTTCATTCTTTTTGATAATTATAAAGCCAAAACTAACGTAAGAAATAGGTCAATAACGTAAGAATATGTGATTAGGTGAAATAGCGTAATGCTGCTTTATGTAAGGGACCGTTCATAAATGATATCACGCTTTTTTCCGATATATTTGACCCCCTCCCCCCTCTGTCACAAAATGTCACAGTTCAACGGATCCCCCTCCCCCCTTTTGTCACATGTTATGCTATGTTGTATATGCCTGACGCCACACTTCTTGTTACCCCCTCCCCTTGTCACACTTTGTCACAATTTCACGAACCCCCCTCCCCCCTCGAAGCCTGCCATCATTTATGAATGATCCCTAAAGGCATGCTGGAGGATGTAAACATGCCTGCATTAAAAAAAAATTCTACATGTAACATAGGTTTTAAACCTAAGTTTGAAACTACACCACATGGAGTATAAGTACAAAAGTGTCTTAGAGCAATCGACTCTCGGCTTACAGAGTAATTGACCTTCAAATTTTACTTTGAAAAAAAGAAAAAAAAAGACTGTTTAACTACATAAGGCAAGAGTGAACAATATTGTTTTATATATTTTTAATTACTATACTAGGAGATGTTATTAATACAATTGTTACTTGTTTGGTTCACTTTTGCTATAGCAGATATTCACGTTGAAAACCGGCACAAAAACCCACGAAAACGCCATTTTCGAATAACCCTTGCTCTTCAATGCCACGAGTGATTCACCAGATTATTTGTGCTAACATGTACCTAATATCAAGTAGTATCCATATTAAAAAAAATATCATGGGTCACTCACGGTTTTAGAAGTAACAAGATCACATAATTTGAACCACGTGTTCGAGGCCTTGAATTTTGACCCCTTCTTTATGGACAAACTAGTTAGGTTTCTAAGGGGTCAGACTTCACTTTTCTTATAACAGTACCTCTAACATATTCTAGAAGTTTTAGGAAAATTGAAGACATCAACTATCATAAGTTGCCCAACTTCAAAGAAAAAAAAAAGACTTTTAAGCACTCAACCCTGTAAAAGCAATTTAAAGAAAGTAGAAAGAAAAAAGCATAACCATCATGGTGTCACTAAAGGTAAATGCTAAATTAATTTAAAGAAAACATAGTGAAGTAAATCCTAAGAGTGAAGTAATCCTCCGGAGTGTTGCCATATCTTATATCTAAATTAGGGCTAATTATGGGCGTTATGAAAAGAGAAATAATTATAAAAGCAGATTACCATCTAAGTTTGTTTTAAAATTTGCGTATTTTCGATATCCTAAAATATTTATTGAAATTATGTGAATGGTTTTTAAAATGTAAACTTTATCAGTGAGTGATATATTTTTGTAAATTTTAACTTTCAAATGTTTCCTTTTAACTGAAGCAATTGTGAAAATATAATCTATTAACCTTATTTCACAATGCGGAAAGTTATATATAGTCATTACTCTGTATGTTTTCTATTTCTCATTGAGCTTATTTTCTCAATCAAAGAAGCACTGAACTTACTACCAAGTCTAATACAATGCTTTATGGTTTATTTTAAATTCTCCCCCCCCCCCCCATTGAACGAATTTTAACTTCAATACACCTATCTCAAGCAACTATTATAAATAATTAAGAAAAAGTTCCGTACATAACTTATTCACAATTTTCCCTATTGTAAACGATAAAACATTTGTGACACTCCCCAATATACCTTCTACTTAAGAATATCTTTAACTAGGCAAATGCATTCATGACGAAGACTTTAATACTAAACAATTCATAACGTTTAAGGCTATAAATCAATAACGTTGAAGCTTAGACGGTTACTATTGAAGAGCTATCTGCATCATCTGGTCTATTTGATGGCTAGTACAGTGACATTTCTATTTCAGTCTCTCCCAGAGAAATAAAAGGTTAGATATTATTATTATACGTAGTAAGGGCATCCTAACCTATAATTGGTGTTTGCAAAAGTATCTGCAGAAATGTGCACATTTATTACACAATTTTTCAGAGTTTCATGCTACAGAAATATAATAATGAGGCGGGAAGGTGCAATTTTCATTCTACCTTCGCGTAGAATTCCGGATATTTGTGAAAGTAATGAACAGGCCCAAGAAATTGATGACCTAAAGAATCCCTCAAAATAATCTAAAAACACACCAAAAACAGACCCAAAAATGCCATTAAAGTTGAAAAAATGCACCTAAGATCTGAAGTCAAAATTCCTTTAAAGCATTTAAAAATATTTGTTTTTTGAAAAATTATTATAGCAACATCATTTAATGTCTTTCTGAAATAAATGAATAACATAATGAAAACAATACATCAATAACGGGTAAAAATGTGTTTTGATAACTTTACTGTCTTTAATAGATCTTAATTGCCCTGAGTAATTAAATATTTTTTTTACATTATCGAAGACTGTATATTTTTTTGTATCTTGAAAAACTTGTCGCAATTTAGACAAAGTTAGAGTAAATTTGAAATAAACGGGATCAATTCTCTTCAAACTCACACACTGCATCTTCTTCAGTTTTAACACCAGCAACTTTTTTAAACGTCAAAATTACTTTTCCTTCAATTTATGTTTATTCAGTTTTGTGCAATAGAATTACAATTCTACTCTCTACGAACCCTTTTAAGTGTTTCGTGAAATTTAATGAATCAATCAAACTAAGTTTTAATCAGAAAATTAAAAGGAACTAAACCATAGAAAAATGCTCTAAAATTTATAAATTAATTAAACGTTAACAAGTGGCTAGGTCAACAATAAACCGAAAAGGTCGAATAAATAACAATTAACAAGGCAAAAGACAAGTAACAAAACCTTTCTTTTCAACAATGGGATGAACAAAGTCCGACAAAACCCGGGCGCCAGGTCGCCCGGGCGACTAAAAATATGCCTTGGCGACTAGTTTTTCAGGTGGCGACTATGTTCGCAAATGAAAATATTTTAGCTGCTCCTAAAAATTTTCCCTGGCTCCTAAGATTTTCGCATTTTTGTCGACTCTGGGGATGAAGCAGGGAGTATATTAACCCTAAAAATATTGGCTTTACAGGTTTCTAAGATATATATTTGTTGGTTCGTTTAATTTGATATCTAAGTTTATTTCAAAGTTTTTACTTCTTATTTCCGATTATCCGTTTTTTTTTCGTTGCTTAATATTACTAAAATTTCCAGAAAGAATTTGATTTTTTTTACTTTTAAAATTATAGGTTTCTGTATCTTAAACAAGAGTTTTTTTGTTTTTTAACATGCTATGCTGGGATATCTCAAAAACCTGTAAGACTAATATTTATAGGGTTGTTTACTTCCTGCTCCCCTCTCACTGATGAAGAGGCAGGTTTTGTTATTTGATTTTTACCTTGTTAATTGTTATTTATTCTACTTTTTCAGTTTAATGTTGGCATGCCCACCAGTTAACGTTTAAGCAATTTTTAATTTTTTATATCATTTGTTGTTTATTAATATGTTTTATTGAACTGCCCTAGGTGCCTTTTGCAAATTTTTTTTCCCCATATATTTTGGGCTAATTTATATATCTACATTATAAACAATATTTAGAAAGCCTCTTCACTAAAGCCTTTCTTACAAAATATTATCTTGACACAATCAGACAATCATTTACTGTTGCGGCGGAATAAACATCACTTACTTTTTGCAAAGTTAGCGGGAATTTTGCCCCTTTCTTAACCCAGCTGACAAGTATCATATATCACCTTTCACTAAGTCGAAGATCTATGGTTTAAACGACAAAGAAATTCGGGAAGGCAGGCATTTGCTGCATGTTGACTCTTAAGCACGACGACCGATTTGTCAAACAGGCAACCTATGATTATTTTTTTTTGTCTCATGCTGATGGCATATTTCGAGCGACAAGATTGATCGCAGCCCAGCCTAAGTCTTAGAAGTCCTCCTAGTTCAATCCATAACCATCATTCAGAAGGCCTGAGTCCTGTAGTTAGAGCTGTCAGAGATTGATTGTATTGGCTAGCACTGCAGAGTCTTGCGTGGAAAAAAAATTCGATTCAACCCTGTGATACGATTTTGAAAGTGCATATTATTAAATTATTCCGTTATGTGAACTTTTCTTCCTTTGTAATAGAAAACTCGATTTTTGTTACTCGGCTAATAGTACTCAATACGCTTTTTTATGCATTGAAGACATAAGTGACTTACAGTAAAAATTGCATTTTTTTTTACATGTGCCATATTGTACTGCAGAAATATAATTAATCTTAACTACAAAATGTCACCATAATGGTGCCTTGTAACATTCAGTCGAAATTACTTTATATGAAATGCTATTGATTGATTTACATCAAATTCCTTTTTTAAGGAAAAAAAAGTTAGCTCCTTTTTAAAAAGTTATCGATGATTTAAGAAGCCAACTTTCCACACGTGTGTATGACTTGAAGTTTGAATGACTCATTAAAAGTTGGTGTTGACTCAAATTATTATTTTTTTAAAATCGATATAAATAACGACTCTAAAATGCCTTTGTACTTTATTTTGCTGAAAGGCAAATAGGAAAAAAAAGATTAAATGCTTTTTGATCAATTTATTTTAAGTAATACAGTCTTGAAAATTGAAATTATTAATTATTTCTGTTACAGGAGAAATTAATGGTGGTTTAGAATTGCTTAAGCATATTTAAGTGGACATCTAGAAAAATGCAAACGTCTTCAAATTGCACATAACATAAACGTTTTATAAAATAAGTGACAGATTATCTTACTATTGGGTATGTGAGCCAGAATGGCGTCGTAATTAATTCTGATGGATGGCTTGATCTGAACCATATAAAAAATAGTGATGGATCATCTTCTGAAGTATTCAAATAATTCATTCATTTATGTAAATTATTGCTTTTGTGGAAATCCTATTCTACTCTCCTACTTTCAAACCGACTGAAGTGACCTTAATAAGAGTTTTTCTTTTGTAATCGAGAATGTCTTTCAACAACAATTGAAGCTAAAGTAATAAATAACACCTCGTTGCAAGCCATAAATATGAAGCTTTTCTGAGAAGCTTGATATTGTAATTTTTTCTATATTCCCACACAGATTTCGTTTATTCTAACATGCGACATCTGTCTCTAAAAATAAGCACACATTATCAAAGAGGTTTATTTAAAATCTTTTTTTGTGAACTTAATCTGTACGCTTTTTCTGCAGATTCAAAAAATTTCAAAATAAATGTCTAATTTAACTGTTTTTCTAAACCCTACATTTGTTTAAACGGCACTCATATATAAAAAGTCATGACATAACAAGTACATTTAGATAATCAGAAATATTAACAGCTCAGGCGATGTACTTATGACACGAAAGGCAGTAGAATTGAATATTTGCAGCTCTTTTTTAATTTTTTTTCTTTAATAATGAACAATTTTGCTTCCATAAGACAAAATACATTAGAGATAGGAAATAAATGAGTGAATTATTTTATAAGCACCTTGTCATCGCTTTCAGGCATCAAATTGCAGTAAAGATGTCATTGCTCTTTTGCAGACATCATCTTTAGTTTAATGACTATTTGCCGAAAAGGAGTTGTGTCAAATTATTGGTGTAGTTCATTAACTATCATATTTTTTACGTTTAACTAGTAATCCTCCTGGTCATGCAATAGTTTCCTTCAAAAAAATTTCACTTTACAAAAGAAAAAACGTTCAAATTGATGTGTCAAAGATATCCAGATGTAATAAACCATAAACCAGACTTTTTAAACATACGCTTGAAATGTTTACTAGCTCTCGCAGCAAATCTAAATGACAATTAAAAAATAATAAAAAATACGAAAGAATGGTTACCCATCTTATTACAACTCACGTTTGAAATGTTTACATAGTTTACAAGTTATCGTGAAAATTCTAAATGACAATGAAAAAATAATAAAAAATATAATAAAATAATTACCCATCCCATAAAAACTCACCACATCTTCCTATAAACCTAACTTCCAACGGTCTCATCTCCCTGCAAGAAGTTTTCTTCAATTCACAATGATTTGGATAGTCCTTCCCATCTGTCCCACAAACTGCTCTGGAACTTCGACTGTTTCCGTACGCCGTGCATTTTTCGGGACATACGCATTCCGATGTGACCCCGTCTAGAGAAGGTTTGCACTGAGCACCATACCTGCACTGTTTGTCTTCACATGGATCTTGAACATCTTAAGAAAAAAGTAGAAGAAAACAAACACGATCAGTACTGCTTTAGGTTAAAACATTGATTTCACAAAAATTGCTTATATAATTTTAGTACAATAGTTTTTTTTTAATTCAGTCATTCGATTCGGATAAAGTAAACTAACGTAGTTGTTTATGTAACTGTCAAATTATCGTACATGGTTGCTCATGTAACTGTCAAATTATCGTACATAGTTGCTCATGTAACTGTCAAATTATTGTACATAGTTGCCCATGTAAGTCAAATTATCGTACACAGTTGTTTATGTGGATGAAATATTGTATTAATAAATTGTATTATTTTTCACGTTTTGAACTTGGTACATACAATACATAGACAATGGGTAAAGGAATCTGCAGTAAGAAAGTACTAGTTCAAATTTTTGGCACTAGGTGAGAGTTTCTTGATGTTAACTTAAACACGCAGTAACATGCTTTAAACATGTTACATGCTGTGATGGCCACTAATGGAAATTTCCTTAAGTAAACTAAATGATGAAATAAATGATTTTTGATACTTATTTTTCTTTTGATCTTCACCCCTTTCACCTGGTGGTAAAATTTTGAGCCAATAAATTACTATTGCGGATTTCTTTGTTCTTTAATCCTTGCCCCCCATAAGATTATGTTCATATTAAATCCTTAATGTAAGTTTCAATCACATAGGTCAATTAAAACGAGTTCTACGTAGTTCTAAACAAGGTAATATACGTATATATAATTAATTATCATGCATTAATATTATGCTCAGCACTCAATAAAGGCATTGAAATAATATGAGAATGACTTTTGCTGTAAGTGATTATTTTTAAAAATAGCTATGCAGCTGAAAAACTCGAAAAAGGCATGACTATGCTGCGTTTTTCGAATTACAAGACAATTGGTATTCAGTGCGAATTAATACATTTATCAAAAAAAAGAGAGAGAGAGAGTTGGAAAAGCTTACTTTTCTTACGCTCTTTTTTTCAATCAAGGAGCATGTTTGACCATGTTTTATTTGCTAATTATACCTTAACCCTTATTCTCATAAAGTAGCATATATGCTACTTTGTGAGAATAAGGGCAAGCAAATAACAATGCAACATACGCGCTGACGTCACTTAACTATTTGTTAATCAAGGGGAAAACCCCAGGTAGCATACATGATATACTTTATGAGAGTAAGGGTTAACAGGTTTTTCATACTTCTTTCGCCATAGAACTGCTTTTTCATGGTTATGCCTATATTAATTATTCAAAAGTAATAACGCATAAGTACTTCATGTATTTCGAAACTTCTTGTTCTTCTTGGGTTCTGCTGAGCTTGTACTTTAATGATTAATTAGTATGTATATATATTTTTTTTACATTCGTACGATTTTAGTTTCAATCAAATGAGAATAATTGTCTTTAATTTTTATTTATATATTTTATGGCTTAGTCTCTGGTAAATTAAAACAATATTTGAACATCTAAACAAAGTGTTAGCTTAGATTTATTTTCAGTATCGTTTTGATAATGCTTCCTTACTTAACACACCTAAGAAATGGTTTGCCTCACCTGTGCAACAAACGCGATTCCTTCAATTTCTCTTAAGTTTTATATCCAGCGAAAGATAGGCACTTTCAATAGAAGTGGATTACATCATGCACATTTTCTTTCAAATCGGATTTTACTTTTCAAATTTCAAGACTTTTTTGTTTCATCTTCAAGAATGCATTTGAATAGCTTTTCCAAGGAATAGAGTGAAAATGGACTCAGCGGGACGAATAAAATGCATTTCCTTATGGCGGTATGGAAATACTTTCAGCCTATAAATCAGGCAAGTTTTTTTCCAGAGAAGAAAGACAAAACTTATCAGGCAGGAAAATGCTAGATGCATATGTTACAAAAAAATATGAACAGAAAACGCATGATTTGATTCATGCAAATCCGCATGCTATTCGGATTTTTCCTAAATAACTTTGACCACTAAAAGTACTTACTAAAAACTGTGCATTAAGACATTTGAAGCAGAAGGCTTAGAGTATACTTAGAACAATCTTATTTCCTCCGTTTAAAATTGTATAGTCGTTTGACACTATTAGTATTTTTGCTATTCGCAATATTTTTCATACATTGTTTTTTCTTTCTTTGTGTTAGTAAAACTCTTATCCCAATTTATGCTTTCAATTAGCCGTTTCCCTTCATTAGTTTGTTTATAATTCGCAGTTTAGACTTTTTTTCCTCCGCTTCTCACTATAATGATTTCCAGTACTTTCAGCTTATAACTGTACAGTAATTTCTCACTATTAGTATTCTAAGTTTAAAATATATACATTTGTTTCACAATATTCATAATATAAGCTCAATTTCAATTTTGTATAGTCATTTATTACTAGTATTATTCTTAGTAATTTCAATTGTGAAGTGTGCTTTCGTTTCTCGATATTAGTATTCATGGGTAATTAGAGAAATACAGTCGTTTACCACTAGTAACATTCTAATGCTTATTGTTCAGAATTTAAACAACCGTTTCTATCCATTATTATTCCTAATACTTGCTTTAGACTATACAGATACTTTTATACAAAGGTTTATATTTATTAGTGTTCATAATATGAATAGTTTCTACTTTTATACTGCCGTCCCAGACTATTTGTATACTTAGTATTAGCAGTTTATTCTTTTATTCTGTCTGTCCTTGGTTATTTGTATAGTTAATATTCGAAGTCTAAAATGTACAATTATTTATCACTCAAATCCTTAACCGTTATTTTTTCCTTATCAAATAATACATATGTAATAAAAATACAATTATAGTAGTAAAAATTAGGTAAAAAATTCAATAAAACAAAGTACACAGACACGATACATAAAGACAAACGTTTCCAATCCTGTTTCAGAGTTGGGCTTGTTTAACTAAGCTTAAAGTTGTATTAGTGAATTAATAACGATTTGTTGTCGATTATGCCCAAGGTGGTAGTATTAGTCTTTCTACTGATATCATACAGACGAAAAATTGCGTAATGAATCAAAAATTTTACAATAAAGTTGCATATATGCATGTGTTTTGAAGTTTCAAGAAACAGTTCCTCTGACGAGCGAAAATGATGGTTAATACAAATGTAGTAACTTAAATACGACGGTGTATCAAATGAAAACCTTAAAAGTGCCATAAAATTTCGTAAAGTTGTAGGATTGATCTGGTAGAGGACAGGGATGTTCAAAGAATTTCACACAACGACCACCAGGTGTGGTAGTGACCTTGCTACACACACTAGCAGTAACATCAGCTACAATATGGCTGCCCCGTTATGAACATGCACCACGTTAGAACAGCGAGCAATGATTCGTTTCTTGACTAGTGAAGGTGTCAAACCAATAGAAATCCATCACAGGATGGCAGTACAGTATGATGATTCGTGTTTGTCCCTGCATCAAGGGTATAAGTGGTTTGTTTAATTTCTGTATGGGATTCACGCATTTCCAAAGTGATGAAGAAGGGAAAACTGCGGTGTACGAGCGGTTACAGGCGCGAACAAAAGAGTTCTTCAAACATGGTATTCATGCGCTTCCAAATCGGTGGAACTCTTGCATAACACGCCAAGGAGAATACGTCGAAAAATGATAGCTGAAAGCTTTACTTAGTTGTCAAATTAAATCATTTATAATACTTTTAAGGTTTTCATTTGATATACCCTTGTATAATGAAATATTTCTTAATGTCTGTAGTTATTTCCTGAAAATTCCTAGAAAGAAAAGGGGACGTATGTCCATCTTCTAATCATCTTCTTCATCGAACTATAAGACAGCCAAAAATGCATGTCGTTCTTGTTAGAAATTAGGAACGTAAGATGCAAATATAACAGAAAAACATGGATGACTTTCTACCAAACACACATTAAGCAGCATGCTTTTGATTGAAATGTTGAATATTCAAAAATTCAACGTATCATTCAAATTATTTTAAGGCATACAACATAATTGGTTTGAAAAGTCACCCGGAAATGATTATACCCACCATATATCTAGATTTGCGAAAGATACGTAAATTTAATAAAATTTTCAGTTATTGATGCAGCTCTTTAATTTATTTTATTATTTTTTTACTGTGTAGAATAGTCAAAAACATCATTATTTTGCTAACGAAAAGTAACGAAAAAAATGAAATTCAATTAATTAGAAAAAAATTATGTTATTTTCTCTACAGTCAGCTTTAAATAACATGCTGTGCCCTTACAAGACATAATTTGTAGTTCCATGTTCTCCTACCATCATGTATTTTAAGCAAAAATTTAGCCGCTAGAAAATAATTTTTTTAAACTTTGCTATGATACCTTTTTTTTAATCTTGACGCTTTTTTGCTACTATTTGAAGGCGAAGGCTATCAATTTTCAGTAAAATAGCAATTTTTCAATGCTTTACTTTGTACTCTATCATTATAATGACAGCGGAGAAAAGAAAGAAATATTTCAAAACATTTTGAAGAAATAAATTTTTCAATTAAATAAGTGCAAAACAGGAGACCAGACATAAGACAATAGTAAAATAAATTCTTTTAACAATAGAATTTAATTCTCTAAAAGCATAAAAAATATTGCATGGATAAAAAATATATCAAATGTTTTTTAAGACAAATTTTTTTTATTATTTTGGTAAATTAATTTACAGTCTACAATATTACCCTGTAATGATCTGTAATTTGAATTAAATGCAATTGTTGCATTCGTTTTTAACGCTATTCTCGCTTAGTACTTCCAATTTACTTTTAATAGTCGTGTCTATTACACACTGTAACGGTGCGAGAGTGGCTGGTGAAGCGCCGGGAGTCGAACCAAGATCTTTTTGGTGGTAGCCGCATTCTTTACCGCTTTCCCAAAAGGCGCGCCCCCTGGGCAGGAGCAAAGAGGGCTATTTGAAGGACTGAACTCGCACCGCTACACACACTTTGTTGAAATTTAAACTTAAAACATTGGTGAAAGGTAAGGGAAATTTCTGTGTTTAAATGTCCAGTGCTAGGAGACAGGCCACGAAGGGTTCCTGGTTTAAGTAGGATCAAGAAGTTCCGTATAGAACTATACTGGCCTACTTTCCAGTATACAGCAACTTCAAATTTATAATCTAGCTATCTTTCTCTCTCTCTTTCTCATTTAGCTTTGGTTGTTAATTACATCAAATATACCTTTTTCAACGGTTAATAGATATTCATTCTTTCATTTATTCAGTCATTCATTTATTCATTCATTCTTTTACTCATTCATGTATTTATTCACACATTTATTTATTTTTTCATTCATTCACTCATTCTTTTTTTATTCATTCACTCATTCTTTCAATCATTCATTAATTCGAAAATATCCTTTAAAATCCCGATGAAAAAATTTCGTAGGAAAATAGGCTCGTTTAGTTCTAAAATGTAAAATTGTTCAAATTAAAGAGTAAAATATGGAAAAGAGAGATAGATCCTCGCCGAGTTCTTTCGAATGGAAAAAAAAAACTAAGAAAATATTCGAATTGGACAATTTGTTCAAAATTATTAGTGAGAAGAGGGGGAAGACAAACCGACAGACACATTTTCCACATATCAGTACCCTACTTTCAAATTTTTTAATTTTTTAATCTTTATTTAATTACTTCCCTTTTCTTTATTTTTAACGATATTTTCAGGATACATTAAGCCTTCTTTCATGCTTTATTGTTATTTTTTTTTTTTACCTTTACGGGTAAGTAGGTTAAAAACAGGAAACATGGATGATATTGTTAATTCTTCTCGTTTAATTTAAAAGGCAACAATTTTCAAACGTGCGAAGTAGAAAAGCTGAACTCTTATGACCAGGTCACAAATGTGGCTTCCTAGGGCCATAAAATAAGCATAAGAACAAAAAAATCTAAAAGAAAAGATGGTTAAAAAATTCTCGTCAGAAAAGAAAGATTTTTTTGCTGGGAAAGTATCTTTACGTCCATCACACTCTTCATATGATGGTGATCCTGAAAAGATCATTGATTTGCAAATTCTTTATTTTTTGCTGTGTTTTCGTCTTAGACTTTTCTCGCCGCGTTCTATTTGTATTCTATTTTAGATTTATACATAAAGCTATTTTATCTGAAGCATTAAATACTTCATTCCATTGTCCTCAATGAAGTATAAAGGTATAGACGTACAGCAGTTGAAATTATGAACACTCATAATGTTACACTGCAAAAAAATTCTGTACAGACGTACAGCCTTCGAAATTACGTTCTAAATGCTACGCTATAAAACAATTCTGTAACAGTACAGAAAGGAAACTGAGAATTTCTGTAAATTTATGAAGAACTTGTTTAAAGTTAAATAATCAAATTTCTTCGTTTTCAACTCCTTTGTACAACTTTTTTTCCTTCTAATGGGCTGCGTACATTGGTTCTTAACCATTGCAGACTTTGTGCGTTCCCAGATATTGGTACCAACTCTTTCAGCGGAACCACAACGAGTAAAGTACCATTGTCGTAAATTTTTGACGCTCAGTTCCCCCTTGATGGCGGCACCTGAGCTCTCGCTGATGCAAACGGCACTAGGAATTTAATTTAGCCGAGAGTATCCACGCTAAATGGATACTCGATGGGATATTTAACATGTCGCATAATCATACGACATGGTGCTGTCGATTTTCTGCATCTTGAAAATCCACGGACTTGGGGCAGATTTGATCCTGTGAACTTGGGAGTACGAGGCTTGCGCCTTACCACTACGTCACCCAGTGGGCCACTTTGTACAACTAACGACAGAGAAAGATTTGTTAAGTTACTTAAGTACACTTGTTAAAAAACAATGAATCAAGTTTCTCGGATATCTGTGGCTACCAGTTTGAACATTGTCAAAAAATACATTATATATTGCTGGTGTACTCTTTGTATCCAGCCTAGTCCTCGGTGGTCAGTTCTCCGAGCTCTGGAGCCATCTTTGGCCGTGTAGGCTCATCAAATGAGCGCATCTTCGAGTATGTATGCCATAAATAGAAATTCAGCGTACTCACAGATGGCGGTCTATTATGTGTTGCTACCAAATTAGTGTTCGCTTTTTAATAATCTCTGCAGTTTCTTTTTTCAAATACTTTTATTTTTTTCCTTTTTTTAGTTCTCCTCTATAATTTTATATTAGGCTCCAAATAAATGATTTCAATTAGATTCTCATGTATTATCTGCAAAATATTTTTATTGTGTAAGAAACACCACTTCTGTTCAAAAACTGTATAAAACTGCACACACATGTTAACATTCTTCAGTATCCATTATACAGAAGAAAATACAGAACACGTAAAAGTTTTTGAATTTCGACGGATTTCATTGTTTTAGTGGCTGTTGAATCCACTTTAACCATTTTTGGAATATGTCTGTATGTGGGTGAACACATGTTTGTGGGCGCTCACTATCAAAACGTAATGAATGAAACCGAATAAATTTCGGCACAGTCCTGAAAATACATAAACAAATAAATAAAAATAGAAAAATAAAGAAGAAAAAAAAAAGAACTCTTGTATAACTTAATCAACATGAGCTCCAGAAAAACAAGGTATAATTCTCCACAGATTAAAGCCTTCTCTTGAATTACTTAAATAAAAGTTTTCGATACGGTGTCGTGTACCTTCAAACTGCTTCTTAAAAACAAGATCATTATTTGTATTCAAAATCTTTCAGTATAAGTAATGACTCTAAAATATTTCTTGCAGAAATATTACACGGGCGTGAGGGTTCTTTGGACTGGAAAATTTTTAAAAGAGTTTTGTAACAGGAAATAACTGGGAAACGTTGAACTAGACTCCAAAAGGAATGTAATATTGTAGCTGCTAAATAATTGACGAAGTCCATATTTGAGGCAGACATGGGAAAAATAATAAGTCAGAAACCCTAATTTTTTAAAAAAACATATAAGATGCCTGAAATATTTTTCTATAGTATGCATAGTGAGAAAACTTCTGAAATACTTCACAAATTAAGTTAAATTCTTCATTATATTCACAAATTTGAAATTTTATAAACTGGAAATGCACTCTCTTTGCCACATAAACGCCTGATATCTTGTAAGACCTTTGAAAAACTATGCTTGGTAAAAAGTACAAAGTATACCTATCAGGAATTTTAACACATTAGCCAATGATTAAAAACGTATGGCTACATTTACTGAACAGAAATTAAAGAAATATATCTGTTAGTCTCATTATACTAAAACGCTTTCTTAGTTTTTCATTATTTTGAAAAAAAAAATGAAATGAATTACTATCATATCTATAAAATATATTTCAACCAAATGAAGATTTCAATATTTTCTTGATAAAAGAGAAAAAATGAGTTTTTTAGTGACACTTTGTATTGAGTGACAATAAAAAGTACTAATCGCACGATTCACTATGCATTTTGGTTAAAGTAAAAAAAAAAAAAAAACGTAAAAGGCAGAACGAAAAAGACGAATGAATAGGAAAAATGAATTTAACATAAATGAAAAATGACAACGAAAAAGGAAAAGCCATTTACAGTATGGAGCAAAAAATCAGTAAGTACATTATTAATAGCTGACATGAGTGAATTTTTTGCAAAATGATAGATGCGTTCAAAATTGAGTTTGCCCGAAAATGAAGGATATTTGAATCTCCATGTGAACAGGAAGAATCAAATATCATATATGTATATAGGGTGACAGAGGGCAAATTATATATATATAAATTTGATAACATTTTAACTATTGGCTGGATTCAGTTAAACTTGGCGGTTGCATTCAAGGCACGTTGGGATTTTTTTTTCTTTCTTTTCTTTTTTTACATGCATGCTTATAAAATAGCAGAGATGCTCAGGTATTGATCGTCAAGCTGATCTATTCGAGCAATAACAGCCTAATTGCGACTCAAAGTAAATTTAACAAGCTGGCGGCCAAGCTGAAAACAAACCGGTCGAAGTATTAAAAACAATTAAACTTTGTGTGCAAAAATTTCGAAAAAAAAAGAAAAAAGAAAAGACATGGTAGTGTTTGTGATGAAATATGTCTCAATTTCTTAAAGATGCAATTCAAGACCCCATTGAACCGATAGAGTAATTTAGATAATGGAAGAGCATTTCAGACAGCTGATCGTGGCTGTGGGGTACCCAGAGGCCATTGGAATGGGAATCGCTTGGCCGCCCTCTTCTCCTAATATCAAGCGTTGTGACTCACTTTTGTGGAGCAGTGTGAAAAAAAAAAAAAACACTATTGCTGCCATTTAGAAGGCCATCAGAAAGCACTGATGTCTAGACAATTCAGCGAGTTTTTCAGACTTTTGCTATCTGAATCTACCGACACATCATAGCCACTAACAGCAAGTGTATGTATATGTATATATGTATATATATATATCAGAAAATCGAAATATCGCTCCCAGTTGAGAAACTCTTATCTCACAAAACGTGTGTCCGCGGTGCACCAAATGCCAAAGGTATGTAAAATTAATTAATATTTACATTTTATCCATATATTTGCATTGTATTTTATTTATATTAGTATCATTTTGAAACAGTTATTACGTAAAGCTCTGTATTTTATTTTATTTTAATCTCTTGCGACCCCAGAATTAAGAACAGACAATTTTGATGGTTCTTCGATTTAAAATGTATTACAAAATAAAACAGCTAAAAAGGTTTTTTATTTAAAATTTTATTAATAATTAGTTTAAATAACAATTTATACTCAATTTCCAAGTTTAAAACCAAGTAAACAATCTGTGGATTGATTTAAAATACAATCGGGTGTTTTTAGTTTTCAAATCACTAGTTAAATAAACCGTACTTTAAAAAACATCCGATTGGGTACCGAAGATCGCAGCAGGTTATATATATTATGCAGGACTGGCAGACATGCAGTTATGCAGACATATACGCCATTTTCATTAAAATTAAAATGCTTTTATGTACACGATTTTATATAAATATCATGTAGCTGGTTTTTAATAATAGTAAAAATTTTCTTAATTTCATACTCAAAGTCTTTGTGATTTTAGCGAAATATTATACACTTGTATGTCGTTTTCCAATGTACCATCCAGTGGATAAATTTAAAGGCCGTGGTAGCCAGTGGTTAGAATGACAGATTTCCAATCGGAAGGTCGCGTGTTCGATACCCCCTGAAGCCCCACCATGTACGCTTGGAGATACGTGCATGTAAAATCCGTGGACCCCACTACTCCCACTACCTCGCTCCAGGGGCAGGACATCCCTAAGGCCTAGTGCTAACAGGAAAGGAATTTGGAGGAGAAAAGTAGATAAACTTTGTCACCAGTTCTGTGCGCAAGCAATCCTAAGGCCTTGGCTAACAGGTAGGGGTCTGGTGGAGAAAAGTAGATAAACCTAAATTATCTGCCAGTTATGTGTCGCTTTTTCAGATGTTGGAGATAAGTAGATACTTTTAAATTATCTGCAAGTTATGTGTCTTTTTTCGAGCATTTTAGTATCACTCGCTTTATATAACTTTAAGTACTCTTTGTAAAACTAGTGAATATACATTATTCAAGGAAGACAAAAATACATACATACTTATTTCTAAGGAAAACTCTTAAGTAATTAAAAACCAGTTTTAGGGCGTTACTTAGCTTTGCGTGAAACATGGCATTTTAGGATTTAGCAAGAGCGCCTTTCTAAAACTGTATTATCATTAGCATACATAATTGATTTTTCAAATATTTTGGTTCTGTCGTGAATGGTACTTGTCTTTTATAAAATGAACGAAGAGGTAACGAAATTAGCTTCCAATTATTTAATGCCAATAGGTTACTGAGTCAATTGTGAAAATGTAGCTTTATTTTGAGGCTGTATAAGAGATTAAAATATTGTTTCTGATGAAGGAAATAGGTTCACTTCTCAGAACCTCTGTGTTATTATTTTAAAAGATATTCAGTTTTAACGAATATATATAAATAAACACAAGTAAGTTTCTTTTATTTAAAGGGGAAATTGCTTGAACTAGATTGCGTATTTTGGTCTTTTATGTTTTTAACCAAATATTGCGTTTCAAAAAATATTTAACTGCTACTAGAAGCGTATAATTCACAGGCATCACAATCGCAAGAAGTTTTATATAAAGTTTTATATAGCTAAATTAATTTTTACATCCAAAATTGTGAAAATTGTAATGTCAAATCAAATCAAATGCTCAACATTTCGTCCATTCAAAACTGAACACCAGTTTTTGAAACTGGGACTGAAAATTTGGGGGGGGGGGGGGGATTCTACGTGAAATTTAAGTTATATTGATCTAAAACAAACAACGTTACTAGTTGTAATTTGTGGTAGCACATACGCTGATAGCAGACAATTATTTAAAAAAGACACGGATTGGAATTTTTCGGAATTGTATTTATTGCTTTATTTTCATGAAAACGCCGGCATCGTGGCGTTGTGGTAAGGCACGTGACTCGTACGCCACATGTCAGAGGATCCAGCCTACCAGTGTTGGTAGATTTTCAAAGTTCAGAAAAAATCGTCTGCCCCATGCCGGATGATTATGCGGCATGTAATAGAGATCTTGAGTTGGAGTCCAATTTTCGAGTTTTTGCGACTTAACACTTAACCCTACACTGCGCAGTGTTGTTTTCAAACGACACCTCTTTTTCGTTCACTAAGCTCTTGTTTTGTATTATTTTTAACAAGTGGAGCATTCTTACCTTTTATTTTGTATGCAAGATCATATTAGTTTATATAGTTTCCTTAGATCTTGTAAACTGGGCTCAAGGTTCATCTTTTTTCACAAAATCGTAAGACACGTTGATTTTTTAGCCACTAGCTTCAGGAGGGTTTCGAGCTTTTAAATCTCCCATCGGACATCTTTATTCTAAGGTTCGCGCGAAAAAGTATGGTCTTATGGTACTAAAACTGTTTATTTTTAAATTTCTCCGAAAAAATTCTAAGAATGGTCTTAAGATAACATGGCTTTCAGGTACAGAAATATTTTCGTGCTTTGAGCTTCTGGCTATAAGCAACATTCAACTGCAGCTAAGCGTCTGAAGTTCAGAACCTTTTGGACGAAAAAGGTTGCTGGTAGCACGTGCAAGCCACTTAAGCAACTATTTGCAAATTCTTTCCTCGATCAAAAGTGATTATAGCCTTTATTTTTCATTACAGCGTTAAATACTTCTTGTTCGTTTACTTATTACTACGTTACTTATTATTTCTTAAATAATTTCATGTTTACAGCTGAAGTGCAGCATGGAAAAAAGATCGCAGCCAAAAATTTCTAAATTCTCATCATTACGATTTTAAAATTTCAACTTCTGGATTTTGATCATTTTTGCTCATCAGAAGCGTCATCAATAGGAGGGTCGTCTACATATTTCTTATTTAACCATTTCATGCATGCAAGGAATAATTTGTGTTATTAAAAAAATCGCATTTTACAAACCAATTTAGTATTGCAGGATTTCAGTACAATTATTTATTTTTGGAAATTTTTGTTCTGTGTAGTCAAAAATTCGTGTCCTTGTATGAGGATGTTTTACGCTTTTTTGTCATATTTATTCAATATAATAATAAACTAGGCAAAACTGAATATTAAAATTTCCTTTATAAGGAATAAGAAGCTATAAATTTATACCAAACTTTCCAGTAATGTAATACACGCTTCAACATAAATAAACAGAACTTGATTTGAATGAGATTTTCTCTTCTCTCTTGAATCCTCCATGGACTTCTAACGGGATCTTAATATTTTAACTATCTTGAATATCTTATAAAACTTTTTGTGGTTTCCAAGAACTGTTTGGATTCTCCAGATGAGGACGACATGCAAATTGCAGTCCAAAAACGAATCTGCATGAAAATTTGAAGCAAAAATATATGTCACTTCATATGAGGCTTACATGCATGAGAGTGTTAAAGGATATCGTATATGCCTTCTGTCTATAATAAACTACCTGTACTGGAAACTCAGAGATCTCTGAATTCTACGAATTACGTTTCTAAAGTTTCTTGCACTTTGATCATTTTTGCTCGTCGGAAGCGTCATCCATGGGTGGAGCGTCTGCATATTTCGTACCCAAATTATATTGCATACGCATTTTGTCCATAATAAGCTACTGATATGCACTAAAAACTTAATTTGGCAAAAAAGGTACTTTGATAGTTTTTCCCTGTGACTCTTTATGTATTAATTTTTTTAAAACTATTGCTACGTTTAACCTCTTCATTCCAAGTGTACCCAGTTGGGTACATTTTAAAATACTGTTTGTGCAATTTGAAAGCTAAAACACCCAATTCGTTTTTGAAATTATTTCAACAGATAATTTACTTCGTTTTAAACACAGAAAACATGGAAATTGGGCATTAATTAGTATTTAAATTAATTATTAATTTAAATTAAAAAAAATTGTTATTTTGTTTTGTAATCATTTTTTAAATCAGAGAACCAAAAAATTGCGTCAAAATTGTCTGTGCTTAGTTCTGGGGTCTGAAGAGGTTAAGAAAAACCCGTTAATGTGTGTATTTGAAAGTGTTCCGTAAAAATTTAATTTAATTATATAAGTAAAACCAGTATGAATACGTATTTAAAAAGAGAGAAAAAAACGAACGAATAACAATGCAGAAGACAAAACTACACCAGGTTAGTTAATATATTCTAAATCAACAGTAAAGATATTTGAATATTTTTTGAAAAGACGGAGCGAATCCAGGCACCCATTTTAGAAAAGCTCTTCGCGCCAGCATACAAGAGATTTCGAGATTTTAGTTTCTTTCTCCGTGATTTTTATAGTGCCGCTACCCTTCTTCAAGGATCTTCCTTTTCCTTTTTTTGAGAGCACCTAAGATTAGAGTGAATCGTGTGATTACCACTTTTCACTGTCATTCACTGTGGGATGCTTCTGGAGAAAATTGCTTTCCTTTTTGTCCTTTTTACTGCTGGAAGTGAGAAAAGTACTTTGTGCATAAGTTTTATGACACTGATTTTTTTTTTGAAATCACACGCTCTTTTGCAACAAAAATATGCTTTAATTCAAATTAAATATTATTTTGATATGATTAAAAACTCACAATGATATAAAAGGAAAACAAACAATACAATTCTAAGCGTAAGTAATTTTTAAAAATAATATAAAATTTTTTTTAAATGCCTCATTAAGTGTATATTTTTAATTAATAAACTAATAGAATATACATATGTTAAGTGAATTCATGCCATAAAAATTTTCACATTTATCCACAATTGTTTTACGCATTATAAAAATTCCGACAGACTTATTCAGAATTGTTGCTTGCTAAATTGTTTATACTAATATTGCTTCTATATGCCGCTTTCAGAAATGTAAACTATTTTAAAACATTTTTTCTCAGTTTTTGCTAACTTAAAGTTAAGTCAACCATATTTAAGCAGTTTTTCTTTAAATAACTGAATATTCATGAAAAGAATAAAACTTTGATACTTTTCCGAATTGTTTCGTGAAAAAACTGGGAAACGCTAACCAGTAAGATATTAGTCTTGGCTCTTTATTTTTTGTTTGCGAATTTTTAATACTAATACAAATGTTCACTGCAACATTTTTCCTTTGCAATTTGTCAAAAAAAAAAAAAAAAAACCCTTGAAAAGACATTTGCAGTTGCTGCTAAAACGCCAGTACCTTTTCAGTTTATATCGAATTTATTATTATTATTACCATTACTATAGTGATTTTATTTTACATTTAAATCCTGGGGACACTTCCTAAGATTAAACTACAGCTTCAAATAGTCCGAAATTTAGTTGAACTGAAATTCACTATTACATATTGGTCAAGTAAAGGGTGGGAAACTAAAGCGAATTAGAGAAACTGGAAAAAATCGTAGCAAACGTCTAAAATTTCTGGCTCATTTAAAACCAAAAGGAAAAGAAAGAAAGAAAGAACTGACAAAAAGAAGACTGAATCAATGAGTCAATAATGTACGATGACATTTATGATGATGGACTGTTAGTTAAAAGTAAATGTATTGAAAGAAAGGGTGTTATAATGGAATAAAAACTACAGAATATCAAATTAAATGCGAAAAATGATCTTGTTGATCGCATGAAAAATGTAGTATACCAAGTTTCTCCTATACAAAAAGCGATTTTAAAGCAGAAATTATCTTAATGACTAGTGCTATGTAAGAAAACATTAAACTAGTCTTTTAACTCTTTGCAAGGTAACCTCCCATATTAAATCTCATTTTCTGTGCATTAAAAACTTCCTTTAATGAAAATTTATTAAAGTTTTAATAGTTCTTAAAACTAATTTTAAACAGTAAAAAGTAAAAGAGAAATATAAGTTAGTTGACTTTTTATATTTTATAAAGTTTCAATCTCTTTTTTTTCTTTCTATTTCTATACTTAGTAATAATAATGGTAAGGTACTAAGGTACCACAGTTAATATTAAATTATTTCGATACAAAAGTACAAAGTTCAAAACAATACTAACTAGTTAAAAATCAGCATCAATTTTCTGTTCATTGCTTAAGATATGAGTTATTCTATCTCTTAAAGCGCTGATAAACTAAAAACTTTCTTTCTAGGCACGCAAGCCATATTTATTTATTTATTTCTACTTGCGCGAATAAATCCACTTATTTTTCCTACGACAGTACTAACACAACGTTGGAACAAAAAGTTCCGTTTAAAACTATTCAAGCCTATTTCCCTCTTACCGACATCCAAATTCGAAGTATAGCTATATCTCACTCGTTCAGCTTAAGTTCTTAATTTTTTTTACGGTTAATAAATGCCCTTAATACCGAAACATAGTAAATCTCTTTCACTATTAATGTACTAAATACTATCGTCAACGGGCTTACCGTAGTAAAAATGACGTAAAAACAGGAAGCTACACCTTCCAGGACTGCCTTACAATAAAATCTTACTGCTAGACTGGAATATCCTTCTGATGTACTATGTATCCACGATTCCATCTGTCTATCTATATATCTATCTGTAGCGAAAAATAGAGATACAGACAAAAAGATATTGTCTAAAAATTAAATTGTTTACGAAAATATGAATTTTGCAATATAAAGTTTTCATTAAGTTTCATCAATGTTCTGCCTACTTTAATGATTTTTAGTTTATCTTCTTCAAAGTTATAAAAACTTGTAGCGACCTCTTATACGTTAGAATACGGCACTGAAACAAAAGTACTTTAAAAGATATCAGTCAACTTTCAGGATTACAGACATTAGAAAAAAGGAAACAGTACAAAAACGGAAAGAATTTCTTTTAAAAAGTCAGTTCAATTTCGCTATCAGCTGAAGTTCCATCTTTAAAGATGAAGCAAAGAATATGATATTTGACTTGGGATTATGTTTCAGAAAGGAGATTCAGGTACGCGATTTCTTCTTGTAAACCCTAAGCTCGATAGTGAGCTTTTAATTCCATTGTGAGATCAAGGAATTGCAAAGCATTTTATGAAAGCATAATATTTTTATTGATGCTTAAATAGCATTTCTTTAGTGTTTTTTAATATATCACTATTTTTGTAACAAAACGGATATACATTTATAAGCTTACACAGTTTTGGTACGGTCATTCAGGGTATCTTTGACACAATATTTCTATTTTTAACTGCTCTACTCATATTTTAGCAGTGTTAGTGTATTACTGACATAAAAATATAGAGCTCCTGCAGCATCTTTTAATCACTTTACTGTCTTAAATGACATGATTTTAATTGCAGTGATTAATTAAATGTTTTTTTTAACATTATCAAAGACCACATACGAAATATACACGGTTTTTTCAAGACGCACGACTTTGTACCTTGAAAATATTTTTTTCAATTCAGATATAAATGGGATAAATTTGAAACAAATAGAATCAATCACAGATCAATTTTCTTCAAACTCACACCATTGTGTCTTCTCCAATTAAACAACTCCAGCAGCTTTTTTCAACATATTTTTTTTCCTCTAATTTATCTTTATTCAATTTTCTGTAATGGATTTACAGTTCTACTCTCGACCAACCCACTAAAGTGTTCTAAAACAGCAAAACGTCGAAAAATGCAAAAATTTAAGGAAAAAAAAGCCTTATTATCAACTTTTGGGGAGTGATATTAAACGCTAAGAAGTAAACGCAAATTTTGACGAGAAAATACGAAAAAATTGTATAAACAAAATAAGATAACAGAAAATGCTTTCAATGTATACTACTAAGTTGAATGCTTTAAGGTAATACAAAAAAATATTTTAACTGTCACAAAACTTCATTTCAAAAAGTTCCTTCCATGCACTTGTTAAAACTAAAATCCAAACACTTTTTTTCTCCGTTACGTTAAACCAAATAATATGTTTGTGCTCCAAACTACAGGACAATCAAAATTTCTATCTAATGTTGAAGTAAATAATATGTGTATGTATAGCAAACTAGAAGACAATCAAAATTTACATTTAATGTTGAAGTAAATTATATGTGTTCGTATAACAACATAGAGGATAATCAAAATTTCCTGTTTCATGTTGAAGTAAATAATTTGTGTGTGTATACCAAACTAGAGAACAATCAAACTTTCCTTTTAAAGTTGAAGGAAATAATATGTTTGTGCATACCTAATTACATGACTATCTTAATTTCCATTTAATGTTGAAGTAAATAATATGTTTATGTACTATAGCAATCTAGAAGACAGTCAAAATTTCCATTTAATGTTGAAGCAAATAATATGTTTATGAATACCTAACTACATGACTACCAAAATTTCCATTTAATGTTAAAGTAAAGATCATGTTTATATGTACCAAACCACAGGACAATCAAAACTTGTATTTTTTTTTCCTAGTAACGAAAAAAATAATTTCGTTTTCAATCACTTTTACTGTAGCTTTCTGGTCCAGGCAACCTGCACAGGTTCTTGACAAATCATGATAGATGGCCCGTTGTTAGAGAGCTAGGAAATAAAAATAGTGTTGTGTTTTCTACCTTACACATTGAGGTAGATCATACATAAAGAATCCTGGGAGTAGAATATTAAGCAATAAACCCTCACCATATCTATTGAGAAATCACTCAAGGTAATGCAAGTTCCGTGTACGTGATTACACTTGAAATATTACTTCTGAACAAAACTCTTGGCAGGAATTCGTGTGCAATTTTTTGCATCCGAATAAATTGCCATAGAAAAATGCAATACTTTTATTATTCTATTTCGCTTTTGTACAAAATCGACAATATTTGTGGAAGTTTTGAGAATAAACTTTTAGTAGCACACATACTTACTTTGCTTCGACCAAAACTTTTTAAAATTGCCCTGAATCAATTTATAAACTAAAAAAATAAATAAAAGGTTGAAATTAATGTTTGTATTTTCCAAAAAAAAACCCCCTCATTTCTTTAAGTACAATTAAAATACATAATATTTTCTATCTTATAAAGTGTACCAGCACAACCCAACTAGAATTGTAGTTCATTTTAAAAATATGACAAAAAAACTTAGTTATTGTTGATGTAATACCATCATTTTGTGGTATTTAAAAGAAATTATATATATATTTCTTTCTATGATACTTTTGCTTGGTTATGCCTTACAGAAGAATACTATAGCTAGTCTCCTAAAAAGAAACTCAACATATTTACATGACCACTATAATGTCTCACTTATACATCAGTGAAATGGACAAACGTAAGAGAGACACACGTAAAAATGAAATTTAATTTTATTTGAGATCTAATTCATTCTACAGGTGAATAGTAAATAGTGCAGGTCTACAGCAAAAGAGACCTCTGACTTGCACAGTGCCAAGAAGACTCCATTCATGTTCAAGGGAGAAACTCCTGATGTAAGGAATGTGCCTTATTCTGTTCTCGTTTTAGTTCGTTTAGCATACTTGTTTTATTCGAAACTGATGCTATTTGCCAGTTTAAAAATTCGTATGCTTTCAACAATCAGTAAAGCAAACATTCTGATTCACGTGCTAATAAATGCACCCGCAAAACGAACTTCCCTAAAACTCCAATGGATTCGTCCTTTTTTGCCATGCGGAGAAGCGCCCAAGCGTCAGAACTTCGTGGTCGAGCTGTAGTAAAGAAATTGTTGAGCACTTATTGGTTAAGGGTTCGACATTTATGATCGTTTTTCCGAATTCTCGCCAACGTAAATTTATTGGCTGCAAAATAAGCTCTTTTCAGCATTAGGCCTTTTAACTGATAAATACTAATAAAAGAGTGAATATCACTTGCACTTAAAAGAATTAAATCTTAAATTAACAAGAATTATTTCCTTCTAGTCGTACATTCACCATTGGTGCCGAGGTTGAAACGGAAGGCGCACCTTACTGCCTTAATTCCCATTCGCTCCGCAAAATGGAGCTTGGATATCCAAGTGGCATTAGAAACAACAACATAACTTCCTTCTAGAACTATACGAGCCTACTTTCCCGTATACGCCACATTCAAATTTATAATCTCTTTCTCTCATTTTCTCATTTAGCTTTAGTTTTTAATTACTTCAAGTATAATATATATTCATTCACTCACTCATTCATTCTTTCATTTATTCAGTCATTCGTTTATTCATTCATTATTAACTCATTCACGCATTTATTCATTCATTTACTGATTTTTTTATTTATTTACTCATTTATTTTTTCATTCATTCACTCATTTATTTACTTTATCATTTATTCACTCATTTATTAATTCATTCTTTCGCTCATTCATTTATTCATTCATTCATTATTTCACTTATTCATTTATTCTTTGAGAAATATCCTGAAAAATCCTGATCAAAACATTTCGTAGGAAAATAGGCTCGTTGATTACTTGTTTAACTTCGTATCTGTACAGGTTCTACATCGTAACATTTTTCCGATAAAGTTTGTTGCAGGCAAACCCGTCGGTTACAGTATTTATATGGGATTGAAGTTTCCCCGCAGGCACTAATGTTAATTTTTTTGAACCGTTCAAAAATGAACAAAAATTGAACAAATATTTCATGCCGAGAGCTTCTTTCAATGATCTTGCTCATAGAAACTTGGATCTTGTGCCCAGAGTTTACATTACAAAATTTGCTTCATTTTTGCCCATAGGCGCTAATGTTACATTTTTTTGAAACGTTCAAAATTGAACCAAAAGTTATTAAAGTTAAAAAGTAAAATATAGAAATGAGATGTCCTCGCCGAGATCTTTCGAATGCTAAAATAATTTTTCGAATCGGACAATTAAATCAAAAGTTATCAGTTTCCAACAGACAGACCGACACACTTTCTCCCCCCATCTCAAAACCCTACTTTCAATTTTGTTATTTTTCAATATTTATTCAATCACTTAACTTATTTTTAGCTTTTCTTGATTTCTAACGATATTTTCATCATAATGAAGCTTTCTTTCATGCTTTATTATTATTTTTTCACTTTTACGGGAAAGTAGGCAAAAAACGATTCTACAGAAATAAAGTTAAGATAAAAAAGAATGTTCTTAAATGCTTTACAGTATTTGAAGTACTTGAAAACTGTAGGTTGTTTTTGTTTTCCCATATCATTTAAAATAATCTCTTCAGTTTCACTGAAATGTTACTGTGTTGAAGTAGAAATCTCAGCATTTCGTCTAAGATTGCTTTTGAAAAACAAATTTTTAAAACACAAGAGAAAAGAAAAGTACATTGTAAAGATTTTACAGACACATAACTGAAATACCTATAAATTGACTCATAAATGAAAATTAAAATATACTAATTTTTATGTACTCATGGTTGGGAGTTATAAAAATCGACGTGCAGCGAAGAAAGAAGCTGTACAGGTAAGAGATGACTATATTTATAATCTAATTTGATCAGATAAAATGGATTTCTTAACATACTTTTTTTAAAAAAAATGTTGGTTTGGCATTTTTTGATAATTTTCAGATTGTAGTCAGACTTCAGTCTTCTTCTAACAGTTTTCAAATAACTTCACAAAGTTCAAATTACAGCCGAAATCATATAAATGAACATCTATACATATTGGTTTAAAAAAAATTTAATCTCAAACTTAAAGTATACTGTATAGTGTATATAGCGCATAAAACATTTTTTTTCAAGAAACCTTATTTTGAAACTGTCCATTTAAATACCGCAAGTTAAATAATTATCTTTATAAAATATTATTAAGTAAACAAACGCAATTACTTTCTTTTGGATGAAGAAATTATGTGATAAGACTTATAAAATTAAGAAGAATGAGATTTATAAAAGATATCAGCAAAAACTAATGAGAATGAAAAAAAAGAAAGCTTTTTTAATGTGATTTTATGAACTACAGATGCCTAATTTACACAAGAATGGGATAGTTTTGCATTTTAGATTTTGCTAATTAATACTCGGGTGGTGTTTCTGCCATAAAGTCAAAAATGACAATTTTTTCCCACCACGTTAGGCTTTTTTTTGGAAGTCCTTAATTTTAAATTTTTCAAAAAACTGATAATTTAGGATTTTTTTAAATACATAATTTATTTTTTCTTAATAATTATTTATTATTACTATTTCTTTTTTCGTTTAAACTAGGTATATGTTCCAAATTATTTAGTAGAACATAATATAATGTATCGTAACCATATACTCTGTTATATTATTCAAACAGGTGTTATCTCTGAACAAAAGGGTTGAGCGACTTTCAGTGTTCTTCTTTAAACTTATTCATGGAGAAATATTTGCACGCATGTTACTAAAAAACCATCGTGCGCTTTACGATAGACATACTATTGTACTAATTAATTTATATTTATTGTTATTTCACTCGCGTCTTTCTTGAACAGTACATGTTTTATACAAACCATCATAAGCCGTTACAAGACCCTAAATGTTGTAAAAAATGTGATGTAACACTTTATGAAAACTGTCTTTGAAGTCTCATTTGTGAGCCATCAAGGAGTAAGTAATACACAATGACGGATAAATTGGTGTGCTTGGCAAATGATGATGGATTGTGATGTTAGGCGGTGAAGAAGTGAAAAAGAATGACTTTCATGTTTTTCACTACCCCACACTCTAGGTGAAAATAAAATGTATCACATAGTTTCTTAACATAGAACTGGCGGGTTGAAGACGACATGTAGTAAGTTACGTAAAAATAATGTAATTATGATACATATTTTGTAAGTTTTTCTCGAAGTCCTCTTTGCTATATTTAGTCAACTTTACAGCATATGTAAAAAAAAAAAAAATATGGAAGAAGGCTTAATGTACTTGAAAAATTTCATTCCAGGCGAAAAAAACAATCGCAAATAAATCAATTAATTAAACAGAGATTGAAAAAAAATGAAAGTAGGGTTTTGAGATGGGGAAAATGTGTGTTTGGTTTGTCTGCCTCCCCTAATAACTTTTAATGAGGTCGTTCAAAATGATTTTTTCTTTGTTTTGTGATGTTTCTTGCATTTGAAAGAGCTCAGAGAGGACACCTCATCCGTATTTTGTTTGAACAATCTGTTGCTCAATTTCTAACAGTTGAAAAAATTAACATTAGCCCCTACGACGAAATAATTTCAGTCCTATATAAATCTAGATCTAACAAATGGATTTTCTTGGAACAAACTTTATGTTTTAAAGTACCTATGACATAGAACTATAAATGGGCAAAAAGTTCATACAGAACTAAACGAGCCTACCTTCTAATGAAACTTTGTAATCGGTATTTTTCGGTGGTAATTTTGAATGAATAAATATATAAATGAATGAGCGAATGTAGGGCTGAATAGATAAGTGAACGAATTAATAAACGGATGAGTGTAAGAAAGGATGAATAAATGAGTGAATGAGTTGATGAATGAATGTAAGAAGAGAAAAATACACGAATGAATTAGTGAAAGAAAAGAAAAAAACGGGAAGGAAGAATGGAAAAAAAACTTCATTGAAAGTAGCATATGACGTAGATCAGCGCTTCCCAAACTTTTTTGACCACGGAACCCTTATCGATTCCGTTTCACTTTGAGGAACCCCTATTAGTGTTTGAAAATCAGATTTAACAATATGAATAAACCTTATTTAAAGCCCATTTGGCAGAGCAACAAGTCATTTTACAATTTTTACATTAATTAACTAATTTTAAAAACGTTCTGAACAGTCTTTTTTTATTTTGCTTTCTAAAAAACATATTTTTATTTTTAGACAGGGAATTAACTACCACTTACAGCTAAATTTCATCGCGAAATATTTTCTGAACATGATATATTGAACATAATTTATATAATAATAAATTTCCAACCGAACCCCTGCCATCTTTCTGAGGAACCCTAGGGTTCCGCGGATCACACTTTGAGAACCGCTGACGTGGAGCATGCACGAAATAGTTAATCCAGAGATAAAAGAGATTATTTTATCATGACATTTTTGATTTATATTTCAAGGGTATATCTGAATAAATGATAGCATAAAAAAGGCTGAGTGAATGTATGAAGAAGACAACGAATGAATGAATAAATAAGTGAATGTATGAATAAATGTATGAGTGAATAAAAGAAATAGGAAAAAAATGAGCAAAAATCTAAATTTGATTTTTCCGTAAACTGAACATTGATGAAAATTGTCAATGCACTGGGTAGGTTAAATCAAAAGAAAGATAAATCAAAGCGCTTTAGTTTTCACATAAAATAATGATCAGAAGACGATTTTTTATGCAAATTATTGTTGAAATGATTTTTTTAATGCTTAAAATTTAATAATAACATTTTATTTCTCTTACTTTGGCAAAGATTAAAACTCTTTTTTTTTCTCTTCGGAATAAAGCTATTAGTGTCTATAAAAGGTAATATTTTTTAAGAATTTAAGCTAAAGAGTAAAAGAGGAAAACGGCTATGCTTACAAGTTATACGTTGGCACTCGGGAAATTTGTCTGGATAGCTCTAGACTAAACTTCTTGTAATTTATTTATTTATTTATTGTAAAAATTCATAAAAAATATGAAAGAAAGTTGATTAGTAGTAAAATACTGAAACTTATGTAATAAGAATGGATTCCCCCTAAAAACCGCAACAATTGATTTGCAGATATAAATGAAGCATTGCCCTACATTGTTAAAACTTTAAGAATAGATTGAATTTTAATTGATTTAATGAAAAATAAATTTGGCTTTTAATGCTTATTCAACTAACTTCCCTCTCAACAACGTCAGAGTTTCGTTTAATTAGAATTTGAGAAAACTATTTTTGTATAAACTTAAAAAATAACAATAACAATATTATACTTTCAAAAATTGTCAAATTAAAATTTATTTTTGATTATTTTTTCTCATAATGCACATTTAATTGCTCAAAATGCGAAAACGAAAACAGTATTTGCTAAAGTAGGATTTTTTTTCCTGGAAAAGTGCGGCATTATACTTTTATTAAATATAAATATGTGCAAAACAACATTTTTCTAAAATTGATTTTTTTCTTTTCTTGGATACTTCAGTTTCTTTCTTAGGCCGATCAAATGCTGCAGTTTTACAATGTTTAAGCTGATGCAGCACTCTCTCTATTTCCTTGCCTAAATCACTAAATCAGCACTGAATCCCTTCTTTCACAAAGCATAGACATTAAAGTGACCCTTGAATGGTATCAATTTGTTTCTTGAGTTTGGACTTGGGTTTCAACTCGTCCGATATATAATCGCATATCTGAACAGCTTACAAATTCAGATTACATCTTCCAATAATAATAATAATGATAATGATAGTAATAAAAACATTATATTTATATATTTTCTAAAACGTTTTTTTTTCTATTTTAGATACCATTTATTCGTTTGGCACGTGAAAATTACTTTAAAAGGGTTTTGATTATTTTTCTCATGTAGTAGGATTTCTGATTTATTTATTTTTTATATTTTAATTAAATAAAAAAACATTAAGAATGTTCAATATTTTTTGTGCAAATTTCAATGAATTTTGAAATTGCGAAAATTTTTTTCCTTCAAAAATTAACCATCCTGCTCTTTTTTTATGAGCATCATTTGACCGCTATGAAATTTTAGTGTAATGTGATTGAGACGCATGCATTACATCAGTGTTCACCGAACTTTTGAAGACGCTGAGCAACCATACCGTTTTCAAATTCTCCTATAAACTAATCCCCCTCCCTAATTCGAAAAAACTCCCCACAGGAAAAAACATAGTAAGCAACGTAATTCTCAGTTACTTATCAACTTTCAGTTTGCTGTATGGTAGAGGTAACAGCAAGCTTTGCACTGCTAAGGCTGTCGTACTGTAAGGAAAACATATGTACAGAGTTTTGTTTATCAGTTGAAATCGCAAAAATGTGATGATACAATTGTAGCAAAAAATTAAGCAAAGAAGTCGTTTTAAAATTCTCAATTCAAAAAATAATGAATTTCAATTACATTTATTTAAACACTCTAGTAAAAGTGAAATTAGTTCATTTTTTGGTTTGGATAAAAAAATATATTTCTGAAATGAAGACATACCTCATAAAACGCAGGTTTTAATAGCAATTACTGAGTATGTAAAAATGAAAGGTTAAAAAACTGTGCTATTAAATATATTTTTAATGATTTTATATTTATTAAGATTTTTAAAAAGTGAGAAACTCATTCATTACTGCCAATAGCTTAAAACGTTGCTTCATCGTTCTGAAGCAAGCAAGTTTTTCACTGCTAAGATGAAATGTATGGCAAAAAAATCATATGTACAGAATGCAATATTTGCTGTAATTTATTAAAAATATTAATATTGAAATAATGACTTTAATTACTGTTTATGAGCAAAGCGCTCAATTCAATGAGAATATTGGCGAAGTTTTAAAAATCAACTAACAATCAACTAACAATTACTACTGTGCAGTAATGTGTAGAAGAACTAGCTGAACGCGACCGCGAGCTCTAAAAATTGTCCTCGCTTTCAACAGTTTGATAGCTTCTGCATTACATCAATGAAATATAAAACAACATGGTAGTATGTAAACAATATGGTAGTAAACAATATGTATGGTAGTCGCCATAACATTGGAGAAGTGTTTTAGAGGAATTTCGAAACAAAATACCACAAAAGAACTCTCGTAATACTTTTAGATATTATATGATGCAAGTCAGTAGAAAACATTTATGATTAGAAAATATTAAAAGTTTTGTAATTTGAAATAGTTGATCTTAATTTGAGCAGTGTAACTAACGTAACATTTTTTGTACATCCTAAAAACAGCTGAACTTCAAATTAAAATTCCTCTGAATTTTATAGATAGAAATACTTGAAATTAATTAGGAAAATACATGTAGCTATAAGACTTGAAAATATCAGTTTTTCTTCTGGTTAATAATTCATAAAAACGTCAATAAATTGATGTTGGTAATTAGTGGTATGACTAACGTAAAAGGAGTGACGCAAAAGTTACCTAAACATTAATGCTCAGAATATACTAAAACTCTACCGTTACAAATCACTCATTTGTCTCTTTTTTTGTGTAATGCCAAAATTTGCTTTTTTGTTTCAGAGTTAATGCCAAATTAATTTGCCATTTTGCTGCTTTATTTAATGGTATTTTGAAAAACTGATTTGGATTAACACTTGGCCAAAGTAGACCGTTTTTTCGGTTTTGCAGCCCCTTTGCTAGTTAGGAAAAGTTATGTATGTGTTTAAAAATGTCTTTTGACTGAGAAATCATTTCATGAATGACATTTTCAGGGCTAAAGTTTTACTTTATATTTTCTCTTGTATGACTGATTGAAGCAATTTTGCTCTTTTCATCTAAATTAATTTCTTTACTTGTAAACAATTTTTGCAGTTATGCTTGATACAATTAACCCTTTTGTCACATACAAATACTTTAGGTTATTTACATTTTTAATATTATTGCTTCTTCTAATAAAAATTGGATGCAATATCGAATGTCATGCCAGGAGCTATTTTCTTTACAACTGTTTTTTTTTTACTCTGATTAGATAATGCTAGAAAACCTTTTAAAATGTCTCATCATTTTCTTCAATATTTAAGTTAATGATAAAGAAATTGTGCTTGTACTGTCTATCTAACTTGGGGAAGGTTCTCACTTAACATCATCAACATCAATTTCTCTTTCAACATCATCTTCTTCTTTTTCTGTCTTTCATTTTTTAAAAAGTTTATTATCACGTTTCCTTTTAATTTTAAAGTTCTCACACCAATTTCAGACAAAGCTTCTTTGATTGTCACCTTTTTTTTTCTTTTTTCCACTGCATTTGGTCTGATTATTTTAATTATGGACTAAAAAAAATCAGTGAATAATTTTTAGTTTTCAATGTACTTACTTTAGGTCTTAAGTATGAAATATGTAGTACTAATGAGGTTGCCTTTAAGCATAATAAAAATAGTGTGAACAACGTAAAAATAAAATATGTTACGATTGTCATTTTTTATATGTTAAGTTAGTCCCATTTTCAATTACTAATTGTCACATTTTCAATTACTAAACAAATAATGCCTACATTAAACATTTTCAGCCATTGATTTAACTCAGGAAAAGAGTAAAAGTAGTTTTTAAAAATTAAAATACTGAAAGCAATTTCTGAAGTTTGAGGAAAAAAAAACTTACTTTTTTGTGACTAACGTAACAAAGAAGAGTTGCACAAAAAGTTAAATAAAAAATATATTTACTTTTTTAAATGTTAAAAAAGATTTTCGTTTACAAGAAGTCATAAAACGAACCTTCTAAAATACGTATTTAGTGAGCAGAAAAAATAAAGACAACTAGGCGAAAAAACTCTTAATTTGACGGGAAAAAATGCTTAATGGATTTATTATTTAACAATGTGTTTCTTTCAGCATAAAATTCAAACCAACCAAAGTTTTAAAATACTATTTCCTAATTTTGTAACAATACACGCTGAAAATCTGATGTATCACACTAAGAGGTATTGCAAAAGTTTTTTTTTTTTGTGATAATAGGTAATATATTTTGTGGAATGACCGAATAACGGGATTTTATATTAATAAATATTATTTTATTCTTGTATTATCCTTATGTTTTTAAAGTAATTATTAAAAGTGTATATGAACAAACTCTGTGAAGTTCAAAATTCAAAATAAATGTGCATTGATTGGTTAATGGCACATAATTATAAATCAATGATTCTTGTAGTTATTTTATGGTCTCGTGTGTGTTAAAAGTGAATAAGAGGTGGCACTAAGCAAGGCAAAGAAATGTTTTGTGGTTTTTAAGCCAAAATATCTCTTTTTGAAGCAGGAGTCTCATATGATGGTCGGGGGACGAGAGGGTTGATAAATTAATTTGTGGGAAACTTATTATTATTATTAATTCGAGAACCGGCCCCATTGTAGATCATATTTTGACACGGAATGAAAATTAAGCTAGGAAAACGTTTCATTCTTCTTTGTACTTTCATTCATTCCCAATATTTTAAGATCCCAGTGGATTTTGAATTAGGGCGCAGTAACAATTCTAAATAGCGCCAAGACTATAAACGAGGAGTGCAATTGCAGGGCGTTCCTCTGTTCCGAGTCAAATCACACTTGGAAATGGTGGTAATCTCCTACCTGGTGTTAGATTGATATTAGGGTAAATAATTAAGTACGTAATGTTTCTTCTTGGATTAGTTGTGTGTGAAGCGAATAAATACTGGGCTCTTTGCCGAAGTCATGATTAAATCCGGTTTATTACATCGCAAGAGTTGTTTTTTTTCACTTTCGCGGCGAAAATAATGAAAGAAATAGCAAGTTAGAAATATCTGATGCATTAAAGTGAAGAAATATATAAGCCACAGAAATGAAAAGCAATTTTATTATTATTTTCAAGAAATAAATGATACTGAAGAGAAAATAACAATTCAACAAGTTTATAGATAGCAAAACTGCCAAAAGAAAATATTTTAAACAACCTAGTACGATAGGATCTGAGCTTTTATTGCTACCATATTGTCTCAAATATTGGGGAGATAAAGTTTATATTTTCATCCCTAGATGATTATTTTAAGCTAATGAAACATCTTTTGCTCTGTGATTCCCAGCAGGGGCTTAGTCACTTGTGGGTTCTTTCGTTTTATATGTTCTTTTTCATTACTACATCCGGTTAAACCCTCGCCAGGGTGGGTACGGTAGTGATTGATGAGGTATAAATAAACAATCTAATGAAGTTGTTCATGTTATAACAAATTACTTTTATTTTTAATTTTGAAACAAAACGTGAACTTAAAAAATCTTTAAAGTGCGCTTCCGAAAATATGTAAATTAAGGCAAGTATTCTGGAAATTGTCTCCTAGTTTTGATCCACCGCAGTGAAATATTCGATAGATCCCGCACCTATGACGGCCCGGCTTCTGATCGCGGCAATGCAATGGATGTTGCAGTAGTATAACCTTTCTTCTGATTGAGTTCTTGTTGCTGCTGTTCCATTTTAAACTTCAGAATTATCCCACGGATCCATAAGGAATCTTCATGTTCAACTTGTTTAACGAAATATATGGTCAGTCTTTGGGTTAATACCACAAAGTACCAAGTTCTTCTGGTTCACGTTTAATTCTGTGATTAAAGGTGTGACTTCGTATCATTCAAGCGTAAAATTCGATATAACTCGACATGTCATCTTAGACTAAACAGCCACCCGACTTTACAGAAATTGATATCAGCTAAATAATGAGCACGCAATTATGAGCTTTCACTCCTTTAATGTACAGTTGCACTTAGTCACATTTTTGTAATGTACATTTATAATAATTATTTGAGATGTTCGGAAACTTTCCCACATAACCTTCTTAAACTTGAAAGGCAAGTCTTTCTTTTTGTGAAGCGCATTAGGCAAGTGTAAGAAACTGACTGCAGAGCATCATCGGTGAATTTAAAAAAATATTTATAATATTGCCAGAAGCATATAACAATATTCCATACATCACCCCACCCAACATCTATCAAATATTCTATCGCATGATGGAAAACTGAATATGTTGCATCTGGTAAATCACAGCATGAACGGAAAAAATTATATGTGGTTATAACAGGCTCATCATAGAACTTGGTTGCGATGAGACATTAGAGCACAGATTCAACTGTGCTTGCTGAATATAAAACACACATGTCATCTCAGGACCAAAACTAGTAGGAATGCCCACAACGTGGATAACATTTTAAGGTGTGTTTGAGGTTGTTTTCTGATTTTCACATGTCAAAATTACTCCAAGTGGAAAAATAAAGGGTTTTGTTTTCTTGTCGAGTTTACGTTTGAAGCCTTCCTAAACTTTCGATAGACTGTTCCTAAACGTTGCAAAGGTAGGGAGGTTCGTCAATGATGTTCTATAGTACAATGGTGATTACTAGTTTGAATTTCTTTTAATGTGGTTTGTACATTTCTGACTCATCCAAAAAAAAAAAGAATATTTTATTAAATTGCTAAAATGCTGAATTCTTACTGAGAGTTATTCATATTGTTTTATTATTTCAACACTTGTTTGAATGCTATTTTTCTGCAGAGTGCATTTTCTAAACTGCATTTAAATACCTTAGTACGATATTCACAGAAATAAACAAAAAATCCATTATATTGGATTTATTGATGGTCATGTAAATAGCTACTCTCTTTGGAACAGTGCCGATTTGAAAGCTATTTTTTATAAATTAAGTATTTCCTTGAATGGCATAGTTACACATAAAATGTCCTTGAGCGGCATTAAATAAAATAAAGTTGGGTCAGAAAATGTGAACTCGAATCCATTCATTAAAATAAAAAACATAAATTTTTTTGTGTTCTCTTGGAAAAAGGTACTGCATTTAACCTTTTGAATAAACTTTTTATGTATGGATGCGAATATTATGCAAAGAAAAAGATAAATAAATCATCATCGGAAAACATCTGCAATATATCAATAATGTTTACTATCAAGAACAGTTTAAAATCATTCCTTAACTATGGAACAATAAAGCTTAGAACAATGGAACAATAAGGCTTAGCTTGATTTTTATAGATCCATAAAAATATTTTTTATAGGCTTGCCTCACAAGAAAGTAATCAAGAGTAATAAGTTTTGTTGAATTTTTACTGCAATTCAACCTTAAAGGTTGAATAAATTTGTCACTTAGAAACAACGACAACAAAACCAAACGAATGTCTTAAACTGCAAAGATTTTAATTTAATATTTCTCTCCTTAGTAACTAATTTTACGAATTATTTCTATTATCTGTAGTAGGTTTAATTCTAAATGAATCTTACATTCTTTTACTGCCGAAAACATACTTTAATTATATTTAACGTATCCCATTAGTCGTATTGATCAGACTAATTTTATAATGGTGGGGAACTAGAGAAAACTCAGTTGATTTCCTGATGCACCTCCCAAAATAACTTGCATTGGAAAGTTTGAATGAAAACAGTTAACTATGGGTATTTAATTAAGGCATAGGAAAAAGTATTTATATATATATATTTTTTGGATATAATAAAAATCTAGGTACACTAAAGATCTAAATAATTTTTGTTCCCTTTACAAATCATTGTGTCAAGTTTAGCAAAAGTACTTAGGTTCTCCTCCACTTTTTAAATTTATTGTAATTTATTCTAAATGTATTGGCAATTCAAATGATTTTTTTTATTTTTTGTTTAAGCTAAAAAAATGTGCTGGTAAGACACAAACGAACCAAAACGACATCCCTAAAACAATATCTTGCAATTAAGCTTACAATTACAGGGCGTTTCTTTATCCTGTGCCAAATAGGGATACAAAGGAATTTCGGTAATCGCGTAGTAAAGGGTGGAGTGATATAAGTATAAATAATTGAATACGTAATGCCTCTTTCCATTTATTCGCGAGTTCTTTTTTCACTTCAGTTAAATGGCAATTCTGTTTACTGTTTTCTATAGAAAGAAGAAAATCACTTTGAATACAGGAAAAACATTCAATTATTGTTTCAACTATAATGCTCATTCACCAGGGAAAAAAAAATCCATTAATGCAGATATTATTTTAACATTTCAATAGTAATAAGGAAATTACAATTTTACTTGAGAATACCTTGAATACAGTAAAAATATTTGGACAATGCTTTTTTAGTTTTTATTTGTACAAAATAGTAAGGCACTGAAAATCTTGCACTTCCAGTGCAACATGGCCATTACTCAAAAAAAAGTGAAAATGACAGTTAATTCAAAATTATGTATGTTTCCCTGAATTCTTCTTGCTTATACGTAAATTTTTATTTGTTTTCCTTTTTATGTTTTCAAAGATAATTTAAGTAAAAAATGTAACTGAAAGAGTTAGAAAATTCCATAATATATTAGGCAATTACTAGACGAGTGAATAGTAACTGCACAAAATTGTAAATTAAAGCAATAATGCTTTCAAATGATTATGGCAATTTAAAATGTGATTCAACTTCAGATAAGTATGAATTAAAAAGAAAGCAGATTTTAAAATTTCGGTTAAATTTTTTAGTCGGATTTAATGGTCATCTTACATGCAATGTAATTTTTATTAATGCCACCTTACATAGAATTTGAAATAGAAAACTTTATTTCTCTCAAACACATGACAAAAGTTAGTTGACATGACAAAAGTTAGTTATAAAGTTGAGGAAATTCTGATTTCTGCCTCCTTGTTGGTATAAACATTGAAAACAAATAATAAAACTGCTTAAAAAATCATCCTCTTCACAAACTAATAAACTGTTTTAAACTCAAAGTACGATATTTGAGCAATTTTTAACACTAAAAGAAATGTTTATTTGCTTAATTACGAAGTTTAATATACAGTTGCCCAAAAAAATGCAAATTTGTCTATGATCTCAATACTGACAGCTTATAAATTAAACTCTTATATGTCAAAACTTTACATTGTTTACATTATTTTATTTAATTATGATGTTTTATTTTGCAAACGGGCATACTTCGAAACCTCAGAATGACTCTGTAGTCCCTTGCATTTAATGATACCCTTCTTATTATTTTTTTTTCGTCGGAATTTCCACATGCATATGCTCCTTGGACATACACCTTGAAAAAAAAGGATCCCGTCTTAAAATGATTTTATAAGTTACTCATTCAGAGATACTACTTGGTTCTAATATAAAACATGGTGGCGGATGTTTCATAATTTTGTAAGCGATCTCGAGATAGCCGGACAACTTCCACACCCCTTTATATTTTGCATTTTCTTAAGACAATGTTGTACAGATGGCATAAGAATGTTATGATAGTAAACACCTAAACCTTGCCAGTCGCTAATATCATTTCAGTGTCAGTGGTCCTTTCAGATTCTCCTAATTCAAACTTTCCCACACAAACGCGAGGAATAAATATACCTCTTTACATGTGAGTGTACACACGTTTAAAAATAAGACTAAATCTTAAAAAAAATCAAAATCCTGCTTTTGCATTTATAGATACCTAAACCACTCCATGTTCAATAAAGGACATAGCGGAGCAATTTAGCTGGAGAAAATATCGGACGACCACTTTTCAACCTCTGGGGAGGATGAATCAGAAAATAATAAAAAAAGAAGAAGAAGGATGGAAGTGCCCAATTGATCCGCGAGAAGACACAATCAGGGTAGGGTGTCTGTTAAGCGAGTGGATTCGTCGTCAATAGGAAAGGCGAAGATAGATGGATCTCTCTACGGGAACATCGTGAAGGCGAAAATTGCTCTTGTTAACACTTCTCCTCCAGACTTGTTCACATCGGCAAAAAGGGGAAGAAACGGATAAAAGTAAAATAAAGAAATTTGAGAAAGGGAAAAAAGAGATAGGGAATGGGAGGAGATTAGTTGAGAGGGTAATCTCGGGTAGTCTGGAAATTCTATCTGAAAAGAAATTGTTCTTTTTTTCGTACTTTTCATTTCTGCCTTCATTTATCAAAATAATACAGGTTTGAAACTTATTTGGCAAACGGGGGGAAATAAATTTTAATGCACTTTGAATGCAATTGAATCAATTCGTTTAACTTAAAAATGACGTCAGGACTTTCAGTTGCTTGTTCTCGCGTTGGCAAATGCGAATATCGTTAAACATCATGCAAATGTGACTGCCTATTTGAAGAAGTTTACGATATTTAACTATAAGTTAAACTACAAAACACCGAATAGAAACCATCGCATTTTAAAATGTACCCCCTATCTATTATCGATAAAATAAATAAGTAAAATAAAATCAAAATAATAATATAAGAATACAAAATGTTTAAAATCAATTCACTGTTTAATTGGAAACGAATGTAATTGAATACCAAGAAACATTTTATTTTCTATTAGCTGGAAGTACCCATTTAAATTGAATGATTATTTTTGAATTTTTAAATTTACCTCAGTCTTGTTATTTTTAAGAAAACCTTTTTATAATCCTCGTTGGAATGAACTGCTTTAAGGGTTTGCTGGCTTGAAATTTTTTTCTAGATATGGTTCTATTTCATATTGAAAGTTTCTCTTAATTTATTTTTTAATAATCGTATTGAAACAAATTATTTCTAAGTAGGAAAATTATTTTTGCTGCATCAGCGAAATGTAGTGCATTTGCTTACTTTTAAAGTGATAATGACGTTTCCCTTGTTATTTTCTAAATCAAATGAAATATTTTTACTGCTTTTAGATTCAATAAATAGATAAGTACGCTAGGGACAATTGCGTCATGGATACTTAAAAAATATTTCTTTTTTACTCTGTTCAAGTGATAGAAAATGTCTTCCAAAAACTAGCGTTGAACAAAGTCTTTACCCCAATCGCATGGATTGTTGGCAACACTTATTAACAATACTTATGATACTTTTAATAGCTATATTGTATTTTAACTTATTGACAAGTTGTTACTGAATTTATAAAAAAACTAGTTAAAGTAACCGCCTATATAAAAGGGAAGGATTCTCATCATCCAAACTTTTACGATTTAATTCATAATCATAATAATATATGTAGGATTTTCCCCACAATTATCCTTAATTAACTAAGAACTTTAAAAAACACCGCGCACTGACACCAAGATGTATGTAGGTGACACGGCAGCGCGTAAGCAGGGCGCAGGGAGATGCAGTTCAACCACAACGGAAGTAGGATGTGTCTTAAAAACGATGTTCAAAGATGATTGTATTTTTGTGTAGTGTGTGTTCTCGTGAATAATAAATCTTGTGTTTATGAAGATGCTTTGTAACCCTTTATGGCCACCCCCTAGACGACCCAGCCTTACATATATATTTATTATATGTATATTTATTTATTTTTTATGTTGTTTGAGATAGTTGATTTTTTGGATGGGAGATTCGTTTAGGGGAAGTAACTTAGTTGAATTTACATTTACACGTTTGTTTTTTTCAATGAACAAAGTATTTAAACAAAAGTATTAAGTTAAAATATTTTATAAAGTTGCGTATGTAAGATATAACTTCTTCTTGATTTCTGAGAAAAATCAATTAAAAAAACTTATAATATTAGGCAATATTTTCAGTGGTTCAGTAAATTTCAATATTCAACGAATGCAAAAAGATATATTCATGACAAGTTTACACTGTTTTTGAAAGAGAGAAATGTTTCTCGAATCATAAAAAAAAATGTAAAGTTAATATAGTAAAAATTGAATTTTAGAACTTTTTATTCATTCAACTTAATTTTCTTAAAAAATAAGTTTTATTTCTTCTGAATATTAACTCGATGAGCTCAGATCTTATCCATTTCTTTTATAGCAATTGTTTTCTGTTACAGAAATGCTAAACTATTTTTTACAAGGATTATACAGCAAACAGCATCTTTGTATTGATAACAAGTTAAAAAATATATATAAATAAATTTTAAAAATAATATTGCCTACATACCACACTGGCCATGGTGCTGCACGAATATCCGTATCTGTTGTGAGCAAGACGCCATTTTTAACTGGCATTCACTGGAATAGGTAACACCATCACTTCCGCAAACTGGCGCAAACACGTCAGAACATGAATCTTGACATCGGCAATAACCTTGTTGAGTTATTTCATCAACCAAACATTCAGCCCCGTAAGAACAATACATCTTTTCACAAGGTTCTGGAAAAAAAGGAAACAAATTCGAATACAATTTTCAACAAAGACAAGAAAGAAAAAAGTACACACTTTTACCTTTTAAAATAAAAAATATATTATTATGATTTGCTTTTAAACGTTTTTTTACTAATCGTTTGGTTTCAAACTTGTTTTTTGGAATATATGTTATATTGAGAAGAATATAAAATTAATACTGGTAGTATTTGTCACGTGACTATGGCCTAGTAGAAGTCTCACAGTGCCCGCGGACAACCGCGGATTTAGTCCCATATTTCAGAAGTAAAACTAATAGGTATTTATAAGTTGTGCATAAGTTAACATGTCGCTAGTTTTAATTTTATTTCCATATTTCTTGTTTGAATCAGTGCATAAATAATTTGTTTGTGCGAAGTTTTAAAATTTTAAGAAATTGGAAACATTATTCACAGTTTATTATGCCTGAAATAATTGCATACATCTTTCGGACATACACTTACTTTGTGTATAAGCCTGTTTTAGACTCTGTCATTATTATTTTTTCATATTATGTGCATCGAAGTACATAATGGAACGATGATACAAACATGCATTATGCAAAAGGCGAATAACACTGTAATATGCAACGTTTTTTTCAAGAATCTTCAGTGAAGTAACCCCGACAGCTGATCATCATCTGTAGGAAATGCCGTTTTATGGCAATCCTTTTTGTCTGGTAGTATGTTTTTTAAATGATGACTTTATGTCCAACATGAAAACGAAATTTGAACCTGCAATTTCTTGCAAAATTTTGTCTAAAACTGGGATAGTAAAGTTTTCAGTAACAGTTACATTATTAAGTTCAGGATCTGATCGTCTTATTAATTAATAAATGCATCCATTACATGCACAACTGCACAAAGTCATTTGAATATATAATGAATGAAATACTTATTATGGACAACGTAAAACTCTAGGTTCCAGAGCTGTGCTCCGATAAACCACACGGTCGTTAAACCCTCAGCAAAAGTAAATTTTAATAGAAGGCCACACAACCCATGAACAGTAATGTATAGTGTAATATTAGTTAACATTGTGGCTTACATATACTCTGAGTTAAGTAAATCAATTCGTTTACCAAACAATTTTGGATACACTTTGGGGCTTTTATGTTGTAGGGCCTTTGCGACATTTGGCGATATTGTAAATACTCCACTGAATTTATGATGTCACTCCAGTTAGCAATTCCGGTGTTATTTTTTCGGTGCATAAAGGAATTTCATTCTCATCGCGTCATTACAAAACATTACCAAAAAGAAAAAAAAATAAAAGATTATATTATGATCTAGCTCAGCGGTTCCGAAACTTTTTTTTTGCGTACCACCATTTTTTTTGCAAACAATTTGCGTACACTGCGAATATAACTTTATTATATTAAATAAAATACTAATAGATTATAGAAAAACTAGTAAGCCCGGCGGTCATACGAAATGGCCGCTGTTCTAGATATTATAAATTGTAATTAAAATGATTTGCGCAAAGGTGTCTTCGAATTCAAACTGAATTACCCAGGTCAGGCGGCGAGGACGCCCCTTTGCTTACTGCCCCACACTACTATATATTTATTTACTATACAATTGAATTGTTTGTGAAAAATATATATTTACCTCCAAAGAACTTATTGAAAATTTGCTTTTCAAAACAAAAGTTTAACGAAACTGGGCAAAAAGAGCGCTGCCTCCCTAATAAGAAAAAGAAAAAGCGCAGACGATAAATAAATAAATTAAAAAGAAAGGAAGGAGTAAATTAAATTCGCATATACATTAAATTTTAACGGAGATTGCAAATACAGCGAAGCCTCACTCAATATGCTAGAGAAACATTTCGATTATTATTAGTATGTTTGTTGCAATAACAATGGCAATTGCATTGATTTGTTTGTTCACACGGCATCTGTAATTATACTGTTGGAAACGAAGGCAACAATGCAAAAATGAAATAAAGCGGGTCAAAAAAATCATTGAAAAGGTTAAAAAAATTAATTAAAAAAAAACTAATTGAGTCACAACTTTCATTTTTGCAGCAATGAGTTTCTCGGGGCGTAAACATTAACCGTGCCGAATGTGGTCCCGATTGGTAAAACGGCCTGGGATTCTATAGCGGACAGACAGACAGAATAAGCCGCTTATATATATATTTTTTTTTTCTTTTTTTCTTTTCTTTCCAATGGGGCTGCTATTGGTTCTCAACCATTGCAGACCTAGTGCGTTCCCCGGTAATTGGTACCATCTCTTTTAGCGGCACCACAATGAGTGTGGTACCTTCGCCGCATGAGAATTTTGACGTTCAGTTACCACTAGATGGCGGTACCTGAGCCCTCATTGATGCAATATGCACTAGGAGTTTAATTCAGCCGAGAGCATCCAAGCCAAATGTCTACTCAAGGGATCTTTTACATGCCGCATAATCATACGACATGGGAGCAGACGATTTTCTGCATCTTGAAAATCCACCGACTTGAGCCAGGTTTGAACCCGCGATCTTATGCGTACGAGGCCTGCTGCCTTACCACTACGCCACCCTGTCGGCGCCGCTTATATATAAGAAAGATACTAAGACGACTAGGTAATATAAATCATGAACAAACGTGCAGTTTTCTGTCAAATATTTTATTTTGGCAAATACTCCTCCGTGTTTCCCCGTCATTGTCCGAGCATCATCAGAACAGAAAGCAACGCAATGCTTCCAGTCTAATCTATCTCTTCTTTTTTTTTCCCTTCACGCGTACCACCTGGAGAGGTTTCACGTACCACTAGTGGTACACGTACCACAGTTTGGGAACCGCTGATCTTGCCAATACGTTGTCTACTGTCTTTCACGTTCTATTAATTGGTCACTCCGTGACTTACAGTACACAATTAAAGATAATAAGAGACGATTTTCAAAAAAACCATTGGAAAAATAACATGACGTAAACATATGTTTAACTGCTAATAATTTCAAATTTACAGAGAGTCAATTACGGAAAATATGTGAAGATTTAAGTCATATAAAGTTTTATGCACACTGACTTTAAATTTAAAATGAGGTAAACAGTCAACAAAACACCTTTCAGAACTAAAATTTGGCTTTCATGACGTTGCATAAAATTAAGTCAAGGTAGAAAGATTTAAATGGCGCGAGAAGAAATTTATAGGAGAGTCAGTAAGGTAAATAAAGTAAAAGAATAAAATTTATTGATGGGAGATATTATGAAATTTCATCGCTTCACGGTTCATAGGACCAAGTTCTGCTCACAAATCCGTGCTGTAAAATAAATGCTTCATGCGTGATTCAAGAATATAAATTTCGCCGCTTGACAGAAATCGATAAACACTTAAGCGTTTCGCCTGGAAATTAAAACTTTTGGAAACGTTTTATAAAACATTGGGAAATTTATAGAATTTTAGTACATTAATGGAATTTTTAGTTCTGATTAAACTTTTTACTCAGGCAAACATAGTGTACATGAAAGTAAATCTGTTTTAATTTTCAGACATTTATAGTTTTGAATACATGAAGCTTTAGAGTTATTATATTATGGTAACATTGTACGCACAAACGCACAAGTTTGTATAAAATGTTCGCAGTAAAATCTGCAATAGTTACTTTTATCAACATCTACATTCTAAAGAGTTATACTCGTTTCAATGTATCTTATTAGAAGTAGCCAACACACACACACACACACACATATCTTATATATTAGCCGTTTAAGAGTCCATTTGTCGCCGATAGCTTATTCCGAATTTCTTACTCCGAGAAAACTGCATCGTGCTGCCATCTACACAATTGTTTCTATAATGAAAACGACTAATAATCAAAACATTTCTCTAGCATTTTGAGAGAGGTATCGCTAGATTTGCAATCTCCGTTAAAAATTAATGTAAACGCGAATTTAATTTAATCCTTCTTTCTTTGTTTTAATTTATTTATCGTCTGCGCATTTTATATATTTTAAAGTGGCAGCGCTCTTTTTTCCAGTTTAAAACGATTGTTTTGACGATGATTATGTTGGACATAAATAAATATTTTTCACAAACAATTTGATTATATAGTAAATAATATTTTTATTTTACAGATTATTATAGCTTAGATGTTTTTTTTTTTCAGTAAAAATATTTTTTCCCGAACTTATATGTTTATTATTTATTCCTTAAACTTTACTGTTCTACCTCATAAATATCTCTTTGATTTGATATGCATTTCCGGTTACTGGGAGAATTCTATATTTATAATATCTAGAAAAGCGGTCATTTCGTATGACCGCCGGGCTTACTTGTATATGTATATTTTACTTACTTAAGGAGTGGCGTTCCTAGTATAGCTGTTACCCAGTGCGGTAATTTGGGGCATCACCCTCACCATAAGAATAAATAAATAAATTAATTAAAAAATAAGTTAAAAAAGAGAAAACCTTTGTTGTGCAGCCTAAAACTTGTATTTTATATTATTCTCAGTAGTGAAAAAAAATCTTATATTTTTTATTTATTTGGTGTAACTTACAGTGAACTGCGTTTATATTCAGTTAGGATGCGTTGAAATGGCACTATTAAAATAGTATAATTCAACTACATATATTTTTTCAAAAATTCTTTCACTCATTTTGAGTCGTGTCACCCGGAGCGAAGCGTTCCCTCCGTTTCCGTTTTGACGGTACTGTAGAATAATATTAACTTAAGAATGAAGATGAAACTTTCGTAAACTGAAAAAAGTAATTATTGCATATTTTATGCAAACATTCTTCGAATATATTTTCTTATTTATTTATTTTATTTCGCATAAAGGGTACATTTATGTAATAAACGTATGGTAAATGTTTTTCTTTAAATAAAAAACATGCATTAGACCCTTAACGGTCGGGTAATTTTCAAGAAAACGGTCATAAAAGTGCCTATTTTTCTATCCCTGAAAATTATATAAAAATATCTGTATGAACAATATATATATTCATTTTTAATTTTTGATTTGTTTTTATTTTGAAATTTTAAGCATTCCAGCCCGTCATTCTCACGGGAGCGAGAGGGAAGGGGTTAATCTAATAAATGAAGTGATATCACCATGACTTAGAAGAAACTGCATTAAATGGATAAAAACAAGAACGGAACAAGATTATTCGTTTGACGAATACTTTATTATTTCGGTTAAATGGGCCGAATTATTTAACCAACCAAATACCGTTATTTTAAACGCGATGACTCGATTTCTCCATTATAAAACGTTTAATTCCCAGTGGCGCCCCAAGGGGGACGGGGGTTGTCATATTGTGACAACCCCCACTGATTTTTTTTTAGGGAGAATCATTTTAGGGTACTGTCGCTGATTTTTGGGCGTCCTTAACTTTGGAGAGGAGGGTGCACCATCGCATTTAGCGCATTCCTGTCATTCTTGTGTCAAAATAGAAAAGATTAGAATACCTTTTTGTTTAAAAAAAGGAACACGATGCTTTAAAAACACTAAGATTTCAAAACTGAAAAACCGTGTATAAGAAATAGTTTCATCTGAAATTATTGGCCTTTTGTATCGTATTAAAGCTTATAAAAAGCAGGCCAGTCATTTCAAATTTTTTCAGGACGGAGAGGGGGAAAAAGGGTATATTTTTCTTGCATTTTTCATTAAAAAAACATCAAAACACATGCAAATTCATAAAAATCCATTATATTTTCAAATCCAGGAGCAATTAGCTTCTTGACCCCCTCTAAATTACGTCCCCTGAAAAAAAAGGGTTTTAAAATAAGTTGGAGATGAACATTCTAGGGGGGGGGGGGGCAGTATTTGTAAGAATTAGGAAGAACGGAGTGGGGAAAATTCGGAATTTGCAAATTTCGATTTCCGTGAAAGAAACTAAACAAAAAACACACAAAACACAAAAAAAAAACCTACACACCTTTTTTTTTTCCTTTTCTGAAACCAATGTTTTTATAGTTTCTATAAATATGATTAATAAATAAAAAATCTATTGCAATTTGCTATGGAATTCCAGATCCCTAGTTGGTTCATTAATTTGATGGAGGTTCCCATACTAGATAATGCGGTAGCATTTTTCTTCACGTATAAATGGTCCCTTTAATGCTAAATAGGGAAGTTCTTTCAAAATTCATTCTCCTGCAATCAACTCTCATGTTGCACCGCCCTTAAAGATCAGTTCATATAGAAGTACGTCATTAACAATCATTTAATCAAGAATGTATTCAAACATCAAGAAGTGGTGACATCTATCGACTTTGTTGGTAAGTACACTGATGAGCTATTGAAAATCCATTAGAGTGGAAAATGTCAACAAACGCTAAAACAAATGTTCCATGTTGTAGCCAATCTTAGCAACAATTTCTTTTTAAAAAGGCAGGATGTATGTTGTTTTGAAAAAATGATACGTCTGTAGAACGTAAAAGATTGGGTTTGAGGTTTCTTTCAGAATATGTTTTCTGGGAAGTTTTCACAAAATCAATTACGCTGAAAGATTGAGTTCAATATACACAAAAGTGGTTACGTAAGAAATAAAGTAAACAGGTTGGGAAATATTTTAGTTTTAAACAATACTCTTGAAATTATCTATATTTTCACATTCAAAGGAGGAAAGAAGAAGAAGAAATATTTCGCATTATCCTATTGTTTCTCAAACAAATATATATATAATAATGTATTAGAATAAGCGTAGAATCTTTTTAGAATATAATCTGACCACTGAAATTTAGTTTTTAAAATTGAAACTTTTTCAGGTATATTAAACTTATTATTATTATTTTTGCAAAGAGTGCAAGTTCCTTTCCTTTTTACATGTTTTCAAAAAACGTATGAAAAACATAAGTGATTTTAAATCCCGTAATATATTTCCCCATAGACACTTAGTGTTTACAAAAGATGTAGACTAGTTGACTGAAAAAAGGTAAAGAGAAATCAAAGAGCTTTATTTTTCACGCAAAATGAAGAACCGCAGACGATATTTTAAACATATTATTATCGATACGAAACTAATTTTCGTACTTAATTTTCCTAACGATAACATCTACTTTCTATTTATACAAGGATTAAAATTTAGTATTTTTTTATGGAATAAAATAACTGTAGCCATTATATGTTGGGCGGAACATTGAAAGACGTTTTTTTAGAATTTCACAAAAACTGTTCGCCCCTGTTTATTCATTTATTTTACCAACGCAGTAGTGTGTTTTTTATAAAAAAACTATTTTTCTTTTTTTAAATTTTATATTAAGTGTATTTCGCGTTGAAAAATTGCATATAAAATAATTCAGAACGTAAGCCAGACGAGAGAGAGAGAGAGAGAGAGAGAGAGAGAGAAATAGCTAGATTTATAAATTGGATGATGGCACTCGGGATAGTAGGCTCGTATAATACTAGGTGGAATTTTGATGGAGTTGTAGTTTTGGCCCATTATATTATTGAAAGCAAACAAACCGTGTTTGATCCTATCTTTGGTATTGATTTTAGAACTTTTTAAAAATAATTTGAGATAAATTTAAATTAATTTGTTTAATTTAAGTTATAAAAAATGAAATTCGCCATGCTATATGACCTGGCTGTTTTGGTAGTAGCTGGGAAAATTCTTTAAATAACAAGAATGAATCATAATCACATTCATGATTCTTGTGATTAATTGTATTGCATATATTGGACTTCAAATAATATTCCTTAGTGGCACAACAGAAATATTAGTAGTAAGTATACAAAGTAATGAGAATAAAAATTATTTGACAAAAAGGAAAATTGCATACATAATAAACTGCAGGACGACGCAGTTTTGTGGAAAATGCTGAAGAAGAAGCAAACTGATGAATCAGGCAACATAATCATTAAAATCATAATAATTACAATGAAGTACATCATTAATTTTTCCAATTAAGGCATGAGTTATATAATCCTCACACCAATTAGTGTTCTAATCGCATAAAGTAATGAAATATTTGTATAACATTATTATCTAAACAGTGCTTTGAAACGCTTCTGAGAATGTAGCATCTTTGTCCTCACAAAGTATTCGAATAGCAAAAAACATCGTTCAATAACATACGGAAATAATATTAACATTGATTACAAACGAAAAATATTTTTAGTGAAAATAGAGTTTAATGAAATAAGAATCGGATAACGTACTATAGTGCAGAAATTTGGTATTTGTAGAATTATCGTATCATTGAAACATTTTTTGTCAAAGAAAAGTTGTTTTATGAATGAAAGAAAAATAATGGGAACTATTTTTTTGCGCAAGATTTTTTTTCCAGAAAGTGCTGATTTTTTTTTTGTATATTAGTAAAGGTCTTTTGAAAATGCAGAAAATACATCCAACTTTTTGGCTTGTTTGATGTTTGTTTTCACTTTGGGGTACACTGTTGAAAAACCTTTTAGAATGTTTATTGTAACTAGTGTGTGGCTTTTTAATAAGATGAATTAAAGCATAGGTATAAAGTTTCATATTCATTTTGTTGTTACAATTTTAATGATTACAAAATAAATTTTAATAATGCATTGAAATTGCAAGTTGCAAGTATTTTTTTTCTCTTCTATGCATCAAAAACTTATTAATTGCCAACTGTTTATTTTTGGTGTGTATGTCTAAATGTATATCAGCAGTTCTTCAACCCTAACTTTATTAAATATTTTTTAAACGAAATTTAATTGTAAAACTAAAAAGGTAAAAACGTGTGCTGTAGAAATAAAACATACTTTTGTTGACTATTTAAGATTCCAAAATTATGTATTTTAAAATTCAAAATATTCATTTCAAAACAAATTTTCAGCATAATATAGTAACAAATAAGTGTACATACTTTTACGTCCGAAAATTTTTTAAAAAAAAAAAAATTAGTACGCCAAATGACACTTTAAAACAAGCATCGTCTTTATACCTTCTTCAACCAGGAAAGAACATGTAAGATGTAACTATGGCGAAAAAGTTTTGCCTAATTTTACGTTTTATTTCATTTCACACACAACACATATCTTTCCACTCGTTTGATTTTCTTTTGGTGTTTCTCAAGAAATGAAAATTCCAATGCTTGTTCAATTGGAACAGAAAATTCAGCAGGATGTCAATTTGAAATGCAATTAAAAAAAAAAAAATCCTTTTTCATGTTTTAACACGTCGACTAAAAGGCACTTAGGGTATTAAATCAGGCACTGTTTCATTGATATTTCTGAGAGAGATGTTTTTCTGAATAAGACTTTTTTCCAAAAGTGGATATGTCAATGCAATGGTTAGCCTCTACCACAGAAAACATTGATACCAAATGTACCAGAAGCATATTTGAAGTGTATCTAGATTTGACTTACATTTTGGACGATAAAGTGAAGCCTTTCTTTGGTGCGGTCTGGCTCACACTAAAAACGCTTTTACATTTTAGTTCAACAGGAATCGTAGTCCAGATTGTAAACAGTCAAGTGCATCTAGGGTAACACAAAGGGGACAGGAACAGTTCGGGTATATTCCTGAAGCTGTCCAGTCAAATGTAGCTGATGGACAGAACGGTGTATCCTTACTCTTGAAGGGGTTCAACCTGGATATTCTACACTAGAGATATGGCAGAAGGCATTACGGGACTCTCCCTCCCACACATTCTATTATTCAGTTTAGTCCCTTACGCATAACTCATTAGATCATTCTCATCACATGCCAACTTTAAAATTATAAATGTTTACAGGCTCATAATAAATTCCATAAAGTGATATGTGTGGTCTTGCTTATTTCAAATCTACTACATGAGGGTTCATGTTGAACTTCTCGTAACAATCACACTATGAAACGGCTCATTTTAAAGTGCGCTTAATAAACGTGTTGAACGGCGGTGTCTACAGGTCACGAATTTGGAAATCGGTCAAGAAAGTAACGAAAAGGTCACGAAAAGCTTCCGTCCTCCGGGACAGGTCCAACCCAGAAGGCATCAGATATCCGGTATCCGACAGGTTTTTAAACATCCTTTCCAGCACGAAATATCTGGTTATCCGGCATGTCAAATTTGATTTTTAAAATTTAACATGTTTTGAAAAAAGATGGGAATTACCAATTGAAAGCTGTGGGATGTTTAAAAATATGAGAAGTTTCCTACACTTAAGCCTAATATCCGGTACGTATACGTCATGCAGGGCACATCGGTTAACTGATATCCAGCAGAACCAATGCCCGATGTATCACCGATCGGTCATGAAAAAGTCCAGAAAAGTTCTCGAAAAAGTCACGAAATTTAATATGTTGACACCCTATAAACCTTGCTTGTGTTAAAGCATATGTTATGTTGCACTGGATAGAAAAGATGCGAATAATTTTACTCACTTAAAGAATACTTTTAAAATTATTATTTTTTTAAACTAAAAACCCAATAAATGAGAACACTATCAAAACAGTCAATTTTAAATAAACATTGCTCAGTATTTTTCCAACATAACTAGACGTCAGCATATTTTTTAAAAATCATAATTTATATTTTTATTATAGTTCTTCAAACATCGAGGTATTACTGGCATTATTAAGAACGCCTCTTTTCATGTTCGAAAGTATAAGTAAACATTATTTTCTACATATTTTCTTAAGTCTAATATCGGCTGCTATTGTTAAAATAATAATATTTTTTTCAAATATTCCTAAATTCTAAAGAACCTAGTAATTGGTTGAAGTTCTTCGTTAAGATACTTAATACTATATAAACAAAAGAATATTAAAAAATATCGAAGCTTAACGCTCACTTAAAATCCAGAACATGATATGTAACTCTCAAATATTTTAGAATTTTTTTTAATATTCGAAAATAACTAGAAAGATTACAATCTCGTTCTGGCGGGAAAAAAAGTATTAAGTACAAGTAAAAAAACCTTCTACAAATTTTACCTTCATCTATTCATTTTTTTTTTCATGTCATGAAATAAACTAATCTTCTATAATGTAAGAAGGATTACATTTTCCAGAAACAATTATTTTTAACATAAAGAACTTCAAGTGCCTTTAAAAAAAAAATGGAAATAATCTCTGAAGATAATGTAAAACAAATATTTGATTTTAATCGAAAGGAAAAGAAATATTACAAGGAAAAAAAAAAAAAAAAAAAAACAAAAATTGAAATATCATTTGAGTATGACATCATTTAAAAAATAACTCTAAAAACTAAAATCAGATGGTACTGCTATGTAAACACCAATCTAATGAGAATTACAAGAAAAACATTATTTTATTTCTCTTGAACTTTTAGAACTTTTTGTTTAGAAAGAGAGAGAGCGAGAGCGAGAGAAAGATAAAGATAGTTAAGTCACGAGTAGTTTTTTTAAATGTTATTACTCGAGTACATGTCAATTCACGAGCTTCTGATTGTGTAAATAGAATTTTAATAACTAAACGGTTCCAAATTTCCCCGTTGAAAGGATCAGATATAAAAAGTGTTTGAAGCGCAAAAATTAACATTAAAACTAACAAAACCTGCTTCGAAATTGTATCTTATTGTAAGTTGGAACGATTATCTTCTTAGATATATTAGCATAGACGGAGTAACGCTGGTTTTTCCTTCGCTTTGCGAGTGACTGAGGGGTGAACATGTCACGTGAAGTAGACGATCCCGTTTCGACCAATTAATGTCTCTTGCCTTATTTCGCTTCGCCTTATCTGATTTTGCCTTTCTTCCCACGGTGAGAAGTTTTCAAGATATGATTCTGCTGCGCATTTAATTGCACCGAACGAGAGGACCCCAATTCGAGTGGAATTCGAATTATTCGCGTATCAGCCGGAACAAGGCCTTCTAAACAGGGATTGGCCTCTCAAATTGAACACGTGAGCCAGACCGATTCCCGCCCTTGTGCCACTACAACCCGTCCAAGCGGTGTCTACGATTATACGAGGTCTATGATTACCTTTGCGCCATCTGAACGCATTGGCAAATCCAACATTGTTTAACGCATAATTGTAATGGCATATAATGGATTTGTAACGCATATTTGTAATTCAATATCCTAAATGCCAGCAGCAGAGGTTGCTTGTAATTCAGAAACATCTGCGAAGTTGTAGTTCGATTTTTCATATACACACATGTATACATATATTTGTGTTATATATATTACAGGGTCGCACCGAGGGGAAGGACAAACGGGACCGGCCTTCCTCAAAAGACACTGAATATCTGGCTTTCGAACGATTCTTATATATCCAGAATCAGATAGATAAAGATTCATTGATCCGTCATGCCACATTTTATTTCAAAAATTTTATTTATTGGCATGTTTTGAAAACATTTGTAAATTAAAAGCTGACAACGTATTTGGAAGCCTGGGATGCTTAGAATTATGAAGATAATTTATGTGTTTCAAATTTCAAAACTGGGTATGCGTTACGGATCAGTCAGCAAAAGTACACTCGATACCCGATATCCGGCAAAAGTAATGTGCGACGCATCCCCAATCCTGACCACGCTACAATCAATATAAAAGTATACAATAGATATAAAGAGAGAGAGAGACAGAAAAACATAAGAAAATTGGTGAAACCGGAAGTAAAAGCAACCGGTTTGGAAAGTTGCTTCAGAATGAATATAAAGTGCAACCATGTGAAGTTAATCCAGAGTACTACCATCCTAGGAGGTTCTAAAACTAATAACGGGTTCCATTCATTGACGTAGATTTGCTAATGGGCTCATCTTCGTCTTCAAGATACAATTGCATATCCATATAGGCCCCTCTGCCGATGAAAGCACGCACTATTAGAAATTCCATCATAAAATTACGGTTAAATGACCGGCAGCAGTCTGTCCATCTAATTCACCGTTAAATTTACGGTTTGGAACATTTTTCTATCTTTACGGGACCTAACCATTTCCAATCAGCTTGGTTAAAAAGCCGTAAATACAAAAGTTTACGGGTTTATAACCATTTAAAAATGGTTTCCAAACAAAAGTTTTTCCGTTTTGAACCATTTCGAGGCGTAGAATCTTCGAGGCGTAGAAACTGTAAATGAATCTTGCGGGAATCGAACCCGGACGTATAGCATACCAGAGTTGTTCCCCAACCATTCGGCCATCTGCACTACACAAAGCGGTCGTTTATTTATCAATAAATCTTTCTTTTCAACAGGAAAACTGCATTAAAAATGATATTTCAGTTTTTGATTCGATCCAAAGCCATCTTTAGTCTAAATTTACTGTATATTGACGAAAATCATTTTACTGGCTGCAAAAATTAAAATACAAACAAGCTTCAGCAGCTCAAATTATGGGTTCACTCATTCGCAAACAGTTCGGGAATCCGAAGTCTCCAATTTTTGATTTACGTGTGTATATCTTTCTGTTTAGTAACCACTGCTTAAGCCAGTGGTTTTTTTTCCTCTTTTTTTATATACACATGCAGATTTGAACTGATAAATCTTTATTCATATTTTAACAACAACGTACGACCGGTAAGGTTTGGCAAATAAGATGGACGCCCGATTCTTATTGAGCGCTTGATAATTACGGTTAGTTAAACGCTCTTTAGGATAAACAGAATAAACGATTTTTTTCGCAATCAGCGGTTTGCGTATCATTTTTTTAATGGTTATTCAACTGTTGTAATTAAATATGGTAAAATAACAATAAAATAAATGGTGATTTTACTATTTTCTTGCGTAAATTTTTAACAATGAAACAAGAATGCTGCTTTAACATTTGCTGATCAGTTATTTTCAAAATTGGTAGAACGTTTCTGTTTGAATTTAGCCGACGCATTCTTTGATAGAAATTGTTTGTATGAGTGTGTTACAAATACCTTATTACAATTACCCTGTTGAAAGTTTCCGTTCGTGTTACGGAATCACCCTTCACGTATAAACTTCCTGACTTTCGCCTGTAACTTAAATCATAACACAATAAAGTAAAAATAATATTAATAATAACTAGCTGATTCCCCGCAGAACATTTGCGGAGAATTTTAAAATAGTAAAAAGCACTTCAAAATCCTAAAGTCTTAAGAAAAGTTATATAAACATGAGAATGATCGCTCGATGTAAACAAACTAAGGCGTTGTCACTCCAATGAATCGGAAATTAAGTTATGAATAGAAATACTTCTTAAGAACTAGAAATTATATTGTTAAACGTAAGTTACGATAATAATTACAAATATTGTGTTACTTTTCTATGATAATCATTAAGGTATACATCAGGCAATTGGAAGCAAAGGGGTGTAAGTGACCAAAATGACAATTTTGAGATAACTAGTGCAAATGATAAATTAAACACCCTTCTGTTTTGTGGAAAAGAGATTTTAGTGGTAGCTTTGACAGATACCGCAAAAAAGGGTGGTTTAAAAAACTTCCCAAATAAAAGTTTCATTCCGTTTGGTGGCAAAGGGATGCAAGTGCACTTATACCAGTTGTTGTCCGCACTTATATCCGTCCGTAAAATTATTTGATTTGTCAGTTAGTTTAAATACGCAATGCAGACGATCTATTTACGAAACTTAAACACGAGAAAAAGTAAAAAAAATAGGAAAAGAATTCAGAATTGTTGAATAATAATAATAAATGCAAGGCTTAAATCGCCTGCAGATTTATTTTCGTCACGTTTTGTGTTCGGCAATTTGTCTAATGGCAATGATTTTTAGTTTTTTGATAAATATAATTATTCGAAATTTACATTATGCAGTTTTTAGTGCAGTTTATATCACTAACAAACTATCTTTATTACTGTGTAAATTAGTAAAATGAACAAGACATGTTTTTTATTTAGTGGCAAAGGGATGTAAGTTAACTAGTTGGAAGCAAAAGGGTGTAAGTAAAAATAAGCTATTCTTTAAGAAAATTATACGCCAAATCTAATCATCAGAAACACTTCACACTTCATACTTAAACTAACACATACATATAAGACTCGAAAATAAAAAAAAAAATATTTACTCGAAGAACCTCTAGAATTTAGTATCGGAATTAAACTTCAAATGAGTTTTACTCAAAATGAGACTCTAGTCACTTACATCCCTTTGCTTCTCACCGCCTCACATATACGTTGGAAATCGCAAGAAATGCCATTTGTTTTTTCATTCTAGGATATTCATCCGTTAATTATCTTTAAAATGATACCAATAACTTTCTTATTGTCAAAATACTTTTTTATTTACATAGTTTCGTAAAGGTAATTAATAATTAAATTTTATTTAATTAATTAAATAAATATTTAATTTTTAAAAATATTTTTAATGCAAATATGTTATATTTTATGCATCTACAGTCCTCACAAAATTTTGTAAAACTGGCATAAAAATATTCTCTTTTATACTTACTTGTATTTAAATTTGCTAACTTTAAATCCATTTTAAGCAGAATTGCTTTTGTTTAAGGTATGTTTGTTCTACAACGGTGATATCTTAAGCTGTCATTAACCGATTTTTAAAATTTTGACTCTATAATTTAGGTAACAATTCAGAAAATATGCTCTACCAAAATATAATAGTTTTGATAAAAAATGGATGTTTTGGTTATTTTACAATAGTTTTATTTTTGTAAAAAATGCTGTTTTTATGATATTTTTCAGATTAAATGTTATAACTCAAAAAAAATAATTAAGTTAGACATTATATTTTGGTAGGGTCCATGTATGAATACCTTCTCTTTGATTTCCAGTAAGAAATTTGGTTCAAAATTAATTATATTTATGTTAATTACCGTTGTGATGAAACCTTAATTAGTGAACTAAATTTGTATTAATTAAATAATTATTAATGTTTTTAAAAACATTTTTATGCAAATATGTTACATTTTATACTCTTATAATCCTCCCCAAATTTAAAGAGACTGGCATTAAAATTTAAAAAAAAATTGTTCAAGGTATATGTATACCTTAAACAAATTTCTAAGTATTGTTTTACCATAGTTTGCTTTTGCATGATGCCAGTATCGTATCGTTACGCAAAACTTAATCGTAACTGGTCCACGTTAAGTGATATATATATATATATATATATATATATATATATATATAATGATAAATCGTTCACTTCCTTTACTTTTTACCATTGATCTAGAGTAGAGCATGGAACAGGAGTACGGAGCAATGCAGCTACAAGATTTTGATCGTAGCTGAAGCGGGGACGAAGCAACGAAATTGGTTGTACTCCACTGCTTCGATTTAAAAAAAAAAACTGCTTTATTTTTTATCACGTAAATAAATGAATAAAATTAAAAAAAAAGATATAAATAATATTATTTAATAAAATTACTTTCATCGTGAGCGGAACAGCTCAAAAAAGGGACTGCTCAAGATCCCTGCTTTCTACAATCAGTCGGAAAAAGTATTTTTAAACGTTTCAATAAACAATATATCCAAACTCACAGCATCAATCTCTTCCAGCAATATTAATACTAAAATATGATATGAGAGGGATACTTTGCTGAGTGATGCATTTTCTTGTCTTGCCTGAGTAGGGCTGCAGATCTTCATTCAGGAAAGTCGACAGTCCAGAACTAAGAAATAGATTCATGCGTCATCTTTTTTTCTTCAGCATCATTTTGAGTGGGCTGCAGTCTTCAAGAGAGACACAAGTAATTCCTCGATTTACTGCTTGGAGTAGCAGCCATATTTCCCATCATTCTGAGAATAACGGAAGATCGTTTTCTGACCTCTTCTTTTCGAAGATTTCCATTTATCAACAGAAATTTTGCCGCCTTTTATTTTTCTCCATCCATTTCATTGTTCTTATTTATGTTTACGATTCTATTTTGGATATTTCAATTTTCTAAAATATTCGTTTCAGTATCCGTTTACTTAAAGTTTGCTAGGAATATTTTTGGTACACAGTATACACCTAAACTTTAACATTGAGATTTATCACGAATTTTTTTAAGGGGAGGGGGCCGGGGTGACCGACTGCAGCTCCACTAAGTAAGTTACAATTACTGGAGCTTATACTTATTTCTGTACCTACTAGCGTTATCTATATTACTTTCAGAATTTCATAGGAAGTTTTTCAGTATTTTTAAAAAAATTCTTAGTTAAATATGGGTTTGCATTTTTAGACCGTAATATATATGTGCATTTAAGTACGGTTTTAAAAAGACTTATTTTATTACATGATTCCAGATTTTTTTCCTTCTAACAAGAGTACGTATGTATATAGTAAACCAACTTTTAAAGGTATGTCGCGGAATATTCTTGTTAGACAAATTGCAGAGTTTTGTAATTTTGTGAACTTGAAGATTATCGTAAATTCTTTTCTTTTTTTTAATGATAAAATTATTTTTCTCACATTTTGGTATTATTAAGGGGAAATAAACAATTGGTTTACAATATCCACACCTATCCTTTTCAGAAGCACAAAGGGGCATTGTAATAGGGTATTTAAATGGAACCGTATTGCTGATATATATTCCGTTCCCAAAATAAAACTAAAAAAACAAAATCCAACGAAGAATTTATTTAATTAAGAATTTAAATTAAAAAAAAAAAAACGGAAAAAAATCAATTATTTTACTTTTTTAGAATGAATTAATACTTATTATAAAACGCAAGATAAATGTTAGCTGCATTAGTAATTTTGAAAGAATTCTTAAGAAGTCTTAAATTTTCTATGGAGTTCAAAATTTACAATGTCCAGATAGTATTTTCCCTCAAAAAGAAACGACAAGCAATATGTGACACGTATGTTGGGCAAAAATCGCAGAAAAATTTGTTCATACACTTGCGTGCTGGCGAGTTTCCGTTCTATTAAATATGCTGGGTATCCACCTTACTCGTTCAAGAAAAAAAATATTAGTAACTTATAATTACTTTGGATGTAAGATTATTCATAAAAAGTTAGATCCTGCTAAAAAAACCCTTGAGAAGGCAGAAAAGTTCAAATGTAAAGTTCGTTTTTTTTTTTTTTTGAAAGTTATTTCTTTAATTTTTTTGTTTTACGTAAATTAGTCTTATATTTAGACAAAACACTGAATAAACTAGTCTTATATTTAGACAAAACACTGAATAAACTAAAGTCAATAATTCGTGTAAACGTAAAATAAGGCTAAAAGATAAGGAACATTAAAAAAAATAATAAAATAAAACATACAATGAAAGAATCGCAAATAGAATAAAATATCAGTTTTTTACAAAACGAACAATACATTTTTATACGAAAAAGTAAAAGTACGTTTTCATCACATGTAATATGCTTAAATAATGTTACTATAACATGCTGCTAGATATCAATCGCGATGCTTAGATAAAAATCCAAGCAAAATATACTAAATGGAACGAAAGCCACTTCTGTGTTATTTCTAACACACGGTATGGAACAAAAGCGAGGAATCAGCACCAAATGAAGTGAATGGCTTCGCAGATAAATCACATAAAACCTTATATATCGATTTTTTAATCGTGCCACATTTGCACTTTCGGATATGGGTTTTGCCTTCTAAAGCATTTGGAACTCTGCCACAAAGAGGGTTTGTAGTGGGAATAGGATGAGTGTATTAAAGGTTCGCGGTCGCAGACTGACAGTGATTAATGCTTAATTACGAAAAAGCAGATCCATGGGTTTTTTTCCCAGTCAAAAACGCAGATACTGGGGGAAATATTATTCATGTATGTGGTTCAGTATTTAATGAAATTGGAGTTTTTATTACTGTATGCAAGTATTATTTTTATATATATATATATGTGTCTCAGGTCAATAGGCAGGTTTGATAAAATCCTAAGGTGCCATTCATAAAATATATCACACATTTTTTTTAGTATCTTGCACCCCCCTTATCCACATGATCCCTAATATGGCATGGTGAATGTATGGAGTATGGTGCAATATGGCTTGGTTATAAGTGCCAGACTTCAGCACTTGTCACATGTCACGCTATATTGCAGACACACGTACTTGCAGTTCAGAAATATAGACACCTTGTTCAAGTCGATTATACAAATACAAAAGTGACGACCAGCAACAGGCTCTGGGCCCAGTTAGGCTGGTACTAGTCAATTTAGCAGTTCCCGATGACCATCAAGAGCTTTCTTTAAAGTTTTTACCCCCACTGCAATTAACAATTGTCTACGGTACACTATTCCAACTGCCTACAACCCTATTATATTTCATTATTAATTTTTATACGTAAACTACGTGTGTTAATGATATTTGTGAGCATAGCAATAATAATGATTGTGCGTGTACGTAAATTTTGTAAAATGAGATTAAGATTCATAAAAAAAGATATGTCATATTTTACTATTTCAGAAGGTATTATGCAAAGATGAATTATTTTCTGCTCGTATTTTTGTTCTTTACTCTAGTTTTTATGCTACAAGTATTTATGTGACTCAGTCGCATTTTAGTCGCGCTTTATTACAATTTTAGGACTTATCACTTTTCAAATTTGTGTGTATGTGATACTACTTCAAAACATTGTTTTTAAATAATAACGATTGAAACAAATGAAGAGAACGCTGCTTGAATGAGTCGTACAAATTCTTAACGTTTAATTTTTTTAATAGGACCAAATCTAATTTTATGAACACGAGGCTTTGTGTTCGAAAACATATGGAAACTTGCCACAAGGTGGAGTAGTGTGGGTATCAAGATAATGTATTAAAAGGTTGTGGGAGGAGAAACGACAGTGATTAATAGTTAATTATCGAAGAACAGATCAAAAGATAACACTTTTCAAAGAGAACATATCAGTTATTTTTGAAGCTTTCTGTTATTTTTAACAGACCTCAATGAACATTCGATCGGTTCTATAAGATAGTTTACTCCAACTCGTTATTTTAATGCAAATAATATTTCTTATTACTTACTTTAAAGTAAGAAAATGCCTCGCGTATTAAATAAACTCTCATTGTTTTGTTAGCAGTGTACGAAATTTTGTTTTGATTGAACATTTCCTATGTGTATTCTTATTTCATGAGCTTACTGTCAGTTTATTGCTATTTAAACAGTTAATATATTTTTTTTATTGTTCATATATTTTTACTTTAGGTAATAGTTTTAATGCGTTGTGACACCATCTTTCATACTTTTATTTATCTTCTTTCTCTCTTCTTTTGTCACCTTCTATGCGAAAACAAAGACAATTTGAGTAAAAAAAATCAAGTATTGTATATATTGCTTATTTATTTTTGTTGTTTCCTATTTGTACACTTTTTCTTTGTAGTACTTTAAAATGCACGAGAATAAGCAAAAAGTTAGTAATTTTCTTAGATGCAGTTTCCCCTTCTATTACTTGCTCAGAATAAAATGAACAAATCGTTTTAAAGAAGACACATGTTTTAAGCAAATAAATGCTGAAGAAGACTAGGTTTGACAAAATGTTTCCCTAGAACTTCAATATCTAAATGAAAATATATATGCATATTTTACGTAAAATATCTTCAATCGTTTTTAAGAAAATGATACAAAAGATGTTGTGATTCATTCATAAATATCACAGACATTATTAGAATATATTATCCGACTTGTACATAGAATATAAATCTACCTACATATTTGTGTACCGAATTGCATTTCTATATGTCAAACAAATATTCAATGTAGTCAGGTAAGTAAGTACAAATAATGTCATTTCTCCGAAATTAGTGCGGAATTCCATACGGGTTGACTAGTCATATATACAGTGGTAACTTTTTTATGTGTAAATTATGTCCGTTTAAGCAAGTCCAATCAAAAGAAGTCATGAATAAAAATTAAAACAAGGTCACAAATGATAAAGCAAACAGTATTATTTCAGAGTCTTAAAATTGGTTCGTAACCAAGTTTAATTTGCTGCATGGAAGAGAAAAGTTAAATAGAAGTGTTGCCTCAAATTCCTTTATTTAAATGGACATATAAAGTCCACTGAGATTATCTAAAACGGGCATGAAATTTGGAAGTAATCCTTTTATTGATTCAGTATCCAAACCATGCTTTAATGAAGAATTAAATTAAAAATGAATGACTGGTGGGATTAGATTTGAATCCCTTTAAATAGTGTAAAAAGAGACACTAAAAACAGCGATTTAAATAAAATCGCTGGCGTTAAATGCAAAAAGGCATAATTGATTTTTAAATAAAGAACTAAAATAAATTTTCATAGAAAAAAAGCTGAATATATATTATAATTTTTTTAGAGAAAGGGTTAATTTTTTCTATGATTAAGATACTCAAAATTGAGAAAAATACACCATAACGTAGTTAGCTTGTATAATAGCTCAGATAGCAATAAGAATTGTAAACATATTAAAGAACCGCTTTTTTATGGATAAAAATTCATTTTTGAAAATGCATATTCATCACTAAGCTCACTTCTTTTTCATTCTTCATAAGAATTACCTATTTAGTTAAATTACTTATAAATTTACATTTTAGTGGTGGATAAAATTAAATTTGCCTGTATGAGTGACATTAGAGCTGCTTAAAATTAATGAAATTTCCAATTGGCCAAAATAGGTATTTTGCCTAATACTAACGCAAATATGAACTACTCCATTGTCGTATTATTAATAAGTACTATTTCCCTTTTTTGCTTTTCTTACTTTCTTTCTTTTTTTCCGTAATTATCTTAATTTCCTGTTTTAAAAAACACAGCTCTTAACTTTTGAAAGATAAGTAATATTTTTATTGTTATGTCTTAATTCTGAGCAAATATTATATCATAAACAACATGCTTTATACCTTGGTTTAATGTCTTTATTCATTAAAATGACATTGGTTGATTGGTTGGTGTCGTGTCCACGCGTGAAGCCAGGGAGAATGAGTGCGCTGCTCCTGACTCAAACGGGGCCCTTATAGGCATGACTCCGACTTCCGCCCCTTTAGTGTGGTCTGTTAATTTTTTGAACCAGCTCCCAGATGAGAAATCGTCACCTGGGGGACATTGAAGCCACAACGGATTTAACGTGCACCAACTCCTTTTAGCGAGAAGGTCCACCACAACCAGCCGCGAGAAGTTGTTACCCTCCCAAACACTACCCTCGGTCGATGTTGCTTCACTTTCGGTGTTCTGCGGGAACCGGTACACTGTGGGGACATTAAAATGAATTTGGTATGTATATTATAATTACATTAAATTAAGAGGCAGAACATTACACAACATTACCTTAATAAGCAAAAGCCTAAATCTTACTATTTATGTCGCCTTCATTCTATGTAAGTTAAGCGCACGAGACCTTGAGTTGAGTTGTATATTTAACTCAAAATAGACTTTATAATGTGACATACAAAGCAGAAAATAATTTTTACCTTCAATTTTAGCTTTTATGCACTAAATTACTATTTAGTTACTAAAAAAAGGCCTTATAAGATGGATCGCGCTTGGCATCAAAAGAAGGTCCGTAATAATGCCACTTAGTGATGCAACACATTGTTGTATTAGAGAATTCTTTGTGCGTCTAACTTAGGGAAAGAAAATGCAATGTCGGGTGGTTAAAAGACTCTAAGCAAAAAATACATACCGGAAAGGCAATAACTTGTTCTGAATTTATATTCTGAACCTAAGTATCGCATAAGAACTACAACGAATATTATCTTTCCTTAAGTGATAGGGACGTTTTCTTTTTCTTGTTGTTAAGGTACATCTTACTCTTGCTACTAACCGATTTCATGGCTTCGCCAATTTTTCTCCTCTTATCGTAAATAAACAGCCCACCTGTAGATATAGAGAAGGAAGGTGTAGTATTGAATTTCTTTAAAGCACCTATTGCAAAAATCAATAGGTGTTTAAGCCATAAAGTGTGTTTTTAAGCGTCATGTTGCAAAAGTTTTTTTTTTTTTTTGGAGGGGGAAGAATCTACTCCTCCAATATTGAGAAAACACTCGAAGAACAACTTGTAGAATATCGGGAAAAGTTTTAGAAGATTTTGTTGAAAGCAATTTATCTATCCAACATATACTTATAGTGATATAAATTATTATTTGTTATTTTTGGGGGGGAAATGGCATGAAAAATGCTGATATTGTGCTTTTATATAAAATAAACGGTCTTCTTTAAGAATAAATCAACTTGAAGGTTAAATTAAATTATCCACATATTTTCCCCCCAGCGCCAATTATTTCATATTATTAAGTCGTCTGATCATATTGCTGATAATGTAACAATTTATGGATATTTATAAACATTTATTCTTAAGAACAACAACACTTTTGTGTAACTTGCATTAAAAAAAAAACATATTTTTTTCTTTCATAAATTATATATTTTTTAATTTATTAATTTTTGGTAACTTTTTATTTTTCTTTTGGGTATTTTATTTCGTCTTGCAATTGTTAAACACTACAAGAGAACTAAATAAATACATAACGCTAAATTAGAAATGAATCTAAAGCTTACAAAGAGGAATTGAATGAGGGGAAACAGGCTATACGGCACCAACTTTTCAGAAAACAAATACTAGATACAAATTTTTGGAAACTATTGCTAAAGTTCATATATTTTTTCGTAAGGAGTAATGTTAATAAAAATACTAAAATGGATGTTCTTGCAATGGAATTGAGTTTTCAATAGCATATGCGAGTTTAATTTCATTAATAAAAAATTTAAAAGTAGTTGACCTGAATAAAAATCTAATATATGATGGGATTGTCAGCAGTAAAGAAAAATAATCTATTTTTTACTTATTGTTTTTATATAAATTTCATGCTTTTAAAGTAAGTTTTCAGAAATTACAGTTCTCCCACTATAAGAAGTCCTTCATAAAAAACTGACCTTAAAATTTCCAAAGTAAGCCTCATCTACGGCATCTTTGACTACAACAAGTTTAAGCTAGTTGATATTTAAAAAATATCTAAAACGCGAATCATCTGAGAAATTTAACAATTTGCTTGTAAAAAATTAGCAACTATAGGCTATCTAGAAAAATTATATTACACTGTTGTTGTAGGTGTCTAATTAGTGATTGTATTATCCACAGTTAAAAACGTGTAATCTATAAACTTCTAGTCATTCTTGCCGGTCAGAGATAGAAAGAATAAGTTAATACAAAATTAAGAATAATGACAAAAAAATTCAGATTGTATCTATAAATTTTTTTTGACATAATTGTGCTATGCATCTGGTCAGCGAGTGCATGATTCACAGTCAAAAAGTGAAAGCTATGAACTCCTAATCTTGCTTATATCTCAGAGAGGTCAACGGATAAGTTGATGAAAAGTTAAGCTTGATTTCAAAAATCCGAATTCAAACTAGAAAAACTTTGCTACATGGTTGTAGTATGTGTTTGAGTAGTTAGTGTATCATCCAATTAAGTGTGTTGTGTAAGGTATAAACTTCTAATTGTTCTTACCTCTCTAAGATAGAACGGAAAAGATAAAAAGTTGGGAATAATGGCGATAAATTCTTATTCTATCTATATATTTTTTGCACTGTTGTAATATGCATGTGATTCGTGAATGTATCACCCAGAGTCAAAATGTGTAAGCCGTAAACTACCAGAGTTCAACGGATAAATTGAGAAAAAGTTGAGAAATGGACAGGATCGGTCTAGAAAAAACTGCTACATTGTTGTAATACGTGTCTGAATAGTGAGTGCGTAGGCTATAAACTTCTAATCTTGTTAGTTTCTCATACTTCAACGGAAAAGTTATGACTTTGAGCAAGTTAAATAAATGTTGGTAGTTAGAATATTATTCTCCATTTCAGTTTTTTTTCTTCACAGTTAGGTCATATTTATATTGTTAGGACCACTCAACAAATGATTTTTTCTAGTTTTAAAACACAAATATAAAAATGTCATATCAAGTTTGTTGACCAGTAAATTAAGTTTATACGTCGTACTTGTAATGATGTTTAGCTCTAGTTGTATCCCTACTTCCACCTCTCATTGTTTGAATGTGTGACTTATAAAACCTTTTACGTTTAAAAATATAACATAAATGTTCTATTAACAAAACATAACCAAATATGCAATTTTATGTCGATATGCAATTTACAATAATAGATTAATGTTTTATATTACTTTGAGTAATGAATTTTAAATTAATGTACATTAATTATAATAATTTAAATACTTTGACTCTAACGTGCATTGGTAATAAATAATATTCTGGTTGTTTATTTTGATATAAAATAAGCTTCTAGAATCATATATTATATGTGCAGTATGTATGATGTTGATTTCTATTGAAATATATTTTATTGATTTTTTTGACTTCCAGTTAGAGTGCTATGAAATAGAAACTTTCAGAAAATACAGTATAAGTAGCTGAATTGAAAAATATTAGATTCAAATGAAATTCAGTTTGATTCAACGAATGATTTTGCTGAGTCAGAATGAATTTAAATTACACGCATTCCATTTTAAATTTTCTCGAATCGAACGTGAACCCGAAATGCAGCAAAGCATTTAGTTCGGAAGTTGTACCAGAAAAGAAAAATCTTTTATCTTGTACGGAATCCGAATTAACATAAAAAACAATTCTAATTTCGCAAAGCATTTCCGATCAACTAGGTTTTCTATATTCATAGATTCCAAAGCACTAAAGGTGCTCTGCGTTTAATCGAATATTCAGGGCTAAGTAATTTCGCTCTTTTTGTATGCAAAATAGCGCAACAAATGTAAGATTCTTTTACGAAGTCAGATTGCATGATTATGTTTTTCAACTGTTCATTGTTAGTTTTTAAAGAATTTTTTCAGCAAATTTCATAATTTTTGTAGCACATCACAAGCATCATGCCTAAAGATTTGTATTTATGTTACAATAAAGAAAATATAAACTATTCAAAATTAATATCGAAATCAAACAAAAAATAAGAGCAACAAAAAATCAGTTAGCTTAAGTTTTCTGTCTGTTCAATGTGTGCAAATGTTAGACATTGAACGCATCGCGTAATCCTGAGCAGCGCAATTTTGGTTGCTGTTGCTACATTTCTGAAGCCATCTTAAATAACAGATACCTACTATTTTAACAATGTGTTACCAAGATAAACTTTATAGGGTTATTAATATTTATTTTTTTAAATTCCTCTTTTACAAAAACAAAAAGAGGAAAATAAGAACTTACTTGAAAATTCCTTTGAAGAATAAATATATATATATATACTAATTTATTTATTTATTGCCAAATTTAAAGTAAAACATTAACTTCAAGTCCCAATGCATGAATCAGAGCAATGTCGAAAACATATTATATAAAATTAATTACAAAATTAATTGCACACTTAATTATTAATTAACTTTTGCACTGTTAAAATTCGAAACTAAACTTCGAGTTGACCTTTTTGACCTTTCCGTTAAAAACACTTCTTTTTCTTTTTATCTTAATAAATTTAAGAAAAAAAATCGATAACTTATTTAACAACTCGAACAAACGTTTTTCAATACTAACAGTTTCTAGCTTGAATATATGCCTCAAAAATGCCGCTATAGAAATAAATCAATTAAAAAAAAAAAAGCTTACGTAGGATCTATTTAGAACAAAATATTGAAGTTTATTTAATTATTTGATTTACTCAGCGCCCCCTCCACCCCCCCCCCTTGTTAGCAATTCTAAAATGACAAATTAGTATTTCAAAAGTAATAAATAAATAAAAGTCTTAGTTAATAAATAAAGGATATAAATGAATAAGTATAGGTAAATAAATGAATAAATGAAATAATTTAAGAAATGCGTAATGCTGCAGATTTAGAAACTTTACATTTAATAACCTATCAATGTAGGTGATTACCTCGACGAAATTAACTAGGCGCAAGACACGAATCATTATTTACTTTCTATATTAAAACTAAAGCATCGAGCTTTAAATGCATTTAAAATCGAAACTAAACTGCCTTTTTAACAGGACTGTTGATAAAACGGAAAAATTTAGAAGTACACAACATGACAGGAAAAAGATATTGATGCAGCTAGGAGCATTAATGTCGAGTAACAAAATTGGCCAGTCACGTGCCAACGGGAGATAACTTAATATCGTTCATCCAACTGACAGCCCGTTATAAGTTAAAAAGACAAATAAGATTAATTTTAAAGCTTCTAATTTGACTTTAATTAAACTTCGGATTATAGTGATAACTTATTCCTCCGTGATAGATTCCTTGCTGAAGACGGTGGTACAAGACAAATATTTGAACTAAAGGGGATTCACCTCTTTTGCTTGCGTTAAAACCACACCGAAAAGACCAAACACCCCGGTTTACCCTTTGGAATTAATCATGGGCCCACCTTGCCTCTGCATTATGGAAATTTCCGGAGACTTAAAGAGGATTTTACGCGCTTCAGAAATTCATCTTTCTGGGATCTAGGATGATGGCTCTATTTTGCTCCAGAGTGTTCCTTCCTCACAAGCACATCATTACCGCTAACGATGGGCAAGTACAGCAGAGGTTCTTAAAAAAAAGAAAACCCAAAAACAAAGCAGCATTGATTGCGCTATTTTAAAACTTAAATTGAATCTTCTGAAGGCATTTTTAGAATTCCCCAATGAAATATTGAAGAGTTCCCGCTTTGCGGAGGCACATTAAGTGTTTTAAAATCCTTCAGAGTCGTTATTTCTTATTTTCGATAAAACACAAAGCAGAAGAGCGATTAATCAAGTCTTGTGTGTTTTATTTTATATATAAAGCCGAATTTTTCGATTCTCTTAAAAAGTGCCCCCCCCCCCCACTCTGGTAGGATAATTTGTGTATGTGGATTTGTTTATCTGAAGCATTTCTGTCTTTGCAAATGACTTTCTCTGTGAATTAAATGATGAAAAATGAGTTCTAGAACTGGATTCCGCTTAATCGTTAATGGAAACTCTTATTAAAATACAGTGGCAAAATTATCAGTTTTGTTTACCCTGTCTTTATACTTCGATCTCCAAATTACATTCAAACTTTAAAGACATTTCTCTTGTTTAAAAACATAAACAAATGTTAAATTCGGTTATCTGAAAGTTAGAAAACAAAATGGGCAACAGGCGCATCGAACAGAATTATAATAAATTTAGGGAGGGAAAGTAGTTAACGTATCCGTAGTCCTGTCTGACAGAAGAGTCAAATCATTCAAAAGCTTACATAAAGGAAAAAAACAATAAAAACACTCATTTTTAAAATTCTGGACGTTAACCCCTCAAAGCACGAGTTTTGTTTCTGAAAAACTAGTATAGTGTAAGTTATTCTTTGCAATTTCAGGTTGGGGGGGGGGGGTTAAGATGGAGGGGGGGGGGTTAAAAGTTACATTAAAAAAATGTATTATGCAAACAAAGTGTAAACGGATCTCAGACGGGCATTCGAAATAAAATAACACACGGGCATAGGCAAATTTTCCAGTAACTTAAATTCGTGTCAGACATGAGCAAATGCGTTACGAGGTTAACCCTTATTCTCATAGAGTAGCATGTTTTCTACCAGGGGTTTTCCCCTACTTTCTATTTGTTAAGTGACGTCAGCGCAAATGTTGCATTGTTATTTGCTAGCCCTTATTCTCATAAAGTAGCATATATGCTATCTGGGGTTTTCCCCTGCTTTCTGTTTTTTAACAAAGAGAAAGTGGGGGAAAACACTAGGTAGCATATATGCTACTTTATGAGAATAAGGGTTAATGTACAAAATGTTCAATTTATCACCAGTGTTTAATGAACTTGGGCATTACTGAGTTTTGCATAATCTGCATACAATTCAAGGTTCTTTTATAGTACCGCTTCGTCCAAAAGGTTAACGTCCTCTTCTTAGGAATGTAAATTCCTTTGTCCTTCCACTACTCTATGCTGGTGAAGTCATTGCATGGCAGGTTAAGTACAGGGTAGCCAGATGTATAAAATAATAATAATAATGATAATAATAAGACGAAACAATAAACATAAATTGCTTAAAAAGGTTCTTGTAGTATACCTTTGTTTGTTTGTTCCTTTTGAAGTGGAAAGAAATCGCGAATAAGCCTCAGTACCAAAGCATGGGAATTTACTGAAGTATTCATAGATTTTAATGATGCATGTTTTAATGTATTTTTCTTTTATATAAACTATTAAAAAATTACTTTCTTTCTAAAGTTCATTTAGGAAAAAAAAATCTTCAGAAGCACATTTATTTATAATTGTGATATTGCAGAAAATGGTGGCGTACATCAAAAGTACAACAATTGCAGTGTTGATCACGAGACCAAACTACATCAATATTTTGTTAAACGAAATGGTTACTAAGTTTTTTCCATAAAAGAGTGAAAGTAAACACGATTTTTGTAAGTAACAGTTATTTACAGAATGCCTATTATTATGCAATATATAAGTTTTATGATTTTTTTTGCTGATAAAAGACATACTTTAAATTAAATTCAAAGCTTTTATTTTCTGTGGGTAGTATAAATGTTTTACTGTACAATTTATAGATTTTCGCCATTTTTGTTTTATATGGTTTAGTTTTGTCTTGCTAACGCCACTAGGTAGTAAGTCGTTTTTTGTTACACTTAATTTTTTCTTCTTAATGCTATATGTTGTATGCTCAAATCAGAAAGCTGTACATGTACTTTTAAAGAAAATGTATTAGCCATTTTGTTGTCAACATTTTCCCTATGCCTTTACTTAATAAATGCTTTGGTTCTAATCTCCAGTTTGTTTGAAATTGAAAGGATCGGTTTTTGGCAAACTTACGTGCAATTTTATTGCCCGCCTAGATCCCTTAAGAAAAATAATAGTAAAATACTTAACTTATACTACTAGAATAAAGGGTAAAAATTTATTATTTTTCTTTTTTCACAAAGTGTGTTTTGCCTTTGGTATAGAGTAAAATCTCTAACAGTTTCTTCATGACCAGTGTGTGCATTTCATATTTTTTCTTTATTATTTTCTACAACTGGAAATTAGTATACTCAGTTTCCTTCAAATAATATTCAGTTAGTGTTTATTTCCCTTATTTTTGTTGATACAGCCTACATTTTTTTTTCAACTTAAGAAATACAAAATAAAATAAGCAGCAATGTGGAAAGTGGAGCAAAAATTGCTTTTATGTTAGTAGACAGATATTTCGGTTCGAAAACCTAGGCGAATACAACGTTGTTAGTTGTGTTGCAAACAGAGTATAAAGCACAAGATCATTTTTTTATTCTTTGACTGTTATTGTTTATGCATCACGAACTTTTCAAAATGAAGATGGTTAGCTTGTGGCTAAACTTTGAGTTGTCCTCTTTTTAGTGGCTAAACATCGTGGTAATGACAAAAAAATGAAATATGATAATAAACAAATTAAAAAAAAAATTAAAAAAAAATACAATTTTTTAAAAAAATTATTAAATTTAAAAAATAATAACAAAATAAAAATTAATAAATTTAAAAAACCTTTAATGCAAAAATGTTTTAGATTCGGGACACAAGTGGTTTTCTTCAAAAATATTTTTTTCTTCATCATTTAAATTTTTTACTAATGGAATTTTGCTCCGTTGATTTACTTTACGTAAAAAGGTAAAAACTACTTATTATTTCCTCTTATTATAATTTTTGTGCCTTTTTAAAAGAGAAAGGCAAAAAGTGCAGAAGGAAAGATGTTTCATTTTAGTTTTCGTTCGAATTGAGTACAATCAAGCATCAGAATGTGTGGTTGATTATGTAAACCTTACCAAGAATAAGCGGTTTAAAGTGCTTAAATTAAAACAATAAAGTTTAAATTTTAAACTAACGTGTCCGCTAACTGACATATATCAGCGCCCCAAATCACAAAAACGAAAAAGGTCATCAATAATAATAATGCATGGAAAGCTTTAACAGTGTATAATTTATACTGAATTATTATAAAATAGTTCCCATGACGAATTATCTACTTAATTCAAAATTTAAAGCTAAGATTAAAATTATTAGAAAGTATTCTCAATTTTATTTCAACCACAATTTCAGATTACTACTATTCGTATATTCTCAAACAGTATAAAAATAGTTCTGTAGGTTTTAAATTGACACGTACTTTTTTAATGTATATATATATATATATATTTATTTAATCTTATTTTTGTTCGGTATAATCAATTGTAGACATTCATTATGAAGCAGCAATTAACTTTTAAAGTGCATGAACATTGTAAACATTGCTATTCTCAGGAACTACTCGTTTTCCTTAAAATAACATTATTCATTAATAGCCTAGTGTCTACTTTTTCAAAAAAATCTAATTTTCTCTCTACAATTTACTCTCCAGTGCTTTTGTTTATAATCTTTTAAAATAAATGATATGGTTTGAAACACGCACTATAAACACATTTACAAAGAACTTTTGAACAAATACCATACTGAGTATAATGTTTTATTTCAAAGTTCGGAGCTTTTTAGTTAATGCTTGTTAAAATTCAACAAAAAGTAAGCTTTGGAAAATGTGCAGGCAAAATCAACGAGATAAACTCGAGTTTATTTGCATTTTTGTCTTAAGAAAGGGAAACTTTATAAAAGTTAAGAAACTTTAAAAAAAATAAATTTTTGCACATTAATTATATTTCAAAAGCTTAAAAGGAATATAAAATTATAAGAGGTTTGTATTGAAGGCATGTGTTTCAAGGTATAACCTACGAGATTTTATGAAGAAGTATAATAATTATTTTTCAAAGAATTCGTTGCATTAATATATTAAACGATAGTAAACATTTTTGCTATAAAAAACCAACAATTAATTATGTTGTAAAAGTTACCAAGATGCAGTCCTAGTGAACATTATGCACATACACTACCATGTATAAAATGAAGTAAAACAAATTTTAGGAATATATTTCCTAGGAAATCCTTAAATTAGCTTGTAGCAGAATGAATAATCTGCAGCAGTACAAATATTCAGAACAGTTGCATAGCTAGAAATTTCTGAAGGAGGCGGGTGTCCGGAGTGCAACAATTGTTTAACTTGACTTGTTTGTTCTCTCCACCCCTCGTTTCTCACAGCATGAAAGCGCCCCATAAACATAAATTGCGTTCAAGCTCCCAGAATAATGTAGCATTCTTGAAATTTTCCCAAATGCCCCTTAACCAACTACTGAACGGGGTGTCCGGCCCCGGGGATCCTCCTTCTCCTAGCCACTAATTCAATATGATTCAATATATTGTGGAAATTTATCAGGCATTTTTCATATTGAAATGAAACGATACTATATGAGATTAAATTAAATTGTTCCGACAAAATATTTTAATAGAAACAATATAAAAATATAAGATTAAAAAAAGAAAAAAAACTGCGTGACATTGCTTTATAACGCATTATATTAATAGTACAATCTTAACAAAAACTCAATTAACGTATTTTCAAACGAAACCGTAGAATACATTTATGTCGGAATAGAGATGATCTAATAAGCAGAAAGCTTTTTGATTTTGTCTCCACACTTAATAAAATATTCTAAGCCAAACCTAAATCAACAACCAAAAAGTCGAGATCAATATCAATTAATTTATTCGCTGTAAAAAGTCAATATAGCAGAGGAAGTGTCGGAATTTAAGTGAGAAAAATTAACCTTTCTACATCACAATGAGAATTGAACTTTTTCATTTCCGTCAAAAATATCAGCTTAGGGACAAAGAAAGTTTCATAATAAATAGGATTCCACGGGTGCAGAGATTGAATGAAGAAATATCTTGTAATTGCTATTTCCGAACCCAATTAAGCTACTGTTCCTCTTGAATAAAAGGAAGAAATATTACTTGAATTAATTTTCTTAAGATCTTCGCTTTCTGAGCGAAAAGTCCACACTAATTGTGTTAGGAACCCATGATTTATACTTTCAATATCGAAGTTTTCGATGAAAAATTCTTTCCCTTTGAAGAGAGATTTTTTTGCTGCAGTAGGTAGAATAACTCAAGAAAAAAAATTTCTGATTTTTTTGTTTTAACAAGCTTTGTTAATTCAAATGCCTTTACTAAAAGGACAAGCAAGTCAGTTTATATGTATTTTCTTGTAAGCATTTCTTTCTGTAGAAAATAGTTTTTGCCTTGTAAGATAAAATGGAATCATTTTAATTCAAGTTTTTAACACATTTTTTACTATTTTTTTAGGTAATTACATTTACTCAACTAAATTAGAATAAATTATGTTTTTTCCCACCTAAAGTGGTGCATTTTCCTATCAACTCAAGAAAGTTATTTCTTTACACAATAGGAATTAATTCGTGAAAAGTTGAAAAAAAAAAATAAAATAAAAAATAAAAATAATTTTTTAAAAAGTTGCATATTTTTAAAACTAGATATTTAGAAAAGGATTATAAAATGTCAAACGAAGGTGCTGTACCACTCGGGGTATTTCCATTAATTTTTATTTTATTTAAGCTTATTGTCATTATTATTCTGTTTCATTTAGTGTTTTTTTCCTCCAAGTAATTTTTAAAAAAACACCTTAGCCACTTGAGCCAGTTTTGGTGTAGAATAACTTCTGCAAATTTTATTATTGTCACAAAAATAGCTAAAAACGATTATATTTACGTTATTAATTTACAAAAAGAAAACACAGCCTACTACAGTAGAACTTATTCCACATAAGAGCAACCAATATCAACTAAAATCCTAATTATCAACATTATGCAATCAAATCCATTATCAACATTATGGATACATTTTTATTGTTTCATGTGACGCCGTTTCATCAGTCATGTGACCATCGTGACCGATAATCTAATAAAGAGGAAATTGTTGAAATATTAATTGACGTTGAAGTATATCGTAAATTCTGTAAAAATGAAAAAAAAAAAAAAATTAGATTAACCTCTAGAAGCACGAGTTTGTTTAAGAAAAACTGGCAAAAAAGGATCGATTTTTTTTTTTTGACAGAAAATGAATATATAGGTATAGTATTTTTTTTTTTTGGATTATACAAACAAACTGCAGAGGCATTAGAAAAAAATTACGCGAGATACAAGATAGCCCGTCTGAGACACGGGCATATGTAAATTTGCTGGTAACTTTCGCCCGTGTCAGACACGGGCAAATACGTTAAGTGGTTAATACTTCCCTCCAACGAAAATGTTCGTTTACATCGAAGAATAATTTACTAGACTTTCTGAGTGGTCATAAAGAGCTTAAACTGTCCTAAAAACAGAAACAAAGGAAAGAAATATCAATTTCTATTAGAAAAAGAGTGATTAATAAAAGGAAGCAAAGTCTTTGCAAAGAAATATACTCATTTTCAACAATTAGCACTTTGAGCTATGCGCCTGTTACTAAAAAAAGCAGAACAAATGGCAAAAAAATCATCAAATAAATGAACTCTTTTTGGGTATTTAGCAGTGGTAGGCAGCATTCTCATATAAAATGTATTCTGACTTAGAGTTAATAATGGCAAAAGTATTCTGACTTAGAGTTAAACATGGAAAAAGTAAGTTATTAAATTGCATAACGTAAATTAGCGACACAGCAGTAATAACACATGCATGAAAACCTGATCAACCCTAACTCAGAAAGAAACATTGTACATAAAAATTTTGAAAAAAATCCTACAAATATTGAAAATTAAGGTAACGTAATAATATTGGAAATTATTTGCATAATGCTGGTTATAGACCATAAATAAAATTAAGTCTAACATCTCTAACGTTTAAATAATACACAAATTAATACACGTTCATAATAAATCAGACGCAATCTATTAATAGCTTACATTATATATAAATGTATAGTGTATTTCATATCATATCGTTACCAGCGGCCGAAAACACTCAAATTATTGTGGTACGATAAAGTTCTAAACATGATCCTCCCCCCACCCCCAATTTTTATGCTTGACTTAAATTTGTGTTTTGAAATTATCACACTATTCGAATTGCTGTGAGCTGATTTTAAATCTGTTTGTACAATTTATCTAAATTAAGTAGTTTCATCTAAAAAAACATGTCCATAATTAAAGCAAAATGATAATCATTAATTATTGATGTTCAAACATGTAACATCCATGTACATTTTTAAAAAGCATATTAAATGCACTGTATTTGTAAGTTTTTGTTTTAATAACTACGTATATATCAGTTTCTCAATTTTATTAATCTGTAAAAACTACATGTTCTTGTGTTCAGGTAGCTGCACTGCAAAAAATGCTTGAGGCATGAAAAAAAAAAAGGTAACATATTTGAAATTAGTATGAAAATATACATTAGAATCAATATGAGTTGTTAAAATAGTACGATAATTTGATAACGAAAAATTAAGTCAAACACAAAAATTAGATAAAACAAAGAGTGTGTTCCGGACTTTTTTGCCACCACTGTTTGTATATGAATATGAAATATTATAAATCTACGAAGCATTACGATATACTTCATTAAATGAAAGAATTTTTTGGAATTTTATATGCAACAGAAAAACTTTTTAATCGTTCTTCCGAAACAGCTAAAACTTAATGGGATGAAAAATATTTGGCAGGAAGTCAAAAGATCTTTTTTTCATGTAGAGGGATTCTTCCCATGAAAGAAACGTTATCATAAAAAGATTGAAAATAAATATAGAATTCCAACAGAATAAAATTTATAAAAAATAAAATAAATAACGTGTAAACTATTGACGGTGAAAGATTTTTCGCATTCTACAAGTATCTATAAAAATATTTCTAAAAATTAAAATTAAATGCATGCGAATAAAATAATTTAAGCTTGCTTTTAAAACAACAGTGCACAAAAATAATTTTGAGAATATTTTTAACAGGGACTGAAAACGGAGCGTGGATCCATGCGAGGGTAAACAAACAGGGGTCCAGGCAAGTAGTAGGTCGTTCTAGATTTTTCAATTTTTTTTTCTGCTGTGTCAATGAAAAAATTACAATTCGCTAAAAATAGTTGCGTTTGATAATGGATTGTCATTGGCACTTTCTAAAAAGCTTTGCAAAATTTATTTTCCTAAAGGACTCACTTCATTTCAGTTTGTAAGAGAATTTAGTTTCTAGCATGCTGATTTCACAATTTGCTTGCGATAATCATTTGCATCTTAATAAGTTTACGTTATGCTTACCTACACTTTGGGAAAGCTTCTGTCCTGGATATACGCTCAGACCGGTATGCAGTTTTTATTAATTAATTAATTTATTTATATTTTCAAATATTTTCCCGCTTTTATTCTTGAATAAAAAATATGTGGTAATGTGAAACTTATTTACCCTAAAAGGTGCAATTACACTCTGCAATGCTAACTAGAATGTAAAACATAAAAGTATTTTTAACTTCCTTAAACAAATGATTATGTAGTTTTCTCCACAAAAACAATTTTTAAACGATTTTCTCCTAGTAATTTTAGCCAGTATATTATCGTTGAAAACATGAACCTGCTCTTTTTAATTTATCATTGAATTATATCTCAACTAAAGTAAAAAATTTAATCTTATTTCAGAAGACGAGTCGGAGGTATGAGCTAAATGTAGCATATCTAACTCTTGCATCCATGACAAGGTTTATCAAGGACGCTTCCTGCTGTACGGTTACTCAGTTCCTACTTCCGTTAGAAACTGATAGCTTTAGTCATCCTTCTGAGAGTTACATTTACTCCCTGCGCATTTGTTACATTTACTAAGTTGCGATTAAAAGTGCATATCTATATATATTTATGTATCTACTAAGAAGGTTAAAGTAAATGATGAACGGGGCATTATGTCATTTACTTGATGGCATTAATAATTACTATCCGCAGGCTATTAAATACTAATGTAATGACTAGTCGACCCGTGCGGCTATTAAATAATAATGTGCCACGGGTCGACTAGTCATTAGACAAATCGAACCGTGCGGAATTCCGCACGAATTTGCGAGAAATAACATTATGAAGAATAGTAAAAACTAAAAGGGTGTTGGGTGCAAAAGAAGACATGCAATTTAATACATCAGTACAAATAGTTGTAACAAATTTTTTTCCCACTATTATTTATATGTTCAAAATAATATTATAATCACAATAATAATGATAAATTATCTTTATTATTAGTAAACATAGCATTAAAATACAATAACGAAACATTTCCATTATTTAAAATATAGTTACGCGGCTGGTTGGTTAGACTCTACTAAACTTATTCAATCGTTAGGCACACATTCATACTAGAAATGAATGTGTGCCTAACGATTGAATAAGTTCAACACACAGACGCAGCTAAAACTGTCCAATTTCCTACACAATAAAAACAGAAAATTTTCTTGTTTGTTTACTTGATAACAGATGGCACCATCATGCACAGCACCAATTTGGCATCCATTAAAGGACCTCTTCTTAGATGATTTTTAAATCTCAAATTTAAGAGAAGTGGTAGATTTTTTGACCGTGGGTCTACTTTTCGTCATTAGCCAGCACGATAAGCTTTAAAATGAGAAGTAAATCATGGAATTTGATAAAGGAATAAGGAAGGTCTCGCAGAGCGCCAAAAAACAGGCTAGGAAAAAAATATATAAAGATTTTCTACGTGCAGTGCTGATATTTCTGTTGCTTATTCATGAATGTTTCAGTGTCATTGCTTCATTAGTATGAAAATATATAATTGATTTTGGAGCATCCAAGTATTTTTTTTTGTTTTGTTAAGAAATCTTGTTATATACTGTTCGTAATTTTTTCGTAGAGCCATGAAAGAATTTGCGCATGCGCCAGGTCTGCTTCGATTTTATCGAAATAGGGGTGATAGGTTGATATGAGACGTTACGATGAGTGTTTTGTTTTTTCCTTTTCTTTTTTTCTCGTATATTAATTCAGCCTAACGGGCGTGGGCTTGTGCGGATGTTTTTTTTTTCATTGGTTTATTTTTTTATTTCCCTTTCTAAGCGGATCTTGGAAAATTATAGAAAACTTTTGAGCAATGCTGCCGCGATGCATTTTCTTAATAAATAATTTCCAACTTGAACTTCAAATATTTATTATCTTTTTAATGGTGCGAACTGAAACCCCGCAAATTTTACTGGCCTGTTTTGGATGAGTTACCGGAGTATCAGTGGCTCAACCAGAATTAGGCATAATGGGGGCCCGTGCCCCTCATTCTGACAATGATGATTTGAAATCTTTTCAAAACTTCTTTTTTACTCAAGAGCATAGATCTGGAGCGGATTAGTGGATCAACGAGATTTTGCTTGGAAATTGAAACGGAGCAGGAGCAAGGAAGTTTATTGTGCTCCACTGATCAAATTTTTAAAAAAATATTTTAATTTTTTATTAGACTATAAAATTAATTAACTTAAAAAAAAGGAGATAAATAATACAATCTGTTTGATTTGTTTGGAGCACGGCGCAGCGCGGACCTGGAGTGGTGCCGGATCAGTTATTTATAAGTTGGAGCGGAGTGACTCAAAAAAGTGGGCTGCTCCAGATCCCTGATCAGCGGTCTCTCTCCTCCCAAGGTCGTATCCAAGGGGGGCCCGGGCTCTACCCCCCCACCCGAAATCCCAAAACTTTTCTCCAATTTAGCATATATTCCCCCCTGAAACTTTCCTCAACAAAAGTGTTTCAAAGTCTATGCCCCCCCTCCCCCGAAAAAATTTTCTGGCTATGGCCTTGCGCTCCTCTTGTCCAGTTCAGTGACTTTCCGTGTACTATATTCTCAATATCCCCTTGCCTAACGAACATATACCGAATAACCGGCTGTAATTTTTGAAGCCTGTAAATTCTGTACATATTTTTAATAAAAAAACCGTACAGCCCACAGCTTGCAAATACGTAGTAAGATCGTAATTTAGATACGTTTTCAAATCATGCTAGTTAACTAAATTTTAATAATCAAATTTCGCATGCTGGATTGCCGGATATTTCGCGCAATGGCAGAATCAGATTCCAGTTATTTAAAAATTTGTCGGATATCAGGAATCCGGTTCATACAGCAAATAATTATCTTCCGAAAAAAAAAATTTCCTCAAAAATTCTGATGGCGCAACTTGCACCATGATCCCCCCCTCCCTACCCCCCGCGGGCACTACTGTCCCTGCTCAAGAGAAGTTAAGGAAGCATGTTGGTAAAAACAATGTTAATTTATTCAATAAAGCATTAAAATGTAGGCAAGTGGAGGGGCGGAGGGATTTTAATTCCTTTGAAATTTAAGAATTTTAAAAGGAGTGCAGATTATTACTCTAAGAAATTTACGTTATTTTCCCTTCTTTTTCGCCTTTCCCCAACGACAGTAAAAACTTCCATATGGGAAAAAATAGGTACACCCCCCCCCCCAAAAAAAAACAGGGATCTGGGGCGGATCGTAGAGCAGGAGCACGGAGCAGTGAACAACGAAATTTTGCTCCAACTTGGAACGTAGCCGGAGCAAAGAAATTTGTTGCGCTCCAGTACTCCATTTTTTTTCTCTTTTTACTTTTTTATCACATTAAAAAAATAATAACTTAAAAAAAATAATAATAAAAAATATTATCTATTAAAATTACTCTGAGCATAAAGCAAAGAAACTCAAAATCCCCGATAAAATTTTTTTGGTAGCGCCAGGCATTTGGACTCGCATTAAACGAAACAAACTTAAAAAAAAAATATAAATAAATAAAAATAGGAAATTAAAGTAACATCGAGGAAGAAAAAGAAAAAACTATGATATAAGAAGTGCACGCTTGTGCCCATCCACGAACCCTATCACCCCTTTCTGAAGTGGAACCGCGCGACCTTGCTAGGTCTGCGAAACGAAAATGAACAGTATATATATATACGTTTTCAAAGTTTTCCCACCGCGTCTGCCGCTCAATGTGGAAAAATGAATTGCTTCATTTAGTACATGGAAATAAATGCACATGCTATTACTTACAGGAATTTACAGTCTTAGTATGCAGAAACAGTTGTAGATTTGGGGGTATTAATAATTCAGGACTTTAAGTTTAGTCAGCAGTGCACTATAGCAAGTAACAAAGCTAACAGAATGCTTTGATTTATCAATTGATCTTCAAGGAAATTTATCTGTCATTATATAGATTTTTGCAAATATTTCATTTGGAATGTTTTCCGTTTTAGTCTCCATATCAAAAGAAGGATATTAACGTCAAACCAAAGAGAGTTAAAGGGGACATGATTCAGTTGTTTAAATTTATTAAAACGCTAGATATTGATGGGATACATTTTTGCACTGATGGCAGAACCAGAGGTCATTGTTTTAGGCTTTTTAAATCCAAGACTAATCTTCAAATTAGGAAACAAAACGACGGTTTCTAGAAATGGGGTAAATAGTCTAAAGAAGGCTACTGCTTTGCATTAATAATTGATTAAATAGCTAGAATTAGCCTAGCAGCGCACTGAGGCAATTGCTAGTTATCACTTTTTGTGTCTAGATTTGTATTAATATAATCGATGTTGTAATAGTGTGCGAAAATAAAAGCATGTTCTTAACAATCCTATCGTGTTTTGGTGAGTGAATAAAGTGCTGCATTCATTAGGAACAAAGTTTTGCATGTTTTACAGTCAAAGGATCAGGTGTAATGGATCACTGAGAAAAGTAACGAAAGAAAGACAATGTAAACGGAGCACTATCACGCAAAATGGTGATTAGCATTGAATTAATTTCTTCATTTTATTAGTTTTTTTCTTGATGGTGTCAGTAGTTTTAATCATTAAGTTTCAAAAACACGTCTTTTCTGAACACTTTCAAAAAATATCGAAGAAATGGGTTCAAGTTAAAAATATATATCACTTCAAAATAATGTTCTAAAAGTAAGAGCTATCGGTAAAACAAAGTTATATTCCATGTAAAATTTTTACGAAAATCAAATGTAATATTAGTACACCACAAAAAAGAAATTAGTAATGACTCAAGTGGTAAATTGAATATTTCTTGAATATAAATATTACATTAAATTTGCAGAAAAGTTGGCAATCATGAGTAAAAACCAACGGGCATGTGAAAATTCAATAAAAAAACCAAGTATTCCAATGGCTCAATTTATGCTAACCTAAGAAAGGATACCTGAGGTACGGATAACTAAGGGAAGATCGAGTATTTTGAACAGAAGGTAGTTTCGGCTGTTCGTTAGTTGTAACAATATAACTGCATGTTGCAGGAACTATCAAGACACCACAGTTTTAAATCAAAGTAGGAAGTTCAGTTGCCGAAATATTTAGCTAGCAAGCAATATTGTTGACACGTGGTAAGACGTAAGGCGTTAAAATCCTTTCAGACGGAATTTTGAAAAAATAGCAATAAGTGTTTTCCCCCTTAAGGTATAGCTTCGTAATCTAGCCAATATCAATGACAGAAAATTTCAAGCTTTTCAATCAAATACAAAAGTTATGATGGGTCCGGTTTTGCGGACACGATGCAAAAAATTTATTTTTGAAAACTTTTGAACATATATCACTCATAAAGATCTAAAGAGTAAATTAAAATCAAATTTGATAACCATAGCTTGAATAGTATAGATGCTACGCCCGTTAAAGTTAATTTCCGGTATACTGGACACCACGCCTGAAACGGTTAATTAGTTTTTAAGTGAAAGGAAAACTTCTAGTTGCCGTAGCTTGCTTAAAAATAGGTAAAACGTGTTTGGTTCGCTGTAAACTACATTTATTTATTTCTTTAATTTGCAATCCATAAATCTACTTAAGTTTACTAATTACGTTAGACGTACGGTGACTATATATTGCATTATATTCGGGTTTTATCGGACATCGTTTAAGGTTGAAAAAAAATATTTTTTGCATTTTTTTTTTGTTTTGGTTTTTAGGACCATATGGATAAATTACTCTTGCAGTAGGAAGAAAGGAATATGAAGAAAGCTATGAAAGAAGTTAGAAATAAATAAATGTTTATTAGAAAATCAAGTGAAATTTTTTGCGTTTTAAACTATACATCAGGAAACAAATAAATGTTTTTGAGGAAGGCAAAAATATTGAAATTACCAAAATTAAACCAAAATTCGCGACTTTTAGTTCATTTTCAGATCAGGAGCTATGAGACTGACTGCATCATGTGTGATGAATATTTGGAAGTTGGGACTCGATGTAGGATTTTTGAAGGTTAAGTTCACGAAACATAAAAAAAAAAAATAAATATTAAAAAAAAAAAATAATAATAAAAAGGACATTCCACGTTATGAAAATGGTGTTTGCTAAGCGAAAAAAAGAATCACAAAAAGCTTTAAAGTGCTTTAATTTGTTATACTAGCAAACCTCATGATCTTTCAATATGTCTCAATCCTACATCTTCTTTTTAATCACAAACTATCGCACTTCGTATACAAAATACGTTTCTTTTTTGTAACGATGTTTATTTCATCTCTTTCTTCTCAAATAGGAAATGCTAAAGTACGAAATCAAATAAAAAAAAAGAACTTTTTCGAGGTACAGTGCAAAATGTTTCAGCCAGTATCTCATTTGAAAGAAAAACATTGAGGCTTTCAATCTCACAATTAATTTACTTCATATTTTTATTAGCCTTTTTATGAAAATATCTGCATCAAACAGAAGTACAAAATCTAGTTAAAAAACATTTGGTATTGCATCATGTTTAGTTGCATCTTTGTAACAGATTTAAAAACATACATTCAGCGATTTTAATTTTATATTTTATTCAAGTTATTATTTTTCATTTTATAAAAGTTTATTAGTATGTTGTATTTGTAGCTCGGATTTTAATGTCAAAAGATTAAGCTTATTTTAAGATGAAAATTTGAAAAGAATATTTTTAAAAGTTAATTGTTAGGTGTGGGAATCGTAAGGGGAAAAAAGCTCAACCTTAATTACAAAGTCATTAAATTAATGAAGGCTAAATGGGTGTTGGTGTCGTTCAAATTACGCTTTCTTGTAACCGTATTAAACATTTCTGTAGTTTTTTTTTCATTTTTTACAATATTGTATACTTTGTAAAAGTAGGTATGAGTAATTTTTTAAATTTAAGTAAAGATAAATATTTAATACATTATAAATGTTGCAAAACGAGTTTTAAGACATCACTTATCTCAAATAATTCATCGTATATGTAACACGCAATTGAAAAAATGTGACAATTTTACCTTCATTAGTTTAATTGCATGACAGAGAATAAAATGTCATATAATTGCTTCACTTCGATAATATTTCTTCAAAGAAAGATTTCCTAGATGAAAAAAAAAAAAACTTTTTCTTTATTTCCCCCCTCGTATACGGGTTCAGTATTGATTGAAATGTTTAAAGCGTTGACGTGTTTCGAACTCTTTCCTCCGCTAAGTCACGTTCGCCGTTTTTATGGTGGTGGATTTCGTGGAAGGAGTAGCGAAAATTTGTAGGGAACGAACGGATTTGTCAAGGTAGTAAGACAGAAAGGGTGAAATATATTGGAAAGAATCGAAGAAGAGATAAAGGACTGTTTATTTTTGAAAAGAATTGTTTCAATAAAATAGAAAGGGAAAGAGTAAACACATATCTAAACTGATATTTCTACTGTGTGTATTATTTGTCTGTTTTTCTTTTAGAGCATCGTATCCTACTAATTGATTCATTATTTAGACGCAAGCACATACACATAAACAGCTCGTATCAAAGGTTTAGAAATATACTTTTTTAATGAAAATGCAAGTAAATATAATAAATATGTAATAAATATCTGTAATTTATTCAAAGCTATAGCTTTCATATACAAGGAATGAAATAAAACTAACACACAAATTATAGAAACTAAATCAAAAGTAATGCTAGGCGAAGAATCTATTAAGAGAAAGAAACATAAGTATTTATAATTCTGGCTTATATTCCTAATGTGTTATCTTCATGAAGACTGTGAACACTGATAAGAAGCATCAGTGCAATGATTACTGACCAATTATTACTCTGCGCGTCCGTCTGGATCGTCTGAGCTCTACCTTTCCCTGCAGGAGAACATCGCAGAAAGTCGGAAGACATGTGCTTTTACGTCCACGTAAGTCTTCTATTTCATGTTTTGTGAGAAGCATCAAATAGATTTCTTTACCATTTTTGGCCCACTTTTCCGTTAAAGTAAAAAAAAAAACATATTAAAGCATGAAAAGAAGGCTTAATGTATCGGAAAAATATCGTTAAAATTGAAGAAAAGTCAAAAATAAGTAAAGTAATTAAATAAAGATTGAAAAATAAAAAAAATGAAACTAGGGTTTTGAGATGGGGAAAATGTGTGTATGTCGGTCTGTCTGTCTGTCCCATCCCCTAATAACTTTTGAACCAATTGTCCGATTTGAAAAATACATTTTGCTTTCGAAAAGTCTCGGCGAAGACATCTCATTTCCATATTTTGATTTGAACAATGTTTTGTTCACTTTTGAACAGTTCAAAAAATTTTAACATTAGCGCCTATGGGAAAAAATAAAGCAAATTACATAAACTCGGCACAAGGTGGATGAGCAAGCTCATTGAAAGAAATTCTCGGGGTCAAATATTGATTTGAACAATTTTTGCTCATTTTTGAACAGTTTAAAAAATATTAACATGAGCGCCTACAGAGAAATTTCAATACCATATAAATCCTATCCGATGCGGGTGACGTAAGGCTTGCTTTGTAGCATGACTATGGCCCGGGTCGGTAAAGCAGGTCGGCAACGCTCTGCCAGCCCAGCCCTTTATGGCTGGTGCTGGTTGTCAAGTGTGTCAGAGAGTTTGTGGGAAGTTCGACGAGGACAGCGCTGCAGTCGAACCCCCTAATACTGGGGGGTAGTCTGTGAAGGCCATCGATGGTATATACAGTATGGCTGCAGTTAGCATTGAGTACCGGAATTGAGTACCATATAAATCCTGATGTAAACGACGGATTTGCTGGCAACAAACTTTATTGGAAAGATGTTACGATGTAGAACATGTACAGATATGAATTTCAACTAGAACTTAACGAGCCTTTTTTCCTATGAAATTTTTATGGATATTTCTCAATAAAACCATGAATAAATGAATAAGTGAAAGAATGAATGATTGAATGAATGAATGATTAATAAATGATAAAATAAATAAATGAGAGAATGAATGAGAAAATAAATAAATGAGTGAATGAATGAAAAAATAAATAATTGGGTGAATGAATTAGAAAATAAATAAATGAGTAAATGAATGCAAAAATAAACAAATGGGGGAATAAATACATGAATGAATGAATGAATAAATGAAAGAATGAATGGGTGAGTGAATGAATGTGTATTATCCGTCGAAAAATTTATAATTGAAGTATTTAAGAATTAAAGCTATATATTTATGAGTTAGGGTGTACCATCACATCCCAAAAAGGACTTTAGGTCATTCATCAATCTATAGGGAAATGTTTACTGGGAATTAAAACAAGCGTTTGGAAGTAACCAATGTGAATAAAAACTGGGAAATAATCGATGAAAAATATTATTCTCCATTTATGATACCTCTAAGCTAAGAGCGAAAAAATGAGCATTATAAAAGGTGTGTTTTTTTTAAGTGGATTTCGACGACAACATGCATAACAATTACTATAAGCTTTGTAAAGCGTCATTCATAAATGATGTCACGATTCGACGGGGGCGGGGGGGGGGGGCTTGTGACCAGGGAAGGGGGTAGGAATATTTATGACGTCACACATTTTGATTAAATTAAAACATTTCAAACTCACAAATTAAATACTTTAATATATCATTTCTTTCTTTTTCTTTTGTGCTCTCATTGATTGTATTCTGTACCGAAAGCATCGATGCTGAGTAAAGTTTAAATAACTTCTAGCTAGACGTGTAAATTCAAAAGGAGATGTTGAAAAGTTGCACTTTTCAAACAAAATGGCGTCGTAAATTTTCACAGAATAAGAACAATTATTATTTTTTTACCATTAAAAGCTAATTGTTTTATGTTGCCAACCTTAATCTCAGTTTATACCAATTAAATACCCACATAATTATTATCATGTTTGCTTTACTTCTTAATAAACAACTGTTTGCGAATTAAACATTCTAAAAAATTATTTTAATATATAATCAGTAGTTAAAATATGTATTATTTCTAAAAGTCTTAATAATAATCTCTGTTCATTATTTTATTGAAATGTGAAAACATGAGGACAAGTTTTACTGTAACATTTTGAATTTTAGTTTATTTTTAAGTATTCATGAGCTTTCAATACAATATTTGTTAATTTATTGTAATATATAAATATATATATATATATATATATATATATATATAACTTTAAGCTAATGTGAAGCTAAAAGATACCCGAAAAGTTTCAACATAATTGTGCAGTTCCTTTCATATAGCTAAAATTGCATAATTTAGAACCATGCCTCACCAATTTCTTGCAACGCTTGAATGGTAGCATTAAATCCAGCAGCATTTCAGCGTTTTCGTGAGTTTTCTGTATAAAGCGAAATAGACACTTGGTTGCGCTCTGAAACGTAACACGCCGTTAATGATTGTGAAATGCTTCTGCGAGCGATATACAGCTCCAAAAATGAAAAGGTTTTTCAAAACTGCCTTGGAATAACTCAAAGGCAGTGTTTTCGTAAAACATGAATTAAAATGTTATTCTTGAATAGATGTCAACGTTTGGAATCCACATATACATAAAAAGGTTTTTTCAGAGTTAACGGTTTTATTTGATGTTTTACTATAAATAACTTAAAGTACTCAACATTTTTAAGTATTCACAACTCACAATTAAAATTATCTGACAAAATGTAAAAATAGTTAAAATTTAATAATGCACTATTTGTTTTCTTATCAAAATACTTTTTAACTAACTCAAATTAACATTTTGGCCTATATTTAGCAAGTATTTATTATTATTTTGTGGATACATTTTTCGTCACTTTTCCATTAAACTGAGAAAAATGTAAATATAGGTAAACTCTGATATTTATCATCATATGCGAAAACATTAAGCAAAATATTTAGTAATTAGCGTTTTAAAGAGAAAGGAAATTTTTTAAAGAGAATATTAATTGTTGGAATGTTACAAAATATATTTAAAAAAAAGGTATATACTTGAGTTAAAAGAATAACCCCTAGTATATTCTTCCTCATTCCATTTTCATCTCAACTCAACCTCATCCAACGTTCATTTATTTTGAGCAAACATGTATGAAACATTTTGAACATTTCATGTTCAAAATACATGTCTTTTTTCCGGCAATCGGTTAAAACTAGTATAATTGAACAAAAATAGAAATCACACAACTAAGAAATTTCAAACTTATTTGCGGAATATGTAAAAACTCATCAGAGACAAAAGAAATTTTGAAATTTTTAATCAAATATTAGTCGATTTGAGTACGTAAATTTGACAACGGAAATGCGATATAATTTTCGACATAGTACTAGTAAAATTAAATGGATTCACCAAGAAAATGGTCAAAAGTCCATTAAGAAGCCATTAGTGTGAGGAAACTTAAGAAGCTATTAGATCTAAGAATAAGTTATATGTATACTTACTAATGATGAACTAAGTGACAGAGTTGATTACCAAACGTTGTACTAATTCCTGGCGAAATATTGTTTTACCTTGGGGTTGCATCCAAGAACTTGCAATGCGTTTTGTATTTTATCCAACTTAGGAAATAAGTTAACGTATTTGCTGTTTTTACTGATACATTCTGATAGCGTCATAAATAATGTAGTATAAGAATGAAATAATGTAACAGGTCTTGAAAATTATTGCAAATAAAAGTTAATGTAACATTAACTTACCGTTCATAAGTTTTTCGAGTCAAAACATTGTTTCAACCAGTGAGCAGCACCCAACGAGTGTCAGCCAAGGAGCTGCAATTGTCCATACATGATCAAATTCCATACGACTTGGCGAAATTTTTTTTTTTTTGTATTTTTTCTGGTACTAAAGATTAAAATTAATAAATGTGATTTGGTATTTCAAGGTGGCTACAGATTCTGTAAAGAAAAATTCCCTGACGTTTCCTTGATTTCCAGAGATTTTTAAGAAAATTTCCCTGACTGAATTTTTTATATATTATATAAAATATATATAAACACACACACACAAAAGATAAAAAGCAGACCTATTCCAAACACAAAGGAATGCTATGGTAAAATACTAGATGTAACAAAATTTACAGCAGGTAAAATTTTCCAAAATTTAATTCTGTTATTTTGGGAGAAGAAGACACTGTTACAGCAGTGAAAAATTTTGCAACGCAAAAATAAAGTATTAAATTAGTGTTATAGCAGTTCTAATGAAAAACAAAATGCAACTTAATGATCAATAATCAAAGCATTTATCTTAATTTTGCTTCTATTTAATTGAATTTTATGCAATATTAACCGTTAAACATAAATAATTAATAAGTTTTTGACGCTTGAAAGAGTAATTGCTTGAAAGAAGAATGATAGCTTTAAAACTTCTTTTTTTTAAAAATACATAATTTTTTTAAAAAAGTTATGCCTTTTTTCAAGATTGAAAAAGCATTTAAGTAATTCTATTAGGTAATACCAAGCTCCAGAAAAGACTCGAGATCAAAAATTAAACATTTTGGGAATAATGCTAGTACATCGAAAAATTGAACTGTGCACATGAAAGAGGTAAATTCTCTTAATAAATACAGCATGATAATTTATTCCAGGATTTAACCTTGCGTACTAAATAAGAAATGAAATAAATGATTTTTATAGTTATTTTTATTATGTTATTTAGTTCTTTATTTGCGATTAATTGCATATATTTAACATGTTCTTCTTGCGCAGAATCAATTTATATGAGGAATAAATGTCTCTTATAGAACAAATTTTATTGCTATGATGAAGCCAAAACTTGTGCATAGTTAATGACCTTTGTTTTCCGACGTTTTCGAATTTAAATATAGTATTTAACAGTTTCATTTCAAATATTTTAAACGATCTGAAGAAAGACGCATGCATTAAAAAATCGAAAAGAAAAATAAAACCAGAGATACTATCTTCGACGTTTGAAAGTTCGCCCCTACGATCAAGAAATTTCAATCAAAAACTGCAAATTAAAGTTTTAATGAATATGAAAAGAAATTTCATTTGTTTACCTTTTAACAAAGCATAAGAAACATCGGAAATTTGAAAAGTCCAGTTCCCAACGCGCATGCAAAAAGATCGCATTTTTTGATATGTGGGCAAATAAAAGAACTTTTTGAGTAAAATAATTTTAGAATTGAATTTTAATAAGGGAACGTTGATTGATATTAATGACTAGCAGTACCCGCACGGCTATGCCAGTGTCAAAAGACCAGTCGGTTTGCCAGTGTATACAGTGATTGTAAATTGATATTTTATTAAAATGTATAGCATTTCACAAAATTAAAAAAATTGCCGCCTACGGCAATCAACCAGCAATCCTACACATTTAAGCATTTTTTTAACAAAGAACACACAATTAAAAAAGGGAAAAAGAAAGAAACGAAACAATACGAAAAAGAAAATATTTAATTGAAAACGCATTTCGTTTGTTTAGTTCAAGTACCCACACAAAAAGGACGATTATAATCCACTAGAATAGTTTCAATTAATAAATTTTTAGTATGATTAATTTTTATCTACTTCATTATTCATGACTATCACATTCATTGACATTAAAACAGAAAGACGAAATTTTGTAGCTTGCAAAAACAAACAGCAGCAAGCAAAGCTTTGAAAGCGGAAAAAACCTTTCATCCGAGCTCAAAAAAGAAAATAGCATATGTGTTAATTCACTGGAGAGAAAAAATAAGGTAATAAAAATATAAATAGTAATAATAAGTTGTAATAACAAAAATCGCTATAAAGGATAACATTTCTTTAAAAAAACCCTGTGCAGTATTAAAAATGGTTCCGTGAAATACATGTCAAACTAAGGAAATCAAAATAAAGCTATCGGTCGCCTGTAAGCCGCAGGAAATAAATTTCAATGCGTTTAAAAAAAAGGGTCATAAGCCAGTCGGCATGGTAACAGTTCAAATAAAACAAGAAGTTCCGTCTAGAACTTTACGAGCCTACTTTCCCGTACACACCTAACTTCAAAATTATAATATAGCTATCACTTTCTCTCTCTTTCACATTTAGCTTTAGTTCTTTATTACTTCAAATATACTTTTTTCAACGGATAATACATATTCATTCACTCAGTCATTCATTCTTTCATTTATTCAGTCATTCATTTACTCATTCATGTAGTTATCTCTCGTTTATTTATTTTTTCATTCATTCACTCATTTAATTACTTTATCATGTATTCACTCATTTATTCATTCATTCGTTCTTTCATTCATTCATTTATTCATTCATTCATTAATTCTTTCACTCTTTCATCGATTCAATCATTCATTCTTTCACTCATTCATTCATTCATTCATTTATTTATTGAGAAATGCCCTTAAAAATCCCGATCAAAAATTTCATAGGAAAACAGGCTTTTTCAGTTCTTGTTGAACTTCGTATCAGTACATGTTCTACAGCGTAATATCTTCCTGATAAAGTTTATTGCGAGCCAATCCGTTGTTTAGATCAGGATTTATATGGGATTGAAATTTCCCATATGCGCTAATGCGCCTTGATAATGAAAGGTACCAAATTTGGTACCTTTTCATTATCATGGCGCAAATCTCGCCGAGCAAAATTTTTGACGACGGAACACGCAAAAGGATAACAACGACGATATTACGTTTGGCGTTAGTTGCATCATTATTTGCGACTTTATCGCCTGCGCCGGAATAATGGAAAAATGCCGCAATTTTTTTTTTTTTTTTGAACTGTTCAAAAATGAACAAAAACTGTTCAAATCAATATTTCACGCCAAGAACTCCTTCCAATAAGCTTGCAATAGGAACTTGGGTCTTGTGCCCACAGTTTACATAATTTGCTTCAATTTTGTCCATAGGCGCTAATGTTAAAATTTTTTGAACTGTTCAAAGTTGAACAAAAAATTGTTCAAATCAAAAAGTAAAATACGGAAATGAGATGTCCTCGCCGAGATCTTTCGAATGCAAAAAGAATTTTTCCAATCGGACAATTCGTTCAAAAGTTATTAGGGGGGGGGGGGACAGACCGACAGACACACATTTTCCCCCCATCTCAAAACCCTACTTTCAAATTTTTTATTTTTCAATCTTTATTTAATTACTTCACTTTTTTTTTACTTTTCTTTATTTTTAACGATATTTTTACGATACATTAAGCCTTCTTTCATGCTTAATTTTTTTTTTTTTTTTTACTTTTACGGGAAAGTAGGCTAATAAAAAGCAAGTGCTTTATCAATCGTCTGGAGAAAATAAAATTAAAGTTGATTTATGTGAAAAAATTAATTTCGAACTGCAGAGAAAAACCGCTTATAACTTCCTTTCTAGTTAATTTGAAGCTTCGAATTTTAGCACGTAGAACAAATCTCTTCCTGGGGTAGTTTTTTACGGGCTTTTTAGTGGCATTAAGATCGAAATGATGCAATAATTTCTTAATATAGAAAATAACCCTTTTATGCAATTTTTGGCTATAAATTGCTATAAAAAAAGAAAATTCAAATTTCAGAAAAACTCTCGCCCCCCCCCCCCCCCCCCACATTCCAAACTAATTTCATGCCAAATTTCGTGAAAATCCGCCGAACGGTCTTGGCCCGCAGCAGGACACATACTTGCTGCTTTAATATTAGTAGATATTACACATTAGATCGTTGGACCTTCGGGATAAATCAAAAACAAAGAAAAAAATTCCTGGTTTTTGGAAATTTTTGCACATTTCCGTGCCTTTTCCCTGCTTTTTCCCAGAATATTCGAATACACTAACATTTCCCTGATATCTTTGATTTCCCGGCTCTGTCGAAACACTATTTTTACACATATTTATGTCAACTTTTAAATTAGCGGGGTGATTTTAGTTCAAGAATCACATTATTGAATTATTATGTAAAATCGTATTTTTAAAACCATGTCCGATTTTTGTCAAGCCTGTCAGGACGTTCTTACTTAATTATTCAAAATATTTACTTCATAGCCTGAAATTCTTCCACTGTTTGTAAAGTAGTCACGCCTTGGTTGGTTAGTGCCGTGTTCATGAAGTCAAATGGATCCGTGGTCTCGAGTAACAGCCTTGGCCAGCTCTGCTCTTTTCTGTGTGTAGAGATCACCTTCAAATGAGTATTCCCCCATGTTCTGAGAGATGCTATTGTTACTGGAGAATTGAAAATATGACTTGGGGAGAGCTTTTCACCAGGGTAGTTTCTACATTTTACATGCACGGAATAGTCCTGGTATTGTCTGAATTTATTTTCATGCCGGTGGGGGGGGGGGGGGGAGGGAAGTGGCCTGTTCTCAATCTAGCAATTGTCTCTGTGATCTTTCTGCTGGCATGAATCTCGCATATCTGTCGATACACCTTGATGATTTTCTCTTTAAGTCGATGACGATCAATGGCATTTGCGTTAGGTAATGTAACCAGGCTTGTGGTGCTATTGTTCCGATCTCTTGTGTGTGCCTCTTTAGCCAGTTCATCAGCTGACTCCTTTAAGTAAGCTTACCAATACCCTTTATTAAGTTATTTTAACATTTACTACCTGAAATGGGGTAAAAAATTATGTAAGACACATAGCGACAGACACATGGAATGAGTCACGTATATATATCGTTCAGTTTTTGCTCCTCTGTAAAAATACCGTCCTTTCTTACTATTACATAGTGTTGTAATCCAGTTAAACGAACGTAGTTAATATTAGTTATTGAAAACAAAAATTAATTATTCAACTGATGTATTATATAGTTCACTTGTTGAACTTATAAAAATCAAAGCAATATATGCATACAGTACATTTAAGCCAATATTCTGTGGACCCAAGAGCAATGGAATCATTTTCCTTTCAATTTGAGATTCATGAAATTAATCTTACTGTTTACGTACGTATTCAATACCTGTCTCGTCTAGAGCACCAGCAATTAAACGCCAACTGGAACGAGACTAATTCACATACCGTAAGGAAATAATTACCCAGAGTAGGGTTTAGTTTAAGCCTTTCCCCCGACTTATGCGCGCTCGCAATAATATTTTTATATGAAGCCTCTATTCTTTTTTATTATCATCAGTATTCTAGTTTAAAAATAATTTCCTCTTTATCAACATTGCTATTTTCCATATGATATGTACTTAATTTTAGAATGTTCTGTCAAGGAACATTATTTTTTAGATGGAAAAAAAGGCAAGTTTTGTTGTTAAGAAACGAAGAATGGTATAAAAATTGTTTTTTTTTTTTATATTAACTGCACCTGTGACAATAGAATCGACTGTTCACTTGAATAAGCGTCATGTTCGTCATGTTTTAATTTATTAGTTTCGCTGTATGTTATTCGATGATGTTACATTCAGATTGAATTGATAAATATTTATTTGATTAGGGCGTATAATAACTGCAGCTTTAAAAGACGGTGGTGCGATCCCATGGATATTTTTATCTTTATACCTCATTTGTACTTTTATTCCTTGTTGAAATACAGCTGTGCCTGCTTTCTTGCACTTATTTCAACTGCTTATTTGGAAAAGGGTCGTTAATGAATGTTTCCTTTATTTTCATTAGGTAGCTTTAGTTAATACTTTTAACATTTTCTGTTTCTGAGTCAATGGGAAATATTCTAAAACGATTAATTTGGCAACATTGGTTTTGCAAGCAATCGCAACAGATATCTTTTTCTGTTGCTATAGGTTTAGTTTTTTTCTTTACGTAAATAGATATATTTGAAATCCTTTTTATTTTTACGTATTTCAAATACACCTTGAGCGTACGCGAACAAGCGTATAAACAAAATTAGTTACTTAGTTAAATATTAAACATATCGACTTTAGGTCGACGAAGTATTACTTTGCAGATAAGAAAGTAGCAAAATGAATTTTTTTTAGGTATACACTATATTAAAACTTATTAAAGAACAATGATATTCTTCAAAGAGTATATTTACTTTGCAGCAAAAGTGTATTAGCGTTACATGACGATACCAGCAAATGTGACACAAAATAAAATTATGCAATTCACAGTTTACAATGTTCTAGTGAATATTATTTTCGAAATTGTTCAAGACACGCATGAATCTTTTAACATAGCTACGGAAATCGGCCGAAGGGATCCGTGTGGGCATTTCAATACAATTTTGGATCCTTCTAGGATAATAATAAAATTTATACGCTAGTTACACGCACAGATGGAGACATGTTGATATAATCTAAGGAGGTATGCATGCTAATCATTTAGCGTTTCATCAAGTCACGCAAAATAGGACAGGGATTATTAACATATATGTACTACGATTAGAACTACAGTATTCAAACTGCAATAACTACCATCCTGTTCAACAAATCTCTCTCTTCGTAAGATCTTTATGCCTGTTTGCGGTTCTTTGACTCAGGCAAGTTTTCGCTTTCCTTCCTCTATTGAAATTGCAATTTGCTATACATAATACACAACGATATACAACCATACGAATATATAAACATACATAACGATTGAAAACTCATAAAGCTATGGGAAAATAGGGTCGAAAAGAAGCATGCAAAAAATGTATGATGTATCAAAACAAGTAAACGAATAATATGAAATTATTTCAAACAAAATAAATAAACAAACAAATAAATAAACAAACAAAATCAATGGAACTAAAAAATAAAATAAAATAAATTAAGAAAGAAAGAAAAAAAGCAAAACAAAAAGTACGAAAGTTGAACAACATTCGGTAAAATTCCTGTTGTACAGTGCTCATATGACACTAAGAACTATTTTGTGGTTATCAACTCCGAACATAAGCGGAATTACCCCTGGATGAAGGGAACCGAGACATACGCTCAATTTGTTACACAGTTTCATTTTATAACTTGATTTGTCACGAAAGTTCGTTACGCGGCTTTCGACCACTATTACTACATAAATTATCTTCAAACTTTGCACACAATCTTATCTTCGATGGCAATACAATATTCCATCCATTTTATAATTTATTATAACGTTAATTAGGAGAAAAAATAATAATTTCGACTGAGGAAATTATCAGAATTATTAATTTTCGAATGAAAGCCATAGCTTTGTTTGGAATGTTTGGATAATCCAACGTTGTTTTGAATTTTAAAATACTCAAGTTTTTTTTAACTAAAACCGTGTACATTAAAAGATTTTTTACATCTTTATACATATTTACAAGTTAAAAAGCTGTGTCTCGTAAATTTTTCTTTTAGTATCATACTTTTAAAGATACATTTTAAGCTTCGTATGCAACAGTTCAGTTAGTCTTAAATTTAAAGTGAATTGCATATATAATATATATACTAAAGTGTAATTTTTTCTAGTTCTTCTAATATCGTAGAACGGTACGTATATTTCTAAAAATAGGTATATTATCCGTCTCTAAAAGGAAAACAGTTGTTTTTGTGAAATTAAATTTTAATGGTTAATAAAAGTACATTTGAATAATAAAATCTAAGTAAATATTTAAAATTAAGCCTTTACTGCATTCCAACACATAGTATTGTACTATGCTATGCGCTTTCTACACAGGTTACGCGAGGAAATTTCACCGCATTATTACAGAAGCGGAACTCAAATTTCGAAAACCTATCTGAAACTTGAGACATTTGATCATAATCTGCACAGAATTCAAGGTTTATGCGAAATTCAATTTTCATTACATTTTAATCTTATGAACTCTAGTCGGGAGTAGGAGGATCAAGGGTAGAATTATACGCGCAGCTCTTCTGCGGGGATTAAATCTGTCAAAGGACTTTCTTCCCTCTCCCTTTAAATACTATTTCACTGTCACCTACAAAATGGATCTACGCCGAAGGGATAACGTGCTATTTCATGTAGCAGACAGAATTACCAGGATATCTTCTTTCTCGCAATTTCACTTATATATGTGTGTTCTGAAAAATTATTATACAATTTTATACAAAGCATATTACTCCAACACATATTATTTTGTTCTAAATTCCTAAATTTATAAATTTAAACTTTAAAAAGATCCTTGCATTTCGAAATACAGTATTGTAGTTTCAGCCTGATATATCCTTACATACTAATGTCAATTTACTTACATACGACTATTTTATTTTTTTTAAAAATAGGTCATGGGGAAAAAAGCAAACAAACCTATTTTGGTATTTATAACCACGACATTTTCCATAGTTGTGACACTAATATATAATTTACATTCATATGACACAAGTATTATCTATTTAATATCAGTAAACAGTCAAGTGACAAAAAATGACTCAAGTTCAATGATTAGAGCATTTTTGCTGTTTGAACCCCAAACAGTTTGATATTTTATAAACGAATAATCACGAATAATGCTCGCAGAAACATTGTTAATATCCTATATATATATATATATATATATATATCATTACAGGTCATTTCATTATGATCAAATGGTAAAAATTCGCCATATGGTAAAAATTTATTAAGTGCATAAACGCCAAGAAAAATTGCCAAATGGTATGATTCGACACCTTCAAGAACTATCTTCTGTCCCGGCCATTAGGTACCTTTTGGCAAAGCACGGAAAGCACTCGGCTTACCATCAAGAAGGTCCGAGGTTCTATCCCTGCCTCCGGCAGACAACCTCCTCCACCATCACCTCCGTGTCCTCTCTCGTCGACCGCCACAGATTCGTGAAAACTTTAGAATTTCAACAGATTTACATGTTTTGAGGTGTGCTGAATGAACCCACTTCGACTCTTTTTGGAAAATGTCTCAGTGTCTTTTTTATGGCCGCTGTAACTCAAAAAGTAATGCATGGAATCAAAAGAAATTCGGTTCACACATGGACCCTGATGAGAACAGGAACTAATTAGCTTTTGGTGCGAATCCATTCGAAGGGGGCAGAGCAGTTGAAACTTTTTCTCGTTTAGCGTGAGTGCTGTATCTCAAGAAGTAATTTAAAAATTTAAATAAAATTTGGTAAACAAGTGGAATTTAATAAGAGTAGGTGCTGATTACATTTTGGCGCCATTTGCTCAAAGGGGGATGGAACAATCGAACTCTTCATTAGTTTTTTTCCACGCTCTAACGCAAAAAATAATGCATAGAATTAAACGAAATTCAGTACAAACATACCTTCTAAAAGTAGTGGTGTTGAGTATATTTTGACTGTATTCGCTCCAAGAGGTGTGGAGCAATCAAACGTTTTTCACGCTAAGTCTATTACTCAAAAATTAAAATATTAAAACTCAAATATAAGTGCACCTCAATGAGAAAAGATATTATACTCTGGCGCCACGCACGCCAAGGAAGCAGAGACTTTTTTCTGTATTGTATTGTTGCCATTTCACCTGCACGTTAACAAATAAAATTCTTTTCAATGTTTTTAGCCTTTTGAGGCTTCGCTGAAAGCTCAAACCTTTTAACTAGACTCAACTGCAAAGTTTCTTGAGTATGGAGAAATATGCTGAGAGCAAGCTAAGAAAGTAGTTCTCCGCGTGGTGTCCGATTTTCGAGCTGAACCGGAGCCCCCTTATACTAAATGCCTTCCGATATGAGAGAAAAAACGGCTGTGAAAAGTTCTCCGCTAGGTGGCGCAGACGACCTGCTGTATCAACTTTAAATTTCTATTTAAGAACTAGTTAGATTTCAATCAAAATTATGGTGTATTGCGTTGTGCCGTACTGCTCTTCAGATTCAAAAACTGAAAAAAATCAGTTCTCATGAATACCCTTCCGACGAAGGATTACGAACAAATTGGATAACAACTTTGTTTAGACCCAAGGTAATAATTATTATTCTTACTCCAATGTGTTTTATGAAACTTTAAATGTTTATTATTTTCAAATCGCTGCCGTTTTATTCTTTTAACATGCTTTATTTTCGATATCACAGATCATGTTTCGTTTCCGTATATTAGAAACGTTCATGTTTCTTAATTGTTTTGCCAAAATTCAAAAATATGATGGTTGTACAGATTCAAATAAACATTTTAACTTTATACCACTCTTTAATTTCTTGGCTAATTTAATTAATGGAATCAGTGCTACTATTTCCTATTTTAGAGTAGATATGTCATAAATGCTTTTATTCAAGAATGAAGATACGTTAAGACTTTCAATTTCCAGTAATTAGGGTAAAGGTTTGCAATCGGGTGGTACCCCTTGATTTTTTGGCGATTTGTTTTGACGCCAAGATGTGATTAGTACTCACATCTTGAGGCCTAACCAGAAATAAAATTTTATCGCCAAAATATAACGCCAAACTTTGGGACACCCGATTCTACACCGATACGGTAATTAAAATTAGTTCAATTTAATTTAAATTTAGAATAATATTTAATACACATTCTCGCCAAGTTCTGGTCGCGGTTGATCGCCAAGCTTAGCAGTGTTGCAAAACTGCAAAAAGGAATAGTGCCAAACAAAAATCGCGAAGGGGCACCCGAAAGTAAATTTTTACCTAAAAGATTATATAGTACGAATTAAAGAACTAATTCCAGGAGAAATATCATGAATTTTTTGTTACAATAACCTGAAAAGTGAAAAAATAAGGATTCCAATATTTTATAATTTGAATCACTAGAAAAATATTTTATATGAGAACTTAGGTATAACATATTGTGCTGTCTTCAATAAAATCATTAAATGACAAGTCAAAATTTGCTTTTTGGAAGATTTTGTTTGCTGATATGTTTAAAATTAAATACTTTATGTAATTTAAAGACTCAGTTCATTTATCTTTGCCATATGGATCTCTACTTATAAAAGCAGTATTATGAGCAGAGAACTAGCTCCTCTATATAAAAAGTTACGGCCAAAATGTGTATGGATTTAAAAAGCGCTATCGGAGGGCATTTAGTATAGGGGGCTCTGGGTAACCTAAGCACTTCGCTATAGAAATATGATAAAATATTTTAACCCACACATATAAAGCGCTTATTGTCATAATATTCATAAAATGTTACATATTTTCAATGTTACGAGAAGCGCAACTAACGTTCTAATACCTTCATTTAGAACTGAACTCTGGCCCATAAGAGCAAACGAGCAGTTGGCGATCTTCCGATTAGCGGTTTGGCGAGATTTGGAATTGCTTATGTCTGGTTCGCTGGTTCTGGCGTTCGCTGTAGTTGATTGTATCGTTTGAATACCCTTTGCTTAAAGCTAAATAGTTATTATTACTTTTGTTAATATTGCAATTTTACATTAAACACAAATTTAATTAGAAGAAAAGTTAGACGCGGCAAAATGAGGGAAAAAATAATTTATTTGATAAACGAAAGTGTTCAAAAGTTAATCTCCCACCGTTTTTATGGCTTATTGAGGGGATAAAAGAATTTTTAGAAGGAAATATATTTGATCCAACAAAATAAATTATGATAATGTAAAAAAAAAAAAAAAAAGTTTTTAAATTTGTTACATCTGTTTATCTTTTTCTCATAAACTGACAAATGACTTTAAAAAAAAAACGCAATATGCCAAATAGAATGCTTACTCGGGTTATTTCGCCAAGTTTGACCCTCCTCCTTGTAATCCAACAGCCGAGCGTTTACTCATTTCTTCTGCCGTATGTTGTGACATCATTGTCAAGAAACGTTGCAGTCTAGTATAGTTTACATTGGTTCAAAATCATTATTTTTATACAATTCATTGTTATTTTTTTTCAATAAGAATTTGTGTCATAATACGGATACAAAGCGAGTAGTAATATTCATATGAAGGATACAGAAGAAAAGTTCTGTGATAGCCACAACATACTAGTTTTGTATGGATTTCATAATGACAGTTGCAAACGAAAAGTTATTGCCAGTTTTATAATATTGTATAGGGTCAAGAAATAATACAAATAAAAAAAGGGTTTTATTCAATAATAAAAAGCAACGTTTTTCTTGCGCACTAAAAAGGTAGAAAATACGATGGCAGCGCCGCTACTGAATTTTGGTTGCAATTTTCGGATATTCGCCATATTTAATTCTATTTTATTAGCAATACTTCAGAAACTCATCAAATCATGATAAAAGTGGTAGAATATTGCATTGTCATTTGGTTCTGAGCTATATATAATGTTTCAGAACAATAGCTTATCGGGAAATGGTCGAAAATTCGATTGCAAAATTCCGCGGAGGGACAAGAAAGCCAGTTATGGAAAACGTTGTAATAAAATAAAATATCTTGAAGGGTAAATTCTGAAAAACCTTTTTCCTGAAATTGATCAAAATGAACATGTTCTGTACTGGGAAATTTAAAATTCTTTAAATAAATTTTTTACTATTTTCAAAGAAACATAAATTAGGGACATAATTTGAAGTCAAACATTTGGGTGTTAATTAAAATTTACTTCCCGTTAAAGCATTCCAATGCCCGTTAAATAGTGCTGTGAAGCTTAAATACAATAGCATCGCGGTGCTACCTCGAATAATTTATTGAAAGAGAAGCAGCACGAATTCTTTCTAAGACTTCTGAAGTGGATGGTTGCGTGCCTCCGCTACGAGTTCTCAACGTTTATTTTGCAATTACTTTATGGTATCATGATCCTAAAATATTCATCGGTTCGCACGCAAGAATAAGGGTTAATATGAGGATATATTTTGTCATCACAGAGGAACAATTTCGGAAATTCAAAGTACTAATTACAGCAAAAATTAAATGGAAGATATATAAATAAAATTAATGTTATATAATTTTATTTATGCCCTTAAGTGAAAAAAATGAAATAAAAGAATACTATTTAATGTACTGTTGACATGGAGATATAAATTAAACAATGGGGTGTTTTAACTATCAACTCCGTTGCGATTTTTAGCTATTCCATGAAAAAGAGTGGCCGCCGCTTTAGATAAACTCTATCTTTAGCACAAAAAAATTATTGTAATTGCGTTTAAAAGGATCACTTCTACTGCGAAGTGTTTCATTTTGCATTGGACGAAGAATAAGGTTTTCATTACACGATTTTTAAGTTATATAACAGTTGTGCGCAGATGTTTTATCAGTTAAAAAATATATCGTAAAAAAAAATTTCAAAAATGTATTGTGAAAAGTACAAAATAAAATGTTCAGCGTTTTTTTCTTCTTCTTTAACGTTTTACAAGTTTTTGCACAAATCGAATTTGCGAAGTGTAAAATATTACTGGGTTTGTTTTGTATTAGTTTTGAAACAAGTGACAGAGGTATATTTAATTTAAAGACATTAACTATAGCTGAGAAACCGATATAACTAGTTGAGAGGGAATTAAAGTTAAAAAAGAAATAATAAAAGAAAGAGAATGACAACAGAGAAATGCAAGCAAATGATTCCACCCCACCCTTTATTTAGGTTGGGAAAAACTACTAGACTACCCCCCCCCCCCTCCGTATTAAACAAAAAGCAATGCTACGAGGATTAGTTGCAGCACTGTTAAAAATGTCTGTAAGAAATTAGTAAAATAACCATTTATTTTATTGTTATTTTACCATATTTAATTACAACAGTTGAATAACCATTAAAAAAATGGTACTCAAACCGTTGATTGCGAAAAAAGTCGTTTATTCTCTGTTTATCCTAAATAACGTTTAACTATCCGTAATTTTCAAGCGCTCAATAAGAATCGGGCGTCCATCTTGTTGCGAAACCTTACCGGTCGTACGTTGTTTTAAAATAGGAATACGGATTTATTAGCTAAAATCTGCATGTGTATATAAAAAAAGAAGAAAAAAAATGGCTTAAGCAGTGGATACTAAATAGAAACACATACACACGTAAATCAAAAATTGGAGACATCGGATTCCCAAAGTGTTTGCGAATGAACGAACCCATAATTTGAGCTGCTGAAGCTTGTTTGAAGCTTGTTTGCATTTTAATTTTTGCAGCAAATAAAAAGATTTTCGTCAATATACAGTAAATTTAGACCAAAAATAAATTTAGTTCCAATCAAAAATTGAAATCTCAATTTTAAGGCTGTTTGCCTGTTGGAAAAGAAGATTTATTGATAAATAAACGTCCGCTTTACGTAATGACGGTGGCCGAGTGGATAGAGAAGAAGACTTGTACACCACGCATTCGGGGTTCGAGTCCTGCAAGCTTCCTTTACGGTTTCTACGCCTCGAAATGGTTCAAAAACGGTGAAAATTTTGTTTTGAAACCATTTTTAAATGGTTATAGAATCGTAAACTTTTGTATTTACGGCTTTTTAACCAAGTTAATTGGAAATGGTTAGGTCCCGTAAAGATAGAAAAATGTTAAAAACCGTAAATTTAACGGTGAATTAGATGGACAGACTGCTGCCGGTCATTTAAGCGTAATTTCATGATGAAATTTCTAACAGTGAGTGTTGCTATATTCGTTTAACTAAAATATGTCATACTTTTCTAAATTTTGAATATTCGAGTTGTAGTAAAAATGAAATCGTATCACTGCGCGCTGCTCTCTTTTTCCCTAGAAAAGATGTAATGTTTTTATGCTGAATATGAATTATTTATACTCATAGTGTTTTAGGGAAAACAATAAATATTTTATTTTAACAAAATAATTTTTCAGAAAAATTATTTTATTTTATTCTTTTTAGTGCAACTATATTTTTTGTAAATAGTTTATTCATCAAAAAATCCATATCAAAGGGCAAACTTTCTTTGAATAAATGGCTCTAAAAACTATTCCATTTGTATGATAATTCCCGTTTAGAAGTCGATTTTAGCAAACAGATTGATTGGGTTTAATTTTTGCTATAGAGAAGCCTTCAGTCAAACTGTTGCTACAGCTGCTTTTAATATTACAGCTCAATGGAAACAAACTCTGTTTATTTAACAATGACTTTTATATTTATTAATAGTTTTCCCCAACAAAGAAAAATCAAGCCAAGCCTTTCCATTTAAAATATAAAATGATAGTTTTTCACTCTTAGCGTTTTTTCTAAAAACAAATGTAGTCAAATTGATGTGCAATATTTAAGCAAGACGACCCTCTATCAATTAAAGAAAAAATTATAAAAATCGGTTCATTTAGTCAAAAGTTATGAATAGAAAAACCAAAAAAAGACTATCTTTATGCCCATAACTTTTTTTCTAATTATCGAGTATGGTCAAACAAAGGTACGGGACCTGTGGGAAACCACCCTCGATCGATTAAAAAAAAATCATGAAAATTGGTTCATCCGTTGAGAAGTTATGAGTGGACAAACAAACAAACAAAACAACGACATACATACAATACGAATGTATAACCTCCTTCCTTTGTGAAGTCGGTTAAAAATTATAACCCTTTTCTGCGTTATCATCGCGCTCAATATTTTTAATAATACATGCATATACTTTAAAAGCTGCTACTAAACACACACACACACACACACAATATATATATATATATATATTTTATAATATTTGCTTTTTTTTTTGCATACGAACATCCTCATTCCCCCTTATTATTGGTTTGATTGTGTATATATAAATAAACCGTGCTTTTTAAAAAATATATATTTAAGGAATTTATTCATACCAGCAGCTTATATGCAGCATTCATTATATTCTTCGTAGTTATCAGGAAACCTAGCAGCGTTTAGTGAGGCATTCATCCATTAATACAAACTGTTGAGGCGTGCTTTAAAATCAAGCAGCTAGGACGAGATTGAATGAATGATTTTGCTTTGCTGATATAAATCACTAACGTAACTTGGTCCAGGACAGTTGCTAAAATCGGAGGTCTGCGTGGATGTCTAAGTTGGATTAAGTTTTACAAGAATGAATTTGAGTAGAAAACTGCAAAAGTTATGAAAAAAATCAAAAACGGTATAACCCTTTTAAATGAATTACTTATTTTTTAGAAAAAAGATATAATAATTTAAAAACATTAATTACTTATTTATATTCTTAAATTACGCGTACATTTTTTGTGCAGTGCACTTGAAGAAAAAACAATACTTTAAAAAAGCCTCTAATCCACCTGTCTCGTATTCCGACGATTCGCCTAATCTAACGCGAGCAGAATCGGTCGAAAAAAAAAATAGTAAATATAAAGGTAACGGACGTGTTCAGACTTAAAGATCCAGGCTTATTTAGTCGAATTTGAGTATTGATTATTTTTTGCTATGACAATATGTTACTCAACCATTATGATAATTATGTAGTATTTTCAACGTAAATTTACTTATACAGTTTAACCCCTTTAAAATAAAGAAGTAAAATGTAATTAAAAATGGAAACAAAAACGAAAATTGGCGTTCCACAATGTGGCCACGCTTTGCGGCCCTCCAATCACAGGGTTATTCACTTCATTTTTATTTATTTAATTATTTTTAATTAGACGTTTATAGGAATGCGACGGTACTGAGGTACTCGGGCACTTTATTATAGGAATATGTGGATTAGAGAGTTTCATATATACATATACACACATATATATAATAGTTTGATACGTCTCATCGACATTATTAAAGTCGTAACTTAAAATAAAATAGGCATTTTAAAAATTATCTTTAGTTGAAAATAAAGTAATATCTTTTAACTTGAAAGTAATATTTGCTGCAAAGCGGTTAAGTATTACGCTTATTTTTATGCCCCAACTCAAACCAGGAAGTACTCGGCTTGAAACATATAGTTTATTAAGACTTTTACGAACATAGATATTTACATATATTTACAACAAATCAATACTTCAAGAGCTCAAAAACCTACTTTTAGGCTGTTAATTGTAAGGCTATGATAGTAAAATCCGTATAAAATACAACTCTTATTTGCAAATAATCATAACGCTCCTCATTCTCCAGCAAACCATTTTCTCTTTTGAAGAACTCTCATTTTGCCAAAACGGGAATCGTAAAAGTTTCCGCATAAAATAATGATCTTCAATAATAGTAGAGGCTTAACTCAACAATATTTGACGTTTGATGTACGCACACTTAAGTGATGTAATGACATGCAAATAATTGTAGGTGACGAGAAAGAGATCTCGTGTGAAATACGTGCAAATGCGCTTTAATTTCATTTGTTTTCCAATTCCCGCTTGAGAGCAGCATCTGTACTACCACTAACATCTCTTCTCACAAAATAGATGGATGTTTTTATTATCATTCACTAGTTATTTCCAGATTTTCAAATTTCTCACTTATACTCTTTTGCTTTTAAGTGCCCTGATTGAAGAAAATAAACATATTTCTTCACAAACAGAGCAACATATTTGTATTGCTTTTCCCCTTTAGTAACAAGTGTGCAGCATTTTGCTAGCTGAAAATATTTGTTTTTAAAACTTTATTCAAGCAAATGGCAAGAAAAAATAAATAATTACAAAAAATAAATGGCTAGAAACTCTTTTCTTTATTGTTATTTATTTATTTCTTTATTATTATTTTAAAAGTTTTAATTTATTTTTTGTTAAGAAATTCGTTTTTTTAATTAAAAAAAAATCCGTTTTACAGTAAGTAGCCATTTTGAGTACAGTCTGAACTACAGCGTATTATCAAAACGAATCCAATGAGAATTATGTGTATAACACTGCAAAAACGAAAATGGGGAAAACAAATTTATCATTATCGTTTAAAAATTCAAGCATTGTTAAAACGGCACAAAGAAATGAATTCATGCAACTTTTGTCGAAAGTAATTTAAAAAAAAAGCATTTAAATGTTCAAAAGTAATTTTTAAAAACGGTCGTAATTTATGATCAAAATTAAAAATCAAGAACGTACAAGATCAGTTTCGTACAAAAATATTTAATTCTTACAAGGTTAGTCAAGCCTAATCTTGATAATACTTCTTAGTTCTAATCGGCTCTATTTCTAAGATGGTAGAAGATTAGCAATCTCCTATTAATTACATTTCAGACTTCTATGGCTTCCCTCCAAGTAACGTAAGTTATAAAAATCTTCGTTTAGCTGCTTATGGAGGATGAGTAGTGGACCTGAAAACATTTTTTTTCTTCTCAACATAACTTGCTTTAAGTTTGCTTTTTTTTAATTCATTTTCACTCTATGTGATTTTAAAATGCACTTAACAGTAAGCAAACGGTTCTTTATTTCCCAAGTAATTTGTTTGTAGCGTTTTTCGTTTTAAGCTTGATAAATGACAATTTGATTTTCTGTCAGTAGTGAATTCACATTATATAACAGTAGATTGTTTTTTTTTCTTTTATCTTTTACTGCATACAAGTGCCACATATAAAAGTTATAATACTGATTCGATTAATTGTAATGCATATAATTGAAATCCATAGTTGACATTAGTTTTCCTCTGGCCTAACACGTTAGACAATTAAAAAATAGAATTTTATTTTGTTTTCATAATTAAGATAATTAATATAATTAAGATTTATAATTAAGATTCATTTCATAAGAAATACGCGACTTATGTTTTACTGGTAAACAAAGGAAAAAGAAACCGGCTTATATTTCACCTTAGCAGCAACAAAAAATATCATGCAATTGTTTCTACTTTGCTACAATAAAAGAAAAATCTAGTTGAGTTTTTATTTTGGCAAATACGAATGACGCCTTTAACATAAGCTTTAATATAACATAAACTTTGAACAAATAAGAAAAATAAGAAAAGGGAAAGAAAGTAGATCTAAGAGACAGGGAAATGTGTCTGTCCGTCTGTATCAATTCTTGTACATTTTCCGTAATAGATTCCAGAAAAACATCTTTTCGATCGAGCTTCCCATGATCCCCGCTTCATGTCAATTTGCTTCAATTTTTGGCCTAATATTAAAGAGCTCAACAATTAGCATAAAAATATTGGGGAAACTTTGAATCTATATATATAAAAAGAATGTATGTCTGTCTGGCTGCCTGTCCTTTATGCATTACTAAACCATTCATTCGATCGCCATGAAACTTTGTGAAGTTGTTAAGTACACTCCTGCGAAAGTTTCTGAAAAAAAATCCTACAGGTAGTTCTTTTTTATTCCAATTTTAAGTACTTTTCCACATAAATTCCCCAATATGGGGGTGAAAAAAACCTTTCACATATTAATCTAATATATCGATCGAAAGCGCTAATTTTTCTGCACAAGATGATATTTGTTCTAAGTTTCTAAGTCAACAAGACCGCCTGTTATAAGCTTTTTAGGGCGATTTCTTAAGGTTTACCTTGATCCAAAAATAATAATTAGCAGTTTCCTCAATTACAGGTGAATAGTGTTAGCTTAATTTCAATATAAATTTTATTTTTAAAAATAGAGAGACATCAGTTTAGTTATCAACGGAAAAACAAAAATAAAGCATACGCATACCTTCGGTTTAACATTTTTCTCAAATTAGCAATAGGTTTTAGATTCGAGATTGAACTTGATAAAAGTATTGTCTCCCCGATTTAACGATTTCCTTGGTTTATCAATAGCATTGAAATAACTATCGCCAGAAAAGGAATACGTATGGTTTATACTAGATTTCAAATAACGTGGCGAATATGACACGCTACAATTTGACTTGTTTAATTAGTCATCGGCGATAAATCGGAAGACACTAATGAAATTGTGCTTGCGTTTTTTAGGTATGGTTAAAATTCAGCACGAGCAGCACCGTGCGGGTACTGCTAGTCCCATATAAAATATAATCTCACAGGTGGAGTTTTGCGGGTAGCATTGACTTTCTTCGTAGACTTCACATTGAGGAAAATATCAGGTAAAAGGAAGACATCTTTTATATATTACCAATGATTAGTTTTTGCATTGTTCTGCTACGATTTAAAATAACTAACTGCTTCTTATGACTTTCCCTCTTATACTGTATATATTTTGCTTAAAATTATAAATCCTTATAATGTATTGGACACAGCAATCTTTGATTTTATTATTTACTTTTTTGGGTTTTAAATATTTCTGGAAATAAACTATTAACCATTTTTTGGAAATTAAAAAAAAAGGAAGCATTTATCAAAAAAAGGTAGGTATGCTTATTCGGCGTTTAAATGTGCTTAATTTTTATTGCAAAACTTCGCTATGTTTTTCTACCTCATGAATAGTTTCTCCTAAACTAGAATGGAAATGTTATTATCCATCGGCATAACTATAAATTGAATTTTAAATTAAAATGTACTGTAATTGAAAGTAATTCAACAAGAAACTGTGCACTTGAAAAATGCTCATTTCTAAAGGAAAAAGCAGACGAAGCGCGGAAAAAGTTGTATTAATTTTTCAAAGAGGGATATTTTAATGAAAGAAAATAAATTTTTTCGATGGATTCCTATGCTAAAATTAATTACGTAAAAAGGCCCGCCGAAATAAATTGAAAATAATTAAAAGTATTCATTTCTTTAAAAGTAATTGGTTTCACGAATTTCTGCAGAAATCAAATTAGCGGTAACATAAAATAAGCAAATTTGATTTTTTGAAAACCTGTTGTTTTTCAAATAAATAGTTTAAAACTCCAAGATTTTGATTCCAACATTAAATTGTACTTTTCTGATAGAATGTGTTAAATGCTTAGCAATGCTTTAAAAACTACTTCACGCAATATATACACGAAGGGTACAGGGAAAAAAGGAGGTAAGTCAAACTTTTAGGAAATGGAGAAAATCGAAATTTTAATTATAAAACTCTGTAGGGCACATACTCAATGGAAGTATCCTTGACTAAAATAAATTTAAATGCAAAGCTTTGCTCATTGTCAGCTTGGTGAAGTATCTTTTATGATTCAAAAGTTCCTTCAGAAAAACCAAAATATGTAAAAGCAGCGTAACTCCCATCTGAGCCAGAAAAAAAAGGAGGTAAGTCTGCTGAAACACAAAAAAAACCAGTACTCAAGGCGGCCTTAAATTGTAATTATTTCCCCTAATAATTATTGTTGTAAGAAGTTATATTCATGTAACTAATGTTTATCGATGTTTTATTATTATTATCACCATTTTTTCATCATAATGGAGTAAAAGTTCTATTATTAATTTATAGTAGTAGGTTTTTTTTTAATATTGTTGTTAACTGCAATTTAGGTTTTAGTTTACTTTTAGTATCAATCAATAATCAATAGCAAAGTGCTGAATTATTGTTATTTACATTCTATTTGATTTCTAAATTATGGTATTAAGTTAGTATGCACTAGGATCAAGAATTTGTCGTTAATCGTGTGTAAATTTCTTAAAGAACTTCTGTGCATTCGACCGCAGAATTTCGTAAGACTCATAATGTCGTTTGTATTTTGCTTTCGAAATGGGGATGGGATCTCGGTAGCACAGCAGATGAAGTTCGAATTCCCCAATCCTCATAGTGGAATCTTCGTTGAACGGTTTCTTAATAATGATTGACAGCATGTATCCATTGTAAGTAGAACGGTGACGAAGCAAACGGGAATTGTTGACTGAGGCTTAAATCACCTTTATTGGCTGGGTTTTCAAGGGGTATTTCTGATGCTTCGTATCCAATATGCTTTTTCAGTCGAAAACTATTTTCTGTGAAACATGAATGACAGTAAATGGACAAGGCTTTATTCTGGGGGAACGCACCATCCCTCTGAAGTCTGATGGTGTTTCCATGGGAAATTTTAAATTCCAAAGTCTTACATTTTTGTTGCACTCCATATAGAAATGCCCACGAACAGGAAATGTCATTTTGACCTTTTTTATTCCATGAATTTTGTGAGCAGTTAAGTAATGGATGAAGCAGAAAATAGTAAAGTTTTTGTTTTGGCCACCGGCAGAGTCACAGAAGATTTCAAGCTCCTCAACGTCTTCCCCCGAGAAATTCCTTATAAAATGAAACAGAAACGATACCACCTCATTTGCTCCTTTCTTTGCAATACCTTCTCGATAAACATAAAATACTGACATGCCAGGTGACAACACGTGAATGTTGAAGGAATACATCGACAACTGGCGTTTATAATAAACGTCATTTGTTACTATACTGGGAAGCGAAACGTTTTTCGAAAAGTCCATGCATATTGCTTCAACCTTCTTATTTTTTTGGAGACTTCCTTAGCAGCTTTTTTACGGGGGTGAAATAATTCGTCTTTTCTTTTATGGACTTCATTCAATGACATCAGTTTTTTTTATCTCCAGTGCTTCATCTTCAGGGACAAAGCTTTCAATTGGGCTAAATACTCATTAACAACGAGCAACAGAGCTATCTGTTGAGAATTTGACTGACCTTCTTCTTTCCCAAAACCGCTTGACTTACCTTGTTCTTTCCCTGCATGGCAAAAGTTTAAGCGCATGTAGATCCTGACTGGTCCCCGTTTTGTCACTTCTTGCTTCACTACAACGTTCTACTAGTCATTCTGAATCAAATGAATACCTGTGCGCCATTTTTCAAAAAAATTAACTTACCCCCTTTTTCCTTTGTACCATTCTGACCGTACACGAGTCAGAGATCACGGTTGAAATCATGCCGGTGTCGGTATTTTGTTTATTTAGTGCGGGATTTAAGTTATTGTCTCTAACATAGGGGTTGACGAAAACATCTGTCAAAATTCGCAGTCATGCTAAGAAACGTTCGTCTGAACTTGGCAATTCACTCTCTTAGCTGTTTGCATCTCACTGTGTATCTGCGCAAATTACAGAATCACTCCTTACTTATCAGTTAAACACCCCTATCTGTTTTGCTCGCCAAAGATCGCCAATTGAAATGTAAAGTGTTTTTTAAACAAATAAAGAATAAAAGAAAAAGGAAAGAAAAAAAACGAAGCAATAAATATTTTATTTTCTGTTTCAGAGTGATTTAGAACGAGCTGATACAACCAATTCTATTACTTATTTTTTACCTCAACCCTAAAGAATTTATTTACGTCGCAGTAGTACCATTTCTATAGTATATGTATGCACGAATAAATTGTACGACTTAGTTATGAAAAACGAGTATTTGTTTGTCAATATAGTGTGTACATATGCTCTAACTGTAACGTGTAGATTTTTTTATCAATTGTAGACAGTATGACTCCAGATGGAGCAGCGTAGCAGAATTAAAACCATGAACTTTGAATGCGCATTGTAAAACGTTACAGCTGCTTTGAATTAAAAGACCAGACTCCATCATTCATAATGCAACTTTATTTCTTAGCATGTTTTTTGATAGAATACACAATAGCTAGAGAAGAAGTTTCTGATCTATCGTGGTAAGTGATGTTGCTGAATTGCTAACAATTCAACAAAACCTTTAGGGAAAATGAACGCTTTAGAGGTTTCCTTCCTCAGGACGTCTTAACGTATAGAATATAGGGTGATAATTACAAAAAAGTGATTTCGAATGCATATTTAAAGAAAGAATGTCTGGAGCTATTCAGAAAATTAACAGTTATTTTGTATAAAATAACTAATTTAGAATGCACTGAAAAGTTTGGACATGGGAAGTTGTTCACTGCTTCGCACAGAGAATCATATAATCGCCGAATAGAAAAACGCCATTTTTTTTAACCGCTGAAACAACTACAGTAGGAAAGTCTAAGACTTATTTTACCCACGACATTACAGAAATAATTTAAGTATCAAAGGATAGATGATGTTTACAATTCTTGCCATAATATGGGCATACTCAGTAAAACGAACTCGTGAGGGTCATTTATAGCCAAAAAGGAAAGAGATTGTTAACATGATGTTACGGCTTAAATTGAAATTTTATATCTGTTTAATGAAGCTTTTTTTTTCTTTCTTTCTTTTTTAAAAATCTTCATGCAAAAAAAGTTTCTAATGGATTTTTATTGAATTGTTATATGTGTGTTCTTTGATGAAATAATGTAAAGAACTTAAGAAACAAATAAAATTTTGTATGATTTTTAATAAAATTTTTACTGATTTTTCTATAGATAATGCCTTTTTATTTCTATCTATCTAATGTCCTTTTTTACACAGTGTTTCAAAATTCTCAAACCAGAACACATATTTGGATATACCGAGGAGAGTTGGTCAGAGGAGTGCGTTGGTCCAGACGGCAATATTTTAGGAAATTGAAGCACATGGTTGCAAACGAATCTCCCGCAATAAAAGATGGAATGCGCTAAGCAGAATTATGAACTTTTATCAATATGTTTTTACCTTATTTTCAGTGGCTGTCTAAGAAGTGGAATATTTAAGTTATGTACAGAAATAATAACACAATTTTAAACTTAACTTCCCAAATTTAATTTTTAAAGTTTTGCTAAAAACCCTTACAAATCTATCCCCAACAAATGCCATTTCCCAATAGGTTTCCCTAGCCCATAAATAAGGAAATCGCAAGCTTATTCCTAACATTCTAAGAGCATTCTTTCCAACTTTAAACAATAAGAGAAGTTGATCCATAATTAGCGACTTTACAGGGCAAAAATAGGTCCAAAGAGACACCAAAGGTAAATTTTAGGCTATAAACTAGTTACATTTATCTACCTCAAAATTAACACTTTAAAATAAAGTTGCTAAAGAAGAACGTACATTATAACAATCATTTTTTTTTGTTTTCGGAGTATGACAACTAAAATAAATTAGTCGAATATTTTTGCTCGTACACTAATTTCATCTTCAAATTTGATCAGCGTTGAGATTACGAAAACCAAATTTGCCGAGTCAGGTAGACACTCAAATTAGTTCTTTCTCGCCTCTGGTTTTCTCTTTAATGTGATTAACGGGAAGATGATTTTACCTCAGCTCGGGTGAATTAATGCCTTTATTAGACAGATAATTGTCTCGCTACCTTTAATGGTTTGTGAAACTTTTATATTAAATTGTCTGAAACACATCATGAGAGACACTATAAAAAATTCTCAAAAACAGAGACGGTGAACCTCAGGCACGTGGGCTAGTAGGTGGCACGCAACAGGCCCTTTAGTGGTACGCCCACAGATTCATATCAAATTAATTTTATTCACTTACATTCTCTAAAAACCAGATTTAAAAAAGAACGGAAAAGAAAAATAAAACTTACAAGATTGGTTGCCATTTAGCGTAAATCGAATGATATTTATAGGTGATTGTTAAAAAAGAAAAATAAGAAGTGGCACACTGGACACTTGAAAATAATGAACAGTAATTTAATTGGCACACTAATCGAAAAACGTTTGCCACCCCTGCTCTAAAACAATCGTTATTATTATTTGCTTACTTGATTTAATATAAAAAAGAGAGAAAGTTACTAGTTCTGGAAAATATTTTTAGCAATTAAAATTTTTATTCCTTTGTATTTGAAAGAACGAAAAAATTTTATTCAACAAACCAAACTGATGTAATTCAAATCTGTGAGGTTTCGTAATTTCTAAAAGGCGGTTAGAGCATAAGGTTGTAAGTTAATTTTCAACCGAGTTCCCGAAGGAGGAGGTTATCAATTCATACCTAATCTATGTTTTTCTTCTTATTCTGTTTGTGTGTTTGTTTGTTCATCGATAACGTCTCACTGGATGAATCGATTTTGATGATTCTTTTTTTTTTAATAGATACAGGATGGTCCCCCATAGGTCTGGTACTTTGGTTTAACCATATTCGATTATTAGAAAAACAGTTATAGGCGGAAATGGTCATTTTTGTTTTTGTTCTTTCTGCAATAACTTTTGAGTACATGAACCGATTTTAATGCGTGTTTTAAGAGTCGTGTAACTTAAATATCGTACATTGGTTTGACTACAATTGTTCTTTTGAAAGAACGTTATGGGTAAAAATTAGGCATTTTTTCTTTTGATTGGAAGGGCTTGACTTTTTTTCTTTGTTGAGTAAATTATTAATAAATATAAAACTCATTGTTGTTACCGTTGAGCAGTAATATTAACCCTACACTGCTCAATGTTGTTTCTAAACAACACCCCTATTTTTCGCTCACTACGCTTTTGTTTTGTATTATTTTTATTCTTTCGTTTTATTTTGTACGTAAGATCATATTAGTTAATATAGTATCCCCTAGATCTTGTAAACTGGGCTCAAGGTTCATCTTTTTTCACAAAATCGTAAGACATGTTAATTTTGTAAAAAAGCAATAAATTCTTAATTTCTTTTTACAAATTTTAAGCAACAATTTTATTTAAAAAAAATAGTTTTTATATTCTTACATAGTTTTATAATAAAATAAATATAAGTTGTCCGAAAAATTTCGTGAAAAATATATACTAGGGCGCCTCTTTTTATTTTAAAACAATACCCGCAAAAAAAAAAAAAAAAAGCGCAGTGTTGGGTTAAAAGCGTTTGAATGAGTAAAAAATAAATTCTTTCAGTTAATAAGATAGACCTTTTAAAATCAACTTCAAAACGGAATTTACCATAGAAATGATTAATTTTTAGTGCCAGTCACTCAAAGTAGATGGTACTTTCATATGTTTTTTTTTTTTTGCTATTTTTTAAAAAAAAATATTTATATTCTTAAGTATCTACATGAGAAATTTATATGATAAGTATTTATATGAAAAATGTATTTGCACTAAAAAGAGTAAAATAAAATAATTTTTAAGGAAAAAAAATAGAATCGACTTCAAATTAAAAATTGCTGTTAAAAAGTAAAAAAATAAATTATTTCTTTAAACAACATCGTTAAGACTTTTAAACATAGTTCCAGAAGTCGGTGATAATTATAATAGGTTTGTAATCATGAATAAATTACATATACAAATGAACCAGAGTTTGCTGCAGTTCCAATATGAAATAACGCGTGATGTAATGGTAACACTGGTCTACAAAAAAGAACTTTTTTTCTGCCCCAAAGACTTTGTTAACTGATCTTAGAAGTATTTTTCACGCTGAACTCGAAAATGAAAACCATTTTTCTCTATCACGTAAGGATTTTCCGTGCAAGGTGCTGTAATAGTTGACATTAATACCATTTACCCTAAATTATTGCAGTACCTTACAAGCAAAATCCTTCAGGGATAAGGAAAATGGTTTTCATTTTCGAATTCAGCTTGGAAAATACTTCTAAGATCAGTCAATAAAGTCCTTAGAATCCCCCCCCCCCTTTTTTCAATGGCATTGTAATTTCTACATTAGAAGCATTTCCACCAAAAAACCAAATAATTTTCTATTTACCTTAACAGGGGTGATTTTGACATGTTCTGGCATACTTTGCCTCAGTAATGTCCCTTTTTAATGCCCAGCAGTAATCTGCTAACATAGTTGTACTCCACTTCCCTTGATATCTCTTTTCGATAACTAAAATGTCCTGATGGAACCGCTCTCCAAGTTCATTGGTTATACAGCTCCCATGTTTTCATGAGGTATTTTTACACGCAACAAGAGACTTCTATGATAAAAAATAGTAGCTCATGCTCATTAAACGTGTCGTACAGTATCAATCTTTTGCCTATTTGCCTTTGTATCCTAATTCTCGCGAAATTCCTACCGAAACCCGCACCCAGTGCAGTAATGTGATACGCACTTCCGTTCGGGGGTGTGCGGGGGCTGTTTGCGACACTCCACTATTTTTTTTCCAGTAAAATAAAGTGACCAGTGATATAACGGTTGACATTCAAGCCCTTTTGTGTACTTTATCTCAATAAAAACGATGCTGCATGATCGGGAAAACACTGAAAAAAACGTAAAAATCGAACATTTCCTTCCTCATAACTAAAAAACCATACATGATGGAAAAATTTTGATGCCAGATATGGATTCCTCGTGCAAAACTACTTCAGAAAAAGTGAAATTCAATCTTTTGGCAAAACACTTCTTAACCAGTGTAATTAGACTCATAATTTTATGCCGAATTCTAAACTTATGTTTAAAAGTCGTATCGATGTTGTTTAAAGGACGATTCTTTTTTACTTTTTAGCTCAATTTTTAATATGAAGTCGGATCGATTTTTTTCTTAAAAAATATTTTATTTATCTTTTTAACCGACGTAAGGAGTGTCAAGGCCTATTAAATCAATAGCTAAGCTAAAAAGCATTTTAGGTTTCAGTCAAAGTTCGTTAAGAGCATTGTAAAAAACAGCAAAGTTATGGATTCAGATTTTAGCTTTAAATATTTGTTTAAATAAAAGTATTACATTTCTCGGATTAAATCAGGGGGATTCTGATCCGAAATTTCAGAAAAATTTTGATAACTTGATCCTAAAATTGAAAATTAAATCGGTTTTCCGGATTAATTTTTCAATTAATTGACTACAGATTTGTCTGACGTTAGAATTGTCAATTCTCCCAATTATTAAAGTAGTCTACCGTATTTCAGCCGATCCCCCGATCTTCCGTTTTTTAGATTCTTTCTCCCGATTTTAAAAATGGTTCTTTATACTTTCTCAATGTTTTAAAATTTAGATTAACGTTTTGATTTCAAAAATTCTTGGCAACCAATATTATCGCTTCAACCGTTCATTGCATATTTTACTGCGTGAGAAAATGAGATTTTTAGCTGCCCCCTTCGCTACTTCACTTTCAAACACGTTAATTCGTTATTGCGAGAATTTCTTTCAATTGCACCGTCAAATCGGCGACACATTTGCATGAACTTTTCTTCTTATTTTTTAAATGAAGTTTCATCATTGATTGGAATTGAGAGGCTTTTTCTTATTATTTAAACAAATAAAGTAACTCCCTATGCACCACATAGGGCCCGGAAGGTAAGTAACACAATAGTACAAAACCAAAACACACACAAAAGAAAAGTAACATCATAAACAACAAACAATTAAAATCATACAAACGAATGAATAAAACGCTTAAAAGTTTATAAGTCTCTGAACAAGAGCAGACGGAATAGGAGGCCAGGAAAAGGACAGCTTCCTCAGCTCCCTCACAAGAATTTCCCTCTAAGATTTCAAACGGCTACAATGGAATAACAGATGTTCCGGAGTCTCCCTATCTTGTCCACAATCGCACAGACTAGTTGCATGAAGATTGAATCGATGCAAATAATCTTTATAATTACCATTACCAGTAAGGAATTGAGTAACAGCATAGTCAGTTATAAAATTTTTCATCTTCAATATAAAAAAGATAGTAGGCAAGAAGCGTTTGGTCCAGTTTCCATTCGTCGAAGAAAGATACTGTGAATTCCAAACCTTAATAGCTTCATTGACTTAGAAAAACTTCCAGAAGGAAAGAGGCTTAGCTACACAGAAGGAAAAAGGTAAACCAGTAGCTTCTTTGGCCAAAGTTGAATTGAGAGGCTTGAAACCCATGTGTTTTAATTTATCATCTAATTTTATGTATTGTTTAGGGATTGAACATTTTAATAAACATACTTTATCGACACTAAGATTGGCTTTAAAACCTCCTGGTATTTCGAGGTATATTTTTTCATGTAAATCTCCATTTACATAAGCCATGGTAAAATCTAGCTGGTATGCTGTAAAGCAGTTTTGAAAAGTATACGCGAGTACAATTGTATAAGGAAGATAGTAGCACAAAAGCACAAGCGCCGATAAATATAACTATTCGTTATTTAAATTAAGAAAGAATATCTAAATCGATATTCTTCATTTTTAAATTGCTTAGTTTTATCCAAACCCGCTTTGTATGATGTAAATTCTTAAAGGGCTGCTTAAAGATAACAAATTTAATTGAAGCTCTGCATTATGACACTTTGAATTTTCACGAATTCGAAGATCAAAGGAAATATTTTTTTTAAAATGAGTATGCGAAATTGGAGGAAAGATCTCAGTTTAAAATTCAGGATCAAAGGAATAACCTTGGTGTCAAGTAAAATTTCTATTCAGCGTTTAAATTGTGCCTTGTTTTTGACATTTATTGACATTTCTAATACGATGGTAATTCCAGTTGGTAGGTTGTAATGGAAATATTTTCTTTTCAGTTTTTAGCCTACTTTCCCGTAAAAGTAAATAATAATAATAATAAAGCATGAAAGTAGGCTTAATGTATTTTTAAAATATCGTTAAAAATAAAGAAAAGTAAAAAAAAGTGAAGTAATTAAATAAAGATTGAAATATAAAGAATTTGAAAGTAGGGTTCTGAGTTGGGGGAAAATGCGTGTTTGTCGGTCTGTCCACCCCAAATAACTTTTGAACGAATAGTCCGATTCGAAAAATTCTTTTTGCATTCGAAAGATCTCGGCGAGGACATCTCATTTTCATATTTTACTTCTTGAGTTGAACAATTTTTCGTTCAATTTTGAACAGTTCAAAAAAATTTAACATTAGCACCTATGGGCGAAAATGAAGCAAATGATGGCAAATAAACTCTGGGTGCAAGATCCACGTGCCAATGAACAAGCTTACTGAAGGAAGCTCTTGGCGTGAAGTATTAATTTGAACAGTTCAAAAATGAACATAGCGCTTACGGGGGAATTTCAATCCTATACAAATCCTGATCTAAAAGACCGATTTGCTTGGAACAAACTTTATCAAAAAGCACTTATGGAACATGTACAAATAAAAAGTTCATCTAGAACTAACGAGCCTATTTTCCTATGAAATTTTTCATCGGGATTTTTAAGGATATTTCTCAATGAATAAAGGAATGAGTGAAAGAATGAATGAATGAACAAATGAAAGAGTGAAAGAATGAATCAATGAATGAGGAAAAAAATGAATGAATGAATAAATGAAAAAATAAATGAATGAGTGAAAGAAAGAATCAATGAATAAATGAATGAGGAAAAGAATAAATGAATGAATAAATGAGTGAATAAATACACGAATGAGTAAATGAATGAATAAGCACATGAATGAGTAAACGAAAGAATGAATAAATGAATGGCTGAATAAATGAAAGAATGAATGAGTGAATGAATATGCATTATCCGTTGAAAAAGGTATATTTGAAAATATTAAGAGCTAAACCTAAAGGAGAAAGAGAGAGAAAGAGATAGCTAGATTATAAATTTGAATTTGGTGTATACGGGAAAATAGGCTCGTATAGTTCTAGACGGAACTTCTTGTTAGATATGATATTTGGTTTTTCCTGTTATAGTACATATACTATTTAAATGACAAAGAATAAATTAGCTTTCATGATGTATGATAAATTTAATGTTTTACACCAAAACAGGATATACACAATTTATTTAGCAATTGATTAACTGCTCTAAACGGCAATGACACATTTCGAAACAAAATGAAAACTTTTGTGCTACAAAGTAAAAATAAAAATGAACGTAAAATTAAGAAAAAAATTGAGACATGTGTTTTGAGGTTAAAAGGAGCAATTTGCCTTTTTTAATGGAAAATAGTGAGTTTCTAAGATGAAAAACAGCAAACGGAATCTGAATTCAGTTGGACATCATTTTTTCCCTTTTTCGCTAAATTTTGATGTCAAAGGGGCGCGGTTAAATATTGAGATAACTTAATCAAACTTTTTGTGTGTTCTAACTGAGCCATTATGTAGCGTGCTCGTTGTATGTCAGAAAACAATTTAGAATTTATTTCAAAGTAATTTTTTTCCAACAGAAAAAAACAAAACGAATATTTCTCCACCCCCCCCCCCCCGACTTTTAGTGTCAAAGGGTCGCGGCTAAATATTAAGCAGAATTCGAGATAATGTTTGTGTGTTTCAATTACACCATTACACAACTTTTGCATGCTATGCCAGCATCGATTTTCGAAAAAAGTAAAAAGTATTTTTGGCCTACCCTACTGCGTAATGTCCTTATGTAACTAAGTTTTAAATTCGATTAATATGAAGATAAGTTACATCGGTAATTAATATATTAAAGATAATTTAATGACTCAATTTATTCCAATAACCACTTTTTTTAGGCATTTGTATTGGAAATAAAAAGTATATTTTACTTTAATTATAACGTTTTTTACTATCTGAATGTCAGTGGAAAATGTTTTAAGAATATATTTGGCAAAAATAACGAAAAGGTAATATTTCTCTGTTTCATATCCCAATCGAATTAATTTTGTTTTTGTGTTGAATCGATACGACCTAATTTTCTTTGTCATGAATAGAATCAAACCAAATGGAAAAAAAGTAACCCAATACGGTGCAATTACGAGAAAAAGGATAAATTATTGGAAATCTTCGAAAGAAAAGAGTCAGTTCAACAAAAGTAGGTTTTAAAACTTTCATATTCTGTTTTTGATAAGAAAAAAAAAATGTAAAGGAAACGAAGCGTCTGCATCAATACCAATCTTATGCATGTTCATGCTCAGTTAGGAAATTCATTTTTTAAGTTAGCTCAAACGTATTATTCCATTTGTTTGATTAACTCACTGATTTGACAAAAAAATGTGAATTTAATTAATATTATTGTTTTGGTTACATAAAAAACATGTTGTCTCAAATTTTCTCACGTTACTAAAATGTAATCTTAGTGAAGTACTAAACTTAACCTTCATTTTTACAATCAATTGCTAAATGTTAAAGAAAAAAAATCTACGAAATTTATAGGTTATTTTCCTTCTTCTTACTTGATTTAAGCAGTTAATTATAATAATAATTGGAAAAAAGAGAGAAACATTTTTCAGGGAGCATATTTAATAAGTCAGAAGAGTGATGAAAGAGTATAATTTAATTCTCTTAAAATTTCAATTAAATATTTTTTTAAATACAGAACACTACTGCATTCACTTAGTGAAAAGGTGGATAAACTGCATTAAAATATCTAGGTATAACAATTTGATAACTGAACAGATAGAAAAAAGACGGTTTTGACATGAACTAAAAGGTAAAAAATAATTTTTGAATATCAAGATTACATTCAACAGCCATAGTAGCTCCCACAACTAAGTAAAACAATAGAAGATTGTTCAAAAAGTTAACATTACCTTAGTTGTGAGACATCCTGTCACTGTTGAACATAATATTTATATTCAAAAGCGTGTTCTTCTAGGTATTTTAAGTATAATTTCCTTTTTCTTTTTTTGTCTTATAACAAGATTTGAGTTATAAGTAATAAGAGTGCTCGAGTCTTGTTAAGTGAGGAAAAAATGTTCATTCCTGCTCGCTCAACTTAGTTAATTCAGCTAAGGCTTCAACATTAAATGTCCCTGTTCACTTGAACCATTTTTTTCCTATGAAAAATATCAAAAGAATATTTCCGTTGCTGCTGCATTAGTTTACGTTTATTTTTAATAATCTTTTTGATAACTAATAAACGTAAGAATATGTTTGAACATGTGTCTAAAATGCCTTCGATTTAAACTTTTGAAATTGCTCAAGAAAATACTTTTTTATTTTATTTTTTTAGTTAAAAAAGTCACTACTGTTCTTAAAAACATTTGTTTTTTCCAGTGTGGTATATTATAATATTCTCTGCAATCATTATAAGCTTTTTTTTTTACGGAGAAATATAATTTTAAAAAATGACAAAAGTATAAAAAAAAGAGTTCTCTAATTATTAATTTCAGCTCTCGAAATTTCAACTTTTGGTGTGCAAAAAATAAGGTGTGGGTGTAGGCTTTGAAGCATAACTACGTTTTCGAAATAGTTTATAAAATTAATTATAGCATCAATTATATCCTTAAAAATATTTCTTATGTAGTGCTTTTTTAAAGTTGAGCTTTTCAAACGTAAGGTTCTTTTTTCCTTTCTTTTCTTTTTTTTTTTCATGTCGTTGAACAAAATATGTAGATTGAACATCAAAGGACCATTCCATTAAAATGAGCCATGCATATTCTACTCGGCGCAGCTACATTTAAATTTAAAAATAGTAATTTAAAAAAATTAACACAGTAATATTAAAACATAAAAAGTTTTTAATTATAATTATGATTTCTTTGCAAATTTCTTACGTGTGAAAGCCTTTCAGGAAATAGCCGCAAATGATTTTCGGTAGTAAATTTTGTCTACTTTAAGATAGATAGACTAATTTGATGATAATTAAAAATATATATTAAATAACTCTTCAAGATCACGTAAACACTATTCTCGCCTTCATTTATTCTCAACATGTAATTAACATAACTTGTTCAAACAGATCCAACATTACGCGGATTCTGATGTCTGTCTTTTTATAATGCAATATAATTTGCTCCATCAGAAACCTATTTCTTTCCATTAATAGTAGTCACTGGCTCATTAATCTTTAATGTTAAGTACGATGTAGTCCACGCTTTGGCAAACAATTGGCGAAGTCACTTTTGGAAGCAGGGGCTGATCGAGAACTGACTCTGTCTTTAACCGGCGGCAAGACAAATGATGCCATACAACCATTTTCTCCTTCTAACACACTTGCTCAAACAAAAGAGCTATTGACATTCCAGTCTTATTTGTGTCTTCGCCCTTTAGAAGTGTCCTGTAACTGATAGTTCCTGAGCTATGAAACGTAGGGTTGTTCTCTTAAAAGCGAATGTTCTAAGGAGAAATGTTGTGTTTCAATCCAGTTTGTATCAGATAAAAGTGGTTTGCTTTATCATATGTTTATTTAATTCTTTAGCATTATGGAAAGATATTCTTGCAATAATATTCATGGAAACTTGGAATGCATTTGTTATATTAGTTATTAAACATTTGCTTTGATTTCGATTTACAAAAGCAATTTTCAAGCATGGTGAACGTAATTTACGAGTGTTTTCTTGCGGAAAGTAACAATCAATTTCTTCTTTTTTTTTAATCTGTAAAATTAACTGTACATATTTTTAATCTATTAATTTGTAGTCAGATGACAAACTGTGATATCTCACTTTTGTAGCGAAAATAAGATAATAACATAGTTGGAGACCTTTTGCTGAAACCTATAAGGTGGCAAAGTACGATCTCTGTTTCTTTACTGTAGGACAAGAAATAAGTAGTGCTCATCTCCAGTTTTACATTGTTCAGAGAGCTTTAAAACTGTTTCCCTGTAAAATTAGCAACAAATGAGATATTTCACTTTGTCATCTGACTAAAGAAATATAACATTCAATTTTAAATGACAATATACTTGAGCCACGTACAATATTATATCGGCAATTACAGGGACAACATTGAAAATTTGGGGATAACTAGTGCAAATCGTATGACAGAAAATGCAATTTGCCCTTCTTATCTCCGAATCGAAATTCCTAGTTTGAAAATAGATTTATGAATAATAATCAAACATGGTGAATAGGAAACTCTTCATAAAATCAAATTGTTTTTTATACGAATGATTGAGAAACAGTAACAAATAGCTTTATGGTGTTATTCTGATATAGTATTTACATTTTAAATAACAATATAGTTGAGAAAATTAAGATATATATTCTAAGCATAATATTTCAATTTTAAATAACAATATAATTGATTCACTTAAAATATCATATTAATAATTATTGTGACACGACGTTGAAAATTTGGAGATAAAGTTCAAATTGGCATAAGCAACATTCATCTGTTTTGAAACAAGATATTTTAGTACGAACTCTAACAAGTGCTGCTACCAGCTTTCTTTAGAAATAATATTTGCATTCAGACTCTCATATGATTGGCACATTTCACGAGTTTTCCTCAAGATATTTCCTTTCTCAATTACATTCCTTTACATATCATTGCATCAGTTCCAAAATTAGAATATTTCAGTTCAAGATGCTTTTCAAAACTTCCGATGAGAAAAAACACTTTTGAAAGTTAGTAAAATAGTGTCGTATTCGCCACTTGGAATTTTATTTTTACCATAAACTTTGCGAAGAGTTTCAGTTGCCTTATTTTTTCTTTTCTTCAGCGGCTTTAATTATGGTTCAATCAGTAACCTTTGAACTCACTTTCTTATAGATAGCAGATATTTGTGGTTACAATATCAATTGACAACGGTTGTAACAAAAGTAGTAAAATTGACCAAGGATCACAATGTTTTTTCCTAAAGGTTTCACGAAACTTTTCTCACATTCTCTCAGTCAAATATGAAATGCCATTGCACTAAAGTACATCACATCAGCAGCTTTATAGCTATTAGGATCACACAGCATGAATTTTCTTTAACTTATTTTCTTAATTGTTTTATTTAGCGTCATTCCCATTCTCATATTTGTAAACGTTCTACTTCAACCCAAATGTTGCATATATTTATCAATGTACGGAAAGCATATGACCTTAACATGCATCTAAACTGTATGCGTTTCGTGTTATATTAATCAGTGATGAATTCAATTTTCATATTTGGATGTATTTATTTAGTAATTTCTTTAAATTTTGATGGTTGTATGACGGGAGGACAATTTTTAATGAATTGACGAAAACAAGCATCAATTATTTAGGAAAAAAATCGCAAAAACCGGTGTGAAACATATTGGTGTAGTTAAAATTTGTTTTGAAAATGTAGTTAATTCAATTTTCCATAATATGGGATATCATTTACTTATATTCACTATAAACTAAAGGTTGCTTCAAAAATTTTTCAACAGATGGCACCAATTTTTCATAAAAACCGTAATGCAAAATATTGTTTTTCTCAAAATATTAATTGACTTACTTGACTTACACTAGTACGTTGTTCACCACACCAATTGGCAAATTAAAAGCAAGAAGCAACTCGATTCAAACAGAATACTTATTTAAAATTCGTTGCTTCAACTATATAAAAAAAGTTAAAGGTATATCAGTTGTTAAGAACCGTTTTTTTTAACTTTTATGCATTCATAAATAATTTTACTTTAAATTTTAGTTTTATATGTTCTGAATAGATAAAGCATATAAAGAATATTACGTTCCAATATAATGTAACAATTTTAAATTAAGAAATTTTAAAGAAATTACAAGTGGGCGTAATAAAAGAAGCCAACAGTGAACTGGAGCGGTTTTTTTTTTTTTTCAGTTTATCTGCTTTATTTTCTACGTTTGCTCCACCTCTGTATTGTGCTCCGAAATGTATTATTTCTTTATTTTATTTTATTATTTTATTTATGTTTGTCTTTTTTTATTAAGTAGTAAAAATCGCATAAAATGATTTCTTTTAACATAAACGTCCAAAATTGACCCTAATTTAAATATAAGATTTGATTTAATTAGTTTCGTAATACATTGTCTTTTATCTGAGTGGCAACCCTTTTTAGCCTACTTTCCCGTAAAAGTAAAAAGAATACTAATAAAGCATGAAAGAAGGCTTAATGTATCGTGAAAATATCGTTAAAAATCAAGAAAAGTCAAAAATAAGTTAAGTAATTAAATAAAGATTGAAAAATAAAAATTTTGAAAGTAGGGTTTTGAGATGGGGAAAAAGTGGGTCTGTCAGTCTGCCTGTCGGTCTGTCCCCCCCCCCTAATAACTTTTTGTCCGATTCGAAAAATTCTTTTTGCATTCGAAAGATATCGGCGAGGACATCTCATTTCCATATTAGATACCTTTTGATTTGAACAATTTTTTGTTCAACTTTGAACAGTTCAAAAAATTTTACCATTATCGCCTATGGGTGAAAATAAAGCAAATTATGTAAACTTTGGGTACAAGACCCAAGTTCAGATGAACAAGCTAACTGGAAGAAGTTCTTGGCGTGAAACATTGATTTGAATAATTTTTGTTCATTTTTGAACAGTTCAAAAAAATTAACATACCGCCTACGGTTAAATTTCAATCCTATATAATTCCTGATCTAACGGACCGATTTGCTTGGAACAAACTTTATCGGAAAGCTCTTATGACGTAGAACATGTACAAATAGAAAGTACATCCAGAACTAAGGAGCCTATTTTCCTATGAAATGTTTTGATCGGGATTTTCAGGAACATTTTTGAATCAATGAATGATTAAATGAATAAGCAAAAGAATGAATGAATAAATGACTAAATAAATGAATGACTTAATAAATGAATGAATGAATATCTATTAACCGTTAAAAAAGGTATATTTGAAGGAATTAAGAACTAAAACTAAACGAGAAAGACCGAGAGAGATAGCTAGATTATAAATTTGAATTCGGTGTATACGGGAAAGTAGGCTCGTATAGTTCTAGACGGAACTTCTTGTTCATTTTAATTTTCTGTTTAAATTAATTTTGTAGTTAAATTTTGTTTAATAAAAATTTTACAAAAACTGTTACAAAAAAAAAATGTTACAAAAACATTTAAATAATGTTTTTGTAGTTGTCTCGAGTGGCATTTTTATTCTGAAGATTCCCATACGAGATTTTTGGCAACTTTATATTGTCGCCGAATTTTTCACATAGAATATTCGAAAAGTTGGAAGATTTCGTAGCGTTAAGCCTTAATTTCTTTGACTTCCAATTTAAACAATGCAAAAAGTGCTATAGTAATTGTTCCTGAATGATATGCCCTTTCCCATAAATGTGCCGCCCCATCCACGGTGCATCCGATTATATTTAGGTCATATCTTGGCATAAAAGGATTAAATAGTACTTTTTTTTTGTTGAAGAAATTGACTTTTGATGCGGGTGGTACCCCATTTAGCAAATGTTCAGGGTGGTTGATAAATGGAAGATTTTTACTGCCACTTTGAGGTCCCCTTCAAAAAATGATTTAATGCAATAGAAGTGTTTGCGTATTCTTCCCCAAAATGCAAATGTTTTATTACATTGTATTTATGTACTAATCTTACAATAAGATTTTTTTTTAAGTCATATTTTTTAGAGATGAGCTATAAAAAAGATGCAGTGTGTTTTGATTAATATAAATAATATATTAATATATATTTTTTTAATTTTCCCGTTAAACTTTGAGTTTTCATTGGTTGTATACGTAAATGGACACCAATGCTAACCATATCCTCATATGAGCATATTATTATGAGAAAGCCGGCTGTACTACGAAAAAGTAATATGTGGTGGGCGAGCGCAACGAATTTGGATCGTTAATGAAACTGTCTGTAGTTTCAGGGCTTGGCGAGCAACTGCGAGCAGGTAGCGGGCCGCCTAGTTTTTTATAATTATTGATCTATTATTCTTTTTAATATAATTAAATATGAAAAATTATCTTTTATTCTTTGTCGTTGTTCACTCAAAACTGATTTCAAGGGAGAAAACGTCATTTCACAAATTTGCATGAAAATACTTAAAAGCAGTGGAGCCTAACAAATTTCCGTTCTTGCTCCAAGGCTCCGCTCCAACTCCAAGTAAAAGCCCGTTGCTCCACTGCCTCTTTTCCAAGCTCCGCTCCAGATATATAGAAGCCAATAAATGTGTATTTTTGTAAAACCGAGAACAAATCATTAAATGTAATTTTTCAATTTTTAAAGTAAATATTGTTGTGATATGCGGTAGTAACGGTTAATAAAAATACAAATAATTAAAGTATATATTCCACTAAATGTTGAATAAAGTATATTTTTAGTAGTTTTTAGTAATATAGATTTGGTAGTAGTAAATTTTTGTACTTTGTAAGTGACGAAACAATCCGATATTATTCAGATACCAGGTGCATTTCATTTACATTTTTCATTTTCAAATGCGTACAAATACAAAAAATAATACGGGAAAGCATATATCTTGTCTCACGATAAAAAGTATTTTCCTATACAAATTTCTCACAATCTGCATTTCAAAGAATGATACTGAGGAACTTATTCATGCTATATTTCTCACTCCAAGAGACACCGTTGATCCGTCAGACGAAAGAAGCGTTTTCTTCCGTATAACCCCTGGTAGACTGAACGCCGATACTTTTGAAGCTTTGTAATACTCAAGAGATATGTTCTAGTATTTTGAGTATCTTGAGATGTTCGAAGATTTTTCTAGTCAAATATTTTAAATGGATAAACATACCGGTTTTCCGAAGGTAAACATCATTTCTTAGATACACTGTTTGTTAAATTGAGTTCCGCGGAACCTTGGGGCTTTTAACCACTCAAGGGATATAGATGACTCAAGGGTTCCATAAAACTTTCCTTTCCTAACATTGAAGAAGTTCATTGCAAATTTTTGTGCACTTTAAAGGTTTGAGAGCATGAACTCTTGAGTGAATATGAAAATAAATTGAGGGTTAAAAACATTTATTATCAATGTACGACTTTTGACTAGTACAACAAAAAATAACCTTTAGTAAAATTACACCTGATTCATCCTTGCTACAAAAGTTTTAATTAACACTTATAGTGCTGGACTTCTGGTGTAGTTCAAAAAATGAACATTTTTTCTCATCGTCATAAAACACCATGTTCGCACTTTTGGCCTTTCTTACAAGCTACATTAAATGCAAAATGGACATATCAGTTTGTGTGTTGGCGAAGAATAAACGCTGACAGATGCTCAACCTGTCATAAGTATTAAAAATTCATCCAAACAGCAATTAAGTACATCTGAAATAACAACAAGAATTTCCGTCTATAGCTACTTTCCCGTATACACCCAACTTCAAATTTATAATCTAGCTAACTCGCCCTATCTTTCTCATTTAGCTTTAGTTCTTAATTACTTCAAATATATCTTTTTCAACGATTTATATATATTCATTCACTCAATCATGTATTCATTAATTCAGTCATTCATTTATTCATTCATTCATTCATTCACTCATTCATGTGTTTATTCATTCATTTACTTATATTTTCATTCGTTCATTCATTAATTTTTTAAAATCACTTAATCACTCATTTGTTCATTCACTTATTCATTCAAAAATATTCTTAAAAATCTCATTAAAAAAATTTCATAGGAAAATAGGCTCGTTAGTTCTGGATGAACTTTCTATCTGTACATGTTCTACGTCATAAAAGCTTTCCGATAAAGCTTGTTCCAAGCAAGTAGGTCCGTTAGGTCAGGATTTATATAGGATTGAAATTTCCCCGTAGGCGCTATGTTAATGTTTTTGAACTGTTCAAAAATGAAGAGAAATTGTTCAAATCAAAAAATATTTCACGCCGAGAGCTTCTTCCAATAAACTTGTTCATAGGAACTTGGATCTTACTCCCAGAGTTTACCTAATTTGCCCACAGGCGGCAACGTTAAGATTTTTTGAAAAATACAAATGATTTGTATACAAATAATTTGAGAATAAGAAATACAAATTATTTGTTCTACTGCTCTACTTGGAATACGTTTTGGATATACTAGAAAGTGTACGTTGAATGTATGTTATTTACTTTTTAAACTGCTTAATCTTATTAACACCATTTTCTTGTCATCAAAATTTTATTATTACCATTTTATGATACTTAAATTATCAACGATATATTTCGATTAATATAACTACTTTCTGGGCATGCAGCTACCATGGCTTACAAATCTGGAAAGTATTTAATTCCGATGCCTACTGGTCTCAGTACTTACATTTCTATCTGATCTTTATCACACCATCATAAGAATGAGTATTCAAATATTTTAAAACAGACAATCTGATTAATTAGTTGCTACTTTCATCTTTTGCCGGCAGGGTGGTATAGTGGTAAGGCGCAGGTCTCGTACGCCCAAGATCGCAGGTTCAAACCTGGACCAAGACGGTGGATTTTCAAGATGCAGAAAATCGTAAGCGCTCATGTCGTATGATATGCGGCATGTAAAAGATTCCTTGAGTAGACGTTTGGCTTGGATGCTCTCGACTAAATTAAATTCCTATTGCAATATGCACCAATGAGAGCTCAGGTGCCGCCATCTAGGGGGAACTGAGCACCCAAATTCAGTAATAGTGGCACCCGCCGATAGTGGTACTGCGTGAATGGATGCCAACTTCCGGTGAATGCACTAGGTCTGCAAAGGTTAGTTACCATACGCAGCACCATTACAAAAAAAAAAACTTACATCTTTTAGTTTATACATTATTTTCACTGCATCCTTAAATAATTTTGCTGCCTTGTTGTATGCCAAAATATTTTAATTTCAATTTTTAATTTTAATTCTTTATTTATAATCAAAATTTCAAAACTCATGCACACCAAATAATATAACATATCTAGTTTCCACGGCAAATATAAAGAGAGAAAAAAGTCCCAATTTCTACAATTAATACTACAGTTTACAATAAAGTTTAATTTGTCATTTACAAATATTATAGTCCTGATCCTTAAAGGCATACAAATAAGCCTAACAAGTTCAAGACTCCTCACTTAAAAAGTAATGTGGCCAATCAAATTTAGAAAATTTAATACAGTTCATTTTTGTGCATAAATAACGTAAAAATTATCATTTTTAAAAATATGTATTTCAATCGTTATTTGTATTTAAAGTAAATGGGAAAAATAAGGCAATTAATTGGAGGAAGGGGGAGAAATATTAAACGGGAAAAAACGACAACGCAAATTACACAGAACCTATAATATTTACAGTAAATCATTAATTTACTTTTAAACTTTTGCTTTGTATTACAATACAGCCGTAGTTATCCGAGCGCCGACTAACCGAGTTCCTGGTTAACCGAGCTACTTTAGGGCTTGTAAAAAGCGCAAGCGCTTTTTTTTTCTCTTTTTGGCAGGGCCGATGGCGCTGTCACTGACTGATGTCAATTGCTTTTTCATTTTTCTAGTATTCGCTTCTGGTTTGTATATTTTCGTTTGTACTGTACTGAATTGGTTGGTGCTGAGTGCTAAACGCGTACAAACTGTTGTGTCGTTGGAGACTTAAATTACAAGCCATCAACAGACTCAATAAAGGAGAGACAATAAAAAAAGTGGCTTCAGATTTCGGTGTGTGAGTCATTATTTCACAAATAAATGCACAGTAAATGCCTTTTTCACATCTTTGACTACGTTTTCATTCATTTCACCCATTTTTCCCTCTCAATTTGGACAGTGTCCGTGCTATCCGAATTTTCGATTATCCGAGGTACTCGCGATCCACATTGCCTCGGATAATCGAGGCTCTACTGTACTTTGCTTTAAATGGTTAGCCAATGACAGACTGTTTGCTCAATGAGAAAGTAAAATATCCCTATATCATGTTTCATAGTTATGAGCGAGTAATCCTAATTTTACTTTTTCGATATATTTCTTATATTTAATTCTTTCAGACACCATTAAGCAAATTTTAAATTCGTTTTCTTTTTTTTTTTTTTTGGTCTGCAAGAATAACTTTAGCAATATTCTCCAACGGATTCGGAACTCGGCGCTGGATTGGCTGGAACGGATCGGTTTCGATCCGAATCGTCCAATCCTCGCGGCATGTTATCTGAGGGAGAGAGAGGAGGGGGTGTGTTGTCTTGCTAGGTGCACAGAGAAAGCCCCGGGATATCTATCTTTATTTCAAAATTAACAACATATTTTATTTTTTCTGCTGCTTACTTTATAAAAATATTTTTAAGGACTCACCCTAACATAAATGAAAGACTTTAGAATATGAGGAGAAACCATTAATGGAGGATTATGATCAAAATAATTTATTTCTAAGAAATTTGTTTAAAAAAGGAAAAAAAAAATGATATTCTCTTAAACACGTTCTAAGCAAACAACAATTCTTCAAATTGAAACTTAAATTGAATTAGAATAAATTCTGTCGAGTGCAGGAAACACTTTTCAATATTTTTACTAGAATACATGTCCATCCCTTTGTTTGAAGAAATTGTTATCGATGCAAGTATTAGGATTCACTAGACTAACACTTTTATTTATATTTCCGCCAAATTGAATGCCTCAAAGGCAATCAAATATATGATTTGAATGGAAAGAATAACCTCTAATGTGTTTATGTATGCTTACAAATTTTGAAATTTTTGCAGTGATGAAATTGAATATTTTTTAGTATTAAAAAACTATTTGACTTAGACAAAGACAGTATATAAGCAATTTTAATAATTTTTCTGTCTGAGCTTGGAATGAGAAGAATAATATGTTTTCCCTATTTCTTGCAGTAACAATGGCTCTTTGCGAAATTTTAGAAATGCACATTTTTGTTTAATAGTAATGATTATTATGTTTTTAAAAAATAAAAATTTCGATATATTCGTCATTAATCATTTAAGTGATGATTTTAAGGTACGAAATCATTTATCATAGGGTCTTGTTATGTTCGTTTAAGAGCATTAGCAAACATACCGACTCCATTTATTCTTCGAAAAAGAAAAGCTTCTCCTTTGTCCATTCTTGTGACTTCTTGCTCTAGTACAGCGTTTCCCAACCGGTGGTTCGGGAACCCCCAGTGGTTCGCATGATGTAGATAGAAGGTTCGCAAAAATAATATTGCAATGGCGGAATTTTTAATTGCTGACGTAAAAGAATAAATGAAATAATAAATTTACATACGTAATTGGGATGGTATGTAAGAATTAATTTTTTGAAGAAATTATTTCCGATAATGCGTAAAAGTTGTGGATTGACAGAGAAAGCATAGGTACAAAATTTGAAATATACTTAGTTCTACTGCTACATAACATCGAAAAATTGAATCTCAAAGTGGTATCGAAAGTTATTCATTGATTTATTTCAAATCTTGAATGTATGTTTTTCTTTCTTTTTCCTCGAGAAGACAGACTCAAAAATATGAAGACTTAATAAAATGAAAAATTTTGCATTATTTTGACTATTTTTTCATATACAGACCTCAAAGTGGAACCGGAAGATTAATTTTAAATTTTATAAGTGAAAATAAAATGTGATAAATGTAAGTATAAGAGTTTTGGATATTTCAACCCAAAAGTGGAACCGGGCGATATTCATTGATTGATTAACAGTTGTATGTACATATTTCACTTATACCGTTCCATAACTTTTTCGCACTAGCGGGGAAAATTTTTTTAACTATTTTTTGCGAATACATATGTTTATTGCAATAATTATAATTCAAAAACAACAAATAATAAAAAGTAATTTTAGTATTTATTTAAACTTTGACGTTTTGCAAATATATTTTTATTTCTTATTATGAACTATTGTGCATATGGAAAATAAATGTTCTAGCAAGGTTTATATTTTTGCTACATGTTATTAACGATTACAGAAGGGGGTTCGCCGTTTGTTTCGGATCTTGGAAGGTGTTCGCAAGGAAAAAAAGGTTGGAAACGATGCTCTAGTACAAGGGGATTTGCTTCTAAAAATGAAAATCACTTGTGCTAAACATTTATATACGATTGCACAACTACTTTTATGAACAACAAAATATGCGTGAGAACATTTTTAGTTCCTTATTTGTCTGAGTAATGGCAATAATGAAAACGTTGAAAGGCTAGAAAATCCGAATAAAAATCAACAAGTTGCATTTATTTACTAAATATGAAACTACGATAATATGATATTAATAAGTTTTTCGCTGTTAATATCTAAAAAGTTCAAAAGTTAGGTCCATCACGAAGGAGTTTCTTTTACTTTTATCGCGATTAAAACAGAAGTGCCTTTTTACTCTTTCATAATGAACTATCTTTAACTCCAGAACGCTACTTTAACAGAGCAAAGGATAGAGATTGACTTCCATCATCTAAAGGTAAACATGCATCATATGAAGCCTTCCCGAAACGATTGCCACTAAAATACCTATGAGTACGTTGTTTAAGTCGCTTATAGAATGAACAGTATTAGTGGAGCCAAATTATATCAAATTCAAGCCAATAACATTCAATGATAACAGACACGTGTGACGCCTACTGCTCGGAGTTAACTCGCTACTCGACAGGAATTAATTGCGTGGAATGGTGTATTATTTGAGAACATTTGCATTTGTTTGGGGCTAGAAGCGTGACATATGTACGGATGGCTATGCAATGAACATAGCCGAAGACATTAATTCCAGGAGGTAATGCATGATTTGCGGAAGAAGTCAAGTTCATGGGTTAAGGAAGTAAGAATATAAGGTGTTAAACAGCGTGATTTTTAGCCTACTTTCCCGCAAAAGTTTTTTAAAAAGTATGAAAGAAGTCTTAATGTATCGTAGAAATATCATTAAAATAAAGAAAAGTCGAAAATAAGTGAAGTAATTAAATAAAGATTGGAAACTAAAAAAATTGAAAGTTGGGTAATTTTTCGTTTAATTTTGAACAGTTCCAAATTTTTTGCCATTGGCGCTTGTGGTGTGTGGTGAAATATAAAACATTACATAAACCTTGAACCTTAGATCCAAGTACTTTCAGAACAAGCTTAGAAAGAGCTCTCAAAGTGATTTTTTTTTATTTGAACAATTTTCGTTTAATTTTGAAGAGTTCAAAAAACTTAACATTAGCGCCTACGTGCAAATTGCGTAAACTCTGGGCGTCGGACTCTATCTGACTGGCTGTCGGTTAGTTTATCGGTCTGTCTGTGCCCGTCTAATAACTTTTAAGGGAATTGTCCGATTTGGATTTTTTCTTTTTGAGAATAGATCACAGCAAGGCTTATTCTCATATTATCTTATTCTCATATTTCATTTTTTGTTTAGAACAATTTTTCTTTTAATTTTAAATAGTACAAAAATTTTCACCATTGGCGCTTATGGGGAAATATGAAACAAATTATATAAACCCTGAACCGTAGGTCCAAGTTCTTTCAGAACAAGCTTTGAAACAGCTCCCAAAGTGTTTTTTCTTTTTTGAACAATTTTCGTTCAATTTTGAACAGTGCAAAAATGTTTAACATTAGCGTCTTTTGGGAAATTTCAATCCTATATAAATCCTGATCTAACTGACAGATTTGATTGGAACAAACTTTACCGGAAGGATCCTATGACGTAGAACACGTACGATACCAAGTTCATCCAAAAGTAAACAATCCTATTTTTCCATGAATTTATTGGATCTGGATTTTTAAGGACATTTCTAATAAGTGAATGAGTGAAAGAATGAAATAATAAATGAGTTAATGAATGAATAAATCCATGAATGAGATGAATGACTGAATAAATGAATGAGATGAATGAATGAATGAATGAACGAGTGTGTGACTGAATAAATAAATCAATGAGTCAATGAATGAGTACGAATTAACCGTTGAAAATGGTTTATTTGAAGTAATTAAGAACTAAAGCTAAATGGAAAAAGAGTGATAGATAGATTATAAATTTAATGTTGGGTGTATACGGGAAAGTAGGCTCATATAGTTCTGGACGGAACTTCTTCTTAGTTTTTGAATTTCTACGGTTAATTTAAAGGATAAATACTTATTTGCTTTAAAGTTTTTGATAAAATTAGTTGTAACAAAATTTTACATCATAATATCCTGCATTACAATATTACGTTAACAAATGTATAATTTTAGAAGAATTGTGCGTTAGTTATAAATACGCTTAACAATAGTTTTGTTACGCATTTAAATTTCTCTCTCTCTACCTTTCTACTTTTCTTTGAAAAAATACACATTTTAATTAACAAAAAAAAAAAAAAAAAGCTCAATTTATTATATATAGTATTAAGTTAACAAACGCATAATTTCAGAAAAGTGTGCGTTTCTTTGTGTTTGTCATAAATATGTCTAACAATTTTGTACAAACTAACATTTCTCTCTGTCTCTTTTTCTTGGAAAAAAGTAATTTAATTAACAAAATAAAAACATTGGGCAATAAATTGGTAGAATGATAATACTTTTTTACTAAAAGCATTTCATATTTTTCAGTTCACCTTAATAACTGTTTTGATGGATCCCCGTTACTTAATTTTGGTTAAAGCTGACTGCAAAATTAAATCTCATTGAACAGCTCATTTCAAACAATTTTTCCACTTACGTCTTTAGTAGTTATAAAACTTAATTAAAAAACTAAAACTGTTTTTACGCAGTAACATCTTTTACAGTGATGAAAAAAAATGCATATTTAAATGATTAAACTGCAATATAATTTTTAATATTAGTCATCGAAAACACTATAAATAAACATTAACAATAAGATGAAAAATGAATATTAAAAAATACTTCTCCCTTTTTCTCTTTAATTTTTATAAAACTGAAATGCTGATTTCAACTATCCCTTTCACATTTGCTCCTAATTGGAAAAACAAAATAACGCAAAAAGTAATTTCAATCACAATTTAGTTTTCATATTTAACGTGAAATTCAAAAGTTTAGTTAGAAAATATGACATTCCGGGAAACACTTTGAAACGTAAGAAAAACAACACTGGGAATTAAAACGACGAAAATTTCCTAGTACGCAACGAGAAAAAAGTTTTGCTTTAAAGATTTAATGTTTCGATTTTTACATAAAGGAACTATTTTCTAACAAAACAATTTTTTGTATTATCGTTATAATTGTTTTCTTTCTTTACAGCGTATTAAAAAAATACGTAGATGTCTTGTTAAATATGTTTATTTATATATTGAATTATTCGCTCCTGGCATTAAATGTAGATATTTTTCAAAAATAAAAATTTTTAAATGCTTTAGAATGAAAAAATAAATTTGACATACATTTTCAGAAAATAGTCACGAAAAAAAGAATCTTAATTTGAAAGTTAAGTCCTAGCTGCAAGCAACATTATTTTTCTTTCTTTAAATGATGAGTATTCTTTGTTTTCAATTTGGAGTTGGAAAAATTAATAAATAAATCGCAACAGTGTATCATATGATCTTTTTGGACTAAGTATTAAAACTATCTAGTGCTTTTGCAACATAATTTTAGTAACGCACAATGAATAATTCCTCATGAACTTAGAACCCCCCCCCCCCGGTAATATATAAGTACAAGAAAAAAACAACGTATATAAGGCAAAAATTGTCAAATGAATAAAGCAAATAGCTATTTCGAGTCTACAATAGAGCCTCTTCATCAGTGCCTGAAAGAAAACAAAAGTGCTCAACACATAACAAGAAAGTTGTGAGTAAACGGAGAACAACAAGGAAGCAGCCAGTAATTATACCAAATGGGTTGGATTAGAGAATAACCGGTAGAAAACAAGAACAAGGAACTAAGAAGACCAATCAGAGGCCAGGAGCACGAAAAAAGAAGGATAGAGGGAAACAATGTACAGGGAAAAAAAAGAAGAAAACAATATGTAGAACCGGTAATATATGGAAACATATTATATGAAAAAAAACATTCCGTAGTAGATGTATAACAATTTATCTTAGTACTAAGTACTTTTATTAATCTATATATTTTTTACAAAATCTTTAAACTTATGAACTAACTATGAAAAACTAGGGCATAATTCATAACGTTCAAGTTGAAGGAATATATAATACATATGGTATGTTTTAAACTTAAGGAAATGTACACCACTGAGATTTAAATTTCTTTTTTTTTCAATGAAACGTTCAAAACAGATTAAAAAATATATCTCGTCGTGTATCGAAAATGGGTTTCTTTAAAAATGGTATAAAAATTCATTCTATCAGCTTTTCAAATAAATAGAAAAAAGAACATTGATATATCGTTGCTTTGGGACCGTTCATAAATGATGTCACGCTTTTTTCCCACATATTTGACTCCCCTCCCCCCTTTGTCACAAAATGTCACACTTCAGCGGACCCCCTCCCCTAGTCACAATTTCCCGACCCCCCCCCCCCCCCTCGAAGCGGGACATCATTTATGAACGATCCCTCTGACGATGACTTATCTATTATTAGTTAAAGCAATGTTTCTATCAATTTTTATTTTAATCTTCATTGTTTAGTAAACAAAAAGTTTGAAAAAGATTTACATATTTGTATGACGTGTTATTCATGCCTTCTAAAACGGTAATCAGAACAAAATTGGAACTTTGTCTGCATTTATGGCTAATTCAATGGAAGCAACGAATACTCAAAAGCTTTGAAGAACATCTTAATACACTAGTACCTTACTATGCGCATGTTCTTTCTTTCTGTTTTATATTTTTTATTTTATGTACATCAAATAAATTTCAAGATATTTGACACAATTATTTCTTCTGAGGGAACGGATTTCTCATAATGATAAGGGAAAGTAACAATTATTTTAGTAAGATGATAATGATATTGTCAATTTCAAACTCTTATTCTTTCATTATAATAATGCATACTTGCTTAGGTGAAAAATTTCAAATATTGGAAGGCTGCATTTTTTCGACGGCGGCAAAGTTTCGTTTTCGTTGTTTTTAATGAACGGTATTTTCCTACTTAAAAATTTTATGGATATTTCAACCACCCTATCTATCCAAAAATTTCGTTTTAAGTATTTTGGTTTTCTTTGGATCAACCAAAGAGCAATTGTCCATGAAATATATTAAATGTTATGACTAAATACTAATTATTGTTTATGTTTTATACTAGCCATGAGGGAAAGAAGTTTGACAAATTTGTTACCATCTTCATCATCATATTACTATTATTATTATCAAAATTATTAATGTTAATGCATTCATATTATCATTAGTGTTTTAATTAAAAATGTTTTTTTGAAAAACAAACTTTTTTCTTTTCACAATACAATTTTTTTCGTCGGCATTTACGACATATTTCAATTAAATATATTCTCATTAAAAAAATCGTTCAAATATTCACAAAACTAACCAATGTATCTTCGGGAAAAAATTTAAATTAAAATGTCTAAAAATGTTCTTAAAAGTAGAAAAATGGAATTTTTTTGAAAATATCCAATATATTAAGTAATGCAAGATTCGTAATCTACAAACAACTGCGTCTTTTTGAAATATATTTTATTATTGAACCTTGGATGAAAATGAACATTTAACGAGTAACTGGTGTCGATAAAACTCTCGAAAAAGTAAACAAATGTTAAAGATAATGCTAATATACTTGAAAAAATAACGCTAAAAATAAAACGCTAGTATGAGTTGAAGAGCAAATATTTTGTTTTTGCAAATCTTCTCATTCAGAAATGCATTTTTATTCTTGCTTCCAGTTTCAAATCAGAGAAGTGATATCCGACTTAAATTTAAAAATAAATAAAAAAATGTTACACATACAGGAAAGCATTAAAGACGGAGTCATGATCAAACAAGTTTAACTCGCAGCATTCATGTTGGCAATGGAACGAAAATGTATTTTCCCTTCCACACATACTAAACGAATTACAACTCTCCAATTTTGAAGAAAAGTAGGATTGGAGAACTATTTCCTGTGGGCATGAATATTTTTTATTCAGAAATGTTTTTCCTTTGTGGAAAAAAATCGTATTAGATGGAGGATTTTACGTGCACGATACTTGCATAACCATTTCTATTTGACTTTTATTAAATGTTTGATATCAAAGAAGCTCTTGAATTCAAGTTCATTCTTTCAAGAGTTTTTAAGTCAGGTCGGAATTTTTTGTTCGAATAAAAACAATTATTTAAATGTATATTATAAGCAGTTATTTATTATTATTTTTTAGTAAAATAAAGTTAGGTAGCAAATATGTAGTATATATATAATATTAAAAGATACAATTTCTGCTAATAACACTTTCAAAATTGGAAACAAATACGATAGAAAACGAAAAAGAGAAATTAATAAGAAATGCCGAGTTTGTAAACGTACAAGTGGAGCTCTCCACATTCTAAGAATAATGTTTGGGTTTCAGATTTATGTTTGCTTCTCACATTTAAATGAATTGAATTCAATTTTCGAGACGTCACCAGTTTTGTATATTTTACCATACCTTACAATGTTATAAGAATTAAGCAATGAATTGATGCTACGTAGGATAATAAATTCTGAATGGATAGAATTTTGCCCAAAAGCTGGTTTTACTTGCAAGATTATATTTTATTTCTACTTAGTTTACCACAATTTCAAGCATGCCAGTCCAAAAAGACAGACATGATTTAAAAGTTTGCAGCTGGTAATGTTAAAACTTGTGCGAAGAAAAAAATTGAAAAAATGGTAGAAGAAAAAATATGAATCAGTACGAATCCCGGACCTTATTTCTACTCCAATTTATACTCATCGAGATTTTGCACTCAGTGAATACCACCTGTTCTTTATGTTGAACGAGTATTTAGTCCAAATGTTCTTTGGAAATGAAGATGGGGCTCAACGCTTCTTCAGTGAATGTTTATAGCTTTAATGACATGGTATGACTAGTTTTTTATAAAAAAGAATAGACGATATGAAGGCAATGACTAAATAACGAAGCACTATTTTTAAATGTGATGTATCTTCTATAATATTTTTTCATTTCTTAAAAACACTATTTTCAGATTTTACAGTATCCAGATATTCCTTACACAGTTCTTTTTTCAGAGAAAAAAAGGCATAACAGCAAATAAATAAGTAAAGGGATAAATAAATCACTACAGGGGAAAAAGCATTCTATAAAATATTGTACATCTCAGGCATTATGATTTCATAACCCTAAGCGTTTAAAGAAAACTAAAGTTTTTTTCTTATGTGTATACGACTTCATGAAACTCGTGTAATCCTCTGCAAGAAGAAAAGAAAAAAAAAAAATAAGGAAAAAGTATTGCAGCGCTGGCTAAATCGACTGAGTGCAGTGATATTTTTAAAGGTTTGACGCGCGCTAGAGATATGTTAGTGCCTTGGAATGCTCGTGGTTTTTATAGCGGCGGATTTCGAAGAATTGGACATAAGAATTTGTTGAAAGCGAACGGATTTGTCAAGGTGATATGTTGAAAAAAGATTTGGTCTGCTTTCAATAGATATGCAAGGATATAAAAAGGAAAAAATAGCTGCCTTGCCGAAAAAACTTGTCAAATGAAGGAGGAAAATTTATAGATGTGAAAAACAAATTGGTTTCTTTATTCTTTTCTTACTTTTATATGTTTCCAGGAAAAGATGCTGCAGGGCTCATCTTTTTTATCAATCCTATTTACGCAAATGCATTTGGTCGTTTTTTTTTTTATTATTTAAACAAATGCAGCAACTCTCCATGCACCACAGAGTATCACATAGGGCCGGAAGGCAACACAACAGTACAAAAACAAAACCCAAAATAAAAAGTAACCTCATAAACAAACAAACAAACAGTTAAAATCAAACAATAGAATGAATAAAAGCTTAAAAAGATTAAAAATCTCAACTCTCTGAACGAGAGCAGATGAAACAGAAGGCCAGATGTTCAGGATCCTATCTATCTTGTCCACAATCACACTAGCCAGTAGTATGAAGATTAAATCTATGTACGCAATCTTTAAAATTACCATGAGAAATTGAGTAACAAAGAAGTCAGTTTTGAAGTTTTGCAGCTTCAATGTAAAAAAGATTAGTAGGCAGGAAGGCTTTTGGTCCGGTTTCCTTTATTAGAAGAAAGATATTCTGAATTCCAAACCTTAACAGCTTCATTAATGTAGAAAAAATTCGAAAAGGAAAGAGGCTTAGCTACACACGAGCAAAAAAGTAAACGAGTAAAACCTTCTTCGGTCAAAGCATCAGCTCTTTCATTTCCTTGAATGTCTGAGTGACCTCGCACATGGATAAAATCAACATGAATAACGTGCAAACTAATCTCACCAATGATGTTCTGAATTTCAATGGTAAGGTTTTCAAAACTTCTGATGTTTAACAAGGCGAAAAGAGAAGATAAGGAGTCCCTGTAAATCAGTGTTTTAGCTCCTTGAAATTGCAAAATGGGCTTCACAGCAATATTTAGGCACAAGACAGAACAGTTATCACTAATACGGAACTGATGAATAGAGAATTCAATGTCGTGCTGAAACAAGACAAAGGCTAATCCAGCGTTTTCATTGATCTTACTATCTGCCGTGAAACAAATAAAATCATAATTATCCATATCCGTAGCATTAAAATCAACAAGGGAAATAGGGATACTTTTAGATGGATGAAAGGAAAAGCGGAAAGCGGAAGAGTGCCGTTTAAGCAATCATCCCGACTGGAATGAGAGTCGAGCATCAAGCACTTCGAGATCCAAACAAAAATGTATTCATAATTGATACGAGATATAGAGATCATTTCTCATGAAAACGCCAGTACTACAACATTTTGCATAAGGATTGCTAGCAACACTGACCCTCTAGGATGAGTTTTTAGTTTTTTTGTTAAACTTAATGAAATTCTTAGAGCAAATTTGCTAAATTATACTATCATAATCACAACTTTTATGCTGACCTACACAAATAAAACAAGTAATACTACCCTTACATTCACTGGATTTACGAAAGTAGCCATGACACTTGAAGCAGCTTTTAACAATAACAAATTCATCCACTTTGAACATACACCAATCGATCTTAATCGAATTAATCTGCAAACTTGGCTTGTGAATGCCATCTGTAAACATTAAGAATTACATGCCTGCTATTTCTAAACTTACTCATAGTAAACTGAATTTTGTCAAAATCAAATCATCTTCATCAGAAACAATTTCTGGATTTTGTTCCTTGATATTAGAGATTAGTACATCATCAATAAAACTCTTTGAAACATATTTAACAATACTAGAGATATAGAGGGAAGCTTCTTCCTAGGGAGGGGAGAACAAGTCCACTGCACTTATCCTCAACAGAAATCATAGATCTCTTTCTGTCATTTTCAGAGTACAAAATAGTGGTACTTACGTATGTAAAACAAGCAGTTTGTGCTTGTGCGCCCGTTCGCTTGTTTGTTTTTTCTTGTATGATGGAATGAAGTTTGGAAAAAAATTCAATCATCCCTTGAAAAAGGCAAAGCACGAAGTCCCATCGAAAGTGTGAAGATTTTTTTTAAAATTCCAATTTCAAGATTTATTGCAAGAACAAAAAATAGAATAAGTCTTCGGATTTTCTAAAAAAATGTATCATTCAGAAGCTTATAGCTGTAAGGTACAGACATTATTTATGCTATCTAATATTAAGTGTACGGTGGACAGTGACACTCTAAACCGATCGTGAGACGTCTTTTGGTAGCTAGGTCAAGGCAGCTGATTAGCAACGCGAGGGACGCTGTGTCGGTTTCCACCGGCATACCTCCCACCGCGCTCAATAAAAGCTGCAAATCTGCCTCACACTCTGTAAGGTTTTAGATTCTATAAAAGTATTTGCAACAAAAAATTAACGCACAAGATTGAACCATGGTCAAAACATTTATAAGCAAGCAAGTTTGAAAAATAATACAGGAACTTTGTGCACAAGTAAACTGTAAAAAGTAATAGTTGTATTTTAATGCTCATTTTTGCTTAATTAAGCTTGAAAGTATCAAGCAAGTTAAAGCCTGAAACATCTGAACAATATGACATAAATTAAACTAACTCTATCTACAATAGGTGTGAATTATTATTGATGAAGTATACAAATTTTGTGAACATAATTTACCAGTTACCTATCTAGAAAAATGTCTAGTTTTGGAACTTTGCAAAGTATTGATGTTGTTACCGGGCAAATTGCTGAGTTAAACAGTACTGTGAAAGTTTAAATTGATAGATATTACTTTCATGTTACATACTTCAGTTTTATAAAAAATAAAACATCAACGAATATTGCATTCTTGGGATTACGTAAGAGGTAAGGTATAAATGTTCTATTTTAAAATTCAGCTTGACTGGTTTTGTACTGTTCATAATTACTTTAACGCTTTATTACAGATTTTCTGCTTTGCGGTTACAATATTATAAGATAGCTTAATATATACATACACAATAATAGTAAAAACAAAAAAAGAAAGCAAAAAAATAAAATAAAAAAACAAGTAATATATTTTTGGCATTGTGCATGCTTAAAAATTAGGAATAACTTTTATTTTTGAAATTAAGTTTATTGTGTAATAAGGTTCATGATAATTCCTCTTTCTTGCCTTTGATTCGTGATTTCCTATATTTGTCAGTTAAAATATATTTTGGGAAAACTGACTATTTTGTACAATGATTTTAAAAACGAAACCTGCTGTACTAAAAGTTCCTACTATGAACACATTTAAACAATAAAATTGCTAAAATGTTGTAAATAATCAATTTTTCCTGAATTTATGGTATGTTGAAAATTATAATTACATAGATTTTGGCGATATTTTTTCCTTTTATATTTTTATCATCTTTTTCAAGCATAGCAAACAACTGAAATTATTATTTTTAAAATTCATTTTATGCTTTGTAGTTAATTTATTCCGGTATGTATCATGTGATAAATACATTGATTCAAAAGCAACATTTTTTTTTCTTTTTTTGCTGTCGAATACACAGTCGTCAAATACATACACGCTATTGAATTCTGTTTAATTATCAACCTGTTAAATAGAGCTCAAAAATATAGATGACGTAGTTTTAAAAAAAAATCTTTCCGAATAAGAAAATAATTCAAAAAAATTAATTGAGTCTCTTTCAAAAGTAGGTACTGCAATTTGTAAAAGATCGTCATGGTACAAGCATGAACGTATTACCATCGATTTTTAAAAGACATTCTAATATATTAAAATACAATTTTAATATGAAACAAGAAATTTGGCTTTTATGTTTGTCAAAAGGATTTTAAAAAATCACATTTTTCTTAGTTTGGCTTGATTGGCAATATATATATATATATATATTTTTTTTTTTGTTATTCAAAGAAAATTTTTGATGAGAGAGTAAAACAATATTGCTTTTCAAATTACATTTCGGGATATTAGAATAAAAGAAAGAAAACGATGGAAATAGTTGATAATTTGTCTAAATATAATGATATATGTAGCCTGCAATGCTCGTAAAGCATTTTAATATTTGTAAAGTTAGTTTTATGGTTACGAAGAAATAAAGGACTGCAATAACTACAGCACGTATTTGATACATTATATTTTTCTATGTGAATAAAAATGTAATCAATTTCGTTTTTTAAAATTTAATTACATTTTATTTTATTTAGAAGACAATATCCTTAGGTGTGAATGAACCTATGTTGCTGGTTGGTTGTGAAGGTGAAAATTAAAGTTAACTATTCATTTTCGCAACGTCTTATTAATCAACCTCTTTACTTATTTTAAAGGTCACTTACTTTCAGAGAAACTTCAATTTAGTATTACTTTCTTTTTTTTCCTGGAAAAGTAAAATCTTGCGTTTAATGTTCGTTTCTTTTCTCGTTGGCGCACAATTGGAAAATATGATAAAAAAGAATGAAAACGTTAATGTTTTACCACTTTTGGTGAATATTATAGTCTACAATATCCTTCTGCAAGGCATTTCCATTGCTATTTCCTTGTTATGCTGCAATTTAAAACGACAGGGGGCATAAAACCAAGACAGCTATTTTTCGCCTCTCTTTTTTTTGCTAGACCCCACAGCAGAACTAGAAAAAGGTGTGCAGTCTGAATGTTTGCTTTGATTTGAGAAATAAGAAAATGAGCTCAAAAATATTCTAAATTACACAATAAATAAATAAATAAATTAAATGAATAAATAAGAGTAATGGTAATACCGATGAATAATAAAATAATGCAATAGTCTAATTTAATAAAAATAATTAAATCTATTCGTTTCTAAAAAAATCAGTTTATAAATGTTTTTCATATTTTTCTTTCAAAAAAAAAAGAGAAAAATAATGTACTGAAATCCATTAAAGGATAGTCAGAGTCGTTATACACTCTTGATAACTAACATTAACATTGTCTTCTCCCGGAATTCCAATGCCCAACTAGGTGTCACTTACAGTAATATGTTCAAACAAGAATCCATTTTCTTCCTATTAATACTCACCAGTGGGCTATTAATCTTATTTGTTAAGTATGCTGTAGTCCGCGAATCAGCAAACAATTGGGGCAGTCACTTTCGAAAGCAGGGGCTGAGCTCGAAGTAACTTCGTCTTTAAGGGCGAAGTGACAAATGGGCGCCACACAACCATTTCCTCCTTCTAACCCACTTACTCAAACAAAAGATGTATTGGCATCCTAAATCTCACTGCAGATATCCGTTGTATATTTTCTATTTAGAACCCTTGTAATTGATAGTTAATGACGCGAAAGTAAAACTTTCAACCAAATTTAGCAAGGGGTTACGTTTTCTTACATGTGGGCAATTTTTACATTCAAAATGTTTAGTGTGTTCTCAACTATTGTAAAAAGTTATTTCTGTAAAACGAAACACAGAAGTAACAGTTTGAATAGAAGGTTATACTTTTCTAATGATGCTGTACTTCGCACAGTATGTGTTGCACATGACAGCACCCAGACAGCATAACTTCGTCCTTCGGACGTCCAAATGATGTCATTTCAGGACTTTTTCGAAAAAACAGGACGTCCGAGGGACGTGTTTTTTTGATCCTGCGACGTACTGAATACGTCCCAGGGAAGAACTAATGTCCGCGGATTGTCTGTCCTCAATTGGTCCTAAGGACGTCCGATCGTTCATGTTTAGGCTATATTTTGGACTAGCTCTCAATACGGTCCCCAAAACGTTAAGAGGACAACATATCGAAACGTCGTAAAGACATTCCAGTGAGGTCCCTAGGATATCCAATGATGTCATTTCAGGACATCTTCGTAAAAACAGGTCGTCCGAGGGATGTGTTTTTTTTATCCTGCAAAGTACAAAGTATATCCCAGGGTAGAACTAATGTCCGCGAATTGTCTGTTCTCAATTGGTCCTAAGGACGTCCGATCGTTCATATTTAGGCTTTATTTTGGACAATCGCGCTGTACGGTTCCCAAGACGCTAAAAGGACAATACTTCTAAGCGGCCTAAAGACATTCCAGTGAGATTCCTAGGACATATGTGACTGTTCCTGCCCTCTTTTGGACATACAGATCATTGCTCCCCAGGACATTAAAACGACAACATATTTAAATGCCCACAGGACGCTTCCCTCGTTAGAATGATATCCCATTGATGTCAATGAATTATTTGTTTATCCTCCCATGTCTTTGAGACTATTTTAGAATATTCCCATGACTTCTTTTAGATATTATTCGGTGTTTATACACACAAGATGCAATTTTAATTCATCAATTCAACAGTAATTTGACATTTTTTTACATGTATATAATTCCTCTGATTAAATGTTCTAAAACAGTTATCTTGTAAGTGTAAATTTGTAGCTTGCAGCAGGAAATACTCAGGTTTTAACCAAATACTACTTTGAAAAAGAAGTATCCACAAAACAGCTACAGGACTGAATAAAACCAGTTGTGAATATTTTTTTTAATGTTAACACTTTGAGCTATATAATCACATACTGAAACTTGCAATTTATCATTTTTTCATTATGAAAATGATAATAAGAGTATTTTAATGAAAATAGTATAATCGTTCTGAAACAATTTTTGCATGCAATTAAATAGGGAATCAGCAATTTAAATATATAATTTGTCTTAAAAATCTTTATTTGAAATTTCCCTTAAGCAACCCATATTTATATTTTTAACTTCTGCTCGTTTGAAATACAAGTTATACCAATGTTTAAAGTAAATAATTTAATGCACAAGGAAAATATTTTCAGCGAACTTGTGATAACTTTTGTTTCTAATTTCATGTTACCTTGGAATTTAATAACAACTGATATGACAATCACTGCTTAAAGTAAATAATTATTCATACTTTTTTAAAAACCATGTTGTGCTATTGGATTCATATTCATTCTCATTTTGAATACGTCACAATACACAAAGTTTAAAATTTCAATGAAGTGCATATATGTATATATATATATATATTATTTTGAAAATGCCTCGAGAAATTTTACTAGAAAACAACTCTTGATATATAAATATAATTATATATATTCTATATAAAATATAATTATGATTTTTTTATTAAATGATAGTACTGCAATTAAATTCAGAAACGATGTAATAATTAGTTGATATAGAGTTCTCAGTTTCAGAATCAGAAAAATCATAATAGAATAAAAATTGAACAAATAAAATAAACACACGGTTCAGAAGTTAAAACCTTTTTTTATTATTGAAAAAAATTAGTACATAGTTATAAAAATCATGGAGATGGGAAACTTTTTCATCACTTTCGCTTTCTCCTTCTCTGGACAGGAAAAAATTATGAAAGCAAATAATTATTCACATGTTTTGAAGTAAAAACATGATGAAAAGTGCAAAGAGGAAAATAAATAATGATTTAACCCTTTGAAACTTCCCTTTACATAGCTTTGTTTCCTAACAAAAATTACCCCCTCCCCTCTCCAAGTATTTTTCGGGTTTATGAGAACTACTTTTTGTTTTGCAATAGTGGTTTTTAATATATTGTTTGTCAAAACCCTAAATACCATTACATGATTTAAAGTACAAGTAATATATTTCTATGACTACTGAAAATGATATCCATGACAATGACAAATAAAGTGGTTTGCTTTTATGAATACTATTTTTAATTAAATTTTTATTACTAATAAGCATCCTAATGATGAGCATAAATTTTCTTACAATTCATAAAATATTGTTCAAAGAAATCCTAGAATTCAACTATTTAAATACAACAAATGACAATCAACTTTTAAAAATATAAATAAAGAAAATAAATGCCAGTACGGACAAACTGATATAAGAATAATTATTAAATACAGTAATTCAGGGAAATTTTGAACCTTGGGGGGGGGGGGGGGGGGAGGGTAACATTGAAACACGTTTTTTTTTTAATTATATTTGACTGAGTTTAAAAATTAGGAGTAGAAAACTGAGTTATAACCTATTTGGCTGAGTGTAGCACTGGACCTTCTATTTTATTTAGTCTACTATACTAAAAGAAATAACGTTTTTCAAAGTTACCCTGAATGACTGTAGTACACATACGTATAGTGTTTAAGATTGCCTGGTAGTTTTTCTGGGTTTTTCCTGATCGTTAGGCAAATAGCAAAATTGTGATTACAGCACTCTACAAACAGGTAATGATACATAAGAAATTTATATGAAGTTCAAAATAATAACACAGACATTTAATGTAGAAAAATTATAGTCCAAAAGCAGCCAACTTAATAAAAGTAAATAAACAGAAATAAAAAAGAACAATTTAAAATGTTTTTTTTTTTTTTTTGTAAGAAAGAAAAAAATTTCTACTCAAATTGGCCATTAAAGGGTTTTTCATTTTTGCAATCAGATGGTGTAGACTTAGGGAAAACATGAATATCACTGGGTCTACATTCTATCATATTAAATCTACTTAACAACTTAATTACATAAGATTCTTGATCCATTATCAAACTATCAGACGTGAATGTCAATCTAATATACTTAAGAATTCAGAAACACTTTATGATTTTGACGTGTGAATCTCTTTAGATAGTAAAGAAATAAGTACTTTAGTTTCATTGACCTTTGGGCCTGCTGCTAACATATCATCTACATAAAGAGCAGTTATAATTTTATGATTATCACTGTTACGAATAAAATACAAGGTCCATTATCAAGAGATTGAAAATTTAATTTTGAAACAAATTCAAGAAACCTCTGAAACCCTTGACGAGGTGACTGTTTTAATCCATATAAACTATTTTAAAGTTTACATTTTCGTCCATTGTTATCATCATACTTTGGGGCTGATCTATAAAAACAACTTCATTTAACTTACCATTTTAGAAAGCTGTTTTTACATCTTAAGCAAATGCATGCAAATCTTCATTTAAAATCATCACAAGCATTAAAGGCAAAGCTGGCATACTTATCACAGGGGAAAATGTTTCACTGTAATCCACTCCTTTTCGCTTAAAGCTACGCGAAACAAGACGTGTTGCTCCGGAATCCACAATAAATTCATTCTTTATAACATTTCCAGCAATGAAACATACTGCTGAAAAAAGCACACTTTTCTTCATTTGAAAGTTTAACAACTTTCAGTTACGTTTAAAAGGTACCAATTTGCCACAATTATTTATTATTTCTAATTTCTTCTAAATTTGACATGCACTGGTTTCATCTTTAAGTGATATTAGAACGCTATCACTTAGTAGTGAGAACTAGAAAGCATACGCCGCTTCCAAACAGAAAAATTCGTTTTCTGTCGCCATCAAAAAGCGATACTCCACAAAGTTCCTTTTCAGAACACATCCTGTCCGATAAAAACAAAAATTAAAAGCAAAATTCTCTCACAAAACCACAACGAAACGAATCGATTAAGGCTATGAAAACATCTGCATATTACTGTATTCGAGAACCACGTTCTGCTGATAATAGACAAAATAACATCTTGAGCTATACATTTAACAGATACAGTACAACTGACGACACAAAGAACATGATAAGTATTTATAGACTTTGGTGGATTAACCGTCTGAGTCAGAACAGAATTGACGCCACCTCATTGCCTTCAAGGCCAAGTATTGAGAGATCTCTTGCGGTTTTCGAGAAAATATTTCTCGTGCTTATAAGAAAATATGCGTAAATATATTATGTGGAGTAAAATTAATCAACTTTATATCAGCAGTAACTTGAGAAAACATAAACTGATATTAATTTTCATTCAGTTTTTGCTATTTTTGCTTGAAATAGCAAAGATTTCAATTTAAAAAAAAAATAATAAACCTGTTTTTTCCTTTAGTAAGCCGTTAAATAAAGAAGGAAAAAAAAATCTTCCCAGTTGACAAAGATATCCTAAAAACGTATCATTTAGTTCAAAGGCGGGATATCTTTTGAATGAAGTCCCTGGGACATCCGAAAAGAAAATCCGTGGTACGATCTGAAAGAATTCGGATCACTTTTGGACATCCGTAAGCTAAACAAAATGTTAGTTACAAGGACGTCATGCTTGACGCGTCTATGGATGTCAAAATGTGGACTTCGTTAGGCTTACGATAAAAATTGGATGGTTTATGTGAAATTTTACAATTTCGGAGAAAATATTTCTCATGTCTTAAATACAGCAGGCGTAAATATATTATGTGCAGGAAAATTAATCAATTTTTTATCAGCAGTTAACTTTAGAAAACATGAATCAGTATTATTTTTCATGTAGTTTTAACTATTTTTGCCTGAAATGGTAAAACGTTCAACTTATTTTTTAAATATTAAACCTGCTTTTCTTCTGGTAAACCGTAAAATAAAGAAACAAAAGAAAAAAATTACAAAATAAAAATTGTCTTCTAAGTTGAGAAAAATATCCTAAAAATGTATGATTTAGTTCAAACTCTGGATATCCTTTGAGCGCAGCCCCTAGGACATCCGAAAAGAAAGTCCGTGGTACGACCTGAAAGGATGCGAATCACTTTTGGACGTCCGTAGGTCAAGCAAAGTGGTAGTTACAGGGACGTCCTGTCTGACCTTTACGCGGGATATCCTTTGAGCGCAGTCCCTAGGACATCCGAAAAGAAAGTTCGTGGTACGACCTGAAAGGATGCGGATCACTTTTGGACGTCCGTAGGTAAAACAAAGTGGTCGTTACAGGGACGTCCGGTCTGACCCGTACGCGGGATATCCTGTGAGTGCAGTCCCTAGGACATCCGAAAACCAAGTCCGTGGTACGACCTGAAAGGATGTAGATCACTTTTGGACGTCCGTAGGTAAAACAAAGTGGTAGTTACAGGGACGTCCTGTCTGACCCATCTGAGGATGTCCAAATTTTATCGGTTTTGGCATCGGACCAGATTTGGACGTTCTGGACATAAAATGGACATCCAAAGGACGTTTTGTGCTGTCTGGGCAGTGCAACACTAATGAATAAAAGTTGTAAAATAAAGGGTGTTTTTTTAGAGGCAGAGAACTTTAAATAGAATTAAAACACTAAAAAATGTCCTTAATATCACTGTAATCTGTTTTATTTCAGGATAATTTTACGGAATAATGATTAAATATGATGTCGGGCATGTGAACATCGCGGTTGGCGCGCACATGACGTAACCCGGAAAACTGTGTGTGAAAACTAGACATTTTACGCAGTAGATCTCTTAGCTGGCCACCTTGTTCTTGCGATTTGACGTCCTTGGAATTTTTCCTCTGGGGATATGTGAGGTCCCATGCCTACGCTGATAAATCAGAAACAGTGCATCATATAGAGATCAAGATTCGGCGCATTATTGTCGAAATTCAGCCAGATCTACCGCGAAAAATGTGTGAAAACTAGATCTCCAGGTTACGCCATGCACGCGCCAGCCCTGGTGGCCACATGACCGACATTACATTCAAACATTAATGCCGTAAAATTATCTTTCAAATAAAACAAATTACATGAATATTAAATACATTTTTTGTGTTTTATTTCCATTTCAAGTTATCTGCATCTAAAAAAAAAAAACACCCTGTACAATCGAAATACAATCTTTTTGTTAAATTCTCTTAAAAAACAACACACAATCGACCTTAATTTAGATATAAGACATGGCATGAATTCGGCTAGGTTTTCCCTTCAGCCTGTTTTGTTTCTAGTTTTGCAGTGAATTATTTTTTATTTTGAGTGGAAACACGTTGGTTATGATTTTCTTTTTCTGCGAGTGCTTTTTTAGCCTACTTTCCGTAAAAATCATAATAAAAAAATATAAAGTATAAAAAAAGACAATGTATCGTAAAAATATCGTTAAAAATAAAGAAAAGTCAAAAATAAGTTAAGTAATTAATTAAAGAAATTTGGAAGCCATTTTTTGTAAAACTAAACCCTAAAGTAGGGTTTAGAGATGGGGAAAATGTATGTCTGTCGGTCTGTCTTTCGGTTTCTCTCTCTCTGCCTTCCCCCACCCCCACTTTTGATGGTTTTGTCCGATTGGAATTTTTTTTTCATTCGAAAGATCTTGGCGAGGGCATCTTATTTCTATACGTCCTTTTTTAAAAATTGAACAAGGTTTTGTTTAATTTTGAACGGTTCAACAAATTTTAACATTAACGCTATTGGAGAAATGACGAGCAAATTACACAAGACTTGTACATACGACTCAAATTCCTTCCCACAAGTTTATAAAAGATCTATCTTGAAAATGTAATTTCTACATATATTCATGTAGCAACTTGAAATTTTTTGTGTGTGTTGAATAGGATGTGCTTGATAAAATTAGGGATGGATTTTGCTATATATTTGCAAAAAAAAATTTTAAAAATGAAAATGTAACAAAAGTCGCTTTTTTTTCGGTGTTCTACCATCGATGTAACTTAATTTTTTTTTCCTCAAAAACTAATCAATTAATAGCAAAACCCATCCCTAAAATTGTAAACCATACTGTAATAAGTACTTTTGGAGAGAAAAAAAATAAGAAATGAAAAGAAGGAAATTTAAACTCGTAAAATTATTTAAAAAAAATAAATTTAAAAATTTTCTGTTAGTTGAATTTTGATTTTTCACGTGAAAATCATTTTATTGAACAATAGCACTTCATAATATACAAAGGAAATAGGTAAACTTTATTAAATAAAAAACAAATTGTCAAAAGGTGCCAAGTCCCCTTAAGGAACGCCTGGACTGCAGCAATGCAGTCTAGCAGGCGTTGACCTTGTGAGCGAGCGTAACGAGCTTGGGTCACGAAGCAATCCAAATGGGACTGCTTGCAGTCTCCTTGCGAGCATAACGAGCTTGGGTAACAAAGCAATCCAAATGGGACTGTTTGCAGTCTCCTTGCATGGGACTTCCGGGGATTGGCGAGTGAAAGCGAGCAGGAGCGGCACCCCCTGTAGTTACTAAAAGCTTTTCTACGAAGAAAAAAATACTAAGAAGAGTATGTATAAATAAAGAAGCGACTTTCAATAAAAATAACCCATCATTGGGCGTACTCTTATTCTTTTGGCTAATTCTATTCCATGAAAAAAAAATGAATTTGCATTTTCATGTTTAAGCGAAAATAGCACATTAAAATACAGAAAATTGCCAGTAGTGGAAATAAATGTAATTATATTTATATGCACATCACGTTAATCCACTACTTAAGGCTTTGGAACCATATTTCACGACTTTTTATTATATAACAGGGGTTTTTCCAAAAAAAAAAAAAAGTCTGGGTTCTTTTTTCTTTCAATTAAACATTTTAAAAGAAGCAGGTGTTTGATTTAAGGAAAACTCTTTTAGATTAAATAACTAAACAAAGAAACTACAAGAAACTGAAACACAACGGCAATTTCATTTAATTGCTAATGAAAATAATATGTACTACTTAGTTTTTGACACAATGACAATGTAAGAAATTGCAATCGTTTTTATCGGAAAGTACAAGTTAGGGATCATTCATAAATGATGTCACGCTTCGGGGGGGGGGGGGGTTCGTGACATTGTGACAAAGTGTGACAAGGGTAGGGGAGGGGGTAACAAGAAGTGTGACATCATACATTATGCAACATAGCGTGACGCGTGACAAAGGGGGGGGGGGGATCGGGGTCCGCTGAAGTGTGACACATTGTGACAAAGGGAGGGAGGGGGGTCAAATATATGGGAAAAAAGCGTGACGTCATTTATGAACGGCATCTTAGCATTTTCCTATTTTGTTACACTCGAATAGTGTTCATGGTATGAACTGAATCAAAGTTATTTTAAGCATGCATGAAACACATAAAAAGCAACCTTTTTTAACATTAATTTCTCGAATTTATTGCTTCAAGTAAACTCAAAAAAGAAAAATTGATGATTTACGAACGCAAATCGCTAGCTATTTATTTAAGTAATTAATTCCTATCTTCAAACGAACGCTCTTCAGAAAAAATAAGCAACGAAATAAAGAACTTGCATATGATAGTTTCGATGTTTTCTGTTGTGTGGCAAGTAACTGATTCTATGAATCTAACCACAACAAAATAAGTAATTTTTCGCTTGCATTATTTACTAATTACATTTGTTACGAAATACATTGCTCAAGTTTTAGTAGCAGCCGTGTTTAAATAAATACAACTTCTTAGAAGAAGTTGCAATGTTAATTACATATCCTTTGATCAAAACTATTTGAATTCCTAGCGTGTACTCCACTAAAAAAATTAATCGTTGCAATAATGCACTTAGGTATTTCAAAATTATTTTGTGTTCATTTATCTAAGCAATTGAGGTGTTAATTCAATCTTTAAAGTTTCTATTTTAAATTAACAGAGCTCAACACAGCATTTGTCCCAAATGTCATTTCTAAACAATTATTACCGGTCTTTACTTATAACTAATGTTTTCAAGAATTAACTAAGAATGAATACATCCAAATTAACTTGTTGCATACGTTGTTGATTTAAAATTAAATGTTTATAACGAATGCCACAAAATTCCAAGAAAACGAATTGGAGAATTTCGAGGAACTCATTCACTTTTTTTTTGAAAGAATTATCTTTCATTGGTTTGTTTGCAAAGTTCATTATGCAGGTGTGATTTTTTAGAATGTATTCAATGAAAATTTAAGTTATAATTATTGCCACGAATTTTAATCCATAAAAATTTATTAAAAAAACCCCCTCACTTTATAGCCGATTTAGATAGCGCTCAAAATAAAGTGCCCACACCTTTCTTGTAACTTTAAAATAATTATTTTTGCACTTATGATTTTGTGCATTCCTTTCTTGCTTTCTCAACTATTAGTAAAAAATAAATAAATAAAATAAAATAAGAAATAAAACAACTTTATCTAAAAAAAAAAAAAAATAGAGTGATATAGAATGTTGTTTTGTTAAGATATAAGCTATGACATGTCGTTTATGTAGCATAATATCTTTTATATTATGAGTACCAGATAATTCAATTTTTAATAAACAATTTCTTCTATTTAAACAAGATTGCTACTAAAATTTAAACTTCGCAAACTGATTTTTTTTTTCCTATTTTTTGTTTTCGAGTCAGAAGCGTGTTTTGCATTATCCGTTTTCCATTAACGTAAGGGATACCTTTAGCTCCAACAAATGAAAAACATTACATATTTCTTTCTTTTTGTAACTTTTCGATATAGTAGTATAAGTATAATTTTTCGAGTAGGCGAATAAAAGGCAACTTTTTATGCATTTGCCAATCTTGCAATTAACATTTGCTCAACCTTAGCTCTTCTCAATGCCGAACTTCACTTTGTGAAAGGCGCAGTCATTGACAGACGTTACTTTCACTTTATCATCGACACTATTTCCTGTAATAAATCCCATTTTTCTCAGATTTTCTCTGTCTTACCATTTTATCCAAATGTTTCTCCAAGAATTGTTCACGAATCTCACTTCATTTTCTAAACTTAAAGATCCTGTTCCACCGTTTGATCATCGAGGCATTTATCATATCAGCTGTGAATGTAACATTGAATATATCGAGCAGACAAGACAGGCGTTAAAATTCAAGCTCAAAGAACATAAAAATCACGTGAAGAAACAAGAAAAAAACCATTGATAGTTAAACATTGTTGGGACACAGGTCACAAATTTAAACTTTTTGTGGCTAAAATTATTTTATTTGCAGATGTTCATAAAATTTTATAATGAGTCTTTTGCTAATCCTGATATATCTTCTATTTTGTTAAGCGGTTTCAAATTTGCATTTTCAAATACCTCCCCGGCTAATCGGGTTTTTGCAAATGCTGACACCTGATTGGGTCGGGATTCGTTTCTTATGTATTTCAACTTCTTGTCCACCTATAGTATTTCATTTCTACTATTGGTGCTGACGAAGGAGGCTGTTTGCTCTTGAAACCGGTCTCACATTTTTAATATTTTTTACTTGCACCCTTAATGTAACTTTTAATCCTTTTGAATGTATGCGAAAAGTGAATTTATCTGTTTTAAAGAAAAAAAAAATGCTAATAATGCTAATATATTCCCTAAAACAATTTGTCAATGATATATTTGTATTTAACTGAATTCATTTCCAATTTCGCATCCACTTTGCGATCCCGTGGTATTTTCTTTCGATACCATTTGTGTTCGTAACCCATAGTTTTGAATGGTACCGTAAAACCTCGTTAAAACGCAGGTGTCGGGGGGCATGCTTGGCACCCGCGTTATAACATAACCGCGATATAATGAAACTGTACCACGGAAGCCATAGCCATATTTACGAAATATACTCGCTCCTGTTGCACCACTTTTAACCTTATCAGTTACTCTTAACGTTTCTTCTATTGTATAATTGTTTCTTTCCCTGTTTTCTGCCATTTTATCTGCTGTAATTGTTGTGCAAGAAGCACACTACTCAACTGAGCGGTTAGTCTATCGAGTGATAGGTTACTCAGAGTAAATGTTTCTGCTCTTAGAGACTCCTAAGATAAAACCATATCAACCGCAACAAAAGCAATTGTGTTCTGAGGAAATGTGAGCTTAAAAATCTTGTGAAGTTATCAACATAAGATTATAAAGGGGGAGAAATTCTAAGAAAAAAGTAGAATTGTGTGGAAGGGGAGGAACGCACTTTTTAAAGAAACAATGTTTTAAGCCTTTGTACACTCTCACGGACTAGAGAATATGTTTACATTTCAAAATTTTTAAGGAATCTTGAATACAAAGCGTGGTTTGTACGTCGGGGGACATGATAGTAACCGTGTTATATCCGATTCCGCGGTATACCGAGGCGCGGTATTACGGGGTTTTATTGTAGAGCTTTAACGTACTGTAAAACGTAGAAGTATTGAATATCAGATTTTCAGCGTGCTTTTCAAATTGTGTTATAAAACAAGGGCTCCACTTTTTTAATTTAAAGATATCTGCAATGTTAAGCATAATTACCAAGTTAACGATAATACAAATATGCAAAATATAAATGCAAAGAGGAAGTACAACAAAAAGGACGGTAGTTCAAATGAGTATATTTTAAATGAAACTTATATTCTGCCATACATCAGAGGACTCTATACCTAAAAGAACATAGAGTGTAAAATTAAGTAAATGCATTTACAAACATGATCAAATGCACTACTTTAAAGAAAAATAGGAACTTAAACTCCCCATTCCGGAACCTTATGTGTGGCAAAGCTTGCAAGTAATCAGTGAAGCGCGAAATAAACTCAAAGAGAAGGAAATAGTAAATTAGAAAATAGAAATTATTTAAAGAATTGTTTTACAATGCAACGCAGTTTTAGTACAGTAGTAGTAAATTTATAATTTTAAAAACTATACATTCTATGATAAATTGTGCTAGACGAGGAACATAACTAATTTTCTGGCATAGCTATGTTCTTTCTCCGTAAAGAAGAGGTTCGTCGTAACATCTATTATGTATTTTCTTTACAAATAAAGCCTTATTTTTGTTAAAGTCAGAGAAACATTGTATTTTTTTAGCTACAAGTTAAATTCGCTTGCATATTTTGTACAGAGATTAAACAACGGATGCAATCCAAATTTTATAAAACATCTTAGTTTTTTGAAGACTGTTGCTTAAAATGTCAGTTTTCTGCTTTAGTAGAGGCATATTTGGACCGTGAAAAGTTCATTCGCCATTACTGTGAAATGAGAACATAAAAGGTAAATTTTTTTAGAGATATAACGGAAACTTATAAGCAAAATGGAGCTCTTTATTACTTTTCAAAAGTACAGCAAATATAATAAACTATGTAACCCCCTAACGGTCGGGTAATTTTCAAGAAAACGGTCATAAAAGTGCCTATTTTGTCATCCCTGAAAATTATAAAAAAATATGTGTTAGAACAGTATATATATTCATTTGTAAATTTTGATTTGTTTTCATTTTTAAATTTTAAACACACCAGCCCGGCAATGTCGTGGGAGCTAGAAATAGAAGGCGAAACCTCAGCCCGTCATTTTCACGCGAGCGAGAGGGAAGGGGTTAACCTAGCTTTTAGGTGAGAATAACAGACACAAATATTTTGCTACTTCGGTTTCGTAGTATCTTCAGTAATCTTTATCTTTCATACTCTAGCGGAAAAGCAAGAAATACGGTGTTTATGTGCTGCTGCCACCACTGAAAATACATTATTTCAATATCAGTCCTAGAGATAGTCTATGGAAATAAATTTTATGAATTTTATTGCTACATTTATGAATTTTATGTCCTAAAACTTTAAGTGCTTCTCGGAAATTTGTTTCTAACTTTTATTTTCATTATATTGCATTGAAACAATGTCTTAAGGTACACATTTTTAGCCTTATCTATATAAATAAATCGTATATGCACTTTAGAAGATAAATATTGTAAAGTATTGCGGAGGAAGCTCCCTAAATTCGAAAAATACTACGCATGTGTCATTTGACGCAAATATGAATGGTTAAGTACATTCTACAGCATGCACATCTCCAATATACTGCGTTTAGTTTTCCTGATTGATTATCTTTGTTTTATAGATATTTGTAAATCACTTATCTATAAATTTTTAATGCCTTTTTGGTAACCAAAAATCAAAAGCTCATCTATATGCAAACTTCATTCCGAATTATGCTTGATAAATTTAACAAAACCATTTCTACGTGGTTTAAATCATTTTCTTTTACCACAAGCACATGCTTACCAATCTCGATTTGAATCATTTGTGACTTGCCCAGGAAGGAAACTGCGCTGAAACTCGCACAGATAAGCTCTAATATGATTAATATATATTATTTTATGCAATTAATCGTGTTCAAAATGTAGATTAACCGAGTTTTGAAGGCGTAACAAACGTCGTCCAACTTCATCTATTGCCAAGGGAATTGATAACAATTATGGAATGCTTCTAATAAACTCATTCAGTAATCTACATATTTCTCTGAGTCATTTTATCTTAGCGCGTAAATTCTGTAAAATTAAGATTCAGTATAAAATTTATAATTATCACTGCGTTAAGCAGTTAGACATTAGAATGGGAATATTTTGGTAAGAGATACTTGTCAATGAAAAAGCTTTTCAAAGTAATTATGTACTTTGCTAAACGTACAATTGATAAACTTGGAAATAAACTAAGGAAACTTTACAAACATTTATGATTTAGTTCATTCATTCATTAGATGCATTTAAATTGTCAAATTTGCATATTATTAATCTTTGGAAGCAATGTCAGCAATAATTTCAGATCATATGATTTCGCATGTTAAGTCGAATTCTTGTGTTAATTAATTTTTATGTTTTACTAATAAAACTAAATATTAAAAGTTAAAAAAATCGATATCACATTTAATGTGAGCTCACTTCCTTCTAACGTGATTGAAACTACTACTATATACACGAGCATTCAAGCACTATTGTACAAAATCCTTTTTGTTCTACTCCCTTGCCTTGGAGAAAGAGATAAATTTCCCAACACTTCTTCTGATTACGTTTTAAATAAAAATTATTTGCCATTCGTTTGATGAGTTTATAAACTAACCCCCCACCACCAAAAAATGAAAAATCCCAAAACTATCGTCTGCCTGTGTCGAAAGTTTTGAAAAACATTTAACCAAGGCTGTTTGAGATTTTATTTTCTGCTTTACAAGTTTTATCTAACTTTAGTAACCACCTCAACTAACTAGAACTTTTCCTCAAAACATAGTTTTAACGTCCGTCGTTTCTAGAGCTAGTAGTGCAGTTTAGTTTGTTTATACAAGTACGGTTTTAGATACATTTTCTCCTCTTCGCAATGTAAAAAATGAAATTTTTCTGAAATCGCTTCCTAAAAAAAATAATTTAAAAATTGTGGTACTGCTAATATACGTGTACTTTCGATTTCACTAAGCGAAAGAACATTAGAAATTTGCCTTAAGATGGGTCATATCTTGTAACATTAATCGGATAACGGTGGAACTAATTTATAAAACAAATGATGAATTTTTTTGTAATCCTTGGTGCATATCGTAATGAAATAAATAAAAATAAAATTGAACTTTTTACATTTTTTCTATTATATTCTTCTCGTATTGTGTGTAGAAGTAATATTTTGCTTTAAACGTAGAAAAATATTGACACTAACATAGGGGGTCGATGTTCGCCTAAAGGAATCATTGTTTAAGTCAGTATTAAGCAGATGTTGGATCACGGTCCGAATTGGCACCGCTGTTTTACACTATGCGAACAAAAACACTAAAATAGCCTGGCAAATGAATTTGAAATATTATTACACTAAATTGTAAATGATATGTCGTTATAAATTTAACTATATCTGTATCATTTATAAAGTATACTTGGAACTCAAATGCACTGTTGGCAGAAGGAAAACCTTATTTAAAACTGCAGTTAGTGCTTATCAACCAGACCGTCCAAATGTTTAGATTTTTGAAATTGACCTTTAACCCCCTTATTGGCTAACCCCTTCTAAGTTACAGAATGATTTTCAAAAGACCCTTTAACGTCAATTCTATTAACCGCTTTACAGGAAAATGAAAGAGAAAAATGGTACAAAAATTATTACCAACACATGTTCTTAAAATTCTTGAATTTAAAATAAAGTTCAAGAGAAAATGATTTTAACCGAACAAATTTTACAGAATATGATGAGAGGAATATTAAATAAATAGAAGAAATAAAAAATCCGTTTCAATTTTAAATGAATTTTATCATCAGAGTTATAATGTTTACTGAAAAACGCTTCAAGAATAAAAGTATTCCAGCAAGAGCTTTTGTGGAAAACTACTTTTCAATGAAATGAATAGTTAATCATGGGTGAACAATAAAACTATGGTAATTATTAGTATGCTTAAGCCGATAAGAAGATTATAATAATTCAAACTTTCTGTTACAAATTGACGAACTAAAATGCAGTTTACTTTTTACACAGCACAGTTCTTTACCCTTTAAAAGAAAAAAAAAACTATAGTAAAAAGCGTTTCCAAACAAAAATGCTGCATTTATTCTTACTTTAGGTCACGAGGGATCTACCGAGTGTAATTAAAAAAAAATATTACACTTCCTAGGAGCTGTAGTTGAATAAATAGTAAAAAAAGATTTATTTTTTGAGAATTATTTCTTAATTTTGTTTACAAATGAAGATAATAAGTTCAAGTAAATGAGAGATAATTATTCCTTTTAATGTTAAATTTTTTCAGCAGAAAAAGTCTTACAAGTTGATTTTTATTCCTTTATTTGAAAGATACATTTTGTAAAAGTACGTTTAGAATTAATTACATTGAATGGACAAGAAATAAAAGTTGACTTGGAAAAGATAGGAAACACACGTAGCAGAAAACGTATCGATGTGCTACAAAATTATGTTTTGGACCGAGTTCATATTCATCTTTAACATATGTTCATAAATTCCGCATTGATAATTAGAGAATATCATACTGAATTATTAAATTGCCAGCTTAGTACAAATAACAAAAAATATTTTATTGGTATAAAAACCGCGGGATGTTACAAAAGATTTGGAATAAAATTTATCAAAATAGAACCTGAAGCTTTATAAGTGATGCCACTTGTAAATTAGAAATACTGCATTCACAAATGCTTCAGGGCAATTCTTAGAAGACATTAAACATTACAGTCTCGGTGATGTAAGGCAATATTATTTATACAGCAGATAATAATGAAGTGAACGAAGTATGTTAACAATCCATGCTGTTTCTCGATCTGCGATCACGAACAATAGCAGCGTTTAAAGAATTTTCATCCGAAAGTTTTGCATTCGTCTGCAAACATCAGCACTCCTTTGTCGTCTGTAATTTCATTCCAGAACTGAAGCAAGCCACCTGCTTGGGGAATTAACTTCCACTCGATAAAATATATAATGCAAAAGATCTTCCATTAATAAATATGTTTTAGAAGCGTGGAAGTAATACAAGGAATTTCAAATCGGAGCGTTTGAATGGAATGATTTTACAATTTCAATTTACTCAGTTCAATCAGGGATTGAAATAAATGGGAAAAAAAATCAGTATTCACAGAATATAGCTTAAAGCTACTGAAAACATTTTTTTTTTGATAAATATAGTATCAATGCGGTTAAAATGATAAACTATTTAAACAACTGCTGGTGGAAAGCTACGTTTTTTACCACTGCGATGTTATGAGCCATTAAGTTTAATGCTTTAGTTTTTTCAGGCTAGATTTAAGATTGAGAAACATAAGTCCAAGGACTAAAACATTTACTATTTTCCTTACTAGTACCAAAAAGTTCCGTTTTTCTCTAATGCACAGATTTTTAAAACACAATTAAAATTTAATTAATTTTGTAAATCGGAAACATAAGGTCAAGCATTCATTCATTCATTCATTAACAATTGTGCTACTTTCAGCCATAAAGTAACATTTGTTTACACTTTACAGCTTTTTTCGTAAATTAGAAAAAAAAAATATCCCTTCACAACCTCTGGCGCTATTGTGCTGTGCACCATAAAGTTGGGTGTTTTCCTTTTGCTCAAGCTATGTTTTGTGATTCAGGATCATATGGTTAAGCATTCATTCATTAACAATAGTGCTACTTTCAGCCAAAAAGTAACACATTTTTAAAAAACACTTTACAGCTTTTTTCGTAACTCAGGGAAAAAAAAACCCCGTAAAAACCTGGGGCGGTATTGTGCTGTTTACTATGAAGTTGGGTGTTTTGCTTTTGTTCAAGCTATGTTTTGTGATTCAGGATCACAAGGTTAAGTACTCAATTATTAATCATCGCTCTACTAGGTGTAATAAAGTAATAATTTTTAAATTTTAGGGAATTTTTGTTATTCAGAAACATTGAGCTAAACACTTTAAGCAATGAATTACAAAGGTATGAAAAATACATTGATTTCGCTAAATGAGCAGATTTTACTGAGAAAAGGGTCTAAAAAATAAACAAGGCCTCTAATAAATTACCCTTACCAACAATTTTTATCAGCTCTTCAATTCCATGAGCGCTTTATGCATTTTTGAGTTTTCAAGCCTACTTTTGTAGTTCAGCAAAGTAACATATGTGTGGGCTTGGCTCAAATACGTTCACACTAGTTTTTTTTTTTTTTTTCACATAAATAACTTCCTTTCTGTTTAGAATTACTTTCATGAGTTGTACAGCAAATCCTCAACAAAATGTTGCTGGAAGCCAAATATGAAAGAGTTCTAATGAGTACTTAAAAAAAAGAACCAAATAAAAACTAAGTCTGAAGTACAGTCATCAAATGTAAAAGGAAAATAAATAAATAAATAAAACATGGTATGTTGTTCACCATAATTGAAAAAATCGATCTTAAATTCCCATTTATGTATAAGCCGTGCTCGAAATATCATGTTTTAGGGCTTATTATCAATGTTTCAAACATGAAAAACTTAAATATACTCAACGCTGTTGAAAAGGCATTTTTAAATCGATTGCACGTACGGAATTTATGATGTTTTAAAGCTTGTACGCTGTTATTCGGCTAGCTTCTCGGAATAAATAATTTTAGGAACTTATTGATATGCTTAAGCAAAAGCGTGATTCCAAAACTGTTGTCAAGTTTTTATAAGTGGTTCATGAGTAAGCTTTTTATTATGTTTCATTTATTCATTTATTTACGAGATATTTTTCCCCCTTTTTGATGATCATTAATTTGGATATTAATTTTCATTAAACATAAGATTATTAGCGAGGTATGGGAATGCAGTTTTCATTCAAGATATTGAAACGGTTAAAATTTAGCACTTTTATTTTAAAGTAGAATTAGTAATGTTTCAACATTACATCATAAAGACGCACACAAACAACGTGAAGTGATACTGAAAATACTAGACGTCCTAGTTCCCTAAGAGGAAAAAGAAAATTCGTAGTTGCGGTACTTATTTGCTATTTTATACGAAAAACTATAATATGATTAGAATCAAATCATATAAAATCAAACGTTGGTTCAACATTTAAATAAATAAATATATTTCTGTTTTTTTAAAGAATGATATCCATTTATCATGCAGATTTTCATTGATTTTGCTCGACACGTGTTTCACACTTAATTCATATTTGCTTCTCTGCTCGAACTCTGCTCCACTCCGAAAACTTTTAATACGAATCATACTTATCTTCATTTAGTTAACTTATTAATTTTTATTTATGCTGTTGATGACAAATCGAAAGTTGACACAATTAAAAAATAAATAATTATTCAGACTAGAAATCAGCTTTTGTTCATTGTCGACGTTCAATCAAAACTAATTTTAATACGAAAAACGTCGTTTTTTTAAATTTTTAATAAAATTTAATGATTTTTAATAAAGGCACGAATTTTTTACGGTGCAAGATAAATTTTCGACTCTTCCCTTTTTACAAGGAAAACTCGCTGCTCCGTACCTCTGCTCCACGTTGGCTTCCAGGTATCTGGAACTGCCACTTTTTTGAGTTGCTCCGCTTTGACTGCTAAATTCTTACTCCGGCACCTCTCCAGCTCCGCTCCGCGTTCTGGATATTTTTTTCTAATGAGTTCCTGTTAACTTCTGCCAATTTCAAAACTATTACATTCCCCAGAGATTGGTACCATCTTTTTCAGAGGCACCACCATAAGTGTGGTACCATAGCAGCATAAGAATTTCAACGTCCAGTTTCTTCACTTGGGGGTCATTCATAAATGATGCCACGCTTCGAGGGGGAAGGGGGTTCATGAAAGTGTGACAGTTTGTGACAAGGGGAGGGGAGAGGGTAACAAGAAGCCTGACATGGTCCATTTTGATTTCTATAAAAACATTTAAAAGCAGCAAATTAACCCTATTTTATGCTAATGTAATATTGCGTGATATGTGACAAAGGGCTGGGTGGGGGTATGTTGAAGTGTGACACTTTGTGACAAAGGGGGCGGGCGTCAAATATATTGAAAAAAAGTGTGACATCATTTATGAACGGTCCCTTGAAAGAGCGAGCACTGCAGATGCGAAATTGCACTTGGAATGCAATTTAGCCGAAAGTATTCTCGCTAAATCTCTACTCAAGGGATCTTTTTACATGCTGTTTAATCATACGACATGGGCGTAGACGGTTTTTCTGTCTCTTAATGTAATCCACCCACACTGCGAGGCTAGATAGTATAAACTGGGGCGTACGAGTATCGCTCCTTAGCACTACGAAACTGTGCCGGCTACTCCGCCGTATTTAATATTTTTTCTCTCTTTTTAATTAAATAATTACATTTTTTCTATGACATAAAGTTAAAAACAGAAAAATCAGCACTGTGGAGCACAACAAATTTCGCTCCAGATCTCTGATATGAAAATTTTTGTGATTAATTACACTTCACCACATCAATCGAGTTACTTAATTTTCGGAGATAAAACCTTCAAAACTATCTATTTAACCCTTTTTAATACAGAAGATAAAATGTTTCTTTTTTTCTATTACTTCTGTGAAAGGCATTATTAATACCGAAATTAAATGCTCGCCAGACCTTGCTTCAGCAAACAACGGGTGAGTCACTTCTGTAAGTAGAAGTTAAAGTAACTTCCCTTCTAGACAAATGGTAGTTGATAGCCGAGTTTCGCAGCTCCCCTCTCTTATACAAACAGAAGGAGGTATTGACACTCGGTCGAAAAGCCGTGATGTAGGGAGGGGCTGTGTCCACAGATGAATAATAGCAGCAGTAGATGGAATTTGAAAGCGTGTGCGTTTCATTCTAAGGGATAAAGACAAAAGAGTGGCTCTTTGCTTCGAAGTGTACTTAAATATTTGGCACTCAGGTTACAAAAAATAATTACTAATAATTTATATGTTCCTGTGTAAAGTAATTCATTTAGACTTAACTTATTATGAACTACTCCTGAAGACGAAACAATGGGTAACGAAAAACATATTTTATTTCTGGTACAGTATTTTTCTCCATCAGACTCCAAACCTGTTAGCCGAAGCCTTAGGCCGGCCTAAACGAGAAGCTGGTGGCCGTACTGGTATGACTCTCTTGTTAAAGATAATATTGATGTTAAAATTAAATAAAATTACTAATCTTAAACTCGTAGACACAAATAGAACGAATGATAGAAAATGTAAGTGTTTCCTAATTTTTTATTTCTTTTACCTTACATTTTTTTCTTTTTTGCTTTGCGCTTTGGATTTCTCGTCCGTTTGCTTAAATTCAATGTTTTAATCATTTTTAATATGATCATTGCACACGGTAACACGTAGCTGTGGTGATTATACTAAGCTCCCATGAAAGAAAGGGATGGCGTATCTCAAAAAGTAAATTTTTGACAATGCTCATCTTCCTAAATGTTTATTTTGCACCCATCCAAATATTCTTTTGACATGGTTATTTATGTTATATACTGGATTTAACTAATCGAATTACTTTATTACATGCTTTATTTATCTTTGATGGATAAGTAATTTTTTAGTATCATAGGCCTGATAGGGCATCGTTAAATAAAAATAAGTGTTATAAAGAAAAGCTGAGACACACACTTCTCTCTGACGAGAACATAATAGAAAATTCATTAAAAAAAATTATCAGGTTTTAATATCACAAATTTTCTGCACATAATTGTATTCACACTTTAAGAAAAAGGCCTTTACCAGTTTTAGATAGCTGAAAATTTGGCACTAAATAATCGTTTAAAATAATTTCTGCATTGAGTAGTTATTTATGATGCTCAGTTATACAGGCGTTATCATTATTATACATTGAACAGATGCTCTAGAGCAAAAGTTAATAATGCTTCAACCTTAATTTATAAGATTTTTCAATTTAGTCATATACTCTTATGGAAAGCGGAATATTAATAATTTTCTCGTAAATGCTCTCCAGTAACATATGTTATTGTGTACAAACTCCTCACAAAAACTCGTATGATACTAGTTTTGAATTTCTTTGTATCATTATTTTTAAAAAAATCGTTTTTGTCCATTTACAGTTTTCATAATGTTAAAGATTTTGTACCAAGTGAAAAATTCTTTGCAACAGAAGTTTAAGTACGTAAAGTTTAAGTTTTAACTAAGATCGACTGTGATTTAAATATGTTTGTTATATGTAAAATGACAATTTTTTTTTATTAGGATCAGAACGTTTAATTTTAAAAAAAATGTATTTTTAGAATATAAGACATTGATTCTCGACAATTTCAATTTAAAAAATTAATTATTTTACTAATTTTTAGTTCATGAGACAGATAACGAAGTGCAAAACAAAAGGCAGTTGTGGTAATATTTCATCTTTCGAATCGCGGCACAACCATTCCTATTGTATAATCCACTGAAAACGTACAAATTTTTACGTTACAAAATAATTGTAGCTAAACTTTCAAATGGCTCAATCCTACCATCGCCGTTAATTTCAAAAAGGGATTCACCCAGAAAGATAGAATTAAACCCTCCTCGGTCATTAAGCAATTACGCAAACCAGAATCCTTGGTTTGACTGGAGCTCACTGGTAGAACACCCTTTTACTACGCATAAAGAATTGGAGTTTAATGTTTTCGTGGTTGGCACTGCGCTTGGACTAAATCGCTAACAATTGCGCTTATTCAGATCTTGTGTCCGTGTCTGAGGCATCTGAGTCGGGAAATGATCCTTGAAATGTTGTAAATCAGCATTATGTAGGAGCAGTGGATAACTTCGTCCACCAGAGAAACTGTGAGTTCTCAATTAGTGGAAAGGAACGCTGCGTAATTGCCAAGATAATGAGAACAAAGAACATCAAAGTGGAGATTTAGAAGAAAAATGTAATTGCTGTTATAACTTCTGCTTTTAACAAAGACATATAGAAACTCTTCTTGAAGAAGTTTATGAAGTTGTAAAGGTATGTGAGTATAATGTTTCTGTTTGTTATAATTTAAACGAAATGCATTTATTACGTTTCTAGAATAAAGTTATGTACATCAAAACATTGCCAGATTGTAATCAATAAGATGCATTTACAATTATCACTGAACAAGTAGAAAGTAAAAACTATTAACATTGCTGTTATTAAAAATTAATGATAGTTAACAATTTATAAACATTGATATGACCAAAAAAAAAAAAAAACTTTGTAAAATTGCCTTTAAAATTATCAAAGTGATAAACATGCGTTTTTTTCCTTTTTCTTAGTAGCTTGATTGGCAGAGCGAAATGTTGGTCCGAAGTACGTGGTGCATAAATGCTCTACTTTTTGTGTTAAAATTTATAAACTAGAACGCAAAGTAGCGACACATACTTAACAACGACAAATATATATATCATACAGGATTTTTTTTATTTTCAGATTTTATTTTATGCTACTTTCAGAAAATCTGATGTGATCACTAATGCTATTTTCTGAACTCAATGATCACGAAGAGCCCCTGGTGCATGGGTTTAAGGATCCATTATAACAGTCGCATTCACCATCCGACTCGAACCTCCAAACTGCAGAGGGAAGCCTTCTTCAACCAACCAGAAGGCTCAGATGATTGGCTCCAGTGTCTGACGAAGGTACAAATCTGACGGTGAATTCGAACAGTATACTCTTTGGACCAGGATTTATTCCCGACTCCATGCTGCATTATGCCTTAGATGCTGAAACGAATGCTTCCCTTACACCCTAAGGAGTGCAATCTCAAGGGGCCTCCGTCAGTAAGCAGAAGAAGGCCTACTGCGTATCAGTAATGTAATGCATAATGCATACTAGAATAAAAATGACTCCCATTACAATGAAAGTGATGTGATCTTTAAAGGTTGCCATAGCATGAAAGAAATGCCATGCTGCGCACCAGTTATAGTGCACATGCATACACGAAAAGTCAGAAAATGTGTAGCAACATGAGAGTCTTAATAATATAGTAGTGATAAAATATTTTTCATATTAAGAATTTTCTGTTCATATGGTTCAATAAATAATTTAATTAATAATATCTTCATATTTTAAAGAGGTGAATAAATCTGATTCTGTACAAGAAAAAAAGAATGATGTTGTATACTTCCGTGTAAATAATACAGTCACATATTTATACCTATAACATTGCGCCTACATTTCATTCATGTCTCACATCTGCTATAAATAAAATATTCTGGAAATATCGAACAATGCTTTAAATAAGTGAAACATTATGCATGGCGATTGCATGGAAATAATGAAGAATATCGTCATTTGAATAACATACCGCATCAGTAACCTCTTTGTTTCTCATAACCAATCAGATTAAATACATAAATCAATAGGAGGAGGTGATGTTAGGTTCTGTTATAAGAAAAATTACGTTTGAGAATGTTATATACTTTTAAATATCATTTTAAGTACTAATGTTAAAAGTAAAATAAGAATGAGAAGAAAAAAAAAGTAAGAGCGTCAAGAAATAATAATACGAAGCAAAAGAAGATAAATTATGAATGTATTTATTATTATAATATGCATTTTAATATGTACTACATGCATAATTAATTTCTTTAATAAAATGTAACAATTCATTTAATTAAATATGATGGTGGCAATATTCTAATTCGGTCAATGTAATCATAACTTTGTATATTAGTGTGTGCCGGTTTCAACAACCGACACACACTAATATATATACTTTTTTTCATGTTCGCTAACATATATTCAAGGAAAGCGGTATGTTTGGCAAAATTATCGAGAAATACATAAAGCAAAATTCACTTACTTTCTTGAATATTTGGCCTTCTTTTGTAGGGAATATCTGCAATGAAATAGAGAACAATCGATCAGTTAAATGTAAAACAAGGCTTTCATTTTGATTTTTGCATGAATAGAACAATTCTCTTTCATTAAAATTCGTGGTGGAGTACATTTGAAACGATGAATATACATCCTTAGGGAAATAATCAAAATGCATTGGGTTTTAAACTTTTGTCGCAAACCTTTTTAACTGAATAAATTTAATAACTTCTTTAAGAGGAAAATATTTGGGAAAAGCATTTACTAGTATACACGTTTTATCGGCAATTATTTTATTAAAATATCTCATGCCTGTTTCCATAACAACATAATTGATGGAGGTTTACTTCGTACGTAAAATTATATTTATTCACGCAAACTTAATGGTTAAAAAAAGTTGATAAAATCCTTAAATATCTTTTGTTTTAAACAAAATATTTTCCTTGTTAAACTTATATTATCGTGTGTTATACAAAACATTATATTCTGTGTAATACGAGATTTTTCTTTCCTTCTTTCTTTTTTTTGTCTTACTTTTATTTTTGCGATTTTCTTTTTACTAATTTTAAATCCCACTTAAATAATAACTTAAATAACCGCTACAAGAAGGGAAGGTGCAAGCACATTGAATTTCAATTCTGAAGATGAAAGTTCGAAGTAAAGTATCAAATGTTTGACTTTTTTTAAATTGAATTATTTCTGATTAAAGAAAATAACTGACCTGCCAGTTAAGCCCCTTGTTGATAATACTGAAAAAATAGTGACATACTACAACATTTTCACTAAAAATGCTCTGAAAATTTTAAAACAATAAAAGGTAATAATATTTACAACTTCACAACTTTACGAAGAAATATGAAAAAACTCTACGGTACGACGCTTAAAGTCATAGATCTCTAGAACTCTTCGTGAAATAAAAATAAATACTTACTATTAACTCGTGGAAATATTCCAAAATAAACCGGGACGTTGCTTAATATTTTCACAGTAAATTTTACCGTATTCTATAAAATGCAGTTTTTTACACGCTTTCCAATGGTATCAAATTATCAAAATAAGAAAATCAAAATAAAGCTATAGATCGGTTTTGTGCTGTAGGAAATACATTGTGAATCATTCTAAGAGAAAGAAAAAAAAATTAAAAATAATAATAAATAAATAAATGCATAATTGATAATAATGATGATAAAATAAAACAAAGTGGATGAAAAGGAAAACGGAAAATTAAAAATCGTCTGCTTTCAAGGAATCACTGACCCATTTTGAGGGTAAATAATGCTTCTTAATTTATGCAAAGGTTTAAATTTATTTTTATTCTCTATTTATTTTTTTTCTCAGTGAAAAATCACGTAAGAAATCATATGTTGATCTCATAATGTAACGTCCAGTAATTTATTTAAAAAAAAAACGTTTATGAAATTGTAATGCAACGACAATGCAGATTTTAAAATTGATACATATTATTACTTGATTTCCAGGTTAAATATCAAATTACATATTTGGAAAATACTTATCCCTACAAAACCTAAGTACTGTTTCTAATAAGATGTTTTATATGAATCTCATGACTTCAATAACTCAATAATTCAAATTTCAAGTCTTTTTAAACTTGTCCAAAACATAAAACATTATTAAAAAATAAAACTCTTCATGTTTCAGTGAGCGCAGGAAAGTGAAATTAATTCGAGTTCATTCAGACATTACAAGGATAAGAAAACTAAAAACGAGACTGTTTATGGAGCGAAGACGAAATATTTTGAAAAGATACATTAAATTAAAAATTGACTGAGAAGGAACTATTTAAACTCAAATTCGTATTTTTTTTCCTTAAAAAGTGAAATTACAGTCGAGAATTTTTCTTTGCTATTTTCTACAGGAGTTTCGAATGCAGACTTCTCTGCAGGTTGTAAAATTCCCGAGAAAAGAATATAATAATCAAATATTTAGTTATCAGGGATCAAATAGAAACATTTCTTCTACTCAGAGTTTAACCAAAAAAGTAAAAATAGTTTTTACCTTATAAGTAATTAAATTGCTCTAGAGTCATATTTTGCAGTTATTATAGTAATGACATTGTAACTTTTTTCTCTGTTGAACTCGGAATGAAAGTAATGATACTCAAGCATAGTAACTCATTTGTTACATGCGCTTCTCGACAGTAAGTATATTTTTAATTAACATTGTCTCTGATGAAACCGACATCATTTTTAATGCAGTAAAGTGATAATTTGTTCATAGCTACCTTGCTATAATTTGAAAATGATAGATTTTTTTTAAAAAATAGTACTGTTCACTTCCGTCTAAAATCAATGGTCTTTATACTGCGAAGGAATTCCCAATTAGGGAAAATGATATTTTCCCTAATTGGGAATTATTAATTGGAAATTATTAAACAAAGACTGTTAAGTAAGGCTTGTAACGATATATATCGGGATAAAAATATAGAAGTTTTTTTAATCACTAATTTTTATTTATCAATAATCTGTTTAAAAATTTAAAAACTGTAAAATGCATTATTTCGAAACATTTTACCAATATGCAATGACAAGTACTGCTCTTTTAAAAGCTGCATTCTATGTGTATAAACACTTTTACGATTGAGGCACCTAGAGTCAAAGTGATAAATTTGAGTTTGGACATAACAACTAAAATGGCTGGAAAAACACCAATTTGTTATGAAACGTTAAAAGTATTCTTAAGGGAGCACACTACTTCAAAATTGGCAAAAAAAAAAAAAAAAAAAAAAAAATTACGTATTTCGATAGATTAAACTGTTTTAAAGCCTCAGGCAAAATTTTAAAATTTTGTTAGCAATACTTTAAAAGCAATACTTTTTTCATTTTTTGTAAGTGACTTTGGTTGCTTTCATTCTGCATTCAAAAACTTCAAACGCATTTTTCTCTGCTTTGTATTTCAGACCAATTACGTGTGGCTTTTTTTCAGGCAAGGATACAGCTTCGAAACTTTGTACGGGCATTCTACGGAGTATGTTTAACTAATATTAGCATGGGTTTAACTCTGAAGTCTGTAGTTTGTTTTTATTTAATTGTTGAATATGGAATTTCTGGATTTTTTTGTCTTTTTTCCCGAGATTTTAACGAAAAAAAATATTAAAATTCAACTAAGCTTCAGATTGTTAATTCCATGCTAACTTTTATTCTAGAATGTTTCCGAAGAATTATAAAGAACAAATCTTCTGAAAAAAGATAATTGAGAAAGTTACAAGCAATTTAAAAAATTGAAAAAAGTCATAATTAGAATTAAATGCATGGATTAGTTTTCATATGATTGTTAAACGAAAGATAATTTGAAAAGTGGTACTGTGCCCCCTTTAACCCTTAACACGCGCTGCTCTCCAGGTGGATTTATAAAGAGAGGCTCCATATGATACAAAATTTAACCAAGTTTTACATAGATTTTTTGTCACTTGCTCTTTTTTTTGCACCTCGCTGCACCAATCGTCTAAATTATGTTTATTTTTCTGTAAAGAAACGAATTAACTTGACAAAACATATACATAATCTGTTACTCCTAACGTAATTTACATGTAACATACCAAGACGAAAGCGTAAGGAATTCATTGATCTAACATTTTCGTTATCTTAATCCATGATTAATTTCATAATCGTGAAAATTCAATGCTTTAGATTGAGTGAATTTACGGTTCCTAATTAGAATAGACAGTTTCCTAATATATTCCTAGTTAATTATCATTCTCAAGTTTGCCTTACAGAAGCTGGCATTTATACATTGTAGAGAAGAGACACGAAATATTTGATCACCGTACGTGCAATTTAAATGCCAGTATTCTGAACTGCCTAAGCAGAATAAATGCATTATCACTTGTATGATTATATATTATTGTATCATCATAAATTTACTTAAATTTTGAAGGCTTTTGAAATTTAAATTATCATTTTTTCCACATGATTCTGAAGCAAATTGTGGTTTTAGAAGGATGAGTAAAACCCATCCTTTTTTGTAAATAACCATTGATAAGAAATTTAGTGTCACAATAAACTAACGGCATGTTTAGAACAGCATGTAATAGAAACTTAAGTTTCGATTTTCAGTTTTAGTGTTAGGAGCATTCGTTTATAACGGAATATTTTAAAATTTGTGGATTTTGGCTGTAAGTGTACCTGGCTCAAGTCGGTGGATTTTCAGGATGCAGATAATCGGCAGCGCCCATGTCGCATGATTATGCGGGATGTTAAAGATCCTTTGAGTATCCGTTTGGCGTGGATATTCTCGGCTAAATTAAATTCATGGTGCAGTTTGCATCAATCAGAGTTTAGAGACCGCCACCTAGGAGGAAACTGAGCTTCAAAATTTTCGGCAATGGTATCACACTCATTGTGGTGCCGCTGAAAGAGTTGGTACCAATATCTGGGAACGAACTTGGCTTGCAATGGTTAAGAACCAATTCTACGCAGCCCGTTAGAAATTTAAAAAAAATGGTTGCAAGATTTACGATGTGGTCTAAATAAAGTTTTAAGGAAAATAATTTCTCGAAATAATATACATATTAAATTTATATATTTATTTTTTGTCTCTTATATATATATATACATATATATATGAAGGTAGTATAATTATATTTTTGAATAAGACATGTAGTTTATAATTAAATTGTATGCCGTAGACTTTTATTAAACTTTAATCACTCGATTTTAAATTTCAGTTGGAATTGTAGTGCGATTGGATTTTAATAGATTTTATCACTATATACACACCTTATTCAATAAACGCATATTGTATCTGTTAAATTTCCACAAGGATGTGAGGTAACGGAAAAGCCATTGGGTATAAATTGCACAGATTACTTCATGAGTGGCAATAGCCATCAGTTAGTTTGGATGAAAGTTTGTAATCCGATTGACTCTTAATATTTATTTAAGAGCTCCAAATATTTTAGTCTGTAATGTTGTAATTTCGGTTTGTAAAATATTTTTCATGTCTACAGCAGCGGATGTTTTGAAAATAGTATTAATTTTAAAATAAATATACTGAAAGGTCAACAAAGCTTAAATGATTAATTCTAAAGGTCACATGTCTGTTTGAAAGTAATTAAAACAATTTGAATGGGTTCTCAGAAGCTTTCAAATGTAACTGGAGCTACATAGCTATGCGTCTGTTTGTTCTGTACTGGCACTTCATGCTAATGTTTCAAGCCTAAATGCAATTACGAAATATTTTTGACTTTATATTCTTTTGCACGACTCTTTCAGGTCGTAAAAGTTATTGAAAAACATGTAAAAATGTAAGATATTGTTATAATTTAACCTTATTAGCAATTAAACATGTATTTGCATATACCACATCTGTTTTTTCTTATTCTATGATTATATCATTGATCACACAAAATCACTTGTGTGGACGAATGTGTAATCACAGTTCTAATGCCCAGGTTTTCATTTATAATTAGCTGTATTAATTAGGGAAATGAAACTTAAATTTGGCTCCTTAGAATATTCAACTCTATAATTTATGATACTTAATACTTGAAATTTTAAAATGTATTTTGTTTTTAAAAGTAATGTAAAGATGCACGTGCAGTAAGTGCATTTTAAAGAAATAAATTTCGTAAGTTTATTGGAAAACATTTAATCACACTTCTTCGATAAAAATGCCTTTAAAACAATAAAAAAGAATCTTATGGCTGTAAACTGCCTTTTTCCATATTGCAATGAGTTTTCGCAGAAATTCTCCGCATTCATTAAAAGTGTATGTGTGTCCTAAGCAAAAGCGCTCCTGGGTGTGTTATACTGTTAATGAAATGTTATGCACATTAATTTTAAATTAAGTTTTTTTGCCCAAGAAATAATCACATATGCTTTGTTGATTAACATTGATGAAGCTTTCTGTGTTGGTAATATTTTTTTCAGTTTCATGATTTTCTAGCTGTCTTTAATTAGCTTTTGACAACTTCTTTGAATTCTAGTTTCATGCATTTAGCAAATACTGTTCAATAAACCTCAATTTGGTCCTATCTTCTAAAATACATATCTCCAAAATGTACGCAATCTTATTAATTTGTAATCGTTTACCAGTTGAATTGAAGCAATGGAATTTCTAAAACGTTTATTTCACTTTAGACTTCAAAAGCAATATCTTCATTTCTCTCTAATAATATCACGTTCGATCTTGTAACAAATCTCTATTTTTTCGTTTCGGATAGTAAATTTCTACGAAAATTCTTCATCCAGAAATATGACAAAGGAATAATCCAAACTCTGAATCTTATCTTTACCCAATGAACTTTTATAGCGTATTTTTATAAACTACACAGCTAAGAGAAATAGGCAAGAGTATTTCAAAGAGAATAAAACTTAAGGGTGAACAATAATATTTGTCAGAAGGTATTCAACGATGGGGAAAATCCAACAATCCTTGACGCATCCTCAACTGCTTGTTATTTCTGATAATGTTTTGCAGCAACGCGGCCAGCATCTTTTGAACCGTGGCATTTATGAGTGTTCCAGGAAAAATAAATTTGATATAGTAGAAAAGACTCCATTTTTGTGAAGGAAATCCGGATTATTTTGCTAGCAGTTTTGGTTATTTTAAAATTGTTGATTTGTCTTGCTAAACGAACCATAAAGTTAGCAAAAAAATATCAACAAAAAAAAAAAAAAATCTCAATACGATCATCTAAAATTTCAGACTCGCTAAAGAAAAGAAAACACAAGTTCTTGGTATCTAAAATTACTTATACGAAAATATCTGTATAGAAGACCTAACCGTCCATAAGACCAAAATGGAAAGTATTTTTATGCTCTGAATTCTTATGAAATCTGATTTTTTCATAGGTATATGGCAACATGCAATGAAACAATGAAATGAAACTGTATGTTATTCGTTGTTGAGTTATATGCTATTACTTAAAATAATGCGTGACTCTTTCATTCAAAAACAAAGATGTGTTTAAATATTTTAGTTGCAATTAGATAATCAAGATAACAAATTTAGAAATATTGGGTTAATAATTTTATACTTCTTGTCGACTGTCTCTTGAAGAAACAGCATGATTGCGTTTTGAAATAATTATCATATAATTGATGTGTAGTATTTTCTGGGAAAAAATAAGCAGCTATATGGCACAGGCACAATTATAAAAATGGTGCCGTGTGCATTATTTTTAATTTTTAAAAGTGTTTTTTTTTAAACTAGAATGCAACAAAATTTGTTAGAATATTTAAAAAAAAACTATTTTTGAAATTGAGAAAAAAAGTATATACACCAAGTCACCAGACATTTGCAATTTTTGACATTTTTAAAAAAATTTCTATAGAAATACATTACAAAATCGCCTGTTATTTCTATCATAAAATAAGCATGCCATGCTTTCAGTATAATTTTCATCAAACGTGCATTTAGGAAACTAACAACAAATTGCAAAAAAAAAAAAAAAAAACGACTTATTTTCTTTCAACCTGTATGGTAGGTAAAATGCTAGAAACAAGCTGTAAATTTCAAAAACGAGTTAACTTGCTATGTACTTGAACTCTACTCATTTTCGAAAAACTAGCAGATGTTCAAGATGTAATCAGCAATTCTTACCAAAATGCCAATTTCCTCCGCATGTTTTTGGCTTCTAACACGCAGGATTTTCCATGAAAACTTAACAAACTTACATAACAGTTGAGAACGTACAAGATAATCATTATTATGCAGTTTTAAATAAAAGACTGACTATTAGATACATTATGAGCATTTACACTTGTAAGGGAGAGTGGGGCATATTGGTACATGGGGCATGTTGAAACATTTGAGCTGGTAGCCATTTTAGAAAAGCAGAGAATTCTGGGAAGGTTTATTTAGTGTTTCTTAAGCCCAGCTAGCTTCCATACTGGTTTCAGGACTATAGGTCTTCAAGTTTTTCTGGCAGATAGATATTTGGATTTTGAAGCATGGTGAGTAAATTTTACACATTCCTTAAAATATTAATTTACGTATTAAGTATTATATTAACCTAATCTGAAGTTATGTTGTCATGTTCCATGAACATTAGGCTTGTATTTGATAGAAAATATTCACATGTAGCCATAGTTATGTTAGGCCTAAAATAACAAATTAAACTATAGTGAAGTATGGGGCATGTTGAAACACATTAAAAGGGGCATGTTGAAACATTGTTTCAACATACCCCTTGTTATCTCTTTTTGTTTAGGGCAGTGTATAATTATTGATTTTTTAATCTCTTAATTAAAATAGTTATATTATTGTAAATATAAGTAGTGATAATGCCTCTTGAAATAAATAAATTGTTATAAATCTGGTATTATATCAATATTTAGATGTTCCATTATTAAATATTCCTTTTCCGGCAAAATATACTTTCTCATTTTTAAGTTCAATAGTAATATTTCTATTTTATACTTGCTTAAAAGAGAAAAATTCAATTATTACAATTCTATGACATTCAAATGTTAATAATAGATTTAAATTCGTGTACTTATATTACTCCATTACCTATTTTGAATATATATATTATATTATAAATGAAATAGCAAAGTTTACAATGGTTAATAGCAAATTTCCGGTTTTTCTGAGCCTTCCCATCACTATATAGGTTACATTTAATGAGGATTATTTAAGATTTAATTAATTCATATTTATTTGCAAATTAAATATGTTTTCATGAGATACTTAGATAATGTATAGCCAGTATTTAGTATTATATAAATGGCAATGTAGAGTTTAAAAAATAACTAATTTTGGCTATAATTTTAATTTTAGATGGTTCGAAACCGAGTTCTAAAAACTACAATTGCTAGTACTCCTGCTGATGTTATGCTTAGAGCAGCAACTGAGGTACTGAAAGATAAATATTCATGCCGTGCAAGTGCTAAGAAATATGGAATACCCCATGTCACATTGTCCAGATATGTAAAGAAACTGAAGAAAAAATTAATTATGTAACGTTGAATTAAATGCTGCATTTACCACTTCTGTTTGTGTAAATTCCCCATCTACTTCTGATGCTTCCGATCATGCCTACTTCTGCTCTTTCAACTGCCATTGACTCTGCTACTCAGGCTATCATCGATTCTTCTGTAATAACTACTAATGACCCTGCTACTGAAATACCCACTCCCCCTATAGATTTTGAGGTAGGGTATACCAAACCTCGGCAAGTGCTAAATCCTGAAGAGGAGGAACAGCTTGTAAAATATTTAATATATGCTACTGAAATATTTTATGGTTTATGTCCACAAGAAGTGAGGAAGCTAGCATATAACTATGCCGTTGCAAATAACAAAGTTATTCATGAATCATGGATTACTAAAAAGTAGGGATGTAACGAATATTCGGCCACTATTCGGTATTGGGCCTATTCGGCCCTTTGACCAAATATTCGGTCTGGCCGAATAGCCATTACATCACCTAGCCGAATATTCGGCCTGGCCGAATACTGGGTAATGTAAAATTCGGCCTAGCCGAATATTGATGGACTATTCGGCCGAATAGTTTTGCTGCAGTAGAGATGTAGAAAAATTAAGAAATTAGTAGATTTTAAACATTTAAAATTGTGTTATAATTATTGCGAAAGAATACATTATATAGTTTTATTACATAAAAATAATTTAGAAAAAATTACTTTTTTAAACCGTGTTTTAGGCTTGACTGAACAAAAACAGGCTTTAAGTTGTAATATTGTATTTTATATTTAGCGTTTACTTGCAAAAGCTGGCAATAGTTAATTATGTGAAAAGCCTAGAATGTATCATGTATATTTAGATAGCATAAGTTATTGGGCTTTTAGAAAATAAAAACATATTCCAGTTAAATGTATTAAATTTTAATAGATCTTTTAAAAATAAATATGTAAAAAATCCCATAAAATAAAAATATTAACTTTTATAACTTTTAAAATATCTTCATAAAACAGTTTTGAGCAAGGTAAAAGATAACTAAGCAATAGTAGTTCTTTCATTTGAATTAAATAATTAGTAAAATAAGGCTAATGATTACTATCATAAAACCTGAAATTTCTATTCCACTTGTGGATGAAATTCTTAGTTTTATTACATTTAAAACAATAGAGAAAATAGATTAGTTTTAAATAGTTTTAAATTCTTAACAAACAGAAGTGAATCACACATCATAGATCGTGTGTAATTGGTGTTTGACTTTGAATAATTTTAAATTTGACAAATACTTTCTGTTACAACGATTTTCTAGAAAGTTTAATATTCGGCCGCCGAATATTCGGCTTCGGCCTATTCGGCTTAGAACAAATGTCCGAATATTCGGTATTCGGCTATTCGGCCAAATCACTATTCGTTACATCCCTACTAAAAAGGCAGCTAGCAAAGATTGGTTCAATGGCATCCTAATATAAAAGACAAAAGACATCCTAATATAACTATTCGAATGCCACAAAGTACTTCATTAGCTCGTGCGACGAGTTTCAATGAAAAGAATGTTAATGATTTTTTCAATAATCTTCAAGCTGTAATGATTAGATATAGCTTTGGTCCAGAAAGTATATATAATGCTGATGAAACTGGAGTCACTACTGTCCATAAATCTGTCAAAATAGTTGCTTTAAAAGGAAGTAAACAAGTTGGCGGTATGACATCTGGAGAACGTGGAAGTTTAGTTACCATCTGTACTGCCGTTAATGCAGCTGGCACAACAATACCACCAATGATGATTTTCCCTCGTGTGAACTACAAAGAACACTTTGTTCGTGATGGTCCACCAGGATGCACGGGTGCTTCTCATCCATCAGGGTGGATGACTGAGGAAAACTTTTTAAAATTTGTACAACATTTTGTGAAACATACAAGATGTTCGAAAGATAGAAAAATATTACTTCTGTTAGATAATCATGAATCACATATATCAATTGAAGTTCTAAATTATGCGAAAGAAAATGGTATTGTCATATTATCCTTCCCACCACATTGCTCTCATAAACTGCAACCTCTTGATAGAATTGTATTTAGGTCTTTCAAGAACTTTATAAATTCAGCAAGTATTGCATGGATGGTTAACCACCCAGGATTAACTATGACAATCTATGATATAGCAGGCATTGTAAAAATTGCTTTTCCTTCAGCATTTATCCCAGCAAACATTATGTCTGGCTTCTCAGTCACAGGAATATATCCATTTAATCCGCACATTTTTACTGAAGTTGATTTTCTACCATCAGATGTTACTAACCGCCCTAATCCAAATACAGTTACAAATACCACAAGTCCTTCTTTAACTGTAATACCTAGCACTACATCAAATATAACACCTACTGGCTCTCCAATAGTTACAAAAGCTATTAGGTCTCCTGCAGTCACATTGGAAGAAATTCGGCCTTTCCCAAAAGCAGGACCAAGAAGAAGTTCCAATAAAGGTAAAAGAAAAGGATCAACAAAAATCAAATTATTGAAGAAGCTTTAAAACGAAGAGAACAAAAAGAAATAAAAGCCTTTCGCTCCATTGCTGCATCTCAGAGAAAGCTTAACCTTCTAAACCCAGTTCGTTTAAATAAAGTAAAAAACGGAAGAGCAAGGAAGTATCCTCCGAAAGTGATGTGGATGAAGAAATTGAGTGCAATTCCACTACCGAAGATGAAGTTTATTCTGTTGGATTTGATTTGCCAATTTGTGAGGATAAGAAACCACAAATTAATGACTATGTTGTCGTGAAGTTTGCCACTAAAAAGAAAATTTTACACTTTGTTGGCATTGTAGAAAGAGTTAAAGATGATGAAGTAGAAATTAATTTTCTGAAAAAGTGCAATGGTGAAAAAGGTTTTGTTTTCCCTGATAAGGAGGATCGTGGATCATACTCCCATGAAGATATTTGTCTTATACTTCCACCCCCTAACTCAGTTGGTGGTACTTCAAGGTGTGCTAGAAAATTGGTATTTAAGTATGATTTGTCAATTTATGAAGGCCTGTAAAAATGCAAATCATGGGGTCCATCAGACAAGTGTATTAATTATTACCTGTAACTTTATATTTGAATAATTAAATGTTTTATAATTTATTTTGTATTTTGTTCAACTGTGTTCCAACTTGCCCCACACTATGTTCCAACATGCTCCACCATGTGGCACGTTGGAACAGTTTGTCTATGGTTATATTATCATTCATAATTTTCTGCCATCTGAACTTTTTAAAAAATATTTCATCTTAAATTGTAGCCAACATTTGTAGCTATACTATAACCCTTAGTGGTTTAACCAATATCTTTAATTTACTAACTTATGGACCAAAACGTAAAAAATGTTCCAACATGCCCCACTCTCCCCTACCTTTTTTTTTTTTTTTACTGCGCGTACGCAAAGAAAACAATCTTTAACTTCCATAGCTTCATACCCTAGTTTACAGGGCAACTACGAAAAAAGTTCAGTTAAATGTCGCAAAAGCTTAGAAAACTATTACTGACGAAATATTTCTATAAAATGTAGCCTAATTGTTTTCAGTTCCGTAATTTAACTACTTTAAATGATCTTATATTTACAGTAAAAAATTTGCTGTCTATTACGCCGTTCCGCCTTTTCTTTTCCATTACGATAGAATGCAACGTCGTTAACATAATAGTAGTGAACATATTACAAATTATAATCTTAGTTTCTGAACATTCAGTAAAAAGTGTACATTTTGGTATTAAGAGTAAAATAATGAATCCAATTGTATTGTGCATCTATGCTAATTGAACATTCATAATTTTAATCCAAACACCATCCGAAACTTCAAAGTAAATATTTAAAGAAATATTTGGGTGTATGAAAGAAAGTGTTCAGATTTTTTAATGAACATCTCTTTTAAAAATCTGCACGTTTTTCTAAATATTGTGTGACTCGAAAAATTTTTTTAACTGATAATTTGCATTTAAGAAAAGAAGTTCTGCTATAAATGAAACGTAAAACTGTTGCATAACGTTTGCTGTAATACGCATGCATTAATTGCATCTCGTGTTTTGTTTAAAATCGATACTAATTTTCAAAATTAACTATTTTCCGAATTGCATCGTCATAATTAATTACAATTTCAGAAATTATTAAATGCATGTATTATTTTTATTTTAAAAATTAATAAGCTAAATATTAAATTTCAATCTTATTAAATGGGAACGCGCAGAAAATTAATCATATATTACAGTGCAAGAAACGTTCGGCATAAAAGAAATCAGTAACAAAAACTTTAAGAGATTGCCCTTAAAACTGAAAAAGAAGAACACAAAACTTAATAAGTTGTTTTTCATTATTTTCCATTTCCTGAAAGCCGAGGGATACATTTCAATAATATTGCTTCTCCACGCGATCGAACCACAATGTCTCTCTGTAACAATAAAGGAGCATTTCATTCAGCACAATGATTCCAATAAAAATAATTTAATAATTTTAATTTCAATTCCAGTTTTCTTTTCCTCGAAGAAAATTGCAATTCAATGGTGCAAACCTCATCATGGCTCGCTAAACTTCTGAAGGGGATTTCTTTGGGTTTACTGAAACAGCACATGACGTAATAAAAGGAGTAAGGTTATTCTGCTGAAAGGAGAAAAATCTTAAAAGGAAATACTAAATTAAAAGGGAGCATGAAATTATATTAAAATGCATTTTTATGGCAAAGTTATATTGTTATGGAAGAAATGTAATCGTGACATAAATTTCTTTTAGTGTTAAGATTTCGTAACGATAAGTAAATTGAATCGAAATTGTTGATTATAAAAAATTTTTTAAAATCTTTTTCTTTTTAATTTCTCTTGAATTAAAGTTTCATTTATGCTTCGTACCCAAAAATAATATGTATATATTATAAATACACATATATAAATACTCAAACATTTAACTATGGATTCATTAAGTTAATTTTACATTATTTTTAGAAAACATAATATTGCAGTATTTAGCATTTTAAATAATATTTTGATATTTAAGGGGTCTGCCTACGTTCGGAGGCTTTTTTTTTCAAAACAATGGAATAATTACTAAATGCATATTTTTTTAAGTTAAAAAGTAATTAAAATTAAGAAAACAAACAAAATAATTGCTATATTTTTATAAAATTTTGAAAAATTGGGAAATTTTAGCAAAAAATAGGCGAATTTTACAGTTTACGCCAAACACTCTATACTCACTTTAACTCGATATATTTTAAAATCCTTAATAATATATGTTTCTATATTACTTAACTGTGTTCTGAACTAAAAGTTTTATAATAGGTCCAAAATTGAGAAAAATATAGCAGTTTTGTAGAAATTCATACGTCTTTCACCGAAAAAAACACAATATTTCACAAATAAATGCCTGTAAATTTTTTAAATACTGACATAGAGCTTAGATTTTAGTTCAAAACACAGATAGCAATGTGTGAAACAATACTTTGAAAAATCACAGTAATGGGTATAAAACTTTTCGAGTTATGAGATCTGCCGTGAACAAAGATATCGAAAAAAGTAGTTTTTCAGAAAATGCATTTTAAATTCCACATTTATGTGCTTGCGATGCGACTTCTGGTTAACTTAATTGCGTGTAACTTCGTTTCTATGTATCGTAGAAACAAAAACCAAACATTTTTGAATACTTATTCTTTTTAAATATAAAATAAAAAATATATCAATTTTTTTCGCAAAACTCGTCTTTTTGGTGCAGGCAGCCCCCTTTAAAAAAATGGTTAAAAATACATTTTACGGATGCAATATGATTTTAGTCTGGAATAAAACGAGCTTAGACTCCCAAATAAAGCATGGATTTTTTGGCGTACGATTTAATCTATATACTGCGCCTTATTATTTGAATTTTTCTTTCTTTCGATAAAAATAATTATGTAACTACAAATCGGAACTTTTTAAAATAAAAATAACAAAATCATCTTGACCACAACCAACCATAAAAACTAACGACTGTTGAATATTATAATGAAGTAAAATAAATCTAGCATTATAATGAGAAATTCATGTTACTTTAAAACTTGTGACATTTGTTGATTTAGTGGATATATTAATTATTAAGTTCACATATAACGTTTTTAAAATAGTTTTACTACGAAAATAAATTTATTTGAAATAATCTCAGGCAATGCTTCCGAAACTTTTAAATAGTTGCCAAACTTATTTAACAAATCAATGATCATCTAGTTTTGCGACATTATCTTAAGAAATAAGGCACTAGGGAACTATTTTAAGGCGAATGTTTTGAGTTAGTCTTAGTTTATCTGGTGTGAGTTAAATAATTATAATTTCTAAAAACGTTCCACAGACATAATCCTATATTATGGCTTAGTTTAGAAATTTTTTGTAATCTAAGAAAACGCATTTAGTCAGACATCGCAGTCTAATACTTACTCAGTCATTTGCAATTTAGAAACTTATCTTCAATTCAGAAAAACAAAAGAAAGAAGAAAAAGAAAATCAACTTTTTACAGTATGAGGTAAGGAGGAGGTCGACAGCTTCTTGTGACGAGCATTGCCATTAAGAAGTAATTCAACTAAACCAAGTTACTCAGGCTAATTCCATTTGTTATTTAATAATGTCTTGCCATCTTTATACCATTTTTATATTAGGTGGATTAATAGTTCTTTGCAATAAATTTATAATATTTATATAAACATGTTTGTTCTTTATTACAACAATATCGGGCAAAATTTACACGCATAGCCACTTTGCTATACCCATGTGGGCAAATAGGTATTTTGCAGGATATTGAAAAAATATTTTTAAAAAATGCAAGGTGATACTTATCGCATAGTTCAGTTATACCAATAGACGTAATATTTATTAAAAAACAAACTTTTGAATTAAAAAAAACCTCCCTTAGATTGATTTTACCCGGGTCTCCCCTACCTCAAATTGTTTGAACCATTTCACTACACAGCAATTACTGAAATCGCTAAATAACTACGTAAACAACATAGATGATTTACGAATTGTGTGACCTCTTCAGGACGCGCCACCTATAGTAATATTTTATATTTCTTTAAAATTCATGCCTTTGTCCTTTCCTGTGAAATAAAAAAACAAACTTTCAGTCACTTGTAGTCAGTACCGATATAATCTTGAATTCAAAACAATGCTTTAATTATCTCATTTAATGGATAATTGTTTTTGAGGTAACAGAACATGGCCTTAGTAAGCCCGTGTCTTCCGCGTGTTGCTATAAAGACATTCAATGCATTGCTGAATAACGCCCGCAAATATGGTACATGATGGAAAAGATTTTTCGCGTATCCATACTCATAAATGTTATGTGTGAGATGAATTGAGCGCGTAACAACAACACATGATCAGAAATAGCAAGCAGCCACGGAAGCGTCAGAGATTGTTAGATTTTCGCCATCATTGAACAAGTGCAATGCAGACGTAGCTGCTTAATGTGAATTTTATTGACGGTGACATAATTTCATCTATAGTTTTTGCCGCGCATTTTAAGCTAAGAGCAACAATACGAGCCTACTTTCCTGTAGACACCTACTGAAAAATTATAAAGTAGCTATATCTCTCCCTTTCTTTCTCGTAAGTTTAAGTTCTTAATTACCTCAAACGTACCTTTTTAAGCGGTTAATACATACACATTCATTCACTTACTCACTTTTTCATTCTTTCAGCTACTAATTTATGTATTTATTCATTCATTTATTGAATTATTTTATTATTCACTCATTTATTCATTCACTCATTCATGCATTCAGAAATGTCCTTAAAAATAGCGATCAAAACATTTCATCTAAAGCTAGGCTCGTGTCGTTATGGGTTAACTTCGTATCTGTACAATGTCTACGCCATAAGCGCCTTGCGATAAAGTTCGTTTCAAGGAAATCCGTCTGTTAGATCAGGATTTATATAGGATTGCAATCTATATCGGGGGCAGACATGCAAAAAGACCGAGAAATATTTTCCCCAACTCAAAACCCTACTTTCAAATTTTTATTTTTCAACCTCTATTTAATTACTTCAATTGTTTTTGGCTTTTCTTTATTTTGAATCATACTTTTACGATAAGCTTTCTTTCATGCTTTATTATTATTTTACTTTACCGAGAAAGTAGGTTAAGACGAAATATTTTGCAATAGTTAGGACATGATAGTTCTATATTTTGAAATTGCAACTCAAAGTTTCGTTTTGTTTAACACCAAGGATAAAAATTTTTGCGAAAGGAAGTAATTATTCACAAAAATATGAAACATTTCCACCAGAAAAAGGATGTTCTTCATTGAAATTTGTCAATATGGATTTTTCCCCCTCATTTTAATAGTCTCTCTTCAGCATAAGGAAAGGTACGAGTGCACCATTAGATAATAATTCTTATTATTGGGACAAAATGGTTCATTTTCAAGAATATCATATTCTCGGAATGGCTCCGGAGTCAAAATGATTTAGACTCGAAAAACTGAGTTCTTATTCTCTAAGTTACCCTTTTCTCGAAAATGATCCGGTCCTATCTCATTTTTTAGACTCAACTAGAAAAAAAACCTCGTATTTGGAGGGAATACGCAGCATGTCTGTACATCCCACAATTCCCCCGAAAATCGAACATGTAATGAGTTAGCATGTGTTTTTACTTGTTATATTAGGATTTATATCATTATCTTTTAAATTTAAGTGCTAATTTAGACTCAGTATCCATTTTTATTTCTGATAATAATTTCAAGTTAATCAGTATTTTTGTTAGGAAGATTTTACTTCTGTTTTGATCACATTTTAAAACTAATATTAAGAATACCGAAGAAATAAAAACAAAATCTTAGCTTATATATAATAACCGCTATTTTCATCCTCTGAAATGATTAATCTTCTTGACTTTAGCTTTGCAAATGTAATGCATAAATTATAATCACCTGAACATTCATTAAACAACTAATCTTGCAATTTTAAATATTCCAGACATGTTTAATGAATACTTTATGAATTACTTTTCTCTACTCCTTTTAACTTTCATGATAATAAAAAAAATATTACGAAACTTTTTTATATTTTCTACTCCTAATAAATCTTGTTTCCGTGGATATGCACTACGTTTTCATCAAGAAGAATAAAGTATCTATAAATACGTAACCCGAATTTGATGAATAAAACATGAGAAATCAGTGGTGATTTGAGTAATATTTTCATCAGTAAAATAATGTCCTTCATTTTTTCTCACCGGACAAACTCTAGATTTTCCTGATTATCTAGTTAGAGACTGATGATGCCTAGAGCCACCAGAGAGGACAGGCAGACCTATCTGACATTTTGGTTTCAAGAGAGCTTACTTTACATCCTGCCTTGTTTAACCCCTTAACGCAATTGCACGAGTATGACACGGGCGAAAGTCACCGGAAAATTTACTGGAGCCACCGTAGAGAACAGGCAGACCTATCTGACATTTTGGTTTCAAGACAGCTTACTTTACATCTTGCATTGTTTAGCCCCTTACCGCATTTGCCCGTGTCTGACACGGGCGAAAGGTACCGGAAAATTTGCACATGCCCGTGTCTCACACGGGCGATCTTGTATCTCTTGTTGTTTTATTTCTAATGCACCTCTGAGATCCGTTTGCACTTTGTAAAATAATTTTTGTATATATATAACTTCTACCACAACCCCCAATCTCTAGTGACCCCCTACAGCTGAAGTTGCCAAAACCATTTATACTATACCTATATATTTATTTCCTGTTAAAAAAACTTTATTATTTTTTTCCAGTTTTTCTGAAAAAAAAAAAAAAAAACCTTGTGCTTCAAGGGGTTAAAGTAAAGAAAACTAGAATGTTATTGCCGCTTGTTGTGACTTCCTAAAAATAACAGATAAGAAAGTATTTAAATAAGTCATTTTCAGAAATTTCAGAAAATTAAATTGAATTTTTTAGAGCAATCGTGATTTATTGTAAAATGATTTTTGTAAAGAGATATGCCATTTTCATATATCAGCTGTTTTAAATCAAAGTAAAAGAAATCAAGAGCATGTAAGCTAAAATAGTCCAACATAAACTGAGCAATACATCTCAATCATCGATATAAGTTTCTCTGAAACTTTTTTTTTTGGATATACACCAGTGGCGTTCCTAGTATGGAGGACATCCAGGGCGGTAATTTGTGGTATCATCCCCCTCCCCACAAAAAAGTTAGTACAATTACAAATTGATAAAAACTATCTTCAGTAGTTTATATAGTGCAAAAAAAAAAAAAAAAAAAGCAAGCTTAAGAAATTTTGCCTTATTTATTTGGGGTAACTTTCAGTAAACTACATTTATTTTCAGTTATGCGTCGGAATAGCAGCAGTAAAATTGCATATAACACCATTTCATTGCTTATCACATTACCACAACAAACTATTTGTCTGAGTATCTACCTGATCCGCGCACTCTCAGAAACGCATGCTTAAATCTCACGAAACTTTCGTCGTATTTGACGAAATGGCTTCGTGAAAAATGCTCTGAGTAAACCTTTCGTCAAATTGCCGAAATGTGTGTAGTAACTTTTTTCAGTCACGTGATCGGGCGAAGAAAGAATCGTTGTAAATGACGAAATTTTCTTGACGATTAGAGAATCGTCAAAAATGAGGATTCTATTTTTGAGATTGCCTTTGTCTAATTAACGCATTTCGTCAAACTTTAATTATTTTTTTTTTGTATAAGCAACGTTATGTTAACTGCAGTATTAGGGTCATAATTTTTAGGAAAAGTTTTACAGTATCACATGAAATGTTATTTTGTTCTGTAGCATTAAAAGCAATGAGTACGGGCTGTGGTAGTCTCGTGGTTAGGATGCCCGATTTCCAACCATAAGGTACCCGACCCACTGAAAATCCACCATGTACACTTGGGAATACGTGCATGTACAATCCGTGGACCCTGAAGTCCCGAGGCAGTTCCAAGGGTACCGGATGATGGATGAGTCCCGTTCCCTTCACCCTTAGGTTGAAAAAAGAAGCTGGAGTATTTGTGGAGGCGCCATCTGCAAGGGCGTGGTAGCCTAGTGGTTAGAGCGTCGGACTTCCGCCTGGAAAGTCGCGCGTTCGATTCCCGCTGAAGGCCACCCATTTGCACTTGGGGATATGTGCATATAAAATCAGTGGACCCCACTACCTCGCCCCGTGCACATGCAATCCTAAGGTCTCGGCGAATAGGTAGGGGTCTGGTTGAGAAAGGTGGCGAAAGCCACCTTTCTGGTGTGGTGGTGCAATCTGCTGTCATCCTAATACATGAGCTGGACTTGAGCCAAATCGCACTTATACCTTTGTGGTGCACATTAAAAATGGAAGGCGCTCCATGTCTGCCTTAATTCTTGTACGCTCTGCGAGGGAAGAATTGAATATCCAAGTAGCATTTGCAACAACAAGAATAAGTATGTAAAATAAAAATGTACAATGTGCACCATTTATACGTGACTACTCCAAATATTAATCCTGATTTTTTTTTTCTTGTATAAAGGTAATCTAGAATGCCGTTTATTTTTTCGTGTTACATTTTCAATTCCGTCGAATACTATCAACATAAAGTCACAGTTTCCTTATAATCAACAAAACTCTGGAAGGAAAATGTCACGATATTTTTAGGCACCGGCACAGAACATTATTGGTTACAATGATTTACTCAAGAAGTAATCGTAACTTATCACCCAGTCTCTTCGGTTTAAATATCAACTAACACTTTTTAATGATTTAAAAACGATTCTCACTTATCATGACTTGAATGCACGTTGAGAAAACGTTATTATTCAGTTGATAGCTTCAATTTCAAACGTGGTGTTCGCTCACGAAAAAATAAATTAAGGAATGTGTGCAATTTTTTTTACTGCTTTTACAAAATACCCTGATGCAAAAAAGCAATACGCAGCAAAGCGTGTTATTAAATTTCTCGCATGGCTAATCTACGATGTCAAAGTGCACTCATCTCATAACAACGTTCGCACCATTTTCAGATAGAAGAACTTGAAATCTATGAATGCATGAGGAAAGTTCAAAGTTATTAAAGGTAACTTTTATAAAATAAATGTAAGTTTATCGACTGAGAAACAAGTATCGGATTTTTTTCGTACAAAACGCAATTTCTCATGAATTAGAATATTGGTTTTCTCGATATTAATTTCATGTCTTTTTCCAAATTACTGGCTGTCGCTATCATTTGATGATGAGTTTTATTGATGGTGAGTTTTACTCAAATTTTATTTATGTAATGATAAATATCTTTCGAAACGAAGTATTTTACTGTATTCTTTTTATGTGAGCTGATGTATTGGATGATGTATAAAATCTTAGCTGAAGTAAAAAAAAAAGAACTTATAAACGCCAAACAATACAAGAAATGTGCTTTTATCAATTAAATTTACATTTAAAGAACCGACAAACGATCACGTTTTGGAATAACTGGCAGAATTTTCTTTAGTTTGGCCATTATAAACAATGAATAAATTTAATTGCATTAAATGTGCGTATGTTTGTATTTAATAAATCATATTTAAAGGGAAAAAAAACAAACGCTTACTTAAAAAAGGACTTACTTGGAAATCCAAGCCAATCAATTACCCCAGATTTCTGGGGTAATTGCAAACACACTGGGTAATTGTAAACACGAGCTCATTCGCTAACAAATAGTCATACAGTCAAAATTTTTGTACGCATTTACTCACAAGAAGTACAGTAAAGGCTGCAATGCTCACAATTTTATCTCTGAATTCATTCAAGAGGTAGGGAGGGATCAAAAGTTAAAACTTTGAAAAAGCGTTTACAATTACGCCAACTGATCCTACTTTATTTAGAATATAAAAACGTGTTTTTTTTAAACTGTACATATATTTGATTACTGAGTTTTCACACATTATAAATTTGGATTACATTCAAATTCAAACATCATCACGGACAATATTGCTAGAACAAAAAAAATAATAATAAATAAATAAATAAATAAATAATAATAATAAATAAATTGTGTGGGTTTTTAAAATTTATCTTTTAGGAAATTCTTTACTTTTTGATTTGACATTTTCTTTTTTTCCCCCAGACTAAATAGTTAGTTCATTTTTAGCTTTTATTATAGTGATTATGCATTACTAGAATCATTGTAGTTATTGAAATAAATAATATATTTTTATCACATAGAATCACTATATAGTGATCGATACTCTAATGCTACATCTAGGATGAAATTGATGTATTTGAGGTTCATTATATTTAAAAGAAAACGCATTATACTAAATTGAAAGTCATTAAAAAGCAGTAAGGACAAAATAAACGACTTTTTCATAATGTTTCCATTCTACTTAAATGTTTGAATTAGCCTGGCGCTTGAAAAGGCTTCATTTCATTCTTGGTGACATCGCCTTTTCTAAGAAGGTAACGCGTATAAAAGAATGTCGAGAAAAGATCGCCAAAGAAAACGAGAAACTACCTCAGGTCATTAAAAACTGTTCGGATTTTTCCAAAAGTGTGCCCTTCTCTTGCTTAAAATGCATGAAAGTCATTAATGCGTAGAATGGGAATAAATGAGCCCACAGTCATTATAAATTTCTAGTGTTCGAATAGTTTAGGAGATACGAGACAGCGAAAATTTTAAATTTTTTTTTTTTGCGAATTAAATTTGTTAATTATCTCGGTTGTGGTGATGAAAGTTGGTACTTTTTAATGAAAGCTTCAGAGACGAAAGATTTAAAAAGTAGAGTAAAAAATGTGTACCCTGAGAAAAAAAATTGTCCTGAAACGAAGATAATAAAGAAATCTTTTGCAGAAACAAAAAAGTTAATTTGCATAGAATACTATTTTGGGTAGCATTTTCAGGTTTAAACTTTTTATGCTGCATGCGAAGCTTTAGGATAAAGTGCTGCGTCTTTATTAGGGGCATTTTAGTTTACTAGTATGTTTATATAACCAGGGTTTTTGCAATACTTGGGAAGTTTTAAGTAAAAGAAAGGAAAATTTATTAATTTAGCTTGTTTTTGGGAAATAATGATATTTTATTTACTTAAAAGGTACCAGGACATGGGCAACATTGTAAATACCGAATATTGTATTCTCTGTTTTCTGAGACATACTCAGGGAGCAACCAAGAGTGGACGAGTATTATAAAGTGAGTGTGTTTCATATCTTCTCAAGAGTGATAATAAATGGTTCTCCAGATGCATTTTCGTTTTATTATCAACTACTGATTGTACTTATGCGTGTGTAGACTGGTTTAGAAAACGTATTGAAACGAAGAAAAATGGGAACTAAAAAAAGTGTTCTAATTTTTAAATGTTTTGCCTTTAGATTAGTACTTTGAAAAAAGTTAAGGACCTGAGACGTGTTAATTTCATGACGGGTAAAAAAACAAGCAATTTAAAAATGTAATGTGTAGATGTCTATTAAGATTTAATCTACCTACGTGTAGTAAATATGAAGTATATTATAGCTGACGTACTCAGGCAAAGTGGATAAGGCACAGTAGATCATTGCCCACTTTGCTCAAGAATGCAGAACATTTATTTCATATCATTATCAGTTGTGAGGCATTCATGTATGTGTTGTGTGGTTTTTCTGCGCGGAAAAGCTATGAGAAAAATATCTCGTACCAAGATCGGGGACAAGATAACTGCTAAAACATGTAAACTTCAAATAAAATCAGTACAATTTCATTAAACATTGCTATTTTCAATTAATAAATAACAAGATGAAATTTGTATCAATAAAAAAATCTAGAAGTTTACCTATTATTATCGTAATGATTGTCCATTATGGTGGAGCAAAAACAAAAGAAACTATGAATCAAAAATAACCGTATGTAAAAAAGTTGTTTACTACAAAGTTTATTAATAATGCAACATTTCAGATAAATCAAACCATCTTTGGTTGCCAACATTACTTCAAATATTCAGATGGGTTAAGAGGGGAAAAAATCAAAATCGCGTATTTGTTGAAAAATCCCCTACTAAAATGTTTATTAATAATAAAAAATCATACTAAATCAAATAATATATTTGGCAGTCCGAATTATTGAATCGTGAGTGGTGTATATTAAACTAATTTATATCAAAAATTTGACATCTTACCACGACACTGAGAATGAAGGAGTTTAAACTTCTGAAATTACGATAGTTACCTGAAACCACTCCCAGGGTATCAAGTAACTATTGTGATTTTTCGTTATCAATTGAATCTGATTTCGCTACTTTAGTAACAAACGAAGCGGAAAAAGCTGGATAGTTAATATTTAAAGTGATATTGGCAGCAAAAGATTTTGTTCGATTTAGCCGAAATTTAGCATTGATAATGGACTTTGCGGTAGACAGCTTTCCCACTAATATACGTCTTTGTTTTATCATTTTTGATTTTTTTCGCCCCACCCTATTATACACTTTGCCTGCCATAGTGGAGAAAGTCAGTAGTAGATTAACCCGTAAGCAAAAATAAGTATGTTCATGGGCACCAAGAAAGGGAGGTGCACCTCAGAAACGCTTCACTGCCGATTTAATTTACAAAACTAAATAAAGTTATAACCATCTTCAAAATTTAAAGAGAGATAAAAAGGCTCTACTTACATAAAATATTATATTTCATATTATCTGTAATAAAATTTTTGCACTTTGAATCGGTTCTTCTACTTGAAAGAAATTGGAAACTTGGCATCTGAATTAAGTTATTGTCCGAACGACTCGAACATGTAACTTTATGCTTTTCTAAATTTGTAGTGTACTTTATTTTCTTAAGTATCATTTGGATTTTTAATGTGTAATTTATTGCATCAGGAATTTCAACACACAAAAATTCATTGCCAATTATATCATCCAAAATAAATTACATTTCCATTTCATTTTTATTTGCATCATTAAAGCAGTCCAAGTGATAAAAATGTGTTTGTTAAATGGTGCCTAGAAGCCTACATAATGCTTCAACCATCTCCTGCCGAAAAGTGACAACAGCAAAAAAAGTGGATAAAAAATACGTGCCATGCAAAATGGTCGTGGATTTCGCTTTGAACGCTTCACTGCCGATTTAATTTAAATGCCGATTTAATTAAAACTAAATAAATTTATAACCATCTTGAAAATTTAAGGAGACATAAAAAATCTCTACTTACATACAATATTATCTTTCATATTATCTGTAATATATTATTTTCACTTTCGATTAGTTCTTTTAACATTATCATTCTTGCTCTCCAAGATTATGCAAAATAGTCTTAGAAAATGCAGCCTATCAATTGATTCGAAATGACGCTATAAAACACGCAATGTGCAAAATTATAATGTGGATATAATAGCATGAAATTGATTCTTGCGTACGATGGAAAGAATGAATTTTGAAGCCATAATGCCCACACAAAATTAACTTAATATGCAAATTAAAATTATTCTTTCATACAATCTTACGAATACGCTGCAGAAATACACAATGATCATTATTGCGCACAATAGAGGAAAATGAAATCCAAGACCATTAAGTCTTTAGCAAATTAAGCAGATATGAAACTGAAGATTAAATTCCGGGAAGGGAGTAAGTTCTTTAACTTATCTTTTGCGGATCGAAAAAGATAACTTCTTTTAATAAAAAAGGGGATAACGAGAAAAGGAAAAGAGACATTCTTGAAGATTAATTAATGCACATTTTTCTCCTTTTTGTTCACAATTTGATAAATGTAAGAAAGAAAGAGACATAATGACTCTGGTTAATAATCTCTAGTCTGGGTGTATGACAGAAATTCAGAGTTAGTAGAATCTTAATGTATGAAATACACAGTTACTCTGGATTACCTGGCAGTAAATTTCTGTTTTTTCGTCTGTCTAAATTTTCATACTTGTTAGAATAGTTGACTACTGAGAAATAACGCTAGTTCAATATGATTTGGACATATTTTTTATTTTATATTTCTGTAAAAAAGGGGAAAGCCTCAAATTTAATTCACGCCTAGAGTGTATACATGTAAACTTCTTTAAGAAATAAATCCTGATTAAGAAATAAAGCATGAAACAAGCTTTATGCACATTTTTTTTACAAAGCCAAATAAGCATGTTTTCCTACGTAACAAAATATATTCTGAAACGTTAATTACACCAAGATATTTCCCTTCATGCGTTGTTTAAAGTTTAAAATAATTTGCAAAACAGAAAATTAAGATAACCCTATACAGAAAATGTATTTAAAAGATTCAAAAAAATTCATCATTTAGATGTAATGACACTGTCGTCGGATTTATTCGTTCGATTGTAATAACCAAGTGATTTTAACAAGGTTTCGAGAACTTAACTGTAATATTTCGGTATATATGTTACGGAAAATGTCTGAAATTGGAGAATGTCGACATTCTCCAGTCTGATAGATAATGAATGTCGACATACAGCGGTGATTGTCGACATTATCTATTTGGTGTACGTCGATATTCAATGGTGATTGTCGATATTCTCTATTTGATGTACGTCGACATTCACCAGTGATTGTCGACATTCTCTATTTGGTGCACGTCGATATTCACCGGTGATTGTCGACATTCTCTATTTGGTGTACTTCGACATTCACCGTGATTGTCGACTCTTTATTTGGTGTACGTCGACATTCACCGGTGATTGTCGACATTTTCCGATTTCGGACATTTACCGTAACATATATAAACGCAAAAGGGTTAAAATGAAACATGGAAAAAAATATTGGAGAAGACAAAACAAAAATGATAACTCTGCCGTGCACAAAAGTTGCATCTGCGCATTTTGCCGAAATTGAGTTATTGCCTCCAGGTGTTCTTTCTGACTTAATTTATCTAAATACAATGATTTCTAGTCTTACAGTCCCTGGCCAAATTAATAGACGCATTACAGATTTTTCGCATCTTCATACTTAACACACGGTCTAATTCAAAAACCTGTTTTTTATAACCTGTTTTTTTAACCTTATTTGGTCATGTTTCAATATAGCGCTTACACTTTCCAGTAAAAATTCATTCGCTCTTGCGTTTGGGAATCATTCACAAAATTGAAAAAGGAGAAAAATGTTTTGGATGATCTTGCATTGTAAAAAGATTAGAATAAGCTGTAAATTTCAGAAAATAGTTTGATTGCCATGTACAATTATTCTGTACATTTTCGTAAAAAAAAATTACTTATACTAACGAATACACATAGGTATTTCTCCACGCGTTTTTTGGCTTATCACACGGATTTTTTTTTTACAAAACCGAACTTTCAGAAAACTTGCCATCATACAAGCGAAGCATTGTACTGAAATTTGAATTAAAAATTATTAAAGTGTGTTATTGACATTTAAAGGAATTAACTTTTTAATGCGCATGCGCGAAAGATAACAATTTTTATCTGGCATAATTTCAAACTCAAGTGTACAGAGCCGCTCGTTAAAAAAAATCAGTGGAATGTCTTGAAAATTTAGAAAGACAACGGCAATTTATTGAGGTGTATTTTAACAATTTTAGGGAAAGGGTTATTTCTTAAGGGGACGTTCACAAATCAGTCTCAAGTGCTTGCAATCATTCACTGCATTTATGCTGTGATTTGTGATACAAATTGAGTTCATTTATTTTGGTTAGGGGCTGTATACGAACTGGAAATATTTTTTGAAAAAGGGGTATCGGGATTAAGTACATAGAGGCTCAATATCTCATTTAGGCTTAGAGGCTATATGTGAACTGGAAATATTTTTTAAAGGAGTACTTGGAATAAGTATATAGAGGCTAAAAATTCTAATCGTCAATATCTCATTTGAGCTTAGAGGTGGGTACAGTCGAGCGCAAAGTACTGACACTTGGACGCTTGGCTGAAAAGGACGAATCTATTTGAGTTTAAGGGAAGTACGTTTTGCAGGTGCGTTTATTAGCACGCGAATCAGAATGTTTGCTTCATTGTTTTTTGAATGCAACCAAATATTTAAGCTATCAGATAACATCAGTTTGGAAGAAATCAATTATGTGAAAAGAACTGAAACGAGAACAGTCCGCAACACATTCCTTATACCAGTAGTTTCTCCCTTAAACATGAATGGACTCTTCCTGGCACTCTGCCAGCCAGAATTTTTTTTTCTTTGCGGTAGAAATGTACCAGATTTATGTTTAGCACTGCTGATATAGTCATACAGAGAAATTGAAGAAATTAACAATATGTACTTGTTTAAAGCATTCAATAAAGTTCCAAAGTTACATTTTTCGTTTGGTAAATTTTTGCAGAGAATTTTTCCTACTCTATTACTACTTTAAAGTGTCACATTTGTTGAGGCCGTCAGAGACGCCTTCTGTAAAGAAGTCCGTTTGAAAAGCAGAGTGATTGAAGAAGCCGCCTACTGAAGTGATATGTTTTTCGACTCTCTAAATGAGTATATAAATATTAAATACAGCTTATTAGTAGATTTACTTTTGTTTTTAGTGTTACTCAAAGTTATTTGTATGCATGTAATTTAATTACAAAGAACTGAAGTTTTGACGGGCCGAACATTTTATTTTCACAGTGTAGAAGCTATATTAACATAGATCCTATTTTGAAAGAATACCTAGAAAAGATATGTACTCAAAAGCTAATATAGAATATCATTTATATATGCCGAAAGGGTGCTAAGTTCATCATCTAACAGTCAAATGGGGCATAGAAATTTTAAAAAAGTTTTTTTTCTTTCTCTTTTAACATATATTTCGTACGATAACAAGTTTTTCAATACATTTCATTATTTTCAAGCAAACCACAAATTAAAAGAAAAGGTATACGATTTTTAACTCACATAATTTGTCTTGAAAAAATGATAAAAAATGTGAAGATAGATTGTAGCGGGGGAACAGTGTTTTTCTGTCATTAAACGTTCGATTCCGGTCCTGTGTCAGTTCATTCCGATGATATTCTTGATCATTAATCCTTAGAATGGAAACAAATGAGCAACGATTCATTATGTTCCTCTTTTCGGCGGAAGTGCCAACTAGATATGGGACGTGAGAATTTAATTTTGTCTCAAGTTGAGTTCGTTAATTTAACGCTACGTTTTAGAAGACAAATTGCTGGGTTTTTTTGTCCTGTCCTTTTTGAGAAGGAGTTAAAATGATTCAAAAATATTAATATAACTGATGAAAAAAAATATTCCAGGTGCAAAACTTCCATGGAAAATATTTAAACTACTTTGTGTTAAAAGACTACCAAACTAAAAGAAAGGTATAGAAATATTATGTCCATTACGTACTTTTTTATATCCAAATATTATAGTGCCCTGGTGGAGACCAAATAAATTTAAATATTTATTTTTAACTATAAAACTCATTTTCCAACAATTTCGTCCGCTTTTACCTTAGTTTTGTTTTTCACGAAATCGAATTGTACGCTTGTGTAATGTAACGTGTAAATAGAACTGATAGTTTTTAACAATTACAATCTCCTTCAACTTCTGAAATTTTGAATTTCACAAATTGCGCAGTTTTGAAAGAAATGCTGAGAATTTTTAAGACTAAAATATCACAATATTCGACAAATATAAAACGTAAATAATTCTTTACATATTTAATTACGAACTGAAAATGGTTGTGCATAGATTAGAATAAAAAATTATTTTCCGTTTTCCTGATATTTAATTGTGTCATTTCTAAGCAACCTCTATAGTGATAAATTCTTCGGCTTAAAAGCAATAGAATCCCTCTGTTGTTGAAGGAAGATAGTAGAGAAAAAATTCAAAATATAAATTCAACTAAGATGTTAAAGGTAGGTAAATATCTTTTCCCCTCAAAATATCCGTCCGCAAACGTAAATACCAGGATCCTGTTTTTAGTGTTGGTCCAATAAAATAATGCATATTCCTAATTCAGCGTGGTGCAGGCTTTCTACAAAACATTTTCGTCGCATTGAAAGAAGAACCTTATACACACGTCAGTTTCTAATAAAAGTCTTCTAATGATGCATTACTTTTGAAATTTCAAATAGTTGCAACTTTTTTCCGTTGAATTTAAATTCGTTGAAAATACAGGCCTGTGAAATAACTGATGCTACAAGAAAGAATTGTAGAGCTTGTATTGCTAGTGGATTAAAACAAGTCAACCAATAAGTACAGTTTTCAAACCGTTATTTTTTTTATTACTTATCATTAAAGCACCTCCGTGAAGGTGCTATTCTTGGATTTAATATCTATGAAATTTTAGTTATTGTTATAAAGCCTCAATTAACTTTAACTAACTAAGAGATTTTTCCGAACTGCCAGCTTCTGTATAGTGAAATTCGACTAAAACATTCGACAGCAATAATTTTCTTTTCTTATTTATTCAATTACTGAAAAAAACTAAGAAGTAATGATATAAAAACTTTAAAATAAGGAAAAAATCTTTCTAACACTGTCATAAGCCATTAGGTTGATTGTTAATGTATTGTTTTAAATTTACTATTATTTCTCAATTACGTCGAAACAGGATCTGTGCATTATGATTGCACTAACTAGCAAATAAGGAGTAAAAAATAGGTCGTAAAGACTCGAGCTTTACAAAAGGACGGCAGCAGTACAAATTAGCACAAACAAACCATTATAATACTAGAGTAAAATAGATCTTTTTTTCTGGCAACCAAAAATATTGCAATCTAATGATATATTTTTTTATTTCTTGAATCATTTTTGAACTTAATTTATCTCTCCAATGACAATACGAAGTCTAACTTTCAGAGATTCTATTTTTATAGTTAAAGTTATCATCATCTACATTACTCTTAAAAAACTATATCTTACAATCTTATGATTTTTTTTCTAGAGCTCTCTGATCATAGTATTTCTAGTTAAATCTCCATGCGATCGATATTTCTCTACGCTGCATATTTCAACTACAACTTCCACTTTTGTAGCCATTTTTCCTCATGATTGGAATTAAAATTAATTGGCTTTTTTCTTTTCGTCCATCTTTTTCCGAAGCCAGAATTCGATTCAAAAAATTAAAACGCAACAAAGCGTAGAATTGCATTTTTCGCTACACTAATTCAAAATGTCAGAGAAATTTTCATTCGAAACTAGGTTTCCACTTTTTCTAAGTAGCAGATTATAAACACCCGTCTTATGACCCAAATGTATAAATTAATATGTTGATGATTATAAACAAACACGGGGAGAACAAACATTTTTCTCTTTCATAAGTTCATGTTTATATTTAACATCGAAATTTACAAAGATTTCTTTTACAAAGAATTTTTTGTAAATACTAACGTAGTATACAAAACTTCTTTGCAGACTATACTGTCAAATTTACAAACTACCCTTTAGTAATTGCACCAAAGAATTGAACTGTAAAAATTAAGTGATTCGCTTGTTCTTAGTCAATTATTATTACGGAACAGCTTAAACTTCAGTTATATAGTTTTGTTTTTCTCCAATCAAGAGGGTAATAAATTAAAATAAAACCATATAATGAAGGAGTAAAACACTCAGAACAAGGTTAAGGCTTATCAAACATCATTTAATGGTTAAATATTAGAGCTTTGCTGAGGATTAAACTCTCATTTGTTGCAACTCCCAATAGCATTGGATCCTTGATGAGGTTTTTTTTAGGAAATATGATTTATCCGTGTCGAGTTAAATTTGTGGTGATGTTACCACTAAAATAGATTTTCTTTGTTTTATATTTTCACAAGACCACCAAACATTTTTATGGAAACTTTCACATGGTTTAGATATGATGACTTCATTGCATAAGATGAGTAGCTCGTTTTAGATTTCATATTACATTACACCAGTATTGAGCTACACCTGGTTTTTAAAACTTAATTTCGAAAGTAATTGCTCGGCTTAAAGTATTAGAGGTTCCTTCGCAAAACTTAATAAAGTTAAAAACTCATTAAAACCATCAGATGTCATCATCAAGATAATCTTGAACATTTGTGGAAATATAGTCATGCAACATTCTAACGAATATGACAATAAAATAAATAAATTAATTAATGTATATACTGGAAAATATATGCAGCTGAAAATATGAAATTAAAAAAAAAAAAAACAGGAAACATTTCGTACTTGGCACGCTATATTGCATTAACTATTAAGTTAATTGTTAAGGAATGGAATGATTAATAAACTATATTTCGATAGATATAAATATAATCAATATATCAAACTAAGTTTAAACATTAAAAGCAGGTATTTTTTTATGATATTTCTTCCCCTTTTATTACTTTGGCATTTACTGATTTTGAAAAACGTACCTTTATAATTCTTTCGCTTGTAATACTGTGTTATTTCAGATAATTTTCAGCCCATTGCAAAACAAGAATGCTGAAAGGTAAATGTAAACAAAAATTTCCTTGCGAGCGATGCTCCATCTTGCCAGGAATGTATTGGGATCATCGAAGAACAAACAAAACTTTCCGACAACGCCCTACACTGCAGTTGGAAATCATCTCGATAACAATGTAAATATAATAATAATTTAACTTTGTGCAAATAAACTGTAATAAAAAATAATTTCACGTTATTTTAAAGCACAAATGAGCATTAAAATGCAGACATATGTTTCGGGATTGCTTAAAGGGATTCCAAGCAATTCCGAAACATATGTCTGCATTTTAATGCTCATTTGTGCTTTAAAATAACGTGAAATTGTTTTTTAACAATGCAAATATTGAAAATAGTGCATACGGAAATGATCCTTGACACATTTTAATTATTAGATATTAAGCCTCAAACAAAATATTAGTTAATCGCAAATTATCATTGAAACTATGATTGGAAGAAGAAATTTTAATTCTTAAATTTTATCCTAAGAAAAATATACAACTCAGAAGAGTGCATACTTAATGGGAGCTGAATATCTTACTCCCAGCACCAACTTCAAAATATATGTTTATTTTTTGAGATTTCTTATATTTATTTTGCACTGTACGAGGGAAAATAACATTTTATACCATTAGCAATCTAATCTATAGTGATAAACTAAAAAGTGATGACTTCATCCTCAATATTTTAAATCGATTTCTTTAAATTGAGATAATTACATGATCAAAAGAAGGATTTAAAAAAATCATCAGCATCAAAAATTAAAGACAGTAATTAGTGAATCAACTGGTCAGTTTGCATAGCGTTGTTGCATAGTAGCAAACTGATTATTTAGAAAATCAATTTTAGTTTAAGGTATAAGGCTAAGAGAAGGTAATAAGGCTGAGGGATAAGTCGGAGAATGTTTTTTTTTTGAAATTGACAGAAATATTTCTTGCGTTTATATTTATAGATTTAGTTGGCATCATGCTTCTTTTAATTTAAAATAAAATAAACCGTGGTTTTGAGTTGAATTATGATAATTATAATGATAATAATAATACAAGAAAACCTCCAAATGTTGACAACCTCTCTATATTGACGAAATTTTATAATTGAAGGGTCACAATGCATTTAATGGAAATTTACCTCTCTATGTTGACCACCTCTATAAGTTGTATGTTGACCACTTTTTATTAGGTTATTTTAACTAAATATCTATAATGTACTCTCTGTAACTTGACCACTGATGTTTTCTTGAATTTGCTTTTCTCCCCCGCTTGTTCTATGTCTGGTTTCCAGGAATTTCTTTATTAGTCATTTGGCTTATCTGAATTTGTGCTGCTCTATTCATTGTTCACTTCCAGTGTCATACAATGAGAGGGAAATGCTGGAGATTGTGCCCAGTATTTTGTTAAGGAGAAATGATATTCTAGCCCTTTGAATGTTTTCATTTCTGGGACTACATACACTGTATGTAATTGCTGGAATTAGGGAAAAGTTCAGGGGGGTGAGGAGTGTGCGTAGAATTGAACTACGCAGAATTGGAAAACAACGCGTATCGCTCTCACATTACGTTCTTTTTTCTGGATTTTTTTCCTTTCTTTTGAGCAACTTAAAGATTTTGCTGCAGAAAAATGCCCAAGCATGCTTAATGGACTTAAACTGTGAAAGTGAAACAAAAATTGAAACATTCCCTAAAAAAATTTTAAAAATGTGCTGCACGTTTAGCAAAAATAATAAATAACTTTTAGGAAAAAAATAGGACAACCGTCATATTATAGATTGCGCTAAAACGTGAAAAAAAATATCATTCCTTAAACAACTTCGATATAACTTTTAAACATAATTTTTGAAGCCGGCTCAAAATTATCTATTTATCATTACGCCATGTGTTACTTTACACTTTAGAAGTTGCAAACTCTGCGCCATTTATGTTTGTAATTGATTAAAAATACAAAATCAATCATGAGTTAAAACCCATCATAATTTTGCATCGACTAAAAGTTATGTTTAAAAGTCGTATCGATGTTGTTTAGAGAATGAAATTACTTTTTCACATTTTAGCGCAATTTATGGTTTGCAGTCAGTTCTATTTCTTTCTAAAAATTGTTTTATTTTATTCTTCTTAGTGTAAACACATTTTTATATAAATTCTGGATTTAAAAAAAACATCCATATCAAAGGGCAAACCTTCTTTAAGTGAATGGCACTAAAAACTCATCGATAAACTGATAAATTCCGTTTTGAAATCCATTTTTAAAGGTCGCTAGATCAAACAAACTGATTGGACTTATTTTTTGCTTTAGAGAAGCCTTCAGTCGAACTCTTATTGTAGTTGCTTTTAATATTACAGCTTACTAACAAAAACACTCTTTTTAAAAATGAGTTTTATATTTATTAATAATTTTCCCAACAAAGACAAATCAAGCCAAGCCAAGATGTTCCAATTAAAATAAAAAATACTTATTTTTCACCCATAACGTTTCTTCTAAAGAAAACAAATGTCGTCAAACTGATGTGCGATATTGAGTTAGCCGACCATCTATCCATTTTTGAAAAATAATTGAAATCGGTTCATTTAGTCAAAAGTTATGAATTATAAAACAATAAAAAGACTCAATTTCTGCCCATAACGTTATTTCTAATTATCGAATATGATCAAACAAAAGTACGGGACCTATGGGAAACCACCCTCGATCGATTAAAAAAATTATCACAAAAATCGGTTCATCCGGTGAGAAGTTATGGGTGTACAAACGAACAAAAAAAAAAGCGACATACATATAGTATGAATGTATAACTTCTCCCTTTGTATAGTCGGTTAAATATGAGAAAGTGCTAAATTTTTCTTTAAAAAATACTAAAAAACTTTCTCAAAACTTTTTCAAAGAATTTTCTCTAATATTGTACCAATTTTTGTCTAAAAATTCCTTAAGTTGACCGCTTAGTTATAGTCCCTTAGGTGGTCAACTGAACTGTACTGAAAACTTACTTAAAATATTTGAATAAAATTTAGCAGACATATGTTTTGAAGCATTTACTAGTGCATGACATATATATAGTCTTCTGATTTGAATGGTTTCAGGATCATATTTAGCTTTAAAAGTAAATACGATACGATAAGACTCAAATTCAATAAGTACGGTTTCTTCTTACAAAATGTAAACAAACAATTACCTAATCGAGGTCATTATCTAATCGAGAATATAAGAAATGTAAATCATGCAGAAATACTAAAGTAAAAAAGAAAAACAATCAAAAATGCTGCGTGCTAAAATAAGAGTATAAGCAAAAAACACCGTAAGAAAAGCACAAATTGTCAAAACAATGTATTTTATTATAACAATTGTCACACAAATTGTCAACAACTAGAAAGACAGCCGGTGTTTATACCGAATGGGTCGGATTAGAGATTAATCTGGTTGTTGCTGTTAACTCACAACTTTGTAGTTGTGTGTGGAGGATTTTTTTTTCTGCACTGATGAAGAGGCTCCATTGTTGCCTTAAAATAGCTATTTGATTTATTGTTTTGAAAATTTGAGCTTTATTTACGTTTTTTTTTTCTTGTACACTAAAGTACATGCATTTTTTTTTTTCAATAAGAGCATTTTAAAAAATATAGTTGTATAAAAATTTCCTGATTTTTTCTAAATTTTATCTAAAGAACTCTAACCTATTTATTTTTAGAGTGAATTTTAAATAGCTATAATTCCAAATAAATTTTAAAAATTAAAAACGTTAAATATGCTTTTCAATTAAGAATAATATTAAATCGCCAAAAATGTTTTAAGTTACATGGTTTTATTTAAATTCAAAACATCATTGCATTATCCAAACAAAACTATTGTTGCCGAATGTCAAATGATAATTCTAATAACTTCCTCAGAGCCAAAATTATTATTTTTCTTCCTAATTAACGTTATAATAAATTATAAAATGGATGGATTATTGTATTGTCATCGAAGATAAGCTTGTGTGCAAAATTTGAAGCTAATTTATGCAGTAATAGTTGTCGAAAACCACCTTACAAAATTCCGCCACAAGTCAAGTTAAATAAAACCATGTAAAAAGAAAGTTATCTGAACGTAGTCAGATACAAGGATTATGGAAAACGAAGTATTTACAAAGTTAATAAAATGGAAACATGATTTCTTTTAATATTCTCCTCTCTCTCTCTCTCTCTCTCTCTCTCTTTTTATTTAGGGTGATAAAAGTTTTCAAGAAAATGATAAATAAAAAATTCTTATAAAGATTATCAGCAGTTCAATAATTTTTCACATAAAAATAACACGCCGTATAATAGATGACAGCTAATAGTGTTGAAAGGTACTTATTTTCAATGATATTCATTTTTTAAATCCTAACCTTTAAAAGGGGAGGAAGAAAAAGAACATAAGCTAAGTATGATTACAACTATAGAGTATATCTCTGGAAAAGAGATTTTATTGAAGTATTTCGTGGTAAAATGCTATGTAAGAGGTCTCCAGAGAACCATAAAAAATAAGTTACGTCTTTTTTTTCTCGCTCCGCTTTCCGATTTTTTGCCTGAGCGAGATGACTTAACGATCATGAGATACTAATAAAAGTAGCTCAGCAATACGGCGAAATATGGAACCAGATTTTTTTTCCTTATCTTGAGAATGATTCGTATAGTCTATCTACAATAAAATGTGAGCGAAATTTGGTTTCCAATTGAAAACTTAAATATATAAAAATTAATTTTTAATAATATATTATTAGTTGCTGTTTAATATTGTATTGTATGCATATTGCACTGCATTTATATTGCAGTATATATATTGCATTGCATTTATATTGCAGTATATATATTGCACTGCATTTATATTGCAGTATATATATTGCACTGCATTCTTATTGCACTGCATTCATATTGCACTGCATTCATATCGCACTGCATTCATATCGCACTGCATTCATATTGCACTGCATTCATATCGCACTGCATTGACATCGCACTGCATTCATATTGCACTGCATTCATATCGCACTGCATTCATATCGCACTGCATTCATATTGCACTGCATTCTTATTGCACTGCATTCATATCGCACTGCATTCATATCGCACTGCATTCATATCGCACTGCATTCATATCGCACTGCATTCATATCGCACTGCATTCATGTTGCACTCACACTTCATAGGCTTTCTACAAAGTTTAACAAATACTAGTAACGAAGATAACAAAAGTTAATGAAATTATAGTCATAATCATAAATAGAAGAAGCGCAGTTGTTTTTTTTTTTTTTCTGTTTGGAACGAACACTTTTGTTTGGTTTGATTTATATGGGTTTATGAAACTTTCAAGGATTGTTCTGAGTGCAGCAAAATAGTAAAGAAATCCCGTATCTCTAAAAAATAAAGCGAGGTAGATAAAATATGGTTACTGCACTGAATTCAGCACCTAGAAGTTAGTTAAATACATATATTTGTAACCACATGCAAAAAGAAAAAAAGGAAAACATAAATAAAAATTGTTATTGCAGGTCATTAGACACAATTTCTACATAGTGACTCGCAATAAAAGACAAGCGTGACTCCATAAATTGCAAGTGAGGGTCACACTAAATTACAAAATGTGTGTAAATTTACACACTAAAGGACATTACTTTTATGCTATGTTAAATATCTGAATTTAATTCTGTTGTTTAAAAGTGTTTTTAAATCTATATATAAACAGGCAAAAACAAAACAGTTAAAACCCATTTTCTCCTCTTTTTTTACACTGATTTTCTTTATATATATATATATTTTTTTTGTAGCTTTTGACGAGTTTTAGTGACATTAATTAAAACATTTTGGAAAAGGTTTATTATTAGTAATTAATTATTTAGTCAGGTACGCCTCATTTATAATTGTGATGTTATATTGTTATAGATAGCAGATGGCAACATGTCTTGATAGGGTAAATTATAGGGTAATAAGTATAAAGAGTAACTTATAAGATAATAAGTATAACTCGCTATTCAGTTAAAATATTCCTGAGAAGCTTACATCTCATTTGAATCTGTAATTAATAGAGTAAAAATTTGCATAGCAGTTAGAAAACTATTTTGCACTATAGCCCCAATCACTTTGAACCAGGTTATTTTATGAATAGGTACAAAAGTGTAACGTACACTACACTAAAGATGTAATAATTTTATATTACGTTTAAAATGTGAATTTCTTTCTTTTGTACCAGTTTAAAAGTGTTTTCAGATGTACTTACGAGTCTTGCCTAATAAAATCTTGTAAAGGTGAAAATATTACTATACATTTTTTTTTAACAATGGGGAAAACAATAATTAATATGACTTGCACTATGGCTCATATATTATTTATAAAGCAGTGCTTGCTCTATATTATTACTACTTCAAATTTTATATTATTTGTTTTCGAAAAGTCAGACGGCATTTTTGAAGAGACATTTTTCCCTACATAAATTATAAAATCAACAACTATAACAATTTCTTAATCCATAACAACACACTAAGTAAAAAAATTCCTTAAAGCATAAAACAGCAATAAAAATTGCAGAGATATGTTTTTGGGATACAAAAACTCTTTTTCTAAGCAAAAAAGATGATAGTTTATAAAAAGAAAGACTTCCGACAAAAGTTTTGACTATTCGAAGTTTTCTCGAATTTTCCCTGTGGTATATTTTTGTATGGAAACAACCTAAAAGCACCTTCAGACGTTAAAGCGATTTCATCAATCTCTTTCTTTTCTTTTTCTTTATTTATTTATTTATTTCATTTTACTTATTTATTTTTTTGCGCACAAGTCCTTTACGATTTAGGCGATTACGGCTAGGCGATTATTCATCAAACCCATTGCGCTTTTTGAGGGCAGACCTTTGTTCAAGACAGGCAGACTGCATGTAATAAAATTACTTTTTTGTGTTACTTAAAAAGTTTGGGTACAGACAGGTTAATTTGCAGTAAAATTAATCATCCTAAAGATGTATTTCTAAATAATTTCCAGAAAATGCTCCATATGACATAAAATAGAAATTTTATGTGTCCCCGGTCACCTGTTTTATAAATGTATACGTTAAAAGCTATCCAGGCTTTATTAAATGTAAGCAACGAAAGCAAATTCACTTAGTCGAAATGCACTTAGAAACTTATCGAAAGAATCTTATTCTTTATCGCAGTGGGTTTTGACGTTTCACAATCTTATAATACAAAAGTGCATTTATGCTGTTGTATGAAATCGGATGTAAAAGAAAACAGAAAAAGAAGAAAAACACACGGCAAATTCAGTTAATTAGTCTTGAGATTGAGAAAGCCTACAATCGTTGTATTCAAAATAAAAATAATAAAATTGATTTTAAAGATGACATCAATTTTCTATTAAAGGATTTTAAATATTACAATCAATTTCCCATTTCAAATAAAAACTATTCCTTTTAATAGTGGCGAAATATTGTACCAAATATTAGAATGCAATTAGACACAAAGAATTAGATTAATTAAAAGCATTTCGACATCAGCAAAAATCTCTCAAACACTCACTTATGTACTTTATTCTCAAATAATCCCTCAAAACGCTATTTTACCTCCTGTTTCATATCATTTCCTTTCTTTAATTAGAGCAACGCTGAGGGGGTTAACGCAATGCATAAAATGCAATCTTCGTCTAAGGGAAATATGCCGCATAAATAGTTTGCGAAAAATCCTGTGTGATACATACAAGGCGCGAAGAAGTAGTTTTACAAGCGGTAATTAAAACTTAATGAATGAGGAGGTTTTTGGTATGCCTCACCTGTTTAATTTCTCTATGCTCCTATTCTGTTGCATATTCCTTTAACCCCTTAACGAATTTGCCCGTGTCTGACACGGGCGAAAGGTACCGGCAAATTTGCGCATGCCCGTGTCTCACACGGGCGATCTTGTATATCGCGTTATTTTATTTCTAATGCCGCTCTGAGATTCGTTTACAATTTTATTGTGTAACATTTTTTTAATATAACTTTTACCCCACCCTCGCTTTCTATTAACCCCCTACAACTGAAATTTACAAGAATCAATTTATACTATACCAATACATTCATTTTCTGTCAAAAAAAAAAAAAAAAACCTCGATCATTTTGTACCGGTTTTTCCGAAAAAAACTTGTGCTTCAAGGAGTTAGGCAACTTTATACAACAAACTATACCGCACTGGTCTTCAAATAATGTCAGCTCACGAAACCCTTAGAACTAAAAGGTTTTATAGGGAGCCCTTTTCTACTTTTAGATCGATACATCATAAAACAAAACTCAAAGTAGACCAATATGTTATAGGTAATAATATAAAAATTATCCCAGAAAAGTATTGCATACTTTATTGAAAGTTTTAACATAAAACAATGAAAAAAAAAAGAACTTGTGCTTCATTAGTCAACCACCTTTGTGCTACGATTGGTGACTGGTGTGCTTACTTTTTTTTTTTACACAAGCTGACGAAAGGTAGACTTATTGATGTCATCTACACACGCATTTCATGTTCATTTTCTTTTTTTATATTTTCTTATTACTAAACACTAATCAACTAATGACACTGCTTTTTAACTTGATTTTTCTATCGTTGATTTTGATTCACGGTACTCCTGGTGATGCATTGCGGAACACCAAGGTCTGGCCAAATACAGTTTGAAGACCATTGCAACAACGTATTTCCGATTTATCTTTTCTCATACGTGACTTTGATAAAAATGGATAATTTTGACAGAAATGCAAAAATGTAGACGAACCTGAAAGTTTAGGCAAAAATGAATAAAAAATTTGAAGGATATATAATACTTTTATGCGTACATCTGTTTTATTTATTCAAATTCTTTTCGCATTCTAAAGATAGACTCTCGATACGTATCTCTGTTATTTTCCATTGTGCTTTGCGCTGTTCTTACAGGAATAATCTGATGCTTGTGTCGAAAAGAAAAGCAAATAAATAATTTAAATATGGAAATAGAGACGGAAAAATGTTGTTTTTCGAGAAATGCAATAGGTCATTTTTTTTCAGGCTTTCTACTGTAATATTCCACAAAAGTAGAGCTCTTGTTTGTTATTCAGTATCTCTCATCAAAAATAACGTAGGAAATGTAAATACAAGAAATGTTTCAGAGATGGAGAAATCCTTTTACTTCTCTCTCTCTCTAATATATATATATATATTAGTATGAGTGTGTGAGTATCGTAATAATTTTTTATTAATCATTTATACTCTCAGAGAAAATGGGAAATAGAAGTAATCAACAGTAATTCTTCACATCCATTTTAAGACAATATTTCGTTAGAAGGGAATCTTCTCTAAAGTTATGTTTACAAGCGCACATCTTGTTTTATAACCGTGTTCGCAGTCGCTACGCACAAGTACCGTTCGAGTCAATATGACCCGAAGATTGAATACTCACTACAAAGGTGGTATACTTTCCCTATCTTTTAATAATACACTATATCTGGATTTTAAAAAAATATAAAAACATATTTTAAAAGAATTCACTCGATTTAAAGTTAAAAATAAATATCCTGTGGTACTATTTTAAGTATCAATACAACAATTACTTTGTAAAACATTAAATAAAAGAAAATTTCCTTACTGTGCCTCTTTTTTATTAACAGTATGGGCAATAACATAATTATATGTACTTTGAAGATGTGTTTTTACAATTTTGGCGCAATATATTTGTTTATTTTTCTAACTAGATTGGTTGAACGATTCACGTATTACTCATGCGATTCACGTATTACTACACAGTAAGTTAGAAGTGATAATTTATTTATTTATTTTTTTTTTGCATTGTGTTTTTTCTACTGTGTGGCAGGATCCTCATTTCTATGGAGATTTTGCATTGCCTGAAAGTGTAGAGAAAATAATTACTTGCCAAGTTTTATCAAAAAAGAACATTTTTCTTTCTGTGCCAAGTTTTTTTTGCTTTCCCTATGGTGTTTATAAATTCCCAGAGAATAAATGCACTGCAAGCCCAACAGTCCGGCATAATATAAAATGTAACCCTTCTCCAGAAATTTCTACTTCTTTAGCAAGTATGTTATGAACTGAAAAGTTGATCCAAAGTAACCCCAATGGCTATACTGGCATTATTATCTAAAATAAGTTTGAATATAGCTTTAAAAGCTGTGACATCCATAATTTTTCTTTCTTCTCCATAAACAATTGATCTTTTAATATTTGTCATTGTAAATGACTTTATTCTAAATGGTGAAATTGAACATGCATTATTTTATCATTATTTCTATATTCGCATGATGTTGAATACCTTGTAACATCTGGAGTTATTTTTATTACATTCTCAGAATTTTGGCAGCCAACGATTGCAGGTGAATCAAACGACCAGTTTTTTTTTTCGGAATTTTGAGTGAACATACTATGAACTATGAATTTAATGAGTGAATAACCATATTATCACCGTCAGTATAAAAGAAAAAATAATAATTTTCCTCACTAGTAATGGTTTCCATCCTCAGAAATGTCTTCTACGTCGCTATTAGATTTTCCCACAAATTCATTTCTTCGCGAAAATTTTTATTCGTCATATTTAGTATTTACATAATAGCACTGAATCATGCTCTCATCTAATACGACACAAAATAGTCAAAGTGGACAGATGTCTCATACCGTTACCTAAATTTAGTCACGTGGTCTAACTACTACGTGTCAAGTCAACTGATCTGAAAAACCACATCATTTAACATTGACTGTCCTTTGATCTTATGTGAAACTCGTTTGACCACTTTACAGTATTTGCTCTTATCACTTCCTGTTGAATTAGTACGACACCAAGTCACTTTTTTACATATAATCATTGAAAAAATAGGTTCGGGTCATTATGACCCGAACAGTACATTGCTACAAAGTTTAAAAACACATAGTAAATAATTAAATAAAATCCTTTTTTGAGGAAGGACAGAACACTTTGACTTACAAAGTCACTAAATTTCAAAGAATTGTTTCAACACAGTAATGTTTTATGAAGTGTTAAAAAACGTTTCGGGTCAAATAGACCCGAACAGACCAGCAGGGTTAATTGAAAAAGGAATTCCTTGTTTTTCTAAAACATGTGACCGCTTTTCTTTTTTAATTTTCTGCTTATTTTTTAAAATAAAATCTTGGTTCAGAAGGCCATTTTAGAAGGTTAGAATATTTTACAGCTGAAATTGCTGCAAAAAATATTTTATAAAACAATATAGAAAGGTTGCCAATAAAAAAAATCCATGAAATAAATATGTAAATAAATAAAGCATATTTTTTTTAAATCAAAGAGTTAAAACACGAAAAACAAAACAAAACGTTTTTAACAGTAGCTAAAAACAAAATTTTTTAGCTACTAAACTGAATTAAATGCATCTTTATTTTTCAATTTTACTTACGAACTCAAAAACTTAGAGTCGCCAGTCACGTGATCCTGGGATTAAGATGCGCCTAATATTCAGTTTTGGTCAAATTAGTTATTATAGGAGCTTTGTGGTTTGTATAAACTTTGAACAAACTTCATCTAATGCGGAAAAATCCAAGCTTTTGCATGAAATAAAAATATGAGTTAAATAATTATTTCCCATTTTAGCAACTCAATGTGAAAATGAGTTAAAAATTGAATAAATAAAAGAACAAAACCAAATTTTAGGAAAAAAAACCAGTCGACATATATATTTTTTAAATCTCACCTCACAATCTGCATACGAAAAATTGTAAGTGCTTACATGCTCTAGATCAAAAGTATATTGTAATTTACAAGCTTAAATTTAAAAAAAAGAAGTGCGCAAGCTTTGTGGCTAAGAACTTAGTTTCTTATGCGCAAATTTCGCTCTGTCTTAAAAATGGCACATTGGAAAACATGTAACTTAAGCCTTATTTATTTATCAAATTACTATCAAAGAAAATTTATCTAAGACAGTCAAAACAATTATTCGTAAAATAAAAAAAAAATAAAACACAGGAACTTTGTGAACTTGTAAAACTGAAAAAAAAAAAAAATCACGCTAAGAAAGCAATTTAATGCTCATTCGTGTTTTCTTAACGTGAATTTCTTTTTTCCGTTTTATTTGTAAAATGTTTGAAAAAAATTACTCGAAGGGAATGGGTTTTTGAATGACAAATAAACTACACCACAAATAAGTACCGTCGCGAAATGTATACAAAACCTACTGTTCAGGAATTATTTTTTTTTTCCAGGAGATAGAATATGCATGTAAATTCAGAATGATCCACATATAAAAACAGTTAAAAGAAAAAAAGTTTTAGTTAAAACGAAATACGTGAGAATAAAATTACTACTTTCCTTGCACACACAATATATATATATATATATATATATATATATATAACTTTAATGCTCAATGGACAAGATCTCAAATGAGTTTTTCTATCAAAAGATACTTAGATATGTTGAGGGAAAATGTAACTGAACCGTAGAGACTCTTTAGATAAGAAATAAAACAGTTAGACGTCTCATTGTAATGAGCCTTTAAAATTTCATCATCTTGTGCTCTTATTTCGGCTCCACTGAATATCCGATAAGCTTTAAATTAGGTTTTATCAAATGTAAGTTATATGAATATTTCATGACTCAACCATTCATAATGATTATAATCTGTATGAAACGTTATTCTGGTTATTATGTTTCACTGATGAAAAGTTCACTTCTTCTGTGATGGTTTAGTTATATTTTTTGCAATGGTTAACAACAATGCTTTTTTCTGCTTTATAGTAAGAGCCTGTTTAAAAAATCATTCCCTTCTTTGCATTTTATTTTTACATGATAGTGAGTAAAAATGATTTTAAATATTAAAGTGTATATATTTGAATCGTTTATTTCGAAAAGGTAACAACTCTTAAAAACATTTTTTTTCAGGAGATAGAAAAAATTGACTTATGAAAAGTTTGAAAACATTATGATTATGATCTTTTACTATTTTATTTTAGGAGGTAATAGCAATGCAATATTGGTAAATTAAAAAGATTTTTGATTAATTATGCCATAATAATTAATAAATTAATACTGAGAGTTCTTTCTTTTTCAAAACGGAGATGCTAGCTTTTCGAAATAAACGACTCATTTAAATACATCATTTTCTCTCTTTTTAAACTTTACTATTACCAATATTATTATTACTGTGTATAAGCTTATTTTTCTTTCTCTTTTTGTCACCAGTAAAGAACAGAGTTGAGATCGGCACCACTAATTAAAATCTATCTGCATGAACAAACCACGAATTAAAATTTAAGGTATTTTAGTTAAGTATCTTAACTCTTTGAAGGCTCATGAATGGGAAATCGTGTTTTAGAAAAAAAATTCTTTCTATCATTGAAAACGTAAGTCGCCTAATGACATAGGTAGAAAAGTACCAGGGTCACAAGCCATGTACCTGGGCTCAAATCCGGGCCTAAACATGCTTCTTATTCATCAGTGTATGTTTCATCAGTAGGGAACTTCCTCTTTTTAAGTGTTAGCGGCTCTTCAGGGGTCCTCAGTTAAACTTGATATCTTCAAAAACCGTACAAAATAAGCTATAAAAGGCATGGCATCGTGTTCACATTCACCAGAAGCTTAAAAGTTTTCTCCGTAGAAGTATATCTTTTAGACATAACGTACCTAGTACCAAAAAAAATATATAAATACATTCTAATCTAATCCAGTAACCCTAAAACTCAGTAACTTATTGAAGAATTAACAGTTTCTAAGAAGACACTTCTTTCAAACTTTTCAAAAATGTTTAGTGAAAAGTTAAATTTTTACTACTCTGACTATGAAGTAATCGCTACATCAACATATAATTTAACAAACTTCGGAACACTTTGAATTTTATATAGTATGGTTCGTAATTTTAAGAGATTTATTTTTCAATGCTTCTGCATTGAAACTGCGGAAATTCTACTGCGGTGTTTTCAAATATCTTTAATTACTTAAAATAAAACTTGAAAATTATTATTCAAATGCATAACATTGAAAATGCGTTCTTTCTGTATTCATAAGAAAATCGGTACATATTTAAGTGATAATTTATGACTAGCTATTCACACTTTACGAAAGACGGAAACATTTTATCCACCAGGAGGTCTGCTTTGTTGATATCATTACCAACGCTTTTATTAGACATCTTTGCTGACGCTTTGTAAGATATCATTAATAAGGCTTGTAAGATGTCATTACTAACGCTTGCAAGATGTCATTACTAACGCTCTGAAGGGTGTCATTCTCCATAGAATAGGCTACATTTGACATAGCCTGTTCTACGAAACCAATTTGGATCTGTGGAACCAATTTGAATTTGAATTTCGCGATGCTGGTAAAATTCTGATTTCACCAACACAGTGTGTGTAAAATCAGACAGTCATGTCTGTACCCCCCCCCCCTCCTACTACACTACAGCTTCCTTAAGCAACCCTTTCATTTGTTGCAGACACCTCATAACCGAGAAAGAGCACATATAGTCGTGGTAACTGCTTTCTTTCAATTAATTGGTACTTAAAATTATCCGAACGAAGAAAAAAGTAATTTTCAAAATATAATAATAAATACATTAAAAAAAAATGAAAAAAATATTTACGTATCGTAGTTATCTTTCATACCGTGTAGATTAAGCAGTAGGTAAATAACTTTGAAAGTTCCATTGCATGGAAGTTTGTTGAATGAAGGATGACGTAATATTATTATATATACAATAATATTCCGACTTAATGTAATTTTCTGACCGAAATTATTGTATTACCATAAATATTGTGGATTATTCACGCTGATTTTTTAACACAAACATCAAACTGACATAGAATCCTCGCAGTCCATCTAAAGGCAGATCATTGTTATGCAAGCTTTTGCACCGGGTGAAATATGAATCCAGTATGTCGAACTTCCCGCTGCCCCAAATACAAGCTGCATAAGTGCAATTTCACTAGCGTTAATTAAAGTCTGAACAAATCACCCTTTTCCCTTGGAATGTGTATTTACGAGAGCGCTTAAATCTATTGCGTCCTTAGCTAAGCGGTGAGCTTTCAATCACTGATTGGACCTGTATGCTGGAAAATCCATGTGTGTCACTTTATTTCTTGTGAAGCGTACGTGACTTTTATGAGGATAGGAAGTTTATAGGTAAAACTATTCTCGAGCGGAAAATGTCTTTCTGAAAGAAAGGAGATTTATAGGCGAGCAATTTGCGGGCTTTATTTATTTTTCCGCTTATGCTTGCTTTCACAAATAACCCAATTTTTGTTAAGTTTCCTTGTCTTTTTTTACTTAAATGACATAAATTGGGTTTATTATCTACCATGATAGCTTTTTAATGTGGGTGCATTGTGCGTATAAATAATATTGAATTTTGATTTCAGAATAATATACTAAAAGTTTAATTAACAACACATAACGTAGCTCTTAATAGAGCTACGTTATATTTTATTAATTAAATAAGAATAATTGTTATTAGTTAAGTAAGAGTATACGAACACATATAGCTTTTAACGCTTTGAATCGATTAATTTTAAATATTAATTGATGCATAGATCCATTTAACTAGGACATGTATTCAAGACTAAGGCAAGACTCTTATGTTATTTTTCACCCCTTAAACTAATGGTCGCCAAGTTTACCTGTAGAGCAGTGATCGTCCAACTTTTACGGACACTGAGAAACCGTTCAGTTCTCAAAGTCTCCCTTGAGCTACCCAGCCCCCCCCCCCCCTCCATTCCGGATGGATGTGCGGCCTTCTCTATAGAAGAACTACTTCTCTGGAACGGTAAAGCGGGTAGGCAAGGCCAGGGCCCTTCGAGATGGCACTGTCAAGGCTCGCCAGGGCAGTCCTTATGTCCGAAACGGAACGGCTTGTCGTCTGATGAGAATTTGCTGGAAGTTCGAAGGACGAGCGCTGCTCTCCGTGCCCTTTGGGGTAATCTGGTAAAGCATTGATGCCTATAGACAGTAGGACGCATTTAGCAACAAGCACCCATCTAGGAGTTTCTTCGACCAGCTGATCATTCACCATGCTTCGGAAAGTAATTTAATTATGACAACCTCGGAGAATAGGAATGATGTCATGGGGTTTTTCCTAGATTAATTTTATGGATTTTTAAAATTTGATATACTTAATTACTGATCTTAACTTATACTGATTTTCAAATTAAAAGCATTTTGAAATGAATTTAGCTTCTCATATTCATTCTAATAAATGTATTAATGCAACGTTCCATCTGGTTTTTCTGCATGACATTGCAATTCGCCGTTGTCACTTTAAAACTAGTTTTTTTTTTTCCTGTTGGTTTTTTTCTTGACATACAGTTTTGGCGGATTCGTCCTAGTTTCATGGAATGCCTCATATGCTATGCCGATTCTTACAAGCGGACTACTATGTAGGCACAGTTATGACCTTTTACTACATTTCATATTTGTGTTAACAAAATATTCCACAGTTTCTTTCTGAGTTACCTGCACTATACAATGCGAATTTTGGCGATATTTTAAAAATGATCTAACAATCGTTGGTGTAACAATGTGTTACACCAACGCGACCGCCATTCACCGACAATTTCCCGGCGAGCTACAAGAAGCTCGCTATCGACATTTTGGCCACCACTGCGTAGAATAAAGGCACCCGTCATTGGCGTGCTACTAGTTATAGACATTTTTTGAGAAAATATTAGGATGGCCCTTTAGAACTGGTACTATTTCATAGCTAAATTATGGAACTATAATGTGGCATTAGGTGAGAAATCCTACTACAGCACAAACATTTATTTTATAAAATGTAATATACAAATGTCAATAATTGGTAGCGTGCCAATAACAGGTGCCTTTACCCTACGCGAATGTTTTCGGCTGTTAAAGTGTAGGTTCTGGAATCCAGCTACCTAATGCAATTAAAGCACTGACTTAACAAAAATCAAAATTGCTTCCCCATTTTGCTACTCTTCGTTTTAACGTATCATCAAATAACCCGAGGAAAATTGCTGCTTTTAACGCCACTAACTCACAGCTTAAAAATAGATATTCTATTGTGGCAAAGCAAGACATTAAAACTCCATGTGTTATCTGTCGGCCCTCAATTATACTTAAAAGAATGGTTCGATTCGATTATTAGTCTACTTTCTCCTAAATAAATGCATAAATAAAAGGTAAAAAAGGAAAATGAAATAAATACATAAAAAATAACAAAATAAATACGTTAAAGGAGGCTTAATATCGAGTAAAAATATATCAAAAAATAAAAATAAATGAAAAAAATATAAAGAGCAAATTCCATAAAACATTACAATGAAAACTTTAAAATAGGGTCTTCGGGGAAATGGGGATCTTGTCTATTTCCCTCCAATAACTTTTATACAAATAATCTATTTCCGAATGAAATTATCCTCCCTTCCCCCATTAGAATTAGCAACGATTAAAGAATAAAGCAATATCATTTAATGAAAACGATTACAAACTTTACCCAATCTCCTTAAAATTAAGATCATTTTAGTAGAGTAGGTTGGAACCTTTTTAAAATTTACATTCTTTATTCGTTTATTTTACTTATAGAGTTGCAAAATTTTAAACTCCTAAAATTTTTTGTTGAGATTTAGGTCTACATTTTCCTATGTATTGAAAAACTACTGTATTTTGATATGAAATGTTTTAACAATTGAAAATGTGTCTATGAAATAATTTACAAGTAAAGTTAAACGGCAGACAGAAGGAAAGCTAATGTTACAAACCCGAAGTTGGTTCACGCGAAAGTTCAACCGTTACTGCATAAGTAAAGTGCCGTTCAGTTTATCTCTTGGTTTGGCAAGGGTTTAAACATAAATTATCAGGAACATCTTGAATTAAAAAATACATTTTTGTTTATCACTGATTTTAACTTAACATGTTGACGTTAAGTGATAGTAGAGCCGTAAAGGTCGAGACTATCGGTCGCCACTCGCCATTGGCGACTATAATTTTTTATTTGGAGACCCAAAAATGTTGTGTCTGTCGCCAATACTGGCGACTAGAAAATATTTGTAATTTATTATTTCTTAAAAAATAGGGGTTTGAAATTTTGTGACGAAGTGCATTTTGAGGTATATACGTATGCAAAATGAAGCCGCGGTTGAGGAAGGGATCAATTTGAAACGTGGTTCAAGTGGCGACCAGCAATTTCAAAGAGGCGACCAACAATTTCAAAGTGGCGACAAACGTTTTTCGGTTCACAGGCCACTGGCCGCCATCCAATTTTTTTAGTCTCAAGCATTATAAAGCGTGTGATATTAATACTATTATTTTATCATTAATTATTTTTGCCTTTTAAACTGTTTTTAATATTTTTTTTGCTGGTGGTATTTTTGTTGATCTATATTATTTTAAAACTTATTTACATGTTTTTTAAATTCATTTTAGCCACAAATGCAAGGGAATCCTAATTTTGTACAACTATGTCGACGTAAAATTATTTAAATATATATGTTTAATTATTGTACTTCACATATACAATGAACGTTACTTGCAATTTGTCACTAACTATGTCAGCATCAATACCTCCACTTGCACATTCGTCTTCTAAAATTAACTAACTTGCATGGTTCATCCAGTTTAGTCCAAACAGCTAGAGCAAAATTAAGTTTTGATTCGAGGGGAACGTAGTTCATTCACTTGGAACGGCATCAATAAATTTCACCTAATGGGTATGAAAGCACTAATTCATATTCCTATCGCCGTCATGTCATACAAATCATCTTTCAGTACTCTCTGGTGTAAATGTTTTAGTTCACTCCCGCACAAATAAAATAGCGCTTAAAAAACAAGAGTTTTAAACTATATGCATTATTTTTAATGAATTAGCGTTATATCATCCCAACAGGTATTGTAGTTTTCATTTTAAAAATAAGCAAGTGGACTTTTACATAAATTTAAATTAAATAAACAATCAAAATGGTCGCAAATGACATGATTTCTTTAAATTAGTTTAATTTACAAGAGCACTCGCAGCAAAGGTTTTATTAATATTATTATTATTTCATTAATTTGTCATTGCAATCTAACGGATGCCTATACAATGTTTCATGATTTTCACTCTCACGCACAGAAACATATATATATGTATATATATATATATATGTGTGTGTGTGTGTGTGTGTGTGTGTGAGCTAAATATCAAAAACATAATTTATGTATATTATTTTATTACGATATTAGATAATATTTTCATATGAATTTTAGTATCGCTGAACTGGTGAGTAAATATGATACATAATAACTACTGGTCGAACCGTGCGGAATTCCGCACTAATTTGGTAGAAAGGACATTATGAAGAAGAATAGAAAAAAGTAAATGGGCGTTGGTACAAAAGAAGACGTATAATTGAACACATCAGTACAAATAGATGTTAGAATTTTCCCCCAACTATTATTTAGATATTCAAAATAATAAAATATTCACAATAATAATGATAATTACTTTTATTAGTAGTATTCATTGCATTAAAGTACACTAACGAAAAAGTTCCATTACCTAAAATATATATTTAAAAAATATATTCTTAAAGTAATTTTTTTAATTTTCTGCATAAAAAAAACACCAAATAAAATATAAAAGAGCCCTTTTTATATTTAGTTTATCAAAAATCAACGGTCCAGCTAAACAATTATTTGGAGAAAAAGTAAACGAAACGCGGGACAAGAACCACGGGTGTTGGGTATAACAGCTTTGTGCTCTAAGCCGTTCGGACACTCGGTCTCTAGCCAACATACACAGAAGCAATCTGGCGTCCATTAAAGGACCTCTTTTCAAATGATTTTAAATTTCAAATTTAAGAGAAGCTGTACATATAATTGTATATTGTATATTTTTTCCGGTGTAGCGGTTAAGGAAAGCTTTAAAATGATGCCTCATTCCTAAAATTTGATGAAGTATTAAAGAAGTTATGGCGTACCGACCAAAAAAAAGGCCTTGAGAAATAATATATATGATGATAATAGTGGTGAAATGGTGAATGGTAAAACAGAATGGGGAATGGTGAATGTTAAATATTTTAATTAATTACTACATTCTAGTGCAGAATATTCGCTTTTGGAAAAACTTAAAATTTAAAATTAAACGATGAAATAATCTTTGAGCCAGCACGGTGGTTTTGGGAATACCCCCCCCCCCCCGAAATGGTAAAGATTGTCTAGAATTGGACCAATTTTTCTTTGAAAACAATGAAATTAGCAGACTTCTCCCGAAGAACCATCCCCCCCTCCCCCCTCCGAAATCCAGGTCCAGCTACGCCATTGTTTGCAGGTGTTTTTTTTACATGAAAAGGAAACACATGATCAATTCAAAAATCTCACCAATGTTTTTTTTGAGTTCCACACTTGAACCGCAAATAAAAACGCGGAATTTTCTTTAAGTAAAAAAAATTTAAACATCGGAAATCGTTTGTAGCATAATAATATTCTGCATTTCAAAAGTATAAGATTCATTGCCAAGAAAGCGATAAGCTAAGTAATATGCACTACACTAAATAGCATGATGAACTTCATTGGGGTTACCAAAACATTACCAAAAAGTCGCCAAGCAACAAAAATACACGTAACTGAATAAATAAAACGCATATTAACTTGGAAATGGGTAATCAAAAACCTTGTTGTCTAAAAGGGATCCTACAGTCCATGATGAATGAAAAAATATAAAAAATAGAAAGTAGTTTAATTAAATGGACGCACGTTTAGTTAAATGAATCGTTGAATGAACGCTGCAAAATACGAGGAGTTCGAAGCCGTTTGAGGCGCGAGGTGCCCGCTGACGTCAGACAGTGACGTATTAAGCTCCGCGTCGTTTTTTGTGGATGGGATTTTTAAAAATTAATTAAAAATCAATGTTCAATTTTCTTTGTTCGGCATGGGTGAATTCTTGAGTTTTATAACTGTCTTAACAATATCTAAGCATCAAAATAGGAAGATTATGTAGGTGGAAACTTCCCTATTCAGAGGATCGAGCTTGGCATTGTCGGTGGATTTTCAAGATGCAGAAAACTGTCGCTTGTATTCTTGAGCTTGCACCCTTGTCTTATAATTAAGCGGCACGTAAAATATCCCTTGGGTAGACATTTGGCTGGGATGCTCTTGGCTAACTTAAATGCCTAGTACAATTTCGCATCAACAGAGTCCGGGTGCTCGCCTTTTCAGGTGGAAAAACTGGACGTCAAAAATGTCATGCGGCGATGGTACCACATCCGTTGGGGTGCCGCTAATAGAGATGGTACCAATGCCTGGGGAACGCACCAGGTCTGCAATTGGCGGAAGCCAACAGCAACCCATTAGAAGTAAAAATAATCATCGAGTTTAATATTCTTTCTGTGTCTGTTGGAATTGTGCATTTACAAAACTCACTTAGGACCAAACTTTCAAAGTGCAATATATAAACCAGACGTAAAAGTGCTCTTTCTAACATTTATGCCCCAGTCGGCAAAAACTTTTAAGGGAAAACAATAACTCTTCATTAAATATTCAGAAAACTGATGTTACCGCCGGTGGTAACATTGAATTAAATGTTGAGTTACTTTCAAATATTTTTAATCTTAGAATAAGATATAAATTTAACGACCCCATAAAATACTTCTCTTTTCTTTTAGTATACGATCCGGTTATGTTGATGCGTATAAACTTAAGTATTTCGAAAGAAAAACTTTTTATGATTTTTATATGAAGTATTTTACGATAATTTACAAGCGAGAATGCAATATGTCGAAAAGTTCTGGAAATTGTTTCAGTTACAAGATTCAAACAAATATGTTGATCTTTACTACCCACAACATTTAAAACAAGTACATAATGTATTTTTACGGTAAGAGTAGCATCGTTTTGTAAGCACCTCAAAACTATTTTATAATTTCTAAACTTTCAAAATGAGCCCTTATAGATTAGGAAATGTTTTTGCGTTAAAATTTACTATTTTGGATAGTACCACACTTTTGGCCGCCATTACATCATGCAAGAAAGTATGTTCCAAAATAAGCCTTTAGGAAAAAAGATGATCTTCAGATTCTCAAAAATCACTAAAACGCTCCGTATTACTGTGAAAAAATTATTTTCAATAAGTATTTCTCAAATTCTCAGATTACACATTCATAGACAAAGCAGGGTGTATTTGGCGAGTTTTTGCTTAAATATTTTTCAGAGAAAATGTAAGTAAACTACCATACTACCCTATAAAACATTAATAAAAGTGTAAACAAGAAGATCCGTCTAGAACTATACTAGCCTACTTTCCCGTATACACCGAATTCAAATTTATAATCTAGCTATCTCTCTCTGTCTTTCTCGTTTAGCTTTAGTTCTTAATTGCTTCAAATAACCTTTTTCAACGGTTAATACATATTCATTCAATCATTATTTATTAAGTCATTCATGTATTTATTCACTCATTTATTCATTCATTCTTTTGCTTATTCATTTAATCCTTCATTAATTAAAAAATATTCTTGAAAATCCCGATCAAAAAATTTTACAGGAAAATAGGCTCGTTAGTTCTGGATGAACTTTCTATTTGTACATGTTCTACGTCATAAGAGCTTTCCCATAAAGTTTGTTCCAAGGAAATCGGTCCGTTAGATCAGGAATTATATAGGATTGAAATTTCCCCGTAGGCGGTATATTAATTTTTTTTGAACTGTTCAAAAATAAACAAAAATTGTTCAAATCACTATTTCACGCCAAGAACTTCTTCCAGTGAGCTTGTTCATGGGAATTTATATCTTTTACCCAGAGTTTACATAATTTGCTTCATTTTCACCCATAGGCGCTAATGTTAAAATTTTTTGAACTGTTCAAAATTGAACAAAAAATTGTTCAAATCAAAAAGTAAAATATGGAAATGAGATGTCCTCGCCGAGATCTTTCGAATGCAAAAAGAATTTTTCCAATCGGACAATTCGTTCAAAAGTTATTAGGGGGGGGGGACAGACCGACAGACAGACAGACCGACAGACCGACCGACACACTTTTTCCCCATCTCAAAACCCTACTTTCAAATTTTTTATTTTTCAATCTTTATTTAATTACTCAACTTATTTTTGACTTTTCTTGATTTCTAACGATATTTTCACGATACATTAAGCCTTCTTTCATGCTTTATTATTATTTTCTTTTTTTACTTTTACGGGAAAGTAGGCTAAAAAGGCATACTGAAGTAAAAAATACGATTATTTATTTCATTTTTTTCTAATTTGAAAATTATGTAATTCCCCGAGAATCACCCGTATGAATAATATATTTGCGAAGTACGTTTACAGCGTTAGTTTTCTCAAAAATGTATTATTCAACCAATGCATGGTTGTTGTTGTTTTTTAACTATAGATATTATACATATGTCCAAGAAGCACCATAAAATTTGGTTTATAATTTACTCCAAATTTTAAACTCAAACATATCTAACAATATAGATATTTCTTTTTTGAAAGTTTAAAGGTCTTCTGGGGTTTATTTAGATATTTACTGGGCAAATATGGAACAGTTTTTTCGGGTATATAGAATAGTTTAAAAAATACTTCAAGAATAAACTTTTTATTCATCAATTCAAATCTGTGTGGGATATTTTTTTAAAAATATGTTTTATCCTACTTCAGAACTAAGGGAAATAAGAGAAACACGAATAAGCTTTCAGAAACATTTTTCAGCATTAACTTACTAGGTTCCTCATAGGTAAAGCAAGAGCTACAAAAAATTTACGATAAAAGTTCACGCTAATCCCTTAATCCCTAGCATATTAAATGATTTTTCAAGAATATTCAAGTTAACCTTTAAAAAGTTTTAAAAATAATAATAATAACAAATAAATAAATGTGTTTTTCTTAAGAAAATATTTCTAACAGGTATAAAACATTTCTTTCTCTATATTTCTTTCTCTTATTGGATTAAAACAGTACATATAATTACGTTATTGTACTGTTTTAATCCAACTTTTTTTGTATTCATCTGAAAAATTAATACGACAAAATTTGATAAATCTATGAAGAATTACTTTAATTTTCACTAAAATTTTGTGTTACGCTTGAGTTTATGATATTAAATTATATTCGGTCTTTTTCTTCCTAACATTTCAGTACGTGTATTCAATAGGGAATACTGAATAATGACTCGACAGGGTGGCGTAGTTGTAAGATGCAGGTTTCGTATGCCCAAGATCGCAGGTTCAAACCTGGCCCAAGTCGGTGGATTTTCAAGATGCAGAAAATCGCCTGCGTCCATGTCGTATAATTATGCGGCATGTTAAAGATCCCTTGAGTTTCCGTTTAACATGGATACTCTCGGCTAAATTAAATTCCTAGTGCAGATTGCATCAACGAGAGCTCAGGTGTCCCATTTAGGGGAAACTAAGCGTCAAAAAAAAAAAAAAAATTGCGGCAATGGTGCCACACTCATTTTGGTGCCGCTGAAAGAGTTGATACCAATCTTTGGGGACGCACTAGATCTGCAACGGTTGATGACCAATACTGCAGCCCCATTAGAAAGAAAAAAAAAACTGAATAATGAATAATCGGTCATTATTCGGTATTTGGCCTATTCGACCCTTTTGCCGAATACTGATTTCATAATTTACCCGGCCTCGTCAATTATTTATTCGGCCTGGTCGAATAGTTCAATGAATTTTTTCATAGTAAATGAAAAGAAGAATGTATAAAACGAAGAAACTTGTTAATTAAACAGTAAACTTGTATTACAGTTATTGCAAAAGAACACAGTAGCGTATAATTTTCACAAATAGGGGTTAACTTGGAAAATAAACTACTATTTCTACACATTGCTTTTCGTTTTGACAATAGTATATGTATGTGATTTCAAAACGAGTTAGATAATATCTAATGTTCTAGGTTTATTTATCGTATTTATTTATTTTTCATACAGGTATTCGAGCAGAAAATATACTAATTAATGTAGTATTATAACTTTTATATTGAACTAATGATAGAAAATGCTCTTTTGCTACTCTAGAACTAATATATAAATACTTCATGCTACTAATGATACAAATACTGTATATTTTATAGCATCCTTTTTTCTAGCAAAATCATTTGCGTTTTCATGAATAGTGCCTACTTCTATGAGCAATTGCTCACTATGATGAACAATTATGATACTTTCATTTTGCTATTGCTCATGAAGGCGCGGCCAGACTTTGTTGGGATAGGGTGGCTTATTGTGAACATTAGGCAAGATGAAACCTAGAACATATCCCGAAATACCTAAAAGTAATATTTTGATGTTTACCTTGCATATTTAAATAAATAAATTATTTGTAAAAAACCTATAAAATAAAAATAGTTTTATAATTTAAAAAAATGCATGTACAAAACCATTTCAAACAAGATAAAAGTTCACTAAATAATGGCATTTCTTTAATTTGATATAAATATTTATTTAAATGATAAAAATTCTTACATTAAAATATACGTCATTTGCATTACACCTATGCGTCAAATTATCAGTTTCATTGCATGCAAAGCCTAAACCACAAAACAAGCAAAGCAACCTAATTAAAGCATCGAAAAAAATGCTTAAAACTTTGTGATTACTTTTAAGTTTAGCAAAGATTTTCAAGTACAATTAATTTCTAGGAATTTTATTCTTCGGCCGTCGAATTATCAGTGTTCGGCTGAGATTTTACTATTTGGCGGCCGAATATTCGGCTTCGGCCTGGGGGAAAATATTCGGTATTCGGCCTAACCACTGTTCATTAGAATCAATAATATAGACTTACCGCCTTATTCACAATATCGAGTAATCCTTCAATGTTGCTACTGTTGAAGATAATTCACGGATTCTGACGAAAACGGTATTCTCAATCACCAACGGAAGAAAATCGCGGAATTATATCAGCGGATTATAGCCTCAAAACTGAACCACCGATTCGGAGGTTTAATTCCGCTGTTATAGCCTCTACCACCTGTTTTCAAACAACCACAACAAACTTCAACAAAGATGGCGGCCAAGTCAGTCCCTGTAACGTATGTTGTTCCGAGATATTTATGAAGAAAATAATTAGATTTGCGGGTTTAAGGGGTCTGCAATGGACCCGATTTTCATTTTGAATCACTATAGGCACAACTCATGTTTGGGGGCCCCTCACGCAACAAAAATTTTTTAAACATAACATTTAGTATGTGTTTGTAAAACTTGCCAGTCACACCAAAATTTGGGGGGCCTCCAAAGGGAAAAAACTAATTTGTTTTTCAAATGTTAAAGAGTCAGACTAACATTTGGAAGCCCCCAATGTGCAAAATGATTTTGTTTTTAAATTACAAAATGTTTGAATAAGATCTGGGGTGCAAAATCGATTTTTTTTTCTTCAAATTTCAAATTGTCAGACCAAAATTTGGGGGCCCCCAAAGTGAACATTCCTTGTGGTTTTAAAATAATTTAATAATACAAATTTTCTGTGAAGCAACAGAACACTAACAGTTTGTTTTTAAAAGATGCTATTTTTAAATATTTTTCTAAAAAAATTTAAACTACAAAAAAAAAAAATAATAATAATAACCAAAATTAGGGGGCCCTAGGCCCGGGCCTCACGGGCCTATTGGTAAATAAGGCCCTGGGTCTGCCTGCACCAAAAAGACGATTTTTGCGAAAAAAAATCGATATTTTTAAAATTATATATTTAAAAAGAATAAGTAATCAAGATTTCAAAAATGTTTTGTTTTTGTTTCTACGATACATAGAAACGAAGTTACGCCCAATTAAGTTAACCAGAAGTCGCATCGCAAGCACGTAAAAGTGGAATTTAAAATAGTTTTTCTGAAGAACTATTTTTTTCGATATTTTTTTTCACGGCAGATCTCATTACTAGAATAGCGCCGATGTAGCTATGTATGTCGTAAGAGGCGACTAAAATAGCACTATCCGATCCGGGTGACGTAAGGCTTGCTTTGTAGCATCACTATGGCCCCGGGTCGATAAAGCAGGTCGGCATCGCTCTACCAGCCCAGCCCTTATGGCCGGTGCTGGTTGTCAAGTGTCAGAGAGTTTATGGGAAGTGCGAAGGAGGACAGCGCCACGGTCGCACCCCCTCATACTGGGGGGTAGTCTGAGATAACCGAAAAGGTTCAGTCAGTATCTCCGTGGTTTGCATTCGATACCCATTACTGTGATTTTTTAAAGTATTGTTTCACACTTGCTATCTGCGTTTTGAACTAAAATCTAAGCTCTACGTCAGTATTTAAAAAACTTACAGGAATTTATTTGTGAAATATTGTGTTTTTTTAGGTGAAAAACTTATGAAGTTCTACAAAACTGCTATATTTTTCTCAATTTTGGATCTATTATAAAACTTTTAGTTCAGAACACAGTTAAGTAATATAAAAACATATATTATTAAGGATTTTAAAATATATCGAGTTAAAGTGAGTATAGAGTGTTTGGCGTAAACTGTAAAATTCGCCTATTTTTTGCTAAAATTTTCCAATTTTTCAAAATTTTATAAAAATATAGCTATTATTTTGTTTGTTTTCTTAATTTTAATTACTTTTTAACTTAAAAAAATATGCATTTAGTAATTATTTCATTGTTTTGAAAAAAAGCCTCCGAACGTAGGCAGACCCCTTAATTCCGCTATTATAGTCTCGAACTACTACGTTTTAAAAGTTGTTTATTTTCAACATGGCGGACATGAATTCGCAAAATTACGAATATTTGACGGATGATTTAGATTATGACACACACATCGATTTTGCCCCTTCAAATACATGAAGATTTGTTTTTTCTTTTCTTTCTAATGGGGCTGCGGTATTGGTCCTCAACCAATGCTGACCTAGTGCGTTCCCTAGAAATTGGTTCCATCTCTTTCAGCGGCACCACAATGAGTGTGGTACCTTCGCCGCATGAGAATTTTGACGTTCAGTTACCGCTAGATGTCGGTACCTGAGCTCTCATTGATGCAATATGCACTAGAAATTTAATTTAGCCGAGAGCATCCAAGCCAAATGTCTACTCAAGGGATCTTTTACATGCCGCATAATCATACGCCATGGGCGCAGACGGTTTCCTGCATCTTGAAAATCCACCGACTTGGGCCAGGTTTGAACCCGCGATCTTGGGTGTACGAGGCATGTGCCTTACCACTACGCCACCCTGTCGACTCAAATACATGAAGAATAAATTACTAGTTTAGACAAATTTGCAGAAATACAAAGAAGTTGTAACTGTTGTAATACCGATTTTTACTTTTTCTTCAACCAAAATGCATAGAAAAAAACACTGGATTAGGGAAAATTTCTGGCACTTGGACGCTTTCTCGCATGGCAGAAATGGACGAATCCATTCGAGTTTTAGAGAAGTTTCTTTTGCAAGTTCTTTTATAAGTTGGACTCCCTGTTTATTGAAAGCAACCGCATTTTTAAGCTCGCAGATAGCATCAGTTTGGAAGAAAACAAATATATTGAACGAACTAACACGAGAACAGATTATAGCACATTCTTTATAGTACCAGCATTTTTCCCCTTGAACGTAAATGATTTTTCTCGCCACTTTACCAGTCAAAAGCCTTTTTCTGGGGGTGAGTAGAACTGCTTGGATTTATTTGAATCTTAGGTTCAAGAAATTATACAAAAATAAGTATTTACTTATAAGTAAAATACACGTAATTCAGGATTTTAAATTTTCTATTTAATTTTTTAAAAACTTTCTGTCGCTATAAACTCGGAGTTGTTTAATTATTTGGATTCAAGGGTAATAATAAAAGCACAAAATGCTACAAAATAAATTGCTCTACAAGTTCTCAAAGTACTTTAGTACTCACCATCGAAGATATATTCATTAGAATATATATACAACAATAAATACTATTTTTATATTCTTTTATTTCTCTTAAGTAAAAAGAATAATTGATGTCTCCGAAGCCGTCTTAACAATGTTACAAAACAGCTTGAAATCACGTTTTCGTAAGAAAGGACTTCTTTTAATATAATTGTATTTCAAAAAGCTCTCGCATACAAATCAGATCCTCAAGGCAAACCTTTCGCTTTTTTAATGTGACCTGCAACAGTCTGCGAAAAGAAAATGTTCATTGGATGAACCTCCTAAAAGCTCCTTTTCAAGAAAACGAGGTAAGGTAAATTGAATTACCTTTAATTGCTGAAAAGTAGTTTCGGAAAAATCAAACAACTGTCATTCATTGTTGTAAGAGAAAGCAGTCTTGAAAACTGATACACTTCGACAGCTCGGAAAGGATTCACTTTCACATCTTTTGTTCTTATACTAAAAACTTTGCTTTCAAAGGTATTCATGTGCGCATGATTATTTGTGTTCATGGATAATGTAACCAAAAACTCTGAATTTGTTTTATTATTTATCACGCTTTTAAATATTATGCTAGTTGTAGAAGTGCATTAAAGGTGTCTTTTAAAATGAGATTTTATTTTTAATAAATTTCTTGAGCGATTTTAGTACTTAGGGAATAAAGAATTAAAACATTTCACTGTTAAAAATAATATCCTTAAAATTGAGAACATATACCGGTTCTTTTTTTAAAGTAATTTTGATTTATAAAATGTATCAGTAATGAACAGGTTCAGTAAAAATCTTTAATTCTTAGGCCATTCTGTTAAATCATATTTTAACAATTTAGGTATTTTACGAATTGTTTCCCCTAATTCCCTGCAACAACGTTTTAAGTTATACTTAATAAATACATTTTACATTAAACGTAACATAAAACATAATTAAAACATTATTGCTTAGCTGTGAGAGGTAGCAGTACTGGTTAAAATTGCTCGTATAAAAAGGTGTATGTAAACAGGAATTATGATAGTTAGTGATAGGAGCAAAAAAGAAAAACAAATCTGGAAATTCACTTTGCAACACTAACACATAACCTACTGGGATTAAGTCTTACAATAGCTACTTATCACTATGTTTATTTGACTGTGACTTTTTCTGCAATGTACGGTAGAATTTGCACACTTTTTTAACCTCCAATATTGAGTAATGTGGTTAATCTGACTTCATGATTTTTTAAAAAACATTTGTAGAAATACTTATGTAAATTCTTCTTGTTGAGTTTAATGTAGAACACTACGCACCGAGAAATATTTATCACCCTCAAAAAGAAAAAAAAGGTATCCGTAATAAAAATATTTAAACAAAAGTCTCAGTAGTTTAAAGAGAAAAAAAAAGTTTAAAAAGTGGTGTGTTGTGCCATAGCTAGGTGACAGCTCGAATCATCATGTTTCTGAAGTTTTTTACAGTGCGATGGTCCATTTGATATTTCTTGTTTCATGACGTGTATGTACATTTGTTAAAATGTATAAATTGAATTAATAAATCACCCAATTCCCACCCTTTAGTTGACAATGCTTCACATTCGTTGAAGAAAAAAATGCATTGAAAAATCCTATTTTAATGAAAATAAACGCAATATTCCAGTAGTTTAAAAACTTTTAGCAATTAAATTTTTACATAATCTTTTTAAAATTAGTTCGGAAATTTTCTGTAAATACCGGACGCTGCAGGTTAAAAGCACTTTTCGGTCCCGATTATTAGCTTCTTCCCGAATGTTTTTATCCCATGGATCCCTTGCTATTTTTTTCTGTTTTTCGTGGACCCCCCTACCTAGGGGTCCATCTAAAAGAATTCAATTAGTACAATATTTATATTTGGAAGTTCCAAAGCAGAGTAAAATTTCGGTTAAGTTTCACCGAAGCCACTCTAAAGAGTGGGAAGAGAGCAAACGGTTTGGAAAAATTATCTAAAATTGCAAACAAAAACGTAAAGTAGAAATTTAAAAATCATTTTGTTTGAATTATTTTTCTACCATGTAAAATTTTACCCTTATGCTTCAATATTTTATGGCGAGATCCCTCCTGGATATGGCCTTGCTACTAATATCAAAAATGATTTTTTTACCTAGTTACAAGCGCAAAGATTTGCTCTTACACTATTTATAAAATATATTTAACTAATGTCCAATTATTTTATTTGTATGCTTATTGAGTAACTAGGTATCATGAAAGTACACTGTCAAAATTAGTATTAGGTGCATTTTGGCTAAAGTTTAGAAATTACTTGTTTGATTGAGATCCATAGTATCCTAGAACCCTAGTTACCTGTCATGCACCCCAAATTTTTTCCTATTTTATTGACATAAACCACTTGTTGGTTGGAATGTACACCCGGGGTCCACATGGACCACTTTAGTAACCACTTGGTTATTCTATTGTTCTGACTATTATTCTTATAAAAGGGCAAAAAAGAAAAACGAGAAAATCAAGCAAAAAAACAACCAAAAGTTAATATGAACTTCAATAACGGGACCTTAAATTTAAAAAACACAAACAATGCAATAAAGCTGCTCAACGTACATAAAACACATATTAAAACACATTTCCCCTTAAAGCATTAAAAATGTACCTTTAATCAATTTTCATTTAACTAGTTAAGGAACTCGTTGAAGTTTCAACTGCTCTGTATAATAGAGAAAACATGAATAATTTGCAGCATAAGCGTATGAGTTCAAGAGTTTCTAAGTGCTGTCTGCTTTGATTTTAGAAGTCATTGTTTAAGAAGCAACAAATTGAAAGTCATTGTTCAAAAATAAATAAAGATGAGAAAGATTGAATTTCATCTAAAGCCAAGATATTTTTGCATAGTTCTGTTTAATCTAATATTTATTTCTTTATGATAACATAAGATTTAATGACACAATGACAGGTTAAAGGATGTGCTTGCCTTTTTTTCTGGAATGTTTAGCTATCATAATTGTGTGTCTTAAGTTCTTAACATAAATGAATAATTTATTATTCTGATATAGTGATGGCTATGTCGTTCCTTTTAATGATTCGTTCATCAGAGGATCATTCTTTTTTTTTTACCCGTTCATCGAACTCGTTCATTTGAACGAATTTGTTCATTCTCTAAAAAATATGCATTTTCTTGCTTAAAAGCAATATTCCAGCCTAGGCAGTAGCTCTCAGTCCTCGTATTTATTATTGGGCCGGTCGGATCATACGATAGTTGATACAAAAGAAATATTCTAACAACGTACGCGAAAAAAATGTGAACTTTTGATTGTAAGTTTTGAGCAGGAAACGCATTCCAGAAATCTTCCACCTCCAGAAAAAAAAATCTTGAGCTGAAAGATTAAATCATTCCACCCCGAAAAGACCATAATAAATAATATCAAATTGCAATAACACCTGCCTTTTTTATAAATAAAATAATGTAAAATTAATTTTTCATAATATTCAGATTAATGAGAAACATTCCTTGTTTAAATAGTAAGATCATTAAAAAAATAAAATACAATTATTATTTTTAAAAATCTAGCTTTAACTTAATTCGATGGCTTTTATTTTACTACTATTATTTTAATTTAATTTATTAAATTCAAAAAAAAAAATGCAAAATTAAATAGGTAAATAAATAAATAATACCTTTTTTTAAAAAAATTAATTGAAAAGCTTAAAATTCATCAAAAACCGAAACATAGCTATCATTGCTTATTTAGAACTTATGGCTTTTTTACAGCCACTTATTTCACGGAAAACTGAAATAAAATCAAAATTAAACCTAATTCAGGTTTTCAAATAGAACTACGTGCCCTAGCCAAATTTCGTTCGAACCCATTGATTAGTGTGATATATGTATATATATACATATATAGGTCGAACCGATACTGCTAAAATCTCAGTTTCGATTAACGTAAAGTCAGCCACTTTGCTTGTTAAGGCGACAATATACATTTCTATAAGAATAATTTATTAAAAAATTAATAAATACACATTATTAAAAAGTATACATTAATTGAATATAAAAAAATTAAAAGCTTAAATTAATTAAACTATAAATATTTGAAAATCCCGGACAGTAGGCTAGAAAAGTAATAAAAAGTAATTAATCTTAGCAACGTAAAGGAAATGAGGACGAAAAGCTAAAGAGAAAGTTATGCCGAATGCTTTATGACAAAATCGAAAGAGAAACAGAAAAAACTAAAAATGTGTTCACTTGTGTAGCATAGCTTCAAGACTAACAAAAATAAAAATGAACGAACTGAAGCAATTGTACTTCCAGTGCGACGTTCTAAACCGTTCACCGTTAAAATGAACGAAGTGTGGCAATCAGTGCATCAGCACACTGTTCCAAACCATTCATCGTTCAAAAGAACGATCGTTCTTTTTTTAGGAGATCGTGCTGTTAGATTCATTTTAAGAAGTCGGTCGCTTATATTGATTCCTTCGTGAATTTCCATCCCTAAGTATAATGTTACAAATCGTTCATCGTTCAAAAGAACGATCGTTCATTTTTTAGGATTTCGTACTGTTCCGTTCACTTTAAGGATTCGCTTTTTCGTATCCGTTCGTTCATGAACGACACATCTCTATTCTGATATCATTTACTACTGCTAAACACTATTTATAATGTTACCTGTTAGAATGTACATGCTGCGTCAAAGGGTTTTGTGCGTTTTTAAAATTTAACTTTCAAAAAATACAGAACGAGTAAAACAAAGTAAAAGTAAGAAAAAAAGTAAACAAAAAAGAGTAAAACAAAGTTTTCTTTTTCGTTTTTTCCAGTCTGTTTTTGGTTTTAGTAGCAATACATGACATATGAAGAATTAATTTGAAGAAAATGAAGTTTGCAGAAAAGAGTGGGGTGTGTTACTTGGGGGATCTATGAACATAGTATTCAGAGAGTAGTAAACGTTTAAAACTTTCGTTGGGTATATCGCAGATATTGCCACAGTGAGCTACTTAAACAGTATATTGCGGATATTGCCATACTCAGCTACTTAAATATTCTTCGAAATAATTTAATGTTTCTTACCAAAAAGAAGTTTGAATTGCTAGCCATAGTTTTTGGGATTTGCATTTGCGTTTTATGAAATTTGTGATACCACTCCGGAATGCTTCAACGATATACACTATCTACCAAAAAGTATTTGGACACTTTGAATTTTAGACGTTTTTAAAAAATTCTGAAGAAATATTAAACTTGTTGTTCTGTATTTTGTACCATGTAAAGAACATATTTAATCTCACATTTAAGAAACAAAATTCAGGCTTAAGGCAATTAGGGGGCGGTCAAACAATTAAAGAAGAAAAAAAAAACACTTTTGAACATCTTGTATCAGAAAATGATCGAAATGTCCTGTTACTTTCGTAAAACATTTTTAATTATATACGCAATGATTATACCTGCTTTTGTCATAATAGCAGTAATAGTCATGAAGATATGGGCATTTGTTTTAAATATTAGAAATTTTTCGCAAGTGTTTTGCTTATAACTTGCTAAGTTCTATCTCAAATTACATGAAACTTGCAGAAAATTTGACAAAATAAAAAGTAAGTATGGCACTAAAACGTGGGGAAAATGTAACAAATAGTCCATGAGATTTGAGCAGTTTTATTAAAACAAATGTGATTGCGCATGCGCGAAAGATATTAATTATTTTTTTAATATTTTGATAGTGAGATCTATGGAGCAACTTATGTAAGTTTCAATTGACTATTGATATTTTTCAAAGAGATATACACCATACAGTGAGCCGTATTTAGCAAGCTCTCAAATTGGAGAAAAATGATAAGGGGTTTTCCACAAATTTTTATATCGCATGATAAATTTGAAAATCGACAGATGTTAAACTGAATTAAATTGCATTATTTGTGTTTATGGAGTCTGAATTTGAACGCTATTGTTTACTTTGCCAAAATTATCATGCAATATAAAAATTTGTGGAAAACCCCTTATCTTTTCTCTCCAATTTGAGAGCTTGCTAAATACGGCTTACTGTACAATCTATATATCTTTGAAAAATATCAATATTCAACAGAAACTTTTGCATAAGTTGCTCCATAGATCTCACTACCAAATTATTAAAAAAATAAATACTATCTTTCGCGCATGCGCAATCATATTTGTTTTGATAAAACTGCTCAAATCTCATCGACTATTTATTACATTTTCCCCATGTTCTGGTACCATACTTACTTTTTATTTTGTCAAGTTGTCTGCAAGTTTCATGTAATTTGAGATAGAACTTAGCGAGTTATAAGCAAAACACTTGCGAAAAATTTCGAATATTTAAAACAAATGCCCATATCTTCATGAATATTACTGCTATTATGACGAAAGCAGGTGTAAGCATTGCGTATATAAATAAAAATATTTTGCGAAAGTTACAGGACATTTCGATCATTTTCTGATACAAAATGTTCAAAAGTGTTTTTTTTTCTTCTTTAATTTTTTAACCGCCCCCTAATTGCCTTAAGCATGAATTTTGTTTCTTAAATGTGAGTTTAAGTATGTTCTTTCCATGGTACAAAATACAGAACAACAAGTTTAATATTTCTTCAGAATTTTTAAAAAAATGTCTAAAATCCAGTGTCCAAATACTTTTTGGTAGATAGTGTATTTCTCGTTGTATTTCTACATTACATCGCTCAAAAATTTTATTGCGTTTGAATGTCGGATTTTGTTTCTATGAACTGCGAGCGAGACACATTGCACACTTTTTTTATCGGAAGAGACCTATGTTCAACAAAATTGTTCTTTTGAGTGGAGCATTGCTGTTTATAACACAAATCCATCAGCCATGAAAAGAATGAAAATTTTATAAGATGTTCTATTTATACCTGTAAAAGTTTTTGTTGTAGACGTATTTTTACTTTTTTTTTAGTATTCCATATTGCAGTAGTTAAAATGAGCCGTAATGAAAAATATGGTGTAAATTTGCAACGTAATGCATTTGCTCTTTAATACAGAATCTATTTTGCATGAAATAAATTTTGTACAATAGATTTTGTACAAATAGATGGTCCCTATACAACACCATTTGATAGAGAGGTGGAAACCCTTAGGGTGCCAACTCAACACCTGATTTCTAGATGTGAGAGTTTTGATAATGCAGTGATTTTGTCAGATTTCAAATCTGCCCCTTCCCCAAATACAGGTTATTACCTCTCAAAAGACAGCTCACTAGCAGAAAACTAAAATTTGTATATCCAATTTAAATGTACTACAATCTCTAAACAAAAATGTTATTCTGCAGTGGGTGCTGGCTCATTGCGGAATTCATGGTAATGCAATAGCCGACTATTTGGCAAAAAAGGGACCTGGAATAGTGCAGAGGCCCAGGAATCTGACGCCCTATTCTTCTATCATTCACGTAATAAAAAGAACTGAATAATGATTTCCGCTCTAGGCAGTCTTATGAAATTAAGGAAAAGCGTTGGAAGGAATCTCGTTTGAAAATTTCAACTGCCCCTAGACGTTATGCTGATTTTATTCCGGAGACCGGGCATGATTGCCTTGCTGATCATTTATTTCGTTTCAAAATCATTTCATGTTCTGTGTACTAGTAACACTATCATGGACGCATTACATTTCATTGAATACCCGAAAATGTCCAGACATTTGTTTTGAGATATATTGGCAGGCAAGGGAGAGGCTACAAGTTCTTTAGTCTGGTTGATGAGTTTTCGACTCTTATTGTACTATTGTATCTGCCTTATATTTTAGTGTTTATGTTGTTTTTGTTCTCTCCATGTGTTTGAGTTGTGTGTGTTCTTCACACACTGGTTAATGAGCCTTGTCAAGTGCTACTGCTAAAAATAAAAATTTAAAAATCTACAAAATCTATTTTGAAAAAAAAATTACATCTATTTTACATACGTTTTATTTTCTTTTAGCATGAAGCCAAATTATTGAGGAAATCCTAAAGGTAGTGGAAACAATAGTAAAATAAAGGTGGATATATACGCAGTACGTCATAAATTATTGGTCTCAAAAATCAAGTTAAAGCTATAATTTACATTATTTTATGCACGTAATGATTGTATTTCGTTACTATGTAATCTTATTCTGTTGTAAATAAACGTATTTCGAAGTCACTCCAGAACTTATAATAATGAGCATTTCTTATCAATTTATCAGAGCCCGCGTTCTATGTACCTGTAATCACAGAAGTGAAAATATACAGTTAACTATATACTGATAATTAAAATGTCCGGTAGTCTGTGCTAGTAAAATCTGAAAATATTAAGTAGCTATGTAGGAAATCAGTAGCGTAACGATGACACTTTATTGATACAGTTCCTTATTTTACTCAGCGTAGAACGCCACTCTTGGTGAAATTCAGCATGGCGAAGTATACACCATACTTAACGTATGATCAACGTTAATCCAGGGGGATGAAGTGGCTTTGAAGTTTGATCGGAGTTTAAGACAGGTATTTCAGTCGAATAAATTTCAATCGATAAGGACACATTCTTGAGGTCACGGGATCATATTCACTCCAATGTGTTTCACGGACATCATCCTTGAGACTAGAAACTTAAGTTTCTCGGCACAAATTAAGGAAATTGAAATCTTGATCCTTTGCCATTCGTGAAGATGTTTAAGCGAACAGTAATTAAGAGATTAATACTATATCGTGTGTGTGTGAAAATGTTTAGGACAACCTCTTACCGTTAAGATTTTACTCTGAATTTTAACAGCAATTTTTGCTGTGGTATTTAATATTAGATTTCAAAATAGTTGAAGTTTGAGGTGGAAGAGTTAGAAATACTTTTGTGGTTTAATTTGACTTTTAAACAGAAGCATAGGAAATTGCATCAAAAATTGCTGTGATGGTATATTATATTAAATTTCACTGCGAGTCGCCGGAAGCGCAACACTTTCCGAGAAAAGTGGAAAAAAGGTTTTACTCTAAGGATGAGCCACCTGTACGGCAGATTATCTACAAATGTATGCTTTCATAATGATGACTTAATCGCTTAGTATAAGTGTATAAGACTCTAAAAAAATTCTAACGTGTAAGCTTTCTGAAAAATTAAACTTAAATACTCGATTTTAAAACTAAATGTGGGTATCTTTATCTAAAAAGAAAAGAAAAAACAAACATAACAATTTACAATAATATATTCATATGTTTTTCAAACTTAAAGTGGTTCAACAAATAACATATTATTACAGCTGAAAGCCTACTTTGTTGCCGGAGTTAGAAGGCTTTGGGGCCATTTACTGATATATTCTTTCTGACCCGACGGATTTATTCTTTCTTCAAATTTCCTTTGAATTTAACTTCGTTCGAAATATTGCACGTACTTTATAGCACCACAACTGGGAGTCAGTAAAATTCAAAGAATTATTTTAAAAAAAGCAAATGAGTGGACAAAAAAAATGTTTTAGATATGGTTAGAACAACTTAAAAACGTTTCTGCTCTGTTATTTTTTGGTCAATGATAGCTGATTGAAAATAGCGGTTACCGGTGTAGAGAGTCAAAATCCGATTTTCAAACGTAATATGATCGTCTAACCAAGAACATAGAAATACCATTAGCTCAATAAAGCATTCGTGAATAATATTCAAAATTCATAAAAGTGAGAAATTTCTTTCTTTTTAAATTTTTTTAAGTAATACCGGTTTGAACGAGTACGCCATGTGACAATTTAAAAAAAAAAAAGAAAAAATATCTCTTCCGAATCAATTCTGTGCATTTTACGAGTTGAATATGTTTAGACGAGTGATTACCAACCACTGTGGATTGAGATGGTTTTTTATCCTTATCTACAAACATTTCTGTTAAAGACTTTTTACAAAATAAAATTTTGAAATTCATCCGGTGTTTTGGTGCACTTCATACTAAAAGTAATTTTGTAATATTTATTGTTTTATCAAAATGCGCCTAAGATATCGTCAATGTTAAATAAGCTTTTGATCTATTCCTTACTACTCGAAATACTAGACAGATGCATGCATGTGCATTCCACATTAATAGAATCTGTTAACTGTAATTAAGAGTACACAGAACAATTTTCAAATATTTTAATAAATTTCATTGTCGCATTTAGTAATTATTGCTATTAAGTTTACCCCTCAACAATTATTTATCTAGATTTCTAATCAATATCACCCACTTAATAATGCACACAACTTATTTTCAGCGAAATGAGCAGTACAGTTCTACCGCAGAAAACAAAGAGGGCCTCTGACTGGCAGGGGGCCAAGAAGAATTCATTTCTTTTCAAGGGAGAAACTGCTGGTATAAGGAGTGTGCCGTATTCTGTCCTCGTTTTAGTTCGTTTAGCATACCTTAATTTCTCCAAGCTAATGTTAACCTTCTCATGCATGCACTTATTTATTTGTGTTATAAAAAAAACCTCATATGCCGAAAACTAATTTAGCATCTCAGGGTTGTTGTGTAATAATTTACTTTTAGAAATTTTGTTCTGTATAGTCAAAAATTCGTGTTCTTGTATGAAGACGTTTTATGCTTTTTTGCCATATTTATTCAATATAATAATAAACATGGCAAAATTGAATATTCAAACTTCATTTATAAGGAATAAGAAGCTGTAAAATAGTAACAAACTTCCCAGTAATGTAAAACACGCTTCAAAATAACTCAACAGAATTTGATTCGAAACTAAGATTTTCTCTTCTTTCTCGAATCCTCCATGGACTCCCAAAGATATCTTAATCTTTTAACAATCTTGAATACCCTATGAAGCATTTTATGGTTTCCAAGAACTGTTTGGAGTGTCTAGATGAGGACGACATGCAAATTGCAGCACAAAAACGAATCTGCATAAAAATTTGAAGCAAAAATGCATGTCACTTCATATGAGGCTTTCGTGCATGAGAGGGTTATATGCCACTTTATAAATTCGGTTGCTTTCAACAAACATAGATGCAAACATTCTGGTTCGCGTGCTAATAAACGCACCTGAAAAATGAAGTTAACTGAAATTCTAATAAATTCGCAATTTTCTGCCATGAGCGGAGCTTCGTAGTCGAATTGTAGTGTTTTTCGAAGGCGCAACGACGATAAATAAAGTATTCGCCTTTTATCTAATTTTCTTATCTACTCGCATTATTTATGTTTCTGAGAAAAGAAAAAGACATAAAAGTTTTCTTTGCTGATCAATTTAAGTGCCTCACAAAACTTCGATTAGTTTGGAATGGTTATGTAGTGTCTTGCGTAGTGCCTGAGATCTTGATACTTTAATCAGAATGCAAAAGTTTGAATTTTTACGTTGTTTCGAAGTCATTTTACAGGTAATTGCCTTAACTTTTCGAACACTAAAGATTAACGGCTATGAACAAATTTGAAATCGTTTTAGAAATTGAATTGTAGTTCGAAAACATTCGTGAATAAATAATGGAACGGAGCTGTAACTTTTTTCCTGAATTAAATTCGTTGTAGTGCGTATTTCAGAAAATATTTTACAACAGATTTTTCAATAAACTGAAATTGTACACGTTACAACGTAATTTAATTCATAAAAATGTATGTGTGTATGTGTGTAAAAAACGTATTGAACAATATTTTTTAACTACACTTCAGTAAGCACTTCTGCATTATTAATAGTAAAATATAAAAATAAATTTAAAAAAATATCCTAATAAATTGTTTGAAAATTTAAAATCCTTCTTAATTGAAAAAAAAAAAAAGTCTGATTAATTAACCCTAGATCAGTGGTTCCCGACCGTTTTCACTTTAGGACCCCGTTTTTAAAAGTAAAACAGCATTCGGCCTATCCCATATATATATATATATATAATATACATATATATATACAGTGGTACTGCTAGCATAGGTGTGACCCGGGGTGGTGATTTGTGGTATTAACCCCCCCCCCTCCTCCAACAGAAAAAAACGCTGTAGTGTCCTATAAACTTGTAGCTTATATTGTTTTCAATAATGTAAACAAAAGAAAAAGCACATCTTAAGAAATTCCATCTTATTTATTTGTTGTAATTTTAGTAAACTACACTTATTTTCGGATGATACGTTGAAATAAAATCAGTAAAACTGCATAATTCAAGAATAATATATGTATTTGTCAAAAACTCTTTATTGCATTTTGAACAGTTTGGCAACATAAATAAGTGGATGAATGAGTAGAGTATCTTTGAAGTAATTAAGCTAAAGGAAAAAGTGGAGATAAATAGCTACATCATACATCTGATGTCGGTGTGTGCGGGACAGTAGTCTCGTATAGTTCTAGATGGAACTTTTTGTTCGTTTTACTTTTCATTCTACCAGAGTATATGACTATTTGAAAATGTGTGGGCAAATCTCGTTACAATGATTATAAACAAAAGTACTAACCGTATATTACATATATAGGTTAGTGCTATTACATATGTGTATATATATATATATGTAACTGCTGTTGGTAAGAACTATTTATGTATGTAGTTGTATATTTCTCGTTAAATATTGCATCGCTTTCCAAGAGGGCCATTAAAAGCAAGTTAGAAAATCTTCTCTTTTTAACCTTCGAGCAAAGGCTTCACTCGTATCGAAATGACTACCTATATTCGACGTTAACAACAAGAGAGTAATACTTAATGGGGTCGTAAATTTTTTATTTCACTCGAAGATTAAAGCGATTTGAACAAAAAAGACATCTAGTCCAATACCTTGGAACAATTTTATAGTGACATAATTTTCCTGAATATTTAATGAACAGCTTTTTGAAGCTTTTTCTTTTCCGCTGCTTTCGTTTTCCTCTATTTTTTTTTTATTACAGGGCGTAAAATTAAATGGTGTATAATTTTTCTTCTGTATACTTCATGAATCCCTTTTTAATTTTTTTTTTGTTTCTTGTCTTTATTTTTATTTGGAGTAAAATATTTTTCAGTTTCTCGTATATGGTGTGCAGGAGTTTTACTGAATCTTCATAGAAAACCAATAACACGCGTATGAATTACATATTATATGAATTGTATACATATATAAATATATGTAGCTAGACAAATAGATAGGTATAGCTTAAATGTACACGAGAAAAATGACCTTAAATGTTTAGGTAAACTTTTTTTTAACAGAGATACAGTTAAAAATTTACAATGCTATAAAAAATATTTTTGCACAACTTTTGGCAAATGCATGTAAAAAGCTCCTTCCTGTGTAACTAAAGTATCTGTAGTTTAGCTAAAAATCAATACATGTCGTGAAAAAAGCTTAAAATTCTACAGTTTTTCCATTTCATTTACTGCAAAGACTTTGTATAAAGAAAGCCTTTTTGTATGAAGCTAAGAAATAGATGTGCAAAATATTTTCAAAAGAATTTTGTTCTTTTATGGCGTTTCCCTTTTTTCTTTCTCGCTTTCGTTTGTACGTTTCTATGTGCGCTATACAAAGGGACAGCAACTGATGGATTGAAATGAAATTTGGTACAAAATTATATTACAGCCAGGGAAAAAGGTCAGCACATCAACAAAATTCGAATTAGTGTTTTTTAATTTTAATTTCAATATTTATTTCAACAATTAGAAAGCTAGATGATTTTTATGTTTTTTTAAAATTTTATATCATTTTGAAACTGATAAAAAACTATGCGAAGTAGAAGTTTTTGTAAACTCTAGAATGAATGGAATGTGAGTTATTGAGTAGAATATTACTTTTTATAACTGTTATTAAGATAAACCTTAATTGTTAAATGAAGATTTTGATGGGAATAATTTCCAGTAATTCTTTGTTGTAAAAACAAGACTACGAGTTTTAATTTAAGCTTAATTGTTATTTTTCTTTGACGACGCGATGATTCTAGCTGTTTAACATGTAAGGCGTTGATATATTTCCACAATGTTATTGAAGCGGTCAACATCGAGTAATTTTGTTAGCTTACAATAAAATAGTTTGCAGCGCTTTCTTTCAGGTGAAAAAATAATGAAGATTTTTTTTCTTTTTTTTGATGTGTGCTAAAACACTTATTTTCAACATTATTTTTTAACATTTATTTGAACATTAGCACATAAGGAAAAATTTAAATAAATAAGGAAGCAAAATGCGGATTTGCTTTGAATAATTTTGTTGAAAACAATTCCTGACGTAGAACACGAGAGAAAGGTGATATTTCGGTTTGGCAATTAATCTTTCAAACCACTTAATTGAAAAAAAAAATACTAATGTTAAATAAAATCTGTGAAAAATAAGTGAATAATACATTAAAATGACCGAATCAAAAATATGTTTTACTTTTTTCTTTTTGCTCATATTTTACGTCGAGAGTTATTTCCAATAAAGCTTGTATGAATAAAATTGGATTCCCGTAGTCACCAATGTTACATTTTCATGAAATGTTTAATCTTGGAGAAAAAAAAATGTTAAAAAAACAAAAAGGAAGGAGGTGCCTTCACCGAGCTCTTCCGAGTAATTTTTAACTTTTTTTTTTTTTAGAAACGAACAAATCCTCTAAAATTATGAGGGGGCGGGAGGCAGACACACCGACCGATAGAAAGAGCATTTTCCACCCACATTTGTCCCATCTCAGAGCCGTACTTTTTTCAATATTAATTTTTTAAAAAAATATTTGAAACAGGCAAAAAACAATGCTATATATGTTGTTGATTATTTAACAGTTTTTTCTTACACCCTTAAGTCTTGGAATCCAAAGCGATTTCTGCTGAAACTATCTCGGATTTCTTACTCCTATTATCGGAAGAACTGGAAATTTTTAACGGCCATAATTTTACGCAATGGTAGATACTTTACTGTAGCCTTGAAACAATTAATGTAGCATTTTTATTAGTTAATTTATTTGTTTTGACTGCTTCTTTTTTAATGCCTTCCAAGTCAGATATCAGACATATGTTTTTTTAGAAATTATTAATTAACTTTCTACCATTCATTTTTAACACAAACATCTTTCAACTTACACTAATACATTTAAACTCTCTGCTTGTCCTAAAACAAAAGGATGTTAAAAATATGAATGGATAAAATATCACCGGTGAAATTCACATCACAGTAAAATTAACTTGGACTGTACAAACCAAACCATTTAACCACTTTCTTTGAAAACACATGAGACCTCGGGTGAAGAAAATTCCAGCTGAGTAACTTTTGAAATCTCTTTCGAACAAACCCATAACCGAGTGCTAGTTTCTGAAATATCTTTGGGTAGATAAGGGTGAGGTGTGTGGCTCAAATCGGCAATACGACTACAAGAAAAGCGAAAGAAAATGCATTCTTGGGAATCAGGGCGGATGGAGTGGGGGCGCAAAAAGGGGACTAACTTTTTTTGGCTTTGAACGAAAAGGCGAAACGGATCTTCAACGTCTGACTGAGTTTTGGATTTTGGAGACTGTTACACACATATATATATACATGCATCCTTATCACTTTGAAAATAAATTTGCTCTAATTAGCGTCGAAAACCGCTGTCATTACACATAAAAAATTCTAGTTCAACCTGTCACCCAAAAAAAAAAAAAAAAAAAATGGTGAAATTCGGTTTTAACCAACATTTGGTACTAAGTTGAACCATTATAATTAGGCTTGCGGGTTTGTCGCGGCAAATTTCGCGAAATGTTCGCGAGAACAAAAATATATTAAAATATAGGATATTTGCAATGAAAGTTATTCTTCATTCTAAAACATAGAGATATTGTTAAAAATGGAAAAATTATCAACTTCGTTAAAAAAATTAAAATATTTATATTTATTATGGTCAAAAACTCGGCATGCTTTAAAAAAATGTGGCTGGGTGGAGAAATCTATGTTTATTGTTACTGCTTTCAAAAAAATAATTTTGATTTTTTTTCTTGGTACAAGTTCATAATAATAAAAAGCATTTTCTTCCTTTATATTGCATCTAAATACTTTGCTCCTAAATAAGAACCAAATTATTTTTACATTTTCTTAAAGATCATCACAGAATTGCTCATTTTTATCATCCAGAAATAAAAAGGAATGGCAAAGAACGTAATAATTTCAAACTCCGACATCAAAAAAGTCTTCAAGAGGTGTAAAAATGATTTAACCTCTATTTTAACACCAAAATAGCCCAATTTAATGGGATCGTTTATTTTACATTTTTCGGGGTGATTAAACTTCTTTCAATGAACATAAATCAATATTTGGATTGGTTCTCGTATGGAAAAATAGTTTTTTACTGTCGAATATATTTTTTCTGTTTTTATTTATGTATTTTTTTATAGTGAGTGTGAAGGAAAGCTAGCTATTGAACGATTTCTGAGCGGGTATTTTTTCTTCTATCAGAATACATACGGTTAACAGTATTAACAAGTAATGATAAATTGTCCTTTTGTTCTCAAAATAAAAAATATATACAGATAAAAATAAAATTCAAGCACAAAACTGCAATTAAAACTGTCAGACACCTTTTTCAGAATTATGCGCAATTACTTTTTCAATGTAAGTTGTGGTCTTGTGGATAGCAAAACATCTGACAAAAGAAAAAGTCTTTGAAAGATAATTTTGTACAATTCTATTATTTTTAACACAAGGAGAAGTTCAAGCGTTTTTGCTTAAAAAAAGTTACTAACACTAAAAATATCTTTTATCACCAACAAAGACATACAATTACAGAGATTCAGAACACACTCAGATTTTTGTGTCAAGAAATCGAAAAAAAAGCTATTAATAAAAATGCATGTCTTCGCAAAGTTAACTTTGACTAAAGTTAAGGGACTGATTTCACTTCACTTTGTGTCAATTATTCAAAGTGTTTTATTTTTCATTCAAGAGAAAGATCTCGGTTGGTTTAATATTTGATATGAATTATTTTTCGAGATGTTTATTTCATTTCTAAATTTATACATATGTATTGTTACGGAATACCTTAAAATTAGAGGGCTTCGAAGATAATTGTAAAACTCGTTCTTAATTTAGTTTGCTTTTTGTTTGATTTATTCAATTTTCACATTCAAATTCCAAAATTATATTTCGGGAAATTTTTGTCCTAATTTAACTTTGTAACTCGTATCTCCTTCTTTTGTACTTTTTAAAACTGTAGAAAACTGACTGAAATTGAAATTCTCACTTTAAAAAATATCTACAATACTTGGAGCTTAACAGAAGCATATTGCTGACACATTTGAAAGAATAAATTTGCTATCGTTTTTATAATAACTAAAAGTTTTCTTTTTAGACAAAAAAAAAAAAAAATACACACGAGTCAAACTAGAATAACTGTAATTAAATTCTTGTCCACTTCGCAACAATTTTAACTGCACTGTTTCATTTTATCTTTGGTTAAATTTTTATGTGGTATATTTTTGGCATTCATAATGTACTTATTAAAAATTAATAATTCGAACTATTTAAGTGAAAAAGACAAAATATTCGTTTTGAAGAGAATTTTTCACGATCGTGGCTCGACCCACATATACATTTTGCTCTAAAAATATTTTTAAGTATTAAAAACGCACATTTGAAACAATTTGCAGCCTAAATCAATTAAGAAAGATATTTAAGCTTGTAAAAAAATTGATATTAAGCGGAAGTAGGCTAAAGGGAAATTAGGCTCGTTTAACACTGGACATGCTTCGCTTCTTGCTACAAATGTATGCGAAGCATATCAAATGAGGCACCCAAAAGCAAAGGGGTGTAAGTGACAAAGTTGAGATGTTGAAGATAACCAGTGAAAACGATAGAGAAAGCGCCATTCTATACTGTGTAAAGAAATGTTAAAGATAACTCTAACAGGTGCTCCGCCCTAACATGATTTAGAAAAAAATTAACATCAAAGGTCCCATAAGAGCCAAAGTTTAAACATGTTTTTTTCGGAATCATTTTTTGGTTATTTACATCCATTTGCTTCTCAATGTCACAAATTTGCAAAATAAATAGTAAACATTGTTGTATTGACTATTTATTTTACAAGAAAATTCAACAATAACAAATTATATTAATATATTAAACGTAAATGCTTAATATCTTGGATCTGAAATCCAAAATCTGCGCTTACTGTTCTTTTCAAAACAGATTTGCATTTTAGATGACAATCTATATTCTAAATGGAAAGGTTCTATTCATATCTCCATGGTTTTGATCTGCCTTTGAACTCATTTATTTCAGAATGAAGGGAACGTTTCATTGTATACCTGCTCAAATATATAGCGGAGCATCATTTTGTTTACCGAAACATCCCATTCCTTTCGCTCAACCGACGTGTGTACCCTGACAACATAATTTCTCTAGCGTTAATTAACGTCTGAATAAATTACCACTTTTACCCGAAATGCATCACTCTCAGCAACGTTTAAATCTACCCATCGCAGTCGAAAATACGGGTCCTACAAGAAAGCACATTTACCCCATTCGTATGCGTACTTCTGTGTCTTGCACGAAGTACGTGACTTTTATAAGAATAGGTATTTTTGGAGAGATACGAAACAATGCTACCGAGAAAATTTGTTTCGGACGGAAAGAAGATTTGAGTGAAAAATTCAGGTTTTTTTTTTGTGTTTTATACGAGATATATTTTTTGTTATCTTGCTTATTTATTTATTCCACTCCTGTTGTTTTTAGTTTCGATTTTAAATGATGTATTCTATGCGCACTATATTATTTCATCGGGAACTTTAAATTACATTGACTTAAGGCAGATACTTTTCTTTTAAACCAATTAAATGCATTAGCTTATACACGTTTTTTAGTTGTATCATTCTTTTTTCTTAGAAATAAATTGCATTTTTTGGTTTTAACCCTATACTTAATTTCCTGATGCTTTCTTTCCACTTGCATAAATCACTGGGAATATAGTATCGTGTAAATAATTAGTAAAGGTAATTTATGTGTTGATCCTGCAACCATGTTGATCTTATTTTTAAATTAATTTTTCGATCACTTGAACATATTTCGCGTAATAACCTTTTACAGGATCAAAAGTTTGCTTATTTCAAGGAAAACTGCATGCTTATTTTTTTATACTTTGTTTTTTTTCATTTTATTTCATTTGTTTATCGAGCATAATATAGAAAATATGATTTACTTTAATTAATCATGTTCTAAACTCTGGTTGCAAGATAACACGATGAAAAAATAGAATGCATGAAAAGCCAGTTAATTCTGCCTTTCATTCAGGTTCACAATATGAATGATGAAATAGTTCTCATTACCGTAAAATAGTTGTGCGAGATGTATAATAACATATATTTTCACAAAAAATGCATTAAACAGTGGAATTTTCTTTCATCAAAATGAATACAGTTTCTTGTTAATATTAGATATATCATACATTTAATCCCGTTGTACTTTCTGCCTACTTTGTCTGAGACTACATCTTCTAAAAACATATCCTTTTGTTGATGCGAGCTGAATAAGATTTATTTGTGGAAAACAGCAAGGTTGAATTTAATTACTTCTAATTGAGGGACAAAAAACCGGAACGTAAAGAACGACTATCTTGCTCCAGAATAGCGATAAAAAAAAAAAAAATATTTGAGAGAATGTAGTACTTTACTTTATATATTTCAATATTGTAACATCATACGTTACGTTGTAGAACTTTTTTTTTCATTTATTCACTGAAGAATAAGTATTTATTCTGACGCTGAAATTATAAGAATAAAAAAACACTTATTTGTTTATTTTAAAGATTTAAAAAATACTAAGTTGATTTATATAATTTGTACATGTGTGTGTTTCTTAAAAAATATTTAAACGTGAAATTCGCAAATATCTCATTACTATAAGGAACTTCTAAAGTATTACACAAAAGTAATTCTGAGATGAAATCGGATTTTAGCCTACTTTCCCATAAAAGTTAAAAAATATTTATAAAAGACGACTTTACGTATCGTAAAAATACCATTAAAAATAAAGAAAAGTCCAAAATAAGGGAAGTAATTAAATACAAATTGAAAAACAAATACAAAATGAAGTAGGGTTAAGAGATGGGTGAATATGTGCGTCTGCCAGTCTGCCCCCCCCCCATAACGTTTGAAGAAATTGTCGGATTCAATTTTTTTTTCGCATTCGTAAGATCTGGAGTAGAACCACACATTTCTATGCTTTAATTTTTGATTTGAACAATTTTTCGTTCAATTTTAATCCGTACAAAAAATCTTAGCATTAGCGATATTGGGGAAATGGTACATAAGACTCAAGCTCGCTTGAATAAGATTGTTCGAAGGAGCTCTCGGAGTGAAATATTTTTTGATTTGAAAATCTTTTGCTCAATTTTGAACAGTCAAAAAAAATTTAACATTAGCTCCTACGAGGAAATTTCAATCACATATAAATCCTAATCCAACAGACGGATGCACTTGGAACAAAATTTATCGGAAAGATCATATGAAGTAGAACATAAACCGATGCGAAGTCATACAGAACTAAACTACCCATTTTATCATGAAATTTTTTCAACTGGATTTATAAGGAAATTTCTGGTTGAATGAATGAAAAAAGGAATTGGGAAAGAATGAATGAATAAATAAGTGAATGAATGAATAGGTGAATAAATGACTAAAAGAATGAATGAATAAGTAAATGAATTAATGAATGTGTATTAACCGCTGAAATGTGTATTTGAACCGATTAAGAACTAAAGCTAAATGAAAAAGGGAGTGAGATAAAGCTAGATTATCAATGTGATGTTGGTGGATACGAGATAGTAAGCAAGTATAGTTCCAATGTTTAATTAATGGAGCAAAATCGAACTTTTGGAACAGAAAATTGCAATAAATAATACTTTGCCTACTAAGTAATTTTCCAAACAATCATTTAAACTGGAAAAGTGGACCCATCGTCAGTGGATACTTTGTAGTAAAGGTCTATACATCCCGAAACTAGTTATAGCGTAACTAACTGAATTTGGAGAATATTTGATGCGTTTTCAAAAATATGTAATAATATCTGAATAACCATTTGGCTGTAGGCTGAAATCTCATTATATTTTTCACCCTATAATTCTGAAGAATACAAAACAGAAAGACAAATGTTATTCGAATATTTTTTAAACATTATCTAATAGTGTGTCAATTTTTAGTTGACTCTAACTAGTCGACATTTCTTTATCTTCATTACAGCATCAAATTTTACTGTTTCAATATTTCTTAAAACTGTGACATCCCTTTCTCTACATCCTACTGTTATTGGATGACTCGTAACTGTTCGAAGAGTTTTATGTCTTTCTGACTCAATAACTTTTAATTAACATCACAAATGAAATTTTATGATGGCTCGGCTAGCGGACGGAAGTGTGCCATCATCGATTGACGTGTGTCTTTCATCGTCATCATCATTTTCAACTTCCCTAGGAACTCCTTTTTCTCTCATTATGCGATTAGAGATAAGGAAGTCATTTAATTCAATTAATGGTGAAGCGATTGGTGAATGCGACCTGTCGTGTAGGTAGGTGTACAACAGAAACGGTAAAGTCGTTAACGCACAGGCAGTAAAATGTTTATGCTATTAACCGTGTCAGCTAAACTCTCCTTTTTTTTGTAGGTGCTTAATAAGAGTGGTTATACTTTAATGAGGTGGCTGTTAACGAGTTTTAATTAAAAGGTTTATGGTATCATTGATAGTATCGCCCATATTAAAGTTTAAAACAAACAGCTGATGTTTTTACAGAAACTTGAGCAATAAATGAATGTTCTGGAAACTATTAAAGAAGCAAATATAGTTTTTTATTACTTTTAGAGCAGTTTGAATATTTTTATCATCCGACATTTAAATTACGTTGGCCGCTAAATTTATATATAACCAAAACAATTGCCCTCAAGTGTCTTCTTTGGTATTTTGTGGGGATTAGTGGATTCCTTTGCCGACATTTCTGATATAAGTGGCACTCCTTTATGTCTATATTTTACAAAATCCCTTAAATATTTCTGAAATCGCATTTGAACACCTGATTTTTTTAAAATGAAATATACAATGGTGTTGGTTTATGCCATTTTTCTAAAATTTCGTTTCTTATTTTCATAAATTTCATTCATCTTAAATTAAACTCTATTTCGGATTAGTACTTCTGAAAATGCTGTTCTGAATTTACTAACTAAAATTATTCTTACTACTACACAAGGGAAAAAATGCTGTTACAGGTGAGAAAAATGTGGTTTTTGAAGTTATGGGGAGTTTAATATTGATATCGTAGTGATATTGATAGTTTTCAATACTCAAAATTTCGTACCAAGTAAGCCATTTTTTAACATGGAAATAACTTAGTCTATGCTAACTGAACAGAGTTAAGCTAAATATTTCCCACACTAACTCTTTCCGATGGTATTGACAGTACTTTGGATATACAGTTTTGCTTAACTAATTTAGACTGCGGCATTATACTGCATGACAGCAAAACTCTTCCATAAGCAAGGTACATTCCTTCATATTATTTGATGACGCAATAACAATGAAAAGTTAGAGGTAAGCCCTGATGGTGATCCTAAAATGATGCATTAAAAGAAAGGAAATTGTAAGAAAGTTATGTTACTTAGACAAATGTTTTCCCCAAAATTAATTATGTAAATTCCCCCCCCCCCCCCGCCACTTCTTCTACAGAAAAATACCTAAAATTTCATAAGCATAAATGTACCCACCCGCTGCATTCGATAGCAAAGTATGTTAGCTCAACAATAAAACTATATGTGTGTTTGTCCTAATTTTAAGGATAAGTACTTTAAATATAGGGTGAATATAAAAATAGCCGCTGGGAAATTATCTACAGTTAATGTAAGTAATTAAAAGCTCCAAATATCAAATTAAGAAATATAATTTTTTTAGCAACCATTTCACAAAACACACACATATGGCAAAGAATGATTCAGAAATCAATCTAAACCTGAGTTTAATCCACTACAATTACAGAACCACAGTTCACAGAAAAGGGAAGAAAAGCTAAGTATTTTATAAGATTATTTCGTCTTCTTTTAGTCATCTATTTTAAAAGAATTATCTTTTTTTCAAATATTTATTTTTGTACAGTGACATTTTTCGAAAGTCTTTTACAATTTCCTAATGGATTTAGAATCTATCTTTTCTTCAGAAATATGTCACTTGTGAACAAGAATTGTTGCGTTCCGTAAAGATAAGAGTTTTATTATTGTTAGATTATAAAATATTCTTCTATATTCTTCTCTTCACTGTTCAGTTCAAATCTTATATTGGTTTTATAGCATGGAATGTATTCCCAAATTTTTATTTTCAGTGTTTATGTATTCATTATTTAATGATATGGCCACTACATATACTAATCTTGGAAATAACTAGAGATTTTTTTAAATGTAAAAACTGATTCTAAATAAATATTATAATTACAAAAAGTAACAAAAACAAGTCTGACAATTCAATAAAAAAATAAATAAATAAATAAATGCGCTTTCCTTTTTAATACATTTAAAAAAATAACATTAATTTCCTTTTAAGGCAATAAAAAAAAAGAAAAAACTCACTTAAAAGTGTTAATTAGTAATACTAGATAAATTAAAATTAAGAACATTCTGCTAGTTGAGCAATATATCATACCTATACTGCAGTGACATTTTTTATTGTTCCTTAAATTGCAAACAAGAGTCGCTTCTACTATTCATCTACTTTTCATATGTGTTTATATATATATATATATAGAGAGAGAGAGAGTTCGAGGAGACATTGACAGCAGCGCCATCAGGCGGAAAGCAACGAAAGCGAGTAGTTTAGTGTGAGACTTCGTACTGAGTGGACGTACAAGCGCTGTGTGTGCTCGAGTTTGGTGATGTTCGTAGTAGAAGTTTTTTTTTCTGTAAATGGTGATTTGTACATGGAGTCATTTTTAATATCTTTCATGGTGAGTCATTATTTAAGTAACCCCTAGACCCGAACAAAGAGCCTACACACACACACACATATATATATATATATATAAAAGACACGTGAAAAAAAGGAAAAACAAAAAATAAAAATAAAAGGTAAGAAAGAAAAATAAATCAATGAATGCTAAAAATATTGATTTCTGTTCTGGTAACCATTCTAGTGAAATTCTTAAAATTATTAGCTTGGTGTAATATGTTTCAATAATATGTTTATCGATCCATTTTTTTCGAAGTAAAATTATTTCTATCTAATTACACGTCAACTATGCTACATTTCCATTAGCAACATTTACGCTGTTTGACATATTTTCCTCCCATTCTCATTCTGCCTGAAAATATATAAGAACAGAAAAATTTAGCGAATTTGGCGTCCATCACAATCCTTACAGTCTTATTTCCTTCATCCATATTTTATGAGGATCTTTCAAGAACGATGAGATGTATTTTATTATTGAGGAGTCACCGTATTGATAAGATAAAATAGAAACAAACGGTTTATCAAACACTGACTAGCGTTCTTATACGATTTCTTCATGTATTTGATGCACTGTTCGAATCTGGCCCATTTGCAATGATATAAATATTTTCTGAATTTACATAAGGTAAAGCCAGTAGATTTAGTGCATTATTAGAAACATGATAAAAAAAGAGACTGAAAACGCTAATTTCTTGCAAAAATTTGTGGTGACTATTATAGGCGACATTTCTTCCGTATGTATTTAGATCACCATTCCTTTGTTATGCTGAAATTTAAAACGACAACAGGCATGAGGCCAAGCCAGTTATTTCTTGCTTACCTCCTTTTAGGTCGGGGAAGGTTGCGCACATGAGTGGGTCACACACATGGGATATGGCTCTCGATAACAAGTGGATCATATTAATAATAACTGCAAGTAATTTGCAAAAATAGCTGAAAAGCGTTTGCTTAAAAAGTATCTTGTAGAACTCTCATCACAAAATAAATCAGTGAAACAGTGATGAAAATTCAAGCACATTCATTTGAAAATCAGGTAATAAAAAACGACGTTGTATCATACACTTATAGGGGGGAAAACGTATGAATTCGAGTCGACACTGTGCTGTTGTAGCTCTACAACTTCCTGAAATCGCGGTGCACTCTTCCCTAAGAAAAATTCAAATTCGCCATTTCACCAGGTTTTAACTTATATGAAGTGATGAGTTAGGGATTTTAAATGCTACAAGATTTCCTATAAATACTCAAATTTTATTTATTTATGAAGCGTGGCAGTAATTTTTATAGATTTAGTAAGTGTTGCGATGGTTTCATTAAACAGTTTTATGAAATTTAATGCATATTTTTATCGGTCTGATCTACCTGGTTTTCTGGCAGTTAATGTTTCTGTAATTTGTTTATACTTTAAGAAATATTTTTGCCTTTGATCAAACTTTGGTTATGTTTCCATGTTCGTATTGTCTCATTTCTCAAAATTCACCTAGACATATTCATATAGATCGGTTATGACCTATAAATTTGGTTCATTCTCGTATTGTATCATTTCTCAAAATTCACCTAGAAATATTCATATTGTTACGTTATTACCTATAAATTTGGTACTGACGATTTTGTGAGTATAATGATATTGTCGTTATGTGCGTCATACGGAATGACTTTTATCATCCTCAACTCACGTAATTGGAAGCATTTACTAGCAGTAAACATATTAAAAGAACCAATATTCCGATAATGTGAAGTAATACTCGATGTACCTTCACTTTCCACATTCAAGGAAAATAATAATAATAAAAAATAATAAGTGAATAAATAGATAAGTTTTAAAATTGGTTTCGTTTCGAGTTTTTTGTAGCTAAGTAAGGCGTTCGTAATAAAATTTTAAGATCACGAAAGGTTTTTTTCTCTTTAAATATAACCAGTCTTCTTTATTTTATCCGCAGTTAAAATATAAATTGTTTATCTTTTATAGAATTTATTTCCGATTAATAAATAATAGGAAATAGTTCAGTAATGTGGGACTTAAATTCCCCTTTCCCACTTCACTTCCTTAGTGTCCGAATATCCCACAATTTCGCGAGAGATAACGAGCATGCGTCCTCTTTTTTGTATTTTTTAATATTCATGACCGTAGCACTGATTATGTAAGTGCTATTTGCAAATATCACTAAAAACCTAAATAATTGATTTAAACTTTAAAGATGTCTTATAAGATGAATAAAACCTTTCTCCCCAAAATTATTTCTACAACTTTTCGCATTTGTGTATTGCGTTTTTCTCTATGTTATTTAATTAACGTGTATCTTCTAGTGTTCGTTTTAGTGACGCATTTAATTTTTTTCTAGTAAAATCAAATCTAGCTTTTACGTTAGTAAGTTTCAAAGGTTTTTTCGACAGTTAAATATTGAAGAAATATCGTTTATTCATTAAAAAATAAACAAATTTCTTCAAACTTTGACATTGCTGATGAGTAAATCCATTTTCCCCAAAAGAATTGCTTTTTGTTTTTACAACTTTTCACATATGTTTATTGCGTTTTTCTCTACGTTGTTCAATTAACGCGTATCTTTTAGTGTTCGCTTTAGTGACGCATCTTCATTTTTCTAGTAAAATCAAATCTACCTTATACGTTAGTAATTTTAAATATTATTTTTACAGTTAAATAATCAAGAAATATCGTTTATGCATTAAAAAATAAACACATTTTTTCTAACATGATTTAGATGACATTGCTGATGGGTAAATGCATTCTCCCCAAAATAGTTAATTTCTTTATGTGTTTACATCTTTTCAAATATGTTTATTGTGTTTTTCGCTATGTTATTAAATTAATTATAGTTTCTCTTTAGTGACGCATTTAAATGTTTCTAGTAGTAAAATCAAATATAGCTTTTACGTTAGTAATTTTAAATATTATGTTTGCAGTTAAATATTGAAGATATATCGTTTATGCATTAAAAAATAAACAAATTTTATCTAACTTGATTTAGATGACATTGCAGATGAGTAAATCCATTCTCCCCAAAATAATTAATTGCTGTATGTGTTTACATCTTTTCACATATGTTTATTGTGTTTTTCTCTATGTTATTCAATTTACTTCTAGTGTTCGCTTTGATGAAGCATTTAAATTTTTCTAGTAAAATCAAATCTAGCTTTTACGTAAGTAATTTTAAATGTTATTTATACAGTTTAATGTTGAAGAGATATCGTTTATGCATTAAAAAATAAACAAATTTTATCAAACTTTGACATTGCTGATGAGCCGATATCAACACATTTTCGATTTAGGACGAGACGATGTGGGGGAGAGATTAAATTTCCATCTGCACTTTACTTCGCAAGAATTATACGTTAATTTCTCGCTTGCTAATCAATTGAGTTTCCTTTAATTAAAAGAAGATTAATTTCTAAACATATCTTACTAAGAAAATTGTTCCCTTCTTGAAAAAGAAAATTATGTCCAACGAATTGCCCATGCTTTAATGAAACTTCTGTTGTTGGAAAGCTTTCCAGAGCGAAGTATTGATCATGATTGCCAAGCTATTACATTTTCATGTTTCCATTGCAATTTGAGCAAATTAATTTTTAAATGCCGTTGGTGTTTTCCCCGTCTGCTCTCGAGGTGAATTTTAAAATTTTTGGTTAAGTGCAAGACAAGTTTGATCAATTTTTATTATTTATAGCTGTGCATCTTTAAGACTACATAATGGAATACTCTTTAGACTTAATGCAAATTTACTAATATTAAAAATAAAAAACCTTTTGAACAAGTATTTTAATTGAGTTTTGTGCTGCACTTTGCTCATTTTTAGGACCATTAAGCTGATTCACCTGTTGCAAATTTTTTTTTTGCTGTGACGTAGCTGTATCACCTCTATATTTCTTTGTAGTAATTTATGTGACAACATTTAATTGCAGCAAAAACTTAATACTGATGACTATGTAATAGTAATTAGCAACATTGCTAATTGCGAGTTCTAAAGAAAGTTAATGGCCAACCAAGGCTGCAGGGATTTGTTCTCCTCGTTATAAATCCAAACAAAGGAACTTCTGAACAAAGAAAAGCTTATTATTTTGTCCCAGCCGTCTAAATTAAATAAAAGATTTCGTTCAACTTTTTGCAAATTTCAGAAATCTAAAACCCCTGAGACTCTGCCTCTGAAAGCGATTTCTTAAAATTTCGTACCCATTATTTTAATTACTTTTTAAGCTAAATTTTCACATAAATTGCCTAGAGGGAGCCAAAAATAGTCGTTAAAAATAGACAACAAAAAGTCGATCACTGGAAGACACATATGTACTTTTACTCCATGTGGTGTAGTTTCAGGCCCAGGGTGAAAACCTGTGACGAATGTTGAAAATTCAGGATTGTTTACATCTTCCAGCATGATCTTCACATAATGCAGCATTATGCACGTTTCTCCTACTTCTAGGTTAGTTTTGGCTTAATAACAATAAAAAATCCACAAACCAAACTAAAACTAAACTCAGAGACGTAACAGCCCATAGGACCGGCCTTGGTCCGGTTACTGTGCCCATCTCAACTTACGAGACCGAGGAACTTGGGCAGAATGGGGCAGAACTTGGGAAGCAGATGGGTCAGCGAGTTCAGCCTGAAGCGGAACAGTTAGTGTTTAGTTCCCAGGCGTGCTTGGTGTCTCATTTCATCGATCTACTGAAGGGATGAAGAAATGATTTGAACCTGTCCAGCCGAGGTATAAAAAATCAATGGTATATTTTTAAACTAGGGCTATAACTAGGTACAGGATGTAGTAAAAATTACAGTAGAATTTTGCGTATAAACAAGATTAAAATACGAAAGATAATAATAACAATTAAAACAAAAAAAAGCATGAAGATATAATTTATAAGGACATAAGTTGGGAGAATTCTATCATATTGACATAAATGTAGCGAGCATTTATAATTTCGTTCTGCAACTTATAAAAGGTTGTTACAGTACATTAATATAAAAAAAATTTGGTGTTCAAAATCAAACCTAAGTAGTCCTCTTCGATTATGAAATGATATTTTTTAAAATTCCAGTCTATTTTATGTCTCCAATTCATACCTGTATGTGTTAAAATACAAATATTTTACTAAAACCATCTGATCAGAATATCGGCTTCTGCAACTCCACCCCACCTGGGGCCCTCGGGCTCATAAGCGGAGTTGGTTGCAGCAGGCGCTGGTCCCTATGGGCTGTTGCGCCACTGAGTTTAGTTTTATTTTTATTCATTGATTTTTGATCATTATAAAGCCAAAACTAACCTTTAGAAATTGGTGAAGCATGTATAATGCGTTATGTAAAGCGCATGAGGGAGGATGTAAACTTGCCTGTATTAAAAAAAAAAAAAAAAGCACCAAAAGTTTTTAACGTGGGACTGAGTCTCCACCCCATAAAGTATAAGTATATATGTGTCTCATAGTGATTGACTCTTAGCTTACAGAGTAATCAACCTTCAAACTTTTCCTTTTCTTTTGAAAATTATCACCAATGGTTATTCATGTGGTTCATTTTTGGCTTTAGCAGATATTCAAGAGGAAAACGGACAAAAAGAGACGAAAATGACTTTTTCGAATGACCTTGGCCCTCAAAGACAGGAGTTTGTCAAGCCAAGAACTTGGTGGGTCACACCAAGTTCTTTGTGCTAGTATGTACTCAGTATAAAATGGTATCCATATTTAAAAAAAATCTCTTGGCTTTAAAAGTGGCAGGATCATATAATTTGAGCCACATATTCGAGACTTTGAACTTTGACCCATTTTCAAGGATAAACCAGTCAAATTTCAAAGGGGAACAGACTTCACTTTTTCTTATCACAGTACCGCAAACATATTCTAAAAGTTTTAGGAAAATTGAAGATATCAACTATGACAAGTTGCCCAACTCTTAAAAAAATGACTCTTACGTTGCGGGAAGACGTTTTCTCCGTATATAAAATACGTCTATCACGGGCAGTGCTGTGGCGGGAATATTTTTTCAAAATTAAATCAATAAACTGCCCATTTTTTAGAGGCAGGAATGGAAGGCATTTTCTTTTAAAGTTCTTACGGCGAAAGTCGTGTTGCTGAATTAAGTTTTCTGTGCATGTAGGTGTTTATCTCGGGCAACGCTGTAGCGGAATACTTTATTTAAAATTTAATCAACCACACGCACATTTTTATCAGAGAGTGGGAATGTGGATCTTCTTTAATGTCGCCGATGGCGAATTTTTGTGATTTTCTTCGCACGGGCAGCGTCCTTCTTCACTGTCATTACACTCGGCATTTTTTACACCCTTCATTACGCCGCTTTGCATATCTGAAGGCTAAGATTGAATTGCATTTTCCCCATGCGGTTGTCTATTATTTAACATTGAAATATGATATGACCATCTGCAAAGGTACTTGTGAATTGACCACCAGTCTGCCCTATAGTTATGATGCCCTCTTCCAACCTTTTTTTCTAACAATAATTGATATTTTCCACTTTGAAAAGCATGTAGCGATGAACTAGGCACCGGCATCGCCGTGCAGGAACCGTAATTAATTTATCAGCAGAAAAAGTTACATATGATAGTAGGGTTAAAAAAGAAACTGCTGAAAAAGGAAATTTATGGTTCGTTTTATCTATCATTTTCCTTTATTACGTGAAATAAAATATATCGTTTGCTTTATCTATCATTTTCATTTATTACATTTCTCCTGAAATTTTGCTAGTAACATTTATTTTTATACAATTTTTCATTTTCCTAATTTTGTGTTAATTTTATATTCGAAGCATCCAGAATATTTGCTTATATTGAACGGGAACTTTTCGGCCATTAATATTTAAACCCTTGGTGTGAAACAAATCTATGATTACTTATTACCCATGGTCAACGAAGTATGGAGCAGAGCCGGGTAACAGCAGAACACTACAAAGGCTTTACGTGTCTACGTTATGGAGATGGAGAGATGTTTCAAAAGAACCAAATTAGAGATTTGGTACTCGGAAAATGTGAAATAAATATGACAAGTGAAGTGAATAAGACAATGGAAAGAGTCGAGTGTTAAAATTCAAGGTTATGAATTCAAGGTTCAATTTCACTGGTTATGTTACTCTATTAAATCGAGAATATACGGAACTTAACAATATTCTGCTTCTATCGTCGTAACAACTAGGCCCTTAATACTATTAATAATAATAATAAAACATTTTGTTTTGTGTCAAAATCAGTAACACTTTTATCAATTCCTGTAGTACAATACTCACCCTGAGTGCTGTAAACTTGACAAATCACTGAAATAGCATTGCATTACAAAGTGACCTCGGGGCATGTGCATAAGTGACTTCAAGGTAAAAAAATATCAATAACAGAGCTTTTTCAGAAGTTTCCCTATTCGTACTAATTGATTAATTATTGCCCGCGCAATTGAATTTTAGAATCATTTTTCGATGATCCTTCAGCTTAGTTTAGAATTTATAGAAAACTATTATTTTTAATTAGGATAAACATTTAATTTTTATTGCTAAAAAACAAAACTAGCAAAACTTATCCTCGGCAGTATTAAATACACGTCTGGAAAAATATTGACATTTTACATTACTAGCTCATATCTCGTAACCATTCTCTTAAGTATGACCTTAAGCCTTGTTCTGATATTCTTTTCTTTGGTCAAAAGAAGCTTCAACTAAAGAAAAAAAGGTGTTTTAATTATTTCACTTTTACCTACCGTTTATGTTTTTAGTCATTAAAATATGTTAGCGAAAAAACAGAAAATATGCTCAAAATCTAATCATGATTTTTGCGCTTCTCCACGCCACCGAATAAATAAACTGCGCAAAAACAAAAGATGATCAAGAACATTATCTCTTGCGTGACATCATCCAACAAAATAAATGAAATTAATTGTTTAATCTTGTAAAGTTTGAGCGGGGAAGAAGGAAAAAAAAAAGTAATGAAAAGTGATTTTGTTTGCTTACGATTAATGGAGTGCAATTAATTTGTTTGAACATCAACCTCGCCTTTGGGTTGGAAGAAGCTCCAATTCTGTGACAGCAGCACTATGAAAGAAATCGGAAATCGAATTCTAGCTACGAGGGCATTAAAAGGTTTTGTTCCTCTGCGTTATTGTACTGTTTAAATAAAAACTGAATGTTACGCTGCATGAGTTAAAAAATTGATGCCATGCATTTTCATTACTTCTGACACCAAATAAAAGCTTTTCTTCAGTGAAATACCTACGCAGTCGTCTAATAGGTTTTTGTAAAGTTTGGAGTAGTAGTGCTTCAAAACACGGGAATAAAAGGTTTCTTTATTTTTAAAATTATTAGGAAACGGCGGGAAAACTAATGAAGCATGTTGAAAATTGCAAACAGTAATCATTTCTCCTTCGCGGGCGTTTTAAGGAATAATATTTCACAATTGCTACAAGTACGTTTGCATATTTATTCGGATAAATTTTAGAAATAAAACTAATTCATAATAAATTGGTGATGATCTCGAGCACGGATTAAAGGTTGTAAAATGTTACACCGCATTCTTTTAAAGCTTTTTCGATAAAAATATTGAGCATTCTACAGAAATGTTGTGTTTTTAAAAAGTTTAGTATTTACTTTTTAAAGTCATTATTTTTTCACTTCTACAATGTATAGAATATAATGTGTAAATTAATAAAACACCCTAAAAATGACTTCTTAAGTCAAGGAGGCTTTTCAATATATCACAGATGGCATGCACAATTATTATAAAATACACTGATAATAAAATATTAATGTACGTTAATAGAATTGATTTAAATAATAAGCTCGAACAGGAAACAGCTTCACAACGTATATAGAACAAAACACCAACCGAAGCAAACTCGACCACATTTTCCTGTTGAACCACAAAGTTTAATTTCACAATTTTATATAATATATAAAATTGTGAAATTTTATATATTATATAAAATTGTGAATTTATGTAGCCCTACAGCGTTACCTAGAACGTTAAAGTTATAGGTTGTGAACTAAATAAAAAAAATAAAACTATTAAATATTTGCTCGCACAATTAAGGACTTCATAAGGGAAAAACATTATAAAAAATGAATCATGCCATTATGTAGTTACTGTAAATAAAAAAAACAAGAGATGTTGGTTGCTGTTGTTATTTCCATATCAGTTTTGACGTACATTTACATTTAAGAATATATACGATTTTAAAAACCGTAGGTGGTAGTATTTTTAAAACACAGCCCACATATTTCATTAAAAAACATTTTATTACAAAAAAAGTCTTATAAGCTTTGGAATTGTTTTCCAACAAAAACATCCAACTGGGAAAGCCTGCATGATTCATGGAACCCTTGAGAGGAAACCGCGGGATTGACCGCAGTACCCCAGGGTTCCGCGGAACACAATTTAAAATACGCTGTGCTAAAGCATATTTTAACTAAGTTTTTTTTAGCTTTTTTCCTTTCCATTTTCCCTCCGATCTTATTATTACTATTGAGATATAGGCATGAAGCTTCATTTGTAGGCTTTTCATCTAGAAGCTCACTTCTTTCAAAATGGGGTTCCTTGAAACCTCGAAACACGTGTCTGCAATCTTGTTCAAAATTTGTGCTTATTAGACGTTGTTGTTCTATTTTTTATTCTGTGCACATTAGTTTACAACACAGTTCTTGCACACGTGTTTCGGGGTACCCTTTATCAGGATGCCAGTGTATGGATGCAAAGTGATACAACTAAACCTTCAGTCAAATGTAGAATTTTTTCTCAAAAAAGGTAAATTTTTGCTTCATATATCAGTAATTGGCTACATTTACAATTTAGTCAGACATTCTGGGTATCAAACTAAATAAAGGGTTAAATGTATGACATATATGATAAAATATTTAAATTACTTAACCCTGATTAAAATAACCCTTTGCTCATTAATGACGGACTATCTTACAAAAAGTTAAATTATTAACACAATACTATTCTGTGTTCATATCCGTTGAATAACACTTTTCAATTTTATGTTTCCTGCTTTCGTTCCATTTATGGAACAAGACAAACGGAAACAAGTTGCTTGTTCATCAAAAGGATAAATACTGAAACGGAAAACTGATTAGTCAATAAACAATACAGTTTTGATTAAAATTCTGGTGTCAAAGAGAGGAAATTTGATGTATGCTTGAAATGAGTAGTCGAACCTTATATATAGTTTATCAGAATGGGAACAGCTTAACTTAAGAGTTTAGACATTAAATTTCTTTTTCTTATATTGGCAAACAAAATTGATTCAACCTAATAATTTTTCAGGGAAAATCTGATTGAATAATACAAAAAAATCTTGCTGTTTCATGTGAAACTCTTTTCGCTTATTTGCAACTTGCGCAGAAAAATGTTACAAATGTGGCTTAGAAATGACACATGAATGTTATGAATATATGTAATTGTGATGTTGTTTTTGAACTCAATGGCTAATTTTCAAGCTCAATGAGCTTTTATTCTAGCGAGAGATAAACACATATAAATTTTTCTGATGAAGTTCACTTTAGGAAGCCTTTTCTGTGAAAAAGTTTTCAAACAAAAGAGGCAAAAAACCGTTAAATCTAGATAATACACTTTAGGAAAAAAACATGAGTGTTTCTAAGCATTTTCCCGGTCAGCATCTCAAGATTCCCAAGTTCAATTTACAGACAAAAGACTTATATATAAAGCTTGCAACATTCAAGGATAATTTTTGTGAAACTATTCTTAAATACAGGAAGAAGACAACTATTCTTAAATACTTCCAATTATATACTTCACGAGAAATAGCATGCAGTACAAATTTTATCAAAAAAATTCATGTGCTATAAGAATTGGATTGCTTTTATATATAATATAATTTAAAACATCTCGACTTTGAAACTTAATGAAATGCACTCTAAAAGTGCAGCGTTTAATTGTCATAATTTTTGGCGTAACTGACCACCATTTTTGTTGTTCAGCTCGTGTAAAGTTGAAAATTATTCATTTTTGGTACATTTTAAATGTTTTCATGTAGGGGAGGATGGGGGAATTACACGCGCTTAGGGGAAAAACCCTATATTTTGTTAACTAGTATACTGAAACCAAACAATATGCGCAGAAACTATTCTACAGACAATTAGCAGTACATTTCTAACCTTCAAATAAGTATGTCTTAATTACTTTACTTAAGACGTTAATTATAAAAAAGTGCAAATGCGTGGTATTTCCCGCCCAGAAGGGTAATGGCACGCATAGCGTGGTTTTCGTCCTAATTTTGGACCTCGATTGTTTGCTGCTTTTATTCTTGTTCTTAAAGTAGACTCATGAACGCCGAAAACTCTTTCTACTTCTATATTTTTTCCCCCTGATTTTATAGCATCAAGACCTTCATGTAAGTGTTCTTCAGTCCGTTTTGCTTTCAGGGTTTGCGTCGTATAATGTCTCGGCATCTTCAATTACAAGAAATATGTTATTGTGTATATTGTCCGTTATAATCACATTTACGTTTCTGCAAGTCATGTGGGTTAATATCAAGCACCAAAATGGCTGCGTGCGAATACCCTGCAGTGCACTATGTTACAAACATAACCTTAACATGAAAAGTAGCTGCACTAATTCAACAAAACTAAGCTTGAACCAAACCTTATGATAAGGTGCTTCGGAATCATGCAAAATATTAAGCTAAAATAATTAGTTGGAGTAACTTATCTTGTAAATACCAGATGAGAAAAAGTACATCATACGCACGAGAAATATTCTTCACTGAAGTGGTACGATCAGGCCTAGTTGTGTTTGTAGTCCCTGCTGATAGGTCGCAGGACCCACCGATAGTGTTTTACGTCACTACAAATACGTAAATCAGTATGCGTGCCATTACCCGCATGCGTGTATTTACCCCACCCTCCCCTATTTTTCTAAAAAAAAAAAAAACACACACACACAGTATAACGTTTCTTAGCCCATGAAATTTTTCAACTCAGTTACGTATCAAAATTTCATTACGATTGCTCATTCATATGAAAAATGATAATTCAGCAGAAAATTGAATTTTTGATACGTAAATGAGGTAACTTACTTCATACGCTAAAAAAATACTATGCTCTCTGTATTTTTTTAGACGGACACTTAACACATTTTAAAATATATCAAAAAATATAATTTTAAGTTTTACACCAACTGTAACACCGAAAATGGTGCCAACTAAAGGCAAAAATCTTAGTGTAGTCGAAAATATATTAATAATTGCTAAAGTACAGTGAAGAAAAAATTAAGATGTTGTAATAAATTGCAAAGACGAAGAAGCCTTTCTTTTATTAAGTATTAATTTTGTGCATGTAGCTTTTTTGAAAAAAAAGAAAAAAAAACTAGTGTTAACGCTATTGTGTTATCTTTTGTTAAAAGACCGTGATAAAAGCCTATTCTATTAAGATTGATGCTTTTTCAGAAAATCTTCCTCAGCAACTTTTGAATGGATGGATTTCGAAACATAACCGTGGTTCTTTCCAGTGTAACAAGATCTAATTAATCACATGATCTTACAAATAACGAAAGAGTAAAAAACAATCATAAAAAGGGGAAACGGAAAAAATATTTTCTTTTTACTGAGAAGCTAAAGTAATTTATTTAGAAATATGTTCCTTAGCGAAATGCTCTTCCATTATAGAGCGTGGCAAGTGGAACATTATCTATAATTAAATTATCGCAATTTTGAGAACCAGTTATTAACTTTTTGAGAGCCACACTGCAAGAGCGAAAAATATTATTTCGGCTGGTGGCAACAACACTATAACGCATTTTTTAAGGAAGGCAAAGCGCGTTATGCTGTGGCATCAGTTCTTCACATCTGTGGTCAGGGAATCATTGTATACGTAGCATTATTACGTGTCTGGAGTGTTGTTAGCCGATAAGGAACATTTTCAACACGTATTTAATTACAATTTTCGCTAATTGAATGTTTTATGGATGCAGGAAAACTGCTCGTTAGCTCTGGTGCTATAAATTACTTTCAGAGTTTGGCTCCTAAATTAGCTTTTGCTGCCCCTTCATTTTTAGAATTGATTAGCATTTTCCCACTTAAGAAGTTAAGAATTTTTATTTCTAGAGATACTTAAAATTTATTATGCATTAATTTTATTGATTACAATTTGCAACTCCAGAAAATATTTTTGAGGGAACTAAATTACATTTGGAAACATTTTATTGAAAACAAACTTTTGTTACTGGAGTAAGATAGAGTTCTGTAAGACTTTAGTTAAATGTGTCAGTATAAGAGCGTGTTTACCATAAGATTAACCAATGTTAGTTGTAACTCTACTTGTGTGTTTTTTATTTATTTGCCTTAAATTGTTTCTGAATAACGGAACTGAATATAAATCCAAGTAAAAAAAATCAGGAAATATATGTAAAAATAAGGGATTTAAATCGAAATTTGCCCCCTTTTTTTTGTAGCACATTTAAGACTTTTCCTAGAATTTTAAGGAATAAATTTTAAGTTTGTAATACAACTTGTTTAATTTCTTTCTTATGCTTTTTGTCATGATTTTATAAAACTTTTCAAGGTATCTAAACGCTATTTTTATATTAAATTGATAACATAAATACAGGGTAAAACCCTGTCAGATGGCGTACTTGAATTTTGGTGGGAAGGGAAATTGTGAGTGCACCGCGATTTCACGTAGTTATACAGTCACGGTAGCAGTAGCTTCTCTAACTCATGAGAAGTTTCTCAGAAAGTATATGATACAACGCCGTTTTTATTGCTTGTTTTCCAAATATTTGGGCTTAAAACTTCGTTACTGCTCGACTCATTTTCACTGCAAGGTATGTTCCAAGCAAATTTCAGCTATTTTGAGAATTTACTTGCAGTTATTTTTAATATAATCTACTTTTAATTGAAAGCGATCGCCCATGCGCGTGTTTCCCTATAAGCAGAGAAGCAGAAAATAGGTGTCTTAGTTTTATTCCAGCTGTCGCTTTAATTTATAGCGTAATGACAAAATAATAACGGAAATGCATACAGAAGGAATGTGCTCTATAATATTCGCCAAAAGGTTTCAAAAAATAAAGTTTTTTTTCCCTATTTTTATCATGTTTGCCAATTATGCGCCATCTCTACCGGTTTTACCTTACTTAAATTCAAATATATATATAATATATATATATATATATATATAGGATAATGCTTTCATTTGCCACAAATTCGTTGAAATTCCACCTTTCTACGTTATAAAAAAATTGTCAAAATCATGAAAGACAATTGTTTGCCGTATATTCTTGGCCGAAATCACTGCAGATTTGCAACAAATGAAGGAAAACCTACACCCTTCAAAAAATTTTATGCGAACTTAGTGCCACGATATTTTTTAAACAAATGCTGTAAGAAAAAGAATGACATCTTTTCATCACTACCCATCATGGAAAATATAAGAAAAAGTTGTTTCGCTCCCCCCAACACACACATATATTTATACATATATATGCTCAAAAGTATATAAAAATGTATTAGACAGGTAAGTAAATAAGCAGATAAGATCATAGAAAGAAAGATCAATGCTGTACTTATCACTGTCAAAAAATAAATATATGAAGAATTTTCCGCGTGCTCTCTTTTTACATTTCTTTTAATAAAAAAGTTCCTGGTTTGCTTTCAAGCTACATGCATTCAAAATCACAGAAAAAAAAAGGAAATAGACGGAACACCCCAACCTAATTTCAATGCAGTACTATGCGCACTTTCAGAGAATAAGCCAAGGCGATGGCTCCCATAATCTAATTTCCCACTACGCTAAAAGGTACATCTAAACCACTGCTCCTCGCAACAGTACGAAACTACGACGTCGCTTTTTCTTTTCAGTTCTACGCACCACCACCCCTCTTTCTCCCACTCTTGGAAGTGCTTTACAGTACTCGATAACGGTATCTGGTAAATAGGGGTTTAGAAGAAAATGTCCTCAGAGGCTACAGCTCTATTTTCATGCCGATAGCATTGCCGGAGCAGTTCTGCTCACTCTAGTTTAAGAGCCGTTTGAGTCGAATATCTCGAAATAGATATTTCTTCACAGCTTCCGTTTTTTTATGTGTTATACATTTCAGGAAAAAGTATAATATCGCGAGAGGTGGAAATGAAATATGATGTGACATTCTGAAGGAATAAAAATCGTCTCAGGTGATTGATTGGATGGCGGGGAGGCAAGCCATACGCAAAAACTTGTCGTAAATGTCACCATTTCGTTTTAAATGATCATGTTACAGATGATGAATATTAAAACTATGTTTGAAATACATTAACCCAATACGTATATCGTAGGCAACTTAGTATTAATCTCATGAAAAAAGATTGAAATTACAAATTTATAAAAAGTGAATAAAGCAAAATACGAATTGAAAACTTCTTAAAATTAATTATAAGAAATTAATTTTATACATAATTGCAAGAAATATACATAAACAAATATGCATGTCGTATTAATATTATAATATAAAATTCATAACAGTATCTTAAAACAAAAATGCAAAACAAAACTAAGTTAAACATTTTTTTTAAATTAAATATTATGCCAAAAATAAGTCGCTTGTATGAAAAATTAGGTGTGTGTGAATATTATTTTGTTAATTTTAGTTGAATTTTTTCCTGATTTCGGTTTAACGAGTATTCCTCGAAAAATGATTATGGGTGATTCTTAGTACAAAAAAGTTTCTGAATTTCACACAAAATTTTCATCATGAATTTAAAATATAAATTACATAATAAGATGAGTATCCCCCCATAAGCCATACGTACACATGACTAAAAATAATAATAAAAAAAGGGCCTTAATGAAAATACTGTAATATTCATACCGGAAGTCGATTAAGTTTCATTTTACTGGAGAAGGAGAAAGAACAACAACTTACAACATTATTAAGTGCCGCATGTTGGTGAATAGCAACTAAGAACTAAGATTTACTAAGATTTTGTTCAAATACATGTAAAAACCAATAAGAAATCTAGTTTTAAGTGTTTTTGAGGTTGTTCAGGTTGTTGTCGCGACGATTCTAGTAGTGCTTGTGAAACGTATCGTACGATGAAAAGTACTAGCATGAAAATGTTCCTGATTTTTTAAAAAACACTTATATTGAGTACAGTTTTGCGTTAATGCAGCTTTCAATTTTTTTATACACATACATTCATATGTATTAAAATAGTACTTTAATAATAAAGATTCGTACGCAAAACCATTATAGTTGCACCAAATTTCAACATAACACCTAAAAAAGTGAAAGAAACAATTTAATATATTTTTAAAATAACTAATAGTCTTCGTATTTTTAAAAATAATGTAGCGCCGGAAACTAGTATTAACTTACGCAAAAGAATGGTTGTTAGTACGGAGGAAAGTAGGCTATCTTTCTCTTTTTTTAAAGAGTTATTTGTTTCACATTACGTCTTATATATTTTATAAACCTTACGGCTGTCGCAAATCATGACACGATCAACATCCCTTAGGTATTCCTAATTAGAATTGATTGAAATTCCAGACAAAATAATGAACTCTTTGGAACGCTTTTAGCAACCGAATAAAGTGCAATAATATCTTTTAAAACCATACTAAAAGTAAATATAGGTAGATACAGGAATAGCGGTTATCTTTATTGTTAAAGAAATGTAATTGTGTGAATTTGTAAGGAAGCTTTTAAAAAAAACATTGAGAATTAAATTTTCTTAAAAAGTTTCCCTTTGAAAATATTTTAGATCAATAATATTTTATGCGATCGTACAATGGACTCTTAATAGCAGAAAAACATGTATAAATCGTCCACACCACACTACTTTTAAATAAACAGGTTCACAACACTTTCTAGCACAATTTGCGTGTATCAACTTTGATCCAAAGGTGTATTTTGACACCTTGGTGTTTGAGGACAAATAATTATAAAAAATGTTAGGATTTAAAGTTATCAGTTAAATATACATAATTTGAGAAATATATTTTTGAAAACATTAATAATAATTTATAAGATTATTCACTCATCTGACAAGTTGACGCTTTGAGTTGGTCAACTGCGCACTGAGAAGTGTGTAAATTAATATGATGATGCTGTGAATTGGTTTTCATATTTTTATGTAAAATAGTTCAATATCGCCGACAGGGTGGCGTAGTGGTAAGACGCAGGTCTTCGTATGCCCAAGATCGCAGGTTCAAACCTGGCCCAAGTCGGTGGATTTTCAAGATGCAGAAAATCGTCTGCGTCCATGTCGTATGATTATGCGGCATGTTAAAGATCCCTTGAGTATCCGTTTGGCATGGATACTCTCGGCTAAATTAAATTCCTAGTGCAGATTGCATCAATGAGAGCTCAGGTACCGCCATCTAGTGGCAACTGAACGTCAAAATTCTCATGCGGCGATGGTACCACACTCATTGTGGTGCCGCTGAAAGAGATGGTACCAATTACTGGAGAACGCACTAGGTCTACAATGGTTAAGTACCAATACCACAGCCCCATTGGAAAGAAAAAAAAAGTTCAAAATCAGACACTTTTATGATATCTTTAAGGCATCAAAATATACCTCTTGGTATAATAGGTGTACCAAAAGCACATTTTAGATCCAGGATGAACTGTTGTAAAAATATCGCTGAATTCATTTGATAACTGTTCTACGACAAGTCAAAATCAATTATGCAGTAGGGATTATAATACAAGACTAATTTTCAGTTAAAACTTGTAAGGTGTCCTTTTGACACCTCTTTGCAGAAAAAGTGTTAATCCCTGTCCATCCTGAAACGTCTTCCGAGACATGAAAGCAATTTCGCTGTCTGAAACTTCTCATATTAGCTTCAACAATAATGAATAATCATTTTTCTTCGATATATAATTTCGTAAAACACCTAATTTGAATTCGCTTGCCAATTTATTTCATTTTATTTTATTTATTCATTCATTTATTTTTCCGCCGATTCTGAATTTATGTATTCTAGTTATACATGTCGTATTTTGTAATTGTTAAAAAGAATTGAAATCACTGTACAATGACATTTTGCTTTTACAGAAAAAGTAATATCTTTATTAGTATTTCAAAAGAAAAAAAAAAACCACTAAGCACTGGGCAATGATACGATAACACAGTAATAAAATATTGTGCATAAAAATTACTTTATTTTAAAAATAATGAAGATTAGTATCATTAAACTCGTAATTCATCTTACATAAGACGTAATCCCCTCGCAACGTTCAACGTGATATTTATATATCTTTACTTTTACCTGTTGAGTCAATACTTTTGCATTTTTTCATAGAAAGCGGCAATATTAATAGGCAAATGAAAGTACTCTAAAAATACTGCACCAAACACTTAAGCTTTCTCTCATTTCTTTAGCCCTTTAGCAATATTATTTTTTACAGAAACAAAAGCATAAGTGTGCTACTTGATATTTAGCGGTAAACTATTCGAATATTTTTTAAGTACATTTTTTTCCGATAAAAAAATAAATCCGTACTATATCAGCTAGTCTGAGATAAAATACTCACATATTCTTTGCATCAAAGATACTTAAAACCCACCTCAACGAAGTGCATTTAAATAAATCTTTAATGGAATAAATAATTTGAACTTCTTTCACAGCAATATTTTTAAAGAACACCGACCACATTTTTCTTTTACTTAGTTGCCACTACACTAATGAAATTTTAATATATTTGACACGAAAAATTCTTTAATTCCCCCCCAAACGAGAAGCCTCGAACAAAGGCATCAAATAAAATATTTCGGAAACGCTTAGATTATTTTACAATTCTATTTCTCGTAAGAATCGATTAGATGTCAACACCGAAATAAAAATGCAGCAGCTCCGTTAATTTTTGCCCCGATATGTGACTACAGTTTTTCGATTTCAATTCAGATAGTAGAGTGACGAGCCGAATGGGTGATGTACTTTAGTGATAGCGAATTTGATTTGGCACATTTTGCATTTTATGCGACATGGAAATGAGAAGTTGATAAAAGTTTCGGTCGATAAAGTGGATTGATAGAAATAAATTCAATTTAAAGTTTTTCAGCTGATGATGCTGAATATATTTAGAGTGACTTCTAAGACTTCCAGAAATTACTGACACTACAGTTGTTTCATTTATTTATTTAATGATATGAATTAAAGAACATGTGCTAATTAATTCAATTGTAAATTAAAGAGCACACGCATTCAATTGTAAATTAAAGAGCACACGCATTAAATTGTAAATTAAAGAGAACATGCATTCAATTGTAAATTAAAGATAACATGCATTCAATTATAAATTACAGAGCACATGCATTTAATTGTAAATTAAAGAAATCTGAACATTTTTATTATTTTCTTTTTAAGAATGGTATACTTGTTAATTTAAAATTCAATGGAACATTCGAAATAAAAATTCTTAGGTATGTATAAAATAATAATAAACAAATAACTAAATAAAATATTTTTTGAGATTTTACTTAGATAAAAATTCTTAGGTATGTATAAAATAATAATAATAATAAACAAATAACTAAATAAGATATTTTTTGAGATTTTACTTAGTAATTTGCAGTGATCTGGAACGGAGCATGTACCCGGAGCAATGATATTTTGCTCGAAATCGGAGTGGAGTCGCGGCAAAGAAATTTCTTGTGAGCAGTACTCCAATTTATTTTTCTGTCTTGTGAATTACATTAAAAAACTTAAAATAAACAAATTCGTTTTTCTTTTTCCGCGGCATAATTTCTCTCACACCACTGCATATGAAACAGTGCGTATTTATCAATAATTAAATGGCCCCCCATAAAGAACGTTATGGAATCTTATTTTTTTATTTCATATATACTTATAAATAAATGAACTAAATTAAAGTGATTAATAATTTGGTTCCTACTAAAATATTAGGAGCACGACGCGGACCCGAAGCAAGTCGGAGTTGAGCAACTCAAAAAGCGTCTGCTCTTGATCTGTGTTAATTATTTCCTTTAAAATACAGAAAGTTGTAAAATTTAAAAACTTAACTTAATACATTTACAAGCCGATACATCATAAAACAAGCTGTATTCTTTTAAACACAATTTATATATGAAAATGCCATGTATGACACACAGTAGCAAGCATACAAATTGTTTAAAACAGATGCATATAAGTGCATGTACTTGTACTGTCTTACAATGGGGGCACCATGCACTACTTTGCAATTTATGAGCATTGGAGGGAAAAAAACAAATGAGCGAATAAACTATACTTACATGCAATAACAAATACGGCATAAAACAAAAATTGCTTGCATACATTTTTCATGATAATTCATCCAGATAATTTTATGTATGTATGAGCGTTTGTGCATGCATATGTCCTCTAGTTTCTTTAACTTATATCGATGTACTAGATACGCACACTTTACGTGTAATGAAGAGAAGGATGAATAATCTGACTTCACCTTAAAGATTTTATCGAGTTAGGAGTAGTGAATATCTTCGATAAAAGTAATTTTTATTAATATTTATGTTTAAGAATAAAAGTAGGCTATAAAAATCCAACATGATTATGCATAAGCTCGCAAAGAATCTGCATATACGTGGTATGAAGTCGCAAAAAAAAGCAGAAAGAGATGTAAAACATGTTTTTAACAGACGTAAAACGAAATGCTAAGATGTTTTCTTTTTTTTTTTTTTTTTTTTGCACAGCTTTATTATATTATTTTGAGGACGGCCGATTCCTCTCATTATGGCTGCACAAATATTAAACTTTTTCAGCAAATTGCGTCATGAGACGTTGAATTTAAAACTTTCATCTTGCTGGCACTACAATAATAATTTACTCATGAGGTCATTTGCAAAATAAAATCCTATTTCATTTTTTAAAATCGATCAGGAATGTAAGGCAAATTACTAAATAGTTAAGAGAAATTCGATTATTTAAAAATGAACAATTTGAAGTTTTTTTAAAGAAAAATCACAGTATGTAAGGAGAGAACTATGTATTTTATAAGAGAACACCTTCTTTGAAACATTATTTTTCATTTTAGGCAGTAAATATTTATTTTAAAATTAAAATATAAAATACTTTGCCCCATGCATAGCGCAAAGGGGAAGTTTTCTTTGTATCCTTGGTATTTTGCTTGAAACCGGGGCTTCATTTGCATGAAAGTTCTCAGCTTCTTTTTAATTTCATGTAAGTTTTTTTCATATCAGACGTAATTAAGATTATTTTTGCATTAAAATAAGTTCTGAAGACTGTAGCACGCCCGCATTTCTTTCCTTAGAAATTAAGCCTTCGTAGAAACTAAAGCGACCGGGCATTATACCCTCTTATATTAGTATATCAGGCTAAACAAAAAGTAACTATGGCTGCTCGCAGCATAAGCAGTTCGAAATCTACCTACAATAAATTCACTTTACATTTTTTCTGATTAAGATCAAATATATTTAATTTCTTTCTTTCTAAATTCGAGCTTTTTTTTTGTTGGATTTTAGCGTCTACAATTGAATTTAACCACATTGAAATTAATATGAATTAAATTGAGTCAGACTGTCAGTCAACTAATCAATCGATTGAATATAATGAATATTTTATTGTTCAATGCAAAGACGAAGTGAAATAAAATATTTCACTTTTCCCCACATGCGCTTGACAATTTGTTCTAAGCATTTGAAATAAAAAAAACAGCCTAACATTAAATAATTTAACACTGTACTGTGCATCATTAAATCATAATTAATACTTAAAATTTTAATCAAAAGGAATTTTATGATTATGTAATAACAACAAATCGTTTTGATTTAACAAAACATTACATTATGAGTTTCCAATTTTGAAAATGGCTTGTATTACAATACACCTTGATCTTAGAGGAAACTATGTTTCGGCTAAAATCAAAAATGTTAAAATGTTACCAAACAGGTGGCGCTGCAAACAGTAAATATTTTACCATTTCACTTTGCCCTACCACTCCCCAACTATATCAGTAAAAACATTCTCTCTCTAAGAAAAAAACTCTTGGCTCAAGTGTTTTTTTTTTCTTTTCTTCTGAATGCTAAACGACATTCATACTTCTCATGAAAACAGAATACGGCGAGGCAAGTTAATGCAAGTTTGTAACGTATTTAATTTATTGCTAGTGTCACACAAAAAAGACCGCATGTTCTTAATGTGTGTATCTCTTGAAGTACACTTCTTTATCTTCTTTATTTCTCTTTCACTCAATTCTCACGAGTCTAAAAACGTTGTAAAAGAACAATATCTCTAAGAAGAAAAAAAACCCCATTCTTTTTAAAGGCTCAAAGTTAATTTCAAGAGTCAACGGTCAACAGGCTGTCAGAATAAAAACAAATTATTCGTTAAGGAAATTCTTGTAAAAAGGTCTTTGTTTGAAGGTGTTATGTGTTATGCGACGGCCTTTGTATAGGATCCTTTATCTTCTATGTTTAAATTTCGCATTGTAGAACTTCTTTATATTATTAATCATCTAACTTTTTACAAAATCGTATAATCTGTTGATTTAAATGTTGCATATGCAGGTGGCAAAAAAAAAAAAAAAATTAAAAACTCATGAAAACCAAAAAAATAACCGAAAAACAAAATGTTTTGCAGGATTAGTTCCCCTCTTTAGGTCAAGGGATTTTTTTTTCTTAAGACAGCCAAAAAGGAATTAGATGTCGCTATTATAAGCAACTTTGCAGATAAGACGGTTAAAAGAGCTTTCTCTCTCAGTAAATCCGTATAACTAGATATATGTTTACTAGGAGCACAAATTTTTGTTTTTCAACTAAAGTGGCTCGTACTAGTGTACCGCTATCTATCGTCAATTTTTGAGCGATTTTTGTCCTATCTTTAAAAAAGTCCCATGACTTGACCATGATTCCTGCCAACCGTTTTTATTTCGTTATTTTTTACAATTTATGATTTTTTAAAGTTTGTTGGGTGTGCGGGGCTTTTAGCCCATTCGATATATAAGATACACTCGATTGGCAAAGCTCTAACACCTTTAAAAATTATACATCTACTGACAATTTTTGAGCTACGCGAGACTTTTTTTTCCTTTCGGGGTTATGATTTTTTTTCTGTTCAAATAAGGTGTCTAGTCTTTTTCTCAGGCCTGGAAAATAGAAAGTTTACCACTGTGATTTTTAAAATTGTTTGATACTCTTTCAAATTTCTCTAAAAGCCTTTTGACAAATCTCATGAATTTAGAAAACAAAAATTAAAAAGAATCGTAAAGGTCCCTTTCGTTTAAAAACTTACTAATTTTTCAGTTTATGAATCTTGATTCACTTACTTTCAAATTGAATTGATTAGGCGTTGAAATTTTTAAGGAAAATGTGTTTCTAAAAGCATTAGCATTGTACTATTTGAAATATCTTTTTCTATAATAAAGTTATCGGTAATAAATTCAGACATTTTTACAAGTAATAAAACTTTAAAAGCAAACGTTTTTTCTAAAATTCTCTATGCACTTAACTTCTAACTCCCATTTTCAGTCCAATTAAAATATGTTAATACCTTATTTCAACGGTTCTAGCAGCATGCATCAGGCAGTGCATTAATAATACGCGTTCCTTCTAGCAGTTCTTGAAAATTGTATATTTCAAATTTGTACGATTTTAAAACCTTTTAATTATATCATTAGATGTAAAAAAGGTTGCAATATTTATTTTACGATTGCGAACGAATATATCTTCTTTCAGCCTGAAATTTTATCCTGAAGAAAAATGTAATATTAAATATTAGGACGAACAATATAATTAGGCGAATCCAAAATTTATATTATCTTTCAAACAATAAATCCTTAACTTCAAAACATTTCTACAACCTATCCTTCTATTACATGCGTTACTATTCATATACTGCTGTGTCATATGAAAAAAACAATTATCAGACTCAAATTTTACATTTTGCTTCAAAATTTTCTGTTTTTCGTGTGCAATCTTTTTGCAGACATTCGAGATTTTTCAAATTAAAAAAAAAATCAACTACTTGTGAAATGTTATCTTATCCGTTCTTTAAACACTTTTTGCTTAAAAATTTCGCTTGTAATTACTGTGTTACTTTAAAAGCATTGTGATAGAATGTTATGTTATTGTTTCAAAACATTATGTTATTAACCGTCCTTAATTAGCGTAACAATTAACTCGCAAGTTTTGAATAAAACTTTCGTAACAAAACAGCAGACAAAAAATAACAAAAGCATATATAAATAAAACATTGTTTAAGTTGCTTAACACTTAATACTAAATAAGTCCTAACAAATGGGTTCTACCCCATTAAAATTTTCGCACTGAGTTTTTAGTGTGGTTAAAAAATGTTTTGCGATAGCCTAAAAACTGATTATCCATCTGTTACGCAAGAAAAGGAAAATATACCATTTCGTTTATAATTCACATTCTTTTTCAAACATGTGTGCGTTTCGTAAGTAATAATTGTATCTCGAAGTAATCGATTACGTAAAATTTGAATTTTTTTAACTAAATATTTTTCGAAAAAAAAATCACTCCATTAAACGCCCTTCATTTTTTAACTATTAGGAGATGTCAAAAAAATTGTAAGCATTAAAAAACAACTATTCTTTGTAAGGAATTGAGCATATGAAATCACCTCTCATGTCTTTAGAGATGCATTGGCAAATTTCCGAATAAATTACAAATTCCCCCTTCCTCATCACCACTTTGAAAAGCAAATATATATTGTTCAGAAAAATGTTCAAGAGAGAACTACTTACACGGATTTCAGAGCTGCAATGAACCGGTTCTACAGAGCTTGAAAGCAAACTCATTTGATAGAAACAGCTCCAAAGATTGCCCCAAAAACCGTTTCGACGAACACAGACAAAGGGGAATTTAATTAACTTTCAAATGTGTATCTGAAATAAGCAAATTGGGTTAGCACCCAATTTGCAATAGATACGCTGATTTTTCCAACACTGAATTTAATGCTTTGCCTAAAAAGCATAGCAATATAGTTGATTCTCCAAGTATATAATTTGGGAAGGCGTTTTTAAATAATTATAAAATGCAACTATGCGTCAAACGGAAGAAAAATTTACCTTTAGTGACTTACTTGAAGATAAGTCACTAAAGGTAAATTTTTCTTCCGTGTGATCCCCATGAATTCCGTGTGATGTAATACTATTAATATTACATCCATTAAAACCAAATTTTTACTCAATATAATTATGATTATAAGTACAACATTTACTTCCTTTTAAGTATCTCTATTTCCCTTTTAGGTTTAAATTATGAACATTACTTAAGCAAATATGCTGAAAATAGTTTTTACGTCTCCTCCTGTACCCTTTTAAAGGAGCAAAAACAGATATTCATCTTTGCAGAATCATCATTAGTGAAGCTCATTTGCCTAAAACATGTTATAAAAACTTGAGATTTTTTTCCCTTTTGCCATTTTCTGCAAATTAAATATATTTTCCTCCTCATAAGTTAAAAGGAAGAAAGAAAGAAAATACATTAAAGTGAATTTCAGTGTTTTCTGGAGGAGGGCTCCCATGGTAGTTAATAATGACTTCCCATCGCAGGAAATGGAAATATGAAAAACGATGAAATGTTCCTCATGGGGATATATTGTATTATGGTAAAATTTATCGATTTAGAAGACACTAAATTTCGATGGAAAAATTTATTTAGGTAATGCTTTGGTATGTAAAATGAAGCATTTTCAGCAATTTCTCGAAATTAATTAGTTTCTGGAACAATAAATATCTTGAAAGTTATTAAATGTTTTTCGCGGACATGATTTAGTATCTTTCAAAAAATTTATTCTTAGCCAAATCAAGTTTAGGCAGTGAGATTGAATCACTTTTAATGTCCTTGATGAGACACAGTTTGCATGAGCATTTAAATTTTAAAGCTTCTGTGTATTTCCAAATTAGGAAAATGGGTGCATGTAGTCGTGTAATTTCAGATATTTCTTTACTGAATCTATCCTACTAAAAAACGTTTTTCGTTATGATGCGTAGACCACCCTCATTAAACAATCAAAAAACCTTAAATTAATCTGAGCCTTTTCATCTTCTTAATCTCAATTGAATAACTTCAGAAAATATTACGATACAAACCCGAGTTAGGTCTTAAAATTCATCTGAAACCGAAACGTATTTTCTTTCTTTTTTAACATCTAGTTAGCTCTAGAATAATAATTATAATAGTAATTGCTCAAAAGGGCAGACGAAAAAAGGTGAACTAAAAATATTTTTTGAGTAAATAGATATTTTGAGAGTTCACTCAGCTTAAAACTGTTTTTGATCTTTAAAACTATTTTCAAGAAATAAATATGCTGATAGAGAGTATTTAAAGAACTTGAATTCAGAGTAAGGAATCATTATATAGATCTCTAACCGGGTTGAATGCTTGCTTAGGTTTACCGGTGTCTTACTGAGGTAAATATTTTTGTTATTAACTTCAAAAAAATTAGATCACTTTGTAAGAACCATTTTGAAATACTAAGCACGCAATACATATTTAGCTTAATCAGCAATTTCAATTTAAATCTAAAAATCATATCTAGTATTCATTCAATTTAAATTATTCTCAATTATTTTTTTTTCTATAATATCAAGATATTAAGTTACGATTAATGGACATATTTTGGCGAAACTTAAACTAAAAATTGTTTTCAGAGTTTAAGTCAGTGCATCTTTTTCTCAAAGAAAGAAAAACAATATTAGCTGCAAACAAAATTTAAAAATACCAATAAATAAGTATACAACTGTAAAACGCATGTCCCATTCCATCGCATAGGGTATAAAATCACCATTCCTGCTTTGTATATGGCTCTTATAAAAACTAAAAAAAAAAAAAATAGAATTGAAAAAAAAAAAAAAATTCAGAGCACTGGTATTATATAGTATTTACATTTTTGTGTCTTTTCACATGTGACTATTATATGTAATGTATACCACTTAATTTTCCACTAAACGCATTTGTTTTACAATAACCTTTTTTCATTGCTCCCTAAACGAAAATGTTTCACAGCGTTGCAGAATAGTCTTATTTTCTTTTCTACCTCCAAAAGTTCATATACGGAAAAACTACCGGATGACGTAAAAAAGAGGTGGAATCAGCAAGTGTATGTAAGGAATGTGTATCAGCATCGTTTCTGTCGTTACCATTTTAAATTCTAAGCAACTTGACGTACTTTCAACATTATCTTTGTTCTTAGAATTTACTTCGAAAACTTGTTAAAGATAGAAGACATTCAGACAATGGCAAATTTATATCATACGTGTGAAAGAACATTTATTTTTTAGGTCGGTAATTTGAGAAACCAGGAGTGGGTAATAGCAACCCCCTCCCACCGTCTTTGATAAAAATTCATTCATAGGTAAATTGAGAGGGAAAACTTTTGCTGAATTAGCTCGGTTTATTTCTTTAATTATTAATCTTTTACATCTTGTATAGATTTCGGTAATAAATTTGGCAGCTAATACACTTTTGGTTCTTGAAGCTGAATACTCATTTATTTTTTAATTTTTTCTTTAGTTGTCAAATCGCTTTTACATTTTGTCTGTCAATGAAGTTGAATTTGGCCTTTGTCTTTTTATCGACGACGTTTAATGTCTTTTTATCGACGACGTTTAAAAAATACTTTTTACATACAGTCAAACCTCTTTAATGGAATATCGGTTAGAAGAATATCCCGCTTATTGTAATTTCCAATGAACCAAACCATAGTATATTTCTATTGTGATCCGGGATAATGGAATATCCCGCCTATTAGAATAACTGTTCGAGGAAAGGAGGATATTTCATTAAGCGAGATCGACTATATATATATATATTTATAATATATATATATATATATATATATATATATTTATAATATATATATATTATATATATATCGTTTTATTCCCTAAAATAAAGATGACTTAAACATTTATAATCAACAAATAACATAATGAGGACTGAATGAGATTTTTAAAAAATATAGTAGTCCTATTTATAATAAAGTTACTTCTATTTTTCCTCATTGACATGCAACAGTTTTGCAAAAAAAAAAAAAAATTGCACGCAACAGTTTCGTAGAGGTAGAAACTGAAAATGTTTTATTGTAGTCATACATGATTCTGCTTTCACGGAGAACATGGTCTTTTCCCAGAAAAAAAAGTGCACAGCGGCAGGGCGGAAGTTATGCTAAAACTGCGTATATTCCTAAAAAACCTCAAAAAAAATTTGATTCTTGTAGAAAAAATTACATTTTCAAAGGAAAAAAAAAGATTTATTATTAAATAAAAGCAACTACGTTTGTTAAGACAAACAGTATTAACTTTAATAAAGAATAATTCAATTATCGAATAGTTTTGAAAATAAAAAGTTACTTTAATATCAGTACATATTTTTAAAGTTACATAAGCTATAATCATAAGTTTCATAAGTTATAATTACATTATACATATTCTTTCGTTTTCAGTTTTTTACTTAAACGTTACAATGACGTATCCTATTAAACGCAGACAAATAATAAATATTTACATATAGTAAATCCTTTTGAGTAAAATCCTCAAATAAGAGAAATACCTTAAAATAAGCATTTTTAGAACTATCTTTACACCGTTACTTATTTTGAATTCTAACTAAAAAACCAACTATTAAACGAAGAAACTATCTTCATTCCAATTTCTCGAATGCGTTTAGAATATCTGAGACACTTGTGACATTCCAATAAAAGTTAATTTAAATGCAAAATTTTTGTATCTCATTACATATTTTTGATACGTTGCGTTTAGGCGCGAGGGACATAGGAAAGAAACTTTATCATATTTTTCAGTCTCTATCAGGACAGTTTCGGATTCTCGCACAGCGCCATATTAATAAAACTTTGATATATTTGACAGGTGAAATGCATTAAGTTCCCGAGCGGTAAGATGGCGGCGAATATGCTTTACATAATATATTTTCAGAATCCAAAGATCTGTCGGCTTTTTTGTTTCTTTTTTACATCGATTTGTTACGAACTTATTTTGGTGTGTTCCGTTTCTTCCAATGGTTGGTTAATATTTTCCTATTTCTTGCTTATTTTACTTATTAACCAATTCCCTGCCACACTTCCAATGCAAATTTCAACGGGTTACTGTTTTTCTACATCACCATGTGTCCTAAATAACATAAATGCAGAGACAAATTAAGCAATTGTTCTTTTTTTTTTTTTTGAGGTAGTTAATAAAATGGCTCAAATTTCATTGTCTTTAAGGTTCGGGTTTAATTATTGGGCCGGCAGGGTGGCATAGTGGTAATGCACTCGTACGCCCAAGTTCGCAGGTTCAAACCTGGCCCAAGTCGGTGGATTTTCAAGTTGCTGAAAACCGTCAAAGCCCATGTCGTATGATTATGCGGTATGGTAAAGATCCCTAGAGTATCTGTTTGACTAGGCTGAATTAAACTCCTAGTGCAGTTTCGCATCATTTAGAGATGAGGTTCCGCCATCTAGGGGGAAACTCAGCGTCAAAATTCTCAAGTGGTAATAGCACCCGCCGATAGTGGTGCTACTTGAAAGAATAGATACATGTTTCCGGGGAATGCACTAGGTCTGCAAGGATTAGTGACATACGCAGCCCCATTAGAAAGAAAAAAAAGGTTATTATTGGTTCATTATTCTTAAGTTCTAAAAAAGGAAGAAAAAAGAAACCAATATTTTGACAAAATATGCCATTTTGTTATCGAAGAGCAGAATTTGCTAATCGATTTTCAAAAACATTTTTCTCACAACCTGTTATGAACTTCATGATCTAACCAAAATTTGAAACTTTTAACCATCTTTCTTTAAAATTTCACAAAAAAAAATCACACATAGGTAATAGTTAAAGATAAAAATAATAAAAATATTTTGTGAAATAAATCTTCTTCACTTACGTAAAAAAAGGTGGAATTAAAAAGAAGCTCCTTAATTTAATGCCTGCAAAAAATTCTGATTAAAATGGTGCGAAAAGAAACCATTAGAAGGGAATGGGTTAAAAGTAGTTGTCTCTACTAATAATAAAGCCGCAAGTATGTGTGTGTGTGTGTGTCTGTCTGTGTCCGGCGTAGGGCCCAGACCGTCCAGCAGATTTTCATGAAATTTAGCACGAAATTAGTTTGGAGCATGGGGGTAAATAATGCAAACTGCAGCCATACTGTCCATAGCATCGAGGCCTTCACAGACAACCCCCCAGTAGAAGGGGGTGCGACTGCAGCGCTATCCTCCTCGAACTTGCCACAAACTCTCTGACAAACTGACAACCAGCACCAGTCATAAGGGGCTGGGCTGGCAGAGCTTTGCCGACCTGCTTTACCGACCCGGGGCCATAGTCATGCTGCAAAGCAAGCCTCACATCATCCGAATTTAATTATAGCTATTTTAGTCACCTCTTACGACTCGCATAACTACGTCGGCGCTATTCTACGCCGGCCACCGCACGGCGTGGAGCATGGGGGTGTGCACCTCGGAGAGTTTTTTTCTGAAATTTGAATTTGTTCTTATTTTATTCCAATTTATAGCCGAAAGTTTCATAAAATAGTTACTTTCTATGGGAAGGAATTATCGCGTCGCTTCGAGCTTGATACCGTTTAAAAGCGCGTAAAAAACTACCGCGGAAGGAGTTTCGCTCTACGTGCGAAAATTCGAAGCCTCTAAATTACCGAGAAAAGAAGTTATAAGCATTTTTCTCTGCAGTTCGAAATTATTTTTTCACGGTAATTAACTTTAATTTTAATTGTTACCATGCCGACTGACTATTGATCCTTTTCTTTCAACGAATTAAAATTTATCGCTTGCGGTTTTTAGCCTACTTTCCCGTAAAAGTAAAAAATAAAAATAAATAAAGCATGAAAGAAGGCTTAATGTATCGTAAAAATAACGTTAAAAATAAATAAAAGTAAAAAAAAAGTAAAGTAATTAAATAAAGATTGAAAAATAAACAAGAAGTTCCGTCTAGAACTATACGAGCCTACTTTCCCGTATACAGCGAATTCAAATTTATAATCTAGCTATCTCTCTCTCTGTCTTTCTCATTTAGCTTTAGTTCTTAATTGCTTCAAATATACCGTTTTCAACGGTTAATACATATTCATTCAATCATTCATTTATTAAGTCATTCATGTATTTATTCACTCATTTATTCATTCATTCTTTTGCTTATTCATTTAACCATACATTAATTCAAAAATATTCTTGAAAATCCCGATCAAAAAATTTCATAGGAAAATAGGCTCGTTAGTTCTGGATGAACTTTCTATTTGTACATGTTCTACGTCATAAGAGCTTTCCGATAAAGTTTGTTCCAAGCAAATCGGTCCGTTGATCAGGAATTACATAGGATTGAAATTTCCCCGTAGGCGGTATGTTAATTTTTTTGAACTGTTCAAAAATGAACAAAAATTGTTCAAATCAATATTTCATGCGAAGAACTTCTTCCAGTGAGCTTGTTCATGGGAACTTAGATCTTGTACCCAGAGTTTACATAATTTGCTTCATTTTCACCCATAGGCGCTAATGTTAAAATTTTTTGAACTGTTCAAAATTGAACAAAAAATTGTTCAAATCAAAAAATAAAATATGGAAATCAGATGTCCTCGCCGAGAATCGGACAATTCGTTCAAAAGTTATTACGGGGGGGCAGACCGACAGACAGACAGACCGACAGACACACTTTTCCCCCATCTCAAAACCCTACTTTCAAATTTTTAGCCTATTTTCCCGTAAAAGTAAAAAAAAATAATAATAAAGCATGAAAGAAGGCTTAATGTATCGTGAAAATATCATTAGAAATCAAGAAAAGTCAAAAATAAGTTAAGTAATTAAATAAAGATTGAAAAATAAAAAATTTGAAAGTAGGGTTTTGAGATGGGGAAAAAGTGTGTCGGTCGGTCTGTCGGTCTGTCTGTCTGTCGGTATGTCTGTCTGTCGGTCGGTCTGTCTGTCTGTCGGTCTGTCTGTCTGTCCCCCCCCCCCCCTAATAACTTTTGAACGAATTGTCCGATTGGAAAAATTCTTTTTGCATTCGAAAGATCTCGGCGAGTACATCTAATTTCCAGATTTTATTTTTTGATTTGAACGATTTTTTGTTCAATTTTGAACAGTTCAAAAAATTTTAACATTAGCGCCTATGGGTGAAAATGAAGCAAATTATGTGAACTCTGGGTACAAGATATAAGTTCCCATGAACAAGCTCACTGGAAGAATTTTTTGGCGTGAAATATTGATTTGAACAATTTTTGTTCATTTTTGAACAGTTAAAAAAAAAAAAAAATTAACATACCGCATACGGGGAAATTTCAATCCTGTATAATTTCTGATCTAACGGACCGATTTGCTTAGAACAAACTTTATCGGAAAGCTCTTATGACGTAGAACATGTACAAATAGAAAGTTAATCCAGAACTAACGAGCCTATTTTCCTATGAAATTTTTTGATCGGGATTTTCAAGAATATTTTTGAATTAATGAATGATTAAATGAATAAGCAAAAGAATGAATGAATAAATGAGTGAATAAATACATGAATGACCTAATAAATAATGATTGAATGAATATGTATTAACCGTTGAAAAAGGTATATTTGAAGCAATTAAGAACTAAAGCTAAACGAGAAAAACAGAGAGAGAAATAGTTAATTTATAAATTTGAATTCGGTGTATACGGGAAAGTAGGCTCGTATAGTTCTAGACGGAACTTCTTGTTTATTTTTCAATCTTTATTTAATTACTTAACTTATTTTTGACTTTTCTTGATTTCTAACGATATTTTCATGATACATTAAGCCTTCTTTCATGCTTTATTATTATTATTATTTTACTTTTACGGGAAAGTAGGCTAAAAATTTGAAAGTAGGGTTTTGAGATGGGGAAAATGTGTGTCTGTCGGTCTGTCCCCCCCTAATAACTTTTGAACGAATTGTCCGATTGGAAAAATTCTTTTTGCATTCGAAAGATCTCGGCGAGGACATCTCATTTCCATATTTTACTTTTTGATTTGAACAAATTTTCGTTCAATTTTGAACAGTTCAAAAAATTTTAACATTAACTCCTATGGACAAAATTGAAGCAAATTATGTAAACTCTGGGCACAAGACCCAAGTTCCTATTGCAAGCTTATTGGAAGGAGTTCTCGGCGTGAAATATTGATTTGAACAGTTTTTGTTCATTTTTGAACAGTTCAAAAAAAAAAAAAAAAAAATTGCGGCATTTTTCCATTATTCCGGTGCAGGCGATAAAGTCGCCAATAATGATGCAAATAACGCCAAACAGAATATCGTCGCTGTTATCCTTTTGCGTGTTCCGTCGCCAAACATTTGCTCGGCGAGATTTGCGCCTTGATAATGAAAAGGTCCCTAAATTAACATTAGCGCATATGGGAAATTTCAATCCCATATAAATCCTGATCTAAACGACGGATTGGCTCGCAACAAACTTTATCAGAAAGATATTACGCTGTAGAACATGTACTGATACGAAGTTCAACAAGAACTGATCAAGCCTGTTTTCCTATGAAATTTTTAAGGGCATTTCTCAATAAATAAATGAATGAATGAGTGAAAGAATGAATGGTTGAATCGATGAAAGAGTGAAAGAATTAATGAATGAATAAATGAATGGGTGAAAGAACGAATGAATGAATAAATGATTGAATACATGATAAAGTAATTAAATGAGTGAATAAATGAAAAAATAAATAAACGAGTGATAACTACATGAATGAGTAAATGAATGACTGAATAAATGAAAGAATGAATGACTAAGTGAATGAATATGTATTATCCGTTGAAAAAAGTATATTTGAAGTAATTAGGAACTAAAGCTAAATGATAAAGAGAGAGAAAGTGATAGCTATATTATAAATTTGAAGTTGGGTGTATACGGTCAAGTAGGCTCGTATAGTTCTAGACGGAACTTCTTGTTAGCATTGAGGAGCAGCCGATTTTTAATTTATTTATTACTTTTTTTTTTTTTTTGGATTTTGATTATTATTCTTGTAAGCGAATTTTAAGCGAATTGAAATTTATTTCCTGCGGCTCACAGGCGTTTGATAGTTTTATTTTGATTTCCTTATTTTGACATGTATTTTACGGGACCATTTTCCATACTGCACAAGGGTTTTTAAAAGAAATGTTATTCTTTATAGCGATTTTTGTTATTCCAGCTTGTTATTACTCTATTTATACTTTCATTTATTTTATGTTTTTTTTCGTCTGTGAATTAGCACATATGTTATTTTCATATTTGAGCTCGGATGAAAAGTTTTGTCTGCTTTCAAAGCTTTGCTTGCTGCTGTTTGTTTCTGCAAGCTACAAAATTTCGTCTTTCTGTTTTAAGCCGGGTCCACGCTACGTTTTTAACAACTTTTTGTCTCCGCAGTTCAACACGTTGCAGATAAAACGTTGCGTATAGATTGGAAAAGTGCGCAGTTTTGAGTCCGGTGCGAAGACTGTACAGTTGCAGTAAATAACTGAGCTAGAAAGCCTAGATGTCTTTGAACTGTGCAGACAAAGCGGCACATTTAGAAGGTAGCATCCTTTTCCGATTCATTTTGTTTCTCAGTTTCAATTCGTCAGGCGACAATGGCCGACTTTCGGCAATGTTCTCGGGAGTTTCTCACAAAATGTATTGCATTATGCGAAAGTTTCCCATGCATTTGACGTGTCAAATCCGAGGAGTATAGTGACGGGGATAAAAAGGGGGACGCTTATGAGAAATTAGTATAAAAATTCAAAGAAATTGATGCAACAGCAAACAGAGAAACAGTTGTAAACAATTAATTCTTTGAGAAGTGTTTACCGTAAAGAATTGGCAAAACTTAATAAATCGATTAGATCTGGGGCTGGAGACGAAATCTACGAGCCATCTCTCTGGTATTTTGATTTGCTACATTTCCTAAATGATCAAGAGACACCAAGGCAGTCTAGGAATACCATGGATGAAAATTAAGAGATTGCAGTTGTCGAACCACTAGAACAGGCAACAAAAATATTTATTTTATGTAATCATTCGACTACTTTGAACGCCGGGTTCTTCTGAGACGTTCCAGTCTTTTTTTTTAACATGACACCATGCCAAAATTGACCAGAGTAGTACCTCCTTCATGACGATATCGCACAAAACTGAGTGAAATATACGTATATCTCTGCACCATGTAGACGCTTAAAAAACTGCAACGTTTTCATTCAGTATTAAGACTGCGTAGACAAAAGGTTGTACAAAAAGTAGCGTCTGGACCCGGCTTTAATGTCAATAAATAGCTAAAAATTAATTATACTAAAAATTTATTAATTAAAACTCTTAAAATTTATTATAATCGTCCTTTTGTGTGGGTACTTGAACTAAACAAACAAAATGCGTTTTCTTTAAAATTTTTTCCCTTTTTGTTTTGTTTCGTTTCTTTCTTTCCTTTTTCCTTTTTTATTGTGCGTGTTTTGTAAAAAAAAAAAATTTCTTGAAGGGGTAGGATCTCTGGCTGATTGCCGTGGGCAGCTAATTTTTAATTATGTGGAATGGTATACATTTTAATAAGATAATATAATTTACACCTATAAAAGTTATCACTATATACACTCTGGCAAACCGACTGGTCTTTTCATTTTTTAATACGGGCATAGCCGTGCGGGTACCGCTAGTAGATGAATAAAATTAAAACATAACATGTGCTGTATAATTTTTTAAACAAACTGTATTTTTAGTAATTATTTTACCTTTTTTTTATATTATTTTTTTTTGTTGAAAATTTGAACATGAAAGCATTTTTAACAACAGAAGCAGCTGCATATTAGCTTCTCGCCATATGTACATAGTAGTGACGGCATTATCATCGAATGCCATTACCACTTGAAAATTTTGGCTCCCAATTTCCCATTAGTGGAGGTATATGGGTTCTGACAAAGAAAATTGCACAATGAATCAAATTTAGATGAGAATAACCACTCTAAATAGATACGCCACGGCTTGAGGTTTTGAACCCGCAAACTTAAACGTAAGACGCCAACGCCTTATTAATACATCACCATCGTAATTAATTATCATTATTTCTCTTCCTGTTTCTGCTCATTTAAAATAATATGAATAACTAATTGAATCCTATTTTGTCCCTCAAAGTGCTTTATTTTTCCTCGCTGATATATTTTTGAGATAGAGATGATTAGTGCATTCATCTTCCTATTGAAAATATTTTTTGGATTCAAAGATTTGGAGATAATTTTGTTTCTTTTTTTAACTTATGTATACCATATTTAGCTATATGTAATTATTATTAGTAGTAGTAGCAGTATTTTAATCAGTGAAATAAATTCATTTTTGACATTTGTTTTACTTCGTGCAGGGATTTAAAAAGTGTAATGTAAAGAAATGACTTAAAATCACATATTTATAAGTTAATTCTTCAGCACAAAATGGTTGGTCATCAATCATTTTTCATTATTGTTTTTATATATTTTCTACGTAAAGAATTTTTAAAAAAAACCTTTCGTGGAAGCACGCAACTATTTTAAATACTTTTTCCAATGCTTATTTATTTATTTTAATTTCAATACTAATTTTACTTTAATACACCATTGTGCTCCAAAATATCATGTTCTTTAACTTATGGAATTATAACTCCTCCTACAACAAAGAAAAACCCCAAGTAAAAGCAACTTTTTCCCCATCACAAAAGATAAATGCAATCAGGCATGAAAATATTTTATGTTCGTCCTCAGTCTATAAAATCACAATATCGTTGCCAGTTCAGTGACGATATGTCAAGTAAAGCGAAACCTAGAGCCAATTATTAGTCCCACGGCGGAAAGATACGACTGTCTTATCGGAAATTAACTTGTTACCACACGCCCATCTTTTCCAAAATGGGTCTGTATGTCATGTATTCATTACTCGCGAGGAATTTTCATGCCAGGCATTATTTGATTTTTCAGTTCCATTTACGTCAAGGCCTTTTTGTTTCAGCGTGTTTCCTTAGAAAGTATGCTTTTTGGAAGAACCTCAGATTCATGCGAATATATGCGGTAATAAGATGTGAATACTTAATGTTTTCATTTGTTAATAAATATTTTAAACCATTTATTCGTAATAAATAAAAACTTGAAATCTGTGATAGCCTACATACGTTTATAAATCGAATCTTTTAGAGCTTACTGCTTACAATTTTGCTTTTATATGATTGTAATTTCATAACCCAACTATCAATCGGTCCATTTCTTATGTTTTTCATACTGTATGTCACAACATTTTAAAATTAATTTCTATTGCTAAATATTCAAATAATTGAATAAATGTTGGTGTGCGTACACGTCTATCACAGCATGTTTTCATGTAATACTTTTTTTTCTTTCTAATGGGGCTGCGTATGGTCACTAACCTTTGTAGACCTCGTGCATGCGCCTGAAACCGGCATCCATTCTTTCAAGTAGCACCACTATCGGCGGATGCTCTTATCACTTGAGAATTTTGACTCTCAGTTCTCCCCTAGATCGTGGCACCAGAGCTCTAAATGAACGAAACTGCACTAGGAATTTAACTTAGCCAAAAGTATCCAAGCCAATCTGATACTCAAGGTATCTTCAATATGTCGCCTAATCATACGACATAGACGCTGACGATTTTCTGCATCTTGAAAATCCACCGACTTGGACCAAGTTTAATTCTGTGAACTTGGGCGTACAAAGGCAGGTCCTTACCTCTACGCCCCCTGCCGGCTTTATGTAGTACTTCAAGCCTATCATTTTTTAGGTAAAACTATTCTCCTATTTGTAAAGTGGACAACAACATGTATAAGCACTCCAAAAAAGTTGCGTTTTCTCATGCCTGTCCCTCATGTAACTAAGCAATGGCAAACGTCCTGAAGTGTTAATCAATTAGTATTAGCTTTCGAAAAAAATTCGAATTTAATATAAATTTAATCCAATATAAGTTTAAAGAGTTTTAAGATACGCTTTTTAGCGTACGTTCCCGTAAAAGTTTGAAAAAATTAATAAAAGAGAAGGCATATCGTAAAAATATTGTTAAAAAAGAGAAAGAAAAATTTAAAAATAAGTTAAGCAATTGAATATATATTGAAAAATAAAAAAAATTAAAGTTATGGGTTTAGATGGGGAAAATGTGCATCTGTCGATTTGCCGATCAGTCTGCCCCTCAATACGCCCCCCCCCCTAATAATTTTTGAAAAAACTAATTCGAAGATATTTTTTTGCATTCGAAAGTTCTTGGCAAGAACACCTCATTTCCATATATTTTTTTTTTTATTTGAACAATTTTTCGTTCAATTTTGAACAGTTCAAAAAAATTTTAGCATTAGCCCCTATAGAGAAATAAGAAGCAAATTATAAAATACGGATCGAAGTTCCTTTGACCAAGCTTAATTGAAGAAGCTCTCGACTTTTTGTTCAATTTTGAACTGTTCAAAAATAAATAAACAAATAAATAAAATAACATTAGCGCCTTCGGAGAAATTTCAATCCTATATGAAACCTGTTCTAACAGACTGATTGCCTTGAAACAAACTTTATCGAAAAGATGTTATGACGTAGAACACGTACAGATACGAAGTTCATCTACAACTAAACGATCCTATTTTAACACGAAACTTTTTGATCTGGAACTTTAAGGATATTTCTGAATAAATGTATGAGTTAGTGAATGAATAAATGAATGAATATGTATAAACCGTTGAAAAGGTATATTTGAAGAAATTAAGAACTGAAGCTAAATGAGAAAGATAGAGAGAGACTTAGATTATCAATTTGATACTGGTGTATACGGGAAAGTATGCTCGTATAGTTCCAGACGGAACTTCTTGTTGAATATAGAATTAATTTTCGTAGGAAAATAATATGGCAAAGTTTCTTATAGAGGATTTAGAAAGGAGATATTTCGATGAAATTTTGAGAAGTTCAAAGGAAATACGAGCGAAATATAAACTTAAAATCAAACAAAGATATTGGAAACGCTGTTAAATTCTATATCCAATTGTTTTGGATTTTTCGGAAATAATGTGGCAAGTAAATCAGCCTGGCTGCGAAAGGTTATGTTGTGCAAAAAGTGAGGACATCAAATATGCAAACAATTTTTCAAAAAAAAAAAATGTTTTTTTCATTATTTATTTATGTATTAATATTTTTTAATTTGCATGTTTTTGAAATTTGAACATCATTTAAATTAACGTTTGAAATAGTGTTGTAACGCTAACGTTTGAGAAAATTATTACCTTAATGTGTTCCTTTTATTATCAACTTTACCATCATTTTATTTAATGCTATAATGCTCTGAACATATCGGTAATAATGATTATCTTTGATTAGGGTGAAATATAAAGCATTGCAGAAATAAATATAAATATATAATAAATTTAAGTATATATATAAAGATATTTTAGATATTTTAAACTTATATATAGCATTTAGTTAGTTATTTATTTTTTAATTCATTGATTACTATTATTAGCAGTAGCAAAATTAGAATGCGTATCAGTAGTATCAATGCCTCAGGTCACACTTAAAATGAAAGGACCTATTAAGGAAGTTTTCTTTTTTATAATAGGAAAAACAATTTCAGAAGAAAAAGTGTTAAAACAATCCTTCCAAACATCTAGCGACGTACTTATTATTTTGCAGAATAGGAACAAAAAAAAAGCTTTTGTCGCTTATTCTGTACTGCTTGCATTCTCAGAATTCCCCTATGACTGAATTATAGAGCTTCACTCAAGGAGAGTTTCTGTTTTAAATATTCTATTTCCTATTCTGCTAATTTACTTCTTTATTGTTTCTTTTCACGTGTTGCACTCTTGGATGGCTTCCTTCTTGATTTTTTTTTCGATCACTAATCCGATTTACTGCTTTGCTGTTTCTTTCGAACGCAGGATATTTCCCCATAATAAGTACACTTGTTTCAGAAAAGTCTTTCCATAAAAGAAAGTGGCTCTTGAAAGATTGATGAATGTTGGTAGACAGGGTGTGTTGTTTTAATGTTAGTCAGTATTGTAACTACATGACATTGTGACTACATGACAACAAATAATGGTTGACAAGGGCATAAATTAGCATTTTGAAAGAGCTAAATCATTTGCATGCGTATTACAATTTTGTAAATTATTTTTATAACTTTCGTGATGTTCATATTTCTATTTTTAAGAAATCAAATTATGGATCTTGGAAATATTGTATGAACATTGAGTAGCGCCACTATGGGGAGGGGAGGGGAGAGGTTGTCCACCCTGGGTGGCACCCTTTTATGTATGAGACGCAAAATGGATTTAAGAGTTTATAAAAATATATATGTGTGTCAATTTAAATATATTTAATCTATTAGTACGTGCATCGTAATTCTGCTTAAAAGTCCGTCTAGATCAACCCACCTGTTCGTATTTATTATTTGTACGGAATAAATCAAACTGCTTTCAATGAAAATGTACATACAAATTTTTTTTGAGGGTGGAGAGTTGGCACCACAGATTACCGTACCGGGGGCTATCCGGCTAAGTACGCCACTGCATATAGATACACTTTCACTTGGCAATGTCCTTGAACTTCGGCCATTTTAACACTTTACCGACCGCCCGTCGATTAATCGACGTTTTGTTCTCAGCGCATAACGACCGGCCATCGATTAATCGACGTTTTGTTCTCAGCGCATACCGACTGCCCGTCGATTAATCGACGTTTTGTTCTCAGCGCATACCGACCGGCCGTTGATTATTCGACGTTTGTCCCCAGCGCTTACCGACCGGTCGTCGATTAATCGACTTTTGATCTTTCTGTTAGATTTGGTTAGGACGATCTGCGGCTGAGCGGGCGGTGAAAGGGCATAGAATGCACGAACCGCTACTGGTCGGTAAAGTGTTAATACCTATTTATGTATCAGTTTCTTTCTCCTTACAGGACGCTTATAGACTAAAGAGACAGCACATTGTCATTGGGTCATTCCATGTCAAACGAACAAGGCACCCGACCTGTCTGAGTAAAATTCTCATGAAACCCTCAGAAACTACTCGGACGCATTCACTTGTATTTATACTTTTTAAAAATCCATTTTTTATAGTTAATGAGTTAGTAGGTTTTAAAATTTTCAAAAAAACAACAACACCTCTTTCTATTTGTCGGTAATGGTATTTAAAATGGTATAATTACAATTCTATAGGAGCAAGGGAGTTGGGAAAAGCACACAATTTTAACATTTAAAAACGCAAAACCTTTAATAGTGATTTTTTTAATCGTAAAAACTTATCAGTTTTAATGAGCTTTAAATGAATATATTCATAAGTTTTCGAAATGAGACAATGCTCAATAGTCACAACAAATAATATCTGATTTTTTTTTTTTTTTTGAATTTATGTTAATAATTTTTTGAACATTTACAGCTTTTTTTTAAAAAATCTTTCTTTTTTCTGTTTATTAAATATTTTTGTTATTGTCTTCAGTTCAATTATTTAGCTTCCGAGGCATCATGATCGATCATCTTAATGTTTTTGCAAAACTATTTTTTTTTGTGAAGAAATAACATGCTTCAGAAGTTTCGAACTTTATTTACTATATAAATTTTATTCAGTGTTTAATTTTACACTTTCAGCAACTAAGTTTAAATGTTAACATACAGGGTGGGTCATCTAACATTTGGAATTTGAACTTAAGTTATTTTGACTTTGAAAAGTTATAATGAAGGTTATAAGTTGACAGAAATTTCGTTTAGTTTTTGACATTTACGAAATTGGACTTTACCCTTGAACAAAGTTGGGATATAGTGAAAACCTACCTCCAAAGTGGTAATAAACCAAAGTAGTAACTACCCTCCTTGGAGTCTTCTACCCAAACGGTAAGAAATTTACGATGAAGCTCACTTCCATTTCTTAGGCTATGTCAATAAGCAAAATTTTCGCATTTGGGGTTCAGAGAGTCCACACTTGACTATTGAGCAGCCTATTCATACACAACGAGTAACTTTGATGTAGTTTTTGGCCGGTGGGATCATTGGGCCACTTTTCTTTGAAAATGAGCGAGGAGCCGCCGTTACCATCAATAACGAACGTTACCTTGCCATGCTAAACGAATTTTTCTTTCCAAAAATTGAAGAAGATGGCATGAGTGACATTTGGTTTCAACAGGACGGGGCCACTTGCCACACAGCCAACGTAACCATCGATCTTTTGCGCACTGTTTTTGGGAACCGAATAATCAACCGAAATGCTGATGTGAATTGGCCGCCTCGGAACTGTGATTTTAACCCCTTGTAGTTTTTTTGTGGGATACCTTTAAGGATAAATGTTACGCTAACCATCCAGGGACGATTGATGCTTTGAAACACGAAATCGATATTGCCATTCGTGCGATTGGAGCCCAAACAATCGAAAATGTACTAAAAAGTTGGGTTGATCGGATGGGGTACTGTCAAGCCAACCGCGGCAGTCATTTGAATGATGCTGTGTTTCATTCATAAATGAAAATAGTTAATCTTTCTAATAAAGTCATAATTTTGAAAAATATTAATTAGTTATTTTATAGCCGCTTCAAATTCCAAAAGTTAAATGGCCCACCCTGTATGTTTCTTTCTTTGAGCTACGTTATGTTTGACGCAATCCATCCATTCATAAAATCTCCAAAGAAGGGACACCTTCAGTTAAGGAATAAATTGTGAAGCCCGTTTGATGTCCCTTATTTTGACTTTCTAGTGTGTAAACCTTTCCGAGCGGCCACCTGTGAATAGCGGTCACCCTTCCTAACGGCCGCTTTTTCGTTCCACGGACCTTTTGGCCCGTAAACTTAATGCTAAAATAACCCTTAGCAATGGCCACCCAACCCCATTTGAACGGCCTCAGAGTGGGTTCGTCCATTGCATTCTTGCAAAAAAAGATACTCACTGCCTTCTTAAATTTAATTACCAATTTTCGTATGTGATTTTACAAATGAATTTTTGTGCCTTTCAGGCGCTAATTCTGCTTCTGACTAGGAACTTTCCGACATGTTTTGTGATAGTGAGCAAGCTAAACTTTCAACTCCAGACTTTGGAAAAAATAGACGAAGTCATTGGAAGTGCTGACGCAATGGAAAACGAATCAGTTAGAGATTTACTTTTTAAACTGAAAAACGAACTTGAAAACATTATCGTTTCCGATAAATGTAAAAACTTAAAACAGTCTCAAACTCTATCTTTTTTTTTAATGTAAAAAAATTCTTAAATAAAGTTATTAACACTTTACCGACCGGTAGCGGTTCGAACATACTATGCCCTTTCACCGCAAGCAAATGTCGAATAATCAACGGCTGGTCGGTAAAGTGTTAATATCTCTTTAGATAAATCTCAAAATTCATTTCAAATTGGAAATATGTGTAAGACTAAGACACTGCATCTTATTAATTGTTAACTCTTCAGAGCGGCCACCCCCTTTGAGCATCCAAATTTTCACGGAACGTCAGGTGGCCGCTCAAAGAGGTTTCACTGTATATATATATATTACTATGAAGCCTAAATTACATTTAAGTTCATACATCTAACTCTGTGCATTGTACTGAAAACGGGGCAAGAACGTAAACCATAACTTTGAAACTGCAAATTGCAGTATGGTTTTATCAGTTGCAACTCGCTGAGAGTCTTTTTATGTCATAAAGCTACTTTCACTTTGTTTATTTAAGGATGCTGGAACTATGAGAAATTTTCATTCTAAATTTCCCAATTTCAACTATCGCATTCGGGCAAACGTAACGGTCAGCTTGAAATACTTGTCAGTCTTTATTTCCTGAAATCCCTAGTTGAGCCGATTTTTGAAACCGCATTAGACTCTCTCAGGTTACAAGTTTATATAAACTCTTCTCAATATTAATTTTTAATGCTTTTTCAGATATTTTTTCTAAAATTTCAGAGCGAGGCAAAATGTGTATCTTTGATGCTGTGTTTTAAAATATCATATATTAAAATCAAACAATTTTAATTTATAGTTTTAATCTATTTTAAGATGGCTACGTCATTTATATAATCACACGCAGACACACGCACAAATCTGAATTTTTTTTCATACGGTAGCATAAGACCAGTTAAACAATGCTGTAATTAAGGCACATAATTTCTGAAAAATATTGTATTGCATACAGAAACCAATTACATATCTTCAATTAGCTGTCTTTGTTTTTATTGTAAAATGCTTTTTTTTTTAAAACGCACACGGGTTTTGAAACATGTTTGCTTCTAATTTAAATTGTAATTATCTATTGCTACAAAAAATATAATAGATTTAAATAATCATGTTGATAATAAAAATTAGAAAGAAACGATGTTTAAAATGAATGCAAGAAATGCCAGAAAATCAGACCGAATAATTCTGGTAATTAATGCGTAAAATTGAAAACTCTAAAAAATGAAGAAAACAAGCTACGTTGTAACAATGCCAACTGTAGTTGATAAAAAGAATTTCTTATTTAAACAAAAACTACAGAAATTCTACAAAAAAAACTTAATTATTCTCAGCGCTAATTAGACAAACAACTCTCATAATGATTTTAAATTTACATCCATTAGAAGTTATTCTTTCAGATGACAAACTCACCGCGACAGTGGGCGTGCTCTTGATGTTATACGCAAGAATCATAATATATATTTAATTTTAATATCGTTCAACAAGTGTTCTGAACAAAAGGGAGCAAAGTAAGAACTTGAAACAGAGGCATTCCAAATTATGCGTGGCACATTATTAAATGCAAAATCATTACAATAAAAAGTAATAGTAATGCAAAACCCATTATCTTAACCAAACAAAACCATAGAACATTACAGGGAGTGTTTGCAGTATTTTTTTTTAAACCTGACAAGAAATAAAACAAATAAATAAATTTTTATACAAACTAAAACTGAAAAGCAAAAGTACCGAAAAGGCGAAGTAATGAAAATTCAACAATATTAATAATAAATACTATTTACTTTTTTTTTTGTAATAGTAAGGTAAAACCACCAGTAGTGGACACTGGATTAGTAGTTGACACTTATAAAGAAAAAAATTCCTTAATAAACGAAGAAAAGGCATCAGATGATTAATATTTGTCTGTCTGTGTAGTATAGCTCTCTACACTGTTAGAAATTTCATCATGAAATTACGGTTAAATAACCGGCAGCAGTCTGTCTATCAAATTCACCTCTAGATTTACGGTTTGGAACCTTTTTCTATCGTTAGGGGACCTAAACCATTTCTAATCAGCTTGGTTAAAAAGCCGTAAATACAAAAGTTTACGGTTTTATAACCATTTAAAAATGGTTTCAAAACAAAATTTTTACCGTTTTTGAACCATTTCTAGGCGTAGAATCTTCGAGGCGTAGAAACCGCAAACGAATCGTACGGGAATCGAGCCCGGGTGCACGGTATACCAGCTTTGCGCTCTAGTCTTTCGGCCCTCTACACCACGTAACGCGGCCATTTATATATCAATAAATCTTCTTTTCTAACAGGCAAACTGCCTTAAAATTGAGATTTCAGTTTTTGATTAGATCCAAAGTGATTTTTGGCCTAAATTTACTGTATATTGACGAAAATCATTTTATTTTCTGCAAAAATTAAAATACAAACAAGCTTCAGCAGCTCAAATGATGGGTTCGCTCATTCGCAGACAGTTCCGAATTCCGATGTCTCCAATTTTTGATTTACGTGTGTATGTGTTTCTATTTAGTAACCACTACTTAAGCCACTTTTTTTTCCTTCTTTTTTTATATACACATACATATTTGAACTGATAAATCTTTATTCATATTTTAACAACAACGTACGACCGGTAAGGTTTCGCAACCAAGATGGACGCCCGATGCTTCTTGAGCGCTTGAAAATGACGGTTCGTTAAACGCTCTTTAGGATAAACAGAGAATAAACGATTTTTTTGACAATCAGCGGTTTGAGTACCATCTTTTTAATGGTTATTAAACTGCTGTAATTAAATATGGTAAAATAACAATTAAATAAATGGTTATTTTACTATTTCCTTACGGAAATTTTTAACAGTGCAGTGGTGTCAGAGTGAAATTTCGTACCGCCATGTTTAGCACCAGTTCTGCCGCAATCGTTTGATGACAACAATGCACATTTTTCGAATGTTTATTGTTATTTCATTGTTGAGATTGCTAAGAACGCGCTGAAAGGTAAGCATTGAAAATTTAAACATCAATTTATAGTACTGATTAAGCAGGTATTATTACTTTGTTTTGGACATTTAGTGTTGATAAAGTTTTTTAAAATAACCTAAAAAAAAAAAAAAAAAGCTGTTTGAAATTGTTTCAACTCTTGAAACCTTAGATGACATACTATTGAAAAGTTGACATGGGGTGTCAACTTGAGGCTAGTAATATAGTTTGATAATACTGCTTTATTTGAGTGTTATTTAGCTGCTTGCAAAGCAAAACCTTCTATCATAACCTCTGAAACATTTTTAAACTCTCATATCCAATAGTTGACACAGGGTGTCAACTATTGGAGTTACAATGTGTCAACTACTGAATGACTCCCTCCTTAATTTTTTAGATGCCTCCAACAAAGGGTAATTTCAGAAATTATGCACAAAAGGCAATGAAAGCGTCAGTGGAAGATGTACGGTTACATAACACACCATATAAAGCTACAGGGAAAAAAAATAACAAGTTTCGAAAAATGAAGAGTAGAGTGTCAACTATTGAAAATTCAACTACTAAATATTTTTGTTTTCGCTTGGTGTCAACTACTGACCCGTTGTCCTATTTTTTTTAAAATCCTATTCATTTTATTAATGTAATTCTTGTAACAATAAGAAAGGGGAATAGTTTGTGCAGCTATCACTAATTATAAGTTTCCCCTACAGATAATTCGGTCCAAGCAATATTAACAATTCAGACAGAAGAATCCTTAAGGTGTCAACTACTAGTGGTTTTACCTTAGTTGCTGTACGTGACATTTGTGCCCAACCATGTCTATTTAAAAATTTCCTGTAGATTAAAAATTTAAATAATTTTTTTTTTTTTTTTCGTTTTTGAAGGGAAGGTACGTATTTTTAAATGAAGGCTATTTCATATTCAATTCAGTTTGAACACATTTCATTTTTCTTAAAGGAAAACTATGCACATTATATATTGATCGAAGGTTGGAGGATTTTACCTATTTGGAAACAAGTGCTGTAATCGACAATCAGCCCAATTCTCGTACATGTTGGATTACTTTGCTATCGTTCCTGATCGGTCACGTGACAAAATCGCAATCATTTATCTAATTAAGTATGAAATTCGTCTCGTGACGGCTGAATAACGATAGCGAAGTTAAAATATGAGAATCAAGCTAAATATCACGTCTCGACAAGCGACTATACGACAGTGAGCGTACGCCCAATTATGATCAAGTTATTCTGTTCTCGTATTTTCTGCATGTTCAATATTAAGGAAAGAGGTCAAAATACAGAATTTCAGCTGTAAAATCCACGATAAATTCTGAGAGTGATTTCAGATGATTGAATACTTAACTTTTTCTATATTGATTTATCCCTCACACACGCATATATTCTTTCATTTCATTATCAAAAATTGCAAAGTTGACCATCTTACTGAGGCCAAGAATGAGATATTACCATTCCCTGAAATCCCGGTTTTATTAGATTTTTCGGTCATTGGTATCTTTTTGGTAGGCACAAGAGCGCAACAAAGTATTCCCTAGACTTCTTGCAAGGAGCCCGGATCCTGAAATACACGGTGAGAAAGATAATGAAAATTCCTAGTATCGTGTTACTATAGATACGCAAGTACAGTAACACAAAATAAATAGGAGGATAAATCTCGATTTTGAGTCGCTTATTAACAAAAAATAAGTAAATAACAGAGGAGAGACATTTCTAAAAAACAATGAGAATTTTATGGTTTACCGTTAGCAAAAAAAAAAAATAAATAAATATTAATAAAAAAAGATAAAATAAATAATAAAAATTATGAAATCAATGCATTTATATGTGAAAAAATAAAAATAAATTATTAAATTAACTTTATTGAAGTAGGAAATGGTAAACCGCTCATGCCTACTTTAATACGTTAAATATAGCTGCTGGTTACAAAAATCATCAGAAAATATTGAACATTTGGTTCTAAGATAAGTTTTTATACGCAAAACAAGCTCTAAAAGCAGCTTCTTTTACGTACAAAACCTTTGATTTCATCATTTAAAATAACATATGCTGCTTGGTCTTACGATTTATTGTTAGATGCCTTTTCGCAGCGGTTGCATAGTTGATTAACAATTGCTAATTGCCATTCTGGGAACTTACACTTTTCTACAAAACTACCAGCTCAGTTATCTGAAAAATATTATTTTATAACAAACAAGTAAATTGTTACAGATAAGTTTTTGAAAGAAAGATATAAAAAAATGCGTATAAGATTAAAAACTAATTGTTCATCTACAAACGGAATTTACTAACCAAAACTTAATGAATAAAAAATGATAACCATCTTTCTTGCAACGTTTCATGTCCCCCCCCCCCTATTCTTTTATGAATGGTTAACATTAAACAACTTCATACCGCATGGAAACTTTTACCAAACTTTCCCAACTTTAAAAACGGCATAACAAATGATATTCGATTTTTAAACGAAATTCAAGTAGTCACCAAATTCTGAAAACGTTGTTTACGAACCTAAATTATTCGTCTTGGAGAGCGCATCATTATTTCTTCTTAGGAAACGAATAAGGGAATACGGTTAATAGCAGCATTTCTCTACCTTACATTTTCTTATGAATCTTTGACGTTTTCTTCTCCCAACGTTTGGCAACACGCGATGGTAGCGTGACTCAGATCGTTTGGAACGAGAGTATTTCACCTTTTCAGATCCTCCTTTTTAGAAATAAATAACGTTCTCTGCTTTGGACTTTCTTTACCCATTCCGAGCCCCCCACGAGAAAGGGGAAACCATATTTCTCATCAGTAAAATGATTTTTTTCCAGGTTGCTTTTATTTCGTTAAATGTAGGAATGAAGGTTTTCTCAGCATAAAAAATGGCGACCAGAATTTATAACAAAGTACATGTTTTTCTGAGAAAACAATTGAAGCGTTGCAAAGTGTTTCTTTTGGTTCGACTGATATGCAATGCCTTTGCTTTCCAAACAAAACTGTTATTTATTGCATTTTGTGATATTTTTTTCCTATCATCCTTTCTTTCTGTTAACCGTTTAACTGTATAAACAGTTACACCTATGAATATGCAGTTGGTAAAAATAAAAAAATGCAGTATAAAATTAAAAGATATTACCTTGTGTTGACTGAAGAGTGGAATAAAAACAGTGGGATAAAGCAAAAGTTCCAGTAGAAATTGCTTTGTGCGTGTTTTAGAAGGGGAACTGAACCATAATGCTGCATATGCACCAATAGCGACAGACATGATATTTTCATGAACATTATGCCCGCGACTGTTTCTACATTACTGTTGCTACGTTTTTTCGTACTCTTTTGTTATTACTTATTCCATCATAAAACATTTACCCGTTAAATTTCGAGATATACTAAAGCATGAAAGTGCACACACTAAAGAATAAATTTACTAATGAATAGGTCATACCGTTAAATAAAGATTTAATATTTCCTAATGCTTTCTTTTATATTTTTTATTACAATAAGTCTTTGTTATTGTTTACGCTACTCTGTTTATATATTTATTACGATGCTAATTGAAAAGGTTTCAAACGTACAAAAATCTTTTAACCACATATTTAAAAAATGCTTCTGAAGTTGCATTGAGGTTTTATGAAGAGAAAACTAAAACGTTAATTTTGAAAATCAAGCAAATATTCACCTTATTAGTAATGTGCATACAAAACCGTCAGCGTCCCTCTTTACTTTGTGTAAAAAATAAAGCTTTGATTTCTCTTCCCTTTGATTCAGTCAACCAGTCTACAATTTTCGTCAATGTTAAATGCACGGGAAAATCAATTTTGTTTTTTTTTTCTACTAATTTTAGTCACTCATTCATTCATTCGCTCATTTATTTTTTCATTTATTAAATCATTTACTCATTTATTAATTAATTTATTAATTCATTAAAAAATTTATTGCAACTCTTATGCCACTTATTACGCATTTAATTTCTGAAATCGAAACTGTATTAACTACACCATATTATCAAACTTTGCAGAAAAAAATACAAAATAAAGTCAGTTAATGGTAAAGTAATGGACAAAAAGAAGTTTTGGTTGAAGAAATTTATTATAAGCATTTTTCAATTTTGCTTCCAAAAACAAACCTCCTGATTTATTTACAACTTTCGAGCCCTATAGGTTATCTACTGAAATAAATTTCCCTGCTTAGTTCGCAGTTGCGTCATCTGATACATTGCTGAAGTCACGTCACCCAATCGTTTCATTAGTTGGGCATTCACAGTTTTCAAAAGATAATTCAATATTCTATCAGGTCACTGCTAGCCTCTTATCAATAATGAGTATGTGTGATTTATGGGCGGTTGGAAATTCATAAATTAATCCGAAGGCCGTCCGGAACCACTGCTAATTAAGAACAGTTCAGGTAGCCCTGGCTAATGAGCGTTTTCTAACTTTGCTGCTTTTGCAGCAGTTGACGAGGAATTTTTATGGAAATTATGATCTTGTAGGGAAGTGATTACGCAGAGTTAAAGCAAGTGTTTTCATTATAATAATGATGTGCTTTCCAGTTTTTATGTTTATGAGAATAGTTTGTAAGTGATTTTCAAAAAACCATTACTTATGAGGAAAATTTCTGTTCCTCTAGGTTGTTGATTGGCAGTGCCCGCTTTCTTTAGTAAATATTTAATTAAAATACTTTTTGAAGCTTCGCTGGATAGTTTAATTTGCAGTTTTATTACATTTTTTGTACGATTAAGTATCATAATTACTATTATCAATCAAATTCGATTACAGATGAACTAAAAACGAGCGAAAGTAGCTTGATAACAAGAAAACAACGTTTAAAAAGGGTACAGCTGATTAAAGATATGAAAGTTCATTTTGTAAGTTCAGAATGCAGTAGAAAATGTTACTTAGTTACGTAACATGTAATCGATAATACTAAATTATTTCGAAAATTTTAAGAGAAACTTCACAGCTAAGGATATAAATAATCACACAAAAATGCATTTAACGCAGTCATTCTTTTTTTTTTCTCAACTGGACTTGTCTGGTTTTCACTGAACACAAGTCCTCGGAGAAATAAAAAGAAAGAAAATGCATCAATTGAAAGCCTGTGTGCAAGTTTTCCTGTTGTACAATCGAATTTCTGCGCTTACTGTGTAGTTTTATCTGCAATTAATTTTTTTTTTCAGTTGTAGCAGGGAGTGTTTCTGTTCAATAAATGCCCTTGTATTAACGGAGTGTTTCATGTATTTAACTGCAACAAATGTTTTTTTTTTGTTCAAGCGTGTTGCTCTCGTTAGATGGGAGGCACAATCGTGCGCAGAGCTGTAGAATTGGGGGGGTACCACGGTTCCCGGTAGTTCAGGGTTTTAAATTACAATCACGGATGCTCCAGGTGCTCCTCTACAAAACTTTTGAATAATTGAACTTAAAGAAGCATTTTTTTAAGGCATCTGATCGAGGAATTGGTGTTCCTAAAACGTCAAAATTTTGCCAATTTCGTAATAGCGTACATCTTTCTAAACTAAGATATGCACAGTAGTAACCCTGGGAACTACCGTGCACTTACGTATATTGCTCGTTCCCATGATAACTTTGTTTTTTGTCTTAAGCGTAACTTTTGAGAAATAAACGTAATGTAATAGTAAGTATTGGATTGTTGTAATATGGCCCTAGTGTGAAAATAATTTTAATTTTAAAGTTGTGGCTAATGGAATAATGGAGCATCATCAGACAAACTAACATCGTTTTTTTTTTTTTTTTTGTCTGCGTCAGAATAAATTGGCTTATTCATATGTTGTATTATGTAATAAAACAACATGTTTCGTATTCATTGTTTATTACATATAATTTTCTGGAAATAGTGTATGCATGTCTCTTGATTTTTCTTCCAGACATTTACTTTTTACGTAATGAATTAATTTTATCTAAGATTTTTATACGCTGAAACTCCCTTTCTTATTACTCTTAAGTCAAAAAAAATAATGTTTAAACTAAATTTAGGTATATCTTAAGTGTATCTTATACCATAAATGACATTTTTGCAACTGAAAATGTGTTTTATTTACTGACTCCATGTTGATATATTTTCCCTTTTCTCTTTTAACCTGACGTCGGTGAATTTATACTAAAAATACAATTTAATTAATTCCCATATTAAATATCAATTTTAAATTCAGTTTTCTATAAAGCTTAATATCCACATTTTTAAAGATATGTTTCTAAAGAAAATAAACATTTCTTCAAACTCTTCTACAATGTTCTGAAGATTACCATAAGTATTTAACATTTGCATTCTGCTTCAAATAAAGTTATTCCGATGCGGTTCAACTTTCGTTTGTGGCGATTCCTCCTGGGCTTTTTATAAATATTTTCTTTTTCAATAAAAATGAATATTTTCATGAATAAAAATGCATTTTTATAATTAAATTGAAAATCTTGGGAGAAGACTCGAATTTTTATTCATATACGTTCGATTTCTCTTATCGTCATGGCGAAAGAAAATTTTCTTACTACTTATCAGAAAATATCACATGTATAGTAGCAATCTATATAAGAGTACTGGCCATTAAAATTGCTACACCAAGAAGGTGACATCCTGCAGACATGAAATGTAAATGACAGGGAGAAGATGCTGTCATATGCAAATGAATTTCACAGTACCTATTCACCAAAATTTCTTGTAAATTTAATCATTTGTTATTTCTAATATAATATATGTGTCCGATAAATATGATTTTGTTATCTGCATTTCTTCCTGGTGTTGCAATTTTAATGTCCAGTAGTGTAGATAATTATCAGTTGTGGGTCCCAATAACATATTATTTCGACCTGTTGTAAGATATTTCAAGGGGTCTAAGGACTCTTAAAATGCCATAAAAGCGACCGCGCAGCGTTAATACTTAGATACGTATAATGTTTTTCTTTCATTAAAGCAAAAATTAAAAGTTTTGTATCAGAAGAAAGCAGAAAGTTAAATTATTTAAATAAACAAAAAATATTCAGAAAAAAAGTCAAAATTTTGTAAACAAGCATTTTAAAAAAATGAATTCTCATAGCTAAAGAAACGCAGCTTAGCACTGCGCGCAGAGTTTCCAGCTGAAAAGAGTCTATAATTTTTAAACTTATGTTGAACTACAACTAAGAAGTGTTCTAACAAACTGAACCTTAATTTAAAGTCAAAGTAATGACCTTTCTTTAATAATAAGTAAAAACTATTGTTGAATTTAAGGTTTTTATTATTTACTTTTTTCCAAGAAAAAACATGGGTGATTTCTTTGACTTTAAATTTAGATTCAGTTTATTATAGCACTTCTTAACTATAGTTGCACATCAGTTGCAAAATTATAGAGACATTTTTCAGCAGGAAACTCTGAGCTCAATGCTAAGCTGAATTTTTTCAGCTATGAAAATTTCAATTTTTCAAAATACTTGCAGCACCAAATTTTGGCATTTTTTTCTGTATATTTTCTGTTTATTTTAATGTTTTAAACTTCAGCATTCTTCTGATGCTCAACTTTTGATTTTTGCACTAATGAAAAAAAGTTATAAGCATTATATATAAGTGCTGCACAGTCGTTTTTATGACTTTTAAGTACTTAGACAAATTAACACATTACTGATACGTAAGATTAAGCAAATATTCAGGAACACTAAGTTAAACCTCATTTCCACCAGCTTAACTTCAACAGAGATTTCAGCAATTCGGTAAATTATTATTAAAACAATGAATAACAACGACTTCTTCGCGCAAATGATTCAGTTGAGGAAAGTTTTGTAATGGTTTAGGAAAAAAACGACAGTTTCAACATGCGACTCATCAGTTTAGTTGCAAACTTGGAATTTCTTTGACCATGAATAAATCCTCTCAGAAAGCAAGTGGTTTAGGCTTAAAGTAACATAGAGCCCATTCATCAATGCAAAAAAAAAAGTTGTGATCTTATGAGTGTGAAGATCTCCCATAAAAAAAAATTAGACACATGTGTTTCGGAGTTACAAGTAACCCCTTTAAAGGCAAATTGTAATCTTAAGGATGCAAAGGCATGACCCAAAAAATTCACCAACGGATATCTTTGCGTCTATATGCTCACAACTTCTTTGCATTCGAAGATGAGTTCCTTGAAACTTCGAAAGAAGCTTTCGAAAACTTTACTGCTGTTTAGAACTTTAAACGTTTGTTTTTTTAAATTATTGTTTTATGTTTTCCGATCTTAAATTGCAGTTTGCGGAAAAACAATATTTTCAAGGTTCTATTCAGAAAAGATTTTCTGGATACCTGTATCTTTTTTCTTTTGAAATGTAGGGGATAACTGGGGATAAACTTATATGCTTTCCTGATTAACCTATAATTCGGACACCACCATATTTTAACCAATTTCATAATTTAAATATCTATTTTATTTTCAATTTGGTCACTATTCAGAGCAATTTATCAAAATTATTTTCTTTTGTTTAATCTGAGGATTGATAACTAATAGAATGTATATAGGGTAATAGCTATGTATCGTGAATATTTTCGACTTCTGGGTATCAAAGTGGAATGTTTTTATCTCTAGGGCCAATTAACATATATATCCACATTTAAGTGTGTGTACATGAATATACAATCATGCACATGCGTGTGAATCCAAGCTACATGTATCTAACTATAACAACTTTTTTAAACCTGCATTATGTAAAAAGTAATCTCTCAATACTAAAGTACACATAACATCAAAAAATTAAGTCTTAAATGTAAGAAACTCAGTTTAACAAGATTTTCTCCGAATTGAGTGAATGCTTCTGCGCTTAGGCATTTCTTATTCCGGCAGCATCGGCGTTTGTCTGAGTGAGAAACTAGCCCACAAGCAAAGTAAAAAGTTGTGAACTCCCTTGGATACATCAGATGGAAATGTCATCTCCCAGAGGGAATAGACAGGACTCTACGTCCCTGGTTGGACTATTAAACAGAAAAAAAAGTGCTTTCAACTTCCCTTCATTTATTCCTACTTTAGAGTGTTTACTTCTTAAGTCTCATGGGACCTGGAGAAACAGTTTCTGGGTTTTTTTTCTTAACTTAAAGCGAAAAGGAAGAAAGTTTAAAAATTGCTTTCTCGAATCGTCTTTGGAAAAGGAGGAATATCAGACAAGAGAAATGGAAAAATGATATATTCTTGTGTATTTGGTCTAAAAGAAGCTAGTTTCAAAAGGATTGAAAAAAATCGTTCTATGTCATAAGAGCTGTAGTATTGCTTAAAGGTGACTTTGAAATGAAAGAACTGTAGAGCAACGTTAGAAAAATCACTGCGCTTAAAGCACGAGTTAACATTGCTATTGTTTTCATTTCAGCTGTAACTTAAAATAAACTTTACTGTTTTATTTCATCACTCTACTAATCGAGCACATATAGTAATGACTTCAACATATAAGGAAACTGTTTTTATTATTGTTTTCTTTGTGTTGTAAATAACTCTCATTTCAGCTGCAACTTAAAATAAACATCCATGTTTTATTTGAACACCCTACTAATCGAGCAAATCAAGTAATGACCTCAAAATACAATGAAGCTTATTTTTATTATTGTTTTCTTTGTAAATAACAATTAATGATGTTTGTTGTAAATTACATTTACTGATAATTCGATATTTGTTTTTTTAGGGCCATATAATGATATTTCCCTTGCATGGATGCACAGCAGCAACTAATTCCGTATCAGGTAAATCTAATGTTTTCCGGTTCCGGTACACGCTGAAACTCATATGTATCCATGATGTACAAACTGGTTTGAATAACATATTTGTGGATGACCGTATCAAGCAATAAAATATTTTAACAAAACATTTTGAAAACATAGAAATTTTTGCATCTTTATGAAATGCATTAGAGTGTTTCAAGACAGAAGAGTGAACATGTAACGTTAGTTTTGATTCAGATGAATGTTCTTAAACAAGAATAATTTGTAACAACAACCAGGGCTTTCTAGTGGAGTCCGTACAGAGACGGGTGATACCTCTTAATACCTGGAGTACCTTTAGCTTTTGCATAGGTACTTGCATAGGGTTTTGCCCATTTCTATATTTTTTGAATAATGTTATTTAACTATATTTTAATATTGCTGTGATTTAATTTTTTTAACGTAGTCAAGTAATGTTTTATAATCCATAAAAATATAAGAGACTAATAGACACAAACTCATATACATTCACACACAAAAGTAAATAAATAAGTAAATAAATAATATTAATAGAAAGAAACATAGAACAAGGGAAAAAATGATGAAATATAGAAAAATAAACTGCGAGTAAGCCAAGCCATCCAGTGATAAAAATTAAATAAAAGTATTCGAAGAAGTCATCAAATGCAACCTAAAATGTTTATTCCTCACTAAAATATCAAAACTTTTTGGGCATAAGAAATGCTTTTGCTTCAAAATACGATAATAGTATGCCAATAAAACTGTTTTTCCAACTCATTTTTGGAAAAAAAGGAATCCGGTTGCAGTCACTACAACAATAATCCTTTTCTTTCTTTTCTTTTTAGTGCACACAAGTCTTAGTACAAATTTGCAGTACAAAATCAAAAGCAAAGAAGCAAAACACAAAATTTTACACTTTCGAAGAAAAAAAGCAACATTTTTGAATTATTTCAAAACAAAACATTATTCAAACAAACAGCCATATGTAAAGTCAAACTTTCAGGATTTCTCTCAAAAGTAAGCGGAAAATTTATCATTTTTAAGAAACCAGAGCAATTTAGAAATTATATTTCTGAAATAGGCCTCTTTCGGATGTATTTTCTTCGGATAAAAACAAATGCAACCCAAAATAAAAATGGCCATTTTGAAAAAGGAAAACGGAATAAAAAAAAAGATTGCAATCCAATACATCTAACATCGGAAATTTTGGTAATTTACTGCCACGCAATTTATTGTTCTTCTTAATATACGGAACTGCTTTCTGGGATTCAATGATTAATAGCTTCTCCCAGACGTTTAAGCAAGAGACTGTGGCAAACTTCTTTCTTTACGGGACTCCCTGCGTGAATTTTCTTTTTAGCACGACATCGATTGCTTAAAAACCTCGACCTATCACGAAGCCGACATTTTGAGAACATTACACTCGGAAGAACAATGGTGTGTGCCTTTTTTTAAACAAAAGTTTATATATATATATATATATATATATATATATATGAATGAATGAGTATTTGGTGATGAGGAGGGCAGTGTAAGTGAGATGTAGCGCTATTAGGCAGTGTGTACCATCAAATAGTAAAATACAAAGGCAATTTCAAACAAGTCTCATCAACTATTTAAGACAAGCACTCCGAAACTCGGTAAATAAGCCTTTCAGTAACTTTAAATATATTGTTAGAACTTTTATGTAAATAGAACAAGCTTTTTGGGTCAGTTTGTGCGTGTGTGTCTATCGTTCGCCTCCTGTCGAGATTAAAAGGTCTAGAAGTACCAAATTTTGGTTGCAGGTACCTTGGGTCAGGTCCTCGTGCACGCATTTCAATGCGTTTTCCCTAAAAGTTGATTTTTAAAAAAAATCTTAAATATAAAAAAAAACTATAGAATTAAATTATGAATTAGTTTATTATATTTATTTAAAATTATAAAATTAAATATTTTATCATTTTAGGAATATAACATCTAAGACACATCAAACCTTTTCGATTTTTTCAGCATATTAATGCCCGTAACAAACTGCACAAAATGATCTCTTTGCAAAATTCGGAGAACAATTAGAACACGACTAGTATTCGTTTTAAGCAATCAGAATGAGAGTTCTTTTTGGGTTCCGAGAGTCCGGTACAAACTGAGTTGGTCGTTTATGTTCAAATAAAATCTTGTACCATAGGTATGGTCTAATTATATCAGTTTGTGTATGTGTGTGTGTGTCTGTTGATCGTGCCCTGCCGAGATGAAAAGATCCAGAAATAAGAAATTTTGTTACATGTACCTTGGGTCAGGTCCTCGTGCACCTCGAAGATTTTTTCCCGAAATCGCTAACCCCCCCCCCCCCATATCCCCTTGAAATTAATTGTAATGCGTTACCTCTCTTTCCATTCTTAAACTGTTTGTCAACGCTACTAATTTGACAAATCGTAGCTCATCAATCTTTATGAACTTAATGATGTGTGAACCTGAGACGAAAAAGTTTGAAAATCCCTATTCTATAGAAAAAACAAGACATTAGTAATAATAACTGATTCATTTGTCAAGTTTCATCAACCTATAATCTTGCGAATTCTACACTATGTTATACCATATTCAAAACTCTAACAAAGAAAGTTGTAATCCCACTGCATCCATACATTCTAGTCCCTTAAAGGAGATCATTTACATTTTCCAGACTAATAGTCTTGTAAACATTAATATCTAGGTTGTGGTTCTGTCTAGAAAAAGAGAGAAACTTACGATAAAAATGTTACGATCTTCAACTGCTTTTAAAATAACCTTAAGTTATGGACTAATACACAAACCGTTGCTCTTATGAGGAATAAACGTTTTGCTGTAGCTATTAAAAAGGTGCGTCTTATCTTACAGGAGATTTTAGCCAATAAGTATGAACCATCAGTTGATGGTACGCAGAATGCTATTTATATTGAACGAGTTAACATTTTTGGATGAAAAAATAAAGAATACAAAAGTAAATAAATAATTGTCTCATTAAGATTCCAGACAACACCACAATTCAATACGACATTAGTTAGATCTGAAATTTACTATCCTATGTTTTTTTTCCACTCACGATGCCGATGTTAGGAAAGAAAATACAAAGGTTCCTTGTTAATAATATGTCTATGGTGTTAATAATATCGTAACATGAGGGAAAAACGTACTTTAGATTTTCGGTTACAAATCAAGATTTTCTGTTGCTCATTTTAGTTTAAAGGCTGGAAGGTTTATTTTGGCAATATAAAAAAGGTGTAAAAAGTTTTTGTGTAACTGCTATACTTGATGTATAACTGACCGTTTTAATTAACCACAATCACAATTCAGTCTAATAAATAAGATAACAATAGTTAGTAGGCCAACCGAAAATTATGCAATGTCATTCCACGAAGGGTATTCATGTTCCTTTTACTCGTAATACGAGATTTTGCTTGAAACTCGGGGGGGGGGGGGGTGACTGAGCAAAAAGAAAAAAAAAAAAAAATTTGTTGTGCTCCACTGATATGTTTTTTATTTATTTATTTACTTAGTTTTAGTTTATTGCAAAGTTCTGCTATACTTTGTCATCATCAAATTAATAAAATATTCCCTCTTCTTTTACGGACTTAGTTTGGATATTCTAAATTTAGTTATTCTTTACTGCTAATTTTATTAACTTACTTCTAATTCATTTGCTGCTATTTACAGGCGTCATGAAGGCATTCGCATGCCCAGTGTTGTAGCTCTGACTCAATTTCCTCTGAGAGCATTTTTTTTCGGGGGAGGGGGGTTTGCAACACTGCGTACAAAATAGTAAACATTTTACTGAAAAATAAAGTTTCTACAATTTGGTAATTAATGTATGAAGATATGATGCCCATACGCACCATGTATATATATATAAATAAATATATATATATATATATATACATATATACGCGCATCAGAACCGGGGCAAGTTCTCAGGATTAACTCAAAAACGGCGCAATTGGAAAAGGTGAGCGCTCTAGTTTTTTTGGTAAATAATTATACAATGTATAATTGGGTTTCTCGTTTGTTCTTTCTGATTCCATCGTTGCCTTCCAGCTCAAAGTTTAACTGTTCATTTCATTCTTTAATTCAAGCAACGCCCATTTTCGTGTCAAACAGGAACAAGTATTTCAGCTAGCTACAAATTGTATGTTATTATGCACAATCTTTAAACCTTGCGAATTAACTCAAACACGTCAATTCGTTGCCTTCAAAAGCGAAATATATCACCATTGAAGTCGTGAAAATGATTTCTGTACGGATCATTACTCTTTCTGCGACATTCGACTTTTGTCATTCCATAGGTGCGTGATATACGACATGTAAAATACATTTCGTTTTAATGGATATATAGAAATCCTGTACTGAAGCTGGAAAATCTGTATTCCTTATATTTGGCAGCTTAATGGCATCCTTTTAAGTAAGTCAAGTTTTTTTAAATCCGTCCCTCATTGATACACGTCAAAAATACTATTTTAGATTGTTTTATTAAAATATTATATATATATATATATAAATATATCAACGCCATTCGCATAAATCAGCAAGAAACTTACTTGCAGAAAGTTAACAATTAATCTCAAATTAAAACTGATGAGCTAATTTTTACAACAATTGATTTAGGGCTAAGAGGAAGGAAAACAGAAAGATTTTGGCGCCGATGGTTTTGGAACTGGTTTAAGCTATATTTGCAGCGTTGAATCGAAATAGGAAATTAGTTTCCTCTATTGGCTCTACTAGTCATATCTGAGTTCAAAATATCAAATTCATACAAAAGCAGCTCTAAATACTTCGTCACCAGAACAGTAGTTGGCCTGCGTTATTGGAATTTATTTTCTCAAAAATCGTCATTTAACAAAAAACTGTGCCCAATCTGCTTTAGACGAAATAAGCTTCAAGGCAGTTATCCACATTCTATTTATTTCAGGGTTATAAAAGAAAATATGTCTCACGCAGTTTTTTATCAGCTTCAGGATGATATCAATTTTTTTTTAAAGTTTTTTATTGTCGAAACAAAGTTTAGAATTTAAAAACAAAATTAATTTTTGAGAGGGACTTCGCGAGTTACCTCTCTAAAGGGATAATTGAATTTTGTGCCGCCTCGTTAGAAATATGGTGCTAATTTAACTCATCCAACTATCCCGAATAGTTGAATGGTTTAACTATCCCGAATAAGGATAATTGAATTTTGAGTCAAATTTTATGCCGATCCGTCAATTTATGTGGTTTTTCTAACTTAAATCCATTTTTTATAGTTTCCATACTATATTATAAGGTTCACAAAATGAAATAAATAAATTACACTGTGCAACACGAAAAATGTCCTTTAGATGAAAATATCTGTTTCTTATGTATTTTTTGCTGAAAATTACGAATCTGCTATTACTTTTTATCTATCACGTACCATTTTCCCAAAATTCCGCATTTTAGCTTTTTACGTATTTTCTGGATAAATATGCCTATTTTCGTAATTAATCAACCTTATTTATTACAAATTATAACTTTCTCATTGACAGTGAGCTCGTTGCCATTCTAGAGACCTTTTTAATAAATTTGGGTTTTCTTAGCGACATTTTTGGCAAGAAAAGCTTTATCTACTTTCTCGAAGTTTCGAGTCATTTATAAGAAGACAATGGTATTTTGTAGACTTTTTTGAAGGGAAAGAAGAAATACTATGCTGCTGTGATGTGAATGTACTTCTTCAAGCATTAGGACATGAGCACAATTCAGCAGAGTGGCGCTCGTTTATCAGTGCTCCTCCATCTAAGTATTTTTTTCCTGTTTATTTCTGTAGCATATTCTGCAAACACAAAGGAAATTTCAAAATTATGAGTGGCAAAAACATATCAAATGAGCCATTTGTAAATCTGCAATGCGCGTTTTTTCCACAATTACGCATTAAGCTTAGTTTATCGAAATATTTGTAAAAGCTCCGGACAGAGAAGGAGTGGCTTTCTTACATCTGAGGAATAAATTCAAATATTTAAGTGAGGCAAAAGTAAAAGAAAGGATTTTTATTGACCCACAACTTAAGGAAGTCCTTTCATGATGAAGAGTATGAAAAGAAAACAGTCAGAATCTAAAAAATCAGCCTGGCTGGCCTTTTAATCAGTGTGCTCACGTTTCCTTGTAAATTGAAGACTGAAGCTACGAGAAAACTGAAAGCTACGAAGATCTTATTGGTGACATGATAAAATACTTTTGTATTATAGGTTGCCATGTGTCATTAAAACTACACTTTTTGGACTCCCATGCGGACTTCTTTCCTCAAAACCTTGGCGCAATTAATAATTAGCATGAGGTTATGTTTCAACAGGGACATTTCTGTGTTTGAAAAGCGTTTCAGCGGTCAATGGAATGGAAGTATAAGAATTGAATATGGCTAATCTGTTATCAAGGCAAACCAACAGATGCCCACAAGATGAAACGGCCAAAAAAATCAGTTTATTGCTTGTGTTTTCAATAAATAAGCCTCAGTTACATTCTTCTATAACCAAATTGTATAAATATGAGAAGTGGGTCTCCATCAAAAACGGTACGTGATGGACCATTTTGGTTTGGATATTTGAATTAAGCACCTTTTGCTTATATAGAATCACATAGTGGCATCTAAAGGACAAAAAAAAAGTTCAATCTTGTTGCACAGTGTTATTAGTCGTTACAAGCTAACAGGTAAATGAAAGAACAAGACGTTCGTTTAGAATTACACAAGCCTATTATCCAGTGTGACATCAAATTCCATAACATTAGCAATCTTCTTCATCTTCTCTTGCTCTTTTAAATACGCATGTATAAAATGGAAACTCAAAGAAAGCATTTATATTTAATTTAGAATCATAATTTAATTAGCACATGGTTATAAGGTATGGAACCGTTAAAATAAAAAAAACTAGCATTTCTATTTAAGGTGACCGACTACCTTCGGAACAAATTTTAAAAAAAAATGCAATTTCTGCACATGTTTTATATTTTTTTGGTTAAATAATAATTTATGAACATAAAAATACTTTTAAAAATCCATATGTACTGTAGTTTCTGAATGAGTGGGTAAAATGAGGAACATTTTAGTTAAATTTTATCAAAACGGTTAACACTGTAAAAGAAAACATATCGTTGCAATATTAATTATTTTCATCCATTAGTTACAAATAACAATGATCTTCAAAATGAACTAAAATGAAAGAGAAATATTAAAATTTATGAAAATTACAAGGAAAAATGTATGCTAATGCATCGTTTTTCCGAATTTTTAACGTGCAATCCACATAAAAGCCCTTGTATATAAAAATGTATTTTATTTACATTAAAAATTGTAGTTCATATGATAGCTGATACTATTTAAAACAAACACTGAAAATTTTGTGAGAATACACTGATTATATTTTCAGATATCATGATAATGGTAAATGGGTTTTGTGAAAAAATAACTTTTGAGAAAATTGCAATTAAAAGTTACAGTTCGTTCAAAAACAAGCTGGAATTACATGAGGAGTAGCAGACGATATGTTTTATAATAGCTATAACTTTTTTCTAAAGAACATGGAAGAAAACGGAAAACGGTTTTGGAAAGAGAAAACTTCAAAGTACTAGAAACGGAAATAGAAAAAAATTCATCCTTGAGGTCAAAAATCGATGTTTTTAAGGTAGACGGTCACCTTAAATTACAGTGTATAATATAGTTTTAATCGTGCTAGATAGTAATCAACGACTTTTACGAAATTTAACTGGAAAACCTTTAATATTTTACTATTAGTATGGTAAATAGTAAATAATAAAAGACGATAATGAGATTTAAATTTTAAAATGTCACAATGTCCTTTATTGTTTTATTCATTTAAAAATAACGTGCAATTAATTTATGTTTAATTTATAACTTGATAATTACCAATTACTCATCTCATCAATAAGCACTTTTTCAATTTAAAATGTAATCTTAAATTTAATTAAAACCCTTTTTCTCCAGCGCAATCAATACAATGCATTTTGTTACTCATTAATATCCCTTACTGCCAAATGCAGGTTTTGAAGTTCACGGAGAGAAAAATTAATTTAACCTGAAGTAATTCATTTTAGAGTCATAAATATTTTATAAAATTAGGCTTGTGTTCAAATGAATATAAACATTATTGTTATATTGACAAATTTTATTTAAATTACATGTTCGAAAATTTGTCATTAAAGGTAGTTCTTAACTCTTTTTAGATTACCGAATCTCAGTTGCAAACTGTTTTTCAATGAAGCTTGGGAAAATTTAATAAAAACTGCGCAATCTCTCTTAAGTACCAGGTGAGTAAAGTCCCTCAATTTGGTAGGAGACATTGAGCTGACTCTTTTTTCAACATATTCGTTTCTAGAAAGAATCATAAGTGTTCACACCATTACTTAAGGTTAGCAGTTTACTGAGCATAATAAACTGCTTAACAATAGCTAAGGAACAGCTGTTTTATGCAAAGTAGCGTTCCCGACAGAAGACCAATAACAGTAACATGAAGTTCAGAGGGCGTGGCAAAGTAGAACCTAGTATCCGTATAAAAGGCAGGGCACACAAGCTCCTCATTCATGCGGAAATTCATGTTGACCAAAAGAGCACCGAATGTTGTTGAAGTTATTTTTGTGAAATTCAGTGTGGTGTTGTAAAAATCAAGTGAAAAATGTCTGCAAGACATTATTTGAAGGCTTCGATCGTGGACGAGCAGTTGGACGGCTGGAAGCAGGTAAAAGTGTCACCACTGTAGCTACAGCAATGGGAGTGTCAAAAAGTGTCATCTCGCGATTAAAAAAGGCTGCTGAAGGTGTAAATGCTATGCGAAAGCATGTCGGTGGTCGTAAATGATCGATTTGTAGCCCTAGTAGCGAAAAGGAACAGAAATGCACTCCAAGCCAGATAGCTGCAGACCTTGCAGCCGTTACCTGTAGACACGTTTCTGCCAGAACCATCTCAGGACGATTAAATGCAGTTGGCCCGTATGTACGGAAGCCTGTTCGGATGCATCACACTTCAACCACGTCATCGTCGAGAAAGATTACGTTGGTGTAAGGAACATATTGGTTGAAGTCACCAACAATGGTCCAGAGTGATGTTCTCCAAAGAATCCCGTTTCACTGTGATGAATGATTCTGGCCGCCAGTTAGTGTGGAGAGAGAGGGGAACAGGTTATGCACAATAGTATGTTCATGAACGTGATCGGTTATCTCCCAGGTGTGCTGGCGTGGGCAGCCATTATGCACAATGGCAGAACACCGCTTCACATCTTTGAGCAAGGCAGCGTAACATCGCAGCGGCATTGCACAGAGATTATTCTGGATTATGTTCGTCTTTTTAGGGGTGCGGTAGGTCCGGACTTTCTGTTTATGTACGACAACGCGAGACCACATAGAAATACTGAAGTATGGGACACACTAGTGAGTGAAGATATTGTCCGTATGCAACGGCCTGCTAACTCCCCGGACCTAAATCCTATAGAGCCTGCTTGGGATGCCCTTGGTAGGCGTGTTTCGCGAAGAACACCCCCTCCCCAAATGCAAGAACTGAAAACCGCCTAGAGAAAAGAGTGGGACGATATCTCCCAACTACTCCTCTATAGTTTAATAAAAAGCATGCATAACAGATGCAAAATGTGCATTAGTGTCCGAGGTAATCACACATCGTACTGAGGTTCACTTATCTGTTCCATTTTGGCAAGAAGACCCATTTTTCGTGGCTGTTTGGAAAGCATCCAAGAGCCACCTTTTTTGTAAATTTTCTTATTTTTCGATGTGGCGATATCCGTACTATTTTGCTTAATAAGTGCACATTGTCTCTACCAAATATGTACTCAGTTTCATTTCTTCAATCAATGTATATTATTAATTATTCCGAAAAATGCAACTGATCCTTAGCAATTGTCAAGCAGTGTATATATATCAGTAGCGTAAGTACGCAGGGCAATACACCTCGGGTTACTCGAAAAATGTGTTAAGAGTTTTTTTTAATGCATATTCTTGAGTTATAACGTACACTTTTACTGGTGATATTTGTACGTATCATAAGTGAAAAATAAATACTAAAAGTTCTATCAAATAAATAAAATGGATTATCTCAAAGTTTTTTTACTCCTATTGCAAATAATATAAACTACAAAAATACGAGTCACAACAAAGGTGTTTTTTTTTCGGGGGGGGGGGGGACACAAATTCCCGGCCCGGGTGACACCTTTGCTAGGAACGCCACTGCAGTGGAAGGAGTTCCCAAACTGCGTGTCGCGGCTTCCCGGGGGTGCCATACTGAGAGATGAGAGGACCGTGACATTAAATCTTCGTTGTTATGCAAACAAAAGGTTTTTCCCCAAAATCGTACAAATATACAAAGTACGAATAGATATTATATGAATTATGTGCCATGACTAAATTCCAACTTTTCCCAGGGTGCCATGACTTGGAGATATTTGGGAACCCTTGATACACAGAATATCTAAAAATATATTGTAGTACTCATCACAATGAAATTCAGAGAAAGGGAAATAAAAATTCAAATCCTTTCCTTTAGAAAAATAGTAAAATCTACGCTGCATAACAGACGCTCAGACGAACGAATCTATGAATTTAAGTAAAGACTACGTTATTGTAGTTGTACAACAACCTGAAATTGCCATGCTCTTATAATTCCCATTCAGTTCTACCCTTCAAGTGCGCAAACGCTCCGTGATTTGATCTATACATACATATTGATGAGGTGAATTATAATAAACCTTTAATCAATGGATGTTTCATTTAAATATTTTTCGAGTTAAATAATTTTAACAACATTTGAAGCATTTTGAAGGAAATTAGAAAATATTTAAAATTAAGAGAGTAATAACAAGAAGTTCCGTCTAGAACTATACGAGCCTACTTTCCCGTATACACCAAATTCAAATTTATAATCTAGCTATCTCTTTCTCTCTCTTTATTATTTATCTTTAGTTCTAACTATTGAAAATATACCTTTTTCAACGGATAATACATATTCATTCACTCACTCATTCATTCTTTCATTTATTCAGCCATGCATTTATTCATTCATTCGTTACCTCATTCAAGTGTTTATTCATTCATTTACGCATTCATGTATTTATTCACTCATTTATTTATATTTTCATTTATTCAATAATTTATTCATTCATTCTTTTCCTCATTCATTTATTCATTGATTTATTCTTTCACTCTTTCATTTATTCATTATTTCACTCATTGAGTCACTGAGAAATATCCTTGAAAATCCCGATCAAAAAATTTCATAGCAAAATAGGCTCGTACGTTCTGGATAAACTTTCTATTTCTACATGTTCTACGTTATAAGAGCTTTCCGATAAAGTTTGTTCCAAGCAAATCGGTCCGTTAGATCAGGATTTATATAGGGTTGAAATTTCCCCGTAAGCTCTGTGTTAATTTTTTGAACTGTTCAAAAATGAACAAAAACTGTTCAAATCAATATTTCACGCCGAGAACTCCTTTCAATAAGCTTTCAATAGGAACTTGGCTCTTGTGCCCAGAGTTTACAGAATTTGCTTCAATTTTGTCCATAGGCGCTAATGTTAAAATTTTTTGAACTGTTCAAAATTGAACAAAAAATTGTTCAAATCAAAAAGTGAAATATAGAAATGAGATGTCCTCGCCGAGATCTTTCGAATGCAAAAAGAATTTTTCCAATCGGACAATTCGTTCAAAAGTTATTAGGGGGGGGACAGACCGACAGACCGACAGACAGACAGACCGACAGACAGACCGACAGACCGACCGACAGACAGACCGACAGACAGACCGACAGACCGACAGACACACTTTTTCCCCATCTCAATACCCTACTTTCAAATTTTTTATTTTTCAATCTTTATTTAATTACTTCACTTATTTTTGACTTTTCTTGATTTTTAACGATATTTTCACGATACATTAAGCCTTCTTTCATGCTTTATTATTATTTTTTTTTACTTTTACGGGAAAGTAGGCTAAAAACGGAATGTTGTGTAAACTTAAGGAATGTTATTTTTTTATACAATGGATGATTAGAATTGACTTCAGAAAGAAAGGGCTACAATGCAAGGAATATTTTCAAACGGACACACTTCTTTCTAAAGGGTTTTTATGGTCAACTTAAAGAGTACACTTTCCACAGTTCCTTTTTTTTAATAGTTTGATTCTTCATTTTGATGCTAATAACAAAAGGGATGATGTCGCACCTAAAGTGTAAGCGCACACGCCAAAACGGTGACAAGACACTGCGGCCTGCCAGGAACATTGCAAATATTTCTAATGATGAAACAACATTCTAATGATGTAAATCTTAGTCAATTCCTATGAATTCTACTAAAGAAGGCTTAGGATCAAAAAATATTACTATGATAAAAGACATCGAAGATAATCACAGCATAAGTGAACCTACTACGACTTATCGGTAGATGTGAAACGTCAAACGTTTCATGCACTGTCAAGTTCAATATTGATCATGCATTAAAATAAATATGGAATTGGTTTGTTAAAAGTTCATGGTGACACAATGAAATGTTTCATTATTTATTTTCTACTAATTAATGCCTTTCCTTCCGGTCACCTCACATGAATATGGAACTTTAGAATTCCAGAATTTTCTCTCCTGATTGAACATGTTGTCTAATACTATTTAAGAGCTTCTCGCAGTGAGAATTCCCTTTGCATATGTTTATTTATTAACCCCTTTATAGTCGTATAACTTTCAAGAGAACAACAACAGAAGCACCTATTCTTTTCAAAAAAAACATTTAAAAATTTTTTAATCTCTAATTATATTATAAACAGTTTGATACTATCATCTATTATGAAAGAAGTAAAACATAAATTTTCGGGATTGAGGAGTGGCTTTAAGAATGTTTTGGTGAGCTACTTTTGAACACTCCAGCCCGTGATTTTGACGGGAGCGAGACGCAAGGGGTTAAACATCGACTTCAAAAGGAAAACCAAAAGATCAAATCATATTTTAACAGTTAGTAAGTAAAAATGTATAATTTCTGGAAGGAGAAATTTGGAAATTGGTAGACATATTGGCAACGAAAAATCATGAGATAGATGAGAATAGGTGGAATGATATGTAGTTGTAATCTTCCTTCAAAAATTTTAACTAAAATGCCGTACGTAAAAAAACAAATAAATAAATGACAATTAAAAATATAAACTATATGCTATTAAAAATATAATAGCATAAAACTTAACCAACGAAGAAAGTTGATTCTATAGGGTGCTTACACACTAAAAGCGACGAAGATATTTTGTATCTGTCGTAACACACTGTTGCTATGTTTATCACACTAACAGCGATGACGTACGCATTCGGCAACGCAATGAACCAATCACTGTCGGTTGGCCGAAAGTTTCTCTTAATGACGCTATAAAAAAGGCCAATCTGTCAACACGAGGGTGTGGTTATGAAATTAGATAGAACCACTGACATGATCTGAAAAAAATTGTCTTTGTCGTATATTGCTGTTGCTCGGTATGAAAGCACATTAAAACAACAATATTAGCTTGTATAAAGGTAATTGCGATACTAAGGAAATAGATAAGCATTATAATTAATCACATACAATATTGAAAGCCAATATTTTATTAATTTTAGCAATTGTCACGTATATTTTCATATACATCACTACTTTGTGTTGCAAAATAATTTTTTTGGTAGGATTCGATGCTTTATGTTATTGCTTTTTATCACATTTTCTCTTTTCAATTGCGATAATAAAAGGTACCATAAATATTTGAAAATGAAATGAATATTTCAAAACAAAAGCTTTTTAATACAGAATTAATAATTTGCCTAACTACAGCAATATATAATCACTTCCCGCAACATGATTCCGGGGTTTATCATTGGTTGACAATAATCTGCGCTTCTTGTGCATCAATGTCATCCTCCTTATTAATTACGCATCACGCACGCCTCTAATTACAGGAATTGCAACTAGTATCGCTAAATTCCGCGATAATGCACGATGATAAGCTCTGAAAGGACAGATTGTCAGAGTGGGTAAATAAGTGCGCGGATCCAATGCACGTGTTACATTTGGCATATATTTGGCGAAAAGTGTTAGTTATTCAAATCACATACGGTGGGGTATTAGATGTCGCTAGCATAGATAATTGCGGCGTTAATGAGAAAGGTACGCGAATTAGAATGACTAGTCGTGTATCAATCTATTAGAATAACTTTTAATTCAAAAATTAAAAAAAATAATCTATATATTATATTAAGTAAAGCACGTTTAACGTTATACTTATTATTATTGCAAATGGGAACAGTAATTTATGAGCATTCTTATACTTAAGTACGTACACAAACTATATGCGGTCAATATGAAAAAGGGAAGTTAAGAAATAAGACATAAAATTTGAAGCACGATGGGATGTTTTAAAAAAATGATACAAACTGATGCAGTACTGATATTTATGCCTGTTCTATACTTTTTTTTTTTTTTTTTTTGTTAATTTTTGCTGTAACACAACTAAATATGAAAGCGTAAAAATATTTTTGATTTTTTATTGGACTGTTTACACTTCTTTCAGTTATATAATTCCATGCTTCTTAATGAATATCGACAAACTGTCATTTAAATAGTATAGGTCAGGATTTGGAATGCGCAAGATTTTCATTTTGTCGGATATCTGATATCCTGCTTTAAAGTTTGAAACCTGTGAACTCTGTACATATTTCTAAATATTTTAAAAATTAATTTTTTGTTTGAGAAGGAACTTCCAATCTGAGTCTCCTCTGCGCATGTCCTGCATAAAGTCCATCGTGGCGTGTCGGATAACCAAAATTTAGTGCAACGACCGGACTGGATTCCGGATATCCTATGCCTTATGGAAGGGACTGTCCCTTTTGCCCTGTCTCATCGGGGGGGGGGGGGTATTTTGGGACGAAAAACGTCTCTGCGATACTAGATGAAAACAAGATTTTGGCCAAAACTCAATTATCCCCTGGCAGGATATCGACAAAAAATTCCGGGTCAGGGTTAAAGGATCGTACGAAATTAATTTCGCTGGATATCTGATATCCAGGTCCTGATGTTTGAAACATGTAAAATCTGTACATATTTCTAAATATTTTCAAAATTCATCTTTTTTGTTTGTGAAGGAGCTTCAAGTCTGATCTTGGCATGCTGGATAACCAAATTTTTAGTGCATTGTTTGGATCGGATTTCGGATATGCCTTCCGAATGGGACAGGTCCATTTTGCCTTTTCTCATCTGTTGGGGGAAGGGGGGGGGGGCCTTCTGGAAGGAAAAATGCATCTTCGATTCTAGAACATTTATATTATTCGTTTTCTGTTGTGTTGCTAAATATATTTGATTTTCCAACAATGATTACGTTCCCCCCCTTATTTTATGTGTCTTGCAGCGAAGCGCACTTTCCGAGTTTTCCTTAAAATCGCATTTACGCGCAATCATTTAAAGTTATTCTCATTAAATATACTTCAAACTCTTTAGTAGACTTAATATATTATACTTCTATTATCATATAGTTTATTGCAAACCATGCCTTATTTATATTTAAATAAATGAACATTCATTATTTCATATGCACTGACTTTTGAGAATCTCATTAAACTTTTCTTTATGAAAAAAGAAAAAAAATCCAAGGAAGTTAAATGAACTTGAAGTATAAAAATCAATCGTTCCATTAAAATCCCCCATTCTCCTAGCAGAAATGAGTCTTCGCAAAACAGTATATTGCCGTTAATAACAAACTTGCAATGAAATGAACTACCGCCGCTTTAAGAATCTTTGATTTATTTCCTACGTTATTTCCATACCACAGTTGATTTACTGCATTCATAACGCCGTTATTGGAAACAATTTTTCAAAAAATCATTTCTTTCCCGAGTACATTTTTCTTTAAAAGTACAAAAAGCAATAGGATGAAATTTTCCCTTGAAACAATGCTTGCATTTCTAAAATAGGTTTACACAAGTCTTAACTTAGCTGTGATCTGCTTGCTTCAAGCAAGGGAAATGTTCAATAAATTTAATTTATATTTTTAAAATTTTATTTTAATATTAGTCAAATTATTTTTTTTAACATTAGTCGAGTAATAAGAAATACTTTTCCTTTTTGTGCTGTAATTAAAAGTGATTTATTCATCTAAAACTATGTTCAAATTATAATCAATCGATGCTTATTAGAATATAAGCATACACATTTGTTTTAAAACAGCTTCCATGCAACCATTGAGCTAAAGCAGAAAATGTTTAAAACTGTACAATTATTGCAAATAAAATATAAATAGATACCGTTTTTCAATATATTTATTATCATTACTATCATTAATGCTCGACTTAAATATTCTTATTACTAACAATAAAATATAGTTAAACATATTATTAGTTATAATTATTGTTATTACTCTTCAACATGTTATTAAATAATACTAATGATAACTAAATTTGTTATCATGAGTGTTTTTCTTTGTACTGCGGTTATTAGTACTGAAAAAGATATGAAAAAGATATGGACTGAAAAGATACCAGTAATGAAAATTTAATAATCCAAAAAGATCACCTAGGTTATGTGTTGCCGGTCTAAATTTATAAAATGATATGCCAGAGTTTGAATAATGATAACACGTTCAGGCGCACTTTATATACACAACGCACCTACACGCCAAGAAAATCACAACTAAAAATCGACTAATTTCTAAAGTTTGCAAATTTTAATAACAATCTTAAAATCTTATTCTACTTTTAATTAACATTTACTTGTGGTAAAATAGCGTTTGGGTTAATCCATATAATTTCATGGGGTTTTTGAGAAATGTGCTGCTCGAACAATTTTGTTTCCCTAGATACTCACATCCCTAATAACTACACATGCGAGGTGTACAAAACAACTTTTAGATTTTCTCAATGACCTTGGATTTTATAAAGCTCATCAAAAGTCGTTCTGATGGTTAAAAATGGGATTATTAGGTCTTTACATTTGGGCTCAAATCTATATCAATTGATAGCTGCTAATTTTGCAAATTGACATTAAAGTACATTGGGTTATAGAGCTGCATGCCAAGTTAGATTAGTGTAAGGTAATAGTTAAAATAACAACAGGTTAAAGTTCAAGGTCAAAAACCAAATTTTTGATAATTTCAAGGGTTCATAACTCCCTCAGGAGACAAAACCACAGAATGAAATACTACAAAAATGAATCGCAGGAATCACACTTTTGAGAAACACTATGTTTAATTGTATGGCTTGTAAGCCTTCCCAGTTTACAGCTATCGAAAAATCAGAAATAGGGAAAAAAAATGACATTTTTGGGTCCCATAAACTAACAAGAAGTTCCGTCTAGAACTATACGAGCCTACTTTCCCGTATACACCAAATTCAAATTTATAATCTAGCTATCTCTTTCTCTCTCTTTCTTATTTATCTTTAGTTCTAATTATTGAAAATATACCTTTTTCAACGGATAATACATATTCATTTACTCACTCATTCATTCTTTCATTTATTCAGCCATGCATTTATTCATTCATTCGTTACCTCATTCAAGTGTTTATTCATTCATTTACGCATTCATGTATTTATTCACTCATTTATTTATATTTTCATTTATTCAATAATTTATTCATTCATTTATTCATTGATTTATTCTTTCACTCTTTCATTTATTCATTCATTCATCATTTCACTCATTGAGTCACTGAGAAATATCCTTGAAAATTCCGATCAAAAAATTTCAAAGCAAAATAGGCTCGTAAGTTCTGGATAAACTTTCTATTTCTACATGTTCTACGTTATAAGAGCTTTCCGATAAAGTTTGTTCCAAGCAAATCGGTCCGTTAGATCAGGATTTATATAGGGTTGAAATTTCCCCGTAAGCTCTGTGTTAATTTTTTGAACTGTTCAAAAATGAACAAAAACTGTTCAAATCGATATTTCACGCCGAGAACTCCTTTCAATAAGCTTTCAATAGGAACTTGGCTCTTGTGCCCAGAGTTTACAGAATTTGCTTCAATTTTGTCCATAGGCGCTAATGTTAAAATTTTTTGAACTGTTCAAAATTGAACAAAAAAATGTTCAAATGAAAAAATAAAATATAGAAATGAGATGTCCTCGCCGAGATCTTTCGAATGCAAAAAGAATTTTTCCAATCGGACAATTCGTTCAAAAGTTATTAGGGGGGGACAGACCGACAGACAGACCGACAGACAGACCGACAGACAGACAGACCGACAGACACACTTTTTCCCCATCTCAATACCCTACTTTCAAATTTTTTATTTTTCAATCTTTATTTAATTACTTCACTTATTTTTGACTTTTCTTGATTTTTAACGATATTTTCACGATACATTAAGCCTTCTTTCATGCTTTATTATTATTTTTTTTACTTTTACGGGAAAGTAGGCTAAAAATGGATTAAAATTAAAAAATATATATATTTACCAATGTATTAGTCAACTAAAGTACTATACATGTGTGTCTTGTTTTGCGGTTTTATGATTTTTAAAAATAATAGCTGTTTTGAATTGTGTAATTTGTCTAGTTAACGCTACCAAATCGTACTTTTTACAGAATTATCTTATATAAGTGTAAATTTGTCGCTGATAGCTTATTCCAAATTTCTTATTCCGAGAAAACTGCATCGTGCTGCCATCTACACAATCTTTCTATAATGAAAACGACTAATAATCAAAACATTTCTCTAGCAGTTTCAGTGAGGCATCGCTAGATTGGCAATCTCCGTTAAAAATTAACCTAAACGTTCATTCTTTTTTTAAAATTTATTTATCGTTTGCGCTTTTTATATATATTTAACGTGGCAGCGCTCTTTTTTTCCAGTTTCATTAAAACAATTGTTTTGACGATGATTATATTGGATATAAATACATATTTTTCAAAAACAATTTGATTATATAGTAAATAATATTTTTATTTTACAGATTATTATTACTTAGATGGGTGTTTTTTCGGCATTCGTAGAATATTTTTTTCCGAAATTACTATATGTTTATTATTTATTCATTAAACTTTATTGTTGTACCTGATAAATATATCTTTGATTTGATGAGCATTTCCGGTTACTGGGAGAATTGTATATTTTTATTACTAGTTTAGTAAATAAGGGGAAACATATTTTTTTATCACTGTATGTTTAAATTTTTAAATTTTCACAAAAATATTTGGTTTTTCACAAAAACATTTTTAAAATTTGCAAAAAAAAGGGCCTGATAAAAATGCTGGATCGTCTTGATCTGGTGGCATAAGTAATGTGTTTTGAGATTTTGTATCAAAATATATTTTATCAATCTCTCGTATATTATTTCTCAAACTTGAAACTGACGTTACCGACAGAAAACTTCATCCATTAAAACTAATAGTATTTCTACAAATAAATAAATTTTAAAGATATCGCGTTGTTAGAATTTTTGTAATGAGAATACATTAGGTATTCTCATTGCAAAACTATTGTTTTTGAGAAAGTATTACAAAAAAAGTACTTAATTGGAACGATGTCGTTAAAAAAATAAAAAGTTTTAAAAAATCCTTCTTGGCAGTGTCTAATTTGTCGGATATTTTTATGACATCCTAGAATCCTTGTTTCCTTACACGATAAACGATCGACGATAAAACATGCAGAAATGTTTCGTTATTAAATGAATGACACGAACTATTGTGACATGGTTCTTCATTCATTATAAAATAGTCTATCTTTGACATAGTTTTCACACTATGCTCAGGTGGCATGAGCACGGCCACTCAATTTACTTGTACCTTACCTGTTTGTTTTTTCTAACGGCATCGGTTATACCACGCATTCGGATATATAGCGCTTTTTGCTGTCCCCCGACGAGCGCGATATAACGAGGGTCTATTGTACTTAAGTTTATTATTTATCTTTATTGAATATACTGTAGCACAAGCAATATTTATCACTTGTCATTTATTGCATGCGATGTAGTCCGGGCACAATTTCTAAAAAAAAAAAAATGCGAGAGCTCTATCGTCTTCATAACGGATTTATTACATTCGGTCTAATGAGAAAATGTTACATAAAATTGAAAATAAGTGCAGGTTTGAAACTTCCGCGCAAATTAAGCCCTGGTATGTAGTGTAAAGAAGCAAGCATTGGAAATGTCGTTGGTCAATGTGGGTGGGTAGAAAAAATGGCAATAAGTGGATGTCTAGACTGCCCTCCTAAACAAGAAGAATGTATTTCAATTTAATTCAATCTCGTATAGTTCTAGACGGAACTTCTTGTTAGTACTGCTTTACAAAGCATTTTCATTACGAAAAATTATTGCTTAATTGCTTTTTATTTTTTAAACATAAATATCTTTCTCCAAATTTAACTAATCTAAGCTTATAAGAATCACTCGGATAAAAAATGGCGGTTTTAATTTGCATGTTTATTAAAAATTGAATATCTGAGATTGCAGGCTAACACATGTCTAAGAAGTGGGCAATAATATTAAAAATAGGGTAAGCTGTAGAATCAGTCTTGACATCCTTAGTCATGTCTACTAGAAAATTGATCGCTCTTTCAAACGCAGTTAAAGAATATACATATTATATAAAATACGTTCTTTCAAAAACTCTTTTACAAAGGGGCCTTGAAAATTTCCATTAATTCTTCCACTGATTTATGCCTGCGATTTACATATCTATGGAAGGCTATAAGCAACAGCAAGCTTCGTCAAGCATATAATTATAACAAAAGATTTTTTTTTTTTGATAAAAATGACATAAACGAAATTTTAAATAAATTTATAAAATAAACTTTTATATGAAGTAACAGATTATTTCCTTTAAACGTTTTGAATTATATTTGCTACTAAACTAATATGTATTCTTAATTCGATCATACTTCTGTAAAGTTGAAAAAAAAAAAAAAAGAATGGCAATTATCTTGATAATGTGAAAGTTTTTTAAGTAAAGTTTTTTTATTAAATAGTTGCCAATTATTGCATGTAAGTTCGCAGGAAAAACTGTTTTGAAGTTATTTCTGGTTAAATTGTTCTGTAACGAGTAATCTATGTATGATAATTCTCTAGTTATAAATGAGATTTAAAATGATTTTGTTCTCTTCATAGAGGAAGGTAGAAACAAAGCTAAAAACCTGGATTGATATTGTTGCTATTTACGATTATAAAATACAATAGCAGAAATTTACGTGAATCAATATGAAAATTTTTTCTTCTTTGGCTTTTATGTCTTTAAAAACACTGCGTTTATGAGCACAATAATTTTTTCTTCTTTTTTTAATTTTGACTTTTACGTCTTTAAAAAGACTGCGTTTATGAAAATGATAATTTTTTTTAATCTGCGAAAAGTTTGCGTGCTATGTTCTGTTGGCAAGTTTTCTTTGATAAATATTGCAATCAAATGCCGAATTTTTCAGCGGTGGAAAGAAAATAGGTACTCATATTAACTCCAATCACAGATTACTAAATACAACCCCAAGTCAACTGAAACCTTTCAATTTAAAACCATTACTTCGGGAATTTAGTCTAGTACGGCATATGTCTCACTAAGAATTATGATAATAAAATGGAAGAAACAAAATTGTTAAAAAAATAACAATGATATATACTAGAAAATACATTTTTCTTTAACTACATTTACAACCAACAGCGAAAATTTACCAGATTGCCTTAAATTTTGCGCACATAAACCGAATTGAAGCTATTCATAAGCCTTCGATGTTTACAGTGATGATTCAGACACGCATTATAAAAGGGTTAAAACGTTTCTTACATCACAAAGAGAAATTAAGATTAAAATATTTCTTTCATCACAAAGATATCAAAAAACGTGAAGGTGTTTTCCCTCCAACTATAATTTTTAATAAAACCTTTAATTACTCTTGTATAAAATAGGGTTTTTTTTTCTTCTATACCGTCCAAACGTCTCTTGGAAATCAAATATACATAACATTAAACATTTGGAGGTAAAAAAAACTAAGAAAAATATGTTTTTCGGGGAAAAATGAGTCGATGAATAAATTTCTATTACAAAATAGGCAATGAGAAACCGTCATTTTTAGAAGCTATTACAGTTTTTCATTGAAGATTCCCTACTATGACGGTTATTTATTACATACATATTTCCTTGTTCTATCTCCAACTTTAACAGACTTGAGCAGCAAATTGCGTAGCTACTTTTGTAACCTTATTTAATGACCCATATAATGTTTAATCAGATATAAGTTATTATTTTATCAATTGAAGTGACATACGTTTATGCTTTGGATTTTAGTAAAAAATTACAATTTTAGAGTTTTTATTTCATAACGTATCTATCAAAGTAATATGTATTTTTTTTAATCCAGAGTCGAATTTGAAACTCAATAAAGTATTTAAGAAAGAAAAAAGTATTGTACTTACAGTGGAAGTACAAAACTGTGCCGGAAATGAGCGCCAAGAGAAGCATTAAAGCTGCCAAAGCAATTAAAATGATCAACAAGTGACTATGTCGCCATCGAGTCATTCTCGTTGTCATGGGTTGAGCAACTTCCTCTTTGACAGGCGGCCAAGGACCAGTTCGGTGCTCTATGAGATAACTACCATTATGAGTTGGAATTTTGTAATGCTGTTGTTGAATCATTTTCGATAAAAGTCGATGATTTTCAAGCACAAAGTTAATATTATTTCTCGTGTGTTCCTTTTAGGTGATGATCAGACGTCCATAGTCATATTTTACAAGAATCAAGGACATTAAGTAGCGTTCCAGTTGTATTTTGCTTCAAGCAAATTCTTCTTGCGAGAAAGGATTTATCTGTCGTTGAGCATAAATACATTCTTTGAGACATGCATATATGTCGCGAAATTAAATATTTTAACAGAGTACTTCGAGCGGATGTGTTTCTTTATATTATTAAACTTATAGCGAGTAGTTTAAAACACACTTTTAACTGCCAGTCTGTCAACACATTGATACTTAGGAATTTATTACAATCCACACTCACTTGTTCGCTGTTTTTTTACAAATTAGACACATTTATGCTGCTTATTGTTCTTCATGAAAAACTGATAAATTTATGTCTAATGTGAAAAATAAATTCACTATTTTTTAGAATGCCTTGCTATGCATTCGTAACGGTTACGTTCCGATCACCGTATTTTTAAAGCAGAGACTTATAAGATTTCAAAATTTTAGATCATAAAAATTAAATTTTGATGTCAAAATATTTGCACTAAAATCTTCTGCAAAATTATGTAATGAATATTATAGTTGAAATACAGTCTTAGGAATCTAGTGTTTTTGCACATAAAATTTGAAAAGTATTGAAAGACCGCAATATTTCTGGTTTTACTTTTCTTGGTGAAATCTGTTGCAGCTTGATTTTCTTCAGGAAGTGACAGTAACTTTTTTAATTTATTTAGCTTTTAATTATTTATTTTTATAGCAGTTAAAACTATTGGGTTAAATGTTTCAATTTCTTATTTTTTAATTGGAACTGGCCCATGACAAGAACTTTAACTTTAAACTCACCCATTTATGTTGGAAAAGTTTCAAATAGTCTTTTAGCATCAGTTTCAAAATTTCTTTTTTTTTTTCAAATATCACATTCTATATTCCCCTCTTTAGTCAAAATTCAACCTTATAAATTTTAGCAATTAACAATCTTAAAATATTACTTATGTTCAAAACGGCAACTTTGACCAATAATTTGTTTTTCAAAATAAATTCGAAATTCGAAGCACCTGTTGTCAACTGCTTGAATATATATTTTTTTGCTTTTGTTTTGTTTTGTTAGTATGACTCACAAATCACTTAAACGTCTAAAATGAGCACAATAAAATACTTTGGAAATCACTGTTTTCTCATTATCTCCTTTTAGAAATGCCATCCACTGCTCTTGCACAACAACAAAATCATCTTCCCACAAATGTCAAAAATTTTCTGAGCGATAGGCAGATTAAAAATCGCTGTGTCTTCGGCGGCAAACAGCGGCAGGTATCCCCACCGTTTTCCGGCGGCAACGCCGTCAAGGCTCCTGCGGAGAAGCTAGCAAAAGCGCCCCGCTGAGAAAGCAAACTTACAGGGCAATGATGCTGGGACCACAATTGCTGCGATACCGGGATCTTCGCGGAAGGTAACCGCCGAGAGCGACGCCTCACGGTAGAGCGTTTAAATACCTGTGGAATTGCCGGGTCTAAATGATTGCGCTTGGAGGAATGTAGCTTGTAAGTGGGAACTTTTTTTTTTTTCCCCCTGTCACTTTTAAAGAAAGGTGTTTATCCGAAAATGTCTTGAGTGTTGGAATGAACAATTGGACAATTATTTTCTTCATTTTAACCGGCTATTTTTCTTTTATTTTGTTAATGCTTCTACTAAGTCGCATAAATCAATTATTTGTCCTGTTCCTCTATTTGTTTCTATGCTAAGAACATAAAAAGTTTTCTCCACTACAGATTTATCTATAGTTACTTATGTAATTTTATTTAAAATGGTTGAATTCTTTCCCGGAAAAAAGATAGTCCTATTTTATTGCTTACTTCTTCCGCTTAATTCTTATTACATATCTCAGTATATGTAATAAGACATTTTATTACATATACTGAGAAGTATTAATTTATCACCCTGAAAGGGTGATCCCACAGACTTTGTTAATACGAAATTGCACTACGAATTTAATTTAGAAGAGAGGATCCAAGCTAAACGTCTACACAAGGGATCTTTCACATGCCCGAAATAATACGAAGTCGGAGTAAACGATTTTGTGCATCTTGAAAATCCAGAAAGGCACTGCTGCCAGGCTGAATCTTATAAACTGGGGTGTACAAGTCCCGCGCTATACCACGACGCCTCCGTGCCGACCTACGACAAGATATTTAAGTTAGTATTTTCTTCCGACTGGCTTATTATGCTGTTAAAATGGAAGTGGTTTTTAAAATTGATGTATATTTTTTGTGTGTTACAGAAACCGTCACTTGTTTTGAAAAGGAGTAAAAAGCAAGGTTGTAAGCTAATAAAACTTAAAAAAAATTTAATAAAAATGCTGCGTTTTTAACATATTATTCTTTGAATTCTCACAAAAGCTTTCTATCTCCCTTCCTCTTGTATTTGCAGAATCAAATTTAATGGACTTACTAAAGGTTTCTGGTTTATATCGCCTCTTATTTGCTGGTTTTCTATTTTATCAGGGTAGCTCCAATACATTGAAAATCAGTTTCACAAAATTCTTGGAAGCCAAGAAAACTTCGTAGCTCTCGAAAAAATACCGAAGAATGAAAAGAATTCCTCAGAAATCCTTGTCAAAAACGTAACAAGGTTTATTTCTTTCTTTTAATACCTTACTCTAGTTTGGCTAAACGTATTTCTTTTCCAGCCGTTTTCGGATGATAAAATTTCCGTGGACAATAGTAATGTTCTTACTTGTACACTCTAGCGGCAGTTTACAAAGCAAATAATGTAGATATACAAAAGAATTGATTTTTTTCCTCTTATAAACCATTAATTATTATTTTTTATTTATTAGTTTTACATCGGAAATTCGTGAAAAGAAATGAATTCTGAAAACCTGTTTCATTGTAGAGTATAATGTTCTAACATTTTCAAAGTAGATTGATTTGTGTTAAAAAATCGTCTGCTTTGCGAGATGTGTTTACACACTTAATACGTTTGAAAACAAATTAGTTATATGAATGCCTAAATTTTAGTTCCTGTGATAACTTTCCCTTTCAGATTAATGTAAGACCATATCCATTTTCAAGGACAATTATTAAGCAACGCTGTCAAAGATGTTTTCTACAGCAATAACTACGACAGCCAATATGTTAATAAGACTGCAAGAAAAGCAATAATAGAGTCAAGATTGAAAGGGAAAAAAAACCTTCGAAACATGTAGGCGCTGGGGGACAAGACATTTCTTCTCATTTGAATACTATTTACACTAGAGATGCGTAAAATATGACAATTTATCAGGAATAACGCTTTGTAAAAGGACAACTGTAAAATTTTGTTGATGGCAGTCTCCATATTACAATGAATATCAACTTTAAAATTTCAAATGGCAACCCCGAATTTTTAAATCGCATATTTATAATCAAAACATAACTTTAACCTTGTATACCAATTTTCGTGCCCTTTGGTTCATCCTTTGCTTTACAATTAAATTAGGAAATTTGTACCTCATAATGTTAAAAGGTTGTCCACAGTTTCTGCTTACAACATTTTAACTAATATGGTTACGGTACTGTTTGTATTTTCATGGGAAACTATGAACAATCCCAACAATAAAAAGTGTTTTGTATGGGGCTTAATATATTAATTTAATGTTTTGTATGAATTAAATATTAATATTCGACATTTTTTTTAAATCTGAAATAATGTTATAAACTCCGCAGCACAACGGCGCATTGGCGTCATGGCCTACTGTGTCCATTCCAGTTTTCGGGACCGACTCGGGTACAGAAGCAGATGTTCCGGTCTAGTTGTCGGCCTGACGCGGAACCCCCAGTGTTTAGTTTCCAAGGAAGTTCGGTCCTCATTTTATCGACCCCCGCTGAAGGGAGGAAAGACTGAGTCGACCCTGCCCAACCCGGGAATCGAACGTGCACCTGTCGCACGGAAAGCTACCACTCAGCCAATGGGCCTCGAAATAATGCTATATTTCGATGAAAAATTAATCCGGAGAAGACTTCATATGGATATCCAAAACTTTAGCAAAAAAACTATATAACTTTGTTTACGATGCTAAAAAAACATTTTGTTGTAGCTTTACAAGCTGTATACTATTGATGAATGTATAAAATTCTACCTATTGGATAAAAGCAAGAAGTCCTTACAAAACCAAATTATTTTGTAAGCTAAAACTAACGTATAATCATCGATAATATAGTTCCTATATATTTAAAACCTTTGAATGCTTATTTTCATTGCTTCATGAACGTTGACCTATAAATTAGAATGTCGAAAAAAGCGACAGGCTAGTCAACAGTATATCCGATTCTAATGGTCATATTTTGCTCAAATTTGCTATTTAGGCTAATTTGGACACGCTTTGGGTACCTTTCATTCCATTTAATTTGTATCATATGTCAAAATGAAAGGAGATGAGGAGAATTGTAATGTTGTGAGCAAAGTAATCCGACTTGTCCTTATTAATTTATTTAAAAAACACACATAGGTACATGCACACACCACGCAGTAGGATAAGTTCCGGTTAAACATATCTTAACATGAAATAGAAGGGGATTAATCGCCAAGAAACTCGATTTTCGAAATAAAGCTAAGTCCACTCGTCACCAGAGCTCGCGAATTGTTGAGGACCCTACGATAGATAGCTCGTAGCTTTCGACATGCGTAGAGGTGGTCCGAAAACATTACACAATAGGTATGCGATTTTAAAATACATAAATTAAAAAAACTAAAAGAATAATCCTATAAAGTGCAAATTCGAAGTAAAGTGATTATAGTCTGTAATTAGAATCGGCGTGTCTACACAACTCTACCTTTTCCCCGTCTGGTCGCCATGTTTTCCGTGATAGAAACTTTTTTCCCCCACTTCGTTTAGCGAACATGATAAGTAAGTTTGTTGTTTTAGTTATAATAAGAATAGACGGATTAAAATCAAGTTTATTTCTCAATGGCAAAAATAGATTGGTTCAAAATATTAGAATACTTTATCTTACGCAATCTAAATCTTATTCTAATATTTTGATGTGTTTCAGTAAGCTATTGTATAGCTAGATTAGTGTGTTTTATATTTTGTATACGTTAAAATCTTATCTAAACATTCTAGATTTAATTTATGAGAAATTTAATTGCATTTACTTAATATCAAAAATAAATAAATAAAAAATAAATTCTTTCTTATTTCGTTTTTCTCAATTATTCTAATATTTTGAACCGGAGTTGTACTAACAACGATCTTCTACTCGAAAAGATTGGACACTCTGGTAGAAACGTATGTTAAATGCTTCGGAGCAGAGGGGTCTGAGAAGTATAAGTAAAAAAGCAACATTTAGGATGAGATTGGCGAGAGAATCTTGGCGAAAATCATACTGAGGATGTCATTGCGGCAGTAAGTCGCCAAAGTGGATGCACTGATCCTTTGAGGCACGCACAGCGAGATCGTCCGAAACCCCGGGGGTCGGATCGTGTATCAGAGAGGTAATAAAACGAAAGGGGCCAGAAAGCGCTGAAATAGCCTGAGGTACGTTGTTCATGGTCGACCCTTCTGCTATTATTAGGCGAGTGTCAATCACTTCTTAACGAGCTTCACATAGTTAAAATATATAAGGGAAAATAAAAGCAAACGCGAAGTGTTCCCAACTGTCAGGATGAAACCTATTTGCTCCTATTAAGGAAGATTCGATAAGTTGCTTTCCTTTTTGGAAAAAATTCAATTACAGAAGAAATTTTGTTGCTGCTGCATGTAAATAGTACAAAGTACTAAGTATAGTACAAAGTATAGTACAAAGTACAAAGTATAGTACAAAGCGCTGCCGTTAGAAAGTCACGAAACAGGGAGGGTAATTTTATCGGATTAAAAAAATTGAAAATACTGTAGATGACGGCAGTCGATTAGCGAAAGGAGTGGGGAATCTTTAGCTTCCTTCAAAATCGGAAGTTTAGACAAACTTTTTTTCTTCAAAAAGTACTTTTAGTTTACATCGGGGGCCGCGCCCCAATTCTGTCTGATGGACATCCAATGCTGGAGCAATTTGAAACACGGATTCCCGGAAAATGATTTAAATATTTTAAAGTATTGTTTCAACATACAAATATAGTAAAAAATAAATAGAGAAAATTCTAATAATAAATTTCTTCTGTGTTTATTCCTTTACGGCTCTTAAAATTGTTGGGCTTTGCTTATTAATATGTTTAAATTCTGTTTTGGTCAAATGATCGAAACCTCCTCTAACGATTACATTTTTTTTTTTTCAAAATTTTCTCTTATGGATGTAGTTTTAAGTTGCAGTTCCGAATTTTAAAATTAATTTTTTTAACTTAAATACAATCATCATATAAAGAAAAAAAAGGCTTCATTAAGAGTAAATGCACATGTTTATCTCCAGCGCTCTTCATTCATTAAAAATTGAGATCTGCGTGGGCAAAACAGAAGAAAAAAGTACGCCGAATTTCAAATTGAACAATTATAAAACTACAATCCGCATCTATAAGTGTTTTTTATATCAGCTTTTCCACCAGAAAGTTCTCTGTAACTCATTATTTCCAAGTTTTCATTGAAAGGTTTTCCCCCGTAAGAGTTCGAACGTGCACGCAAAAATTGTCTCAGACATTAGCGGCAGAAGCGAAGGGAATCGTTATTTTATCAAGTATTAGAGGAGTATCTTCAAAAATAAAACATTAAGCCAAGCCGAAAAATTAGCCCCTAGTGAAGCAAACATTTATTATAATCATGCCGGCTAACGGGATGTTGCCTGAATAGCTATTTAAAAAACGCTTTGAATTCCAGTCTGTTCAATTCACATTCCTGTTCCCTTAGTATTTGTTTTTGGAGAAAAGCTGTCAAAGCTTGAAAACATTTTCAGCTGTATTCCCATTTATCAGATCATTATTTATATCATATTGTATACTGCTGCTGTTATATTACGTAGTGTTTTTATTTTTACTGAATATTTTGATTGAACAATTTTGTTTATTTTAATAAAAAATAATGCTACTAAGTAACATTAAGTCTTAAGTTCATTAGGATTAGATTTAGTATCTCTCAAAATTCCTATTCATTTGTCTTAATGGTTTTCAAGACCTACACCTACTGTTTTTTATAGTTCAAATTTTATTAGTTGTTACCAGTGGAGAACCTGGAAATTTCTGAAAGCCCTTTCCCGCGTACAACATTCGCTTAACTTGGCTTATTTGTCCCCCCCCCCCTCGTTCCTAGCAGCATGAAAGCGCCCGACAGAACCCTTGAAATGGTGGCGACAGAACCCTTTAAATTAGGGATATCAGGGAAGTCTGGAAATTTTTTCTTTGTTTTTGATTTATTCCAGAGTTCCAATGAACTTATTGAACGTTGAACTTGAACGTTGAATCATTAAAATGATTCAACGTTCCCTTATTAAAAGTTAATTCTGAAATTATTTTACTCAAAAAAGTTAATTTTAAGTGCCGTTTTTCATAAATTTTTGCCCACATATGAAAAAATTGTGATCTTTTTGCATCCGCAATGGGAACTGGACTTTGTAAGTTTTCGATGTTTCTTATGCTTTGTTAAAAGGTAAACAATTTTTTTCACCAAAACTTTATTTTGAAATTTTTAATCAAAATTTCGTGAATCGTGATCGTAAGGAAGAACTTTCAAACGTCAAAAGATAATACCTCTAGTTTTATTTTTATTTAAATTTCTTTATGCATGCGTAATTGTTAACATCGTTTAAAATACTTGAAATAAAGGTGGAAACTGTTAAATAATATTTTTAAATTTGAAAAATTCAGAAAATAAAAGTAATTAACTATGCACTTATGACGATAATGTTTTTTCTCTTACACACATTCAGTCATCATATAAATTGCTTCTGCGCAGGAGAAACATGTTAAATATTTGCAGTTAATCGCAAATAAATAAATAACTAAATACATAATCAAATGAAAAACTAATTTAAAAATCACTTATTTAATTTCTTATTCAGCACGTATGTGAAATGTTTGAATAAATTCTCATGCTGTAGATTGAGAGATTTACCTATTTCATGAACAGAATTTTTTGACACGCTAGCATTAATCCCAAAATGTTTAATTTTATTGTCAAAAGTATTTTCTGGAGCTTGGTATTTCCTAATATAATTAAATGCTTTTTTAATCTTTAAAAAATGCATACATTTCTTAATAAAATTTAACTATTTCAAAAAAGTTTGAAAGTTATGCATGTTCATTTTTATTTCAAGCTATTACTCTCACCCGTCAAATATTTATTAATTATTTTGTTGCATAGTATAAAATTCAATTAAATAGAAGTAAAATTAAGAAAAATGCTTTGTTTTTAGAACATTAAATTGATAACAAGTGACAAATAATTAAAAAATGCATCTTGTCCTTCCGTAGAACTATTATAAAACTAGGTCAATACTTGACTGCAGAATTTTTGTCCAACAAACTCTTTTGGCTGTAAATAAATGTAGTGTAGAGTTTCGTAAAGAAAACCAGAACGGAAATGAAAATGGTCGATCAGTTTTGTTTGTTATTTCCCTTCATTTTACTCTCAATCACTTAGGTACACATTTCTGATTTTGATCCAGTGAAATTAAACATATGTTGCAAGACGATCGCTCAATGAGCAGTTATTCAACGGTGGGGGCAGTGAGATTAAAAAATATACACATTAATGAAAATCAACGTGTTGCTTGGGGATGTTGATGTTAACTTTATCTTAAAAACATCATCAATCCATGAACATTTTCAGTGCCGGATATAGGGTGGGGGGGGGGGGGCAATGTCACCCTGGAGGCACTTCTGGGAGGGGGCAAATTCAACTGTGATGCAAAAAATAAAAAGGCAAAGGAAAAGAAGAAGAAAAAAAATAAAATAAAAAATAGGAAAATATTTAATTAAGAAAATTTAAGTTTTGGAAAGAGAATTAAAATCCTGGTTCAGAGCTCTGGTTTGACCATTGACCGGCTACTTTGATAACGATTAAAACAGATTAATACAATTATTTATTTGTTTAAACTGTCGGAAATTTAGGTATACTCAATATGTTGCGTTGTTGATTAGTCGGCCGCTCCTCTGGGGGCCCCCAAATTTTGCAAATGTCAAAATTTAAATTAAAAAAAGTCAAGGGTTTTCCCCCTTGTAATAGCGAAATATAATTCATGCTATGCTTAAACAATAAAATAGTTTTTCTTTTCCAAATTTTCAAAGCATCCTTTTGGGAAGAGGCGATAGGTCGGAGGGGGAAGGGGATCTTGTAAGTGTCGTTTGGGAAGGGGGGGGGGAGAAGGCAGACGTGTGTCTTTTCGATATGGACGTTAGTAAGAAGAGGGAGGGGGGGTCCTGCTCCCTGGATTAAAAAAAAATGCTCATTTCGTTTTGAATTTCTATGAATATTTTTATGAGTAAAATCGTTTAAATTTTAAGCAGTTTTGTTTGCTTTTTTCCCTAATATTTTTGCAATCCCAAATGCATCTCCTAAGGCCTCAAAACTTTTAAATGGGGGAGAATCCATCCCTTCAACTGTCAGAATTTCACATACGCAGTTAAGGGGGGGGGGGGGTGCGCTCTAATGTTGAGATGAAAGGGCCATGTCGTGGGAACATTAAGAAAGTTTTCTGGGTTTATCAGTGGCCACCAAGTAGAAAATCCTCAAAAAAAAAAAAAAGCCCAGTACATAAAAGTTTATGAAATGTGAGTAATAATTGGATGGAGAGGGGGGGAGGGATAGTTTTGTCTCGCCTCGGAAAACTTCAAACCCGGTACTGACCTTTTTCACACATTTGCTTGAAGTGAAAATTTGAATAAGATATACTTCATATTGTATCTAATAAAATAAACAGTTGAAGAATACTCAATAATACTGATAGTATTTTTATTCGCTAAGCTAAATTAATTTTTATCTCCTAACTTGAATCTTTATTCATGTTTCCTTTTCAAACTCAAAAGGGTGAGTAGCGAAAACAAGCCTATTATGTGTATTCGTACTCAAACGACCCCACATGTATAAAAATACAAGTGTAATGCTTTAGCTCTTAACACAGCTAAGAAAGAAAGACCAAACATCTGTTTTCATTTTGCGGTTTGCCTGAGAGCAGCAAAGACCCCGGAAGATGGTACGATAATGATAACGACCTACCCCCCTGAACAACTTATAATTTCTAGGAATTCCGAGCGAAAAGCTATGGCAAACCTTTCGCCAATTTCCAAGAAAGATCAGTTGAAGTTTGGCGGCAAATGCATGCGAGCTAAATGTTTGTTTTTTTGTAATAAAATATTTTCTTTGGAAGAGAAATATAAAATATTAAAAGTTTCAATAAAGAATAAAATCGTGTTACCTTCTGTACTAAAGAATATCGAACAAATTGCAGAAAATATGGCAGGGCTTACCGAGATGCCACATATAACTAATGAACGTCACCGTCATCACTTAAAACAAGCTCTTATTTATTTAAAAGAATTTAGTTTAGAAAATGATCGTACACCTCAGACTTGCCACGGTTGTTTTCTGGGCAATACCGAAACCGAAGTATCCCATCTTCTTCTTTCTACCATCTTTGGTAGTAATGCAATTGCCTTAACTTCAGTGCAAAAAAAACAGTCTGGTTCTGTTATCTTCTCGCAGTTGCCATGGTGACAGAGCAGGAAACGCGACCTTTGTGAGACTATTGTAATTACACAGACTATGATAAATAATATTTAAATTATAGAAGTGTTTGGCGTAAATATTTCCCAAATTCTTCACAAAGCGATGTTTAAGCAGAAAGTCCTTACCATGAGAAAATTATTAGAGAGAAATCTATGGTATATAATTTAGCTTTATTTCCACGTAGGAGAAATAAAAATAATGACTCCTATGTTAGTTTCCAAGTGAGGTCAGTCCTCATTTTATCGACCCCACTGAAGGGATGAAAGGCTGAGTCGACCTTGCCCAACCCGGGAATTGAACCCGCACCTGTGGCACGGTAGCACGGAGGGCTACCACCAAATGACCATACCATCCTAAAAGTATTGAATAAATTTTCTGTAACGCAATATGTAACATCTTTCAGTTTATGTAAGAGGAAAAATACTAAAGAATTTATGTATTTTTTATTGTCTAGAAAATTCTTAAATTCTAAATATAAAAACAATATATATTCAAATTTTAAATGAAATCTCGTCAATATTTTTATTTAAATAATAACCATATTTTGTGAGTTTTTGCATCTGTTAGGATATACGATTTGTATAATATATATCAAAATAACTTTTTCAAGAACGGTTTGTTTTTCTTCATTAAAAACTTATTTTTTGCACAAAAATAACGTAATATTTTCCAAAAATTTTGATTTAGCTTTTTCTTTCAAAAGTATTTTTACAAGTTTCCACTTATTTTTAGAATGGAAGAAATTTTGACGCCTCAATGCAACATTCATGAGCAAATATTTGTATTCATTGAAAATTTGGAATTTCATATCCAAACAGATGTTACATTTTTCAACCTTCATGGTTATCAATAATGCCGTCAATTTTTCTTTTGAAGCTGTCATCACACTGACTATAATAGTGAGGTGCAAGATTGCTTTACCATGTTAAGATTTTATGATGGGTTTCCACGAAAAAAGTTTTCCTTCTTTATATTTTCCTTCTGATGTCGGTTTTCCAAAAAAATTCAGTATCGTACTATAGACTCAAAGTGATAGAACTTTATTTCTTTAAGCAAATTACCTTTTGTAAATGTACATTAAATTCCTTATTTTACCAGATTTTATACATTAATTGTTTTCTTAACACATTGTGTGCGGAGTACGTTTTCTGACTATTGGTACTTGAGCGCGGGGACACGTACTAGTACCGGTTAGTATAATGGCATGGGTTCTTTAAACCGCTTTTAAAGAAGTAGTAGGCTGGTAAACATATTTTTCGCTATTCTTGGTACAAAATGAAATGGAACAGAGCAATTCAAAACACTTTTGCAGTGATGTGCAAAATCACAGCAGACGGCTCACAGCGCTAATTAGTTTTATGATTGCTATTTTCATTTTTTATAATGTAAGATTGATTGTAAATAATATAATTCGAAAAAATTAAAACTATATATTTCTATTTGATTTTTCATATTTACGATACTATTATAAATTTACCAACCAAAATTTTTATTTTTTGTTTACAACAATTATACTATTATATATTTCAATATAAAATACGAAAAGTTTAGGTTAAAAAAATAAATAATTTTCGATTTATTGAGATTTAACTGAATAATTAAATTTGAGCGCAAAACCCTCGAGCCCAGCACAATTCCGCCGCGAAATGTACCCGCACGCATTGTGTTAATTATCTCATAACTATTTTGTGTGACTTATGAAACTTAAGGTTTTAAGATAAATTTTGGAGAAATAGTTTTCTTTCTTTCCCCAATGCAGAATTGCACATGAGCCTTTTTTCTTCTACAGCACCGAACTTCAGATTCAGAGCCGTATAAATTAAGGAATTACTTAAATTTCTTCAAGCATGTTAACATTGTAAAAACCTAGTTAGTAATTCTTACAGGATTTTAAACATTTTCTTAATTTTATTTTATAATTATTGTGTGAATTGCGTTACAAAACAACTTGAGTATGTAAATATGCTTTAAATAAATAATTGTATGCTTATTTGATGTTATACTAAAATATACAGCACTAGAAAATGATGATAGAATAAATTGATTAAATTCATATGGAGTAATCATCCTATATATTTATATAATCCATTATAAAATTATATAATCTATTCTAAGTGCATATCTTACATAATCCTATACCAGACTAGGATAGGATCAAACTGAAAAATATTGGTACATAAGAGCTATTTTAGGATTAAGTTATATGATGAAATATTATTTCCTATTACAAGACTAGAAATAAGAATGCATCTAAGGAAGGAATTATGCTTAGAAACAAAAATACTGCGTAATCTTTAGAAATCTTCCAGTTCCCGGTTGTCTAAAAAGCTGGAATTTAAGTTTTTTCTATCAATTTTGAATTTCAATTTCTCTGCATTATTTCAACATTGCCTTTATATATATATATATATATACAGTAAAACCCCGTTAAAACGCGGATGTCGGGGGACATGTTTGGCACCCGCGTTATAACATAACCGCGGTATAGTGAAACTAACCGAGGAACCATATTCACGAAATAATACTCGTTTTTGTTGCATCATTTTTAACTTTTTCAATTACTCGTAACTTTTCTTCCCTTTAGTATATTTTTGTCATTTTTTCTTTGCTGCCATTTTATTCACTGTAATTGCTGTGCGAGAAGCACACACCTCAGCTGTGCAATCAGTCTATCGAGTGATAGGTTATAAACCAACTGTGTTCCGAGAAAAAAGGTGCTTAAAAATCTCTATGTTATCAACATGGGATCGTGAAGGGGGAGAGGTCCTAAGAAAGAATTGCATTTGGAAGAGGAGGAACGCAATTCTCGCTGGGGAATGGGTTTGCTTTTCAGGTATGCTGAAGATTCTGGAATACAAAGATTGACAGCTCTATAAAAGAAGTTACACACTCATGACTAGACTTCTGAAAATGGAATAGTTAAACATTGAACTGAACAGTCCCTGGCAGATTGAGCTCCACCCATCTCAAGAGAAACAAGGCAGGGCACCTGATGCACCTAATTTTGAAGTCAAGCTATATGTTCTAAGTTGAAAGACAGAAAAAGCATGAAAAAAGTGTACATCGCGCCTATAGCAATAGAGCTTTATCTATTAGTGTGTCTGGCAGGGGGAATGGGAGCTTTTTGGCTAGAATATTTGTGTCCTCGGGCTGGCTTTATTTACAATGGTAAATAAAAAATCACCTTTAATTGGCAATGACAAAGGGTGGTTTAAACGTCGGGGGACATGATAGCCACCGCGATATATCCGATTCCGCGGTATACTGAGGCGCGGTATAACGAGGTTTTACTGCATATATAGGATTTTTGTTCATTGTCTAGGGGCTTTCTCCAAATAATACACATTGAAAGATATAAAAGTCAATATATTAACATTCATGTACAGTATTTACAGACAATTATACTACTTCGAACGAGATTATTATAACAACTCAAGCACGCACAGTGCTCACAAGTCCACACATGACTAGATCTCTCGCTCAACTCCGGCTTTTCTCATTTTCCGCCCGATGGCGCTACAGTCGATCTCGCATCACACATTGGATATTACATAGTTATATATATAACTTTTTGTTTTTTGCAACTTTTTTTTATTGGCGGGAAAAGTATTATTATTTCGATTTTTTGCCCCGTTTTATGCAAATATCCCATGATATTCATTAAGATTACAAAACGGAAAGCTAAGTTAAAAAAAGAGAAGGATCTAGAAGATGGATATTCATACGCAAGAACGAAAAAATTGCACACACACGTATTTCATTCTTGAGAATGAAGAACGTTATTAGATTCTGGGCGGCTTCCCCCAGCAATTCAATCCTGCTGAAATGAAGCCACTCCTGCTTTCCCAATGTCCTTTTTGCTCTAACATCTGACTCCAATACAGGAACTCATTGATTTCCTATTCCGATAGAGGCTATTGAATGAAACAAACTAGTACCGTATCAGAATAGTTTCTTCTTCGAGAAATCAATTTTTCAACTTGACACTGGTACTTGACGTAAGTATTTTATTTAAGCGAATGACGATGAAGATATTCAAAAAAACTGAATTCCGATTATTGAAGATGCATGTGATAAATGAAAATTAATAAGATTCCTGTTTTTTTATCCTTTTTCTTAGGATAGCATGATTTTTATGTTTATCAGACCTGTCATTGATTTTATTTAGACAAAGTATGAGGTGCACAACAAACTCTCTATCTTTTAGAAAATTTTTTACTATCCAATTATATTTTGCCCTCGTTTACGTCTAAGCTATTCAAATGTAAAATCAACTTCTCTTTTAAGAGGTTTTAAGAAAAAGGATACCAAATCAATTTTCGTGCTTGAAGAAATCCAGTGAAAGTTATACTTTCCTTGAAAATATTAATTTTGATTATTTATAGTATTTAAAAGTATAATTAAAAACAAAAAGTGCAAAAAATATGCGCTTTAGGAAACTATTCTCTCCAAACATTTTTAAACAATTTTTTTTATAGAACGAAATTTTTCGAACGAAACGAATAAGTGGGGAGAGTGGGGTGGAAGTAAATGTGATGGATTGACAAACTATAGTTGACTCACATTATACCACTCTATCCAGATTTTCTTATGTGGGTCGTAGTATGAAATAAAGCGAAAAATATATTGAAATAATTATCTTTTCTATGATTTGGTAGAAACATTTTGAAATGGCACAGTGAATATACAATATAGTTTGCACATTTTTTTTTACAAATAAAACGAAGAAAAGAACGAAAATGTTTTAATTCAATCCGATGGGAAAATACGCATTGAATCATAATATACTTTTCTTTACATTTGATGAAGTTAACTATTTTATTAGACAAATCAATATATTTGTATCCCCCATGTAACATATAAACCCCCATTACCCCATATAAAATAAATACTAACATTTTATTAATCACATAGAATTTCAAGCTGTAGAGCTGAAAAGGATATGACCAAATTAAGTAAAGGTTGTATAAAGATCAAGGATGAGTTTTGTGCAAAAGAAACGAACACTGGTAACAATAACTATGCGAAAGGAGAATACATTTCATTTGTGAAACAGTGTTTGTACTTTATTTATTAATTCATTTATTTTTATTTAAAGGTCAAATTTTTTTTTTAAATCGGCAGGTGTGTGCAATATTTTCAATTTTAGTATGGTAAAATCCCCGAGTTTCTAGTTCACATTCTTATGCAGGTCTTCATTTCAATAGTTCTACTTCTTCAGGGTCTTCATATCGCACATGAAATAACATTATCTTACATAGGAGTCAATCGAATCTTTTTCCAATATTCGTCATAAAGCATTCTGTCGTTATAACACAAATCGTAGTAACGCTAGTTGACTGTATCAATTGGGAAAAAACGAGAGCAAATGAATTAATTGTTTTACTTAACATTCTCAGGCATGTAAACTGTATATAAGGTGACAAATTATTGCTTCAAATTTTTATGCAGATTCGTTTTTGTGCTGCAATTTTCATGTCGTCCTCATCTGGAGACTCTAAACAGTTCTTGAAAACCACAAAAGGTTTCATAGGGTAATCAAGATAGTCAAAAGATTAAGATATCTGTAGATGTTCATGGAGGATTCACGAAAGATGAGAAAATCTCGGTTTTCAATCAAATTGTGTATTTATTTTGAAGCGTGTATTACATTACTGGGAAGCTTAGTATTATTTTATAGCTTCTTATTCCGTATAAATTAAGTTTAAATATTCATTTTTTACCATGTTTATTATTATATTGAAAAAATATGACAAAAAAGCATAAAAACTTCTTCATACAAGAACTCAAAATTTTGACTATACAGGACATAAATTTCCAGAATAAATTAGTGTTCTACAATCCTGAGATACTAAATTAGTTTGTAGCATATGAAATTTTTTTATATAACACAAATAAATAAATGCATGAATGAGAGGGTTAATGTTGAAAGCGCGACTACTGGAAGCAAAAATTAAATATTTTTCATAAACGTGAGAAAAATATTAAAAATTATGAGACTGAAGAATTTTCATTGTAAATTTTTAAATGACATTAATATTGTGCAGTAAGGCAAATCAAGGAAACTGCATCTGTTATTGAATAAAATATTGCAGTTTTGCTTTATGATATTTATTGTTATTTCGCAGCATAAATTTAAACTGTTCATTTATCACTTCTAGAGATCAGCGGCGCACTTTTAAGGCTGCAATAACTTTGTTTTAGTTGCTTATTGCATCCGTCATTGGGCATCGTTTTATTTTCAATATTACGCTGTGAAAAACTTCCAGTTGTATGATAAAGCTGTTGAAAAAGATTTCTAGCCCTTTTAAAACTTATGAATATTTTCAACTAAAATTTAAACATCAAGGATCTTTTCATTCATTGGCCCCAATAGCAAGAAATTAAACTGTCCGAACTTCAAGTTGAGAAAAAAGTCAACAATAAATTTAACTTAAAAAAAAATTATCCTGTCTTTTCCTTCGGATACAAAACGCAAAATCGTTGATGGTAATTTCAAGGCATTTTCCTATTTCTAAAAACCTTTTGTTATACTTTTTTAGTTAACCCTTTCATTATTACACAGTTTCAACTTAATATCACCATCACAATACGTAGAACACATCATTTCGAGGAATTTTACTTTAAATTTGCCGTGCTGTAGTGGCTAGAATTTACATTAGATGTCTTATCTTATGCCTATTTTTTTGTTTTTTAAACGGCGAAAGTGAAACTTGGGAAATATATCGAACTGTATACAAATGATATAAACAGTCCTATAACGGACAAATATCTTAGGGCACGTGGTCACATGTGTGCATGTATTATGTTGGCCGCGAATGCGACAAAGGGAAGTGAATTTAAAACTTGGAAAGAGCATTACATGCAAAGTAAAACTGATACGAATTTTGAAATCAATAAATACTTGCATACCAATGCAATTTTCTCTAAAGGTCAATTTCTATCTTTCTGTAATTAATCTCATGGGATACATGGGGGGGGGGGGGTTGTATGTAAATTGACGAAGCAGCAAAACTAAGTTCTGACACAGATCACATTTATGCACTAAAAGAATTAAAACAAAAGTATCTTTCATAATTTTATTATTCTGTACTAAATTAACTGTAACATTTTTTTCCTTCAAAATTACTAGGCTTTTAATACTGTATTAAGCATGAAAAATAGCAAGGACTATTATTGTTTTTTTTTTTTTTTTTTGTTACTTAACATCATATGTGTGCATTGAGCATCAATACACGTTTTAGATTAATGCATTTGTTTCCTTAATCAGATCATTAGGTAAAGTCATTGTTCGATGAACACTCAAGTTTTATATAATTTTTTATAAGATTTTTCCTTCAATATAGATCATTTTGTGGTCTGTTTGTAACGTACGAAGGAATCATAACAGAGATTTTTTTGGTTTTTCACTTGGAGCGATGGTACGTGGCTGACTTATTGGTCTTGGTAGGTTTTACAGGACTTTGTTTTCAAATGTATGATGGGAAATTGTTCCTTCGGGATTTTCAAGCATTTTTTTCATTGAAGTTGGCACAGTTATTCCAATATATATATATATATATATATCCAGAAAGAAAATATGATATTTAAACAACTACAACCAAATTTAGTGAAAACCATATTTTTTTCTACACTTAACACTTACTATCGTAAAAAGTAAGAGAAAAAAATAATTTAGTGAAAGGTTTTTTGCATTGAAGTCATTATTGTTTTTGCATGTATCAAAAAAGAAATGTCGACTTTTAGGATTCAAGCGAAGATTATTTTTTAATTACCACAAGAAAAAGTTATTGTTCAACAAAAGTAAATTCCCTACTAAATAGATTCTTAAGTTATTTAAACACTGCTAAATTACTCTCACTAATGAAAATATTTTTTAGTCCTCACATCTAAAGAGCTCTAGAGAAAGTAAATGTTTTTTTTTCCAGTTATTTTTTTTTAAACTTTTTTTAGAGCCTCTACTGAAATTTCTTATTATTCGTTAGATACTTAAATCAAAGTTATTTTTCTTGTTCTAATTATTGCTATTTAAAAGTTCAATTTTTCCCTTGTTTCGCTCATTATCTTACATGAGTAAGTCAAACAAGTAAATAAATAATTTGAAGAGTTTTTCTTTTTACTGTAGCGAAGGAATTTTAACTTATTACAATTCTAAGCTTGTGTTTTGAAGCGGGATATTTTATCCACAAAAATGCCTCAATGAACAGAGAAGTTTCATTAACGACGCAGCAATGTCTTTAATCTATATATATTATTTATCTGGCCAGCTTTTCTGTCGCTCCGCAATATCTTCCTTATTCCTTCATCAAATTCCATGATTCACCCCTCAATTTAAAGCTTATCGTCCCGGCTAATGACGAAAAATAGACCCACGTTCTAAAAATGTACAACTTCTCGAAAATTCGAGATTTAAAATCATCTAAGAGATCCTTTAATGGATGCCAAATTGGCATGGTGTATGCTGGCGCCCTCTTGTTATCAAGTAAACAAACAAGAAAATCTTCTGTTTTTATTGTGTAGAAAGTTGGACAATTTTAGCTGCGTCTGTGTGTTAAACTTATTCAATCGTTAGGCTCTATACATTCCTTTATATTATGAATGTGTAGAACCTAACCAACCAGCTGTAACTATATTTTAATTAATGGAGCTGCTTAGTTAATGTTTTTTTAATGCTATGTATACTATTAATAAAATAATAATTATTATTGTGACTATTTTATTATTTTGAACATTTAATTAACAGTGGGGAAAAACTTGTAACAGCTATTTGTACCGATGTGCTCAATTATATCTCTTCTTTTGTACCAACACCCATTTACTTTTTTCTGTTCTTCTTCATGGTGTCCTTTCTGCCAAATTAGTGCGGAATTCCGCACAGTTCGACTAGTAGTTATTATGTATCGTATTTACTCTCCAGTTCAGCGATACTAAGCTTCAAATGAAAATATTATCTAATATCGTATAATTCTGAAATTAACAGTAATGCATTCTATACCAATTATACTAATTAAGCTTATTCATGCACCCATAATGTAGCAAAATGAAACAATATGACGGATAACTTAAAAATGCTCTAATATTGACATATTAATAAAATATTGTTTTACAACAATGACGTGAAGCTTTAAACTATGAAACATCCATCTGTTAATAATAATTTGACTTTGTGCAAATAAACTGTAATAAAAATAAGTTCACGTTATTTTAAAGCGCAATTGAGCATTAAAATGCAGACATATGTTTCGGGATTGCTTGGAATCTCTTTTTCAATGCGACAGGGAGCTTCTAAATGTAAAACATCCAGATGAAGCAGATAAAACAACGAAAACAAAGCTTATATAGCCTAAGAGGTAGCTGTAAACCAATGAGAATAAAGGCAGCGTGAAGTGGAAGTAGAAGTAGCAGGGAAGGCACCAATAAGAGAGCAACAAACGAATCCAGTTGAAAGTACAGGAAGTAAAACAGGAATATCAATAAAACAAAGTGAAAAAGAGGACAACATGCATAAAAATGTGAAAATACATGGAAATTGCTCAAATAATAAAAAATACAAAGAATAAAATGGAAATAAATATAAGTACAGGAAGTACCAAAACAAAATGCAAAACAAAGTACACATGTTAAGGAGGGGGAGGGGGGAAAGAGAAAAACAGACACAAAAAAGGAAAACTAACAAGAAAACCAAGAAAGAACAACAAATTGAAGGAACTTATGCCAGACTTGTGAAAAATAAGGAGTTGAGGAAGAATCATTAACCAAATTAGAACTCTCTCTATTCCTGTTAATATGATAAGCTTCCCAAAAGTCAAGCTCTAAAGGGGAAGAGCATTTTTGAATAATTTTCCCAGAATTGAAATCAAAAGAGTGGTTGGAATTCCAACAATGTTGAGCAATACTAGACTTATTTAACTCTTGCTATTCTGGTGTAAAAAACTGTTATGTTCAAACATAGCTGCAAAGTAGTACGCAACAAGAAGTGCCGACTAGAACTAGATGAGATTACTTTCCTGTATAAAGCCTACATCAAATTTATAATTTTGCTGTCTGTATCTCTTTCTTCTTTAGTAAAATTTCTTCAAATATGCATTTTTTCAACGGTTAACACTCACTCATTCATTCATTCATTCACTCACTATATTCATGAATTCATTCGTTCTTTCTTTCTCTCATTCATTTATTTCTTTGCTCATTCAGAAATATCCTAAAAAAATCCAGATCATAAAATTTCATAGGAGCATAGCCTCGTTTAGTTCTGGACGAACTTGATATCTGTGCAGGTTCAACGGCATAATATCCTTGCGATAAAGTTTGTTCCAAGCATATCCGTCTGTTAGATAAAGATGTGTAGAGGGTTCAAATTTCCCCGTTGGTGCTAATGTTTATTGTTTCGAATTGTTCAAAATTGAGCAAAAGTTTTTCAAATTAAAAAATCAGACGCCGAGAGTTCCTTTGAATAAGCTTGTTCAGAGAAACTTTGATCTTATGTCTATGGTTTATACTCGTAATATTTGCTTCCTATTTCCCCATAGGCGAAAATATTAAGATTGTTTTAACTGTTGACGTCAAAAAGGAAAATATGGAAATGAGATTTCCCCACCGAGATCTTTTGAATGCAAAAAGAAAAAAAAATCTTTCGAATCGGTCAATTCCCTCAAAAGTTATTAGGGGAGGAGGAGCAGACACACATGCCTACCCACATACATACAGACACGAATTTTCCCCAGTCAACACCCTGCTTTTAAATTTGTTATTTTCCAATCTTTATTTAATTAGTTCACTTACTTTTAAAGATATTTTCACGATGCATTAAGCCTTCTTTCATACTTTTCTTTTTTTACTTTTACGGGGAAGTAGGCTTAAATGCACACTAATTTACTCATCTTTCTTCTGATAAATATCGCAACGAAATACACAAAATCCACAGGAAGGAAATAATTTGAGCAAGAAATGATTTTTTTTAAATCTTTAAACGATAAGTTACAAATGTATATTTAGGGGAAGAAAGAAAAAGAGAGCCATACTATTACGAATAACATTCCGTATATTAGAACGCCATCTGGAGAGCGCAAGGGAAATTTCAAGAATAATACTAATCGCAGAAAATATTAGAATTCGAAGGGAAATAAATTGTTTAATGCTTCTTACCCAACTGCAGAGGCAATGCATGGAATACAGTGAAATTAAATTTACTGATGAATCTTGACGGGAAAAATTCGTGCCGATTAGTTTTTGACGTCATTCATTCTTAGCTAATTTGTGCAATCAAACGTTTCTTTTGTAAATAAATTTGCCAACCAGTTAGTAATAATTCAAACAGTCAAAAGGGGTGCAAGAAAATGGTGGCACAAAAAGTGTATAGGATAAACCCCGATAGGAGCTGGTGCTGTATGGCTTGAGGGTTCGCACTGTCTGTACTCTATCAAAGTTTTGAGACGAGTAGAACTTCCTTTTTCTTTTATTTTCCCCTGCAATAAAATTGTCCATTCATCATCTATCTATTAGCTTCCATTAAATTAATTTTAATTTGTTTTTCAGTAGATCAGAAAATCCCCCTGGGAAATAGGTAAAATCGTAGGAAAATTCCCCCTGCTTCTGCAAAATCCTGCATTTGCCCCTGAATATCGGCTTTTGCATATATGCAGAATTTTTTGTAGAAATGTGATTATTCATTCAATATGTTTGTACATCATTTTGAGTAGCTTATTGAATTTTCTATTGTTTAAAACCATTCTTAGATTGGGGTATTTGCGCTCAACGTGAAGTTAGAATATAAGTAGATGAATTAATGTTTCACAACACGCTAGATTCGAAAAAGAAATAAACTTCGGTGTTCGCTGCACATAATTAGACTCGAAAAATATTAATCAATAATTCGCCTATTTGTGTTCGTGGCAAGGCTAGATACGAAAAGTTAGTCCATAAATGATTTCAATTTATTTTCCCTTTTTCTGCGGCATGAAAGGGTACTGCCCTTTCTCTCGGACCGTTCTCCTACTTTGTTAATTCTAGGGTGGATGTCCCTCCAGATACTATGTAAAACTCGATGCGTTTACGTAACTTAGCTTCTTTATAATCAGCTTTTAATGTAATTTCGATACTTTCAGTGTATTTTCATACGATCTCATTACTTTAATCTACTCATCTACTTTAATTATGTTTTTCCGCTTTAAAATGGTTTCTAACGTTAGTGTCGCATTTCTCTGAAAACTTAACTCCGTAAATCCAATTACATCCATTTTCTAAAGTTTGGAACTTTTCGTTTTTACACGGTTTAACTTAACTTGATTTGTCACGGAAGTTTGTTACGTGGTTTTCAACCACTATTACTGCATAAATTATGTTCAAACTTTGCACACAAGCTTATCTTCGATCACAGTACAATATTCCATCCATTTTGTAATTTATTATAGCGTTAATTAGGAAAAAAATTAATAATTTGGCTTTGAGGAAATTTTCAGAATTATTATTTGTCGAATGGCAACGATAGCTTTGTTTTGATTCGGTCATTTATTCAACTTGATTAGTCACGGAAGTTTGTTACGCGGTTTTCGACCACTATTACTTAAATAATCGTGTAACTTAAAACATTTTTAATCTTGATTTATTTCATTTAGGCCTTTCTTTTTTTCGGCGGCTACCGATACTTATCATTAAGGTCTTCTTCCCAGAATCTTTGCTGTTGCGTAACTCCAATGTTTAAATGATGTACATTTCTCCGCATTTTCGTTTATGCTTCACCCTCCGTTAGATGCATAAATAAAATAGCGATACAAGTAGATAGGTGCTAATTTTTGTATTACTTCAGTAACAATTCAATTTTAATAAGCAGGTAATATGCTAGTTTCAGCAACAAATACCGCACCTTATGTCAATATATTAGGCATGAAATGCGCTCATCGCTATTTTTTTATGCAGCTGACAAATTCGCGCGTTAATGACTTCTGTTCTATCTATTCAGCTTACCGACAGAACATTTTTCAGAAATCCATTTCGAAATCCGCCATGCTCCTTTTCTACATAATCAAGCTGTCCCTGTATTTCTGAGAATCTTCACGTATTTCGATCTCTTTTGCACAATCTGTAATTCAATTTATTTCGCAAAATGCTTTTATTCTCGCAGAGTGTTTACTTTTATATTTCAAGTGTTTTTGGTTTGCCGAGCGATGATTAAGCATTGAATTGGCAAAGCGTCATGTGACTAAAACATGATTCCTCAGGAACTGACTGATGTTTTGGAACCTCAAAATTTTACACGATAGTACCTCGAGAAATACGAGAAAAATCCTTGTTATTAGTCACAAAGCATTAGTATCACTTAGAATAAAATTTCCAAATGCAAATTCACAGTTTTTAAAACTAATTTAGATTATAATATCGTATAACGTAAGAATTCAAAGTAGTATTAATGAAAGAATCTATTGAATTTAATGCGTAATTGAAAACGTTAGCGTATAAATAGTTGCTTAACTATAAGGTGAAAAAAACTTTATCTTGACTAAATTCAAATTACTTCTGCAAATATTAATCATTCAAGTTAAATGGGAATGCATAAGGCAATACTTTAAGCCCCATAAAATTAACTTAAAATTATGTAAAGCCCCGAAGTCCTCACTAGTTTAGTAATACCTAAACTAAGTGAACTTTTATGTATTTAGTGTCAGCACACATTGAAAAAAAAACATTGCCGTCCAATATTATGTAGTTTAATTTAAAAGCATTAGATAATGTTCAACATATTTAATGAACTGGTTTATTAAATTTTAAATCGCTTAAGTTAACTATACAGGGCATTGTTTTTTCATGCAAGAAAGTTTGGAAAAAAAAAAGTAATGGCTTGATAGTATATTAATGTAACGTGACAGACATGACAATAATTGGACATTGTTTTCAGAACACATTTTTATACAATAATTCAAAATGTTCTTTCTTAGGGTGCTTTTAAAAAAACCCAACGAAGGCATTTTGTCTTCGTCGTAATAGACTGTTGCTATGGTTATCCAACTAACAGCGACGACGCATGCATTCAATAACACAATCAACTAGTAACTGTAGTCGGGAGGAAAGTCCTCCCAATTACGCAATGAATCATGCCAACCAGTCAACACGAAAGCGTGGTTATGAAACTTTTTAGAGCCAATGACATTCTCTAAAAAAAATAAAAAGTCTATCGCAGGTCAGTGTTGCGTTTGGCATGAAAGCTATTTCAGACTAAAATTCTTGCACTATTTTAAAGTAGGCATGAAGATGTGTTAAAACACCAAAATGAATTTTGTTTTTCAATAATTTAGTACATGACACAAAAACAAATGTATGTTTCGTGATATCTGTTTTACATGGAATTGACCTCAAGCATTTCATTTTACAAATAATTAATTTATTTCAAGCTCGGAAATATCATAAGCCTTTTTGAAAGGCTATTAAAATGCCATTTCGCGTTAATGCTGTGATTAAAATCCCGCTTTTAATTTACTAGAATAAAACTTTGTCTTCAGCAATTAATGTTTTCAAAGCATCTTGATTAATCACATAAGTTGAAAACAGTTCCCTTTGATTAACCATCCGCCTAGAAACTTAGTCAATAAATAATATGAATTACTGATTGGCTTTCCTTGAGAATAAACACGTGTCGCTTTGCATTGCTTAGAATGTATCTATGCATAAATCTCAGTGCTAGTTGTAGCTGGCGCGATTTGCGTTTGCAAAAAGAACTGATCATTTTGATCAGGGATGCACAAACTTTTTTGGGTGAAGGGCCAAAAAATTAGAAAGTATCAGGTTGGGGGCCAAAGTAACGTAGTGTTTTATTCATAAAAATACAGGGTGTATTTCAGTTTTTATTTAGAGGTAATATGTACAAATTACATGTATTAACAATTACTGTACTCGGAAATAGATTATTAAATAAAAGTTTTAAAAAATTAATGTAAATGGATTCAAACAAAATGAGGTATCAGATTTCTAAACAATTATTTGCACAACATTTATGTATATCAATGAAGTGATTGGTCAAATGGCAAAAAAGAGGAATACTAAAGTTTTTTTACAAAAATGTGTGCAAATTATGAAAATGAAACAAATGGAAAATGAAAGGGTAATTTAAACTTAGAAAAACACAGCATTATTCTCTAAATTATAACTTTCTTTATAATTTAGATAATTTTTCTTTGACATTTTATAATGTAGAATTTAAAATATATATTAAGAGTTAAAATGAGAAATTAATTAAAAGTGCGAATATAAATACAGAAGAAATAAACACACATATATTAACTAGCAAAATCCAAATGCTAGGAGTCTGTACATCACGTTAAACCCTTGCGATTCAGAATTACTACAAGTCAATTTGGCTAGTAGAACTGTTTTTTAAACTAACCATTTACAAAATCTTATTATTTAAATTGGCATAGTAATACAGTACAGAATCTCTTATCCGGGAAAAAGAAAACCGGGAATTTTTTCGTGAATTTCCCGCCATTTTTGAAAAGTTCGCAGGTTTTTTTTTTTTCCCCCCCATTTAGTAAAAATACGAATTTTTGAAAATGACTTTAAAAATACGAATTTTTGAAAATGACTTTAAAAATACGCATTTTTCCGTTACAAGTAACATATTCAGTGTTTATAAGTCGAACAATTTAGTCAAAAAACGATGTTTTTTTAGGGGAGGGGAGCGTCAACTTGCAGAGGGAAATTAGAAAAAAAAAAAAACTCCAATGATACTTGAGAAAAATCAGACCTTTTCTCTATTTTATTTCAATAATTAAACAGGAAAGAAATAAGTAATTAGATTCGTATACAATTATTTAAATGTCTCGTCAGTATTGTCAGAAGACGAATTGCAACAAAAGTCGGACTATACGAAAGTTCGTAAAATTTCTAATACGGCAGATTCGTGAATTTTCCGAAATAGCTGATCGTGTGAAAATTAAACCTCGTTAATTTTTGTTTTATATATATTTTTATTTGTTTAACAGCTGCAATAAGGTAATATTAATTTAAAATTGATATTAAGGCAACAAAAATTGCAACTGTGAAAATGAATTCTTTATTAAAATCGAGTTCGCAAAAGCGAAGTCGTTTTACACAAGTATGAAATTTACGCGTTTCTGCATGTAAACATGCTTCTTACATTTCGTTTTCCTCCTTTTCGAAATCATTTATTGCAGTAAAAATGATTGATGATCAGATTTTACGAAATTAATAATTTGATAAACAAGATGTCCGATTCGGAAAGCATCCAAATGGTGCTACACCCGAACGATGACAAAGAGCAAGATAGCGATGAAGACGATAATAATGGCATTTTGCGTGCTACGTCTAACGATCGTTGCTTTGAATTTACTAAAGATATTATAGCAGGAATGGGACAAAATTCTTTTATAGACGAAATAACGCACATAATGGATGTTCGAAAAATCCAGCAATCGAATTTTCGACCATTTCCCGATAAGCTATTGTTCTGAAACTTTACATATAGCTCAGAACTAGATGATAATGCAATATTCTACCACTTTTATCATGACTTGATTAGTTTCTGAAGTATTTCCAATAAAATAAAATTAAATATGGCGATTAGTTCCGAAAATTGCGACCAAGACTCAGTAGCGGCGCTGCGATCGTATTTTTTACTACGATTTTTCGGAAGCTTTTTTTTTACATTTTTTTTTCGTATTTCTTAAATTTTATTATAATTATTGTTTTTTTTATCAACTATATTAGCGGGCCAATTCAAAAGGCTCGGCGGGCCATAGTTTGTGCATCCCTGATTTTGATGATATTTCATATTTCTAAGTGCGATTATTTTCAATCCACTTTATGTATGCTGATTAATGACTAATATTTATATTTGATTTACAGGGGTCTGGAGCAGCCACTTGTTTGAGTTGCTCCGCTCCTACTTTTAATGTTGTTTCAGCTTCGCTTCGTGTTCCCGAATAATTTTAATAGATTACAGCTCTTTTTTAGTAAGCTTTTTTTTATTATTATTCGATCTATATATATAAAAATGAATGTATGTGTGTATGTATGTCTGTCTGTGTGTCCTTTATGCGTTACTAAATCATTCATCCGATCGCTATGAAACTTTGGGAAGTTGTTGAGTACACTCCTGCGAAGGTTTCTAAAAAAAAGTTTTACAGGTAGTTTTTTTAATTCCAATTTTACGCAATTGTCCATATAAATTCCCAATTTGGGGGTGAAAAAAACCTTGCACATATTAATGTAATATATCGATCGAAAACGCTAATTTTTCTGCACAAGATGATATTTGTTGTAAGCTTTTAAGTCAATATAAGCTATTTAGTGCGATTTCTTAAGGCTTACCTTGATCAAAAAATAATAATTAGCAGTTTCCTCAAGTCCGGATGAATAGTGTTAGCTTAAGTTCAATATAAAACTTATTTTTCAAAATAGAGAGACATCAGTTTAATTATCAACGGAAAAACAATAATAAAGTGTACCTTCGATTGAACGTTTTTCTCAAATTAGCAATAGGTTTTAAATTCGAGATTGAACTTGATAAAAGTATTGTCTCCCCGATTTAACGATTTCCTTGATTTAGCCAATAGCATTTAAATAAATATCCCCAAAAAAGGAATACGTATGGTTTATATTAGATTTCAAATAGCGTGGCGAATATGACACGCTACAATTTGACTGTTTTAACTAGTCATTGGCAATAAATCGGAACACAATGATAAAATTGTGCTTACGTTTTTTAGATACGGTTAAAATTCAGCACGAGCAACGCCGTGCGGGTACCGCTAGTACAAAATAAAAAATGAAGAAAACTCGAGCAGTGCAGCATAACAACTTTTTTTGCTCCACAACAGTTTCGAGCAAAGTCTTGTTGCTCCACTGCTCCTGCTCCAGATGCCTGTTCCCCCCCCCCCTTTAAGTTCTTTTGGAGATAATTTCTTCCCCCGAGTTGGGGGGCTTCTGTATCGTAAAATCGTACACATTTTGAAGGGCCGCGGGGAAAAAATGATCAAGATTCATTTTTTGCCAAAATTGAGATTTCAGTGCATACATGTTCTTTACAGACAGGATGCATATGCGATATTAGTTGGGGAAGAAATCTGCAGTCGGCTCACCCATTGATGACGCTTCTGACGAGCAAAAATGACCAAAATGCAGAAGTGGAAACTTATATTCTAAGAATTTAGAGATTTGTGACTATGATTATTTTTCCCCGCGTCCATCATTTTCTTAATACATTTATGGTTCTTTGCCCTTGACAGCAGAATTTTTCTTGAGAATAATTCGTTTTTAGCCTACTTTCCCGTAAAACTTTTTTTAAGTATAAAAAAAGGCTTAATGTACCGTGAAAATATCCATAAAAATAAAAGAAAGGCAGGACCGTCATTTCAAGATTTTCCAGGCTAGGGCAAAGGGTATATTTTCAATTTCATATTACAGGTAAAAAGCAGCAAAGCACATAAATATGCATAAATTCAATGCAAAATAATTCAATTTCTAGAAGTCAGAGGGGTTAATTTATCCCCCATCCCACCTGATCACCCAAATGACGGGCCTGAAGAAAAGTCAAAAATAAGTGAAGTAATTAAGTAAAAATTTAAAAATAAAAAAAAAGAGAAAGTAGGGTTTTTGAGATGGGGAGAATGTATGTCGGTCTGTCTGTCGTTCCCCTAATATTTTTTGTTTAAATTGTCCGAAAATTTCGGCGAAGATATCTCACTTCCATATCCTAAATTTTGACGGACAATTTTTGAACAATTCAAAAAATCTTAACATTAGTGCCGATAGAGATGTATGAGGCAAACTATATAAACCCTGAACATAAGATCCAAGTTTCTTTGAACAAGCTTATTCGAAGGAGCTATCCAAGTGAAATATTTTTTGATTTGGACAATTTTTCTTCAATTTTAAATAGTTCAAAAACATTAACATTAGCTCCTTTAGGGAAATTTCAATCCTATATAAATCTAGACCTAAGAGACGGATTTACTTGGAACAAACTTTATCGGAACGATGTAATGACGTAGAACATTCGACGAAATTCATCCCCAACAAAACAAGCCTATTTTTGCATGAAATTTTTGATTTGGGTTTTTAAGAATTTTTCTGAATGAATGAATAATATACAAATGAGTGAGTAAATGAATGAATGACTGAAAGAATACGTATTAACCGTTAAAAAAGCTTTCGGGAGACTTAGAATTTTTGATTTAACCCTTTATCTACTGACGGTACTTATAAGTACCATTCTCTATAAATTTCATGCCAGCAACCATTTTTACCAATATTCTGATGGTACTTTGCCGGGACTGTCTTGAAATTCCCCTTTTTCAGGATACATATCAGCAAGGGTTCTACAAAGAGTATTTTAGTGATTAAAGGAACATGGATAGTTTTGAAACCGATGCTGTGTTTTGAACTTCCATTTTGTTCAGATTGCTCGTTTAGTTTCGCTCCAGTCCAGAAATGTAGTAAAATTCAAGAATCAAGTCACTGATGTTTTTTAATATGTTAGTTAAGAGCTTAGAAAACTATTTGACAAAATATTTTGATTGAAAAGTGAATGCAATTAATTTTACAGGGTAAATACTCTGTGGCACTTATTAGCTGTAAAGAAATAAATACTTATATATTGATCATTTCTTTTATGTAACTCCCTTAATTTTCAGTGTAAATACCTAAACAAACTGTTTCTGTTTAAAAAAAAATTCCTGCAGATCATAATGCAGAAGATAAAGGGTTAAACAGTCTTTAAGCATGTTTTGTAAAGCTCTTATGACAAACGAGTGAAATATTTTGTTATTGTATTACAGTATGGTAATTTAATTAGCAGTTTGGAACATTATTGTAGTTCATAACGTCCCCTACACTTTCAGAAACGTATGCTCAAATCTCACGAAACTTTCGTCGTATTTGACGAAATGGCTTCGTGAAAAATGCTCCGTGTAAACCTTTCGTCAAATTGCCGAAATCTGTGTAGTAACTTTTTAATGGTCACGTTATTAAAGGAAAGGATCGTTCTAAATGACGAAATTTTCTTGATAATTAAAGAATCGTCGAAAATGAGGATTCTATTTTCGAGAGTGTATGTCTTTAAGTCATAAAATGATTATGCGGACTCTCCGATGTCGTTATAACCAGGGTAGAATTTATTTAGTCAAAGTAGCAGACAGAAGACAAGTTTAAAAACTATTTTTAAAGGGGCATTTTGAAAAAAGGAGGATACGAGAAATGTTATGAAACTGGTGTTCATTTTTATAGGCCGGGGAATGGACATCGCGAAAAATGGAACCTAATTTCGCGCAAGTGGGATTTACGCAAATGGGAAGAGCCCCCCCCCCCCCTCCTCCTCCGAAAAAAAGCTTGAATATCGATATACACCTAACTTTTTTTTTATTTTGTATTTATGGAAACATAAACCAATCGGATAAAAACACCGAAATTTTTTATAGCTTTTACCTTAACAAATATTGTTCTTCGTACATAAAATTTTTTTTTTTTTTTTTTTTTTCAGAAGTCTTTTTTTCAATGTAACGAATGTAATTTTAAGCCTACTGAGAGAGAGTTTTAGCCGATGTTTCAAAACCTATGTTGGTATACGGAAAATAGGGTCGTTTATTTCTAGCCGAACCTATTTTAAATATATTGTACACCCAGTTTATTTCAAGAGAATATAATTAAGTTAATAAGGGAAATACTGCTATATTGCATCCGCATGATTTTTTTTCTTTTTCAGAACTGCAGTTAGCCAATTTAAATATTTTATGTACTAAATTTTCTTATAGGAATCCATTTTGGAAGATAAATTTGTTGCATTCTCGCCGTAAAAAGGAAGGTGCAGATAATATAAGAGAGGAATACTCGATTTAAGTATTTTTCAAAGGTTTTTCTGGAAAACACAATGGAGTGTATTTTAAAAAGTGAGCCATCAAAAGAAATATTCATAATTCCACAATAGAATATCGGTTTGCCGTCGCTTTTATGTCTGCCATCCAATTGTGTGTTTTGGTAAAATTTATAAAATTATGGTAGGAACTTGTAAAATAAAAGCATTACATTTTCTGAGTGAATTTGCTAACTTTTTTTGTGCAGCAAAAAAAAAAAAAAAAAAAAATCGCCCTTTGCTTTTTTTAGCCTACTTTCACGTAAAAGTGAAAAAAATAATAATAAAGCATGAAAGAAGGCTTAATGTATCGTAAAAATATCGTTAAAAATAAAGAAAGTCAAAAAAAAGTGAATTAAATAAAGATTGAAAAAAAAATTTGTAAGTGGGTTTTGGATGGGGAAATGTCTGTCTGCCTGCCTGCCTGCCTGCCTGTCTGTCTGTCTGTCTGTCCCTCATAACTTTTGAAAGAATAGTCAGATTCGAAAATTCTTTTTTCATTCGAAAGATCTCGGCGAGGACATCTCATTTCCATATTTTACTTTTTGATTTGAACAATTTTTCGTTCAATTTTGAGCAGTTCAAAAAAAATTAACTTTAGCGCCTATGGGCGAAATGAAGCAAATGATGTAAACTCTGGGTACAAGATCTAAGTTCCCATGAAAAAGCTCACTGGAAGAAGTTCTTGCCGTGAAATATTGATTTGAACAATTTTTGTTCATTTTTGAACAGTTCAAAAAATTAACATAGCGCTTACGGGGAAATTTCAATCCTATATAAATCCTGATCTAACTGACCGATTTGCTTGGAACAAACTTTATCGGAAAGCTCTTATGACGTAGAACATGTACAAATAGAAAGTTCTTCCAGAACTAACGAGCCTATTTTCCTATGAAATTTTTTTATCGGAATTTTTAAGGATATTTCTCAGTGAATAAATGAATGAGTGAAAGAATGAATCAATTAATAAATGAAGGAATGAGGAAAAGAATGAATAAATGAGGGAATAAATACATGAATGAGTAAATGAATGAATAAACATTTGAATCAGTAAACGAATGAATGCATAAATGAATGGCTGAATAAAGGAAAAAAATGAATGCGTGAACGAATATGTATTGTCTGTTGAAAAAGGTATATTTGAAAAAATTAAGAACTAAAGCTAAATGAGAAAGAGATAGCTAGATTATAAATTTGAATTTGGTGTATACGGGAAAGTAGGCTCGTATAGTTCTAGACGGAACTTCTTGTTATTACTTACATCTGTATTTCACTTAACGTGGACCAGTTACGATTAAATTTTGCAATACGTTACATCATGCAAAAAAAAAAAAAACCTATAGTAAAACAATATTTAAAAATCTGTTTAATGATTAGCCTAAAAAGGTAATACAATTTTCGTACTTATTATCGTAACTTACGGACTTTAATGAATTTATTTCTATTTCTGAAAAAGTATTTCCATTCATTACTCAATTTTTAGTTTCCAATTCTTTGGAGTGGCAACATGTTACTTTGTTTACATCAAGCGATCATCGGCATTTTTATATCTAGCGAGCTTTTCTTAAGCTTTTCGAATTTTAGAACGTTTTCGGCAACTTTAAAATAGTTAATTTCCGATTTTTTGGAGTGGCAACAACTTAATTTGTTTATAGGGAGCGATCATTCTCATGTTTATATCAAGCGATCTTTCCTTTTGAATTTGAAAGCGATTTTTACAATTTTGAAATGGTTAATTTTCAATCCTGTGGAGGGCAGCACCTTAATTTGATTATATCGTGCGATCATTCTCATGTTTAGTTTTTGAACTTATAGTCCGCAGATGTTCTGTGGGGAATCAGCTAGTATGAATATGTTACATAAATAAGTATCCGTATATATTCAAACAAAATCTTTGGGCCACCGATAGATTATAAGCCAATTACAACGTGTTTAAATTATAAACACGTTACACAACTTTATAAATGGTTGTATTTTAGATTCCTTTTTTACTTTGTGTCCTTTCAACTGGGTTAGTTTGATGCTTTCTTATTGGTGGCTTCCCGGATACTTCTGCTTTCACTTACACGCTGTCTTGATTCTCATTCGTTTGCAGGTAAATCTTAAGCTATATAAGCCGTGTTTTTTATTTTTTCTTTTGGCTGTCTTCATGTCAAGCTCCACTGTTGCATTGAAAAAATGGTTCTAAGCAGTCCCGAAACAAATGTCTTCATTTTAATACTCATTTGTGCTTTAATTACGTGCAATTATTTTTAGTTTGCTTGTGCACAAAGTTCCTTTATTAGTTTATTTATACATAGTCATTTTTTATCATTAAGATTTCAATTTATAGTGAACACTATTGTCACGATAACTCGAATTTAACGAACTCATCGTTTCACTCGCATCATCTCTCGTTATAAGTGTATGATTGCATTAAAAATATATATTAAAACAATCATAGTGTGAATAATATTTTGACAAAATCATGTTATTTCAGGAATAAACTCTTAAGCAAAATTGAACAAATCGCACAGTTAATCATTAGTTATGCCGCAAGTGGCGTACTAATAACAATACGAATAAAATGCCAAATTTTTGAAAACGTTGTTTTGACCTAGATATATTTCAAGTAATCTTAATAAAATGAATGTATGCATATTTATTTAGTTTTGTTATGTTTAAAAATTAAAAATAACAATAGTAGTAATGAAATATAAAGGGGGAAAACACTACATGTTTATATTAAGCAGGTTTTGATAGAATTCCCCTGCATTATAAAATCTCTAAAATAAAGAGGACAAAAGTTTTTAAAACCCGCCTACCATATAATATAAAAAAAAGAGTAAAATATTGAGTAAAAATCTGTTTAATCAAAAAATATTTTCTTAGACAACAATAGAATTTTATAAATGTAAATATTTTCAAATATCATGATTTCCTGACATAATTAAATTTCCAGAAGAATTGTTTCAAAATATTTTTTCTATCTTCTTGTAAAGACCACTCAGATTCCAAAACGCAATTTTCTCTACAGTCTCCTGATGAGAAATATTCTTACACAAATATTTGCTGTCTGTATCTACTTCAATCTCATTATTTTTTGAACCGATCAGCTTTAACATTCTATTTTAGAAATATTTTTTCCGTAAGAATTCTTAAAGTATGCATAAAAATAAAACATATGTAATAATACAGGGAAGGAACAGTATATCAGTAGAGAAGTGCTCGATTTATTTAAAAAAAGGAGTTACGAGTGTTTGAATACATTAAAACATATGAACCGTTGTGGGTTTTTTTGCGAAACTTTAATATATGAATAAGAATCGATCAGAAACTTATTGATTGATTCTCAAAGCAACTCACAGTTACTGAAATATGATTCCGTAACTTGTATTATAAAGTTCTTAAGCTTAAGAATCTAGTATCTGTCATCTGTAACACTCTTTTTAATAAGAATAATAATGCTATTTTCGTATGACCTTTCATCGTTGACATAAAGGCATTTAACCGCAATGAATCAATATATTGCTTAATCAAGCTGTTAAAGCATATTAAGTTCCTCCTGGAATTAGTCGGAAAGTTATAGTATAAATTGAAAATGTGAAATTATTAATATAATGTATGAATCACAGTTAACACTACAGATTACTGAAATGAGGCATTCACAGCAGCATTTTGCGTCTATCGTAAGACTTTTGCTATGACTATTAATCTAACAGCGAGAATAATCAGTTTCAAGTGACATCATAGAACAATGAACAAATCACTGCACTCTGAGTGAAAAGCATCTTCAGTGAGGAAATAAAAATTGCAAATCAGTCAATACAAGAGCGCGATTATTAAATTATGTAGAACCAATGATGCTCTCTGAATTTTTTCGTTTCTGTCGCTCTGCGTGTAACTACACCTTAAAGATGCTCTTATATCAATGGTTGTAGCAATTTTTGCGCCTGTTGTGATAAACTGTTTCTGTGAATATCAATTTAATAACGGAGATTTATCTATTAAAATATATGTCATAGCGTAAACAACAAATAGTTGTTCTCTGTGTGAAATCCATTTTTAGTGACTTAGAAGAAATGCCTATCAGTCAACACAAGAACGTGGTTTTAAAATAATTCAGAACCAATGATGCGCTCTGAAACTTTTCTTTGCTGTCGCCCTTAGTGTGAATGTGGGGATGGATAAAAATGAACGACAAGTCTCAAATTGGAGAGAGGAAACAAATCCGTTTTAAGCTCGCCCGGCGGGTGAAAACTGCATTCGTGAAACCCTGATAAACTAACGGCGTGCACATGACCCAGGAGAATGTAAGATAAATGTGAAACTACCTGAAATACTGATGCAAAATGAAGTCTGACTAAAGAATAAGTGCAATATAAACGTAGGGGATGTGTACCCTACAACACAGAAAATGATGCATCAAAAGACTTTAAATACTATTTTTTTCCTAAAAGCTCTGTAGTAACGAATTGATCACGTGTTATTATCACACATCACTGTTGAGATATTCGCTTAAACCATTTTTTTTTCTAAATTAAAACGAGTATCTTTTTTTAAAGAATAAAGAAATATGTGTTTGTATTAGCAAGTTAAAAATTTAAAATAATTTTTTAACGTAATTTATTGTAAGGAACAAAATAATCCATTTTCTGCTTTAATAATTTAATACTATATTTTAAAATCAAACGTTGCTTTAAATAATTAATATTGATTTCTGTCTTTGATATTTTGACACCTTTTTTTTACATAAAGCGATTTGGCAGAACTGGCCGAAAAGGAGGGGGGAGGCTTCAATACAAAGAAATCGTGCACCAAAAGACCGGACGACTCAAAAGCAAAAGATAATCACATTCATTTTTAAATATACAATGGTGGTGGTATGAATAATGAAATGGGCAAATGTGATGAACACAGTGCACAGATAAAAACCTGACCTTGACCAGGGTTAAGAAACGCGCCCTCGCTTTCCCCGAGAACGCCAGATTTGGGACTCAGACACACTTTCTCAAGCACCTCTAGGGGGGTCAAACAACTTTCCTCCCCTTCGGATCAGAGCTTCTCTCCCCCGCCCCTTTCCCCAGAGTGACGAGAGGTGCATCCGTCGGTCGTGCCACGATTCAAATAAATAAGCAATTTGGATTTTTTTTCTTTTTGTGTGTGCGTTTCAAAATGTTAAGAAGAAATACTTCTAGAACTACGCAAATGTTTCTATAATTGTTTCATATCCTTATCGTCACTATCATAGCAATTATTATTACGACTCATCTAAAAATTTTCTATGTGGTTATGGTATGTATATAAATTTTAATTTTTGTATATTACTTTCACTTAAAGAGACTTGTATATTACTTTCCCTTATATTACATAACTTAAAAATTCCCCTTTTATACGTATATTACTTTCAATTTCAAGTAAAAAAAAGGGAAAAAAAAGGCTTCAATATAAAAAAATAGCGTTAAAAATAAAAATAGTCAACAATAAGTAAAGTATTTAAATAAAGAATGAAAAATAAAAGTATGGTTTTTAACGTGGGGATGATGTGTGTTGGTCTGTCTCTCTGCCCCCTCCCTCCAATAGCTTTTGAAATAACTGTCCAATTCAAAAGATTTTCTTTTTGCATTCGAAAGATCTCGGCGATTACACTTCATTTCAATATTTTGTTTTTTAATTTGAGCAGTTTTTCATTCAATTTTGAAAACAATTGAATGAAAAACTGAAAAAAAAAAAAAAAATAAATAAAATAACATTAGCGCCCTATGGGGAATATTGAAGCAAATTATATAAACCCTAGGTTCCTTTGGACAAGCTTATTCAAAGCAGCTCTCGAAGTAAAATATTTTTTGATTTGCAAAATTTTCGTTCACTTCTGAACAGTTCAAAAAAAAAAAAAAAATAACATTAGTGCCTACCTGGAAATTTCAATCCTTTATAGATCCAGATCTATCAGACAGATTTGCCCTGAACACTCGTTATCGGAAGGATCTTGTAAAGGTAGAAGATGTACAGATACGAAGTTTATCCAGAAATAAACGAGCCTATTTTCCCACGAAACGATTTGATGTGTATTTTTAAGAATATGAATGAATAAATGAGTGAGTGAATATGTATAAGCTGTTGATAAAGGTGTATTTCAACTAATTAAAAACTAAAGCTAAATGAGAAAGAGGGTGAGAGATAGACATATAGATAGATCGTTAATTTGATATTGGTGTATAAGGGAAAGTAGGTTCAAATAGTTCTAGACGAAACTTCTTGTTAATCCAGAAATTATTTTATATTAAAGGCTTGAAAAAATTATTAACATTTACAAATTGTTTCTGTCACGCTATCCGTGATCTGCAGCTCAGCACTTTTACTATTTCGTCACCAGTGCACCTCTGCTTCTGACATAAGAACTAAGGATTTTATGGTACTCTCGGGCTTCATTATTTGCAGTCTGATAAGGCCTGGACATGCCAGGTAAAATGTTAGCCAGAAACATCTTGGATACATCACGGTCTACAATAAGCCCAGAAAACAGAACAAAACTAGAACTGCTTGACTGAACTGATGGACAACTTCAAACCCTGTACCAGCAGTTTCTATGCATCATCATGGCAACGAGTTGATTATTCATGAAGTCATGAACCAGGTCATTGACAAATTTAAGAATCCAAAATATCAAACATGAATAAAAAATCTGGCGCGGATATAGGTGGAAGTGCCAAGTATTATTAAAAGCTATACGAATTAAAAGTTTATCATGTTCCCCCATTTGAACAAATATTCCAGGGGAGATAAAATCACAACAGCAATTGCCCCTTCTCAGTAAACTTTTGTATCTATGCCTGCTAAAAATTGCGTCCAACCGCTTCATGATTGCAGAAAATTATTTTTCTAATACGTAATTGCACGGGAAAGGGGATACTACGTCATCTTCCAGGGTGTTTCCAAGGATTAAAAAATATTTGTAGAAAAATATTTACAACAGCCACAATAAAAATGTAATTCATCTCATATAAATGAAAAACTAGCAAAAAAAAGTCTTACCTTTAACCGCAGCAGAGATTAAATCCAAATTGTGAAGACTAATTCTTAACAAACTGGAATTTAGTTTAAAGTATCCATTTCCTACTGCTTCAGTTAAAAAGATCCGAACGTCTTTTTCCTTCACGTCGCTGGAACAAATCTCTTTGCTTCCAAATCCCATTACTACAACAGCATTATTCTGGAGAGATTTATCACCCTTTATTACCCGCTTCACAAGAACTAAACCATTGTAATCTGAAACTTCTAACACATCACTTTTGCGATAGATAGTTTGAACTACTCCTGTAAAAACTGCTCCAGCTTGCTTTTCTCGTTCTTCTATTGAAAATTGTTCTCTGCAAATCCTTCTTTGGTGGGAACCAGCAACGAATATTAATAAAACAATTAAGCGTAAAGATTTCATATTATTTACTTAAAAGAAGTTCCTCACTAAATGCTCAAAAAATATCTAAAGCCCAGAGTTCCTGCATTTGATACAGTTAAAGAGATAATTTCGTCACGTAAAAACAGTTCGTTTTCAAGCACTTAGAACGGTTTAAAATTAAAAATATTCACATATAGTACTGATTTATTTTTTTCTATGTCATTATTAAAGTTTGAAGTTATTCGCGTTGAATTATCTTGGCAATAATAAATTTCGAAATGTCGGAAGCAATTTATCAATTATATATTCTTTGTACGTCTAAACGAAGTCCAACGCACATACCTCACGGGAGCCTTGCACGAGATCACTGGCGTTAAAATATTCACACCTAAAATGTTTGTTACTACGTTTTTTTAAACTTTTCATTAGTATTTCATTTACATTTCACATGATTGTTATTTCAATTACATAAGTTAGTATTTTTTTAATGAAATACTAGATTTATTTATCAACAAAGAAACGGCACAAATACTTGATTTTATTTCTATTTATACTTTAATCGTAGATTTAGCTTATTAAATTTTGCTATCGAACATTTCGTTGATGCTTTTCATTTTATAATTCAAAAGCACCTTATGAAGTTTCCTAGCTCATCTCTTAAGATATGCTGCCAAAGAAGAAATATTTATCATACCGATGCAAATGCGATCAAAAATTGAAAGAAACTTTTTCAAAAATCCGAGTTTAATTTAGTAGAAAAGAATGGAACGGATTCGCAAATGGCGAAGCTGTAATAATGCCCGATTTTCATTAAGAAAAGTGCAGCTCCAAAACATTATTGACTACTTCCCATTCAATCCATTCAAGTACCTGCAAGTGCGCTCAAAGAATGCAAGCAACAAATAAAAGTGACGACAGTTGCGAGGAGTCGGAATCGGGACTGTTTCTTCTCACAATTCTTTAGTTCACTCCTTCCCCCGACGCAAACATTCTAAAGTAACAGAATGGAAACTCGGGCGTTGCTATTGGAGCCGAGGAGTTGCAACTGATACCACAAGCTAGCTCCTTAATGTGCTTCGATGCATTCACAAGTTGCTGTTCTGTCTGGGTAGAGGATGGGGTTCCCACGTTCCTTTTCAGAGAAACTCGTAGAATAAAACGTTGCTCTCGCAGGCTTCTAAGAAAGGGGGGGGGGATGGAAAGCATTCCTGGATATGGGGTTCGAGGGGTGTATTAGTCAAAAACTGTTCTGCAACTCAAAACTTAGATTGCTTCGAATAAGATGACTGCTTAGTGTTAAATTCATTCGGAAAGTAATTAAATCTAGAGTATATGAGGAAAATGTAGACATAATAATTAAAGTTCCAATGTTTTTAGTATTGGCAGATTCTTTTAAACTTTTGCATATTACAGTAACACTAAATTTAGTTTCGCTTTTTCAAACTGTTTTCATTGTGTTCCATGAAATAATTGATTTTTTTATCATACTAAGTTAAAGGTTTTTTTTAACCATAACCTTTTATGTGCAAGGCAGAATATATAAAAATATATATATATATATATATAGGTTTTTTTTTTTTTTTTTTGGTTTGTCTAAAATTAATTACAATAAAAATATAAATGTATTTTGCAACTTCCATCAAAGTTTATCAGTTCGAAGTTCCATCATCATCGTTTCGTAGTTACAAGGTTTTAAAAAGCAAAAGGTTTAAGCTTTTCACAAAAGGCTTATTTAAGAATTAACGAATAAGTTGTTTAACCATTTTTATTTACAATGAAAATTTGTAGTTTTTAATCCTTTTTTTTTTTCAAAAACAAACTTGGAATCCGGTATGCAACAATTTTTGCTTACCTTTTAGGGAAGTTTTTATGGTAGAATAGGAAATGTTTGTTACTTAATCGAAAAATTCAAAAAATTGTGTGCGATGAGCAATCCTTCAAAATAATAACTTTTTATTTTATCTGGTAACATAGGCGTAACTAGGGTTGGTGAAAGGGGGGGGGGGTCACACTGAAAATGTACAGACCAAACATCAATAAGAAGTGTAAAAGAGTAAAAAATTTACTAGTCATAAATACTTGTCTCTAAAGATATACTCCGTGTTTATTTCAGGCATCTCCCGGGGGGGGGGAGCTACCCCCTCGGAGCAAGTCAATTCTTCCCCCCCCCCTGGCAAAAAAAATTCAGATCACAAGTTTTAAAAAAGAAAGAAAAGATAAATTACGCTTTTAAGGCACTTTACTTTCAGAAACACTTTCAAAGAAAGGACATTGAACACTATCACGAGCGACACCAAAAGTAACTTAAAAGATATAAGACTTTATTTTGAAAAAAATTGGGGGGGGGGGGGGGGGAGAGTAACCAAACTCCTTTCTGTTTCCTCTAACATCACCAAAATATCCGAAATTGCATTGCTAGGAAGATTTCAAAAAGTTTCCTGGGGAGAGCCCTCAAACCCTTCCCTCCAGAGTTAGCCTAAACATTATAGATGTAAGACCAGTTACAAAAATTTAAGTTGCAGAAGCCCCAAATACCCACTCCTCTAACTTCACTAAAGATCTAAACATACATCTACTATATATACATCAAAAAGCTATCATATATGTAAAAAAATTCATATTAACATCATTTCTAGTCATATATATCTATATATATCTATATATAAAGAGTATGATTTTGAAGCATACACTGCCCTTCCTAATTCTTAACTAGCTCCCCCTGCTCCGGAGCCAAGGCAGTATCCATAATTTATTTTCGGGGGGGCCCAGACTTCGACACACTTATATTAAGCAAAGTTTCAGGGAGGAATATATGACACATTGCAAAATATTTCTGGGGGGGGTGGCGGCCCGTGGGTCCCTCGTTCCCTGTGGATACGGCCTTGATTCACAAAAGCATTAAACATTCATTACTAAATCTATTAGATTATTTTTTAAATCAAACGCAATAGAAAATTCAATATTTAGCGCTAAGCAATCTTCTATGTCTAGGCATTCATAATATTAAAACTGGGAATTTGTGGAATTTTAGAGAAAAAAAATCCAAATTCCCCTACAAAAATTATCATCCCCACAATAAATTTCTAAAAATTTTGTTAAATTTGTAGCAAAACATACCTCAGAAGTGGAAGCGTCTGAATTGAATTTTCTTTTCTTTTTGGATGACGGACGTGTCCATCGCTGGAGTGCAAACATTATTATGTATCGAAAATGATTAAAAATTTTGCTAAAATATAAATAATACTTGATTGTAAATTAAAATGCAGCATTAAACCGTAGCAGTCAGGTTGGAAACGTTGAACGGATGATTTCCAGAGTCGTAATGCAATCAGTGATGGACCATAATAAGAAAAAAAAAAACGTTTAAAATATAAGAGATGAGAGAACATCTGTAAATGAGAATGCAATGCAAATACAGTTCATCAGTTTTCCTATCGGCTCATCTACAAAAAAGATTTTACCAAAATGGGTGTTTGGACAGGAAGTCATAAATAAATACAAATTGCTCTTTAAGTTTCTTGATGAGCATCCCTTCCTGGCTGGAGGGTTTAACCCATTAGGACAATTGTTGGTCCTAGGGGTCCTTCATTTTCAGACCCCAGCGGCGGGTTATCAGAAAACAAAACTCCATCACAGTAGAGAATATTTTACACGAAACTTATTACTTGTGCGATTGTATTCCCAAATTGCTGCCTTTGGGTAAAAAAGACATCAAGAAGGAAAGAAAACCCTCTGGAGTGATTGAAAGGATCTCTGTTTGTCTGTGTGTGGTACGGTGATTGAAGCCACCTTTCGCTGTAACCCCCCTTCCCCCCCAAGGTGATAAGGTGGTTGATTATAACCAGATGAAAAGTCCTCTTTATTACGAGCTACATACTTTGGTCATGATCATAACCCTTCAGAGAAAAAGGAAATAAATTCATATGCATATGTGTTTAATTTTTTTAGGGAAAAAAATATGTGCTTTGCAAGGCCGTAGCCAGAATTTTTTTTGTGTGCCTAAATGTGCCTCAATAAGTCAATACCCAATGGGGGGGGGGGGGGTTGAACCCCCAAACCCCCCCCCTGGTTACGCCTATGTCTGGTAATGTACTCGTATTTCATATTTTTCGACAATCACTAGAAGCGAAAAACTTATATATTTCCAATTTGCTACTTTTGGGGAATATTTTACAAATTGTCAAATATTTGCACCAAATCAATAGATTTACTTTGTATTGCTTGTTGGTTCTGCTCTGCTTTAGCTGTCGTATACAATCTCTTCGTGGTGGGTATGTGCAGTTATAAAAAGAAAAGAGAAATGATCTTTTGAGCTGCAATAGAATAAGTTTTATTCTAAGTGAGACAAAAGGATAAACAAATGTTAAAAATTGCCTCGGACCGATTAACTTTTGTTAAATCAAAATGACTCATGTAAAAAGGTAGTAAACAATTTATTTTGAATGTGTGTTACATCAAATTAGTGCAAATATAGTTTATGCAAAATCATGAATCAGATTACTTCATATAGGTAGCTCTCAAGTAAAATGAGTAATCTAGGTTTGAAATTTCAATAGCGTAACAATACGAGAGTTATGACATGTTTCGTGTAATTAAACAAGCAAATTTATAGCAAACTTACAGAAATACCCAGAGTTACATGAATTTGGAATTGCGCAGTTTCTCACTTCTAATCACAAGGCCAAGGTAGAATTCATTCTGCTGATGTTTTGGTGGCTTTGCCTTGCTTTAACACACAAAGGATACCATTGAAAAGGTTTCTATTCTAAGGCATGCATTATTTCGAGTTTGAGCAAGATAATATTTCAGCATGTAGTATGCACTTCTCAATAAGTTTTATTAGTCAGAATACTCATTATGGTGGAATATCCTTTATACGATACAAAAGGTATTACCAAAAAACGTCGTGTAATCGATTTACTCCAAACGGCCAAATCCAAGAATAGGGGCTAGACTAAAACGTCGTATAAGTGTAAACATCATGTACACGATCGTCGTATAAACGATGCTCTACTGTAGTAACTGACTTTATCATTGGAAGAAGTTTTTAATTTTCAGCCCAACAGAATCAGTAAAACAAAACTCTACCTTGAAAAGAAATTGTTAACAGTAGCAATAAAATAGAAGATTAACTTCTAATAATTCAAAACCTTCTGGAAGCACCTCCACTTAGTCAAGAATCATTCAGTTAATAATAACAGCAAATATCACGATGATTCTTTTTTTCCCACGCTATTTTATAGCCATTCAACTTTCAAAGTTAACTAAAATTATCTTAATTACTTAAATCTCTAGGCGGAGTATCTATCACACTGTGTTCCCCGACTTCTACGACATCGAATTGCGTTCTTCTTTTTTGGTCTTACCCAACGCATATAATGTATATAGTCTTTATAAAAAACTGAAATAATAATAATATTACGTTCATTGCGTATAGGGACCGTTCATAAATGATGTCACGTTTTTACCCCATATATTTGACCCCCTCGCCCTTTTGTTACAACATGTCACACTTCAACGGACCCCCCTACCCCCTTTGTCACATGCCACTATGTTGCATAAGCATGATGTCACGTTTCTTGTTACCCCCTCCCCTCCTCTTGTTACACTGTCACAATTTAACGAACCCCCGCCCTCCCCCTCGAAGCGTGACATCATTTATGAATGATCTCTTCAGCTAATACACAGTACTGTGTGCCAATAATGGTTTTGCCATTTAGATATATTAAAAATATTAGTTATTTACAATTACGCCTATGCCTAGTTTTTGAAAATAACTCCAATCGGTTGTTTGTAACATTGTTTTCTTATTTCCAAACAGAAGGTATACCACAAGTTTAATATCTAATCATGTACCTGACCTTGTTACAGCTCATTTAACTACAGTTTGTTGATTATCCATAACACATACTTTACCAATTTCGCAAATCACCTTAAATAGGTCTTCTGATCGATCAATCAAAGCACTATTTGTTAGGCCCTGAAGTGTTGCGAGCCATAAACCAAACCTATTGAACCTTGCTTTAGTTGAACGCAACATGTATTAACTATGGTTTCTGCAACGTGGGCAACACCACACGTCCCTACAACCGGAAGATTAATGATTGACCTATAGATTCCTTTGCCCAGACTGGGAACAGGGAACGAGAAGTTCAGGGTTGCGGGGGAGGGTCGAATTTCGAAGGGCAGGTTTCGTCTTTAATCATTTGGTCTTCCAAGGCACGTGCGACCTGTCATCGTGGCATACTGCGTTTGGAGGGCAGTTTACGGTTTGTGGCCAATTCGTTTCAGCAATGAACGTGCATCAAAACTTTAAAGAGCTGCTTCCGCTTGTTTATTGAAGAAAAAGGAGGCTTTCGAAGTAGACTGCAGTAAACTAAAGAGCTTAGAGAAGGGTTTACGTGCTATAAAACGCTGCTGCTGATGTTTTTATGCGTTCTTTAGAGGTACGGATGGATATAAAACAATGATTTTTGAAATATAAAAGGACTGAAACAAAGTTTATTCTATTTGATTCTGGTTCTTTTTAAAATTCATTTTTAAAGTTTGTTTTTTCTCCCTCTTCCCCCTGCAATCATGGTGTATTTCCCCTTCAAATCATGGATTTGCATTCATTAAAATAAGGCTGATATCGAATTCAAATCACGAAGTAATTTAGTAAGGAACGATTTGCTGACATCTGTCGAACTTTCAGAAGTTTCTTTTTTATGTATTTCTTTGCTGTAGAAAAAGCACGCAAGAGAAATTTTATGGATTTACAGAACATCTCTTTCCTTAGATATTTATACAGTAAAACACCTCCTAACGGACACCCCTCTTAGGCGAACAAAACCCCGAAAAATACCCTCTTTTGCGGACAAATATAAAGAGTTTTGTGAATTAAATATTAAATAAAGCAAATTAAAAGTATACGAATTAAATATATCATTGCTATGTTGTAAAAAAAAATACTTTATGAAAGCTATAGTTCATTAACTCGCCGTATTTTGACAACTTGTTATGTAAGCGTATTGACATTTTCTTAATGTTGATTTCTGAAAAAAAAGTGATTTTTATGCATTGTTAAAAATATTCTGAAGCAACGATCGACTATGGACACCTTTTATTTCTGCTTCACTCCGTGTTTCATAAGAGATTTTTGAGCTTAACAGAAAAAATATCACTGCAATATTAGCTTAGTAGTACTAACATCAAAATGGAACATTTTTGCTTTAGTAATTTAAAAGTAAAAAAAAAAAAAAATAATAAATAACAATAAGTGCTTTTTTTCTCTCCCTCCCTCCTCGCCTGTAAAAATGTAGTGCTAGTGCAAGAACTGGCATTGTAACGGATCAAATTTTTCGTTTTGCTATGGAAGATGAGATTTCCAATAATTAGTGAATAGCAATTTGTATAAGACTATTTACCTTTTGAAAAAAAAAAAAAATCGTTGTTGACGATTTGTCAAGGATCTACATTTTTTTTCGGGGTGGGGGGGGGGGGTGGGGTCTTGTTCTTTACGTAAATTTATATTTGGTACTTAATTTTTACAGATATAGACCTGAGGAGTGTTTTAGCTAGGATTCTTGTTCTTAGAGCGAGACTGCTGAATTACATACAGTATTTTCTCAAAATTCGTTTTCATCTTTCCTTGCGTATTCACATGATAATATTTCTTATTTGTTTAGTTAAACTTAAAATCTGTAACACGGTGTAAAAATAACAAAGTGGGCCGAGTTTAAGTGCCTGTATTTAAGCCTTAATTAATCAGTGGGATAAAAAGAAAATTGGACAATGCGCACGAACCATACACCTCAACGCAAGAGTTCCTGGAACTACTGTGATATAATCCCCCTTTGGCGACTTTTTCCTTGGCGCCAAGAAACCGTCGCCAAAAACAAGATTTTTATGTCGCCAACTTCAAATAGAATACAACGCTCTTGGCGATGATTTTATCGCAAACAATGTCACATCATAAACATAGCAAACATGTCGAGAAAAATCACTAAAAAACAGTAAAATACCAAAAATTGCAAATTATATCTTACACACAATATCGATGCTACTATGTAAAGCACGTACAGCATTTTTCAACAACAATTCAATACATTAACGAATTAATAATTACTCGAAAAACAGAATTATTTACTTTACCAAATCACTTAAACTTGAATAAAAGAACACGCCTCCGTTAAAAGAACACGCAATTTATGCCCAATAATTACTACCGCAATGATTCATCGTTGCATAAAATGAAATGCATTATTTAATGAAAAACATAATTAAAATATCGCGCAAATCAACGCAAAACCAATGTTTATTAAAGAAATATGTCGTAATTTTAAAATAAGATACTTCATTATAAAATATATAACATTGATCAATTTAAGCACATATTACATCAGTCTATTGGAAGGCTACATTAAAACTAGCATAAAAACCGTTTCTTGAAAGAACACGCACTTTAGGCACAATGATTATTGCAAATAATTTCATTGCATAAAATGATACGCATTATTCAACGAAAAACGTAATTAAAAATATCGCACAATTCAAAGAAAAAGCAATGTTTAATAAGCTATCCGGGCTTGACTCCAGAATAGGGGGCCCCCGCCAAATTGGCGATAAATAGTTCAATCTTGCACCCGACCTGCTTTTCCCTGATATAGCTCTCCTTTTCTAAGCTGGTAACCCTGTATTTACGTATTTTTGCGCCTCATTCTGATTGGCTGTTTTTTGACTTGCTCCTAATTCTGATTGGCTGTATTGACCATCGGAGCGAAATTTGAGTAGCGGTCTTTTCAAATCGGAATTAAACCGGTTAAACTGGTTTTTCACTTTCCGTTGGATGCTCTCATTAGGTGGTCGGCTTTGTTTTAGGTCCCATAGTTAAAAATGGCTCCTGTAGGTAAGATAAATATGAAATTTTTTCATTATTTGGAACTGTCGGGAAAGAAAGCTATTGTTGATTGGTGTATGAATGAGGGATTGATTGCTTCTAAGTATGAATGTCCGATTTGTAAGCAAGATATGCATTTGACCGAGCGTAATGATCGATCAGATGGGTATGAGTGGATTTGTCGAGTGAAAGGAGATAATCCCCACCGTGTAAAAAGGTCTGTAAGAAAGGGTTCCTGGTTTGAAGAGAGTAAGTTGAGCTTAATTGATATTTTAATTTTTACGTACTTGTGGGTGTATGAGGCTGGCACGAATCTAATTATGAATGAGGTGAATGTTAGTAGTACAACACAAAATGGCTTTTTGTTTGGGTAATTTTTGATAAAAAGATAACTGTGTGTTGTTGTCTTCCTTTTAAAAAAGGGGAGTGAAAAGGTTTGGGTGGATAAATGGTGTGTTTGTTGGAAGATGAGATTCCAATTTAGTGAATAGGAAGTAAAAACATTAGTTTTAAAAGAGAATGAAAATGGTTTTGGGAGGATTTGTCAAGAGATAAAAACATTTTTTTTGGGGTGGTGGGAAAGTCGCACGAAATTTATTTTTGGTTTAATTTCAATATAGACCTGAATGTTTTAGCTAGGATTCTTGTTCTTGTCCAAACTTTTGGGAATTCGTACAGATTGCTCTCAAAACGTTCTTTTCCGGTTTCACTGAAATATTAATCATTTGAGTTACATTTAAAACCCTGTAACAGGTGTCCAAAAAACAAACCATTTAAGTGCCTTTATTTAACCCTTTAGTCAATCAGGGTTTAAAAAAGAAAAAAAAGGGCCATCACTAAAACCGCAAGATTCCTAATTTGATCGAAACTTTGGGCGATTTTTCCTTGGCGCCGCAAAATCCCCCAAAAACACCAAAGTCCCCCTTTTACCCTTTGGCTTTTTGCCCGCAAAATGTCGCTCATAAACATACAAACTGTCGAGAAAAATTTCACGGAAGAAAAGTAAATTTATTAAAAATATTGCAAATTATATTTAAAAAATGGCTATATGTAAAGCACGTACAATTTTTAAAACATTCAATGTTTGTTTTTCTATTAAAAAAATTATTTTTTCCTTTTTGAATAAAAGAAACCCCCTTTTAAAAAACCGAATTTTTTGCTACTGATTACTTCCGCAAGGGATGCATCGTTGAAAAATGAATGCTTTTTTAAATTTGTAATTAAAATAGGGCGAATTTCAAACGAAAACCCAATGTTTTTAAAAATTTGAATTTTCAAAAAAATTTATTAAAAATATGTAACTTGATCCAAATCGAAATTTTAACAGTTTTGAAAGGGAATTTAAAAACTAGCATCCGTTTTTAAAGGTTTAGGCGCGATATTGCAAATTTTCGAAAAAGATACGCATATTCAAAAAAATCGTCAAAAATTTCGCCAAGGTAAAAAAACCCGTTTTGGATAAGCTATCCGAATTTTAAAATACCACCCTAGATAACAAAATTAATAACGGTCATCACTTCAAGTACATTTTGCATTAAACTATTGGAAGCCTACCATTAAAAATACCATAAAAACCATTCATTGAAAGAACACGCACTTTAGGCACAATAATGACTATTGGAATTAATTATCATAACATAAAATGATATGCATTACTCAATGAAAAACATAGCAAAAATATCGCGCAATTCCAAGCAAAACTTCAAGTACATTTTACATTAAACTAACGGAAACCCACTTTATCAAAACCAGCAACGCCACTAATTAATACAGCTAATATTTTAGAGCAATTGAAAATTCATAGTTTTATAACCTTACAAACACATAAAATAAGCAAATAATAAATTTAGAAAATAAAGAGCTCACTTTAAACCAGTTGGCTTTCAATATTAATCCCAAATCACTACAAACTTGATATCCAATATGACGAAATGGTACGAAAATTACCACCTAATTTTTCATTGCTTTTAGTGACAATTAACCAAACTTATGCACTTATCAATCAAAACAATTTCATACTTCAGATAGCAAAAACACCAAATCACTTTTCCATCCATTTTAACACATTTCAAAAACATGGCGCCTTAACAAACTATTGTAATATAGAATATTTCATCTGGCCACAATAGAAAACAATCGAACCAAATTAATGCACCTTAACACTTCCTTAATTCCTTCCTTCACCTTAATTCTTCCTTTAGCAACAGGAAAGATCTCCACAAACTTTAAACATAAAATAAACTACTAAAACGCTACTTATTCGCAAAAAAAAAATTCTAAAAGTTCATTAATCGCAAAGACACAACACCCTTCCACATCATACACTGAGGGTTGCCACACATTACGTCAGTCAACATCGATGGCGCTGGGTTGCCACTGAAACTATCGCCAACCGAAAATCATTACAAATTGGCGCGCTAGCTCGAATGTCGCCAAGGGGGGGATTATATCACAGTAGTACCGAGTTCCTTATGTTTGGTCCACTGCCAAGAAGAGTCCTACAGATTGTCCATTATCCCCCTCCCCAGTAGCCAAATTAGTAACGCGTTTTCAAAACACATAATTACATTAGAACGCAAGATTGCTCTGCATCAATAGAAATTTTGTAGTTTCTGAAAGTTTCTACAATAAGAAAGCCAACAAATACATACAAATATGTATAAAAGCTATTTTGTAACATAATTCATTTGGTCATTGAGCATTTCATCAAAATAAAAATTTCATTCAGATACTATTTTCAAAGATTTTTGTAAGAAAATTAATAATAATGAAACTTAGCGAGAGAATGACATATTATATCCATGAAAAGCATTTAAAAGCATCTGTTGCTGACATGGAAGCAGCTGTAACGCCCCATAGCAACGATGCGATCATACATAAAACAGGAAAAGTTTTTTTTCCCTCAAAAAACACGGTTGCAAAAATACCCAAGTTTAATTACGTATAGTTATAAGGCGATTTTAAATTTAACTAGAAACTTTTTCAAGTATAATTCATTTCGCAAATGTGAACAATAGAAAAAGCGCTGCTTTAGATGAAAGAATCAAATTAAGCTTACCGTATCTTCAAACCATAGACGCATCCAAAAGAGCGGAAAAATCGGTTCAGCTATCTTTTTCTCAAACTAATTCTTGACGGGTAAGCGTATAAGACAATGAATTAGGAACTCCATATTTGCCCAATTAGTTAAATATTAACATTAAACTGTACGAAAGAATTAAAATGACAGAAGAAACAAATAAAAAAGTACTCTAACGAAAAATACACTAAACCATGGTTACAACCTGAACAACTGCTAGGTTGTCATGTTGTCATTGAATTACGTTGTCATTGAATTACATTTATTTTCCAGTTCGTGTGCTTAGTCTCGGGACTCGCGTATGAACTGTCGTCGAATTTGACAGATAGCACAAGACAATACATGAAAGATTTTATTACACCACAAAGAGAGGAAATAACAGAAATACACCCAGGGCAAGGTGGGAATCGAACCCACGACCTCGTTACTGCGCGCAAGCTGGTACAAGCCGGGCGGAAACTGGTACTAAGACCGCTCGGCCACCGAGGCCCCAACTGCTAGGAGGTGGGGAAATTCGTTTGTTGCCTCAGCTCTCTCAGAAAGTTATTTCAGTTCAGTTCGTAAGTTAATTTCCGACACAATCAAGGTTTGTAAACGACCATTTCAGGTCACATTAATATTCGAGTTTATTTGCTATTCTCAAAGATATGCCTCAAACTCTCGTCTAATATGACAGATAGAACAAGATAGTACAACAGAATCACAATACAAAGAAGGAAATACACCCAGGGGAAAGGGGGAATCGAACCCACACCTCTTCACTGCGCGCAGGCAGGCACCGGAACCAATCGTTTAGACCGCTCAGTCACTGAGGCCCCCGGATCAGGTTATTTTTGTCTCTAAAAGCAATTTAGATCAGGAGTTGTTACATTTTGGTTTCTCCTCTGGCTCTCTGATATTTTTATTTGCTTTTTGGACAATTTTTTTTCTCTCGATTATTTAAAGGAGGAATATAAGAATTCGTGTCATATTATTGTTTTATTTTCATTATTATTCTTTTTAACTTTTGATTACAATTATTTTTATTTATTTTTTTTTGTCACAAAATGTCATTAAATCAGCAAGAGAAGGTTTCTTATATTTGCTTCTTGTTATTTTTAATTGATCATTGTTCTAAAATATGTTTTTCAAATCACGTAATATCTAAGGAAGACAGTGCAATAAATCATGAGCATATTTCGTTACTTCGTTTAAGGTCACTAAAAGTTGTTTCGGAAATCTTATTTTTATTAATATTCAACCAATATCAAATTGCAAAAAAAACTGCAATAAATACGTAAAAATATGCATAAATCCTTATTTGTAACAAATCAAATTATGTCAGTTGTTCGTTCAGTATTTCGTCGAAATAAACATTAAAGGGAAAAATTCTTTTCACAGATTTTTGAAAGAAAATTAATAAAAATGAAACTCTCTGAGAGAATGACATATCATATCCATGAAAAGCATTTAAAAGCATCTGTTGCTGACATGGAAGCAGCTGCGACGACCCCAAACGCAACGATACGATCATAAATGAAACAACAGGAAAGTTGTTTTTTTCGGAAACCTGTCAATTGTAAAAATCACAAAGTTTAATTACGTATAGTAGTTATAAGGCGGTTTTAAATGTAGCTTGAAACTTTTAAAAGTGTATTTCATTTGACGCTTATAAACAAATGAGAAAATGATACTGCGATAGTATTAGGATGTAAAAATAATGAGGCATACATAGTAGAACTGATTAAATTGAATGAGAATTAGAAAATATAGAAAGGACTTGTTATTTTAATTGTTTGTGAATGTTTTAATCTAGTTTACTGTGATAATGTAAACATGAGAATGTTTTCCATTTATCTAAAATTTAATGGTGATTTTTAATTTTCAGTAAAGACAATAAAGTTATTTACAAAAATTGAAAAGTTTCAACTTAAAAGGACTTTTAGAACCGGCTTCGAATGTACTTTTTATTTTTATTCATTCTTTTTTGCCTAACACTTCTTCATTTTTTATTTTACCAGGTGTAGAAGTATGAAATGCGGGTTTCAGACAGCAGATGGTGCATCAATGCAGTATATGCTGTAAAGATGACTCTGCGCCATTTTGTTGTGTCATTAACAAGTAGTGTCAAACGCGCACGAGTGATGAATTAGAAACGTGTGTGCATAGTGTTTTGTTGTTGTGTACAATGTGCTGATATTTTTACTGAACAAAGAGCATTATCGGCCAGTATTACTTCTTTGTTTTCATTTGAAGAAAACTGCTGCCAAATCATACCAATTGCTTCGAAAAACTTATGGTGAACATCCTACATCGTAAGGTACGTGTGAACGATGGTTTCGGTGTTTCAAAAGTGGTGACTTCGATGTTGCAGAAACATGGAAAGCCACCAAAATAATACGAAGATGTGGAGTTACACTCATTGTTGCATTTAGATGATACGAAAACATAAAAACAACTCACACAGCAATTGAGGTGTTGGTCAACATGCTATTTCCAATAGCTTTCGAGAGGTGGGTAAGACTCAGAAGATCAGTAATTGGGTACCATCACATTCTACGAAACTGTTTCGTCTCGCGTTAGAAGCACAGATGAAAAGTTCCACCCCATGCGGCTTACTCACCAGACTTGGGTCCTTCCGTTTATCACCTGCTTTCATCGATGAGTACCGCACTTGCTGAGAAACGCTTTGTTTCGTACGAAGAGGGGAAAAATTAAATTGGCTCCATGAAACGTTCGCAGGAAAAGGTGAAGGTCTTTACTGGCGTGGTATGCCCTAAAAGTGGGGAAAATGTATAATAAGTGATGGAGAATACTTCAAATAAAATCCTTTTATATTTCATCCAAATTTAATGTGTTTTTTTTAAGAAAAAAATTCGCATTTTGTACTGGCACTCTTAGTAAATATCTGTAGGGTCGGAGGAAAAGTATACCGCATTATTTCCCCCGACCGTCATTGAACTAATTTCCAACGACACTTGCCACTAAATTAAACTATTCATGTCTTGTAGTGAATTTTTAAATTAATTTATTTGTGAAGCCACTTCATGACAGGTACAGTACAAAGTAGCCAGAGGTATAAATAAATAAGTAATTTTATGAGTTACGTCATTTTCTTTTCAAAAAACAGTTGGTGTAAAATATACACCGTTGTACTCCATGTATGGCAGCTTCTTTCGGTCCCTCATGTTTTGCTTCAGGCGTTACAGGCTCCCTTACAAAGCAAAACTTGATATAACATCCAACAGCTGAATTATAATGTAATTTATTCAATTGTTTTACCGCCATTTTTTTTTCTTTGAAGTACTGATTTATCTTACCCATCTTTTCGTTAATGTCATATATAGTTCCTTAAAAACAGCCCAAACGTAAATCTAGACAGTTAATTTTCAAGCTTACGGATATTTTTGTACTTCTCCAGAATGTTCTCAAAGACTTATTTAAAGTTTGACTCCTTCTTTCTGAAGATAAACATTTTAATGCATCTAATGACTAGAGAAAAAAAATTGATTGATCAAAAAGTTCTTCCCTTTTCAATGTTGTCTTGGACCAGCTAAATGCATGCGTTATTGGGTTTTTACTGGTGAGGCTAAACACTGAACACTGTAAATAAAATTATTACAAATAAGTAAAAACGGAACTTCATATCAGACTCAGAAGTAAGCGTGTAATTACAAAAAGTCGAATTACACGTTTAATTTGGCCACTGGCAAATACAACAAGTGAATATTTTTGTACTTCTCCAGAATGTTCTCAAAGACTTATTTAAAGTTTGACTCCTTCTTTCTGAAGATAAACATTTTAATGCATCTAATGACTAGAGAAAAAAAAATTGATTGATCAAAAAGTTCTTCCCTTTTCAATGTTGTCTTGGACCAGCTAAATGCATGCGTTATTGAGTTTGTACTGGTGAGGCTAAACACTGTAAATAAAATTATTGCAAATAAGTAAAAACGGAACTTCATATCAGACTCAGAAGTAAGCGTGTAATCACAAAAAGTCGAATTACACGTTAAATTTGACCACTGGCAAATACAACAAGTGAATATTTTTGTACTTCTCCAGAATGTTCTCAAAGACTTATTTAAAGTTTGACTCCTTCTTTCTGAAGATAAGCATTTTAATGCATCTAATGACTAGAGAAAAAAAAATGATTGATCAAAAAGTTCTTCCCTTTTCAATGTTGTCTTGGACCAGCTAAATGCATGCGTTATTGAGTTTTTACTGGTGAGGCTGAACACTGAACACTGTAAATAAAATTATTGCAAATAAGTAAAAACGGAACTTTATATCAGACTCAGAAGTAAGCGTGTAATTACAAAAAGTCGAATTACACGTTTAATTTGGTCACTGGCAAATACAACAAGTGAATATTTTTGTACTTCTCCAGAATGTTCTCAAAGAGTTATTTAAAGTTTGACTCCTTCTTTCTCAAGATAAACATTTTAATGCATCTAATGACTAGAGAAAAAAAAATTGATTGATCAAAAAGTTCTTCCCTTTTCAATGTTGTCTTGGACCAGCTAAATGCATGCGTTATTGAGTTTTTACTGGTGAGGCTGAACACTGAACACTGTAAATAAAATTATTGCAAATAAGTAAAAACGGAACTTTATATCAGACTCAGAAGTAAGCGTGTAATTACAAAAAGTCGAATTACACGTTTAATTTGGTCACTGGCAAATACAACAAGTGAATATTTTTGTACTTCTCCAGAATGTTCTCAAAGAGTTATTTCAAGTTTGACTCCTTCTTTCTCAAGATAAACATTTTAATGCATCTAATGACTAGAGAAAAAAAAATGATTGATCAAAAAGTTCTTCCCTTTTCAATGTTGTCTTGGACCAGCTAAATGCATGCGTTATTGAGTTTTTACTGGTGAGGCTGAACACTGAACACTGTAAATAAAATTATTGCAAATAAGTAAAAACGGAACTCCATATCAGACTCAGAAGTAAGCGTGTAATTACAAAAAGTCGAATTACACGTTTAATTTGGCCACTGGCAAATACAACAAGTGAATATTTTTGTACTTCTCCAGAATGTTCTCAAAGACTTATTTAAAGTTTGACTCCTTCTTTCTGAAGATAAACATTTTAATGCATCTAATGACTAGAGAAAAAAAAATGATTGATCAAAAAGTTCTTCCCTTTTCAATGTTGTCTTGGACCAGCTAAATGCATGCGTTATTGAGTTTTTACTGGTGAGGCTGAACACTGAACACTGTAAATAAAATTATTGCAAATAAGTAAAAACGGAACTCCATATCAGACTCAGAAGTAAGCGTGTAATTACAAAAAGTCGAATTACACGTTTAATTTGGCCACTGGCAAATACAACAAGTGAATATTTTTGTACTTCTCCAGAATGTTCTCAAAGACTTATTTAAAGTTTGACTCCTTCTTTCTCAAGATAAACATTTTAATGCATCTAATGACTAGAGAAAAAAAAATGATTGATCAAAAAGTTCTTCCCTTTTCAATGTTGTCTTGGACCAGCTAAATGCATGCGTTATTGAGTTTTTACTGGTGAGGCTGAACACTGAACACTGTAAATAAAATTATTGCAAATAAGTAAAAACGGAACTTTATATCAGACTCAGAAGTAAGCGTGTAATTACAAAAAGTCGAATTACACGTTTAATTTGGTCACTGGCAAATACAACAAGTGAATATTTTTGTACTTCTCCAGAATGTTCTCAAAGAGTTATTTAAAGTTTGACTCCTTCTTTCTCAAGATAAACATTTTAATGCATCTAATGACTAGAGAAAAAAAAATGATTGATCAAAAAGTTCTTCCCTTTTCAATGTTGTCTTGGACCAGCTAAATGCATGCGTTATTGAGTTTTTACTGGTGAGGCTGAACACTGAACACTGTAAATAAAATTATTGCAAATAAGTAAAAACGGAACTTCATATCAGACTCAGAAGTAAGCGTGTAATTACAAAAAGTCGAATTACACGTTTAATTTGGCCACTGGCAAATACAACAAGTGAATATTTTCGTACTTCTCCAGAATGTTCTCAAAGACTTATTTAAAGTTTGACTCCTTCTTTCTGAAGATAAACATTTTAATGCATCTAATGACTAGAGAAAAAAAAATTGATTGTTCAAAAAGTTCTTCCCTTTTCAATGTTGTCTTGGACCAGCTAAATGCATGCGTTATTGAGTTTTTACTGGTGAGGCTGAACACTGAACACTGTAAATAAAATTATTGCAAATAAGTAAAAACGGAACTTTATATCAGACTCAAAAGTAAGCGTGTAATTACAAAAAGTCGAATTACACGTTTAATTTGGCCACTGGCAAATACAACAAGTGAATATTTTTGTACTTCTCCAGAATGTTCTCAAAGACTTATTTAAAGTTTGACTCCTTCTTTCTGAAGATAAACATTTTAATGCATCTAATGACTAGAGAAAAAAATTGATTGATCAAAAACCCTTTTGAAAAATTGATGACCCTTTTCAATGTTGTCTTGGACCAGCTAAATGCATGCGTTATTGAGTTTTTACTGGTGAGGCTGAACACTGAACACTGTAAATAAAATTATTGCAAATAAGTAAAAACGGAACTTCATATCAGACTCAGAAGTAAGCGTGTAATTACAAAAAGTCGAATTACACGTTTAATTTGGCCACTGGCAAATACAACAAGTGAATATTTTTGTACCCAAGCGAAATTTTATGTTTAATTCACAATAATAAAATCAATGAAACCTGAATCTAAATTCAATCCAGGATTGCGAAAAATATAAACTATTCTTTGCTAGAATTGTTTCTGACAAGTTCTTTTTTTTAATGTATAGCGGTATTTTACGTCTGAATTTTAATAAAACGTAGCTAAAGTATATTTAAAAATTTAAAAACATGTGAGGATCATTCACAACTTTCCTGATGTGTATTGATAATTGATTCACATGGATGAAGAAGCTTCCCGTAGTCTCGAAACCGCTATTTCCCGTTTTCTTTTGACAATTTGTGCTTATGTTCATTTCTCTCGTTACTCATATTTTAGTATAAGGAATTTTTGAGAAATATTTTCAAACAATTTTTATATTCCTAAATCCTGCACAATTATTTAAGACACGAAATTCTGCCCAAGGAGGAATAATTTGTGCCCCGACCAATCAAACATAAAATGCAGTTCCTATGTAACGAAATCCCAGCTCAAAAGATATACGCGTAATGAAAACAATCTTCTTAAAATCTGAATTAAAATACTTTATGGTTAAGACACAGGTCACAGACTCCCCCGAAGACACGGGAGACAAGCGTGAAGACAAAATCTCAGTCACCAGCCCTATTTGTTCTTCTTAAGGATAACGATTTGAGAGAAGTGGCTGGCTTTCGTACGTCTTCACACAATGGGCTGCGCGTCCATTATCATTAGTCAGACGGGACACTCCCTAACTAAAGATAAAGAAAACTTATCCATCCCTTTAAATCTCTATAATTATTATCGAAACGCGGAGATTTCTGAAAATAGAGTGCTAGTCATTTACTCTACTCCTCTCTGGCTTTTTTTGAAGAATAATATTTCGTTTTCCCTTGATATATATATATATCCCCTATTTAACGATATCCTTAAATCAAGGATTTTGTTAAATAAGGGAAACATAGCATTCATCAAATCCAATTCGGGACTTTAAAAAATATCTATCGCTAATTTGAGGAAATCTTTAAGCCAAATATCGTTAAATCGAAGTTGCCCTGAAAAGTATTTTTATTATTTTATTTCATGTTTACTTTTTCTCTTAATCAAAAAATGGTTTGTAACTCCCAATCGCTCAATTCAGAAAAAACATTATAATCAGTCGGAATTATCAAAGGCATATTATACTTGCTCATTTTCTCATATGCGGCTCAAATGAGATTTGACGCCTGGAATTGCACCTTAGTGTCGTATAGCAAATGCACCCATCAGGAAAAAAAGAGGCAGGGGTTGTCTTAAGAAAAGGTGGGGACAGGTGTATAATCTGTTCTAAATCAACCCAAGTTTCTGTATCTAAATAAACCCAATTATGTGAAAGGTAAAGGGTCAGAGTATCGAGTCTGAAAGTGTCGACAGCTTTTCAAGATGCAGAAAATCTTCTGCTCCCATGTCATATGATTATGCAGCATGTAAAAGATCCCTTGAGTAGACATTTGGCTTGGATACTTTTGGATAAATTAAATTCCTAGTGCAATTTTGCATCATCAGAGTCCGAATGTTCGCCCTTTCAGATGAAGAAACCGGACATCAAAATTCTCATGCGGGGATGGTACTACACTGATTGTGGTGCCACTGAAAGAGATGGTACTAATATCTCTAGAACGCACTAGGTCTGCAAATGACAGAAGCCAACGGCAGCCTAATAGAAAACAAGAAGTTCCGTCTAGAACTATACGAGCCTACTTTCCCGTATACACCGAATTCAAATTTATAATATAGCTATCTCTCTCTGTCTTTCTCGTTTAGTTTTAGTTCTTAATTGCTTCAAATATACCCTTTTCAACGGTTAATAGCTATTCATTCAATCATTCATTTATTAAGCCATTCATGTATTTAGTCACTCATTTATTCATTCATTCTTTTGCTTATTCATTTAATCATTCATTGATTCAAAAATATTCTTGAAAATCCCGGTCAAAAAATTTTTGGAGGAAAATAGGCTCCTTAGTTCTGGATGTACTTTCTATTTGTACATGTTCTACGTCATAAGAGCTTTCCGATAAAGTTTGTTCCAAGCAAATCGGTCCGTTAGAGCAGGATTTATATAGGATTGAAATTTCCCCGTAGGCACTATGTTATTATTTTTTTTTTTTAACTGTTCAAAAATGAACAAAAATTGTTCAAATCAATATTTCACGCCAAGAACTTCTTCCAGTGAGCTTGTTCATTGGAACTTGGATCTTGCACCCAGAGTTTACATAATTTGCTTCATTTTCGCCCATAGGCGCTAATGTTAAAATTTTTTGAACTGTTCAAAATTGAACAAAAAAATGTTCAAATGAAAAAATAAAATATGGAAATTAGATGTCCTCACCGAGATCTTTCGAATGCAAAAAGAATTTTTCGAATCGAACAATTCGTTCAAAAGTTATTAGGGGGGGAAAGACCGACAGACAGACCGACGGACAGACCGACAGACCGACAGACACTTTTTCCCCATCTCAAAACCCTACTTTCAAATTTTTTATTTTTCAATCTTTATTTAATTACTTAATTTATTTTTGACTTTTCTTGATTTTTAACGATATTTTCACGACACATTAAGCCTTCTTTCATGCTTTATAATTATTTTTTTTACTTTTACGGGAAAGTAGGCTAAAAAAGGAAATCCTCAGTGCGACAAAACACTAAAAATTGAAAAGAAAAATCTAAATGTAGAATAGCAAGCTGATAAGCAAGTAAAAAGTTACAGCTCTTTAATTTTCGAGTGATATTTAGGTAATCGCCTACGTTTAAAATTTAATTTTCCGTCAAAAAATCACGCTTTAAAAAACTTTGCTATAGTAAAATATAGCATTTCAAGATTGCAAATATGTTTTCGTTTTGTCTCTACGTCATTTGAAAATAAAGTTACAACTGTTTAAACCATATCGCCACATATCAAAATACACTGATTCTTAACAGTTTTTCTCAGAACTATGTTTTCTATGAAAACTGCTACTTGAAAGATGGTTTCTTAAAAGGTTCTTAACATATTTGAATGAAATTCAACAGAAATATTCTTTATTGTATTTTCTATGGAATGACCTATTATCTTCTGGTTCGAATAAAGTTTACTGGTTTTGTGCTCATATTTAGCTTTAAAGGTAATTGAAATATCTCGAAAATTCAATAAACAGTATTTCACACAAAATTTCTTGATTTTTTTCAACTTTTGTAAAAATATATTTATGTATTTGCTTTTAAAGTGTGTTTTCAATAATATGATGTTAGTTAAATCTCAAAGCATAAATATTTAAAATATGTTTCTAAATTAAAAATAAACGCTCTCCGAACGTAGTCGGATACCTTAACAATGTTTTGCTTTCTTAAAATAAATATTTAAACACATAGTGATATGATCTTACTTATTATCATTTTGATTTGCGATATAATTGATTGCAGGCCTTAGGAAGGTGTTTTGTATACATTCTTATTATTTTTTCAAAATAAATTTCATGCTCTACAGATAGTTTAATGCACGATGCTCCGTCGTATCTTTTGCCATCTGAAAAAATCAACAGATATTTTCTATGCAGGTCACGCATGTATCTAATGCTTCCTCATTTTCTTTCAGAACCAAAATGCATTAGGAAAAGTAAGTAGAAGATCAGAAAGCTGAAGAATACTATGAAACAAAGTGCTGACGCTGCATATCATCTGACAGAAAATGCATCGGAAAAAAATACAGAAGTAATTGAGAAAAATGCTTAAACTTTACAGAGCATTCATCATTTTCTAACTCCCCCAAAGAAATGTTCGTCCAAGAAATGAATAAAAATAACATATAACATATTATTACATTATCTACCATTTTATTACCAGTTCAAATTCTATGTTTTGCTGAAACATAAACAGGCGCTCTTTATACTTGACCTTAAATGCAAAAGAATGAGACATCAAGAACTAGTCTGCTTTGGCCATTAGGGAACTTTTTTCTATATCCCTCATATGAATATTACTACTCGCTAAATATCCCTATGATACAAATCATTGTTGAAAATAAATAAATAAATACGTTGTATAAAAAAGATTTTTTAAAACGAGATGAGCTAATCATAATACAAGATAAAAAAATGTTTTAAGTTACACGGTTTTATTTATCCATTCGCTTCTTCCGCTGTCGCAGTTTCTTTTTTCGCCATGATTTTATTATTTTAAAATTCAAAACATCGTTGCATTATCCAAACAAAGCTATCGTTGCCATTTGACAAATAATTGTTCTAATAATTTCCTCACAGCCAAAATTATTATTTTTTTCCTAATTAAGGTTATAACAAATTATAATATAGACGGAATACTGTATTGTCATCAAAGATAAGCTTGTGTGCAAAGTTTGAAGATAATTTATACAGTAATAGTGATCGAAAACCGCCTAACAAACTTCCGTGACAAATCAAATTAAATAAAACCGTGTAGTAATAAAAATGTTTTGCTACTATTGAAGCCTCAAAATACTAAAAATAAGAATTTTCTTTGTTAAAGCTTAGATCAAAAAAATGGCAACAATACAATCCAATACAAAACAAAGTCTCTGCTCCCTTGGCGAAATTGGCTCCAGAATATATTTCTTTGAATTGTTGATACTTGAAATTAATGCTTATCGAGAAAAACGTTCGACTGCCCCCCCCCCCTTAGAGAATTGCGTCAAAATATAATCAACATTTCTTCCTATCAGGATGTATGTGTGCACCAAATTTTGTTTAATTATATGCATGGCGTCTTGAGTTACAGAGCCCACAAAAAAACTAATAAAAAGTTCGATTGAAGCGAACGGTGCCAAAATGTCATCAGCACCTGTTCCTACTTGTATAACAAATTCTGTTCGAATTATTACATTACTTCTTGATATATAGCACTCAAGTTAATTGAGAAAATCGTTCAATTGCTCAATCCCATCGAATGGACTCGCGCCAAAAACGAATCAGCACCAAATCCCATCATGGTCCATGTGCGCATAAATTTCGTTCGATTCAATGCATTGAATATTGAGTTAAAGCGATCACAAAAACAAGACCACATACAGACACACCGACGTAGTTTATAAAAATGGTCAAAATGGTATCAGCACACCTCAAAACGTGTAAATTCGTTGGAAGTCGAAACTCAAAAACTTAGACGAATCCAATACTTTCCTCTATATGTGGGACAAAGAATAAGGTAAAACTGTGTTGTAGATTAGAAGCAAGGTACAGTGAAACCTGTGTACGTTTAGCACTTGCGAAGCAATACTTTAGTGGTCAACATAGACAGGTGGTCAACTTAGAGGGGATGAGGATGGTTTTTTCCCCATTTTATGCAATATGCATTCATTTCTTCTTAAGTAATTAAAATATTTTTAATTTTAGCTTTATTTATTATCACTTTAAAATAGTAACTAGCTATTTTATTCCACAATAATCTAAAATACCATTATATAAATTCAACTTGAATCGCTTACAATGTATCACACAACTTTATAATGTAAGTACTTAGTTAAACTATGGATATATGTCTTATAAATCATGTAAGTTACTTATTTGATGGTAAAGATTTCACAAAAATACATAATTATTCAAAAACGTTACCTCAAACAGAACAAAAAAGAAGAAAATTATTTAAAGAATAAAAGAGAGTTCATACTTAGAAAGAGGTTTATGCAAGCTCTATAAGAGGTTTATGCAGCTATTGCTGCTTATCCATGCAGAGAAATACTGGTATAAAATTATAGCATTAAATACATCCCAGAGAAGTTATTTTAAATGTTTTTATGTTTTCAAAAATAAATGAATAAATAAATAAACATTATACAAATAATTAGACGGTGAACTTACAAAGGGATTTTATAATGTCCCTACCATATTTGATGCACATAAGTGTTCGAGATAGACAGGCGGTTACAGCATACAAAACTCTTATATTTTCCTACGCTCGTCAAATTCTCAGAAAAACGACTGTTACATTCATAGATTATCTAAAACGATGTTTAAAGTTTCACTATGTTACTAAATTCGGAAACGCATGCGTTAAAAAAGTAAGTTATTGCCTTTAAAATTGCTTCACAAGGAGGGATCGATCCGACCACAAATAAATATTGCTTAGCGGCGTCTTTCAAAAACTCTAAAAAGCTTAGAATTATCACATGATTGCTTAGTACGTCAAAAATCAATATACACACGCAATAGGTGATGATGACAGCCGTTGTCTCTACAGCAGTTATATTTTAAGAGCGTCTGACACATTTTGAAAATTTTTTGCTCGAAAATATATAAGAATCTAATGAAAATCATTCACCCATCCATACTGCAAATTATTACCATTCTGATGAAAAATTATTGAGAATAAAAACACAAGAAACTTCAAAGACTTATGAAAAGGAAATTGTGGAGAATAAAAAAGAAAAATAGATAACACTCTCTTAATTAACATCAATAAAGTATCTGACTAGTTACTTTAAAAAATTAGATATGAACCCAAAATTACCGAATGTATGTAAAAAAAAATACTGTACCGATGTAATGGCGCCATATGTGCGTTTGCTGAATCCCTAGATCGGCCATCACGGAGGTATGCGATCTCCGATAGTTGGGTTTAATTTCTGTGTTTTTACAGAAATTTCCTACAGTGCAATAATTTCTCAGTCATTCTCTGCTTTCCACTGGAGGCAATACGTTGAATAATTTCTATAAGCATTATTTTTCCTTTGAATCACCCAACTATTCCCCCCCTAGTCTGTCTTGGAATTTTTGTGCAACTATTTAAAAATATTCTTATTTTGTTTTTTCGTTTCCGTTCACACTGTATATAGGTACTTTTTTGAAATTTTAAAACTATTAAACTTTCTTTTCAATACTATATTTTATTTATTTTAATTGTGTTATCTTTTGACTTCTAAAATCACCGTGAATTTAAATTCAATTAATTGTAGAAACACACTGACCATATGTCTGTTTCATCCATTTCTTTAAATCCGTAATCTTTATTTCAATCTGATAAATCAGTGTAAAATTCAAAGAGACTACCATTTGTTAACCGCAACATTGTCTTTTACGAGAAACCAATTATTGAAGAAAAATGAAAGAAAAAAAAACGAATTTCAATTATGTTGATAAAATATTTGGTGGTCCAAAAATATTTGAAGAATTCATTAATGAAAGCGCAATGTTCTAGTATAATAAGGGAATGTAAAAACGCACGTCAAAAGTTCTTCTTTAGATCGCATTATGAAATGACCCATTAACTCCTTACGAAATACCAAGCATATTTTGCTGCATTTCATGTCTAAACTTCTATTGATTTTTTTCATACAGAATTGAAATAGGATTTACTGGTTTAGGGTCCCTTAAAGTAAATAATATTTTTATTAATTCAAATAGCAGGCTGTGAAAGGAGTTATCGGACACGATTTTCAAAAAGTTTCTTTTCTTTTTCTGTAGTTCTTCTCTCCCCTACCCTTCCATTTCTTTTTTTTTTTTTTTGGGTTTTTTACCATTTAAATTTTTTTTACTTAATTCTTTAAAAAAGCGATAAAATTAGTCAAAAAACAAGCAGTGAAAATAATTAACAGACACGCATTTTTAAAAATGCTCTTTTCTCATTCTTCTTCCCCCCTTCATTCTATTTTTTTTAAAACCGTTTTACAATTGTTTCCCTTAATTCTTTAAAAAATCGTTAAAATAAGTTGTATGTAACAGTTATATAAACTAGTCTTATAAACTAAAAAAATGTTCACTACGTTATTATTATTATTATTATATTTAAACTAGCAATAGTTGTGGGGAAAGGTATACTTTAATTCCAAACATGCCTTGAACAAAAGAGAGTTAGAGGGGACATGATTCAGTTGTTTAAATTCATTAAAATGGGAAATATTGATGGATTACAGCTATGTGCTGAAAGTAGAACCAGAGATCATTGTTTTAAGCTTTTCAAACCTCAGTCTAATCTTGAAATTAGGGAAAATTACTTCTTCAATAGGGTTGTAGACAGTTGGAATAGTTTACCCGAAGCGACTGTTAAGTGTAGTGGGGTAAAAAACTTTTAAGAGAGCTCTTGATGTACATTGGGGACTGCTAAATTAACTAGGACCAGCCTAGCTGGGCCCTGAGCCTGTTGCTGATCGTCACTTTTGTATTTGTATTCGTTATACTCTGCACAAAAATATTTTAATTATTTGTATGCAAAGTTCTTTGAGTAAAATATCTAATCCAAATTTATTAAAACACAAAGCAAATGTGTAACATCAAACATTATAAAATTAATCCCATTAAGCATAAATAGTTAATAAAATTGAAAAAAACAGTGATTTTTAAAATGGGAATAATATTATTCGAGTTCATAATGTGATACAGCTGGTATGGTCGTTCATACTAATTCTTGCTAGCTTTAGAATTTCTTTATTTTATTAACGACACACATATTTACTTGCAACTTTATATTTCGTAAAAGGAAAATAATAATTTAAAAAACTATATTATTTGCTTCATTTAGTTTTAGCTGCTTAGTTGATCCATAAAAAATACATGGTAATAAAAATTATAACGTATATACAAAATATTTGTACTTGCAAATCTTATATATAAGCGGCTTACGATCTGTCTGTTTGTTCTCTATAGAATCCCAGGCCATTTTGCCGATCGGGAGCAGATTCAGCACGTTTAATGTTTATGACCCGAGAAACTCATCGCTGCAAAAATGAAAGTTGTGACTAAATTAGTTTTCTTTTAAATATTTTTAAAAATTTTCAATGAACAATTCCAATGAACAATACAACTGTAATGCAGTTGCCATTGTTGTAACATATGTCAAATAAACTAATTTAATCAAAACATGTCTCTAGCATTTTGAGTGAGGCATCGCTAGATTTGCAACCTCCGTAAAAAAATTAATGTACACGCGAATTTAATTTAATCCTTCTTTCTTTGTTTTAATTTATTTATCGTCTGCGCATTTTATATATTTTAAAGTGGCAGCGCTCTTTTTTCCAGTTTCTTTAAAACTATTGTTTTGACGATAATTATGTTGGGTATAAATAAATATTTTTCACAAACAATTTGATTATATAGTAAATAATATTTTTATTTTACAGATTATTATAACTTAGATGATTTTTTTCGGTAAGAATATTTTTTTCCGTAATTATTATATGTTTATTATTTATTCATTAAACTTTTCTTTTCTACCTGATAAATATATCTTTGATTTGTATATTTATAACATCTAGAACAGCTGTCATTTCGTATGACCGCCGGGCTTACTAATAAATAAATAAACAAATGAAATAATATAATAAAATAATAATTGTAAAATAAAATTGTAATGGAGAGTTTTAAGTTACAATACTTCTGAAATTCTTATGTATCCAGATTCCACACAACTATACTTCTTTTTGATTCTATAAGAGTCACACGGACAAGCAATATACAAAGAAGTGTCCTCAAAAAAAGTAAAATATGTTTTATCTGCAAGTTGTAGTCATTATTCTTTCCGCTGTGCTGATTAATAAAAAGCCTTGAGTAATTTAGAATTCGCGTCATGTTTCGGTCTAATGTGTTGCCATTAGTGTTCCGATAGAAATTGTAAGAATAAAAAAGAAAAAAAAAGTGAGAAGAAAAGAATTTAAAAAAAAGTCTGATTAGTTTGAGGAGTAAAGCAAGTTATTATTCTAAGTGCATTTTTATGAAAAAACTACCTCATGTAGAGAAAGTGAAGTTTGATTTCAACTACTTCTTTAAAAGATTTCTCTTCTGAGACTTACTTTTGTTTTAAAGTATACTTTATTTGTGGGTTATCAAAACTAGCAATGATATAGAGCAGGAAATTCTTGACTTCGGAAAATAATGAATAAAAAATTAAATAAATGTATAAAAAAAAATTTAAAAAAAAAAAAAAAAAAAAAAGAGGAATAAATCAGCAAATTTACAAATAAATAAATAAAAGTTGTAAAAAAAACTTTAAGGCTTGCACTTCCATAAAATTAATGTAAACAAGAATATTTATAAATCTGCATGTTAGGAACATGATCCAGAATATTGTTACTATTCATCATTTTCAATAACAAAATTTGAAGTAAAAACGTCTTCAACAAAATTCAGCGGGAACGCATTTTAAAACTCTGCTCAGTACACATTTTAAAAAAATGTTCCGAAATTCAAACAGTAGCGAATCAAAATCCTTGCTTCATTCTTAAACTCCATCAGTGTTTGATTATTTCTTTTCACTAATTATTAAAAAGGCAGAACAGTTTGTTTCTTATTAAACAAATGTAAATTATTTCATATGTTTTGGCCCTACTATTAGTTCTGCCCACACTTTAACCTAGTGGCGGACCCACAGGGGGATCAGGGGGATCCAACAAAGCCCTCATAAGATTCAAAGGAGGGGCAATATGAGAACAGTCCCAAAACAAGTAGAATGAGAAAATAATGGAAAATAAAAATCTACAACAAAGAAAATTTAATCCTTAATTTGAAATACCCACGAACCCAAATTTCATTGTTCCACGAAAGGGAGGTGGAATTTTTTAACAAGTGTAATTGAAATATTGGTAATCTGGAAGACAGAGGTGACTGATTCTTCATTTTCTTTTGCCATATCAAGACCTGATTGCAAAGTTCCATATTGATGCGAAAAAAAGAAATCAACAGGTTATCATCACACATATCATATTAAAAATAAAAATCAACGCAAAATTAAGCACACAATTGGCAAAAACTGCAGACATGTGTTTCGAGATTACGATGAGCCCCTTTTTCACTGCAAAAGAGTAACATATTTGATCTTAGACCCCTGATCTCTTTTTCTCTCACCTTTTAATAATTAAGTCTTTATTATCTACTTCATTCATTTTTTCTGCTTCTTATATTAAAATGAGTGCTTTCATTAAACTTTTATTTCAGGAATTGAATCTGAATTGCCTACTTTATCAATAGTTTGCTCTGATACGGAATGGAAATAGAATGTGATATGGGAATAATATATATTTTCCATTCCATGAACGGAATGTGACAAAAATAATAAAATAAAAGGCAAAGTGATGAAATTTATATTCTTTTTTTTTGTAAATCACATTGACACCGATGAAAAATGGATTTTTAAACTAAATAACATCCATGTTCGAATGCGTTTGAAAATGTGTGTCGAATGAGGACGAATATAATCACCCCCATTTCACATTTTTCCAAAAGGAAGATAGAGAATAAAATTCCCCTTCTCACTACCTAAATGACGAGCCTGAAATCGTCACTTTCAAATTAAGCCCCTAGATCAGCCACTGCCTTAACCTTTACGCCTTAAGATTATAGTCTACCACTGTAAACGACTGCTATTTTGGAACTTATTTTCAGGCTTCCATGTTTGGAAGAAGACGTAAAATAAAGCTTTTTTACTAGTCAAGATTGAAAATATCTGTGTGTTTTCTAGTACTAAATGACTTCATGTGAAAATGAAACTATTTAATAATTTTGCTTTTTCTTCAATTCAGCATTAAAATTATTGTTGATAAAGTTCATCCATGCTTAAACCTACTTTCCCTACATTGATTTTCCAACATCAACAAAGCATTTATAGAGCAGAAAACTATTACAAATGTTGAAATTTTAAACTTTTTTTTCTGAATGCAAAAGGCAGACAAGACAGCCTTTTGCATTCACAGCGTTTTTCGCAGCGTTTATGTAAATGGATTTTTCTTATTTCGACTTTTGTTATTCCAAATTATAATTACAATTTGTATTTTTATTTATTCCATTTTTTTCTCTCTCCAGTGAATTAGCATATATGTTATTTGCCTGTATCGAGCTCGGATGAAAGGTTTTTTTCCGTATTCAAAGTTTTGCTTGCTGCTGTTAGTTTCCGCAAGTGTGGATACTTGAAGTAAACAAACAAAGTTTCCTTTTTTTTAAATATTTCCTTTTTTGTTTCGTTTCGTTTCTTTCTTACGTTTTTCTTTTTTTATAGTGTATACATTGTAAAAAAAAAAGAAGTTGCTTTAATATGTAGGATCGCTGGTCAATTGCCGTGGGCGGCTGAATTTAGTTATGTGGAAGAATAACATAATTTACACCTAAAAAAGGTATGACTGTATATATATATTAGCGAACCGACCGGTCTTGTCTCTTTTTAACACGGGTATAGCCGTGCGGGTACCACTAGTTAGTTAATATAAAGCGATATCAAGTGATTGTTTCCAAATTTTTCGATGCTATGTTCCAAAAAATTTAATGTTAATACTAGATATTTCACTCAATTTATTTTCGATTCCCGCACAGCACTGAAAATGAAGCAACATTGACTGAGGTCAGTGTTTGGGAGGGGGACAACCTCTCGCGACTGTTTGCTGCAGACCGTGTACGCTAATGGGAGCTAGTGCACGTTAAATAGGTCTTGGCTCCAATGTCCTCCAAGTGAAACGATACTCTGGGGGTGCCAATTCCAGGTGACGGTCTCTCATCTGGGAACTGGTTCAAAAAATTAAGAGACCTTTCAAATTGGCGGAAATCGGACTCCTGCCTACAGGCAAGTTAGACTCAGGAGCAGCGTACCCATTCTTCCTCGCCACGCGCGAGGACACGACACCACCACCACCACTCAATTTATTTCATAACTGAAATTAATTGAGTAAAATATGTAGCAATAATGAAATATTTATGAGGAACATTTTAAATTGAAGCATCTTGTCGTAGTATTTAGGTATACAAACCTCAAAAAAAAAAAAAAAATATGCAGAGTTGAATTACATTCCCATTACAAATTTTCTAATCGGAAAAAAATAATATTTTTTAAAAAATAAAATAAAGATAAATTAAGAATGATAAACTGATGCATGTTTGTAAAGAAACCTAATTTAAAGCTGTTCGTGCTATTCACCAAATTAATATCTTTTATACGAATTAATTATATTTTCGATCACTGACAAACGAAAATAAAAGCGAAAGCAAATGCATATTTAGAAGGAGAGAGGGGGGGGGGGGAATCTTTGAATCAGTCATTAAATCTCTATCTTTTGTGAATGGAAAATTTACGAGAAAATGTGTTATATTTCTAATAACTATATTCTCTTTCTTAAAACAAATCTTTCCTTTAAATTATTCTTTTTATTTTTTTATTCAACCCGTAGCGCTTTTAATGTTAAAAACAAATCGGCGTCAGACACACATTTCCCATCTCATAACCACATATTCAAACTTTTTGCTTTTAACTAAATATTTAATTAACTTTTGGATTATTTTAGCAATTCGCTTAGGATATGTTAAAGCTTCTTTCGCGCTTTTTCTTTCTAGCCTACTTTTCCATAAAACTAAAAAAAATGAAGGCAGGCTTAATGTATTGTAAAAATATCGTTAAAAGGGAAAAAAAGTCAAACATAAGCGAAGTAATTAGAAAAAGATTGAAAAATAAAAACAAATTGAAAGTAGGGTTTTGAGATGGTAAAATGTGTGTCTGTCTGTCCATCCCTAATAACTTCGAGGAGAATTGTCTAATTTTTTTATTTATTTATTTATTTATTTATTTTTTTGCATTCGAAAGATCTCGGCCAGCCGGAAGGGTGGCGCAGGGGTAGGGCAATGGTATCGCACGCCCAAGTTCACAGGATCAAACCTGGATCAAGTCAGAGGATTTTCAAGATGCAGAAAATCGTCAGCCCCCATGTCGTATGATTATGCGGCATGTTAAAGATCCCTTGAGTACATGTTTGGCTTGGATACTGTCGGCTAAATTAAATTTCTAGTGAAGTTTCGCATTTAGAGCGCAATGCCGCCATCTAGGGATAAACTGAGCTTCAAAATTCTCAAATGGCAATGGCATCCGCCGATAGCGATGCTACTTGAAAGAATGGATGCAGGTTTCCGGGGAATGCACTAGGTCTGCAAAGGTTAGTGAACATACACAGCCCCATTAGGAAAAAGAAAAAAAAAAGATCTCGGAGAGGACATCTCATTTCCATATTTTACTTTTCGATTTGAACACTTTTTCATTCAATTTTGAACAGTTCAAAAAATCTGAGCATTAGCTCCTTTGGGCAAATTACGTAAGCTCTGGGCGTAAGATCCAAGTTCCTATATCAAGCTTATAGAAATAAGCTCTCAGCGTGAAATATTTTTTTGATTTCAACAGTTTTTGTTCATTTTTGGGACTCCCCCTGCGGGGTAACTTCAATCCTATATAAATCGTGATCTAACATACGGATTTTCTTGGAATAAACATTATCGGAAAGTTCTTTTGACGTAGAACGTATACAGATACGGAACTAAACAAGCATATTTTCCTATGAAATTTTTTATCGGGTTTTTAAAGGACATTTCTGAATGTCCTTTACTGTATTTAAGGTTTTACTGTTTTTAAGAAAGAGAGAAAAAATATTTCAATCTGTATTAAATAAACACGAACTATTTTGTAATGGATTTGGTTTTAAGAATGTGAAGGGGAGTCAGACATTCCAAGTGTCATGGGGTACATTTATAGACGGCGCAACTAACATCCCTTGAACAGTTTAACTGAAAAATTCATAAAAAAGTTTCAAATTTGCTGCCTTGTGGGTTGGTATTTTCTTTACGACAGAGAAATTTTCTGTAATCTCATACTTTGATACTTGGCGTTTCATTGATTTTCATCTGATTTTCTCTCTGATTACCCTAATTTGATCAATCTTGTTCCGGACTCATATGTTATAGGGACTACATTACTGTCCACAAATAAAATATATATATATAAATATATAAGTAGTTATTTTTCACTAGGTGTTTAAAGCATTTAACAACTCTTGTAGGTGCCAAAAGCATTCAGCTCAGACTGCTCTTATGGAGTGGCGCGGAGTAATGAACTGGTATAATTCAAAATCACAGATCAATTTTGCAATTAGGTAAATTAAACCTTGCGTCATTAAATTATGCGCTTTATTTATCATCGCAACAAAATATAACTCAGTTTATTTCATGATAAAAAGCTGAATTTATATAATTTAATGATAAAAAAGTCCTGCAACCAAATGTCATTTAAAAGTATTCTAAAGCTTCCGGAAGTTAAGGGGGTATTCTAGTGTAGAGGCATGAATTTCGCCCGGTTTTTGAAGCGCCGTACAAAGTCAACAAAAAATATTTTATCATCACTTTTTTTATCATTAGTTTATTGATGCTTTATTATTACATAAAAAAAAACTAACCAAAAAAAAAAAATTAAAAATGACTATTACTTATGAGCAGACAAAGTGGTTGCTCCCAAAAATGAGGGTGTCCTGGCGTGCATTATTCCAACCCTCCTGGTGATCAGAAAAATAAAAAACAGACGGATTCTTAATTATTAGAAATACTGCTATCGTATGACCCTTGGACAAGTTTTTTTTTTAAATTTACAAAATTGTGGCTGCTTGAATTTTTTTTTTCTTTTTTGCATATTTTTTTAACATCTACGAATTTTTTTAAAAATACTAAATGAAAAGCTACAGTTTTGGGCACATCGTAACGTAATTCACACGATAAAGGGATGTATAAAGAACATTCTCTTCAAATTTGAAGTAAATCGGTCCATTAGAACTCGAGTTATCCGTACCGCCAGCTCGAAAAAAGTAGTTTCGAGAAAAATGCGTTCAAAGTTTTGAGACAAGATTTCGGCAGTTTTACTTACAGAATGGTACAGAATACTTACATATTTTTAATCGGCGATTCCTGCTTCATTATAAGAAACCTTCCTCTACTTCAAAATGCTAATTCTCCGATGTTCTCTGGTGAAGACGAGCAATTCTACCCTCCTTTGACGCCTCTGAAGTCCGGAGTTCCGAACGCTCGATACGCGTCTTGTCCCGTCTCGCAGCAAAAGCATTAGCTTCTGGGCTAATCGTGATTCCCATAACATCTAATATTTTTACTATGGGTATAAAACCTTGATTAAAAATACTAACTGCGAAGGTTGGTACGAAGGTTGGCTCAAAACTAACTTAAAATAAAACTAAAAGGAGAATATTCCAACAAAACAAGTTTCTATGTCCTTCAATTAAATATAGAATAAAAAGGGATACTATACAATAAAGATTTTGTAAGGGATATTCAACCGTAGGGACTCAGGAACGCCTACCGTCTTTTGTTGTAGCGGTCGGACCGGAACTGATACCACGTCACTAATTCGGCTATAACTCATGAAATAATAGGAATTTTGAAAAATCCTTTTAATGGTATATTCTTGAGTGTCTAAACTTTGGAAATATGAAAGGCGTTAAATAGAAAAATTGTTGCATTAATATTGTTTGCGTTACATACATCTCTTTTTTTTTTTTTTTTTGACTTTTATAAGACTATTCGCCTAGAAACATAAGGAAATAGGAATAAGAAAAAACTACATATTGAACATAAATTTCAATATAATAAAGATACTCAGTTTTCAGCACCTCTAAATTGAGATTCATCCGGGATTTCTTTGACTTTTGATGAAACCCATTTACAGCATAAGTTAGGGAATTTTTAGAGAGAAAAAAAAAGTTTAATTTTGCTTATAGGCACTTTAAATATTTTTAACTGTATTTAGAAACATATTTGAAATAATCAGAGAAAAATATCAAGAAAAGAAAGAAAGAAAGAAAAAAGCAAAAAAATATAACCATGTAAACTCGCCTAATTATTTTACGCAAAACATTTTGTTTAAATTGGATAATACGTACACACATTTCTTTTTCCTATTCCAACTGAGCGAAAAATAAATTGATGTAAGTACAAACGCTTGATAAAGACTTCATACTAGTTTAATCACATTTTTAGTATATCGAGTGATGCTTCGTATTGCATAACACTTCCTGATCGCTTATTTTGATGGAAACCAGTTGTAGAATTTTGCGTGATTGATAATGTCAATGGCCTGAAAGTAAGAACACATTTCCCGTTTGCCACACGTTTTACATTTCATTTTGAACATTTTAACCTGCAGTAGTTATTGAGTTCTGTAATATTGAAGTACAAAACGGAAGAAAATATAAATTTTCCCAAAAAAAAAAAAAAAAAAGAACACTTCCATGATTGAGGCAATAATAAGTATCAGATTGCAACTTCATTAAAAATTTTAATTCCACATAACAAAACGGAATGCATTTCATTGCACTCACATTTTAATGATGTAACGATTATAAATTTGCTACTTAACGATAGCACTTGCGAAAATGTTTTTCAGGTAGTGTTCATTTTTAATTCCAAAAAATCTTTCTGTGATGCATGAAATCTGATATTAAGCAAAAATTTGCTGCTAAATTTAAAAACAACTTACACTTTTTACTGATTAAGAATGTATTTTCGAATAAATCGGATGAGTTTTAATATTTAACACATTATGCAATGCAGCTATTTTATCGTGACCAAAATTTTCCCATTCGGATCTTCATGTTTTTCCTTCCTTGCTTCTGAAGCCAGTTTGTTACAGGAAGCACATAACGAATAAATCTTAAAATGAGCGAATCGCCTAATCTTAAATAAATAAAGATAGAAATAAAATTGGTTTAATTATAATTTGCACGTCGTATTGGAGGGGAATAAATGTAGCTTTTTATTTGTCGATAGGTAAGACAAAATTACGAGCACGAAGAAGGACAGAAATATATATATATATATATATATATCAGATGTCCAGATCACATTTTTAGTAAAATTTAACTGTAATTGTTATAATGTTTCGAAATTCGTTTTTTTTTTTTTCATTTTCAGTAAATGGTTTGCGCAATATGATAGATATTTTGATTTATCATTTTAAAAAGCTTTTTATCAAAAATATAATTTTTGTTTTAATGTATTATTTTACATCATTTTGTTTAAATAAATGCACATACGCTTTCATTCTAAATTAAAATAAAGCAAATATTAACATTTAGGGCAAAAAAAAAAAAAAAAAACATACATGAACGATGTTTTTAAAAGTTGTAGTACAGTTCAAATGCATTCGCTTTAAGTTTAAAGAAGAAGGTACTATCTATGCTGTAGACAGAAGCTGAACTATTTAATTGGTTTAGCAAGAAAATATCAAACTTCAATACCTGCTGATATAAATCGGGGTCTTTTCGTCGTAATGGATTTGACAGCTGCCAAATCCATCAGTGTTCACACAAGGATGAATACTGCGGTGGTGTAGGATGTTAAAATTTCCCACGCGGTTCATTAATCTGAAACCGTTGATTGCTTCTTACACTCATTTACCAGTTCAGTGACTAATTATTTACGTTTGAAGACACTGTTGGTAAACTTATGACTCATGAAATATTATTATATTAAAACATTTATTCTAGTAAGTTTTAATCACTGCAGGAGTTAAATGAAAGCACACAACGTCTTAACTGTAAAAAAAAGACTCGCATTTAGATCTCCTATCGTTAAAGAGTTTTCATTGAACCTCTGAAAATCGTGACATTTAATGAATTTCAGCATATAAAGGGATAGCTAATGTTAATAGATTTTACAAATAACATTTACTGAATTTTATCAGTCAAAGACATTGAGAATATTGAGATTTATTTAAATTTCTATCTTCAGGTAATAAATATATGCAAAATACAAGATATTTAAAGTAGAAATGAAAGCAATTTTACTATATATATTGATATCCTCATATCTATTTTAAGAACATACAGCTTTGCTTGAAATATTGGGAAGATATCTGATCTCTGTAACGATTTGTGATAAAAATAGTTAGTATAGCATGATTGATTAATGTTCATTATTAATGCTTTTCAATTATTTTTCTTTTTTACCTATCAATTTAGCAAATCAAAATTTATTTTAGCAACTATTATCTGAATAAAATGCCTTTAGGAATAATTGTCCTTTTTTTTTCTTGTATATTTTGAGTGAAACTCAACTTTAATTTTTCGAAAACGTGCAGAACATCGTAACAAATTCAAATCCCATACAACACCAATGAAGTAAGCAGTTAAAGATTAGAGCACGGGTCTTAAAAAGGTGAAATAGGACTGTTAAAAAAGATCTTTTTATACTGTTAAAAAAATGTGTTTAAAAAGGATTATTTGCAAGGAATACTTATAGAGTGCGTTTTGAATTTGCGATGATAAAATGGAGAACCAGAAAAACTCCCATCACACAGCCCATCTGTGATTTATATCAGTTGTGTTTTTTATTTCATTTAGTGTTTTTGAATGTTTTACTAATTCGTATTTATTAAATACTTTTCGGAAATAGAATTTCATGCTTTCAGCAAAATAATCTTCAATAAACTGAAAAGGAGTTTTTCATAATGCTTCATTATCTTATAATTATTACTTTTAAAATCTTTACTAACACCTAAAATAGTCACAAAGCAGTCTGAATATTGTATTTTGGTACTTAATGATTAGACTGTTGCTACTTTTTGTTTATCGAAATTGTATGGTCAAAGAAAAGAAAATACTTTGTTAAGCAGTACTCCATATGATAATGTATTTTTCCCCCACAAACTTTTAAGATTTTTTAAATAAAGTATTTGTGAAACAAAAATAGTGAGTCTTCTTTTTTTATTACGGGAGAAAACACGTCTAGTCAGTTACTGACTACAAAGCAAACTTTAAAAAGAAGCAAACCTAATGTTAGCGTTATAGAAAAACAGCATTACACAGCAATGATATGAATAAAAGCAACTATTATATATTTCTAAGAAAGAAAACTAACTTTTCTGCATTTATTTTGTACATAAAGGGGATGTCTCGCGAGTTTTAACAAGCAAAGAAATGCCCCTGTAAATGGACAATAAAATTTTTTTCATGGAATAATTTTTTTTTTAGAAATTCGGATAATTACTTCATTTATTTTTGCGAAGAAAATCTAATTAAGCTTGTTTTTTTCTTTCAACTTAAATTTCAGTTTTTCTTCTTACTCCTGTTTTATTATTTCCTCGCAGACATTTCAGGTCTGAATACAAAGTAAATATTATGTAATAGGTTTTGAAACACCTTGCACAAATTATACACAAAATAACGTATTGTTTGCTTCATTGAAAAATTACGCATTTCAATGACGTTTTAAAGGTTAGATTTGCATTAATCATACTTTTGGCTCTAGTAGATAATATCAACAAGAAGTTCCGTCTAGAACTATACGAGCCTACTTTCCTGTATACACAGAATTCAAATTTATAATATAGCTATCTCTCTCTGTCTTTCTCGTTTAGTTTCAGTTCTTAATTGCTTCAAATATACCTTTTTCAACGGTTAATAGCTATTCATTCAATCATTCATTTATTAAGTCATTCATGTATTTAGTCACTCATTTATTCATTCATTCTTTTGCTTATTCATTTAATCATTCATTGATTCAAATATATTCTTGACGCCATCAATATTTCACGCCAAGAACTTCTTCCAGTGAGCTTGTTCATGGGAACTTATATCTTGTACCCAGATTTTACATAATTTGCTTCATTTTCACCTATAGGCGCTAATGTTAAAATTTTTTGAACTGTTCAAAATTGAACAAAAAATTGTACAAATCAAAAAGTAAAATATGGAAATGAGATATCCTCGCCGAGATCTTTCGAATGCAAAAAGAATTTTTCGAATCGGACAATTCGTTCAAAAGTTATTAGGGGGGGACAGACAGACAGACCGACAGACAGACAGACAGACCGACAGAGAGACAGACAGACCGACAGACAGACAGACAGACCGACAGACACACTTTTTCCCCATCTCAAAACCCTACTTTCAAATTTTTTATTTTTCAATCTTTATTTAATTACTTAACTTATTTCTGACTTTTCTTGATTTTTAACGATATTTTCACGATACATTAAGCCTTCTTTCATGCTTTATTATTATTTTTTTTACTTTTAAGGGAAAGTAGGCTAAAAAGTAAAAGTAATGTTCGTGAAGATGCGGTTTTGAACAATATAATAAGCGCTAATCAAAATTTTTCTAAGGGACAATAATAATTTTAAAATAAAAAAACACGCATAGAGTCAATGCTAATGAATTTGTGTTTTTAGTATTTTCTCCTAAGTTCGTGCTTGCCTGGAAAAGAAAGATAAGTTTCCAGCATACGTTTAAAAATGATCCAGATAATGTAAATACTCTGAATTTTCGTTTAGAATTGAGTAGCTCTATTTTAGACCGTTAAAAATGGTATTTTAAATGTATTTTACATAAGTAGTTTCTTTTTGCTTTCAATTCAACGTCTATGCTTATAGATGACAACCTGGTACACAAAATTGAGAAATTTAAGGCAAGGAAGAGATACGCTGGTCCATTTGTTATATATTACATTGAATAAGTTTTTCCCAATATTATTATATGTTGATTGTGAGTTGTTTTTCTTGTATGAAAACAAAGTACTGTAATCAAGTTTAATATCAGTTCAGTCTACCTTTTTCCATTAGAAATAGGAATAACGTAAAATAAAGAATGTCATGTGGTATCTACGTAAGAATTATGCATTAAATAAAATATAATGCATCTTAAATCTGCAAACACTTCTTTTTTTAATAATATGATGAAGCAATATCCTTACGTTCTGCTAATATCAAGTTTCTCCTTTGTCCTTTGTTAAATATTGTAGTTTGACCCTTTCAATTTTTTGTTCTTAAAATGTCGGGTTTTTTGGGTGTCAAAAAACGTTTTTCTTAAAATCGCTTTATTGATGCAAAAGTCTTTTAGTAAAAAATACTCAACTCCCCCCAACCCTCCCTTTTTTAAGAAGTTTCTTCATAGAAAACTTTTAAACTCTAATTATGATACTTTTCCATACTCTTCCAATACACTGTAAAAAAATCTAGTACAACCTCTCATCAAAAAAAAAGAGAAAAAGAAAAAATGCTGAAATTTAGCTGCAACCAACATTTGATACTAAAGTTGAACCATTATAATGATTCCTAGTTTCACATTCATGGTGAAACTACACCATTAGAATGGTTCAACTGAGTAACAAATGTTGGTTGCAGCAAAATGTCCCAATTTTTTGATGAAAGGTTGAACAAGTATTTTTTTATAGTGTACTTTTAACCTTTACCACTGAAAAATAAACTCCTCAGTAAATTATTAACCTCCGTTTAAAAGCTCTTAATTATTTATGGGTGTATATATTATGCTTCCCTAATTTGTTTTTCCACCAAACGTTTGTTTTTTTATTTTTCTTATTATATTTTTATTTAATTTCGTTGAAATATGATAGATATCTCGTTGAAATAGAATATTGTAAAAGTTTAGAGAGATCGACATACTGATAGACATACAATTCCCTATGCTATAACACAATTTTAAAAACTGTTTGTTTTTAATACATGCGGAAATAATAGTTTTTGTTTTTTACGATGTTTTTGCTGGCAGAAAATTAAATTAATTATCCTGTTCTTAATTACTTGTATTTTAATTTTTTCTTCTTTCCATATTCGGAAACGGAAGGCGGGGGAGGGGGCTAAAACGGGCTTACGCCAGCTCTATAATTTTATCAGCCTTTCCAACAAGTTTTGCTAAATTCTTTATTTAATAAGATGGCAACAGCCAATTATTTTCTAGAAAAATCCGATAGGAAAACAGAGAAACTAGAGAGATGTGAGAGAAACGGACTTTAAGGACTGATCCGTGTTTTATTATGTTTATGATTAGTTTAATTTTGTATGCAATGTATAAAATTTGTTTTTGTGTTTATGTATCAAATAAATTAAGAAAAGTAAGATTACAATTCATCTTTTTCTAAACGCTTTAAATCAGGGCATAGTGAACGCTAAAAACTATTACATTTGCAAAAGTTGATTTGTCGTAATAAAAGTACGGGGGTCCCAAATTGATTTGCAGTTTTACAAGTGACGGCGACAGTCCGTCTGAACTGACAATAGAGAAGTCTGCTACGTATACAATAGCGCATCCGTAAAATAAAAAGCTATATTTATTTTATGACCCTGTATACTGCGGAGGCGAAAACACCTTGGGAAGATGGTAGCACCACGGGCAAGAGCCCCCTGATTGCGTGAATCCTCGCAACGCCCCACTCATAAAATCGCGTCAACGACGGCTGAAGGATGCCATGGTTGGAGGAGACGATGAGTGTGGAGGGAGCTAAATTGAGCCTGAATAATGCCTCCCGACATATCAAGTAAAAGCTTTGGTTAAATAAAGGCAAAAATCCCTGAGAAAATATGAGATTTTTCATAAATTTTGCGTTGGAGAGGTGCACAGACGATCCTTAGGAATTGATGCGATTTTATCTCAAAAGGAGCAGAACTTCAGTTCTTCTGCCGTTTCAAAAGTAAGCGCGGCAGACTTCTTCATTGAATAATTCTGATGCTGTGTTTAGCAGAGGAGTCCCGTGCAGAGCAGTACCCAGGAGCCAGAATGATGATGATACGCCAGATCGCAGACTAAGACAAAAAAGAAAAAAAAAGCAAAAAAAAAACCGACGGAGATGCAGAACTCCTAAACCATCGAAGTCATGGAATAAATCATGAAAATTTAACAAGTAACCCAGCTGAACATAGATGCTTATGGTTCGTTCCATACCAATTTTTTTTTTTTTTTACTATCTTTTCAATTGGAGTTGAAATAGTCTCATGGTATCAAGTGAATCATTTGTTTTTAATTTGTAAATAATCCTAGATATTAATTTATAATGAATAAATTGAACCTTGTTTACTTAAAATACTTTGTTCTTTCCTTTGGTGCCTAAAACACCTTTTGTTGTTCACAACCATTTACGAATCCACGCGCCTTTACGCGTGGCGAGCCTGGCTGCGACATGATTTTATTTACAATTGCGTAAACATAATTAAGGTAAATTAACAAGATTATTTTCCTAAAGGATAAAACATTTCTAATGCTGTGTAGTAGAAACAAATGAACATATGGCAGAGATCTAATTTCATTGATATCAATAATTAAGTATTTCCTATGTAGAAAACTAGTTCAGAAAAGGGGGAGGGGGGGAAGCTTGAAATGAAAATTATTAATTACTGAAATAATGGGATTAATAAAAGTGTACAATAAATACAGTTCAGTAAATGATTTCTACATCATATTTTAATAAGAAAATATCATCAGCGATATTAATACAAAACAGAAGAAATTAAAAAAGCAAGATTTCCTACGTAATATATTTCAAAGGATTACTTTAATAAGGTTGACAAGGTGTTAGGTTCTTATTTTACTTTCCAAAAATTCTTCGTGCAGAGTGACATTTTACTAAGGAAGACAATTTTGAGAAGATAATTTAAGCAAATTAAAGTATCAACTGTACGGATTTTTATTCTGTCTCATGTTTACAATTCTTTGCTTAAAAGAAAACATTATTAACTTCAGGTTGTCGCTACTTAATATGTATTAAATGCATGTGCACGTGTTGCTTTTTTTTCCAATTAATGTAATTAAAAATGATACTTTAAACATTAATAAACGTAATTTACTCATCTCTGATATCTTTATAATGCAATAATGGAAATTGGAAAACTAGAAAAACAATGGACCAGTAAATAGTATCCTAAATGGCAACTAACATCGAAATACATACTGCTACTTTAATAAATATTTACATTTCTTATCAGGTATTCTGATACATTTTGCATATGGCTAACTACTAAAAACCTTCTATAAGCGTTCACAAATTATTTGCTTTAGCAAACTATACACATATATTAATGTGGTTTGGTTAACGTCAGAACATATTAAACGAGATAATACCATCTACATGAGAATAGGTTGAAGAAAAAGAGCCCTATTCTCCTGCTTTTACGCTCAGCATGGAAGTCTCATGGGCTTTTTATAAGCAGCGAAATTTCTTGTCAGATGAGATAAAATATTTTATGGGAAGAATTATTGTTCAGAAATTCTCGCTAATTACTTCAGTTTTTTATGCAAAAAATTTAATTAAAAAGCTGCAAAAACTATTTTTTTGGCTTCTCTTTTTTCACATGATTCATTAACTCATGTTAAAATTATAATCAGAAATTTAGAGAATATTTTTAAAAATCAGAAATACTTTTAATTGCTAGTTTTCTTGTTTGTTTGTTTACTTTTATTTCAATTAAAGAAACAAATAGAATTGTATCGATTTTTTGGATTTGGAGAAAGTTCTTATAGTTCTTAAGGTTCCATGCATCAAACTCACTCAAATTTTTAATGTGTGTGTTCGAACAACTAAGATTAAGTATCTATCAAAAATGCTACTTTTAACTCATTTTTCAGTAGCAGGCATTTTCAACGATCTAGCATTTAACTTCAGTGTGATTGCTAGATAAAGTATCTTCCTGATTACTCTTATTTTATAAAATTTTAAATAAGATATATATATATATATATATATATATATATATATTTGCATGCGTTCCTAAAATTTTTGTCATTTTACGTTGTGGATAATTCATTTTTTTAGAAAATATTAAATGACTGCATAATATATTAGATCCTATATTTTAAAAACATATTATTTAGTAATGTATCCTAGTAAAGTGTTATCAGTGACACTATGGCCTGCTTGTGACCGCTGCGCATTTGAGAATTCATCTGGATATTGATTTGAAAATTTGGCTTCGGGGTAGAATTTATGTCTTGTAGGTGAACCGCACGAATTACGACAGTGGCACAAGTTAATCGTAGACTTTCTGTGCACATCATTGGTTCTACATAATGTAATCCCCACGCCTTGTGTTCCTAATCAACTGATTGGTAGTTTTTGTTATCATAAAATAATACTTTCAACCAGAGAACCGCTTTCTGCTGATGACATTATTTGAAACTGATAAGTTAGGGGCCGTTCATAAATGACGTCACACTTTTTTCCCATATATTTGCCCCCCCCCCTCCTTTGTCACAATATGTCACACTTCAGCGGAACACCCTCCCCTCCCCTTGTCACACTTTGTCACAATTTCCCAACACCCCACCCCTCAAAGCGTGACATCATTTATGAGTGATCCCTTATTGCTGTTAATTTGATGTCAATTGCAATATTTTATTAAGACAGTCAAAATTACAAACATACTTACAATGTGCAATGTTTATGCTCTTATAATTTGTGCTAAGTTACTATATTATATTACTTTTAAACAATGGTTAAATCCGTTTTCCCTTCTTTAAGCGAATAGTTTGTTAAATATGCAGTATTAATAGCATTGGTTTTACTCAAAATACAAAAGCTGTCGTTGATCAAAACCACACAGAAAAATTATATTTTCCTGTAACAATCTTAAAATTGCAATAACTGTTGAAACCGTTCCGTTAAAGACTATTAAGTTTTTCCTGCCTCATACTCCTTTTGTTTAGAGCTTGAACGCTGTTTTTTTACCTGTTATTTTAAGAAAATACACCTTTTTTTTTTAAAAAAAATCTTTTTTTTAACAAAAAAGATCATTTTGCAAAAAAGGAAAAAAAAAATGACCGAAATCCTTTCTGAGATGTTTTTTTTAGTTTTCTTGCAAACGAAGAGCTTAAGGAAAAAAAAATGCGCTCTAACTAAGGACCAAAAACGAAAATCAGCTTCAGTAATGCAGAGTAAAACTTTACAAAGTTACTTTGCAATTACAATAACGTTACAATTTTTTAGCGTTTCTTACTTTCAGAGTACAGTTTAATTTACTAAAGAATTATTATGGTATGAGAAAAAATGCATGTAATAAAAATATTGGTTGTTTCATACTTTATATGGATTAAATATTAAAAAGTATTTTGAAAACTGTCATTGATAAATATTTAGAACAAGAACACATATTTTGTGTTCCTATTCATTTATAAAATATGCTCAAAAAGCAAGCAAAATAGGTTAAAGAGCTTAATGAACAAAACATGTAACAAATTTAGCATTTAAACTTAGAAATTATCTTAAAAAATAGATAATGAAAAAATAAAGATTAAATGAGGCAGTAGGAGGAATACAGCAATCTGTTTATAAGCAATATTTATCCATTTAAAATTATTTATTCAAAATTGGGAACCATTATTTTACGCTTTGAATCATAAATTAATGCCACAATTCAAATACAGACTTTAAAAACTGTAGAAATATTCAGAGAGCCAATATAAATAAATAATTATTATTCATAAGAGTCTTCTATGAATCAGCATGCTCAACAGTTTATCAGATACAGTGAACTCTCTCTGTTCTGAAGACTTAAGGGACCGAACAAAAGTGTTCAGGTTACGGGGGTGTTCATTATAGAGGAAGAATGTTGTTGTTCGTTTGCAGACGAGTCGCTTACAACAGAACATTATCAAGAAAAATAATGGGTTACGAGTATATTAATCTTTTGTGTAGTAATCACCTTTACCACGAGGGATTACAAAAGGTAAAAAATGCAATCGGTAAAACAAGGTCGATTATGATTTTGATTACAGACTTACAAAATGAAAATAGATTTGATTTTTCAAAGCTATTGGCTATTTATAAGTACCAACCAATTTATACCAGTAACATGAATTAAGTTTAATTATTAAAATTTTAGCTCTATTGTAATCGAAAATCAGTAACTCAAAATCTAAAGTCCAAAAGACCTGTAACTTTGGACTTTTCCACTTCGGGGGAACCCCTAAATTAGCAAAATTTCGTTAAATTTGACACAAAGCAAGTTGTTTTTTTGGACTTTTCTTTCAAGAAGTATGGAAATTCATTTAAAGAATTAAACCTCAATATGCCAATATTTTGAAATATAAATTTTAACCATTGTATTTAAGCTAGTTCGGAACAGTTTACTAACTCGCGTTTTAGAAATTTGGGAAAAAATAAAAATACTTTTCGCCCCTCTCAGCTTCAGCTTAATAAGCGTAGTTGCAAAGGAACCCCAAGTATGGGTAAAAAACTAACTTTTTCGCCCCTCTCAGCTTCAGCTTAATAAGGAGTTCGAGGAAAAGAAGGGGGTTTAAAATTTTTAAAAAAAAAAACTTTTCGCCCCTCTCAGCTTCAGCTTAATAAGGAGTGAGGAAAAGAAGTTATAACTTTTCGCCCCTCTCAGCTTCAGCTTAATAAGGAGTGAGGAAAAGAAGTTATAACTTTTCGCCCCTCTCAGCTTCAGCTTAATAAGGAGTGAGGAAAAGAAGTTATAACTTTATATAAACTGCATATCAAGCGCGTGTCTAAAAAGGGGGAAGGGGTAGTTTCCCAGTTCCGAGTGCGAACAGTATATAGAAGGGTAATGATTGAACGGGTATTAAGTGGTGTTCAGATTATCGGGTGTTCAGGGTACTTTCGACGGCCCGGCGACACTTCCTAAACTTAACATAGAATGATCTCTCTAGATCATTCTATGTTAAGTTTAGGAAGTGTCGCCGGGCCGTCGAAAGTTATTATAATATGGAAGCGCCCACATGACGGAGTGTTCAGATGGAGAGAGTCCACTCTGCATTTTTAAAAATAACTCAAAAAAGAAAGGCCTTAATCTATATGGGAATGTACAATGAATTATGTGCTAGCTAAATGGGCAGCCAAATATTTTGTCCAGTATTTTAAAAATCGCCTGATACAATGAAGGAATAGAATGGCTTTAGTAATCGAGGTTTCTTTAATTGCACAGAATCTGAAATCATTCAAAACAAACCGTTTATGCAATTAAACTTAATTTTTAATCTAAGGTATAGAACTTTATCTGCATTATTTATGGAAATTATCTTAGATAAACTACCATAATATTTTAAGCAAACTAAGAATTGCCTCTTTTTTTATGAAGAAATAACTTCAAAATTTTTTATAGTACACGAAAATTAATCTCACAAGAATGTTTAATGTGTACATTTTCAAAAGGTAAAATAACAACTGCTAGCATTAACACGACAGCGAGAAAGATGAAAATTTCGTTAAAGTCTTCAACAGACAACGTATCTGAATTTTCATGCTGGTCCATGCGTAACACTGTATTGCGCATAATGTAATCATCAGCTGATTTTTTATAAATACCGCTTTCTCTCACCGCCGACAGAAATGCATTCAATTGCTTCTTGCATGAAAAGTTCTTTGCTATAGCGACTGATAGTGGAAAGGTGAAAAACGAATCATCAGAAATCAATAAGTCATTTTTATCAAAACTCGAGAGTAATAATATATTGGTAATGATAGCTGCTCTGCCATCAGCTAATTTTCTTTTAAACTCTTCTGCTGTAGACAGAAGAGACCAATCGTTTTGCTGCATTGCTTTACCAATAAACTGGGCAGAAATATCATCAGTTGTCAGTAAGGAGTCTAAAGTGTATATTCTACCAAAAGCGAAACATTTACGTGATCCTCTTGCGATAGCTTTATGCAACTCGGAAATATGGCGGATGCCCTTTTGGCGAAGAGGAATGGCTAACAGAGTAAGAAGCGCAGCTGAATAACTGAATAACAAAATGAGGCTTGTTAGAATAGAAAATGCTTGCAAGAGCCTCTCGCTAGTTCGCTTAATTTTGAATGGTCTCTTCCCCAAAGGATTTCTTCGAAATGTGTTAAAGAAAACTTTGGCTCCAAATTTGTCCCTGCCGAAGAATATCCAAATAATGAAGATTGATAGGAATGTTATGGCAAGGGTACACAGCCAAACGCTATCAGTAAGGCGTTGCAAAATAGAAATACTTCTCCCTACCATTTCTGGAGATTTAGTCACGAAAAATTAGTTCTAAATGTCGTACGGATAACTGTAGTCATTTACTCGTGATCTTATTTCGCTCATTCCAATTCTGGAAACTGCAACGTCGACGTCTTTCCTTTGAATCATTCCCACCATTCCTGTCCAGGTGTTATTTTCTAGCAATCTGCCCCATTCGCCATCTATGCTGGTCATGAGTTTGTGACGTGGAGCAAAATGTTGGAGAAAGACTTCAAAAATCGTGCTTCGTAACCACCTGTAATTTTCCCCTCGGTGGCAGATTTGTTTATTTCAAATATGTTGTTTAATGGGTTTATTACTATTCTGATTTGTCTCTGGCACTCCATTAATGTTTCCTACAAGAAAAAAACATTATTAATAGTGAAAAACATTTAAAAAATAGGGGAAATGACCCGGTAGTGGACACTTTTCTCCACCAGACCCCTTTCCTGTTAGCCGAGGCCTTAGGATTGCTTACGCACGGGGAGAGGTAGTGGGGTCTACGGATTTTACATGCACATATCCCCAAGTATACATGGTGGTCTTCAGTGGGTATCGAACACGCGACCTTCCAGGTGGAAGTCCGACGTGCTAACCACTGGGCTACCACGGCCCGGTAGTGGACACTGCTCTAGCTGTGGACACAGATATTTAAGCTCCTAAAATAAGCGAATGTAACATTAAACTGGAATGAAATTATCAGAACCTATAGCGAACGATTCCTAGTGCTGGTAATAGAACTAAAGTTGGCGTGGAGCACCTATGCAAGTACATGGATCATAATATTTAATAGTTGCCTCCACAACGGTCACATTTGTTGCTCTTTACTAAAGCCGATCAAAGAGAAGGTTAGGGATTTGGGGAAAATATATAGGAAAAAAAGCGTGACATCATTAAAGAATGGTCCCTTAGTCATTTTTAAAATTATTTCTCCAAGTTAACAGCATAAAATAGATGATATTAGTTTCTGTCCACTGCTAATGCAAATACGTGTCTTATAAATGTCCACTACAGATACAAATTAAGCGTTTAGTAAATTTGACGTAAAAATCCTAATTTTTCATCAAATGACCTTTTTTGTAGGTAATTAATTTTTAGAGAAATAGTTGGCGATTAAGCTAAATATGCAAAAATATTGTTGTAAGTCCCTTGAAAAAATTTTGCCACGTAAAAGGGTACGAAAATTCTCTTAACTGTGTCCACTACCGGGTCATTTACCTTATTTGTCAGAAATACTTTTATTTATTTATCTATTCTTCAAATCAGTTTTCTTACGCTCTTATAACTGCTTTGAATGCGAAAAAATTAAACATTTGTTTAATATAATCACATAATGTATTAAAGTATGCAACTCTATTATGTCTTTGCACAATATTGTCTTTTTTTTATAAATTCTTTCTTTGAGAAGTTAAGGGTAGCATCTTGCTTTTGACAGACACTTTTACAACTTCCTAGAAACTTAACAGCATCATCTAATTATTAATAGTTTCAATATAATTGTGATTGTATCTTGTAAAAATATATATTTAACCTATATGATTGTGTCACTTACAGGTTATTGTTTTTAATGCCAGTTGGATATCCAAAGTCCACTTCGCAGAACGACTAGGAATTAAGACAGTAAGGAGCGCCTTCTGTTTATAGATGAGCACCACAACGGTGGAAGTACGACTTGACTCATTATGTACTTGGATCACACCAGATGGCACCACTACAAATACGCAACCTTCCTTTTTTGACCGAAGAGTAAAGGGAAGGGAGAATGTCCACAGTTCGGTACCCTCGGAACTGCCTCGGGACTTCAGGGCTCACGGATTTTATATGCACGTAACCCCAAGTGTACATGGTGGGCCTTCAGCGGCTTGGGTAGCGAACCCGAGATCCCCCGATCCGAAGCACAACATCCTAACCACTAGGCTACCACGGCCTACTCTAAATATGAATCAATCGTACACTGTTAAAAAAGATGTGCTTAAAAGGGAGAAAACATAGCTTCATATTTTTAAAAGTAATTTTGACCTAAAAATGAGCAAGCGCCGTTCTCAGTACTGAAGCTTACTTAACTTCAAGTACCGATGCTTTCTTAGAAATTATGGTTACAGAAAAGGCAAGTATTGACTGCAATAAATTTAAAAAATTATACAGCAACTTCACTTTCATAATTAATTTTTTTAGCGATTACTTCTTCAGAACGGTAGTATTTATATGAAAATTAAACAAATAAGTATACAAACCTGTTCGTCTCAGAGCAGAAATATAAAAAAATAAATAGTCGGATTCGGTTCGGAAGCAGTAAAATAAGAAAACAATGGAAGAGTGGATAATTAACGTTCTTCTGAATTGTGCTATGTAGAAATGGGCACGAGAGTAATTTTGCACTCGCAGTTTTTACGTTTTGAAGCTATGTAATTCAAAATTTCCCCATCCGTTCCATGACATCCTGGCGCAGTGGTTAGAATATTAGGAAGACATCTGGGCAGTGCGCATTCTAACCCTGGTGAGGAGACTTCAATTTATATATTTTTTGCTTTTAGTGGTCTCAAAAATAAGATCGCAACCGGATCATTTTTGAGAAAAGGGTTACTTTAAAAGTAAGAACTCTGTTTTATCGAATCTAAGTCATTTTGAATCAGAGCTATTCCCAGAAAATGATGCTCTTGAAAATTAGCCATTTCATCCCAATTCAAATTCTGATAAAATTTGCCATTTTATACCAATTTAAAGAATTCTGATTTTACAGTGTATATAATTTTAGTTTTACATTTCCTATAATTTTAGCAGGATATTTATATATTTACGAAGTAAGGTGTAAATTCTGAGTTTATTAAAAGCAGTCAAACTGAGGGTTTTACCAACACTATTTCAACCAAATACTTCAAAAAAAAAAAAAAAATGATGGAAAATTTTTTTTAAGATGCACAAAAAGAAACATACATTTTGGAAGAAAAATGTTAAGATAATCGTAAAATATTACACTGTATTTTTACTCTGAGAACTGAGAATTCTTAACGATACGTTTTCTTTTACACACAGTTAAGATAAGAATTATATATTTTTTAAAAGTCGCTCTATTTTATTAATTTATTTTCTATGATAAACGTTAAAGCAGCTTTCAATGTTTATTTTCTTACATGTGCGGTATAGTGTGGCAAGAACATCTTTCATTCAGGCTACAGTAAAATTATCACACTTACACGTTGTTATGTACTTAATTTACACATAAAAATGGTCTTATAGGAAGTATTTATGAAAAGGTAAATTAAAAAAGAAAAACGAGAAACAAAATCTGGTACTTTACCTGAGATTTATTCGTTTTGTTTTGTTTTATTTTCACAAGTAATTGTAATATAATGAAAGACACCCTAACACTTTTTATAATACACGCACTTCCAGAAGAACCATTTTTATTTTTTCATTCCAGTTCTGTGTAGATAAAACGATAACTACTTATATGTTTCTGTTAATCAATTTATCGCAAAAAACTATGCGCTTTAATCGGAAATAGAGAACTGAACAAAAAATTAACCATTCGTTGCTATCATAACCCTTACGTCTATTAGTTGCAAAACTTTCTGTGACAAATTTTAAAAAAAATGCATTGTGATTTCCTCCTGACAAGCAGTAGAAAGTGTGATACTATTCATGTATATTTTACTAAAATCTTTATTATTTAAAAGCTATTAAGATTACTTTAAATAAAGCAATAAAAAATTGTATCTTTTCTTGGTAAACTCGCACCTGAAGAAAATAGGCATTATGACCATATGCCATTATGTGTTTGCATACTTCCGTGTCCAACATATGAATATTGTAATATATTTCTACTTATGAATATTGTAATATTTCATGTAATATTAATAGGATCTATTAATAATTCATTTAATTATTGAACATTTCTTGGAAAAACTGTCCTGTTTAAATCAAACATAGTAAGTTATGAAAACATTATTTCTGAACTAAAAAAGTAGCATATTTTAGAAGAAAATGCGGTGGTAAATTTCGACAGAGAAAAAAGAACACATATAATATTTATTAACTGAAACAGCCTTAACAGATATACACATCCATTTTTAACTCCTTATCGATGTCTTAGAACAATCAAATCACCCAATTATTTTCTCCAACTCTTTATCATTAAAGAAAATGAATGCGTATACTTATAACACTTTAAGTTTTCTAAGTCCAATAAACGGGATAATATTAGTACAATACGGTATATCAGATTTCTTGATGACTTCATCGGAAATTTTCAGATGAACAATTAATAAATAAACATAAAATTTGCACAAAATGGTGTCAATTTTTGACTTCTTAGCCTTTAAAATTCTCTTTTCCAACTGCAAAAATACTTTTTTAAAGCAAAAGATAGTTATTACGTCTTTTTAAAAATCAATTCCACATTAATTAAGCAATAAATTTCAGTAAATATTGACAAAATTTGTAAATACAAAATGCGTGCCAACCAATGACAATAATATAATGTTATTCGAAATGCAGGAAATAAAAACTTATTTCTGATTATTTTAGAGTAGTCCAACTGGATTTAGCATGTTTTCCTAAATGTCATTCAGAAAAAAAAAAGATATTTTTTATTTATTTAATTTAGTTTTAAATTTAACTGCATGATGTTCAAAAATATCCTACATAAAAAAACTACTAAGAAAAAAGAAACATTGCGAGATAAAATTAGGATTCGTCAAAAAGAGAATGTTTAAAACAAAATCATAACGAAAAAAAGAAACTAATAAAATTATCTCGTAGAATTAAAAATATTTTCATATTTTTAAATTGCTTCAATTATGCCTACATCATCCTCCATGATTCTGTTTTAATTAATTTATTTATTGAATTTTGTACATTTAAGATTTGACACTAGACCTATATTTAATGAAATAAAGCAACGAAAGATTATATTACTTAACATAATATTTTTCTGCACAAAGACGCTAAACAGAGCAATTAAAAACATTATTTTATTCAAAAAATCAGGTTCTTCTGTCAACTTTACATTAAAAATTGAATAATTTGTGACATCAACTAGTTGCTTGGTTTGTTTTCTTTTCCCTACATTATCAGTAAAATAAACTCGTTGAACTGAAAAAAAATATTCGTTCTCTCTAACGCTGATTTATTCATAACAATTTTTTTTTTTTAATATTTTGGAAGTCATTTATGTACGAAATGCTAATATGATACTAAATGCAAGAACTAAAATTATTCTTCTTCGGAATTGTCATGTATGTTTTTTGGTTAAAATTACCTGAATTAGTTTTCTGCTAATTTATCTGGGGAAATAAATTATGACTGAAAGTTTTGACTACATAAATTTATAAAATCTAACTGGAAATATAACTTAAGACTTATCAAACAAATGTAGAGTAGTATTTATGTCTCAGTTTGATTTTAAACTGATCGATTGATAATTTGGTAGAATTCAGATAGAAGTTTAACATTATATACATTGGTTAAAACGCTGTTGAAAATGAAGTGCTTAAAAACGAAAAAATATACATTCTTTATTTTTTGAAGTAATTTTGACTTATAAATGAGCAAGAGCCATTCTCAGTTTTAAGTGCCGATGCTTACTTAGAAGTTATAGTTATAGAAAGGGTAAGTAAAAATTGCAATATTTTTTTTAAAAATAGAGCAACATTACACTCACAATCAATTCAAGGTTTCTTTTCAACGATTATTTCTTCAGAACAACAGCATTTGTATCAAAATTAAGGAAAACTTTACCTCAAGAGTCGTCAGAACAATGCAAGAATGTGAATAGTTTGTTACTCTCTTTAGAGCTAGAGTTGATGATAATGATTATATCGTTATGAATAATTCGTCGGATTCGGATCGGATGCAGTAAAATAAGACAACAGATTGGAAGAGTGAATAATTGACGCTCTTCTGAAATGCACTATGCAGAAATTTGGTATGGAAGTACCTTTTCACCCACTGTTGCTACGCTTAGAAACTAATTAATTCAAATTTCCCCCATCCATTCAATGCCATCCGGGCACAATTGTAGAGTATTAGTAAGTTGTCTGGGTAGTCCATTCTGTAAACTCAATGAGGAACCTTCTAGTTTCCTTTTTAATTTTTGGTGGTCTCAAAAATGAGATCGTAACCGGATCATTTTTTTAAGAAAAGGGTTACTTAAAAAATAAGAACTTGGTTTTTCAAATCTAAGTTATATTGAGCTATTCAGGGAACGTGATTTCCTTGAAAATAAGCCGTTTTACCTCAATAACAATAATTCTGATTTTACAACACTTTTTTTTATTCTTTAAATTTCGTACTTGCAGCTGAAAAATATTTTATTCTTCGAAAAATTTCATTTTTATTGGGTTTCTTATTTGCATGAGAAATATTAATTCCAATTAAAAAAATTATAAAAAAAGACTTTTACTTATAACGAGTAAAATATACGTAAAAAATAATTTTAACATTGCGAAATATATCTGTTACTGTAAAAGACCGATATTTGGTAAATACGGACATTCACTGATGAGTGTCAACAACTAACATACGAAATACATCGAAGAAAAACTTAATATTTGGTCACATTTTTGTACATTCACTGGAGAATGTTGACATGCCCAAAGTCCGGTTATTCACTAACATATGCATACGAGTGTCAAAATTACTAATCTGATTTTTTACGAAGTGAGTTGATTAATAATTTCCTAAAGAACTTTCTGGTTACCAATCTAAATATTCAAGCTGGTTTTCAAATGCGTGAAGGAGGAGCGCAATAAAACTATATACCATATTACTTTGCAGTTTATAAATGAGCGCCATCAACTGATATATTGTACCTGGATTAACTGCAAATTGTGTTTGTATTAAGGAGAACCTAGTTTCTGCTTCGGTCTTTTTTCTATCGACTGCCTTTAGGAAAGCCTTGGAATACTATTCTTTCTCGAAATCTAATTAATTAACCAATTATCTGTAGTACCTAGCAATCGCTAACCAAGAAAATAGAATTTTACTCTCGAATAACTAGAGCTGGGAGTTAAGTAAGAAGCAGTAAATCAAATTTTAACAGTTTATCAAATTTTGTTCTCTTATGGACGAAAATAGATACTGTTTTATTCCTAGCCTGTTGTCAGAGAAATACCGAAAACGTATTTCATCATCCCCTCACATTGGTCTAATTAAAACAATAGATGTCTTTTGTGTGTAAAACTAAAGCTTACAGCACTTAACATATAAGAAAAGAAATCCCAAATTATTACTTAAATGATTAGCATAATGCAGAGAACCCACGAGAAATCGACCCACGAGGTATAAGAAAAAATATATTCGTTTAGCGCATTTAAAGAAATCGGATGAACAAGTCAGGCTTGATTAATTGAGCAGCAAATGCTACATTTTGTACATTTTAAAAATTTATTATTTTATCAATTGTTGCAAACATTCCGTTCAGATTACATCCATAAAACATGCATATATATAAGTAAACATCTATAAGCACTCTATATTGCACTCTTATTTTTCTTTAAATCAAAGAAGCAGATAAAATGTGAATGCTATTAAAATTGGAGATTTTTTGACTGTTTGGTAAAGATAATTTAGAGAATGAAAATAAGAAACATAAGGTTTTCGGTTATGTTGATGTAAACATACCACTAGTTTACATAAAGATAGCTTTCTAATGTTTTTAAAGAAAATAATATATTATATTTTCATTTGAGTTTCCTATAATGAAATTAATTACAAAAAATTAGGTATGTAGCTATTTCGGAACAAAAATAAATGATTTCGCACTTAAAATAAAATTTTAACAATGCATTTTTAGCATTGCATTTAAAAGGTAAAACCGGGAGAGTTGGCGCACAATTGGAAAAAATGATAGAAATAAAAACATTAATTTTCTGCCAAACTTTTGGAGAATATTGTATACTATAGTCCTTGTATAAGACAAATGCTTTGTGCTAAAATGTAAGTAAAAAGATAAAACAACGTAAAAAAGCACAAATTCAGCATAAAAAGTAACGCAAATAGCTATTTTGAAGCTACAATGGAGCCTCTTCATCAATGCAAAAAAGAAACGCTTAACAAGCAGCTAGAAAGCTGAGAGTGAACAGGCAAGAACCAGAGAGACAACCGGTATTTATACCAAATGTGTCGGATTAGCGATTGACCAATCAGAGGCCAGGAACAAGGCGGGAGCAAAGCCCCAGAGGAAAAGGCGGGAAACTAACTGGAAAGGGCGGGAAACGAACATGGAAAAATCGGGAAAGAACAGGAAAGGAAAGAAAAATTATAAAAATTGTTTCCAAATGTCAGGAAAGTATGGAGTGCTGGAAAAACCATTTACTACAGAATGAGAATTTTTCCAAATGTGATAAGCTTCCCAAAAATCAAGTTCATAGACCGAAGAGCATTTACTGATAATTCTAGCAGAAGAAAATTCAAAACAATGATCTAAAGTCCAACAATGCTGGGCAATAGAAGAACGTGCAAGTTCTTTACGCTTAACATAATTTTCATGCTCTTTCAGACGGTGTGCCTTAATTACGGTGCCCCGGTGTTAGGTCAGACTAAACGTGCCTTAAAGCACCGTATAGTTATAATACCGTATAATAGCTATTTGCGTTACTTTTTATGCTGAATTTGTGCTTTTTTACGTTGTTTTATCTTTTTACTTATATAGTCCTTGTGTTTGCATGTCATCACTATTTTGTTGTTACGCTGTATGTTTGAATGACAGCTGGAATGAAACTAAGATACCTATTTTTTTATTATATTCTTATAGAGCAGGTGAGCTTACGCACATGGGGGAGAGATATGACATTATATGATAAGTAGATTAGATTAACCCTCTAATTCCCAACTCCACCTCAAGGTGGACGACGATAACAAAACTTTGGCTTTCGACGGTTAAGTCAAATTTAAATAATTTAAAGGAAATGATTGAACAAAAAGAACACTAAAAATTTCTACCAAACTGTTAACCAGAATGTAAGACAACGAAAGAAATGGAAATTAGATGGTTAATTATACAACTTCGCCTCAAGGCGGAGTTGGAAATTAGAACAAAACTTGGGCGTTAGAGGGTTAATAATAACTAAAAGTTCTTGTTGTTGCTGTTGTTGCTAATTCCCATATGGTCTGACGGAGTCAGACCAGATCAATAAATCCGTTGACAAAAAGGAAGTCCGAAACCAAAAGGGGAGAGGAATGGATGTCGTCCCAGTCCAGCCCTAAACAAGTCAAGATATGCTCAGGTGATGCCTGGGTTTGCTGGCATTAGGGCAAAGGGGGAAGATCTTATGGTTATCAGAAAAAGTGAGACTTTTCAGGTGACCACTTGCAAGTCGAGACAAGCAAGTGTTTGTCAGCCTGTCACCAGGAAGAGAAAGAGAGAGTCCTGGTCTTTGCGCTCTATACCAGTAGTGAGGAGGAGGCAGCAGCCACTTTTGTTTGTTCTGGGCCTTTTGCCTTGCGAAAAGTTCAAGGTATGTAAGCTCTGAGGTAGAGGGGACTGGATGGTCTAGTCCCTTCTTTGCAAGAGTGTCAGCCAACTCATTTCCGTGGATATCGACATGGGACGGGATCCATTGAAAGTGGACTTCATGCTGCTGGGAAATGAGCTTTACTTTTTGTAAGATCGATAAACTGGTTTTATCTCCAATGAGGGCCCAATTTTTGAGGTGTTGGATTGAACTACGGCTGTCAGATAGTATCCAAATATTTCCAAAGTTCCTTGCACTCATGATTTTCTCTAGTCCCCTGTCGATTGCAATTAGCTCGCTTCGAAAAACGGAACAAAAATCGGGGTTGCGTTGATGAAAATTGTAGTTCTCTCGAGGTGTTTCAATATACACTCCATTGCCTGTCCGTTCGTCCATTTTGCTGCCATCAGTGTATATTTTGATGTCATTTGGAGGGATTTTATTGATGATTTCCAGGGACAATTGTTTAAGGAAGTCAGGTAAACAATCTTTCTTATCAAGCGTGGTAGGGAGGCTTTCATGGAAACTAACATTGGAGAGATCCAAGCAAGAATTGAGATTGTAATGAAGATAATGAGGTTCTATATTTTCTGCGATTAACTGTTGTGATTTAACATGGTAACTAAAAGTAAATGGTAAAAATAGCCTCTCTTCAGTTAACAATAACATCCTTTAACAGAAACATCCTTTCCACGCTGCTAAACTAGTTAACGTAAACAATTTTATTGCTTTTTGGAGCAACCAAGTTATACACCAAACCCAAATTAATCACCAAACGCAAGCTGTGTTCCTGAACTACAACTCATCACAGTTCCAACCACAACCAGGATGGATTAGAAGATAATTTTTGATGATAATTGAGTAAAACAAAGATTTACTTAAGCAATAAATAGTTTATAATCCAAGTAGCAAAATGTATGCTCCTTAGTTAAAACTGATTTAAATAACTATTCGAAAATTCATTTAAATGCAACATTTATCCGCAGCTAACGAATAATTCATTGCATAATTAATTTAAGAAATTAAATATGTTTTTCAAAATTATTTCAAAATTTAACCCATATGTATGTTTAACGTGTGATTTGCAACAAGCAACATTACCAATCAGAAGGAGATAACGTAAACAGTGTGTCATCTATCCTTAGTACCATATGCGCCAACTATCCGATTTCGGCAAACCCATTTTTTAACATATTCGTTTCTACAAAGAATTGTAAGGGTTTGCACAGTTACGGAAGGACTTACTGAAAAAAACGTTTAATTAAAAATATCTTGCATTACTCCCATTACTATGAAAATATAAAAACAGCAAGGAAAATTCAACCCTTAGGGTGATTTCACACCAAAAGTGACCCAAGACATTTTGTCTCCGTCGTAGCAGACTACTGCTATGGTTACCAAACCAACAACGATGACGTGTGTCTTTGATAACGCAATGAACCAATCACTGTCGGCTCTTTCTAAATGACGCAATACAAAGGCCAATCGGTCAACGCGAGGGCGTGGTTATGAAATTAAGTAGAACCAATGACACGTTCTGAAAAGTGTTGTCTTTGTCTTATGTTGTTGTTGCGTTCAGCGTGAAAGCACCCTTACATTCGGAAAACAAACTATGAAAATGAGTCTATATCATAGACGTTCAGAAGAATAAACTTACGAATTCGAGAAGAAAGCATGTTGTTGTTACTATGCAACTACCTGGAGTCACAGTGCGCTCACATATCCCCTCTTAAAATTCAAGTGTGCCATCTCTCCTCCTACGCCATCTCATCAGGTTTGTTGTTGTTGTTGTCGTTGTCGTTGTCGTGTCCTCGCGCGTGGCGAGGAAGAATGGGTACGCTGCTCCTGAGTCTAACGGTGCCCTTGTAGGCAGGAGTCCGATATCCGCCCCTTTGAAAGGTCTCTTAATTTTTGAGTCAGATCCCAGATGATATACCGTCCCCTGGGATTGGCACCCCCAGAGGTATCGTTTCACTTGGAGGACTTTGGAGCCCCGGCCTATTTAACGTGCACCAGCTCCCTTTAGCGTACATGGCCCCACAGGAACCAGCCGCCGAGAGGTTGTCACCCTCACAATCACTGACCTAAGTCGATGTTGCTTCGCTTTCGGTGTTCTGCGGGAACCGAGCTTTTACCGACCGGTTAGGTTTAACCTTACAGTTTTCAAAGTCAAACACGCTTATTTAATAAATTGAAGAGAACATGAAAGCTTCAAATATTGCTTTAAATATACTATTTATGCATTTCCAACCTGCAAAATAAGCATATGTTGCAAGATTAATAGCTTTTAAAACTAATATAATATGTAAATGAAAAGACTGTCTGAGCTAATGTTGGGAACGATCTTCTTTTCCTTAATTATAAATGTTTGTTATTTTCTTATTTTCGCTATATGAGTATGAAACAGTTTTAAATTCTTAATGTTTTCTTAGACTAAAATACTGACTAACATAAAATAAACATAAGTATAGACTTTTAATATTTAATTTGGACAAACACGAACACATCCCGTTATGTTTCACGAACTCCCCGTTAATCCTACTGAAGGAAATGCTCATTAAAGTTCAAAAATGAAATGTGTAGTCTATTATTAAAATTCAGTGGCGGACCAAATATTAAATGCAATGCTTCGAATAACAATTTCATTTATTATGCTCGAAAAAAGTACTTGTCTTAAAATATTTTTAATACAGTAAGGCGATATAGAATAACAAGTATTCTTTGAATTGCGAATATATTATTGCATATAATAATTCTAAATTAGAATTACTAATCTTATATATACTGCAGCACTTTTTCTAAGTTAAGGAAAAGGCAATGAGGATATTATAAGTAAGAATAATTTATAAATGAAACATCCTGGAACACTTATAACTTAAAATTATGTATAGTCCCGGAAGAATAACGTAACATAAACTCTAGCTACAGTAAAAATTGAAATAATTGGCCATAAACATACAATTCGATCTTTCTTGGTAGCACCACATAATTATATATGCATTGCATTGTAAAATATATATATGTATATGCATCTATGTATGTATATATACGTACACACACACACACACATATATATAAATAAGATTAAAAAATTAAATAAATAAAAGTGGTTTTACCAATTAAAAGAATTTTGTTAAATAATTTAGAGCTGAATCTTTGAGATAACTAATACATTCTAAAGGATTCCACATAATACCCTCAAAATTCTAAAAATACTTAGTTCAATGAAAGTATGTGTGCGTTGGAGCATAAGTATTAAGAATCTGGAGCAGCCCTTTCTTTGATTTGCTTCAGCTCAACTCCAGCTCCCCTCCGTATTCCTAATAATTTTAATTGGAATCATATTATTTATCATTCATAATTTTAATTTATTAGTAAGTACGTATGCGATAAAAAATAGTTATTCATAGACTATTTATTTGTAATAAAAACATGTTTTATGTGCAGTGTTACGACAAAAAATATGAACCAAAAAAAAAAGAAAAGAAAATTAAATTGAGGGCTGAAAAATATAATTTATTTCTTTTTAAGTTTTTAAATATAAGTTGAAGAAAAATGTAATTCAAAGTGCGCAACGCATTTCTTTCTTTGCTTCGACTCCGCTCTAGTTTCAAGCAAAATCTGGTTGTTCCCGCTCCACTCCCAGGTTCCTGCTAAGTATGTTGTCCAGTGTCTAAAATACATTACATCAAAATATGAAAACACTTCTTAAATTATTTTCTGTTATAAGTTATTTTAAGAAAAATAAAACATTTTCCTTGCGTAAATAAATTGCAATTATTGTGCGACAAAAGTTTTCCTTCAATATTGGTTGATAGAGCCTTGCTGTACTCTACCAACCACAAGAGTCAACCGCTGCTAAAGTAATTGATCATCGAAGTGGTTAAATGATCACCGAACCAAGCCTTGATTTAGGGTTAATGAAGCAATGCGGGTAATCTAAAATAACCCCTTCCTCTGTTGTTTCAACCCTCTAATTTTTAAACTGATGTAGTTGGCAGCTGCCAAAATCATGAAGGTCAGAATGATCCGTTAGTTAACGTCGGCCATCAAGTATCGGAAATGCCATTGCCGTGTAGTAGTGGGCTGATAAGAGTAGTATCCCTTTTTAAAAAGGCCAACAGCAATATATGAAATGAATCAGTTCAATTAAATGACCCTATTTATGACATAAGTTGATATTTAAAAAATCCACCTGTTTTCTGATTGTTTACAACGACGGATATATTTATATATTTATTAATTTACTTATTTTTTTTCCTTTCAATTTTTTTTTTGCTGAAATCTATGAGCTCTCTGTTTCGACTTCGGAATATAATTTGTATGAAAAATAAGTCACATCAAAAATAACTCATTGGAAAATAACAATTAAAAAAAAACACTAAAAACCGAAGAAATATAATTGAATTAGAAAAGAGTAGGAGAAAATCTGATAGTTAATACCAATTAGTACTACTACTTGCCTATACAGATATATTATAATTACTAAAAAAATAAATCAAGTAATTGAGAATGCTTTAATGCACATGGAAAATTCAAGATTTCAGGATAGTTACACAAAACGTACTGAATCAAGAAATAAAAAATACCCATGCACACTAATATTGTCGATTAATGATAACACTAATTTCTTTACGTATTAACCACCTACAGATTTTCATGTATGAAACATGAATGTAATGATTGAAAACTAAATACCTCACAATAAAATGCAACATACCATTTTCAGTTTAGTTTCATTTCGAGTTAGTTTCATTTTCTTTTTTGTGAAAAACAAGGATATGCAATATATAAGGAGTTCTTGAGCTAAAAATGTGTACATTTTCCCGCGTAACATCATATGTTGACATTAATAATGACGTTACTAGCTTGAAATTATATCATGTTTTTCTTCTCACCAATTAAAACGATTATTGAAAAATAAAATAGGTTTTTTAAGTTTAAAAAAAATAAAAATGAGTTATTATGAAAACCAAATCAAATAAAGTAGCTTTATTTGTTAAGTGTTGTATTTCGCCAGTCCCCGCATTCAAGATATTAACTACTTCTCCATATACACCTACTTCTCCGTATACACGAACTTCAAATTTATAACCTAGCTATATCGCTCTATATCGTTTAGCTTTAGTTCTTACTTACTTCAAATGTATCTTTTTCAACGGTTAATACACATTCATTCAATCATTCATTCATTTATTCAGTCATTTATTAATTCATTTACTCATTCATGTATTTATTAACTAACGTATTTTTTCATTCATTCGCTCATTTATTCACTCATTTGTTCATTCATTCGCTCATTTATTCACTCATTTGTTCATTCATTCGCTCATTTGTTTACTCATTTGTTCATTCATTTCACAAGAAAATAAGATCCACAGTTCTCGACCGTCATAAGAGCTTTCCGTTAGTTTCTTCCAAGCCAAATTGGTCTGTTAGATTTATTTAGGATTGAAATTTCGACGTAGTCGCTATGTTAACTTTTTTGAACTGTTCAAAAATGAACAAAAACTCACGCATTTCTCCTCATATTAGATTATATGTCTGTATAAATAAGTATTACTAAAGTTAAGACACATATTTGATTCAGGAATATGTAGATTACAACTGTTTAAGAAAGCGCATAAAATTTTATTAGCCAACAAAAGACGATAAAACAAACTCACATAAAATTATTCTTACTAGTATCGAAGTTTGAGAATTTGCAATGATGTTAAGAGTCTCTGTGCCAAACAAGCTCAGAGAAGGCACATTAAACTGGTTGCATATGGGTAATGAGTTTAATCTATAACGATTACTTAAGTCCAAGGAATTTTGAGCGTAATCATTATAAACTTTTAATCGCAAACCTGCTGTACTACATATTGCTAAAAATGTATATCCAATAAAATTTCCTAATATTATGCATGCATTTATAAATACCGATATACATGTATCGATAAATTTACACAGATACACATAGGTGTGTATGAAAGTATCCGGAAAATAGAAAAAAAAAAGGTATATAGATGATATCATTACAAAACATCAAAAAATTTCAAAATATGACTGGTTATTCTTTCTAAAGACTAGTAAAGATTTTCGAAAATCTGAGATTTTACCTAGATTTGCATATTTGTTTTTTAAAGAATCGCAAAATTCCCAAAAATTGAACAAAAAACAGATAATGGCATATTTTTAGTTGCCTTGAGGCTTTCCTGATTGAGATAAAGAGTTGTGTAAGGACTCATTTTAACACGCTCACGCCGCGGCGCGTACCACCGGTGGCCCGCACTAGACTGTCTCATCGGGCTGCGCGTACCACCGGTTTCCCGCACTATAGAATGTCTCATCGGGTGCCGCCAGATCAAGCGCAGCATGAATTCGAGTGACGCCTCACAGTGAAAAACATGAAAATCAGCACCGGCGTGAACGTGTTAAAGCATTTTTTGTGTTCTTTCCAATGATATACTAATTTATACGCATTAAAATAAAGGGAAAAAATATCAGAGTCTTATTAAAAACTGAAAAAGAATTTTTTTCGCAAAGGGCATATTAAAAAATTTGCAAATAAGTAGTTGCAAATAAGCTCAGTAGTGTTGTAAAATACTTTATAAATTATCAAGATGTGGTGATAATGACTTCCATTGTTTATAAAATTATTGTATATATGAATGGATTTTGCCAACAAAAAAATGTTTTAGCATATGTAAAGTTGCATACAATAGAAGAAAACCTTTCGTTTTCTGTTATTGGTCCAACTTCGAAAAAACTATATAACAGTAGTACATTTGTACCAAATTTCAGGAAAATATGAAAGGATGCAATTTTATGCCTGCGATGTTTTGACGTGGAATGACCCTTATGATTTTTATATTTTTCAATAGTTGAAGTATTTTCACGAAAAACATGGTTTTTAAATTAGCCAGTTATCTTCTTTAACTGCTGAAATAAGAATTTTTATAAGCAAAAAGTGATTCCTTTAAATAAAAAAAGAGTGATTCCTTGAAATAAAAAAGAACATTTTATCCTCTCCCTCATTCCTTTTCAAAATATATTTCCCAGGAAAATCCTTTGCATTAATTATCAGACGCATATAAAACACTGCACGAATCACAAGAAATAACACAAGAAGATAAAAATTTAATGTTTTTCAATGACTTCTTTAGTTTATTACTTCGTAGCACTCCCGTGACAGAAATGTTTTGTGAATCCTTATTTTCTTGTTTATCAGCTCTAATGCGGAACAAAGTCTCCATGGAAAAGCGTAAACAAGGCAAAATAACAACTATGTTTCTTCTTTCATTACATAAAATCCCTAAGGAAAGAAGCTTCCTTATTTGTTTTTTAAGAAAAAGCACTGAATACTTCAAGAAAAAGAGTTAGAATATGTCTTACGTAGTAAATTAGGAAACTTGATGTGGATCATCAGCTTAGAGCACTGGATTAATCGCCAATAATGTCAAGCATAAAAAGCAGAGCAAATATTTGTTATTTAAGAAACATGTTAATATGTCGCAAATTTCTTCTAAGCTTTGTTTTTCATTCTTCACTTCTGTCCTTTTCATTTAGCGAAACTGTTTGATATAATAAATCTGAAAAAAGGAAATAAAATTTTATTTCAAATTCATATCTCTTAGGTTTAACGAAAAATGATACGTGTTATGTTCAACAATACTAATTTTGAAACATGCAAAAAAATCGTTGTTTTTTTTTCTTGTAAATTTATTTACTGTTTTTTTAATGCATTGAAGGATCCCCAAGATTATACTTTAACCTTTTGTTAGCAAAAGAAAGCATACATTATTCGATCTTTTTTTAACATTTTATTTAGTTTTATTCATGATGTATATATGAGACGTCTAGATTCAAAACCAGATACATCCACTTTTTTTCGATTACAACTTTTTTACACTTTCTAATAGTTTAAAAAAATCTTCATATGATGTTATTTTTTTAAAGTTTCTAAAGCAGCTACATCATGCTAAAAAGTGTGTTTGGAATTTGCCGGCTTGTTACAAAACAAAGTCCACCCATCGACTATGCTTGTCAGCTCTTCTTTTTTTCCCTCCAAATATCTTCCAAGGAAAGATTATTTTTGTGTTAAAATTTCAGCAAGTTAAAAGTCTATCCCAATGCTCTTAGCTAGAATTTCGAATTTCTCAAATGTTAGTTTTCAGACCGCCGTGAACAATTTCATATTTTGGATGTAGCTGGTTTTGAAACTATATGACTCATATCAAGGATAGAAAATTCCATTATGACATATTTATACTCAAAGTTCGAAAAGTTATTGACAGTATTCGAACTGAAATTTGCATTTAGTACGTGCATTCTGAACATTATGTAAATTCACCTATTAACCTAGGTGGCGTCATTCTCAATATATAATGGACTGTGAAGAGCAATGTTAGGTTATTCTGTTATTCTGTGATTATGTCCTGTAACTTTTCGGCTCCGTATGTGAAATGTATAAGTTATTATTCTAACCGGCTCAGAGAGCTGTTTTTTAGTTTAACCAAATAAATGGTTTTTAAAAGTATTGACTCATTTATAACCACGCTCTGCTATCACCATCGGTTATGGGCCGGTGATACGCAATGACTGATAATTGCTCCAGTGTATTGAAGTAATTTGAAAACTGCATTGCCGTTTTGTTAAAAGTTAAAATGGCAGACTATAGTGAAATTGTCCAAGATATCAAGGTTAACGTGTTCAAATTTGACGGACTGGATTATAGACGTTGGGCAGCGAAGATGCGTGCCACCTTGGCGGGACTCGGTAGCTGGCAGATCGTTATTGGAGAAGTGGAAAAACCAGACGTGAAAACAGCAGACGTGAAGGAAGTCTTAAAATATCAACGTTTGGACCTGATTTATAGTTGTCTTGAAGAACGCTATCAAGAACTAATTGATGACACTGTTAATTCAACGGAAGCTTGGACAGTTCTCAAGGACAATTTTGACATGTAATCCCGTGCATAATTGGTGAGAAACTTGGACGAATTTTTTCGCATTAAATTTAGTTCAGAGACTGAAAACATTGAAATGTTTATTAGGCGTGTAAAACAAGCTGCAACTCGTTGTAATGAGAGTAACCATAAAATAGATGATTTGTATATATGTTTTCAGTTAATTCGAGATTTACCAGATCAGTTTAATGGCATTGTTCAGAAATTGTATACTGGTGATGTGGGATAAAGATTTCACGGTTGAAAAAATTTCTGAAGCTTTACTTCGTGAAAATAGTAGGTTAAATTTAATTGATTCTGATAAAAGTAAAAATAAAAACTCTGTATTTGTAACTAAGTTTGAGAATCGTAAAAATAACTCTCAAAAGTTAAATTTCGATAAAAACAATTTAAAATCGGATTGTCCTGTAAAAATAGGTCCATGTCATGAATGTAGCCGTTATTGACATCTGAAACGAAATTGTTTTAAAATTAAACCTAAAAATAAAGTTAGTAAAAGTTTAAAACCGAATTTTAAAGGCTGTGTTAGTGAGTCTAATGTAAATATTAGTCAAAGTTCAGAAATTTTAATGTATTCTGATTGTAATGTTAAAATAGTAAATAGTTCAAATACTAGCTTTGTTCTGGATACTGGTGCGACAAATTATTTCATTAAAGATAAGACACCTTTAATGAATTTTAAAGAAATTAAAGAGCGAAATATGTCTGTTGCTACTAGAAATTCTCATGCGCCAATTAAAGGTGTTGGTACTTTAAAATTTCATGTAAAATGTGATAGGAAACTAGTAGAAGTGAATTTGAGAGGTGTATTTATATGCTCCAGACGTAATTTGTTTTCAGGTCTTATGTTAGACACAAATATGGTTTTAAAACTGTTTGTGGAAATGGTAAAGCTATAGTTTATTCCTCAGACCGTAGCAAATGGTTTGAATTTACCTTAAGGGGAACGGGTAAGTCCTATCTCCGCCATGTTAAATTCACGATTTTTATGTACCTTTTTTTCAGAAATGGTAAAAGATAGGGTTTTGAAATTTTTACAGCAGTTAGAATAACATGTTTTACATACTTTAACACAGGGGTTTAATGATTTTTTTAAGAATTAATTATTTTAAGCAGTGAAGTTAGACCAAAAATGCTTAGTTCAAAGTGATGTTCAATAAATAATTAATAATAATTTTTCTTTACTTATAAAGAGAGTAGTCTGCTAAAGTATGTAAAACATGTTTAAAAATGCTACTGCAAATGTTATTACTAGTGATCAAATTGAACTTTTGCATAGACGGTTTGCACATTGTAATTATTATAAATTGTATAAGATCTCGAAGAGTGGGGCCGTAAGGGACTTAACAGATATACCCATTTACAAAAACATTTGTAGTGTATGTCAGGAGGCAAAATCTAAAAGGTCATCTTTTAAGAAATCGAGCGTAATAAGAGCTCAAAATCCATTACAGCGGATCCACATGGACGTATGGGGGCCTTCGCCATGCGGAACAGAAAAAGGTTATAGGTACTATCTTTCAATAATTGATGAGTACACAGGCCGCGTTTGGATATATCCCTTAAAAGCAAAATCTGAAGTGTTTGAAAAATTTAAGTTTCTATCATTCGCGGAAAATCAAACTGAATATAAATTAAAATGCTTTAGTACCGATAACGGACTAGAATTTTGTGATAAGGATTTTCATAAATTTTTTGAATGCATTAAACATGAAAGAACTAATCATAACGATAGAGATGAATCCATTTGCTGAAAGTTTTAATAGTTACGCTATGGATGCAGTTCGGGGAATGTTAATTGAATCTAAGTTACCAAAGAAATTTTGGCTTGAAGCACTATTTAGTTATGTTCATGTGAGAAATCGAATTCCAGTAGGAAAACGAGTTAAAAGTCCACTTGAATTATGGTATGGTAATGTACCGTCAGTTAAACATTTTCGAGTATTCGGTAGTTTGGCTTATGCTCGCATACCTAAACAGAAAAGGGACAAATTATCACCTAAAGGTGAATCAGGAGTTATGGTTGGGTATGAGTAAGGATCCCACACCAGAGGGAGCGGAAGTTAAAACGATATAGAGGGCGCCAACGGTAGATTGATGGGCGGCAGTGAGCGAGAAGGATGCTCCGGAGACGGGGAGATGAAAAGTTTCGATATGACGGGACTGCAGAACATTTTAGAATAATGTTTAGATATGATCCAGCTAATTATCTTTTATATATTTGTAAATACGAAATAGTAATGTTAATAAATGTTGATTAAAATTAAAGGAGAAGTAGTGTATTGGCGCAGTCGGGCAGACGAATCTGGTGAGAACTCTATTTATATTTTGTAAATGCATGCTCCTACGTTATGAGTAATTATTATTATTTCGGCGAAAATTATTTGTTTACAAATTAAATTGCTTTTTTCTTTCCGTCATGGAATATTTGTTTTGTTTGCTCGTTAGAGTACAAATACGTCAGTATTCTAAATTAGTTTCGTGAATACGCCAGTATTCGAAAGTGGTTTTATGAATACATCAGTATTCGAAAGTAGTTTTGTGAATACGCCAGTATTCGAAAGTAGTTTTGTTTTTCTCATCGGAGAACGAATACGTTAGTATTTGAAAGATGTTTCGTTTTACTAGTCAGAGAACGTGAATGTAACACATTCTAAATAAAATTATTCTTTTGTGTCTTGATTTTCGTCCCAAATAATTAAAAAAAAAAAAATATTTTGATGATTAAAATTTATAGTCTGCATTATATATAAATTAAAAAGTGTTTAGCTAAGCATTTAATTTCGTGTTTCTATAACGGATCGCATGCCAGTGCATACTATTATATTTTGTTTTTATGATCGCAAGATATGTTGAGCAATATATTTATATCGAGGTTATGCATAGACTTCAGACATCTTAATAGCTTTACTATACCTGATGCATACCCCATGAAAATTGCAAGAGACTTGCTTTACGAAGTTGGAAAAGCCTATTTCATAACAGTTCTTGACCTGAGGAAGGGGTATTGGCAAATCCCCATGAATGTCGAGTCCAAATCCTACACAGCGTTCGTGACTCATTCAGGACACTACCAGTGGAAAGTTATGCCTTTTGGTCTAAAAAATGCTGGTAGCACCTTTCAAAAATCTCTAGATAAAGTCCTGCCCCTCATAGAAAATATTGCCAATCATACATTGATGATTAGCCATCTTTTCAGTGTCTTGGAAAGAACATCTTGATCATGTGAAGCGCGTTTTCCAGACCTTCGAAGACGTTGGCCTTACCCTAAACCTAGAAAAATGTTCTTTCGGAAAGGATCATGTCAGATTTTTGGGGCATGTGATAGGATCCGGTAAACACTCCACAGACCCACAAAAAGTGGATTTTATGAAAAATTTACAGCGTCCGATTACGAAGAATTAAGTTAGAAGTTTGTTGGGTTTGACAAGCTATTATCGTAGTTACGTGCCAAATTTTGCAACCATTGTGATACCTTTAACGGATCTTACAAAAACGAACATTCCCAATTGTGTACCATGGTCTCAAAACGCCGAGACAGCTTTCCAACAACTGAAAGAACAGCTAACCAAAATAACGCAACTACACACTCCCGATCTGAGTAAGCCATTCCAGTTATATACTGATGCTTCAGCAACTGCCATCGGAGCCTGTTTGGCTCAGAACGATGAAACTGGTAAAGAGAAGTCCATAGCATTTTTCAGTCAAAAACTCTCGCCAACCCAGACGCGTGGGTCAACAATCGAGAGAGAGGCGTATGGCTTACTCCAAGCTTTGAGATTCTTTGACACTTGGATCTTTGGAGCAGAAATTCAAGTCATCTCAGACCATAATCCCCTTACATATTTAACTCGAAGCGTACCACATGGTGCAAAGCTATCACGCTGGGCACTAGCCCTGCAACGATATAATGTCACGATTTCGTACCGTAAGGGCTGTAGACATGTCAATGCAGACTCACTATCTAGATTGCCATTAAAACCTGCTCCCGATGGTTAAACGTGTCGCTTTAGAAAACATTGATGGTTATAGTTTTGCTTTATATATGTATATATTTAGTTTCTCTAAACTTTTGTATGTTTTATCTTATTTTAAGTGTTTTTTGTGTATGGGGGAGCTGCATATCTCTGTGGAGCTCTCACACCCCCCCCCCCTTTTTTTGTTTGTATGAACAAAGTACTTGTGCTGTTCAAATTCTGCAGCAACATCGACACTCCTGTGACGGATGTGCTTTCCCAGGAGGGAGTAGTAATGATCCCACACCAGAGGGAGCGGAAGTTAAAACGATATAGAGGGCACCAACGGCAGATTGATGGGCGGCAGCGAGCGAGAAGGATGCTCCGGACACGGGGAGATGAAAAGTTTCGATATGACGGAACTGCAGAACATTTTGGAATAATGTTTAGATATGATCCAGCTAATTATCTTGTATATATTTGTAAATACGAAATAATAATGTTAATAAATGTTGATTAAAATTAAAGCAGAAGAAGTGTATTGTATGCGATAAATACAAGAGGTTATCAAATTTATTTTCCTTCTAGTGGTAAAGTTATTGAAACTATTAATGTTAAATTTGACGAAACTAAAATTGCAATGGACGCGATACTGGGCTCAAAGAATTCACTACCGTTAGAAAAAAATAAAAATGTTAGAAATGTAAAAATTAACGATTATGAATCGGATTGTTCAATTGCTAGTGAAAATGATTTTGAAAGACTTGAACTTAAACCTCCTCCTATGAAATTAAAGTCGGAAGATTTATCTTTTAGCGAAGAAACTTCTGAAGGTGAAAGTGAAACTTCTGTAGAATCGGAAAGTGAAAGTACTAAGGATACGGTGAATTTGCAAGAAACGGAATCTAAAAATCTTACGAAAGGGAAATGGATTCGTTTAGAACAACCGCGAAAAAATGATTCGCGAATAGATGTGTTTTATAAATTAGAAACTGACAATCGTAAATTTAATTGTATCAAACGTGTTAGGAAATTCTGTAAAGCTAATAATATCTTATTTAAAAAAGAATTTTTTAATTTCAAACCAATGGGAAATAGTGGGGAAGTAGAGGTCAATTTAGTTTTTGTTGCCCTGCTATCACTAGTTATGACTGAAAAAAAAAAAGACAGCAAACTTGAAGGAGATAAAAACTGCGGTGAACTTTAAATGCGACTAAGGGTGAATCGAAAAAATACAGATGTGTAATATAACAAATACAGTAAAACCCCGTTATACCGCGCCTCAGTATACTGCGGAATGGGATATACCGCGATGACTATCATGTACCCCGACATTTAAACCACCTTTTAACATTGCCATTTAAAGGCTATTTTTTATTTGCTATTTTAAATAAAGCCAGCCCGAACATACAAATATTCTAGCCAAAGTGCACCCATCCCCCACCAGACACACTAACAGATAATGCCCTGTTGTGATAGGCGTGTAAACTTTTTCACGCTTGTCCTTTCAAACTAGAACATATAGCTAGATTTCAAAATCGGGGGCAATCGCCCTGACTTGTTTCTCTTGACATGGGCGGAGCTCAATCTGTCAGGGACTGTTAAGTTCAATGCTTAACTATTCCATTTTCAGAAGTCTAGTTATGCGTGCGTAATTTCTTTCATTGCGCTATCAACACTTTGCAGTCTAGATTCTTTAGCATTCCTGAAGAGTAAACATATTTCCCAGTGAAAAAGGCGTTCCTCCTCTTCTAAATCTAATTTTTTCTTAAGACCTCTCCCCCTTCACAATCCCATGTTGATAACATAAAGACATTTTTAAGCCCCTTTTTCCTCGTAACACAGTTGGTCTACAACCTATCGCTCGATAGACTGATTGCGCAGTTGATTTGATAAAAATAAAAATGATGCAACAAAAGCTAGTATTATTTCGTGAATATGGTTCCGTTATATAGTCTCACTATACCGCGGTTAAGTTATAACGCGGGTGGCAAACATGTCCCCCGACACCCGCGTTTTAACGGGGTTTTACTGTATATATATTTATTAAATCGTGATCATATAAGGGGTTTTGCGGAAACCCCTCATATTTTACCCTCAAAGTTATAGAAGTATACGGCAGCTCTTTTTGCTGCCATTACCCCTCAAATAATCTCGATATAGAATGGAATTGACACGCCGTATAGGTTTCAATCTGTCCCCCTTGTAGTATTTGATTCTTTTCATGCCTCTGTGGCATGACAGTTTGTCCAACTTTAATTTACTGCATGAAAAGCAGACGTGGAAAGCACGGGGGAGAGGGGGAGGGCAAAGTTATCTTCTGATAACTTTGAAAAATAAGTAATGCATCAATTCTTTTTCCGTGCTCAAAAATAATATTTGAAACTTTCCATCTTTTGTTTAAAACTATTTTTTAGCTGTTATTCGGTCCTTCAAAAATATGGCCTTTACCGGCTGAGTCTCGACAATAACTAAAGGGTGGTTCTCCTAAAGTAATAATTAGTAGTTTGCTGCCTATTCATGTTGATGGTGTGAAATATTTTCTTAACTTAAAACGAATTTCACGACAGAACTGTGTTTGTGAAGTTAGAGAATAATTTATTTGCCAACAATTTCATCCTCAGAGTTGGTTGATTTCTAGAACAAAGCATGCGATTGTGAAGACTTATGAGGAGACCATCGCGACATGTGAAAAAAATTCGCAAACCTTCCTAAGCTTCGGAGGAAAAAAAAAAACTACGATCTGAAATTAGAAGCTACGAGCGCCGAACTGTCTTTACGTGCAACGATTGGCTGTAGAATAGTTCTGTTAATCTTTGTCTATTATCGTAAGTTACTTTTATCATGGCTGCCTGCGATCATATAGTGGCTGTCCAAACGGGCGAAAAAGTGCATGCAAGCAGAACTTACATTTTCTGCCACTTCAAACAATTGGCGCTGTTAGCATGTACTTAAAAGCGAGAATTTAAAGGTCTAACCATAGCAATATCATCGCGTTAAAGGCTTGAATATCAAGACAGATAAACATTTAAGTGTTGAGGGCAAAAGTAACTATCAAAATAAGTTGCAGGGTTATGTATTTGGCATAAAACCGTTTTTAATACAGAGGAAAAAATAAAAATATCGTTTTTTTCGTAGTAACACATGCAGACTTTGAATCTGCTCGTTAAGATACAACTTTTCATACATACGTATACTTTTATATATAATGAACGCAGAGAAAATTTTCTTCGCAATTGGCTGATCATATTATGTTTTCAGATTTATATTTATTTTGAACGCCAATAATTGCGCATAATTTTCTAAAATACATTTATCCTTTCACATTGTGTAGCACAAATAAATTGGCTAGCCGGTTTTTGAAAGCCGTATTGAATAGTCTTTAAATGGTTATTAGTTACTTTATTATTAAGCAATTTTCAATACATTCATGTTAATACTATTAAATAACAGCAGTTAAAAGAAAAATGACAGATTATGATTAGTAAAGTTATTTTAAATATATGTGTTAATTGAATTATTTCAATTAAATTTACTATAAATTTAATTATTACAGGAAAGGGGAACAGTTAGGTTGTGAAGTGACTTAACAAATAAAGATTAGTTGAACAATTATGTAATTAAGTAAATGATTAATGCAACAATATTTTATTGTTATTGACAGAATAATAGCATAATACTAATAACTAATATTGCATTGTATATTATAGCTGACTTCAGTTAACTTCAACAGATGGATTATCATATAAGAGTAGCGACTTTTTTTTTTTTTTGCTGGTCTCATCTAAAGCAATTACACTAGTTAAATGATTAGAATAAAACCTTAAAATATTAAGTAAGAAAGGTTAAAGATTAGGCCTTTGTAAAAGAAAACGATTCAATAAAATAAACAATCAAGGGGAAATATTTTCAAATATTACAATTAAGTACAATAAATGAGAAATTAAAAATAATTACTTAAAACGCTGCATTATATGCAGTTCAGAGTTATCAAGATTATTTTTAAAACTTGTAAGTGACAATACATGGGTGTCAACTCCCTAAGCAAGATGGTATATACTGATAGGTACGAAGTCCCCCAAAAAAGACAACCACCAAAAAGGGCTAAAACTCGATGAAAGCATGTCCCCTGCCCAGGGGGTGTCAAAAATTTCATCAAAAAATTTAATGGCACAGTCTACGCCATGAGCTTCCCTCGTGGACACCCCTGGATAAGAGCAATTTTTCTTTAAATATCCCTTTAAACATTTTTACTTACATGACATACTCCTTGACAACAAAAAGCAATCAGTATTCTCAGTCGGGGGGAGGGGGGGGGCAGGAACTGTCAGAAAACTTTTTTATTTTACACGATCGTTCCTCCACTTTTCAAAAGCACGCTCCCCCACCACTATTTCATTACGATAACTTATGCTCTTATCTGTAAGCCTTTCTCCCTCTCGCCTCTTTTTTCTTTTTTTCTGGACTACACTGAATATTCTCAATTTTTAATTACCAAGACTTTGCAACCGGCATTTCTTCGATGAAATCTACCAAAAGCTTTCGAATTCTCTGATTTTCTGTAACCTGATTTTCTTTAAATACTTTCTTAAATTAATGTTCCCCCACTTTTACATTAGAAATCAGAAATACGCTTTAGGGGTCATTCATAAAGGATGTATGCTTCGAGGGGAAGGGGGGTTCGTGAAATTGTGACAAAGTGTGATAAGGGGAGGGGAGAGGGTAACAAGGAGTGTGACATCAGGCTTATACAACATAGCGCGACATGTGACAAACGGGTGAAGGGTGTCCGGTGAATTGTGACAAAGGGGTGAAGGGTGTCCGGTGAATTGTGACAAAGGGGGGAGGGGTCAAATATATCGGAAAAATCCCCTCATTTATAAACGGTCCCTTAGATAGTTTATTTACTTTTCTATGTTTTAAAACTCTGGTGTACAAAATGGGTGTACTTTAACTTTATCATTCTATACAAGCATAAGAAAGTTAAACGTCTCAGGAAAAAAAAATATTTAAAAGCATAATCTAGACATAATATGAAGTTCAAAGTTTACTTTTGAGTGGTAAAAAATTAATGAGCAGACCAACGTTCTTATAGCGCAAGTTGCAAAAATTACTCCATACACATGTTTTGTAATTAAAAGGAACCCCTTTATCAATGCGTAAAGATTTGACCTAAAAAATTTAAGTAATCCAAGTGAGTGTAAAGCACTCGAATTACTTGCATCCAGATGCGTACAACTCTATTCATTGATAAAAGGATTCTTCGTCCCGAAATATGTTTTCTGAAATTTGGGCTATATGACGTTTGTTTTCTTATTAACAACCTGAAGTGAAAATAAATAAAACCAATGCATAAATGAATAAAACCAGTAACGTTCGAGACATAAGGGGAAAATGCAAATGTCAGCCCTCACTGGTTAAAAATATCATCTAAATCATCAAACTCACGATTTCTATTTGCAGAATAATAGGTGACATGGAGTGAAAAAACAAACAAAATATATGCATATAAACCAAACGTGAATTTAGTAAATCCCTAAAATTATAAAATGCACGCACCCTCATTTAATTCTTAGAAAAAACACTCTACTGCTTTCTGTCGTTTTATTTCATTTACGATGAAAAATTTCTTTAAATTAAATATATATATAGGTTAGACACAATTAAACATCGGGAGACATATTTTCGATCAGTAATGCATGAGCTAAAAATTTACCAAACAGAAATCTTCATGATGCATGCTGCAAACCCGGCAAAAACAATGCTTTTGTAATGTATTTCCATGCAAAACTAGTACATGCTTGCAGCGCACCAGTGAGAAAAAAAATAACTATCGTTTGAACGCTTATCCCTTTGTTCTGGCGCCACGTCTGGACAGCCGTGTAACGTATGCGGCCTGTGATTGATAAGAAGTAGCGTGTGGATCCTCACAAGGTCCAACGTACAGACTACAGTCGAAATATTTACTTTTTTTATCTGATTTATTTCTGGACTAATTCAATATTTCTATCTACACTATATACAATATACTGTTCCTGACAATAGCTTCCAGATTGTCCGTCCCTCCGGATTCCGGCAGGAACACTCGTTATAAGTCCGATGCAAGAAACATCAACTCAATCGAGGCGTTGCACCTTCGACTTTTCCGGCCCGGGGCGAGCCCAACATACAGAATCCCTCTCCAGGAGCGTGCCCTCCTCTCTCCAAAAACTCTCACACCACACAACACACTCAAGTTCCAGGCTGTCCTCCTCTTTGCTAAAGGGGCGGGGGTACATAAGCGCCCCTAAATTTCTTATTCGTGGAAAATTGTAAACGTTCCACGGGATTGGTTTGGGTCCGGCGCCGAAATTCTTGGGCCTCTCCTTCTCGTCTCGAGTCGCGGCGGCTTGCAGCAAAGAAGGCGCGCCGATCGGTGCTCGACCCGCTTGTCGTTTTTAATTTGCAGAAGTGTCCAACTCGGCGCCACAGCGTCTGGCCGTATTGTACAGCCGTGCTGTCCCCACTTGCTGGACAATGGTTGAAAAGGCGGTCGGCGGTTCTTCTCCGCAGAGGGGGTCCCGGCGAACTACGCGGCTCTCGTGAGAGGAGAGGGAATTTGTCACAGCCCTCCCCCCTTTAAGAGATTTTGCGATATTTTGCAAAATCTGAAAGGCAACAGTTAGGTTTTGTTGCTTGATTTTCATCACTAGAGGCCCTTATTTTAACTTTAAAAAAGCTTCCAACGTTTTTTTAAATTTAAATTAACAAAAATTGGTACAAAAATGTAAATACTAAATATTAATTAATTTATAATTATGCAATATTATATTTCATAATGAGAATATTTACAGTTGGATTATTTTTTTTTTTGTATATATATATATATTTTAATCCATTCGACTTAAGCAATCAGCATGCTTATTATCTTTCCCGGCTCTGTGAACGATTGTGTAATTAAATGGCTGTAATGCCAACGCCCACCGCATAAGCCTAGGGTTATTTCCTGCATTGTTCTTTAACCAGACCAACGGGTGGTGCTCTGTTTCTATCCGAAATTTCTGGCCATCCACATAATGTTTCAGTTTTTTTATCGCATAGATAATACCTGCACATTCTTTTTCTGTTGCGCTAAATTTTCTTTCGCAATCCGTAAATTTTCTACTTAAGTAAAGAACTGGATGCTCCTGATTTTTCTCGTCTTTTTGTGCCATAATTACCCCAACACCTTTCTCTGACGCATCCGTCTGCAATATAAACTCTTTTGTATAATCCGGGGCGTATAGTACGGGCTTTTCTGTCAGTTTACTTTTTAATTCCTTAAATGCGCTATCACATTCCGCAGTCCACTCTACATTTTCTTTTTTATTTTTCCCTTTCAACGCTCGCGTTAAAGGTTCTGCTATCATAGCGTAGTTTTTCACGTACTTTGCATAAAAACCCGATAGCCCTAAAAATTGCCGGATCTGCGTCTTCGTCTTAGGCGCAGGGAAATCGAGTACTGCTTTTATTTTAGCATCGGCGGGTGATCTCAGACCTCCCCCTACCTCATGCCCTAAATATTTAACTTTGTTTTGTGCGAACCGACATTTTAAAGGGTTTTAAATTTGGGTGAGTTTAGCATCGGCTATTCTACGCAAGACTATGTCTAAATGCTTCAGATGTTCTTCCCAAGTATTTGAAAATATTGCGACGTCATCTAAAAACGGGACGCTAAACTCATCACATCCTCTCAGTAATTGATCCATAAATTTCGAAAAACAGAACGGCCCGTTAACTAGGCCGAAGGGCATAACAAGAGGTCTATACGTTCCAAATGTAGTAACGAAAGCTGCTAAACGTTGGGCCTTAAGACTTAAGGGGATCTGCCAGTAACCTTTCGTTAGATCAATCACCGTGATAAACTTCGCTGCCGAAACTGTTTAATTCGCTCGTCGATATTAGGTAACGGGAAATATTCTGTTCTAATTACTGAATTTAATTTTCTATAGTCGATACAAGGGCGAGGATCGCGTCCTGCAGCTTCAACTTTAAAAACATGGGCGACGTGTAATCACTTTCTCCTATTTCGATTAATTTTAGATCTAACATTCTTTTAATTTCTGCTTTTAATATTTCCGTCTGTCGGGGAGAAGTTCTGTAAGGTTTTGATCTCACGGGTTGATTACTAATTAGTTCAAGATCATGTTCGATCAAGTGTGTCCTACCCGGGTCATTAGAAAATATCTTCCGATGTTTTCCTAATAAATTCTTTAATTCTTCGATCTGCTCCGGCGTGCATTTGCCGACCAATTCACTATCCCTAACAATTTCTTCAAAATCGTAAATATTGGGGTCTGACATTGGGTACGGTATTTCAAGATCAGAGTCAGAAGTTTCTTTACGTTCTTCACTAATTAACAAGTTTACTAATTCTGCGCGCTGATGATAAGGTTTTAATAAGTTCACATGATAAACTTGAGATTTTTCTGGGTTCCCAGGCATTTTAACTATGTAATTCGTGTCCGAAAGTTGACTTTCTACTATCCCGGGTCCTACCCACTGCACTGCTAATTTATTTGGCTTAGAAGCTGCTATAACTAAAACACGATCTCCCGGTTTAAAGATTCTTTGAACTGCGTCTTTATCGTACCACGTCTTTCTTTTTATCTGCATCTCAGAAACGCGCTCTGATGCTAGCTCTTGACAACGCTTCATTCGATTGATAAGTTCGAAAACGTATTCTGTCACCGCGCTTTCTTCCTCCTCTGGTTCCACCCATTTTTCGAACAACAATGTTTCGGGGGTGCGAAGATTTCTCCCGTGAACTAGCTCCGCAGGGCTGAAATTTGTCGATTCATGTGTTACCGTGCGTAAAGCTAATAGCGCCGCGGGCAGATTTTTCTCCCAATCTTCTCCCGACTCTAGGCAAAGTACTCGTAGTAGACGCTTTACTGACCTGTGCCACCGTTCGACTGGGTTACTTTGGGGATGCCTTACTGAGCTATGGGAAATTTTGATACCATATTTTTCGAAAAAGGTTGTAGTTGAATTGCTAGTGAAGCATGTCCCTAAGTCACACTGAATTTCTTTGGGAAATCCTAATCGGCTAAAAATGATTAGCAAAGCCTCTACGACTGATGTAGAGCTAATATCTTTAACTGGTATCGCCTCCGGGTATTTGGATGCCATACATATGGCTGTTACCAGGTAACGATTTTCCTTTTGAGAATAGGGAAGGGGCCCAACCGTGTCCATGTTAATTTTAGAAAATATTTCTCTGATTATGGGGACTAATTTTAACGGTGCTTTCTTTTTCTCACCTGATTTCCCTACTCTCTGACAAGGATCACAAGATTTTACAAACTCTTCCGCATTTTTCACGCAATTTTCCCAATAATAATACCTAAGGAGTTTATCTTTCGTTTTTGTAACACCCAAATGGGCCGCAACACCTTCGTGACACAATTCTAGTATTTGAACTCTAAATTTGAGGGGAATAACTAATTGCTTCCTCTCCATGCCTCTATGATCAGTTGTTTTTCGGAACAATAGTCCGTTTTCTGTTATCAATCCTGGGGATTTACCGGACGCAGCCTTCTCCCACAATGGCTTGAGGTCCAAACAATTCTTTTGTTCATTTTTAAACTCTTCCGAACTTATTTTTACGAGGGCTAACTCTTGGACTTCTGCTGGGGGTAGATGAATATTTTCTCTCTCTGTTACATCCGAATTAAAATTTTGGATTGTTTCTGGTGTAATTTCCACTAGGTTCTCCGATTCGGGGGCATTTTGAATCGCAGTTTGACTCCGTGTCACTACAGCATTAATTAAATGCGGGTTTCTTTTCGTTTCATCTATTAACTCCTGAGTTAAATTCCCCATGAGATAGTGCTCTAATTGCACAGATTTTCCCACGACTGCGGCTTTGGTATTTATTTTACCAAATTGGTCGCTTTCTATCAAAACCCTAGCAACTGGTAAACATCTAAAATTATTTTCTAGGGGTTGTTTAAGCCAGACTGTTTCTCCTGTGTAATCACCGGGGTTTACTAAGTGGTGAGGAGAAACATCTAGGCTTGTCCCACTATCTCGTAATATCACAGCTTCCTTTTCATTTACCTTCGCCTGGCTAAGGTACGGAGCAAATGAGGGCGCAAACTTTTCCCCACTTGATAGATTATTTACTAGTTGGGTTTTATTTTTCCTAAGCTCGGGACACTGCGGGCGCAAATGGTCAGTGGAATGGCACTCATAGCATGAGGGAGCCTTTCTTTTTTCAAATTCCCTACTCCGCTATTTCGACTCCGAACTTTGAGGATTTCTCCAATTTTTCGATTGGTTTTGATAATTTTCAGTTTTATTATCCTCCCCTTTCGGTTTCCCCATAAAATTTGGCCTTTCGTTCATTTTTTTCTCTGGTATTTTGTGGGAACTTAAGTGTTTCCGAGACATGCGTCTCGTCGCCTCATATTCATCCAATTTGTTCACTAGTTCATCGGGGTCAACTATTGTCCCCCAATCGTCTAAAAAGTGCTCTTTCATCTCTGGTGGAACGCGCCTTTTTATTTGATCAGCGATCATTAAGTTTTTTAATGAATCGTAATTTTCAACCTTCACCCCCTTTAACCACCCTTCTAGGTAGCTCCTTAATTCGAATATCAAATCTTTCCACAGAGCTCCCGGCCGTCTCTGATGTTGTGCAAATTTGGTTCTGAAGGTTTCGGGGCTTAACTTGAACCTATTTAACAAAATAGACTTAACGTGGTCGAAATCGTCGGCCCGTTCTTCTGGCTCGCGCATAATTATCTCTACAATTTCAATAGGTAATAACCCGAGAAGATAAGTTACCCATTCTTCCTCATCGATTTTTGCCTTTTTGGCTTGACGTTCGAACAACGTTAAATACAATGCCATATCTGACTTTTCAGGCTCATATTTTTGCATAACAAACTTTAATTGCATTTTTGTCCTTTCATCATCACTATGCGCGGAAGTTACGCTATTGGTTTCGCCGCTTTGCATTAATCGCAATTTTTCGAGTTCGAACTCTCTTAATTCTTTCTCCCTTTCTCTTTCCCTTTCTTCTTTCTCCCGTCCGCTTTCTTTCTCTCTTAACAAAAGATTGCAAGTCGATTTTGCGAACTCTTCATCATAATCGTCCGACCCTAAAATTGCTTTAACTATCTGCCTACGAGTGTCAGAGTCTGACGTCTCCACCCCAAACTCCGAGGCTATATGTCGCAAACTATCCTTGTCAAGTTCAAACAAGAAACTTCCCATTTTGGCAATAACACTTTTCCCAATTTCTAAAAATTTTATCAATTGCAAATTCTGTCAACTACAACGGTGTATTAAACATGTGTGAAATCTATAGTTAAATATGATTTCAAGAATACAATTTTACTACAATATCTCAATACACATAATTTGAACACTGCGAAATGTTTACAAATTCTTTGAGAACTCGATAACTCTTGTTTAACCCCTTAATTACTCAACATAAATTGAATAACATGCAAAACAATTTCAAGCTTCCCGTCTACCGTAGGTTCCTAATACAAAACCATTATAATCTTACTTCATTTATGAAACTTCATAAAATATCCTAATAATTTGAGTTCATTTGTATGAATTTCACAGTAAAATAGAATCGTTCACAGAACTTCTATCAAATTTTTCTTAAAATTTGCCTACTTATTGGAATAATAAACTTCGTGAATAAAAATTAATATGCATTTGCGCAACAAAATGTTTTTTATCATTTGTATGACTTTAAAATTTAAATACTAATCAATTTATCTACATTTTAAAGTTACTCAACTCTAGCTTTTTAAAAACAAAAACCTTTACACAATTTATTACTCTTTATGCCTCTAGAATGAAAAATCAAGCTCACCTATGCCTATGATTCCGCTCTTCGGCATCCGTATCATCTGGTTTGTTTTTTTTTTTTCTGGTTTCTTCCTTCCCCAGGAATGATTCCTCTCTCTCGCCGATTCACATGCGATCACTCACATCAAGGGCTGGGCGTCTTCGATGTAGCTTACGTAAGCTCTGTCGAATTCTTTAAAATGGACGAGGGTGTCCGCAACTTGAGGGTTCTCACGAATTTCTTTCCACTGGACGAGGGTGTCCACAGCTGGAGTTATTTCCACTTCCTCTCCACTGGACAAGGGTGTCCGCAGCTAGAGTTATTTCCACTTTATTTCCACTGGACGAGGGTGTCCGCAGCTGGAGTAGCTTAATCCATTTCTTCCAGGACAATGGTGTCCTTTAATTTTTTTTTCCAGGGTTCAGGATCCACTGAGCTGCCACCATTTTATTTTTAGGTCTGTAACGTATGCGGCCTGTGATTGATAAGAAGTAGCGTGTGGATCCTCACAAGGTCCAACGTACAGACTACAGTCGAAATATTTACTTTTTTTATCTGATTTATTTCTGGACTAATTCAATATTTCTATCTACACTATATACAATATACTGTTCCTGACAATAGCTTCCAGATTGTCCGTCCCTCCGGATTCCGGCAGGAACACTCGTTATAAGTCCGATGCAAGAAACATCAACTCAATCGAGGCGTTGCACCTTCGACTTTTCCGGCCCGGGGCGAGCCCAACATACAGAATCCCTCTCCAGGAGCGTGCCCTCCTCTCTCCAAAAACTCTCACACCACACAACACACTCAAGTTCCAGGCTGTCCTCCTCTTTGCTAAAGGGGCGGGGGTACATAAGCGCCCCTAAATTTCTTATTCGTGGAAAATTGTAAACGTTCCACGGGATTGGTTTGGGTCCGGCGCCGAAATTCTTGGGCCTCTCCTTCTCGTCTCGAGTCGCGGCGGCTTGCAGCAAAGAAGGCGCGCCGATCGGTGCTCGACCCGCTTGTCGTTTTTAATTTGCAGAAGTGTCCAACTCGGCGCCACAGCGTCTGGCCGTATTGTACAGCCGTGCTGTCCCCACTTGCTGGACAATGGTTGAAAAGGCGGTCGGCGGTTCTTCTCCGCAGAGGGGGTCCCGGCGAACTACGCGGCTCTCGTGAGAGGAGAGGGAATTTGTCACAGCCGCTATATGAGCGCAGGCAGCCATGCTTTTATTGATAAGCGTGTGTTTAAAAGGTTGAATTTTACTCTGATTACAGTAAATAATTTTTGTTATGTAATAGTGAAAACTAAAGTGTTCTACGGAGTTCCATAGTGTAAGCAGCCATATTTTCACCGACTAAAGAAGTGAGAGGAAAATAGCTATATATCGCATCGATATTTAGACAACCAAAATACGACAAAAGTCAGTCAAGGAAACATTTTGGCACAGTAAAGCTAATAAACTAAAACTAAAAAAGAAAACTGCTATTTATGTGAATTTTGAAAATTAAGGATTATGTTTTTAACCCCTTGAAACACGAGTTCGTTTCGGAAAAACTGGTAAAAAATAATAGAGTTTTTTTTTTTGACAGAAAAGGAATATATAGGTATTGTATATATCACATAGATATAGTTGCTTTTTGGGAATTTCAGTTATAGGGAGTCACTAGAGAGGCGTAGAGGTTGGGTAAAAGTTGTTTAAAAAAATTATTTTACAAACAAAGGTCAAACGGATCTCAGAAGGGCATCAGAAATAAAATAATGCGAGATAAAAGATTGCTTGTGTGAGACACAGGTATGTGCAAATTTGCCGATAACTTTCGCCGGAGTCACACGGCAAATGCTTAAGTGGTTAATGACAATTTTGGAAAACATAAAACACAACAAAAGAAAAAAATACACACTCAAGAGAAAGTCCTGTCACTTTTTTTAAATGATCTCGTTGTGAAGAACAGGGCTGTGTCAAGAATGTTGAGGTTATCACGTTCTTTTGAAAAATTTTGAGTATAGGAACAAAATCTCCCGGTTTAAAGATTCTTTGAACTGCGTCTTTATCGTACCACGTCTTTCTTTTTATCTGCATCTCAGAAACGCGCTCTGATGCTAGCTCTTGACAACGCTTCATTCGATTGATAAGTTCGAAAACGTATTCTGTCACCGCGCTTTCTTCCTCCTCTGGTTCCACCCATTTTTCGAACAACAATGTTTCGGGGGTGCGAAGATTTCTCCCGTGAACTAGCTCCGCAGGGCTGAAATTTGTCGATTCATGTGTTACCGTGCGTAAAGCTAATAGCGCCGCGGGCAGATTTTTCTCCCAATCTTCTCCCGACTCTAGGCAAAGTACTCGTAGTAGACGCTTTACTGACCTGTGCCACCGTTCGACTGGGTTACTTTGGGGATGCCTTACTGAGCTATGGGAAATTTTGATACCATATTTTTCGAAAAAGGTTGTAGTTAAATTGCTAGTGAAGCATGTCCCTAAGTCACACTGAATTTCTTTGGGAAATCCTAATCGGCTAAAAATGATTAGCAAAGCCTCTACGACTGATGTAGAGCTAATATCTTTAACTGGTATCGCCTCCGGGTATTTGGATGCCATACATATGGCTGTTACCAGGTAACGATTATCCTTTTGAGAATAGGGAAGGGGCCCAACCGTGTCCACGTTAATTTTAGAAAATATTTCTCTGATTATGGGGACTAATTTTAACGGTGCTTTCTTTTTCTCACCTGATTTCCCTACTCTCTGACAAGGATCACAAGATTTTACAAACTCTTCCGCATTTTTCACGCAATTTTCCCAATAATAATACCTAAGGAGTTTATCTTTCGTTTTTGTAACACCCAAATGGGCCGCAACACCTTCGTGACACAATTCTAGTATTTGAACTCTAAATTTGAGGGGAATAACTAATTGCTTCCTCTCCATGCCTCTATGATCAGTTGTTTTTCGGAACAATAGTCCGTTTTCTGTTATCAATCCTGGGGATTTACCGGACGCAGCCTTCTCCCACAATGGCTTGAGGTCCAAACAATTCTTTTGTTCATTTTTAAACTCTTCCGAACTTATTTTTACGAGGGCTAACTCTTGGACTTCTGCTGGGGGTAGATGAATATTTTCTCTCTCTGTTACATCCGAATTAAAATTTTGGATTGTTTCTGGTGTAATTTCCACTAGGTTCTCCGATTCGGGGGCATTTTGAATCGCAGTTTGACTCCGTGTCACTACAGCATTAATTAAATGCGGGTTTCTTTTCGTTTCATCTATTAACTCCTGAGTTAAATTCCCCATGAGATAGTGCTCTAATTGCACAGATTTTCCCACGACTGCGGCTTTGGTATTTATTTTACCAAATTGGTCGCTTTCTATCAAAACCCTAGCAACTGGTAAACATCTAAAATTATTTTCTAGGGGTTGTTTAAGCCAGACTGTTTCTCCTGTGTAATCACCGGGGTTTACTAAGTGGTGAGGAGAAACATCTAGGCTTGTCCCACTATCTCGTAATATCACAGCTTCCTTTTCATTTACCTTCGCCTGGCTAAGGTACGGAGCAAATGAGGGCGCAAACTTTTCCCCACTTGATAGATTATTTACTAGTTGGGTTTTATTTTTCCTAAGCTCGGGACACTGCGGGCGCAAATGGTCAGTGGAATGGCACTCATAGCATGAGGGAGCCTTTCTTTTTTCAAATTCCCTACTCCGCCATTTCGACTCCGAACTTTGAGGATTTCTCCAATTTTTCGATTGGTTTTGATAATTTTCAGTTTTATTATCCTCCCCTTTCGGTTTCCCCATAAAATTTGGCCTTTCGTTCAGTTTTTTCTCTGGTATTTTGTGGGAACTTAAGTGTTTCCGAGACATGCGTCTCGACGCCTCATATTCATCCAATTTGTTCACTAGTTCATCGGGGTCAACTATTGTCCCCCAATCGTCTAAAAAGTGCTCTTTCATCTCTGGTGGAACGCGCCTTTTTATTTGATCAGCGATCATTAAGTTTTTTAATGAATCGTAATTTTCAACCTTCACCCCCTTTAACCACCCTTCTAGGTAGCTCCTTAATTCGAATATCAAATCTTTCCACAGAGCTCCCGGCCGTCTCTGATGTTGTGCAAATTTGGTTCTGAAGGTTTCGGGGCTTAACTTGAACCTATTTAACAAAATAGACTTAACGTGGTCGAAATCGTCGGCCCGTTCTTCTGGCTCGCGCATAATTATCTCTACAATTTCAATAGGTAATAACCCGAGAAGATAAGTTACCCATTCTTCCTCATCGATTTTTGCCTTTTTGGCTTGACGTTCGAACAACGTTAAATACAATGCCATATCTGACTTCTCAGGCTCATATTTTTGCATAACAAACTTTAATTGCATTTTTGTCCTTTCATCATCACTATGCGCGGAAGTTACGCTATTGGCTTCGCCGCTTTGCATTAATCGCAATTTTTCGAGTTCGAACTCTCTTAATTCTTTCTCCCTTTCTCTTTCCCTTTCTTCTTTCTCCCGTCCGCTTTCTTTCTCTCTTAACAAAAGATTGCAAGTCGATTTTGCGAACTCTTCATCATAATCGTCCGACCCTAAAATTGCTTTAACTATCTGCCTACGAGTGTCAGAGTCTGACGTCTCCACCCCAAACTCCGAGGCTATATGTCGCAAACTATCCTTGTCAAGTTCAAACAAGAAACTTCCCATTTTGGCAATAACACTTTTCCCAATTTCTAAAAATTTTATCAATTGCAAATTCTGTCAACTACAACGGTGTATTAAACATGTGTGAAATCTATAGTTAAATATGATTTCAAGAATACAATTTTACTACAATATCTCAATACACATAATTTGAACACTGCGAAATGTTTACAAATTCTTTGAGAACTCGATAACTCTTGTTTAACCCCTTAATTACTCAACATAAATTGAATAACATGCAAAACAATTTCAAGCTTCCCGTCTACCGTAGGTTCCTAATACAAAACCATTATAATCTTACTTCATTTATGAAACTTCATAAAATATCCTAATAATTTGAGTTCATTTGTATGAATTTCACAGTAAAATAGAATCGTTCACAGAACTTCTATCAAATTTTTCTTAAAATTTGCCTACTTATTGGAATAATAAACTTCGTGAATAAAAATTAATATGCATTTGGCAACAAAATGTTTTTTATCATTTGTATGACTTTAAAATTTAAATACTAATCAATTTATCTACATTTTAAAGTTACTCAACTCTAGCTTTTTAAAAACAAAAACCTTTACACAATTTATTACTCTTTATGCCTCTAGAATGAAAAATCAAGCTCACCTATGCCTATGATTCCGCTCTTCGGCATCCGTATCATCTGGTTTGTTTTTTTTTTTTCTGGTTTCTTCCTTCCCCAGGAATGATTCCTCTCTCTCGCCGATTCACATGCGATCACTCACATCAAGGGCTGGGCGTCTTCGATGTAGCTTAGTAAGCTCTGTCGAATTCTTTAAAATGGACGAGGGTGTCCGCAACTTGAGGGTTCTCACGAATTTCTTTCCACTGGACGAGGGTGTCCACAGCTGGAGTTATTTCCACTTCCTCTCCACTGGACAAGGGTGTCCGCAGCTAGAGTTATTTCCACTTTATTTCCACTGGACGAGGGTGTCCGCAGCTGGAGTAGCTTAATCCATTTCTTCCAGGACAATGGTGTCCTTTAATTTTTTTTTCCAGGGTTCAGGATCCACTGAGCTGCCACCATTTTATTTTTAGGTCTGTAACGTATGCGGCCTGTGATTGATAAGAAGTAGCGTGTGGATCCTCACAAGGTCCAACGTACAGACTACAGCGAAATATTTACTTTTTTTATCTGATTTATTTCTGGACTAATTCAATATTTCTATCTACACTATATACAATATACTGTTCCTGACAATAGCTTCCAGATTGTCCGTCCCTCCGGATTCCGGCAGGAACACTCGTTATAAGTCCGATGCAAGAAACATCAACTCAATCGAGGCGTTGCACCTTCGACTTTTCCGGCCCGGGGCGAGCCCAACATACAGAATCCCTCTCCAGGAGCGTGCCCTCCTCTCTCCAAAAACTCTCACACCACACAACACACTCAAGTTCCAGGCTGTCCTCCTCTTTGCTAAAGGGGCGGGGGTACATAAGCGCCCCTAAATTTCTTATTCGTGGAAAATTGTAAACGTTCCACGGGATTGGTTTGGGTCCGGCGCCGAAATTCTTGGGCCTCTCCTTCTCGTCTCGAGTCGCGGCGGCTTGCAGCAAAGAAGGCGCGCCGATCGGTGCTCGACCCGCTTGTCGTTTTTAATTTGCAGAAGTGTCCAACTCGGCGCCACAGCGTCTGGCCGTATTTTTAAGCCGTGCTGTCCCCACTTGCTGGACAATGGTTGAAAAGGCGGTCGGCGGTTCTTCTCCGCAGAGGGGGTCCCGGCGAACTACGCGGCTCTCGTGAGAGGAGAGGGAATTTGTCACAGCCGCTATATGAGCGCAGGCAGCCATGCTTTTATTGATAAGCGTGTGTTTAAAAGGTTGAATTTTACTCTGATTACAGTAAATAATTTTTGTTATGTAATAGTGAAAACTAAAGTGTTCTACGGAGTTCCATAGTGTAAGCAGCCATATTTTCACCGACTAAAGAAGTGAGAGGAAAATAGCTATATATCGCATCGATATTTAGACAACCAAAATACGACAAAAGTCAGTCAAGGAAACATTTTGGCACAGTAAAGCTAATAAACTAAAACTAAAAAAGAAAACTGCTATTTATGTGAATTTTGAAAATTAAGGATTATGTTTTTAACCCCTTGAAACACGAGTTCGTTTCGGAAAAACTGGTAAAAAATAATAGAGTTTTTTTTTTTGACAGAAAAGGAATATATAGGTATTGTATATATCACATAGATATAGTTGCTTTTGGCAATTTCAGTTATAGGGAGTCACTAGAGAGGCGTAGAGGTTGGGTAAAAGTTGTTTAAAAAAGTTATTTTACAAACAAAGGTCAAACGGATCTCAGAAGGGCATCAGAAATAAAATAATGCGAGATAAAAGATTGCTTGTGTGAGACACAGGTATGTGCAAATTTGCCGATAACTTTCGCCGGAGTCACACGGCAAATGCTTTAAGTGGTTAATGACAATTTTGGAAAACATAAAACACAACAAAAGAAACAAATACACACTCAAGAGAAAGTCCTGTCACTTTTTTTAAAATGATCTCGTTGTGAAGAACAGGGCTGTGTCAAGAATGTTGAGGTTATCACGTTCTTTCGAAAATTTCGAGTATAGGAACAAAAAAACAAGGTTATCCTTCGTTAACATGTGGTTTCCATGTTGGAGGACACATGGTTAACACTTTAGTGGTAAGTTTTAGTAGCGGTATAACCCTTTATCTACTGCATTATGATCTGCAGTAATTTTTTTTGCCTAGGTATTTACACTGAAAATTAAGGGATTTACATAAATAAAATGCTCAGTTTATAAGTATTTATATCTTTACAGCTAATAAATGCCACAGAGTATTTACCCTGTGAAATTAATTACATACAGTTTTTAGTCAAAATAATTTCGGCAAATAGTTTTCTAAGTTCTTAACTAACACATTAAAAAAATCAGTGACTTGATTCTTGAATTTTACTGCTTTTCTGAAGCGAAACTCTAAGGAAGCAATCTGAACAAAATGGAAGTTCAAAACACAGCATCGGTTTCAAAACTATCTATGTTCCTTTCCTCGCTAAAATACTTTTTATAGAACCCTTGCTGATATGTATCCTGAAAAAGGGGAATTTAAAGACTGGCTTGGCAAGTACCATCAGAATATATATATATATATATATAAATATTGTATTTTCCAATAGTAAAAATGGAGGCTGGGATGGAATTTATAGAGAATGGTACTTATAAGTACCGTCGGTAGCTAAAGGGATACAGTTTCAGATCTTATAGGGAAATGGAAGACTACGTGCATTTACATCAGATATTTCATCGTATCTCCTCTTCTCAGCTGTGTGCGTAGTGTACAATGTCAATTATTTAGAGCACTATGATACTCACCTATATAGATTTTTAAAAAAATCGATAACACCAAAAGTAAGTAAACATTCTTTTTTCCCCCCCGAAAAACTCATATCCTCTTTTAGAGTTGTACACTGGTTAAGAATCACTGTTGTAATGTTTATTCAAGAGATGTATCGCCCCCAAAAATGCATCGATTACATACAATGGCTGCAATGCAATTAATACTACACGAATAATGTAATACAATTTACTGTCTACACAAACACTTTACAGTATAAACATACAATCTGCGTTATGTACATACAATGTACGGTACATACAATACAATTAATGCATCAACATGTTGGATAAGTCTAACCTATTTCCATACAATTGGCTACAACTCTAGACTTATGTTCTTATTTAAAAGGTCTAACAAATTAAGCACTCTTAGAATTTTCTAACAAGAATTCAGAATATTCTAAAACATGAAATACACTTGATTAAATTCCAGAAAAAAATTTAAATATAATACCAATCATTTCAAATAAACTGTATGTGTGATCAAAAATAAAGAAAAACTGAAGCATGTTATCGGATGAGTTTTACGCTCTACAAAATGCCCCGAAACGACCATAAAATTTTATTGGGTAACAAATAAGAAATAAAACCTTTCCGCCCAGTAAAATTATGTATTCCAATAGCTTACTGGGAACAAATAAAATAGATAATGAGGGAACTTCTGCGTGAAACAAGCTCGGAAGAAGCTTAATAAGGTATGCTACATCTAGTTTGAATTTGAATATAAAATAGATGTTCCTTTTTAAAACGGGGTGTAATTGAAATCCTTTAAATAAAACTATCACTACGTTCAAAAGCTACTAATTCGGTAGTTTTTAAACTAAAGTATTTTTCAAAGTTAGTAAAAGGTAAAAATCGGTTAAAGATAGATAAATATTGTATTTTCCAATAGTTTTTTCAATATTTCAGAGCTAAATATAGCATCAAGCAACTTTTGTATTATTGTGGTAAAGAATTAAACGATGGAGATCAATTTATTTTAAGGAATTTATTTAGTTTTTTCTTCTTTATTTTTTTACTCTTTGTTAGGGTGGATTGACCATTGAATGAACGCTTAAGCATATTTTTTATTTTTCAAAAGTCATGTTGTAATTTTTTAACCGACTTCCCAAAGGAAGGAGGTTATACATTCGTACTGTATGTACGTCATTTTTTTTTATTCTTTGTTTGTCCACTCATAACTTCTCGCCAGATTAACCGATTTTCATGATTTTTTTTAATCGATCGAGGTTAGTTTTCCACAGGTATTGTACCTTCGTTTGACTACATTCAATAGAAAAAAAGTTATGGGCTGAAATGTGGTTTTTTTTTTTGTAAATGAACCAATTTTGAAGATTTTTTATTTAATCGATAGAGGGTCGTCTAACACAAATATTGCACATCAATTTGACTGCAATTGTTTTTTTAGAAAAATCGTTATGTGTGAAAAATAAGTATTTCTATTTTAAGTGGAAAGGATTGATTTGATTTTTCTTTGTTGGTAAAATTGTAAATGAACATGAAACTCATTGTTAAAAAAGAGTTTGTTGCCATTAATATGTAATATTGAAAGCAATTATAACAAGATGTTGACTGAAGGTTTCTCAGAAGAAAAAAATAAATCTAATCAGTTTGTTTGCTCTAGTGACCTTTTAAAATCGATTTCAAAACGGTCTTTATCATAGAAACGGGTAGTTTTTGGTGCTATTCCCTCAAGGAAGGTTTCCCTTTTGATATGGAATATTTAAAATATAGAGTATTTATATAAGAATGTACCTTCACAAAAAATAATAAAATAAAATTATTTTTGGAAAAAAATTGAACCGACGTCAAATTATAAATTAATAAAAGTAAAAAATAAATTAGTTCTTAAACAACATAGATACGACTTCTAAATAATTTTTGAAGTCGATGCTAAATTAGGGCGTCTAATTATCATTACACCATGCGTTATTTTACATTGAACATATTGCAAACTCTAGGCCATTTATATTTGTAATTGATTCATGGTTACAAAAGTAATCATGACTCAAAATCCATCATAATTTTGCACCGACTTCAAAAATTATGTTTAAAAGTCGTCGATGTTGTTTAAAAAATTTATTTATTTTTCACTTTTTAGAACAATTTGTAATTTGAACTCGGTTCTATTTCATTACAAAAATAGTTTTGTTTAAAATGTAGCATTTGTTAAAGGAACGTAAAAACATTTTTACCGATCGGTGTAAAAATTATTAAAAATATAGTGTTCTTTTTTTTTTTTAATGTAACATGTAAAATTCTGAAAAAAAAAAAAAAAACAATTTATACACTGGGGTATTTTTCCTTCACAGGTCGATTTACCCTATGTCCTAAGCGACTAATCAACTTGCCTACCTATATTTGTCTAAACAGACGAAATTCGAAAGGGGGCATTGGTTCTATGCATCGCTAAGGAATCTACGGCTTAAGTTGCACCCGCACTAAGATCATTATCCGAAGTTCTACACGGATCAATAGCATCCGCAAAAATCTATTTTCTTTTCTTGACAAAATTGTTGATTTCTAGATTCTTAAAGTAAAATAATACTAAATATTAACCCACTAGTATATTAATCATCGTATTTGTCAATGGATATCTTGTACATATCCATCGAACAAAAGAAGCCTCACTTGAAAAAGAATCGTGCATTATTTAAATAAAAATGTAATCTTGTTTATAATTTAAATCCTTGCTGTTATTCCCCTCAACTTATTACGCGACCCGTTAACTAGATCATGCTAACCTACGTTCATTAAAAAGTCACAAATAACGTAATGCCCGCAGCGCAAGATTTGCAATATCGGAAATATTTTTATCCAGATAAGAAGAAATTTGGAGGGAAAATGAGAGCCAGTTCTCTGAAAATGTACTCAGGGACTTATCGGTTATAAGCAACACTATCGAAAAAGTTACTTCGGTGGTCTTGTTAGGGCTCATGATGCCAACTCGTCAAGACACAGCAACATCAGCAAAGCAGATGTAATTATTATTATTTACTTGATTGCATCAAAAGAGATGACTTTTTTTCGCCCACTTTCCCGTATACACCAACACCAAATGTATAATGCAGTCATCTGTATCTCTTTCTCTCTTAGTTTAATTACTACAAATATACCTTTTTAAACGGTGAATAAACATTATTTCACTCACTCATTAAATAAATGTATAATGCAGTCATCTGTATCTCTTTCTCTCTTAGTTTAATTACTACAAATATACCTTTTTAAACGGTGAATAAACATTATTTCACTCACTCATTAAATAAATGTATAATGCAGTCATCTGTATCTCTTTCTCTCTTAGTTTAATTACTACAAATATACCTTTTTAAACGGTGAATAAACATTAATTCACTCACTCATTAAATAAATGTATAATGCAGTCATCTGTATCTCTTTTTCTCTTAGTTTAATTACTACAAATATACCTTTTTAAACGGTGAATAAACATTAATTCACTCACTCATTAAATAAATGTATAATGCAGTCATCTGTATCTCTTTCTCTCTTAGTTTAATTACTACAAATATACCTTTTTAAACGGTGAATAAACATTAATTCACTCACTCATTAAATAAATGTATAATGCAGTCATCTGTATCTCTTTCTCTCTTAGTTTAATTACTACAAATATACCTTTTTAAACGGTGAATAAACATTACTTCACTCACTCATTAAATCATTCAGAAATATCCTTAAAAATCCAGATCTTAAAAATTTGATGGGGAAATAGGTTCGTTTAGCTCTGAATGAACTTCGTATCGGTGCATGTTCGTAAATCGTAATACATCGTAAGATGCTTCCGGTAAAAGTTGTTCCAATCTAATCCGTCAGCTAGATCCGGATTTATATAGGATACAAATTTACCCGTTAGGGGCTAATACTATTATTATTTTCAAAATTGAACAAACACTAATCAAATTAAAAGATATTTCTCGTCGACAGCACCTTCGAATAAGTTTGTTCACAGAAAGCCGGATCTTATGTGCAGGGTTCATATTATTTGTTTCCTATTTCCTCATAGGAAACAAAGAAGGAAAGTTTTTTTGAACTGTTCAAAATTGAAAAAAAAAAAAAAATGTTCACATTCAAAAGTAAAAGATGGAAATAAGATGTCCTTGCCGAGATTTTTTGAAAGAAAAAAAAAAACGCATCGGACAATTCCTTCAAAAGTTATTACCACAAATAATGTGTGTGTAGGGGGAGGAGCATACAGACGGACCGACAGACACACATTTTCCCCCATCTTCACCCTACTGTTCAGTTTTTTTAATTCTTAAATTTTATTTAATTTATTTCACTTATTTTGGACTTTATTTTTAACGATATTTTCACGCTATACTTCATTTTTATCGATATTTTCACGATACCCCCCATTTTGCTTTCTTTCATACTTTGCTTTTTTTTTTTACTTTTACAGAAGAGTAATTAGAGCTTGGTGGAACATCATTACAATTTCAAAGAGACTTCATTATTTTATGTTCGAGATAAAGTGAATGACAAAAATGAATTTGAAGTAAAAGCAAACTGGTAATGAATACGTTTCTAGGCTTATAACATGCTCGGCGCGTAAAATTAATGCTGATATCAGAAATGGTACAACAGAGCATTTAAATTTTGTTAGTCTTGTTTATTTATTTGTTCCTCATTTATTACTTTTTATATTCAATTTATTTTGACGAAGGGTGCTCAACATTACGAAAATTATAGTAAGGGACCGTAAATAAATGCTGTCACTCTTTTTTTTCCATAAAGTTGACCTCCCTCCTTGTCACATGCCACGCAATGTTGCACAAGCATGATGTCACACTTCTTGTTACCCCCTCCCCTTGTCACAATTTCACGAACTCCCCTCTCCCCTCGAATCGTGACATCATTTATGAATGATCCCAAAGGGGTACAGAGATGTCGAAAATTTGGGGAACACCAATGCTCCAACGTTAAATATATAAATGAAAATAACTAATAATAGTTCGTGCTGCCATCTTTGTTTAACACTGAGAACTAAAAGAAAATATTTCCCTACTATCCAGTATAAAGGGTTCAATTTATCATGAATAAGTAATAAAAATGCTCATTGATATACATAGTAACACAGTTTCGGTCTAACTAAAAATTCATGTCAACCCTGAGACAGTTTGGAACGGTTATCACGCGATAAAAAATATAAAAAGAGCAATACTTTTGAAGAATCCTGAATTATGAATAAAATCTGTACCTGTAAGACCAATAAAGAATGTACATCTAAAGATTTTTATAAGTATGCAAAGTAAATTTAAAGCATATATATACAAAAATAAACAGTGAATATTATGCTCATTTAAAAGAAAATGTCAGAGGGTCAAGGCATGCGCTTGCTTGCAAAGCTTATTTGAAGTTCTAAAAGATTTTTACAGCACAAATTCAGGGATTTCGTGAAGGGAACGTGCTGAAGTGGGGTGACCCTACTGGTTTCGTAGTGATTTTAAATAAGTGTTTGAAAATTATAATTTTTACTTTGTTTAAATAATTTTGAAAATGAATATAATTGTATATATAACATCGTGCCAATGATAATTTGTTTGCAGTTGCAAGTGATGGCGCCAGTATCGTTTTCAGAAGGAAATTTGACATTGTATCAAATTGGTTCTAGATATTTAAAAATATCGGTAATTATCTTTCGCAGAATATTTTCACGAATATATTTGCACGAAGAAGATTACTCTGGATTATCCTTTAAAAATTTAATAATAGAAATACCACAATATTAAATATTTCAGATGATAATGAGTAACTGAAAAAAAATCGACATTACATTTAATAAAATAAGCTTTAGCTTAAATGCATTATAACTTTTTAAAAAATGCTTTTTTTTAAATATTTTTCTACTAGAGGAAAAATAGCGATTTTAACAATTGAAATTAACCAATTACATTTCTTGTTTAAGAACATTCATAATAGTTCTCAAACTAGTTTGAGAATCCAAAATTGTTCACAAAAATAAAATAAATGTCTCTTAGGAGAAAGTCTGGTGCTAATGAAGTTCTTTAGAATAATATTCTAGAAACTAATTTCCTTCAATTAGAACTAATCATTCGTGTGCGTATCTATTATGAAATTAAAATATGCGAACTCTAGCTTACTCAAATGGCTAAAATCTTTTGCCATTGTTATTGCACAACTCTCCAAAATAAAATTATCATCATGAAGGGTGAATAAACCAAATAGTTAACCACATAATTTAATGTTTAATACATTCTTTGATATAACACTCATCTGGTGGCAATAAAATTTTATGTTTTATTTCCAGAAAACGAAAACTAAAATAATAATTTCGAGTGTTCCGCAAATTTCAACTTCAGAATTCTTCTCAGAATATTCTCTGAGAACATTTTCATGAGGGTATTTGCCACTCACATCTCTCATTGGGTCAAATATATATGAATGAATTATATCTTAGGCACTGCGGGATGCACTAGATAGAATTAGCTGTAAGTAACGAAGCATTCATAATCGATGTCACTTTTTTTCAGCATAGTTGACACCTCCCTTGATCACAATATTTCACACTTCAACATAACCCCCGACTCCCTTGTTACATGTCACGCTATATATATATAAGCACATGCACTTGCATTTCAGAAACAAGGCACTACGTCGTAGATCACATTTCCATTTTTATTTTTGAAATTTTAATGACATTTGTGAGAATAACAATAATAATGATCATGTGTGTACTCAATTTGGGTAAAACGACTTAAGGTCAACAACAAAAACCAATTAGTATATAATAGTAAAACATATTAATTGTTCAAGTTCTGTGAAAATTAACGCGCTATTTTGTTGTTGTTGTTGTTGCTGCTGCTGTTGCTGTCGTGTCCTCGCGCGTGACGAGGAAGAATGGGTACGCTGCTTTTGAGTCTAACGGGGCCCTTGTAGGCAGGAGTCCGATTTCCGCCCCTTTGAAAGGTCTCTTAATTTTTTGAACCAGCTCCGAGAGACCGTCACCTGAGATTGGCACCCCCAGGGGTATCGTTTCACTTGGAGGACATTGGAGCCACGACCTGTTTAACGTGCACCAGCTCCCTTTCGCGTACACGGACCCCAGCAACCAGCCACGAGAGGTTAGGTTGTCACCCTCCCAAACACTGACCTTAGTAGATGTTGCTTCACTTTCGGTGTTCTGCGGGAGCCGAGCTTCCACCGACTGGTCCACTGCGGGACTTTTTGTGGAAAACTTTTCAAAAAATTAAAGAAAAATAAATAAGAAAACGTAGAATTGTGCAACTTTTGTATCTTCTGCAATAATTGGTGACCTTTGCGTGCCTTTAGAAGGTCTTAAATCTCTGAAAATATTAAAAGAAGTTCAGTCTATAACTATAAGAATCTACTTTTCCGTATACACCAACATCAAATTTATATGCTATTTCTCTCTCTCTCTTTCTCATTTAGCATTAGTTGTTAATTACTTTCCAACGGCTAATGAAAGGTTCATTCATTTCTTAATTCCATCATTCATTTATTCACTCTTTATTCTTTCATTCTTTCACTCTTTCACCTATTCATTGATTCACTAATTTATTCGTTCATTCTTTTACCCATTCATTTATTCGTTCATTCTTTTACCCATTAATTTATTCATTGATTCACTCATTTATTCGTTCACTCTTTTACCCATTCATTTATTCATTAATTCACTCATTTATTTGTTCATTCTTTTGTTTCCGCATTCAGGTAGCAATATCCTTAAAAACAGATCAAAAGATTTCATGAGAAAACATGCTCCTTTAATTCTAGATGAACATCGTATTTTTAGATGTTCTTCCGCCTGTTAGATCATAATTTGCACAAGATTCAAATTTCTCCTTAGGCTCTAATGATAAATTTTGATAAACTGTTCAAATAATAACTTTTACGGGAAAGTAGGATAAAAATCAACTGCAGAAATATTTGGGGGTACTTGAGGTAATGGGAAATATAGGAAAATGCAGACAAATCATTTGACATAGGCCATGGCTCTGTTTCACGTCTTTCATTTTGTTTATTCCCGTCACTTCCGTTGCATTTTCTCCATCACTTCCGTGTAATGTGTTGAATTTACTCTCTCAGTTATCAGTCCGAATGTTGAAATTACACTAGTTACTTAGTCTGCTCCTCGTAGTTAGGGATGACACCGAACCGTAGTTTTGGAGTAGTGTCGTATTTCAATATTTTCAGTCTGAAGTACTTCGTTACATTTTTTTCTTTTTTATTAGAACTGTCAACCGGGTGATTTTCCACACACGGAGTGAATTTTCCCACTTTCAAACAAAAGTTTGTATCATTTCTAACAAAACTAACCCGATAACAAACGCATGGTATACAATTGCAACCTCTTGCGGTGAAGCTGTCAAGCTTCAGAAATGATATAAACTAACATTTGAAAAGTGGGCAAATTCACTCTTATGTAGCAAAGTCACTCCAGCTGGCGGTAATACAATTGTAACTACCTACTTTCTTACGTGCATCCATTTGGGCATGAACATGAGCACAAGCACAGATAAATTCCATAAAGTCAACGGCAGACTGCCTATGTGGGCAAATGACAGAAGGGTCCGTCCTCTCTGTGTTGGTCAAAAAATATCTACCTATTCTAGTTTTTACAAAGTAAACGACTCTTACGAGGTTGATAAAACTGAACTATGGAGAAAAACTTGCCTTAGACAGGACCTCAGGAATAAACCGATAAATAATTTAGATAAAGACCTAGAAAGAAGTTAAGTCTAGCCCGAATGCTTATGTGGGCATTCGGGCAAATGCCAGAAGGGCCCGTCCTCTCTGTGTTGGTCAAAAAATATCTACCTATTCTATTTTTTACAAAGTAAACGGCTCTTACGAGGTTGATAAAACTGAACTATTTCCAAAAATTTGCCTTAGACAGGACCTCAGGAATAAAGCGATAAATAATTTAGATAAAGACCTAGAAAGCAGTTTATTCTTCAACAGCACCTCTCTTCATGTACATTGTTGAAAATTTTGTTGTGCTTCTTACATCTTATTTAAAAAAACACTTTATTTAAAACAAATTGAGAGAAAAAATTATCTTTGAAATTGCTGCTAAAACATTGTTTTTAGCAAGTAAATTTACAAAGCTTTTCGGGGAAGGAGGTTGGGGTGACCACCCTAGGGCCGGTCTATTTAAAATATGCCAGGGCCGAAATTTCCTCCCAGTCCGCCCCTGCATAAAGTTATTTCTAAAGTATTACATCTAGCATAATAAAATACTTTAATTGCATCTTTTCTCAAGAATTTAAATCTACTTCACATTTACAGCTATACATTTTTTTTTTAAATTCATTATTTTTTTTCCTCTTTTTTAATTCTAAACAAACTGGAAACTAAATGCATAAAACCTTCTTCCTGTGTAAGCAAATTATGCGTCGCGCCTGTAAACAGCCTGCGGTGGAAATTTATGTCGTTGCCTAAACAGGAATAAGAGACTCTTTGATTCCCATAACGAAAGCTGTTACAACGTCTCTTAAATATCCTAGATTCCCTATTTCGACGAGTTTCACCTCGTTTCGGTTCTCCCTCAAGATTTACGAGCGGATTGTATCACCTTTAATTCTACCGAGTCGCTAGAAGTTAATTTAGTTTCGTTATAGGATTTGAATTTATTTTTGAGAAGGATAAAATGTGCTTTTCATTTCGCTACGCGTGAGAAAAAAATTCCTTTTCTAATTCTTTATTTCTAAATGAGTTTAAAAGAAACATAGAGAAGCGAGTGAAGGACCTTTTTTCGGAGAGTGATGTTGCTAGGGAGACGCTTATTAACGGATGTTTTTTTTTTAAATTTTCTTTTCTGGTATTGTAATTTTAGAAGGCCCGCGCCAAGCCTTACCGGCGCCGCCGTGCCATTGCTTTTTAAGAAAACATTTTAGGGCTTAAAAGAACCTCAAACTAAAGAATTTTTCGGATTCTACTAGAACTTTACAATCTTTCGAGTGTCTTTTCTATTGTTGAAAGCTCCGTTTTTTTCCCGAAAAAATAACCTAATGATTTTTCCCCCCGGGTTTTATTAGGTTATATTCGGATTTTATCTTTCTTTAAGGTAGAGCCGTGCCTATATTTTGACTCCGGCATTTTCCACCCTTGCACGTATAAACTAGGGATGTAACGAATACTGATTTGGCCGAATAGCCGAATACCGAATATTCGGCGGCCGAATATTAAAATTTCTAGAAAATCGTTGTAATGGAAAGAATTTGTAAAATTTAAAATTATTCACAAAGCAAAACACCAATTACACACAATCTATGATATATGATTTAATTCTGCTTGTTAAGAATTTAAAACTATTTTTAAATATTCTAGTTTATTGTTTTGAATGTAATAAAACTAAGAATTTCACCCACAAGTGGAATAGAAATGACAGGTTTTATGGTAGTAAGCATTAGCATTATTTTACTAATTATTTAATTCAAATGAAAGAACTATTATCGCTTAGTGAGCTTTTACCTTGCTCAAAACTGTTTTATGAAGGCATTTAAAAGATCTATTAAAACTTAATGCACTTAACTGGAATATGTTTTTATTTTCAAAAACCCCAATAACTTATGCTATCTAAATTTTTATGATATATATTGGGCTTTTCACATTTCTCTCTAACCCAATATTCACAATAAATCAGTCTACCCAAACAAAGTCTGACTTCCACTTCGTTAATAATAACAAAATAAATTTCTCATATTCTCCATCATAATTAACTATTGCCAGCTTTTACGAGCAAATGCTAAATATAAAATACAGTATTACTACTTTAAAATCTGTTTTTGCTCAGTCAATCCTAAAACAAGGTTTTAAAAAAGTAGTTTATCTAAATTATTTTTATTTATTAAAACTATATACTTATATATTCTTTTACAATAATTATAATGCAATTTTAAATGTTTAAAATCTACTAATTTCTTCATTTTTTTACACTTTTACTGCAGCAGAACTATTCGGCCGAATAGTCCATCAATATTCGGTCAGGCCGAATATTCGGCTAGGTGATGAAATGACTATTCGGCCAAAGGGCCGAATAGGCCGAATACCGAATAGTGGCCGAATATTCGTTACATCCCTAGTATAAACGGCGCGGTACTGGGCGATGTATATATCAATATCCTCCCAATTGACAAACCCATAGCATCGTATTGGTTCATAATGCAAAGTAAAGTTTACCGTTATACTGAGATAATATATTAACAAATCAGTTTAAGAAACACAAAATGCAATAAAATTACCGTCGCGAGTTTCAGAGTTAATACTAACAACTTTGTCGCTTAAAATATTTACATCCCGATACTCGCCACTTTTTGCATTGATAAAGGGGTCCTCGTTAACCACAAAACAAGTGTCAGCAATTGCATTTATAATTGTGCATTCATGACGTGGAGTTTTCTCGCTTAATCATTTGCTATTATGTTTTTTAGCCATTTGTGCACAATGTTTATATCTTAAAGCAATAAATAATTATATTTTGAACCTTTGAATGCTTGAACAATACAAGTATTTTTCACTGGTTTTCAGCACGTGTTATAGCAACTTTTGCTTTTAAACGTGAATCGCTATCACCATTTTAAAAACTGAACTACTCTGATTTAGAGTGCAATTTGTACTATTACTGCTTTCAAAACTGATATTCTCACGCGACGATTTTAAAAATCCGAAATAACATAAATGAATCAAGGTATTATACTTTACGTATAGTTGGCGTTCGTAATTATAGAAATATTTATCAGCCTCATGTTTTAAATTATTTAAATGTTTTCGTGTCAACAAATTAGTTCTCCTTCTCTTCACTGAAGCTGATCGCATCAGTTCAGTACAGTGAATCCTTTGAGTATAGTGGGTTTTTTTTCCAAAATGAAACATAAAAGTCGCACAAAGCAGTTTAAAAATATCTGCAAGTTAGTCGTATCATATTTAAAAGACAAAATATATAGTTTGCAAGTTATTATTTATATATACTATTTAGTAAAGAATGTGTTGCAATCATGGTTGAAATGAAACGTCCTGGATTTTAAGGAACTGTCCCATGTTTTGAGATACTGTCCCTCGTCCATGGGATTTTCAATACCGCCAAAAATCCCGTATTCTTGATAGGCCCAGATACCAGATATCGGATATTTTGCCCAATGTTATTGTGTGACGGGTCCGTATCGAATATCTGGCGCTGATGATTAAAACATGTAAAATGTATACATTTTTTATATATCCCACAGCTGCCGATTGCCTAATAAGTTTTTAATTTACATATTTTTGATTAATATGCTAATTAATTCAAATTTAGAAAGCAAAATTGACATCCCAGATAACCGGATTTTTTGCGTTTCTTGTAGTGGCCGGATAGGATTTAGGATATTTAAAAATTGGTCGGTTACCGGATATCCCATCTCCCTCGTTGGTGAATCCCTCTTGTTACGTATTTGCAGTTTTTAAATTTGGCATACCTGGGAACAAGGTGTCATACCGCAGACTGAAGATAAATTAGGGTTACTTTTCATCCGTCGACACAAAAGCGTTTTTGACCACAAACACGTGACCGTTTGGCATAATGAAAGGTATACGTTTTCGACAAGTAGTTTTTGCATGATGTTTTTCGCTAATTTAATTGAACATAGATCATTTAATTTCACCGTGATGTCAGTAAAGGCGCCAAATGCTGTACCCCCTCATTTCTTGACGGCAATCTTCGCATACTTCCTGAACGTCGATTTCCTTGCGTACAATGGAAGATGCAATCAAGATCATTACAGATCTACGGTTATAACTTTTACTGAAGTTAGACGTAATATAGACGTAATGTGTAATATCTTTAAAGTTCAGAAAAAATTAATTTAAAGTAAAGTAAACTATTTTTTTTTTATAACAGCTACATTGGTTATAAAATTTGCAGCAACTGAGACGGGAAGAACGGACATTATATTTTCAAGAAACTTCGTTCAGTTTAATGATCTAATTACGCAACACAAACTCAACCCAAATCTCTATCAAATCGACGATTAAAAAGACCCTCGAAAATGCTATAAAAACAAATATTTATTTCTTCTTCCTTGAATAAACAGCGTAAGGATTAAAATTTCGACATGAAATAAAAGGCAACTTTCATTTCCATAGCACAAAATGTTCTCTCCACGTACATCCTTTAAGGGTGGACATAAAATACTACCACATAACCAAAGTTAACATCCTGCCAGTAAAATGCTCCCGTGTAAAGGTATTAATGTCTTGCCAAATTAGAATATGAGACGGTTTATTCCTCGCACAAAAGCTGTCGCCGTGAAGCTTTGGCTTTCAGAATTTATTGGATTTTTATGAGCTTTACTTTCGCTCTCTTTTTTGATTTACGAGTAGGGTTGTATTGATTTATTTTATTTTAATTTTAATGCTTCTGAAGTGGTGGAGATTTCCCTTTCTTTTCCCGTGCTCATTGCTGATTTAGCACTCTTCAGAAACATTTCGCTTTCCGGTCTAAAAAAAAAATACTTCCGAAAATATAAAATCAAAAAATAAATGCTCTGTTTAATTGCAAACTTTAAGGATATTTTTCAGCATGCTAAAAGCAAAATGCGATAACAAAAGCAGAATTACATTTTATCTATGCGACGGACGTACATTATGATGCTTAATTGAATCAAAACTGTGCTGTGCTACGAGTTAAAACCCAGAACTTAAGAGTGGAGTAGAATTGATTTATTTTATTTTAATGCTACTAAAATGGTGGCGTTTTTACCCACATCGCTCATTTCGCACTTGTGAGAAACATTTATCGTTCCCGTCTAAAGTAACTCAGAAAGAAAAAAAAAAACATGCCACGTTTAATTGCAAACTTTTAGCCTTTTTGTTCGCATACCACAAGCGAAGGTTGATGTTCAAAACAGAAAAGGATTTAACCTATGATAGAATCACATGGACTACGGCTATTGTGGACGGATGTTATGGTTCTTGTAATTTGATTGAATCAAAACTGTGCTATGATAAGCGCTAAATTCAATTCTAAGCGGTTGTAACTATATTCACAACAGTACATAGTTACTGCCCATTTTCCTTCAACAGTTGAAGGAGAAGGGGCTGCTTCTGGAAACATTAATACTACGCTAAAATTGAGTTCTGCGTTATGGGCTAATATTCTGAACATCATAAACGATTGAATGTACTAATTCGTTCACTGCTCTTTGCTGGTTTGGAACAACTGCTTGATATTCAATAAAGTAACATCAAGCAAGTTTTTCAGCAAATTACTTGTTTAATTACTTAAGATACCTACTTTTAACATTTTAAGAGACTCTCCGAAATATTTGGGGACCTCAAAGCTTGAAGAATATAAGTTTTCACGTGCCTAATACACATTAAAACCTTATGTACAGTGAAATTCTAATGTCTGTGAAGCAATGATAAAGTCAACTGTATTTAACTACATATTTTCAGAAATACTCCGTGCTCCTGTTTCGGGGTTATAAGGAAGTCATTTATCAGAGAAGAAAACTTTTGAGCATCCCACGTTGAACAGCAATTGAAAGTCAGTAAATGACCAAGCCATTACAGTAAAAGTTATCAGGTATGTATATAAAACAAGTTATATTTCTTTAAAACATTAACATTTTCCCTTCTATATTTTTGAGTGCCTCTGGATATATATTACGGGACCAATTATTTCGAGCAATATATACGGGAAAACGAAGACTGCGGATCGTATAAAGCAAAGCGATACTAACGGAAAAAGCGATAGATGCCGGAACATTGGATAGAGGCTTTACTTATTTGCAAGTTAGAGTCTCAAATTGAACTACCAATAAAAAAAGAAATCCCCTTTTATTCATCGTCAAGATATTTGCAACTGTTATGTACTTTTGTATTTTAGTGGAAACTTCCCGAATCCTCCATATCATACAAAATATTTTTCTTATGGATTTTAAACTATAATCTAACATTTCGTGTGATCTTTTTTTATTTCCGAAAGTTCAACTGCTGATTTAAAGAAGATATCGGGAAAAAATTAAGATCCGCGGGACTAAAAAAAAAGAGTTTTAGTTCTCCACTTGAAATGTTAAATTGGAAATCGTTTTCCAAATATCCGAGATCTTTTTCTACTCTGATATGGGTTTCAAACATGCATTGACAGACAGAAGTTTCAAACGAAACACACTTTTAAAAATGAAATTCTTACTCGTATTTTCTTTTCTTTACATCATATGTATTCAATCCATAAACAGCCTAGTGTGTATTGATACAAATTCAACATAACATTTTATCTTTTTTTTTCCAAGAGAACAGGATAAATGTATACTCATGCATACAAAGTTTCGTTTAGATATATTAAGCAAGTAGTTTTATCTTCGTTTTTGTAGTATAAAATAAAGCAGATTATTAAGATATATTACTTTTTTGACATACTAACTCTTTGATGTGACTTTTTTTTCTGTAGTGGCAGATTTAAATGTATTTTATTTTTTTGAAGTTTTTATACGGTAATATAAAACGCTTATTTTTGCAAAAGGTATTCATACAGGGAATTAAATAAAATTAAGAGGATTTTCCCCACTTTTTCTATTGCGGGACGATACATCCGTTCTTACATATTAAAATTGAAGTACTTGCTAGTGAAGATACCCCACCCAAACAGTCTTTTCAAGAGTCTACTTATTCAAACGGGGAAAAACAATTTTCATTAGGCAGTTAAAAGTTGATTAATTTGGTATGAGTAAACTTTTTATTCATACCAAATGATTTAAAAAGTTTATTAATGAGTAGACTTATTACGCCCGTAAAAAGAGTTAACTTAAACTTGGGACTTTGCGTGATGAAAATTGTATTAAGTGTGTGTAAACAATTTTTCCTTTTTTTTTTTTTTTCGTTTTTTTTTCTTTTTGTGGGCTATGGTAGTCTCTGAAAGTATTAGGAAAATATTAACATAACTATAAATAAATGAAATTTTTTTAAAGAAATGGCAGTACTTTTCTTTACACAGTTACTCATTTATTTATTACTAAAGGTAGTAAAAGATAATTTCCTGTTTTTTGTTCTTTTGTAAAAGTGAATTTAACTTCTAAGTGGCATTAAATCTGTAAAAAAAAATTAATACTTGTCACTCAAGGCAATGACTTTATGATGTTCTAACAGTTCAAGTTTTTACAACTTCCCAAAAATGTCCTTCCGTAATCCAATCTTTGAAATGAAAAATTTCAAAATACACAAATTATAAATAACAAAGAATTAAAGAATAATACTAATATATTTTTACAAATCGTCTCATGCGGTGATATTGATACGAACTTTATTTATTATTTGTTAATTCGTTTATATATTAATTTATTAGTTTTATTTATTTATTGAAAACAACTAGATGTGTCAATTATGTCGATTTCAGCTTAACAATTGTTCTTCCTTTGCTACTGGGATTGACCTCATACTATTTATTCTAATATCCGAAACTACGAACACTTTAAAAATCCTACATCTTCATATCGCACCCAAAGCTCCTAAACCCAGATAAAATAAGCAAGTCGCTGAAATGAAAATGTCTTTTTAACTTTTCTATAGTTACGAATAAGTTTCTTATCGCCATAATGCTTTCTTATCATTGCCCTTTCGACGAAGCGATCCGCTTGATTCACAATTGCAGGAGAATTTCGGCGATGATAATGATGAAAGGAATTTCTCCAGCTTATATCACTTGCACCCATCAGACAAGTTGTAATTAATTATTACAAACGACAAGAGAGACAACGTTATCTTTCGTCTGCGGACGAACGAAAAGATGGCAGCTTGCGGAATGCGTAAGCGAGAGGAATAGGGGTGCAGTTTTAACGAGTATAAAGATTATTTAAGAGGAAAGGAGAGCACTAAAGTAACGAGTTCATGTTGGAGAATAATTTGAATATGTGCGGCACACGTTTATGATGGGTAAGGGAATCTTTTTCAAAAGTTATGAGGACTAATTATGCTGAAGGCTTTCTTTGGGGATGCTGTTTGCGCAACATTTTAAGCTTTATACAGGTATTATCACAAAAGTTTTGGCTACAAACTCTAAAATTAGCGCTTGTTGTTAAGCGGCTCGGCTGAAAATTAAATCCTGTTTGTGATCCCAAAAACTAACAAATGGAACAAGTCAAAATAAGAATTATGACGAGTTAACACTTAAAATGCTTTAATTAAAGAGTGGCAGTTTCTAAAGTTGTGGAAGAAAAGTTGGAAAACAAGGAGAAGAAGAAAACGAAGCGATGAATAAATATATAAAAAAGAATGAACATTTTCCAATATGTTTCTTAAAAATCATGAACAATTATGTTGAATAAAAACATTTAAAAACATTTTTGGTTTGTTACAATCATTGGAATTGTGCAATTTATCAAACATTTACCTTAATGTATATCTTTGCAAAAGGTATTTTGTATTCGAGAGCAATTGTATTACTATGTGCAGATGACTTACTGTATATCTTTACAAAAGGTATTTTGTATTAGAGAGCAATTATTTCACTATGTGCAGATGATTTTTGAGCATTAACAGAAGGCAACCAGATCACATCAAACGAGTCTGATCAGAAATGCCACTATTTTCACATTCCACGAGTTACACGTTTAACTTATAATTTATAATACTAGAAGTACGGAACCTTTAAAGATCTAGTTAATGAGTTTCTTCTGCATCTTTATTCAAAATATTGTAATCGAAATGTAATGATGATGCCTTGAAATGGCATTAGTGACTAAAGTTCATATGCAATGCACCTGTGAGAATGGTCTGTCTTTTGCTTTAAAAACTCTTATTAAGGCTTGGTTCTTGAGTGGATATCACTCTCCATCTCACCATCTAGCTTTCTCAGAAAATTCGGATATTTATGTCTGAAGTCACTTCTCTAGTGCGTGTGCACCACATATCGTACAGTTGTACCATAAAAACAACTATGACTCGCAGAGTACCAAGAAGAATCCATTCATGATCAAGGGTATCCTTCTTGGTATAAGGGATATGCCATATGGCGGCACATTATTTATTGCTATCAGTTAACACAATGTTCTGTTTTTCATTGTCATTTTTTTGAAGACTCCGTTGTTTCTTGTTTTTAGTTCTCTGTAATTTTACGACAGACTCCAGATAGATAATTTCCAGGAGACTCTCCTGTATTTTCGGAGGGAAATTCGTACAGTTTTAAAATACAAATGTGTTTATAACTGATATTTATTTTATTTAAGTCAGTGATTGCGCATTCTCCCCAGACATATATACTGAGCCAGTGATATAGCGGATCATTATCTATTGCTGTCAATTTAGAGAATGTTCTGTTTTTTATTGTCTGTAGCTTCCTTTTTAAAGAATTCGTAGTTTTCTGTTTTCAGTTCTCTAATTTTTCGCCAGACTTCAGATAGATGATTTCCAGGAGACTCTCATGTTTTTTCGGAGGGAAATTCGTACATTTTTAAAATAAAAATGTGTTTATAACTTCTTATTATTTTTATTTAAGTCAGTGATTGCGCTTTCTCTCCAGACATATACAATGAGCCAGTGATATCGCGGCTCACTATCTATTGCTGTCAATTTAGAGAATGTTCTGTTTTTATTGTCTGTAGCTTCCTTCTTAAAGACTTCATAGTTTCCTGTTTTTAGTTCTCTGTAATTTTTCGCAAGACTCCAGATAGACGATTTCCAGTAGATTCTCGTGTATTTTCGGAGGGAAATTTTTTTTAAATAAAAATGTGTTTATAACTTCCATTTGTTTTATTTAAGTCGATGATTGCATATTCTTCCCAGAATTCAGAATATGTCAGGCAAGATAAGACTTTCTACATTTTCTTCAACTATGCCAATCAGACACGTCATTGATCATTTCTTTCTAAGACAAGAGATATTATGTTATCTTCTGATCAAAGCTATGCTCATAAAGATTTTATCAATTTTTAAAGACAGTACGAAGTTTTAATGACTGTAAGGAATATTTAAGAAAAGGAAATATAGTACTTCAGAGAAGAATTAATGCGCTTAAGTAACTCGACAGAGTTTTGTGCAATCTTACAGCCAACAAGGGAGCGTTTTAGAGAGTCCCATAAACTAAGCAAGAGGAAAATTTCACTGCTATTTAGAGGACTCGTCGAGATAATATATATTTAATTGGCGCTCTGTGGGGTTCTAAGCACCATTTTAAAGTTAACACAATTTAGCCCTTTCAGAAGGCATATTTAATTTCTTAATTTTTTACATACTTTTTAAAAAAAAGTTTTAAAGAAAACTTTTATTTGAGTTATTTTTAACTGACTTCCCGAAGGAGGAGGTTATGCATTCATACCGTAGGTCTTTTTTTTTGTTTGTTTGTCTTCCATAACTTCTCACCAGATGAACCGATTTTCATGATTTTTTTTTAATCAAGAAACTACCTACAAGTAGGTCCCGCACCTTTGTTTACCATATTCGATAGCTAGAGAAAAAGTTGTAGGTGGAAATATAGTCATTTTTTATCCATACCTTTTCATTAAATGAACCTATTTTATTGACTTTTCAAAAATCGATAGTAAGTGGTCTAACTTAAATATCGTACGTCGATTTGACTACGATTGCTCTTTAGAAACTAAGTTATAAAAAAAATAGGTATTTTTCTTTCAGTTGATAAGGCTTACCTTGATATTTCTTTGATGTGTAAATTATTAGGTAATAAATATAAAGCTTATTGTTAAAAAAAAAGTCTCTCCATAAAGCAGTAACTTTAAAAGCAGTCATAATAAGAGTTTGAGTGAAGGTCTCTTTGAAACAAAAATAAAATTCATTCAGTCTGTTTTAAGGCTGCAGTCTGTTCTGAACATTTTAAAATCAATTTCGAAACGCAATTTATCATACAAATGATTATTTTTCAGTGACAGTCTCCCAAAGTGGATATTCCATTTGATATGTTTTTTTCTTTCTTTTGCTTTTCTTTTAGAGCATTTATCTAAAAAATGTATTTATACTAAAAAGAACAAAATTAAAAACAATTGAAAAACATTAAAAAAAAAACCGACCAAATTAAAAATTGCGCTAAACAGTGGAAAATAAACTCTTTAAACAACATCAATACGACTTCTAAACATAATTTTTTAAGTCGGTGCAAAATTATGAAAGATTAAATCTTTTGTAATCGTAACCATGAATCAATTACAAACATTGTTTTTATACATTTCATTACATTGAAACTGTTGCACATACTGGTGGGCCAGTGTTTGTCACAGTTTCAATGTAAAGTAACACATGACCTAAATATAATTAGATAATTCTGCGTCGGCTTCAAAAATTATGCTTAAAAGTCGCATCGATGTCGTTTAAAGAATTAATTATTTTTTCATTTTTTAGCGCAGTTTTTAATTTAAAGTCTGTCCTATTTTCTTTTTTTTTTTCAACATTTTTTTACAAAATATTTCACACACGCCGTATCATTTCATACAATAAACCGGAACATATATATTATTACGTTAAAAAATGTTGCCCATGTTTTGTTTTTTATTTAAAAATAGAAATATGAAGATTTACGGTCTGTATGCTTTGTTCAGAACTTCAAATAGGAGTTACTTCTATTCATGCTCATTCATATTCATGTATTTAGTTCCACATGAAACTTAAAAAAATGTAAAATATAGTGAAACATGTATAATTTCAGTAATACATAATAATTTTGAATAATATACAATTATAAGTACAAGTAGGGACATTTCTTTTGAAATTTGAACCTCAATTTTTGTCTATTTTTATTATAAAAAAGTGTTTTTCTCAACTAAAATTTTACATTTGAAATTGTGTAATTAATACACCATGTACGGGATGCCATTTTGTATAATAAATTAACTACATACATATATATAATTAGGTTAAAAACTAATCACATTTCCTTTTCACTTAGAAAGATTTATTGTTTTCGGGTTTTATTCCCAAATAAAATCATATGGATGACAATACGAAGATCAAGATAAATAAAAGGACAAAGGACAATATCATTCAGCTAAAGCGTTAAAAGTCGTAAAATCTCTTCAACTGTTTATATTTTGCTTCACGTATATACGACATGAGACACTGAATGATAAAAAAATCCTTTGAATTTTAAACCTTATTTTTTTCTATTGTTACCATTTCATTTTCTTCTAAACCACGAAAGAGATTAACTGCTGATTTAAAAGGATATTGGAAAAAAAAGTTAAGATTTTAATCCCGAGAGGGAAAGAATATTCTAGTGCTGAAAAATCTCTTTCCTGATGGAAGTCAATTGGAAATCGTTTCCAAAATATCTGAAGTCTTTCAGGTTGTCTCGTGCTAAAACATGTACTCGAAACATCTATTTTTAAACTAAATAACTCCGATATTTCAATAACAACGGTTATCTGTTATAAAATAACTTAGCTTTCTCTAACAACGACATTTTCATACATTCTTCCGCATTTTTTTTAGCTGAAATTAAAAATGCAATGCTCAAAATTTGAATTTAAATTGTACCAGTTATCTTTTTCCGCACTCTAAAAAGGCCAGAAAAACAAAACAAGGAACGACAGGGGTTTAATCTTGCTAGCGGACAGCAATAACGTACTATGCTTGGTCGGAGTTTTCCGTTTTTATTATTGATTATTATGCATCTTTTCGCTCTAAATTCTAAAATGACCTTCCTTTTATCGGGTTGAGATTTTCCTGTAATCAAAACTCCCTAAATTTCAAAATATGCATAAATTATATTTAAAAAAAACTTAGTGTTTTTTTTTTCTTTTTAAAACAATTAATTCATATTTTGGATTTTACTATTCACTATAGTGTCTTAAACATGTAAGGGGTCTGTAAAAGAGTGCGAGAAGAGGGATCCTTTATAAAATTCGATTTTTAAAAAATGGCCTCAGAACTGTCTTGAATTTCCGTTGTAAGCATTTTTTTTTTAAACCACATTCTTCAATTAATTTTTATGAGGTACGTGATGTTCTCCTCCACTTCGCCTATTTTTGGTTGCAGAAGTAGAAGTACGAAAAACTTTAATTTTTTTTTTTAATATGTGTCAAAATTTCTTGGGAACACTTATGCTCCTACTTGCACTTTCCTTTCATTGCTCTTTATTTTTAAAGTTCTCTTTCTAAAGTTCTCGTTTTGCTCTTTCTCTTTTGCTCTTCAGTACTCTCATTTTTTAAATAACATTTTAAACGTTTTGAGAGACGTAAAACGCTTCCCATACACATACGTAAAGCACATGTGAGGAAACACGTGACCAATCGTTAGTGGCACGATATTCTAATTCCGCTACACAATTTTTGTATTGTACATAAGATGATGCTAATACACTAAGTTAAGACCTCAAAATACAGGAAAAATAAAAGCGGAAATAGAAAGAGCTGGAAAGAACATCCATAGGGTCCGTAGTAAAGCACAATCCCACGAACTATGTTCTGTCAGACATCACGCTGCAAAGTAAATATTTCTGCTAATCTGGGCTTTTGGCTCTGGGCCTGGTTAATGGTTACATGCCTTTCCTCACACATTTTCTCGATCAGAATATAAATACAAAACTTAAGACGTTCTGAACTAACATTTCTTTATTCTTATTTTATTTTATTTATTTGTTTATTAAATTTATTCATTCCTTTAAATTACTTTTGATTATTTATTATTTTTAATTATTTTTTGTCTTCAAGGGAAGTATTTGGTTCCAAAAAATGGCATTTGCAGGGCATTTTTTCATTCAGAATCTCACATCTAAAGCATTGAGAAAATAGTTTATTGTACCCACGGTTCACGTGTCTGAAATGTTTTTTATTATTACACTGTTTTATTTAACTTGATTTGTCACGGAAGTTTGGTATGCGGTTTTCGACCACTATTACTGAATAAATTATCTTCAAACTACGCACACACGCTTATCTTAGATGACCAATACAACGTTCCATTCACTTTATTATTTATTATAACGTTAACTAAGGAAAAAAATTAAGAATTTTGGCTCTGAGGAAGTTATCAGAATTATTTTTTGTCAATACCTTTGTTTGGAATGTTTGGATGATGCAACGATGTTTTGAATTTTAAAATAGTCAAATCATGGCGAATTTTTAGAGTTTTTTTAAAAATAAAACCATGTAACTTAATTGCATCCTGAAAATATTTCAATTATATGTAAATGCAATCAAGATATTACTTTTGTTATTCATCTGGCTGATTTTGACTTTTAATTTACTTAGTATAATTTTAGTTTGAGAAAATGATAAGGTAATTGGCTTGATTAATTTTAATATATCAAGAGTATAACAATACATATAAATTTTAACTAATATATTTCAGATTGATTGATGTTTTAAAAGTAAGTAATTTGTTTTTAGAGGTATTTCTTTCTAAACTGATAAATTTTTAGCCGACAGGTATTTATTAGAAGCATTGGAAGTCTACGAGGGATATTAATTGCGTTCAGAAAACTGCCAGTTACACCAACTACCTTCTCAATTAAATTTGAACATTGCATGAACTTTTGTGGCTGCTTAGAACTCATGTCCCAGGAAGCCCTAAATAAGACAGCTAGCCAACGTTTTACCATTTTCCCTTCATTTATCGATGTAAACATTTGAAGCTTATATTTTCTGATTTTGAAAGCGATCCCATTGGTCTGTTAGTCGACAATGCATAAGTTTTATTATGTATGTTGGCCCTCTAATGCAAGAAATGCTCATTTCTTCCTCTTTCTATTTTTTTTTTCTTCTTTCATCTAATGATCATTTACGTTACTTACAACCTAGTGTTGAACAAATCAGGTTTAGCTCAGGAATAAAAAAAATATAGAAATATCATGAATTGAAAGGATAACAAAGTTGTAATTTTTTAAGTAGCGAAAAAAAAATGCTTGGAAAAGTGCACATACGAAAACTTTGTTCGAGAGCCCCTTCTTCCTTAGGAGAGTAGTAAACATAGCACATATTTATTTCTCTCAAAAATTAGTGTACTATAAAAATTACCAAAAGGTTTACTGTCCTGTAAAAAGAACCAAATTAACCTCGTTAAAAGTTTAAGCTATTTTAACTTTTTCTCACAAAGTACATTCTCTGTAACTGTATTTCTATTTTAGGGACATTCCGTTCAAACAATTTCCTTTACGGTTAGTTACCACGGAATTCGGATAATGAAAAAGATGAAGAGAATTTCTCAGGTTGTATCACCTGAGTCTATCAGACACATTGTAATTAATTATTGCTGATGACAAGCGAAACAATGCTATCTTTTGTCCATGGATGAGCAGAGAAGATGGAAGCTTATGAACTGTGAAAACGGAAGGAACGGAGGGGAACTTTTAACAAGAATGAAAGCATAATTTCAGAGGTAATGAACTTGTGTCGTTATAATTTTCAAAGCTGGATGGCTCTATTTTGCAACGGGAAGAGAGATCGCTTGAAAATGTTTTTAAAAATGTTTAATTCAGAAATCTTGTTGAAGTCCCTGTTGTTGTCGGAAATCCCTTTGACAGCCGCTCAATTTTTTTTTTTGGCAGTACGCAGGAGTCGCCTACACATTATTTATTTCAAAAAATTGTGCAAAAACATGTAAATGTCACAATTAGAAACTATGCTGGCAGTAACGCATAAATGCCAGATTATGAAATGTTAGTTTTTTTTTTTTTTAAATTAATGTTATCGGTTCCATGCTCCCCGTTTTCCAATTGACGTATTTTTATGTCAACGATCGTCAACGTGTTAATGACATTGAGTTTCGTTCAATATGAAAATAATGAAAGTGCATCTCGTAGAATTAATCAGAATATACTAATCAAAAGAGCTGAACATATAACTAATCAAACGCACATTAAGCACAAATTTTGCAAAAGATTCCGTAACGTGTTTCGAAGCAACAAAAAACCCTTTTTATGATAGAAAAGAAGTGAGCTTCTAGATCAAAAACATCCGTCCCTGTGTTTATCTGGAAAAATGCTTCTCATACTTTTCAGAATGGCGATCCCCTTAAAAGTCAAAAACATGCATAAAAAAGCGTAGGGACTCGCTTGATATTGACTCGCTATTCTTTATGAATATTAGTGATAAAATTTAAAATTTAATTTAATTTTGTTATTTCGGAGTTAACTCCCTTTTGCTTGACATGGAAGATAAAATTTGTTGAATTAAAACTTAAATATTAATTTTTATTATAAACGCGAATAAAGAAAAAATAGCAAACAATATTTTAAATTATAAGCATAAACTTCGTAAATAAATTGCATGGATTTGTTACAGGGTTACTAGTAACCCATTCATAAATACACAAATGTGAAATCTTGTTTTGTTTTTGCTTTACTCATCCAAATTTACCATTTTTTAATTCTATACATTTCTTGATCATCTCGCATCAATTCTGCACATCCCCCATCCCGTAATGTAGTAGAAGCAAAACGATTTCCAGTTAAGTTTGAAAAAAAAAAAAAAAAAAAAAAATGAGAGAAATATTTTATAACATCTTTTGCACAGTGGAAAAAGTTTATTATGCTTCGCTGTCCAAGACAAAAATCTCATGGAATATATTTCTAAGATTCTAAGAACTTCTAGCACTTAAGCATTTAAACACAAAAGTGGTAGAATGAGAGAAATTTGATTGCCTATATAATTGCAAACAGGTACATGTACAGTGAATTTTCGAGTGTTTGTATATTCTGGTTAATATATTCATTTACCAATGAGCTCCAAGTTTTTGCTTTAATTTGGAATTTATAAAAAACCGATTGTGGGGAAATGGTGCTGCCATCTATTGAAGAAATTATAAAAATCTTTCAGTGAAAGAAATAGTTTTCTGCTATTTTGCTGTCAGAGGCATGTGGATTTAAATTACATGTTACATTGCATTCGAATATCGATAAAATATAATTAAAGAGCAATGACCTAGTAAGAGTGCTACAACTTACGAGGTATTTCTAATGATTTTTTAGTTATTTTTGAAAGAACACCATTCACTGTGGAAGGGTCATAACAATCAGATTCATACTTTATTAGAAAAATATAAAAGCATATTCTCTTAAACTGTGTATATTATAAACATATTTAAAAGATTAAGGACTATTTTTTAAATTTTATTTATAATTGTAAACAATTTTAAAAGGAGATTTTATGCTGCTGCGTTGATGCACATTGAGCGTGCGGTCATACTCAAGTCTTCATTTTGCTTTACATTTTTAATGGTAAAATTGGACATATATTTTCAAAAAACTATCAATTGAGATTTTTTAGAACTCTTTTTACTCACGAGCCTTTGAACCATTTAATCATTACATATTTTGTGTTCTAATTCATGCTTATCAGCTTATCATTGCGTAATTTTTTTTTTTTTTAACCTCATTACTTCCTGATGAAGTTTAAATATGTTCGGCGTCCCTAATATTGACTACCGAATTGATAATACCTGGTTTTTTTCCCGACTGTTCTATTTTATAAAACTGCGATTCTAATAATAAATCTGCTGATAATGCGTTATAAGAAGTGCATGAAATTTCTATTTGAATTTAATACCTGGACACATTTCGATAGAGAAATTGAAGCAATTTCGAATCTTATGAAATACAATGAACATACCTGAATATACATTCTAGAACTCCGCTTTTTCATATTTTTTTCTCGGTAACTCTCTGTTGCGCGCATTGCGGAACTGTACAGTTCTTTCCCTTGGGTTTCTTCAGAGTTATCATATTTTCCTATTCATCTTGTGAATATATCATCAAGAGCTTGTGCTCATAAAATTTTTTATTCGTGTCATAAATTCGCTGCTACACGCATTAGCAACGAATAAAGCTTTATTGAGATGAGGATAAGTTAAGAGAGACGGTTAAAACGACATTCACATAAAAAATTATGAAATTGTGAAACTACATCGTTCCAGACACCAACTCGTTTCAACAATACCACAGCGTACTTGGCCAAGCAGGAGCGTGGAAACAGCACTGACTTCACTTCGTACCTTTCTCTAAGGCCAGTATCAGTTTTCTTCTTCTTCAAACGCGAGGTGGAGTGTAGACTCTGCTGGATTACTCGCGACGCCGCATAGTGTTCTGCAGGTCCCTGTGCTTTTAACTTATATTAAGACTACGTAGTGTCACAGTAATAATTCAGAAGTAATAAAACATTTTCTCTTCTGAGTGATAGAATTAATTTAAGACTAAAGGTTTCAAAATAAAATGTATTGTCTCTCGAGGACTGTTAACTCTTTATCTTCTGACGGTAAAGTACTACTCCCTTTAAAATTTATCCAGTAACCATTTTTACGAATATTTTGACGGTACATTGCAGAAACACTTTTTTGATTCCACTCTTTCAGTATACATTTCCCCAAGGGCTTTGTAAGGAGTATAGGAATGAGGATAGTTTTGAAACCGAAGCTGTGTTTTAAACTGCCTTTTTGTTCAGATGGCTCCACGCTCCACTTTTCTGTTATTTGCTCCAGAGAAGTGCTAAAATTCAGGAATTAATGCTCTGATTTGTTTCATGTGTTAGCTAAGAATTTGGAAAATGATTTGACCAGAAAATTAAGTGAACACTGTATGTAAATGATTTCACATTTGAATTACTTTTTTATTGCATTAAAAGAAGACAATCACCTTAACCTAGATGATACTTGAGTGGGTGAAAAACTAATTCATAAATGATGAAAATAAAGTTTAATAATTTTTTAGTTTCTTCAAAGTAATTGAGATTTACAGTTCTTTTTTTCCCAAATATTTTGATTAGCTAATATGAAAATAAACCCAGCATTAATTTCTCAAGAGTACAGAAACAAGAACTTGTTCGTTTATGCAAAAATTAAATTTTCTTACATTTTGTGTGGTAAAATAACCTGGTATTTCACGACTAATGTAAAACCTATTCTCAGAAACAACTTATTTTCCTTCAAAAACATTGAATGACATAACACTAGACTGAGTAGTATAATATAAAATCTCAAAATCTTACCATAAAATAAACTTGATGCGTATTTTCTAGGGAATAATTACTTTTAATTTGGATATTTCATGTCGATACGGCGTTATTGATTTTAACTGAGAATGTAAATATTACTGTTTAAGATAAACTTGATGAGTCTTTTTAAAATAAAAGAAAGTATAAGAGTTTGTTTCCCAACTTTATAAGTTACGGGGGAGTCTCGGTTAATCCGTTAATCTCCGTTTAATCCGAGATGCAAATGTTGGAAACGTTCATGAGATGGAAAAAAAAATGTTTGAATGAATAATAAACAAACTAAAAGCCGAAACCATCAAAAATTTACAACGAATTGAAAATTTAAAATTACAATGGGGCACCATGTACTGAATACAGTTATAATCGTTAAAAAACATCAGAGTTTTGTGAAATCCGAGTTGGTGTCAGACCGACATGCCTCGAATTTTTGAGATTTTACTGGATGTATAAAAGAAACAAATGCTGACTATTTATTTCAATTTGATAAAAATCTGAAATGAAATGTGCTTAAATTGTATGTTTTTTTTTTTTTTTTTTCATTTATTTCTCTAATCATTGGAGTTTATGGAAAGCACAATTCAAGCGATGCTATTTTAAATTTCCCATATAAGTGAATACTTCAATTACACGGCATTGCACTTTTTATTTTATGCGTTTAAATATTCATTTGTTATACCAAGTTTTCTAATTAAAACAATTATTTGTAGCTTATTTCTATAAAATTGCTTAAATTATTTAACTGTGTTTTATGTAATTGTGTAATACATATTAAAATTGAATATCCTGTCTTATAATATCAAAGTTTTCCCCCCCGATTTGTTGGCATTCATTGTGATTTCTTAAATTATAGTTTTAAAAATTTCATAGTAACCTTAAGGTGCTTATAAAGCGATGACAAATTAAAAGGTTTTTTTTTTTTTTTTTTTTTTTCCAAAATCAAAATTTGGAATTTGTGGATTCAAATACAGCTGAAATATAATTTTGTAATAAATCCTTTCGAAATATAACCAGACTGCACTTTTTTTTTTTCATTTTACATTAAAGTGAAGACGAGCGTGTAGAGAACGAACAATATTTTCAGAACTTCATCTCAATTGTGGATTATTAAATTTCAAATTTTGAATTATCCTTCAAAAAATATCTTTTTAATGCTAGTTTTATACACCGTGAATCTTAGCACTAAAGCAAACGTCGCTCAAAATCTACGCGTGTGCACTGTTTACGAAAATGAGGAATTGAAAGCAGTGCGCAAGCGCAGAATCATAAACTATTGTTCATGATCTGAAGACAGATTCATTCTTTTGAGACTACGCGGGACTGAAGAAAAGGCATCATTTACTGTGTGACTTAGTAAAGAATCATTTCAGTAGAATTTTCAACAAAAATGTCGTGCAGAAATAAAATCGTCTACGTCGTAGTTTAGCTGTTGGTTGAAGTTAAATGCATGGGTAAATTAATGAAGAATAAGACATCGTACTTCAAAATTTCTCTTTAAATATGAATTCTATATGATACATTAACAAATATAAAACATGAATAAATGTAATATATGTACAACATTTTGAGACAAAACAATTACAAAATGATCTTTTTTAATATATCACAAAATGACACTTTATTCTATAAAATTTTAATGTTCTGATTTAGTAACAATTGAAAACTATCAGTCTTCAGTAATTTTGATAAGGTTTTATATTTGAATATAGATTCAGTATCCTTTATCTCCGCGTCTGTTCTTTGATGCGTCGCTCAATAATCCTTAGCCACGGTATTGATGTCCAGATGATTTCAAAATATTCATGGACTTTCTGCTGTTTAAGGAAAATGCAGAATGCTTTGATGTTGTCACTTCCTTCCATCTTTGACGTAGAACATTGAATTTATAAATGTATATCGATGGATACAGGAATCTTTATTTGTTTTCAATGGTTTTTGGCTTTTGACACATTACATATTTTATTCTGACTCGGCAACATACGTATGGAACATTTTGTCGTTCAAATGGAATGGATGTGTACCAATGGTAACTTATCGGTCCACCTGCATAGAATTTTAAAAAGGCACTCATTGGAAGTGTTATCAGGATCCATCACAAAAGGTTACATCTCCAGTCCCATGCATCACCAGATGCAGAGGATCGCCGTCCATAACGACAGATTCAATACAACCTTTAAATCCATGGTAATAGTCTTCAGGTAAGCCTGTCGGCAAGCTCGGGCATCCACCTACAAACAAATGAAGATCATAGCATCAAATGAAAGAACTGATTGTAAATGCGTAAACTATTTTTTTTTAATATATAAGTTAGTTAAAATTGTATGGCAACTGACATGATTTGGGAATGCTTGTGAATTTTAATTTTAATAAACCAATCACTGTGAGAAGTTTTACCAATGACGGAGTACTCCAGCAAAAAAATAATAAGAATTGAATAAAAGACATCGATGTGTTTGAATCCATTCCATGTCAAATCTCTCAAATTAACCATCATCAATTTAAACGAAAATTACAAACACAAATACACCGTTGAAATGATACAAAAAAAAATCAGATTTTTTGAGCCCTCGTTTTTTTTTGTTTTGTTTTTTTTTTTTACGTGGAAACCATTTTAAAACGCCAAAAATTTATAAAAAATGCTTACAAAAACTTACAAAACTTTTTTTCTCAGGTCCTATTAGAGCTCTTGGAATGGGGTGACATATGATATGTTACTCCGCAAGGTTTTAAGAAATTGAACTTTCAAGGTCACTGAAACCATTTATTTGTCCTTGATTTTCTGAAAATATATTTTCTAAAAATCTGAAGAAAAAAAAGTCGACCCCCCAATGTGGTGCACACGTGGTAAAAATTACAGAATGGGAATGCAATTTTACACTTTTACCTCCTCATAACTGAATTGCAATGATGATAGCTTTTGAGCATATTTCCAGAAATATTGCACCTCAAAATGCATAACTTCTGGGTGTTCCTTATCGAATGAATTACGTCCTGGCGGTAGGCCAATTAATTCACGTAAAGATATTTAGAACATAATATTGATATATGTAGAACATAAGATACTCCAATCAAACATTGCTTCTTTTGAGACCGCAAGAAATGTCCTGATAGCAAAACGGATTTAAAATGTTTTTGAACTTCCCTGAATTGAATATGTCACGGATAAACAATAAAATAAGGTAAACAAAGCCCTAATAGTAGCTGGAAATAAATTGTTTTGTAACTACGTGAACTTTACATTTCGACTCTTTTAAGGGGCGCCACGCAAAAAACCAAAGGCTAAAAAAAATCAGGAAAAATGCTTTTTTTTTAATGAAACCATGTGCAGACCCAATCCTGAAAATCTCATTAAAATTAATTGACATGAATCTAAAAAGTATTTTTTTCGTTGGTTTGACGTGGAATAACCCATTTGTACATACAATTAAATATTTAAAATGTGTTCCTTCTAAAGATATGTGTTAAGATTTTTTTCTTTTTTTAATCTGAGAACTTGATAAAATGAACGTTGAAAAGGGCCAGACACAGTTATTGGTCAGCGTGCGTTTATGAATAAAATTAACTTTTAAGAAAACATTGCAAAAATGGCACTTTCTGCATAACAAAAAGAACGTTCTTCCCGTGGACGGCCAGATGAGATAATATTCTATACCTGAACGAGGGGCTTGTCAATAATTTCCCCCGGTATGATTGTCGTTATACCAAGATTCGTGTTCATTCAGTCTTTTTTTTTTCAAACAACCATTAAAGCACCGTTTTCGTTTCATTAACTATTAATCACCATCCTTCGTACCCAGCAAATAAACACTATTGATTCCTTGATATACTATACCATCTTTTGGTAAATTAAATTATTCTAATTATCGTTTTGCAATTATGAAACCGCAACGAATTTTTAACAGGAATATTGGGCTCCGAGTTACATTTACAATAAAAACTACACCTGTATACAAAAGTTCATGTTTCTAAGCCTTACATTTTTTTTTTGGGGGGGGGGGGAAGAGGAAAGCGGACGCGCGCCAAACACACACACACACACACACACACACACACACAATCTTTTTTGTTATTATATGTATGGATTACATTTATTGGTTTGGTAAAATCATATCATTGTTTTGTTCTCGTTAACCAGAAACAAACATTTAGTAGGAATTAGGCATTAAAACCTCATCTTGTTTAGACCTATTGGAAAATCTTGCAAGTGTAACTGGTGTAATTTCCTTTCTTGTATTATTCTCCCAATCTCGGTGTCATGAAAATCACCGCATTATAGTACTCTGCGTTTTACTGATGACAGCCCCCGGCAGATCTATAACTGCGGAATGTAATCAACCGAATAATGAGTTTGGTCCCACAAGTGGCCATTGTTCTACAACTGTATTCAAATGTATGCATGCCTTCACAACTCATGATCACCTGAAGTCAGAATTGCTAATTTAACGGGGATGTATCTTCTCTCGTTGAAGGTGGTGCAAATACAGTTTATATATACACAACTATATATAGCAAAACTTGTATAAGTTGAAGAGGCAGGGAAGGGATGAAAATTCGAATTATCGAAAATTCGGATCATCGAAAACTGGAAACGAGAATAGAATTATAGACGAAAATAAAAATACTTCCACCTACATTCATTTACAAACAAAATGATCCAGAAAATAATATAGAGTAGTTATGCATAATTAAGCATACTTTTTTTTTTTTTTTTGTTTGTGGTAAATAATAAAAATTATCGTACAGGAATTATTTATAATTTTTTTTCCACTGAAATAAAATAACTTTTTTACTGGTAAACTACTTTATTTCTGGAATATAGGAATTCCAGTGCTCACAAAATGTAAAGTACATTAAAAAAAATCTGTTGTAGAACATTAACTCTTAATTATGAAGTACTTTTAATAAATAGTCGTCTGTTTTTTTCACGCATCAAAAGGAGATTCCGGTTCAAGGTCGAGATTCTACGAAAATGAGCAATACGGGTCTTCAGATCTCTCTGCATCTTTTTTTCATTATCCATAAAGCCGAATCATAGTTTCATGGAATCATAGTGTAATAGTAGTCATCATAGCCATAAAGCCGAAACTAAAAGAACGAAACCTATAATCACATATGCTTATCAATAAATTATTATTTTATAACACTAGGGAGATACCGCCCTCTGCTCGCTATCGCTCACCAAACCCTGGAACTGTTTTGCAGTTCTTTTGGATGGCTTCCCGAAACTTCTATATAGCACACAACACCTTGCAATTGGCTGCAATTTTGCAAAGGTTTGTTGGTTGCGCGCTGACGGGGTGGGAGGAACGGAACTGCAAATATTCGTACCTCCCCGTCAACCGTACGGCTACCGAGCCCTTCCACGTAAGCATCAAATATCTGGTTCTGACCCAGTCAGAAAACACTTGCGGAAAATGTGCAAGCAGCAATCTAGACTAGAGAAAAATATTAAAAAATATTCATTACCCTATGTGCATTAGTAGATAGAAGAATATATTGAAATTAATAGTACTTTAAATATAAGAAAACTGCAGGTTGATGACAAACAATAAATTTTCGTTGCAACTTAATTCTCTTACTTGGAGTAGTAATTCATTATCTGTCTCGTTCAATAAAAAGTAAGCATGCGATAAAAGAACAAATCAAATAAATTGAAATGTGTTGCACATAAAAATCTGAGCTTATTATGCATTTCGAAAAAGGTAACTGAAGCAAAAAATAAGATGATGAAGACATAAGTCATTGATTACCTTTTGGATATTTTAATTTTATTTAGCTTCACAGCCATGATTTCGAAAAGAACAAAATTATTATCATATTCGCTTATCAATTAATATGAAATTATTCTCTTATGACAAAAGTCAAGCATCAACGCGCGTTGTTAATTTGCACTCGCAGATGAAATTTCATGGTAACTCTAAACCTAATTACATTATAATATGTTGCGCACATCAGTTCTGGTAACCTCGATACATATGATGTTTCATAGGGATATAATCAACCTAATAATATTCTATTCCCCAATTAATAGCAAGTAGCCTAATGCAGGGAAATGCCACAACATACGTTTGCCTGAAGTCACTGTAGCTAGTTTCTCATGGAGCTTAGAATCTTTCCAGATCCATGCGTCCAGCGTTACCTAAAGCTTATTTGGGAAGATGGTAGAACACTGATTAATATAACGGTTCCAAAGCTGAATGCATTTGGTGTTATATCGCTATAAGGAAACGTTACTGTATCGTAGATCGGAATCTGAGCAATTTAATTGATACAAGGCATGAATCAAGCAATTAAATACATAATTTGCAACTGGTTAATTCCATATAAGGCAGACATGACAAAACACCCCTTTTTGTTTGGTTTCTCGTATTAAAAATTAAAATAACTAAATAAATTTTGGCGTGATTATAAATCTTCATGCCTGCTTTAAGCTGCTTCTTTTACTGCTTCTAGTTGGAGAATTTTAGTCAAAGAAATACATTTTTTATTCATTGTGCAAAAACCCGTTTTGAAATCCATGTAATTTTGTCATGATCGTAACGACACTTTTATACAAATAATGCAAACTATTTATTTTTTTAGACTAAAAGTCCTACACACAAAATTTCAACCTTTTACGACGAACCACTTTTGAAATGTGCAAAATACGCACTACAAGCGTCATTAAGAAGTCCGCCGAAACGGACTTGGATGTGGCCAAAATGGATATTTAGGAGGCCAACACGAACGTAAGTACATATATCAAGAAATCATTAGTCAAAATTGATTAATGGTTGATTCAATAAGAAGTGTAGGTTGAAATTTGAGTGAAATTTTATTCGTGATTACAATACTTAATGTACTTTGTACAGGGAAATAAAAATGTGTGACATAGAGAATAAACAAAACTGTAATATATGAAGGTCCGTTTTTAATTTTTAAAAATATTTTATTAAATACTTCGTGTCATTCATTTAAACTATCCCAATTTGCGTTGATAATTTTAATGACAAATATAAAGACTTTATTCATTCAGTAGAAGTTGGAAAAAATATCATTTTCAACTACATTATTATTACATTACATACTTAAGCAATAGTTCTTGTTAGTATACATATGATTTTATCGTTGATCAATGCAGTTTAAATTTGATTCACTAATATATTTCAAAGAAAAGTGGTAGACATTTGAGTGAGATTTAAAAAGCGACAAAACTGCTTTAAATAATATTGTAAAAATAACTTTTTCTGTAAAATACGACACGAGATAGTGATAATGCTTTAACACTTTACCACATTAACTACAGTACAGAAAACTTTTTATATTTGGATTATTTGTTTTTATTCAATTAATGATTACACATCTTTACAATATTAAATAACTGTAAATGACGCTATTATTATAATTTTTACTATACATAATAACGCACAAAGAAAAAATGCTGCTTTTTTGATCAAAATATTAAAACTAGAGTATTTTGTGTTTTACGAGGGGAAAAATGAAGGCCTTTGAATAAAATACAAACATTATGAAATATTTTTTTTCTAAACTGACTTAATGCTTTGCAAATTAAACATTTCTGAGCGAAAAGTTTACTAAAAATTTTTGGAAAACCTCTTAGTGGTATTTCAAAAGGAAATTATACCACAATGAGTTTAATTTTCATGCAACCATTCTGTGATGGAAACACACATTCTCGGCGAGCTTCGTTGGACATCAGCCAAAATTAAGATTATCCGTAAAGATCCTTTGAGAAGTAAATGACTACAGCATCAAAGCAGATTAATAGGTCTGCAACTGGCACTTTCTTTCAAGAAATAATGTCAATTTAGTATGCCATACAAAGAGCTGATATGGTATCGTTTTATTTAAAGGGAGAATATCTTACCAGAAGTATGTATCTATAAAAAATTTTATGCATCATTTTTTACTATGATAACTCTATTATATCAAGTAAAAAGTTTATGGTTTTTATTTTTTCACTATACCCCAAGTTTCCGTAGTGCTCATAATACCAGAAAAGTATGTATTGAAAATAGGTGGAAAAAAAAGTTTCATTTTCATAAATACAGTAACAATTCGTTATATCGCTCACTCGGATATATCTCGCTTCTTCCATGTCTCCGAAAATTTTATGCTGAGCGATTCCACTTGACGGTTTACTTGTTCTTTTTGCATTAATCCTAATGCCCATTGCATCAAAGAGACAAATATCTACTGCCCAAGAAGAACAAAAAAAAAATATGGATACCTTTTCGTACAGAAAGTTTTCGCACTTGCCTGAACAAATTCAAATTATACAATCTCTTTAACCAAGAAAGGGAGAGTGATAGGTAAAGGAATTTCCTGGAAAGAAAATGGTTGCCTTTATTTCTGACATCTTTCTCATACCATGATCAGAAGGCATGCGCAGGTTCACGCCATCTACTTGTACGTTTTGAGTTATTTCTAACGATATCGGTTATATCGCGCATTCAGATATATCGCGCTTTTTTGCTGTCCCTCGACAAGCGCCATATAACGAGAGGCTACTGTACATAAATGAAAAGATTTCGCAGGTCACAACGATAATCTTTTACGATTACCTTTTTGTACAGTTCTACCATCAAAACAAGAGCTATGCCTGACCGAATGCCAAGAAGAATCCATTTATGCTCAAGGAAGGAACTGCTGGTACAAGGAATGTACTGTTTCTGTTCCTCGTTTTAGTTAGTTTACCATACTTGATTTCTTAAGCCTGATGTTATGTGGCAGATCATAATTATAGTTGCTTGCAACAAACACAGATGCAAACACTCTGATTCCCATGCGAATAAACGCACCTGCAAAAGGAACTTCCCTAAAAGTCGAATGGATTCGTCCTTTTCTGCCATGCGTAGAAGCGTCCAAGTGTCAGAGCTTTGTGGTCGAGCTGCACTTTACCGAAGAAAATGTGTCTTTATCATTCTTAATGAAGCGATTTCCGTCGAACGTTCTACGGGGGTTCAGCTAGTAATACCTAAACTTTATAATACTCCCACATAATTGATAATTTAAATAAAAAATATTAAATATATACAATTTTAAAAATTTATATATTTGCTTATATATGTACTCCTTTCAAGAACTCTTCAAACATATTTTTAATAAGATTTTTAAAACGACAGTAACCCGCAAAAAATAGGCTCTATCTATTTAATCACATTTTCAATTCGTAGGAGAGTATCACTGTACAAAGAAATGATAACAAGAGTTGTAATAATAGTAAAACAAAACGCAGACTATTTCATATAAAAAGTCAAAAACAGAAATCAGACATCTTTTGAGCAGGGAATTATGAAATTTTAAGGCACCACTCCAAGAAATAAAAAGAAATAGATGAAGGAAAAAAGGAACTCCTATCATTTAACTTCTTATCTTTTACCGGTGAGAAAAGTTTTCGTTCTATTCAGATTTCGGAAACGGTTTTCTAATGCCTCCTTAGATATAGTTGATAGAAGCAGTGTAATAAGGAATCTAAGAAAGGAAAGAAAGTTTGAAGGATACTTTTACAGCGCTAACTGTAGTAATTTCGACACGTGCAGGCAGTTAGATTTCTTTTGAGTAAAATCTCTAGTAAAAAATGTAGAACTTTTTTGACATTATAATATATAAATGCATGAGAGAAGATAGTTTGTGGTTAACGAAAAGTAACCGAAATAGTTTTAGAAAAGTATTCGCTGAAGAAATTCTTTTGGTAAAAATTTGTTTCTGTATGAGACTAAAAACAATACTTCAGAGATATTGGTATATGAAAGTTTTTACAGCAAGAAATATAGTTTGCTTTGCTCAAATTCAGGATTGAACCTACATTAATTTCATGTTTGATAAAAAAATGCTTGCAATGGCGTGTAAAAATATTATGCTTTCCACATGCGATAAAATAAATGAGAATTATAGCTCATGTTTAGGATATTTAGATAATTTCTGGGGGAAAACCTAACAACAATAACAACAGAAAATTGCATAATGTTGAAAAATAAAACAATATAACAGATACAGAGGTTACTAACAGCAAGAACTGGTATTTGTGATCATCAGATGTGGTTGATTTTTTCAATCTCTGATCATGGCGTCAACAACGGGGTCATAGACAAATTGTTGTCATAGACTATTTGCTCGGTAGTCACTCGCTGTTGAATAATGTTCAATTCTACTCATGCATACTTACCAGCACGAGCTTAACACTGGAAAGACGGAGGGGGCCTGTGTGGCCCCTGTCGTCATTTGCTGTTCAGAAATTCCAATAATAATTGACTGAATGCATTGTAATCACTTGCCTATGTAAGTTCTTATTTAATCATTTTTGATTTATCCTTATTTTTTTCTTTATCAATTTTTTGGTATAGTGGATCAGTTCAAATTAATCAATACAACTCGTGTAAAAAAAATATATCAATTTTTTTCATACCTATCCAGTAGACACCGTCTGTGTTGAGTTCTGTGGCGCCAGGTTCTGACGTGTTACTGATAGGGGGATTGTCGTCCATTGTTAAGGTACCATATCTCATGTTCCTACAATGATAAAATTCCTGTCATAAATATTAATACATTTTGAATGAAGGTAGTTTATCAGTAATAGGGATTGAAAATTAATTAAAATCTTCGTTTATGCTTATAAACTATTTATCGATGTAGGAACTCATTCTGTGGTGGTAACAGATCCAGGAAATGAATGCCATCCCAAAATATCACATCCGTTGAGAAAATGCATTAACCAAATAAATATGTTGAGAAACATTTATCTGTAAAATCTCCAGTTTATCTAATCTAAATTATCTTTTTAAATCTCGGTCCAGCTAAATCGCTAACCTCAGAAAAGTATTCTTAATGAAAGCTATTAGAATAATTTATTACAATAAACGCTTACAGTGAAATTTTAATTTTATGCTTACATACCAAATTGATAAACAGGGGGAAAAAATTTTAATTAAGAATCAACAATAATATAAATGAAAAGTTACCTAACAAAAATAAAGAGGTAATCAAGAGAGAACAAAACTTCTATATAAGGAGAATTATTATCATCATTATTACTATTATTAAATAATACCAAATTATGAATTATCTAGTAACTCCTTTTCTTTTCCGTAACCTTCACAAAAACGTGTATTTGCTGTATTTCCTGCCTCTACTAATTTTGTACTTTGTACCAGTAACATTAAAGCTTTATCAAGATGGAAAATATTTTATCCCTTTAAGTTCTTTTCAAAGCTGGCAGGGTGGCGTCATAGTTAGGCACTGTCCTTGTACGCCCAAGATCGCAGGATCAAACCTGGCCGAATTCGGTGGACTTTCAAGAAGAAGAAAATCGTCAGCGCTCATGTCGTATGATTATGCGACATGTTAAAGATCTCTTGAGTATCCGTTTGGCTTGGACAGTCTTGCCTAAATTAAATTCCCCGTGCAGTTTGCATCATTAGAGCTTAGGTGCCGCCATCTACGGGGAAAATGAACGCCAAAATTCTCAAGTGGTAATGGCATCCTTCGATAGTGGTGCTACTTGAAAGAATGAATGTCGATTTCCGGGGAATGAATTAGATCTGCAAAGGTTAGTGACCATACGACGCCCCATTAGAAAGAAAAGGAAGAAAAAATGTTATTTCCCAACATATGGTATGCTAGTTTTATCCGATTTTTTATATTTTTAGTTATTTTGGACTTCTTTTTAATCTGGGGCCGCATTGCGTTTAAATAACTGTAGTTAAAGAGACTATACCTGGATTGTACATCTTTAATACCGATGCTTTCTAAGCAAATTATCACAGAAATATACCATACAAGCACAATTAAGGAACCAAATTAAGAGCAATACTGTATTCACCTTTCTATCAGAGCTGTATGCCACCTTGAATCATCAACCCTATGTAGGCTAGTAATCAAAAGTGGCTCTGTTTGCTTTCCAAGATTAAAACTTAATTGTGCGTGACCTTTGGTTATGGCGAGTGCTAAATAGTCTCCGCGGATTGTCGCTCCTTTATTAGTCCATAGTAAAAGGCCTCTTGCTTGACTTGTGCGAAAAGTGACTTCGATATTCGTTTCTCGTTGCCCTTCCGCTCTAAAATCAAATACACGAAAAAATATCAAAATTAATTAGAACAGTTTTAACATATTTAACTAATTACTTTAAACTTACATATGGAAATACATTTAAGCGATTTGTTAGAACTTAATTGCACTGTTTCATTTTACGTATAGCGGCACTTTTTTAGAACGTAATAATTATTCGTTAAAAATCTGAACTTAATGCTCTTCCTTGCCGACTACTATGGCACATAATTAGTTTACATAACTTATTCGTGTTAAACTACAATTTGGTATAGTCAATAGTGGCATAGTCCTAGAAAGAAAAGAAAACACTCCTAATTACTAATTACCGTCTAATAACCATGCCGCGCACTAGAAAAGTTAACTGTCAATCGACAATAATTAAAGCCTTTTTTACAAATTCTTGAAACGAAAATTCAATAGGGGGGCGTATTGCTATTAAAATGAACACTATCTTCAAACAATTTAACTGTTATACTCTATTTTTGACAACAACCAATGAATTCAGAATGCTCAAATTAGCCTGAATAGTATATATATATATATATACATACTGGTGCAATACAAACATCTTGCAACTCAAGAAAATATAATAATATAAGAAAAAGTGAATGGAATGAAACTAATTAGATGAAACAGATCTTACGAGGATTCTTTTCCATGATACATTCTTTCCCCTTTCCGCCTGGAAAAAGAAAAAAAAAAACCTTAAATTTACATTTAAATATAAATTAACCTAAAACACATAGTTTTCCAATAAGAAAGTAACTTACGCGGCAAGAAGTTTCATGGAAAAGCTTAGAAACATGCTACCATCAAAAGATACTGGACGCTCTAAATCTTCTCTTGCAATGCCTGAATAAAATGAAAATAATAGAAGCCTTAATAGGAGGAAAGAACTAGGTCTACAATGACTATAAACTAACAAAAATGGTTTTAATGAAAGACTGATTATATAATTACATTTTAAACAATGCAGTGATAATAAAATATATATATTTTTTAATTTTATGTAACATATTTCTAAATTATTATTGTATTGAAATGTTTTTTTATGGAATACACACACAATATTGTTCACAATTTTGCATACAAGTACAAAATTGAACAAGTGCTTAATGGAGATATACATGTACTGGACACATATGAATGAGATATATTCAAAACTCAGTTGCATTCGAATGACCCTTGCGCTTAAAATAGGAGGCCGTTCATAAATAATGTCACGCTTTTCCCCCATATATTTGACCCCCCATTTGTCACATGCCACGCTATATTGCACAAGCATGACGTCACACTTCTTGTTACCCCCTCCCCTCCCCTTGTCACAATTTCACGAACCCCCCCTCGAAACGTGACATCATTTATGAATGATCCCTAGGCAGTGACGGAAAAAATTAAGATATATATGCGTTCGAAAGATGTCAGCATTGACACTTCATCTTTTTTTTGAAGAGTTTTCGTCACATTCTGAAAAGTTAAAAGATAAAAGAAGCGTAACATTGTCGCTTTCGGAGAAATATTAATTCTACATAAATCCCGATCGGAAAGGTTCTTCGAACTAATTTTTTTACAGTGTTCGCAAAATTTTAAGAACACTGAGCAACCCCACCGTTTTCAAAGTCTCCCATGACCTACTATCCCCCCCCCCCGTCTGCATAGAATTAAAAAAAAGATAAACATCTGATCAAAAGTAATGGGAGACTCAGTTCTCAGCTATTAGTCAGCTCTCAGTTATTTTATGATTCAGGGCACCAACAAGGTTTCCATTGCTAAGGTGGGCATTGTAAAGAAAACATATGTACAGAGTTTGGTTCGTCAATTGTAATCACAAAAGCGTAATGATGCAATTGTAGCGAAAAATTAAGCATTGAGTGCTAAGAAGTCTTCGTAAAATTCTTTGAACTTAAATAATTAATTTCAACGTCATTTACTAGGAATAGTAAAATTAATTATTTATTGGAAATTAATACATGATTCTTTTTTTTTTCAATTAGTAATAAGTGTGCCTGTAAAAGAAAATAAAAGATTAAAAGTTAACTAAGCTAAAAAATACATATTTTTTGATGATTTTATGTTTATTAAATTTTTTTAAAGGTGGGAGAATCATGCATTAACGTCAAAAAATGAAAATGTTTCATTGCCGCATCCTTCTACAGCAAACAAGTTTTTCACCGTTAATGTAAAGAAAACATATGTGCAGAATTTATATTGGTTGTAAATTATTAAAAATATTTCTACTTAAATGAAGAAATTATTTGAAATTTAATGCATGTTCCTGAGCCATGCGCTATTCAAGGGGAACACTGACGAAATTTAAAAACTAACAATCAACTAACAATCGCTGCGTTCATAATGTGTAGAATAAACACCTGACCGCGGCAGCCGAGCTATCAAAAATTTCCCCAGCTCGCAATCGACACTTTAGCGACCACTGCTTTATTTGAAAAAGATGACGCAGAACAAGAACAAAATTGCTCTATAACGTCTTTTAGTTATGTTTGCTATTTTAAAGGTTTTTCCTGTAGAGTTATACATTTTAAACCTTAGCATCTTAGGGAGAAATTCAAGCTTCGCTCAAAGGAACAAGTAATGTAAATAAATCAACGACGTTGATTTTATTATGAATTAAGAAACACTGCAGTAGCAATTAATAAATAAATAAATTAAATTAAAATATTTTTTAAAAAAACATGCATGCAAAGTAAATAATCATAAAACTAAAAAGTAGCAAAATAACCGCTTTTTTATAAACTTCTTCAGTTTATTATAAACTATAGTATTGACTGATGGGCCTCTATCAGCAGCGAAAAATGAAAATAGTACAGTAACCCCTCATTATATCGCGCTTGTCGGGGGACAGCAAACAAGCCCGATAAAACCGATGCCGTTAGAAATAACTCAAAAAGTACAAGTAAATTGAGTGCACCTGAGCATGGTGTGAAAACGATGTCAAAGATAAACGTAACCATTTGCTTTCCCGAAAACTCCTTTACCTATCACTCTCCCTTGCTTGGTTAACCCTTTATAGGGCCATTTTTTTGTAGTATCGGTTTATTAAAATATTTTTCGGATTTTGGTTCGTTTTAAAGAAGAAATTCCTATCGGACGTTAAATAAGATTAACATGCTTTTTTTACCCCCGCCACCCCGGGGGGGGGGATGTTCTAATATGGGAATATTGATGCTGGTGGTGGTAAATATGCTTCCCAGCGTCTTTGCAAGATTCTACCAATCAAAAAAGGTAAAATAGATTACTATAAACATCTATAACTTGATGAATTAGGTGGGAAGCATACTTCCCACCGCCTTATAAAGGGTTAAGGGGATTGTATAATTTGGATTTGTTCAGCCAAAGGCGAATCCTTTCTGTACCAAAAGGTATCCAGAAGTGGGTGCATGTTTTCTGCTTGAGCAGTAGACATCCCTCTTTCATTCAATGGGTGCTAAGATCATTACAAAAAGAACAAGTAAAACGTCAACTGGTTTGAGTAGAGTCATTCTGCAGGCATGTAAGTTGGGGAGTGGGAGGAGAATTGTTGCAGCTTTTAACTGCAGCAAATTCAGAAGAAAAGAAAACATTCCTGTGCGATGGCTTTTTTAATGGGAGGGAAGGGCTTTACTCAGAAATGCAATATTTTTACTTTCAAGAGCTCAAACGTAAAATTTTCGGACGTAGAAAACGCGCGATATATCCAAACGAGTGATAAAACGAGGGGTTGATGTAGTCTGTTTCAAGAGTCATGAATAAAAAAAATCCTTTGTCCAACAAAAAAAAATATAGAGACCTTGTGTCCACTAAGCTAATTAAATCCTTATTAATTACTCAATCTTTTTATTTTTTCAAAAGTATAATTATATAAGTGATATTTTTTCAAGTTTTGCCAAAAGAGGTAGCTTTGAAATTTAAGCTTAAAATGTTTTCATTTTCAGTAGGAATCATAGGTCATTTCATTGAAGGAAACACTTTGTAGCAAAATATCCTCCTTGCTTAATTAATCTTCATAATTTTTTGGAATATGGCAACTTTAATTACATTATAGCAGTCCATCAAGATTAAGGATCACTTTAACATTCTTTTAGGTAAATCGCGTGGAACTTTGCAGAGATTTCATTTAGAGGAAACTATTTATCTTGCAAGAAAAAAAAAAGAGAATGAATAATGATGTATTGTGCAATATGTTCTTAGAAAAATGGTCTTTAATTTTGATCAAGAGGAAACTAGAAGTAGGTAAATTGCATCTTTTCATTAAGGAGAAACTTGCTGCCTAAGTTATATCACATACGGACAGACATTTGTGCGGAGTTTCTGGTGGATATCATATTTTAAAATTAACGGGCATTCTTTATCTTGAGACAAACTACGCCCTGTTGAAACTGTAGTATATGCTTCTTAAAGGAAGTGCATTAGGGTAAGTGGATTACTGGGTGCAAAAGTTAATGCCTTCTTAAGAGCTTTCTTCTAATTTTTCGTTTCACAGTAAACTTGCAACATAAGTAATTGTGTACAATGTTTATGAAAGTTAAGTCTTGATTTTTATTTATTTATTGTAGTTTTTGACTTTCAATAACGTTTCTTTAATTTAATTTTTAAACACACATATATATATATATATATATATATATATAAGAGAGAGTTTGTGCGTGTCTGTCGGTCGCCTCCTGGGGATATGAAAGGGCCCAGGCGTATGAAGTTTTGGATATAGGTACTTTGGGTCAAACCCTCGTGCCCTTCAAAGCGGTTTTCCCAAATTTCGAGTCGCTTTTTTTAAATTTCATTTTTGAGCAAAATTTATAATTTTAAGAATATCTTGTCGACGAAAAGTTACACCTTTTCGTTTTATGCAGCATATTAATGCCCGTAAAAAATGCATAAAATGATGTCCTTCTGAAGTTCATAGAGAAAAAAGAATAATTGTAATTTTTAAAATTTAAAATGAGGCTCAACTTTAGAACTTATCTTATCAATTTTAGTAATTTCGCTAAAATAAAGAGTCATTTTATCTCCAAAAAGAAAATGTCTGGTAATGTAAAATTATGAATAAAATTTCTTTTTAGATTTCGAGAGTCCGGTACAAACTGTCTTGGTCTTTTATGTTCAAACAAAATATTGCACCCGAAGTATGATCTAATTCGTCATTTTATGGAAGGTTTAAGTAACATATTTTTACAAAAACGCTCATTTTTCGTGCAATTTAAAATTACACCAAATTTTCAAATCCAATCTAAATTGAACGTCTTCTTTTATGAAAAAAAAATTTGCATTGAAACTTGGACTGAATGTTATAACTATTTTATCAAACGATACATGATTCAGTAATTTTATTCCATAGCAAATTTCATGGGTAATGTTTCCAAAAATACTTATTTACTTATTTTTTTAATTGGTGTGATTTAAAAATTACTCCTTACCTAATTTTCATGCAGCCATTTGCATTATAGTTTGGCAATTTTCTACTTTATCTATCAGTTTATCTCTCTAGTTTTTACCCTACTTTTTTTTTGTTTCGTAACTCATATTTAATTTTTGCATTAAAAAAGGCCTATTTGGTGACCTTTTGCGCTATAATAGCATGTACTTTTTTTTTCAATAACTGCCATGATTTGGATAAATAACTTAGCTCTTTTCCTTCAAACACCTTATTAAACACTTTTATATTTATTTATGAACTAGCGGTACCCGCTTTTCCCTGCCGTGTTAAAAATGAAAAAAAAAAAAAAAAAGACCAGTCGGCTTGCCATTATAGATACAGTGGTAACTTTTAGTGTAAATTATGTCATTTTGTTAAAATGCATAGACTTCCACAGAAACATACATTAACCACCCGCATTTTTTTACATTAAAAAAATAGCTTTGATAGATATCGCACAGTGAGTGTGATAGCTCAAAATGTTTTTTTTTTCTGCTTTAGAATACAATATAACTATAAGTCGGCGAAGGCCACTTTGTAGAATTTTCTTTATCTACTCAAATGCTAATGTTTTACAAACTGAGAAAAAGGTGAAACTTCAAACTGAAACCATTATAAATATACTTACCATCGCTTGCACAAATGGAAAACGTTGTTTTGCGAAATTGGTTCTGAAGAAATTAGTACCTAAATGATGGTTGACAGCATGTGATGTGAAATATCTATATAGATGTGTTCAATAATGAAACCCTAATTCATGTAATATATCAAGCGAGTGGTTCAGTTTAAAGTAACAACGCACTGCGTCACGTGATTCTAATATGATATCCTAAATAGTTTTGCGTTTAGAATACTTTGTAAAGTTAGTTTGAGAGCTGCGATATTAGTGTTTCTATCACATAGAAGAAAACATACTTTACTCTTGTATGCTGAAAAAGAGTCTTTTGTTTCAATAAATGTTCAATAATTGTTTTCAATAAATGCTTCCAAAAAGTGCGTCAACCATTTTCCCGGCAAGCGAGCAGATTTTCTTGCTGAAAAATTTAAACCACATTGCAAAAAAAAAAAAAAAAAAAGACAAAAAGAAAAAAAAAAACACAGTTAAAAATTCTAGTTTAACCTTTCAAAAAAAATAATAATAAATAAATAACAAGAAGTTCCGTCTAGAACTATACAAGCCTACTTTCCCGTATACACTGAATTCAAATTTATAATCTAGCTATCTCTCTCTCTCTCTCTGTCTTTCTTGTTTAGTTTTAGTTCTTAATTGCTTCAAATATACCTTTTTCAACGGTTAATAGATATTCATTCAATCATTCATTTATTAAGTCGTTCATGTATTTAGTCACTCATTTATTCATTCATTCTTTTGCTTATTCATTTAATCATTCTTTGATTCAAAAATATTCTTGAAAATCCCGATCAAAAACTTTCATAGGAAAATAGGCTCCTTAGTTCTGGATGTACTTTCTATTTGTACATGTTCTACGCGATAAGAGCTTTCCGATAAAGTTTGTTCCAAGCAAATCGGTCCGTTAGATCAGGAATTATATAGGATTGAAATTTCCCCGTATGCGCTATGTTAATTTTTTTTGAACTGTTCAAAAATGAACAAAAATTGTTCAAATCAATATTTCACGCCAAGAACTTCTTCCAGTGAGCTTGTTCATAGGAACTTGGATCTTGTACCCAAAGTTTACATAATTTGCTTCATTTTCACCCATAGGCGATAATGTTAAAATTTTTTGAACTGTTCAAAATTGAACAAAAAACTGTTCAAAAAGTAAAATATGGAAATGAGATGTCCTCGCCGAGATCTTTCGAATGCAAAAAGGATTTTTCGAATCGGACTATTCGTTCAAAAGTTATTGGGGGGGGGGGGGGGCAGACCGACAGACACACTTTTTCCCCCATCTCAAAACCCTACTTTCAAATTTTTTATTTTTCAATCTTTATTTAATTACTTAACTTATTTTTGACTTTTCTTGATTTTTAACGATAATTTCACGATACATTAAGCCTTCTTTCATGCTTTATTATTATTTTTTTTTTACTTTTACGGGAAAGTAGGCTAAAAATGGTGAAATTTAGCTGCAACCAGCGTTTGATACTAAGTTGAACTGTTATAATGAGGCAGTTTCACCCTGAATGTGGCTCAACTTAACACCAAATGTTGGTTGCAGCTAAATTTCACCATTTTTTTTTTTGGTGAAAGGTTGAACTAGTATTTTTAGCAGTGTAGTTATTGATTTTATTGAAATAAAAAAAATACTAACAAATATATCACAATTTGTGGCGTTGAAAAAATAGTATTGTGGAACAATACGTAGGACGATACCGCTTATACGTAGGACGTATAAGCGGTATCGTCTACGTATAGTAGACGATACCGCTTATACTACGCACAGCAAATATCTATATATATATGTATTTGATGTGCAGCTTAATTTGTGCTGGAATAATTTCATAAGAATATATCGTAGTTACTGCATGCTAAAATGTTCTTGAAGTAGTTTCGAAGGAACAATAAATAAGTGTATAAAATAATCTAAGAAATATAAAAATGTACAGAAGTTGGTTGTACCAAAATATCTATTATTAACCATTTTGAAATGCATAAATTAATTATTTGATCACATAGCAACAATATAATTACGTTTTTCGCATCTCGTTCCCCAGTAATAGAGAGGGCATCTACAGAGAGGCACATTTAACTGGGGTATGCAGATCCCATCGTTGAGGCACTGGGACGAATTGTCACAGGGTGGACCCCTGTAACGTCGCACCCCGTGCGACCAAACCGCTCTGGACATCAACTTGTCCCAGATATCTCCATTGATGCTGATCCTTTGGACGGCTCCGTCAAGTCCCGCGCTGACACCGGATTCCGGGTTGACCATCTCCGCGTTTGGCACGCCGCCAACGTAGAGATTCTGTTCCAAATTCAGTTCTGTCAGCGAAGCCTGTAGAGAGAGATTCGGATAATTTATGCGACAAAACTGGTTTACATAGGCGAGTAGTGATGCGGTGGACAATGGGATGATGTTTGGAGGGGTTCGCCGTCTTTATTAGGCGCCGTGAAATGTTTGGCTACGCTATCCGGAAAGTGCGAATAAATTTGCACTCAAATGATTTAAATGAATCAACGAAAGATATCTAATGATTCCGTGTTCTCTTTGTTTTAACGCTGCATGTGTTTCCTTGTTTTAGTTGCGTTTAACGAATGCAACAAACGATGGTGTATGTTGCATTATTACTAAAGAATATACTAATACGCTTTGCAATATCATTTCAAGCGTTCAATAGTATTTTTTCGTAATAATGAAAGGAGAGCCAGAACAATAGAAGCTAACTTTTTAGAATTGTTGCCAGTTTTAAACTTCATAAACAGGGAAAGCAAAGCATAAGTTTAATAATTTAATAATTTCTGCAAAACAACAAATAGACACGTTATTAAATTAAACATAACGAAAAGCAAAATGTATTTTTTTTTTTTTTCGAGTCAGGTTCAGAGTTTGATGACGAATGTTCAGCATTCGACATAGTTAAAGCTACGCAGATATCATAAAATGCGTAGAAGAGTAGTAAAGCGGTGGACAATGGGATGATGTTTGGACGAGTTTACCGTTTTTATTAGGGGTTATATTTAGGGGTAATGTTTCATCTTAAGAATTTATTTTACCATTTCACAAAATACTATTAGAAAATTATACACTGTATGTAATTGCCTGATTTTTTTTCTTTTCACAACACATACTTTTTATAACTAATAATACAAGTTTGTGAATGGGGAAAAAAAGGTTTTAAAACACAAATTTGCAAATTAAATTAAATTCCATACATTATTCCTGTCAGTCGAGTATATTCCTGAATATTACAGTCGTTTCGTACATTTATAAATCCGACGTTGTGTTTTTCCCTACGGTATTTTAATGATATATGCAGAACAAAGTTTTTGTAATATTTAGCTTTTGCAAGTAAAAAAGATATATCTAAGCTCTAAAATAATAGATGAAAGTTGAATAAAAATAAAATTAATCATGTACTTCTTTAAACTTAATTTAAATCAGTATTAAAGACAAAAAAAAATACTTTTCAAAAATACAAGCCACTATTATTCATGAAAGTTTCATTCTCAAACAGCGAAAAGAAAAATCAAACACAGCAGATGTACTTGCTGAACTGCCAGATATACGGCTCAAATACTCTGAAACTTCAGTATTTGCCACTTTGATAGGGGAAAATTATATATGAGAATGCAAAAGTACTGTTTATTTTCAAGAAATATTAATCAAAACGTGTTGCAGACTTTTTTTACTTGGAAAAAAAATGTTCTTAAAAAACTTAAAATAACGTTATTAAATCCAAAGATACATGAAATTCTTATTACTTATATTCTCCTCCGTAGTGTTAGGAAACTTGGGGAAACTCAATGTGGTAAACACACTAACGTTCTTCAAAATCCTTTTATAGCACTTAAGGAAGCTCTCGCAGTTCAGTAGTGACTGGCAAATGTAATATTTCAGGTCACAATCCTGCTTAGATTAGAGCTCGCAGTGCTGACTTCTCCTCTATCAGTTCAATTATTATAATTACAACCGGAGTTGAATATTTTAGGGTTTACTCAGTTTCCAGTTACATAGTTCAGTGTTGTAGATGGAATTAAGACTAAACTTCCGTTTCTGCTTCAGATTATTACCCATTAATGCTTCTAGAAAATGAAGTCTTTAAATACAAATTATGATGCTTCTGATAACTAGGCCTAAATAAAGACTAAATTTCTGTCACTGCATAAGTTTCTGTAAGGTGTATGTTTCTAGAAAATTAGGTCTAAAGTTCACGACGACAATATCCAATAAAATTCTAAGCTTCGCTGTTGGTTTAGCATGTGATATATTGATTTTTATAGAAAATTCAGTCTTTAAATGTAAGTTAATAAGGATTCCACGACTGCGATGAATTATGATTACACATTTGTTCCCAATTCAGTTCCTAGAAAGTGACGTCTTTAACTATCCATAATAATGCTTACAGTAAAGTTACTAGTTGTGGATGAAATGATCTGTAGTTTTTATAAGTCAGCAAAGTTTGACTCTTGTAATATGGTTGCAATACATGATTGTGTGCTTCTGATTCCGTCATTTAGGGATGATAAAAGACATTCTGGGCGACTGAAGAGCGCTTTTAAAATTAAATTAGGAAAGTTAAATTTAATTTTTTTATTATATCTGCATGTAACTCAAAGCTGTCAAATTAGCTCTAAGAAAAATACCAAAACGTATAGTTTTTATAACAAAATACATGATTTGTTTTAATGGATACTGTTTTGACTTGTGGACAAGACGTTTGCACCTATGATAAAACTTCAGATATAGTTTACTGTGTTAAGTTTAGTGCACTTAAAATTTGAAACAAATTTTAAAGTAAAAAATGATATTTTAAGTGTAAATAACCTTCAGGCATTTCGCATAACTTGCTGAAATATGTTTACAAATAATATGGATGCTTAGTTAATGCCAGATAAAGTTATTCTTTCTTGGTGGTATTCCTTAGGTTCATTCAAGGGTTCTCAACCGCTTCCGACGTTCCCTCTTTATAAACACTAAGTTTATTCGTGGCGCCTTCGTACACATATGCTTTATTTTCCGGTGCCTCCAAGGAAGCCCTACGTTGCGAGAGAATTTCTGGTTTAGATTTAAAAAAAGAACATTTGGGGCCAGAAGATTACTAAACCAACCCTTCAAGAATGATTATATATACCAGATACGTAACTTCAATTTCTGAGTTATTGGAAAATTACCTTAATTCCCTCCCTCGCAATCAACTAAAAACATAGGTTACTCCACAACTAGTAACTTTACCCTATCACTGCTACATCGAATAAAGGCAAAATTAATCATTCTGCTTCAACTTATGATCTATGAATCTTAAAGTAAAAGTATGTTATGACAATCAATAATTTAAAAATGAAAGATTGATACAAAATTTGAAAGAAGTCAGCAAGGTTGAAGAAATTCCCTTTAAAGCTTATGGTAAAACATTTTATTACTAGAAGCTATAGAGCTGAATCTCGCTCTGAAGTGTCGAGTACAAAGGACGACGGAATAGTTCAAAATCTGGCGTCATTCCAGAGAAGTGTCGTTTAACGACCCAAGAATGCAACAGACCCTCCTGTCTCAAAGAATATAATTTTCAGTAGAATAAAATAAATTTTTCGGGCTACTTCGTAAACATAACTGTTGATCCGAATAAGAAAAAATAACTTATCTTTAATAAAAGAGTAAAACATTTTTCCCTTTGAAAACAGGAAAAAGGAAGCGAAACATGCTTTAAGCAATTCCTTTTTACCTAGTTTTCTGAAATTCAATAAAAAATAATTTTTATCTTAATTTCTTTGAAAATAATTCTCTTTCAAGTTCTTGTCAGACGGTTTGTCAAATTAAATATTTTCCCAAAGCATTTATTTTTAAAAAATTTTACCAAAAAATATTAATAAATAAATGAATAAATAAAATAAAATGAATAATTAAAGTAGAAAAAAATACATAAATGAATAAAAGAGTTACAAAAACAAGATCCTTCACGTACAATATAATACAGAATGCCCGTGTTCACTCTAATTTTTTTTCAAAAGCTAAAATAGTTAAAATAAAATATTCCAAATGTTTATTATGCAAAAACAATGTAAAGATGTAATTTTTTACAACATATACAACTGATATTTATTTTGTATATTTTTTCCAATTTAGATGCATTCAAACAAAAACATTTTCGCCTGTTCTAAAAATATTTTAACCTATCACAATTTTTAGTTACAATTTAAAACATAATTAAGCAAATTCTACATTCAATTTATTCTAATACGACTTTTTCCTGTGGAAATCATCGCAGAATATCAGTATAAGACAGGTACAATTTAAAACGTATCAAAACTACTCGACTAAAACTGCTCCCAATTTAAAGGGAATTTGCTTCTTTCATTCTAACAGCATTCTAAAGCGGGCAGAATCCAAACTGAAAATGCCGGCAATATTTCAAAACTTGAAAAATTTGTCCGACGCCGTTTTGTTCGTAAACTCCTAACCGAGCCATCTAAAGGCCTCGTAAGGAAAAAAAAAGTGCTACAGAAAATCCGTGGGTGTTTCTTACCACTGATTCTCGACTTGAAATATCGCCGTCATCTACTTGCAAAGTGCCATTTTTCCACAGGCGATTTACCTTCACAGAGTGCCATTCATTCAAGGAGACGGGAGTCGGGCTTCTGGAATACAAGACAAAACAGACTGTAATCGCCGCTGTACGGAGTATTTTAAAAAGAATTTCGCGCATTTAATCTTGATTTATTTCCAAGCCGAAACGCATATTTCCTTCTGAAATTGCCGTACATTTAGATATATGCTTCCTGAGCATTTAACTTTGACTAAGTATTAGAGACTTTAAAGAAAATTTACAGTTAAGAATTACATTTACGAGTTTGAGTTTTGGAAAGGTTATTTATGAATTTTCGTTGTTCCCCTCCTTCGCAATTATGAAAATATTTATAACAAGATATATTACATTCAAAATATTTTAACGTACAATTTAATATATTATACACATATATTATTACAAGAAAGTGTATTGCTTTCACTTCAATTATATTTTTGCGTATAATTTAAACTATAAATCCACAGTTACAACTTTAGATTGTTATGTATAAAAGACTAAAAAATTATTTATTTTAAAAATTCATACAATATTGTAATCCATAAAATGTGTTTGTTTAATCTATATGTTATATCCAAAGGTTTGTAAGTAACATTTATTTTTTGTTTTAATTTCTTCTGTTATTTTTATATAACAAAAACATATATGTAAATACTATATATATACATATGCAACTATTAGTATAGAGAGCAAAGAAGACTAAATGAGTAATTCTTTATATAATTTATAGAATATTGTAATTGATTAAATGATTTTACTCTATGATACATTCTATCCAAAAGTTTGCAACTAGCATCTATTATGTTTTTTATTCCTTCTGTTATCTTATAATATATATATATATATATATATATATATAGATATATATATAGATAGATAGAGATATAACCTTCCGTTTATTTGATAAACATATATTTCCACCTTGTTTTATTTGATCGCAAAGCGATATTAGAATATCCTAGCGTTTACGCTAACGGGCCTCTTACGCCAACAAACCAAAACATCAGTAAGATTTATTAATGTTATAACCGAAAACAAACTAAATCTCACAACTGCGCATGCTAAAGTAGTTTAAAATTTCTATTGGCCAATTGCGCTCATTAATGTAGCCGCTTGTTCTTCTGCCGATTTCGCACTAAGCTGAGTGACAGTTAAATATTGCAATTACAAATTGCCTGAAAAAAAAAAAGAGAAAATAATTTACTAATAATAAACTACTTCCAAAAATGTTTAATTGATATCACTAAAACTCGTCAATAGTTACTAGTAGTTACAAATAGTTTTACTAAAAAAAATAAGAAAAACAGTTGAAAAACAGAGGAAAAAAAAGGTTTTTAACAGTTTTGTCTTTGCTTATTGGCATATAAATCATGCACTCGCTGAAAGTTTGTTTTTGTAACCGTCATACTGATTAAATTGAGAGTCATGTTCAATCGGTAAACTTCGGTATCTCAATTACACATTTATGTTAAAAAAAATCACTAATTAGTTTTAAATAATTTCTTCATTGTTCGCGTTTCATGACACTATAATGAAAAATGTAAGTGTTAATATTGGACAACTGTCTTCTAATCCGAACGTTATAATATTATTATTATTTTTTGAAACTCATTAGATGAAGTTAAATATTTAACTGCTTGTGGTATATACTACTGGTAATTAGTGATAATTAAAAGACGTTTCATGTGTGGTAAACATAACAATTTTTGTATAGTGTATATTTTCTAATGCAAGTTTTCCTTAGATTTATTTTTCTTTCTTTTTGGGTGAAAAAAATTACGTCGACTAGAGTGAAGTAAGTTGTGTTGTTTCTGAAAATGAAGAGTAACGCTAAACTTTTCCCATTTGCTCCCTTTTAAAGACCTATTTTATTTTCGTAAGAAGTAATTGATTATAAAATAATGGAAACAGGAAAAATATATCCTTATGATATTCAGCGTATATTTTTCTTGTGAAATAGAAAGAATAGAGAGAATCATAATTTATGTGCTGAAAGGAAAATAGAAATTAAATATTTTGGGAAACTGATAATTAAGTTCTGAAAGATGAAAGTTGTTTTGACAATGAACGAAAAGGATTGAAAGCTAAAAGAAAGTTTGTGCATCTGCAAGGCACTTAAGATATTAGTACTGCACTAGAAACGTGCAAAATAATTGAAAGTTTGATTTTGCCTGCAATGTGAAGATTGCAAGTATTCTCTGTGTCAGGAAATTTCTTTTACACCTTAAAGAAATGAAAGAAAATGGTTATTGATTCTTTTGATATTTCTGTCAATTAACTTTTATAATATATGAGGGGAGTAGAACAAAGAAAGGACATTTAATTCTCTTGCCTATTTGAATCTTTGAAGTAAAATTCTTTCGTTGTTTTGCTGCTATTGAAAAAATAGCGATATGTTTAAATTTTGATGATTTACATATCAATAGATCTACAAAGAACAAACTGTTCCATTCAGTAAAATTTAAATGTTTCTTAAAATATATTTTTTTTAAACCTCTAGTATATATATTTTTTTATATACGAGGGCTATTTTTTTCCAACCTACGATTGCTTATTACGAAGCCCAGGCATGTGGCAGGGGCCTGATGTGCGTAGTATGAGACTGCGCAACTCCCCCTCCACCATAAGCTCTGTCACTGCCGCGTCTAACACGCGATTTCTCATTAAGTTGCAATTAAGTAAACGTGGCTGCCTACATTGATTCTCCCGCAAAGTGCGAATTGCGAAGTGTTATTTGTTTCTTGCAGGCAGAATTATGAAGAGCTATTTAAAACAAAAGAAGAGGCATGCTGACTTCAGAAATTGTTCTGGCCCATGACACTGCTCTTATAACCCCTACCCCCTCGTGTATTCCCCCCGTCCTCACACTGCTCGTGTAACCCAGCGGTTCCTTGAGCAATTTCGCTGTGACATCTTCGAACATCCACCATATAGCACCGACCTAGCACCCAGGGACTGCCATCTTTTTCCCAACTTAAGATGTGGCTTGGGGGACAGCACTTCCAAAACTTTCGAGAAGCACAAAAAAATTGTCACGATTCATTTCAAATCATTGACGGCAACATTTTAGGAAGAGGATATCGGAGAGCTTGCTCACACATATGACAAATGCCTCAATCTTCAAGGTGATTATGTAGAGAAGTACCCTTGATCTGGATTATACACTACTTTTGGTAACAAAATCATTATATTCACCAGTCTTTCCTTTATAGCCTGTCGGTGAATGAAAAAAAAAACAACCCTCGTATATATATATATATATATATATATATATATAGAGAGAGAGAGAGAAGGAGGAGACATTTTCACACACACACACACACACACATATATATATATATATATATATACACAGTCCAGTCACATTAATGTGACTACCACGTACTTTCCACGTCAGAGTTAAATAACCAATCACAGAAGGCAGGTGGCAGCACAGTGCAGTTGAGCGTATATAAAGGGTGTGTGAGGGCTTCGGAAAACATTTCATTTGTTGGCGTAACGCAGAAACGAAGCGATTTATCCGACGTCCAAAAGGGCATGATCATTGGCTTTCGGGCCAAGCGTGGAAGCATTTCCGAAACGGCTGAGTTTGTGAACTGTTCGCGTGCCGTCGTGGTAAAAGTGTACCGTGCATGGCAAAATGGGACTGTCCAAAATTAGCGACGTGGCAAATGTGGTGCACCACGGGCTATAGATGACAGAGGCGAACGACGGTTGCGGAGATGCGTTCGGGCAGATAGACGGGCTACCGTTGAGCAACTGACCACCAAAATGAGCCAAGGGGCTACCAAAAGTGTCTCCCAAAGTACTATTCAGCGAACATTGCTGCGTCTGGGCCTCCGAAGCAGACGCCTGGTTCGTGCACCTATGCTGACTGCTGTTCATTGACGACGAAGGCTAGAATTTGCACGCCATACCGCAGCTGGACGTCCACTGAGTGGCGACAGGTAGCGTTTTCCGATGAATCGCGTTTTATGCTCCATCGGACAGATGGACGTTGGCGTATAAGGCGTGAAACCTCTGAAAGCAAACACCCTGTAACCATTGCCGGAACGGTCCAAGCTGGAGGCGGGAGCATTATGGTCTGGGGAATGTTTTCCTGGCATTCTCTGGGTTCATTGATCATTGCGGAAGGCACATGAATCAATACAAGTACGCATCTGTCCTTGCGGACCATGTCCACCCCTACATGCGCATTGTTTTTCCTCAGGATGATGGCATCTACCAGCAGGACAATGCGAAGTGCCATACAGCTGGCAGTGTACGTTCATGGTTCGAAGAGCACCAGGATGAGTTTACCGTCCTCCCCTGGCCAGCAAACTCACCTGACTTAAACCCAATCGAGAATCTGTGGGATCATCTCGATCAGGTTGTTCGCGCCATGGATCCTCAACCGCGTAAACTAGCGCAGCTGGCCACGGCATTAGAGTCGGTATGGCTCAACATCCCAGTGAACACCTTCAGGACCCTAAGTGGCTCTCTTCCTGCACGTCTCGCAGCAGTCCGCTCTGCGAAAGGTGGTTATTCTGGCTTTTGACAGATGGTCACATTAATGTGACTGGACTGTGTATATATATATATATATAGAGAGAGAGAGAGAGGGCAGGGGAGGAGACATTTTCAGCAGCACCATCAGGCGGAAAGCAACGAAAGCGAGTAGTTTAGTGTGAGACTCTGTTCTGAGTGGACGTACAAGCGCTGTGTGTGCTTGCGTGTGGTGATGTTCGCAGTAGAAATTTTTTTTCTGTAAATAGTTTCTGTAAATAGTTGTACATAGGAAAGTGTAAATAGAGTAATTTTTATATCTTTATGGTGAGTCATTATTGAAGTAACCCATAGACCCAAACAAAGAGTCTACATATGTATTGTACACAATTTTTAATATAAATTTTTTTCCCAAGAAAAAGGATGCAAATATCATAACAACTCTTACCTTATACTGACAACTCCTCTGTAATGCATGGAAATATAAATAAAAAAAAACATGTATTTTAAAAATACAACAGTTAAAAAAACAATAAAACAGTGCATAATATTTTAACGAACGTTTTCTTTTCCATTTTCTGTTTTTTTTTTTTTCACGAAATATTCATATTAAAACTTGAATTAGTAAAACATAAATAACTTTCTTTTTATTGCCGCAAACGGGAACCGTCTTAGGTACTTCGTAACCTCCGTAATTTAGAACAAAAATATTAATGCTTAAACAATTTTAGCAGTGCTGGGCCATTAATGATGCATGTTGCGTACGAGAGAGCCATATAAATTTAAAGTGAGTTTTGTTTTTAAACTGAATCAGCTGCAATTCAAAACCATGGAACTGTGCACAAGTTACGATGATTAGCTATAGCAAGAAGTTCTCTTTCATAAATATCATGCTAAACTTTTTCGGATACGGTCTACTAGCCATGAAACTAATTTTCTTCGGAGAACTCCTAATTATGGAAATATTTTTAAAAACAAAATCTTGTACACTTTTTCTGGAAAAATATAACTGGGATTGGTCTTGAGTATTCAAAGGACGAGAAACATGCCTCAGGCTTTGCAGAGGAAAAATAATATGAATAGAAGGAAAAAAAATCTCTAAAAGAATGTTCAATAACTTTTCTGATAAGTTCCTGCTCTTTGAAAGAATTTTTGTAAATTTAAGTATAATGAAGAACACAATAGTCCGATAAAAAATTCAAAAATGAAAAAAAGGTTTTGTTTCAAAAGCAAAATTTGCCGAAAAAATGAACTTAACTGTGTTTTCTTTTCCTTTTTTCATTTTTTTTTTTGTGCAACGTTCTTTAGCCAAAAAATTGAAAATGTAGAAGAAATAAACGACTGCTGCCAAAGTAAACTCATTAAAACTGGCCCTTTTTGCCTTAAACTATATTTTCTTTATTCACACTTTCCCCATACTACTCACGTAAGAAATAAAGTGAACATGTAATCAAATGTAGATTAAAGAAAAGATTTTTTTGAAGTAATGTATCAAAAAAAAAAAAAAAAAATGAAAAAAAAAAAAAAAAAAAGAAAACCTTAATTAAACTATGCGAGAATAAAAATGGAAATGCGATTGAAATTAAAATCAGATCTTGAAATTGGATACATTCATTAGGATGCATGTAATTTGATATTTATGATGTTCTAAATTGTAAGTCAAACCAATCAAAAGGTTGGATTAAAAAAAAGAATTAAAAAATTGTAATATGTAATTAAATGAAACTTTGTTCAGTTTTGAGTGCAATTAAATTAGCTACTTCTGCTAAATATTTTATGAGTTAAACAAATATATGTCTGGAAATATGTTCGCAGCAGTCTATTAGAAAAATGTTATAATTCGAGAAATTAAAATACCTGCTGCATTTATACATGCAGCTAAACTATTAGTTGATTTAATTTGAATCGCTAAATGTGCATGATTTTTGGAAATTTTAAGTAAGGGAATGTGGGGCAAAGTGAAATTGTAAAATTTTTACTCTATTGACAGATCCAACTATTTAATAACATTTTAACTGGGCTACATAGCATCTAATTGATTCCAGTCACCCAGTAGACAGCCCTAAAGAACAAATAATAATAAAAGCCATTTTCAAAATTTTATGGTCATCCTGCAGTACTGTGTGTTAAGTCATTCATTTTGCTATTACATAATTATAAAATTCATGTATTAATATTTTAAATATTAATTAAGACCTACTAATTTTCAGTGCAGTATTAATTTATTTTACGTTAGGCTTGTTTTGATTTAAAATGTTTATATTTAATGGTTAAATGGTTAAAATTCAATTACTGATTTTTGATTATTTAGAAAATTGTTACATTTGTCTGTCACGACTTGCCAATAGCCACTTTAAAAGCCCAACATATTTCGAGAGTAACAAGATTTACCCTCTCTGACCAAAATGTTAGCGAGATCAGGAGTCGCCTGACCATATCTTGAACTGTCCAGAACTGTTCTGAGAGGATATTTGTACTTATCCCCTTTTGGTTTCAGATTTCATTTAAGTCAACATATTTATTGATATGGTCTGACTCCGTTGGAACAGATAGGATATTAGTAACAAGAACAACATACAACATCAACAGAAAATTGTTTCTACGTGATGAACTATCAAAAATTATGAGCCTTTGTCATTGTTAGGATAAGCTTTTGTTTGGAGAATGTAATGAATACTTACGAGACAGACGGAACAGCGCTGCCAAGATCAAACCTGAAATCTACATATCCATCTGAAATTGTTATTGCAATGAAATCGCCTTTTCCTGAAGATTGCTGCCCATTGTACAAAATTGTGCCTTCTAAAGAACGAGTCAAAAACCACACTTCAATGTTAAATGCTTGCCGGACATTTGATAAAGTTGGAAATTCTAAGTAAGATTGTCCACTAAAATCTGGTATGAAGATACTGTCCACATCTTTGTTGGCTGAAATATAAAAGAAATTAATTATATCAAGAAGTTTAAGTACTGAAACACTTTTTTACAGTATTACCAAGAACGTTTTTAGAAACTAAAGTTCACTAACATTTTTCACATAGTTTTCCTGAATGTTCCGGTAAGCACTTGCATATAAATCCATGTTCGTCATGTGGTACACAGGTAGATCCTTCTGAGCAAGGATTATTTAGGCAAGCATCTTCTAAGGACTCACATGTTCTTCCTGTAAATAAAGGACAAGAATGGAATGAAAACATTATCAGTATGCATTATTATTATTATTATTATTATTATTATTATTATTACTAAGATTATTATTTTTTATTGTAAAAACTACGCACATTTTTGACGTTATGATGCATTGGCTTTTGCTTCGAGCTAACTTATTTCAACAGCTAACAAGTTGAGCTTAAAGTGCATATGACAACCAACCCTTAATAGAGGTAGGTTGTCACTTTTTTTTCGAAAAAAATAAATTTAGCAATGTTGTTGACAAGAAAGCGATGAAAAATGCGGAACTGAATAGAGAACATGCTCACCTGTGAAATTTGCTGATGAAAATGTTAGCAAATTACAAAATGAGCAACAAAAATATGTAATGATCATTCTTCAAATCCTCGACAAGAAGGCAAAATATTTTTTAAATTGTACGGTATACTTTAATTCGAGGAGTATTTTCCCCTGACACTAGATGAATGCACAGATCATTTAATGAAGAGGCGTTAGGAAAAATAATTTTTTTTAAGTTATAAAGCAAGACCAATGTTTGCTTCTGAAATCTTGTAATGATGATTTTTTTCTTTAAGTCTTTTATCAAAATAAAATGTCACATTTATTTTTTCACACTTTTCCATCTTATTGCGATATGCGCTTCAATAAAAAAAACATGTTGTGTGCGCCAAAAAATAACGCAATATGCTGTCATTGTTCAAAAAATATATTGAAAGATTAACTCAACTATTAGGTTTTTTCCAGGAAATTTTTTAAACCTAATAAAACTGCAATAAAATATACGAACTGAAGAATAGGATCAAACAAAAATGCAATACATTATCGAAAGAAATATTAAGAATAATTGCAGGTGCACCCCTACTTTAAGAAAATGAATGGTATAATTCTTTATGTATTTATTTCTTCGTATGTGTTTGGAAATTGTTGAAAACGTACAGCAGAAGATTTATTTAATAATGAGAATAGTCTTATTTTCCTGATTTAATTTATTAATAAAATATCAAGAGCAAAACGCGAGACTTTATTATCCAATTGAGCGGTACTTTCTTCAGTATGAAGAATGTTAACATTATTGATTTTAAAAAAAATAATTTTCCTTAAAAAATATCTACAGGATTACGAAGGTGAATAGCGGAAATTGAAAATCTGAGTTATGCATAAGTGTAGCAAAATATGCGAAATTTATTAAGTAATTTAGATTTTTAAACTGTGACATTTTAATTTTCCAATCCGAAAGTTATTTTCATAAGCTGTTAAAAATAAACATTAAAAAAGTCGAATGATGTTATAAGTTTTCTTATCGCAGATGTATGTGTGCGTTCAAAAAATTAATTTTAAAATAACTACTTTAATTGCATCTCTTTACAACGGATCATAAAATAGTTAAAGAGAAGTAAATTTTCTTTAAACAATTTGGAGAAATATTTTTTAAAAATAAATCTAGCACAAATGCTGCCTTAAATTGTTTTAAACCGCTGCATAATATATATATATATATATATATATATATATATATGTATATATATAAAGTTATCTTTCCTCGTTTTGTTGTTATACTTTTCTCTTAGGTTTTAAGGTTAGCATTACGGTTGTACGTCATACAATTTATTCCCAACAAACAACAGCAACGTAAGATACTGCTGAACGTTTTAATAAGGTTCAAAAATAGTTAAGATGTAAAAAAGGGCTAGTTCGTAAATTAGATAGCAGAATCTATAGAAAAAATAGGATGGGTCTCACACTGTTTAAATAAGGCTTGAAGGAACATACACAATGGCTGGGTCATCGTTGTTGTCTGCGTGTCAAACTTTTGATTTTGTTATTGTATATTTTTCTACTTTGAAACAAATTAAATTAGTTATTTTGACATTATGGTGTTCCCTTTAACTGATAACAACTGCATGCTTCGTTTCTCCCTTTTGAAAAGCGGGATAATAAGCCATTTTTTGTCAATTATTATTGTATTACATGATATTACATGACACAAGAAGAAAAGGGCGAGATGAAATATGTAATTAAAAGTTGGTTTGTTTAAGTTAAAGGTTGAAAGCTGCTTTGACTTACAATTACTGCCATTCAGTAAAAGTTGAAAATGTTACTGACCTAAGTATGGGCGATCAGAGTTTGTGAACAAACGGGGTAGTACGTGGTGGACTTATTTCTTGTACACCTGAACCCAATCAGTAGCATGTCCATGTCCAGGGAATGCTTTCTTATGAAGGGGGAGTATTGCTTAGATTCTGTTCAGTAACGGATATTTTTTTGCCTTCTCTTAGCTATCGGAATTTTGGAGGCGGGAGGGGGGGGGGGGGAATCCCGATATAAACCTTCTTGAATATGCCCATGAGCACCACTAAACTTGCAATTCGTTTATTATCAACAGTTTTCATGGACGTAACTATTCGAGGTTTCAACTTGTCACAAACTGTTTTGCTTATATCGGCACCAGTTGAATTATTTATGCGAATAAAGTTCAATGCCAATTACTTTGAACATTTACCAGCAACTGATTGGCCTTCATTTAAATTTAAAATATAAACTCATGTTTGTGAAAATTGCAACACCATGAAGGACTTTGAGTGAGGTGAAATTTTCCGGAAATGCAAAGTAGCGCATGATATGGAAATGATTAGAATTTCAAATCCGTAGCGCATGCATATGCCGAGAAGCGCCCTCTGAACGGCGGATGGATCCGAATAAATAGACGGCTGTAGCGCGGCGTGTATGGTTATCGGTCATTATCTGCTAGTGGTAAACGTTAGCTCAGTCTTTACTTATGCCTCTTCATAGAAAGAGAGCGAGATTTGAACAACTTACAGAGTTTGAACGGGGGAGAATCATCGGCCTTCGTGAAGCTGGATTGTCGTATCGTGCAGTAGCCGCTCGTGTGCAGCGTAACAGCAGCACAGTGATGCGTGTTTGGAAGGAGTGGACGGACGAGGGTCGGACAACTCGGAAATCCGGCAGTGGACCCCGAAATGTGACGTCAACTCGCGATGATAGACACCTGATCCGCATGGCGCGGACGGACCGTACAGCTTCCTCTAGACAATTGGCAGCACAGTAGTCAATAGCTACAGGTGTTTCATTGTGTGCTTCATCAATCCGTAGACGTCTGCTGCTGCGTGGACTGCGCGCAAGACTCCTTTATACAGGATCCCCCTCACGCTAAACCATCGCCGCCTGTGGCTACAATGGGCCAATCAGCATAGAGACTGGCGTGCTGATTGGTAGCATGTCGTGTTTTCTGACGAATCCCGCTTTAATTTGTGGTACCATGATGACCGCATTCGTGTCAGACGCTATGCCGGTGAACGCCACCTGCCGGAGTGCATTATCGAACGCCACAGTCGACGAACCCCCGGAGTTATGGTCTGGGGCGCCATAGTCTATCATGGATGGTCTCAATTGGTACGAATTGTGGGCAATCTGAACCGCAACCGGTACATCAGTGAAGGTCTACAGCCCCAAGCTGTTCAATTCCTTCAAAGCTTGCCAGGCGCTGTGTTTCAACAGGACAATGAACGCCCTTATATTGCTAGGACTGTTCAATCCTTCTTTTCAACGCAGCAGGTATAGCTTCTTCCATGGCCTGCGTATTCCCCGGATATGTCACCAATTGAACATGTGTGGGATTTTGTTGGTCGGCGTCTCGCTCGTGATCCTCGTCCTGTTGCTTCTGTAGACGAACTTTGGGTATGCATACAAACAATATGGAATGCTCTTCCTCAGGCAGACATTCAGAATTTGTTTGACTCCATGCCGCGTCGTGTAGCAGCACTTATTGCGGCGCGTGGTGGCTACACAAAATACGGATTCCGATCTTTTGTTGTTGTTTGTTTGCATTGAAAATTTAAACATTTATTTGTACCACTACCACTAAACTGTGTATTAAATTTCATTCAATTATGACGATTCCTTCATGGTGTTGCAATTTTCACAAACATGAGTTTATGTGTAGCTGGTCAATATATTAGCATCCAAAGAAAATACATGTGTCCCATCTTCTAAAAAGTACCACAGACTTTTTCTAGAAATTTCAAACTGACTATGCGTAATTTCCATCTTATAGGTTTTATTAACGCACTTACAGGTATATATGACTCATGGGCTACATTTCAGGGTGGTATGGAGGGATTCTCACCCTAATTTATCATATCCTTTTCTTGAAAACTGACCGGGCAAGAGTCTACAACCCACGTAAGATTCGAAACTCCCTTATGTATAGGTACTATGTCCCCTCCACTTAAAAATTTGAATTTAAACCCCTGTAAGCGTGTATACATGTTTATACATTGAATATAATAAACATATATGCAACAGATTCCAACACGCTTTCTTAGGATTAGTTTTTCCCCCCTATGAATGAAACTTCTAAATTAGACTTTCTTCTACCACGAAAGTTTCGAAAATATGCTAAAGTGCTTAAATCATTTATTGGCTCTTATTGTATAATCAGGTTCGGATGTTATAATGTGTTAAATAATTCAATATAAATATGAATAATTCTTTTCAGATAATCTAAATCATTATGTTTTGGAGCCTTTCATCAATTCTTCGCGAATAATCCAGTTCAATTGCATTTATCTGAACTAACCTGTAAACCCAGGCAGACAAAAGCAGGTGTAATCATTTTCTCCAACAGGCTCGCAGATGGCTTTGTTCTTGCAAGGCATATTAATGCAAGGAGTTGATCCGCATTCATCTGTTGAAATATAAACATAAAACTTATTCAGTTGATATAATAGAGCAATTCAATGAACTCTCTATAGAAAATGAAACCCAAGATTAAATTTGCTTTAATTTTACTTTTGGATAACCTGAGCTTTAAAACATTGGTAAGAATTTTTTTTCCTCCTACAAACTGATTATAAAGAGCTTTTGTTTTTAAATTTCCCTGTTTTATAAAGTAAAACTTTTGCATTCTGGACAGGAAATTTTCCTTTTCTGAGTTTTGTCTTAATAATTATATTAGTTAGTGTTTCACAGCCAACTAACAATAATTAACAGATTTACCCATGGGTACATTTTTTGTAACAGCCTGACAAATTAAAAAAATATATTTAAGGGAACTATTTTCATTAAAGCAATACTTATAAACGCAATTACGTCATCTTACATTTTTTTTTACATATAATGAAACGTTGAATCATTGTAAGTGGTACAACCTAACATATATATAATTATCTTTCTTTTTAAATTTTATTATTCCGAATTTCCAAAGATTTATTAAAATATTTCACTTCACATCACAAATTAACCATGGTAATGTGGTAAAAAAAAATATGATTTTCTTCGTAAAGTGTCACAAGTAATTATGGTCGTCGAAAACAAACCAATCGTGGCGTGCAAATATTATCGTCTTATTACAAATCACAATTATATTTCTAATTTTATTTAGGACGGGAGGTAAAAATTCAGGGAAGTGAGTTCATTAGGGAAAGTAAGTTAAACGGGAAGTAAAAATCCGAGTTCTTGCATTCAGAAATTTTATTTAAACAAAGAAAAAGTTGGGAAGAAATAGTACTGAATGTAAACTACATAAAAAGTGAGCTTACGAATGCTGTTTCCTCTTATTATGTCTTTAGAGCTCGGGTATCGGAGGTCAACTTCTTTCTTGCCAATTTTCAGCCGGCGAATGCAACCAATCATTCCAGTACTGACAGCAATATTCTCAAATATACTGAAAAATAAGTTAAACTATTTCAATATCAGTTTATCTATAATGTTTATTGAAACGGAAATTTTATTTTATTGACATATATTTCGGTGATTGCACAAACCTGAAAAAATATATTGTAATAATAATGCTACTACAAATAATAATGCAGATAGGAATACAGATTGACGACCAGCAACAGGCTGTAGTCTAAACTGTAAAAACTTCTAGTTCTATCTTTTACCAAAAAACTGAAAAAAATGATGAAGTTTAGTAGCAACCAATATTTGATACTAAGTTGAACCATTATAATGGCATAATTTCACCATGAATGGGAAACTTGGAACCAATTAAAATGGTTCCACTTTAGCACCAAATCTTGATTGTAGCTAAATGTCCCCATTTTTTGGTGAAAGGTTGAATAATAATTTTTTACAGTGTGCAGCTAGGCTGATGATAAAGAATTTATCAATCCCCAATGAAATTTCCGAGAGCCCTCCTGAAACTATTTACCCAAAAGCAAGAAACAGTTGCGTCTAGTCAACTATTCCAAATACCTACAGCCCTATAAGTATTAGTTTCAAGCCTACGCTTGCCTACAACCCTATAATAGAATATTTCACAATTTCAAGATTAGTTTGACATTTAAAAAGCTTGAAATCACGACCTTTGGCTCTGCCTTATGTGTTGAAATGTAATCTATAAACATCTTCCCCAATTGAATGAATTAAAGTACTAAATAATGTCCTCTCTCTAACTCTTATTTGCTCAAGATCATATAGGTTTGACCTACACATTAAGCGTTTTAAGTATGGAACGAAACTTTAAATCGAAATGCAAACTTTCTAACTTTGAGCCTAGTAATAATGATAAGATCCCCCTTCAAATTACTAACCTATCCCACCCCGGCAGCAAGAGTGACACAACTCAAAAATCATTAAAACAACCTGTCGTATAACAAATCGACAAATAAAAATCTCAAGAATTTGTAATTGCATATTATAACCAAGTAATAAATATTGCTCCTAATATTTTAGCTTCGTTTCATCCGTTAGTGCATTCAGAACGATGTTACAATGTTTTGAATTTTTTTTTGAAAAATGGAGACTTGCAAACTCAAATTTGTCAGTTGTGTCACTTTTGTTGCCAGTGTGCGATTTGCTTCCGGTGCGATATGCTTTTGGGGGTAATCTGAATAAAAAACTCAACAAAATTCTTGAAAAAGAGAACGATTTCGTACTTAAGTTCTTTCAGATTAATTTTTAGTTGAAGAGTAAAAACTAATTATGAATAATGCAATGCCACAATATGTAAACCCTAGAAGAGGCTAAATGTTGAATAATGGAATTTCTTCCTCTACTCATCTACTAGAAATCATGGTTATCTTTAAACGTTCTCACCCTTCACATATCGTTCAATACTAGTAGAATACCTGAAATTTAACTCTGCTCCTTCAAGATAAAACATGTTAAATGTCATAAGAAAATTGTGACATTACAATGAGTAAGAAATCAGTACCATCAAGTATAAAATTTAGTGTTTTTTTTAAGCTAAAAGTCACCCAAGAGCTGAAATATGTAATTTATACTTATTTTTTACGTCGAATTAAACAGCAGGATAAGCACGCAAAAGCATGGAGTTTTTAGAATGTTTGACCAATAAATCGGAAAATATGGAATTTTATTCCGTTTAAAAATAAATTATGGATTAAAATTGCAACACAATGAACGTTTCTTTATTATTATGCCTAATGAAAATTTATGCGCCGTATAATAATGTCAGTTGAAAAGCTTTTAAGTATTCATTGTCGATAAAATTGACAAAATGTCAGTTAAAAATGTCGTAAATGAATTAATTAATTAGAAGATCAATTTCACTTATTTCAGCTTAGCTCTTATAGTGGGTTTTAGTGTCATTCAAGCGACAAATATTTGCTTGACATTATTTGCGTAAGTAGGAGAAAAGGATTAATTCTATTGCAAAAAATATTGCAAGTTCTTTTTTTTACACAAAATGTTCAAAGAGTACTGAATACAAGAAATAGTGAAATTTTAATGAATTATCTTAAAGCTATCATTGGTTATAATAACATTTATAATGCATATCATGAATCATGTAAAAAAGGAGAGGGGGAAAAAAGCTCCCAATGAATTCGAAACGAAAAAAAAAAAGATACTGTAAAATGGCGATTTATGCAACTCTAGAAAATTACAAAAAATGCTCAGCGTTTAAAAATGCAGCAAATTTTTTTAAGTGAAAAAATCTTATATAATGGCATTTTGTTTATTTCGTGTGTTTTATCTTCAGGCGTTAAAGTTTTAAAACACATTTAGTTTATTGAGCGTCTACCCCCTAAAACTTGAAAGTGGATAATATAGTATAATTAGTATGTGGAACTGCTACACTTATTATCAAATTTGTCATTTTGCATCATTTTCTTGGCCTGAATAAATAAATCCGTGAAACTATGAGACTCTTATGCATTGATTTTGCTAAATCGATAACTAACTCTTTAGTTTTTACAAGTTATGAGTAAAAGCAAAAGCGATCATTCACAATCGTTAAAAAAAATGCTGGAATTAAATCACTATTGCATTTCCATGCGTTCTTTAATGTTATAACCCCTAATCAAATATGCTTACATAAAATGTTATAAGAAGCGTCTGGGGAATGGGGCTGATATAGGAAATGAAGACTGTTACGGCTTAGTTTAGCGATCGCCCTCCAGAGGAAGTTTAGTAAACTTCTCAGAACGCTTTTGTCTCTTGATGAATTTGGTTCCCTTAAAAGCAGCAGCAGCCACATGGGTGACTTCTCTACTTCATCCTTCACGTAATTTTTTTGTGTAAATAATATTAGATTGTTGAAGTTTGATTATTTTAGTATTTAGTATTGGCTTATAACTCAAAATTAGATATAGTCCACCATATCGGCCGGATCATAATTTGATCCGTCGAGCCGAAGTCGAACCAATGGATTGTCGGACCAAATTATGATCCGGCCGATATGGTGGAATGTATCTAATTTTGAGTTAGAAGCCAATACTAAATACTAAGATAATAAACTTCGTGCTTCAACAAACTAATAAAGACTTTTGTAGGAGAAAGAGATATAGAAGTAAAATAAGGTTTTTGAGGAGAGCTGTATTATTAGATTATTATCTCATCTCTTTTTTAGTAGTTTTAAGTACCATTGATAAAATAAGATGGAAGAAGCCATGCATTGTAACGTTATTGCGAAGTTAGTCTTATGTATTAAAGCCTGAGAGTAAACACGTTTCTATCTAGCTATCTATGTCGCGCTATTTCCTCACGAACGGCTGGGAGTTAAAAGTCGAGTGAAACACCAAAAAATTCAAAACTTCCACTTTGTCTTATCTCATTGCTGTGGAACTTTAATTAGCGAATAGATTAATCAAAAACGCAATTTTAAACGAATTTTTTTAACAATGCATATAGAATAATAAGCGTCATTATTATTTCACATGCATTGTTGTCATTCAAAGAATACATTTCCCCTTTTAACAAATAAGTACAGTTGCCATTTCAACGAAAAAAAATTCTAGATTTTCTAGCATTTTGAGGCATCACTGTATTTGTCCTCCATGAATTCAATGTGCGTTAGTTTTGAGGCATCGCTGATAGCATTGACTTTTTCCTCTGCGCAAATATTACGGGTGTACAATCGCTGCCTCCAGTAGTAATATAACCAAAATGGTTAAATATTATTCCCGATAAATTTGAAGTGCAGATGATATTTTACGAATCAATTCTTTGTGGTTTTTAGGGATTAGAATGAAGAAGAATGACAAATTTTGCTTCCAGGAAATGACGCTATATTTGAGATAGTCCGTGTAACGCCGGGCGACGCACCTCGTCCTAGATGTTAAAATCCGAGGATAAACAAACGTATGTATGTATCTATCCATTTATCTATATTTGTCGAGCTATCTTCTCGAATGGCTGGAAGTTAAAAATTGAGTAAAGTATAAAAAAAAATCGAAACTTTCCAAAAAAAAAAAGCCATTTTAAAGCCTTGCTGTATTTCCCTTCACTAATTTAAACTGCGTGAATATTGATGCATCGCTCAATCTCCCGTCATTCAATTTTTCGTCTGCAAAAACAGAAACTTGTGTACAACCAAAGAAAACTCGATTGTGGCTAAATATTATTCCTGATAAATTTGAAGCGAAAAAGAAATTTTTCGAATCATTTTGATATTAATTCTGGCTGCATTTTAATATGCATTATACTGTGCATGGATATATATGCAAATCAGGACGTTATGCAGTGGTTGAGATAGCCCGTGCAACGGCAGACGACGCAGCTAGTCTCCAGTTATTCCATAAAATACGTCAGCATTTAAAGCCTCACTTCTTTCTGATCTGACTTCGCATTTGGCTGAATAAAATTTATTATAACTCAGTTGTAAATGTTAGTACTGAAAAACGTTCTTCTTTTACTATAATCTTCAACTTCAACCACTGAAAAGTGAAAGATAAAAAAGTAATGTGGGTTCTTTTTATTTATAAATGACTATATTTTTCTGCCTCGGCTGCCATGAATTATCAGCGGAAGGCATCTTCCAAGCAATGGTTACATAGCAATACTATTGTTCCTACATTTGTTTTTTCAGCAGTTCCCCAAAATACATACGTATTTAAAGCCACAACTTGTTTTAGCATTTGAGGTTGAGAATGTTTTATTGTAACTGAATTGTAAACGATAATTTTGAAAATATATTCCTCTTTCAGTATTTTCTTGAATGTCAATGACTAGAGAAATAAAACATAAATCAGTAAATAATGCGGCTTTTTCATTTATAAATGAGAATATTTTGACTCTGCTGCAATAAAGTATCACCGGGAAGCCAAGCGATGGTTACCTCGAATCTGTAAACCGCAGAATAACCAACTGAAAGGACCCCAGACAAACACAGCTGTCAAAAGCAGAATATTTCCTTTTGTTAAAATAGATGAGTAAATTTACGTTTGGAAGAAAAAGAGCTTTCAAGCGCACTAGAGCTATAAAGACCATGCTGAGTCAAAGATAGAAAAATGTTTATCAGATAATGTAGCATTCAATGGACTAAGATAGTTGTATTCAAGTGACGCATTTCATGGATAACAAAGAGCTGTATGTAAGAGCTGACTTCAAACATTAAACTCAGCTTTTCCGCAATATACAGAAAAATAACAATTCATTTATTATTCAAAAAATGAAAGAGAAAAATTTGTTGTTTGTTTTTTTTACTAATGTTTGAGAGCAAACAATTGCGGCTAATAATACCAGAAATAAACCGAAAACGCTCCGCATCGATTGTAGCTTGGGGGAAAAGCATAGATGAATAATAAAAATGTTTTACATACACTTTTAAGAACTTCTTCAGTATACATATTCGTATCTTTATGAGCGTAACATGCATACATACATATATATATATATATATATATATATATATATATATATATATATTATTGTTACTGAGCGTACTGAAAGATACGTAGATTATCTATTTATCTATGGATCAGAAGCAAAAGTATGCAATTTACCAATTTCCACAGCAAATTTGTCCCTCAATGAAACCATGTGAAAAAAGATAAAAACCAAAATTATATTTGCAATTTCTGGTATAGCAACTTTAATTTTCTCAATAATGAGAAATAAATGCGGTACTATTTTTGGGATGTAACGATTTTCGATGTCTTCAACTTAAAGAGGCCAAAAGATGATTTAACTGAAGCTTGTGGCACCAAAGAAGTACAGTTCGTATTTTCAGGCTTCATTAAATGTAGTGGAAACATACCGTCTAAGTACAATAAAAATGGAATATTATAAGTCGTTCTCCAATAATAAGAACGATCAATATGTAGGTAAGTTAAGTATAAATATAGAACAGAAAAGGTACACAAATCTCTCATTAGGTTGTGGCAATTCAGATTGCTGTAATGTGATCGGATGATCCCTAGCACATAATTATTTTACCTATTATTCAAATTATGATTTTAAAAGAAATACCGCTGCCGTTTCTGGCTGCCACCGCTAGTCGGAAAAATTCCTGTCGTGTACGTTTCTAATTGTCACGAAGCAAAAACCCATTTTACAAAATTGTGTATTCTCTACTAATAATAAAGCAGCAAGTATGTGTGTGTGTCTGTGTGTCTGTCTGTCTGTGTCCGGCGTAGGGCCCAGACCGTCCAGCGAGTTTTCATGAAATTTGGCACGAAATTAGTTTGGAACATGGGGGTGTGCAGCTCGGAGAGTTTTTTTCTGAAATTCGAATTTGTTCTTCTTTTATTCCAATTTATAGCCGAAAGTTTCATAAAATAGTCATTTTCTATGGGAAGGAATTATCGCATCGCTTCGATCTTGATACCGTTGAAAAGTGCGTAAAAAACTACCCCGGAAAGAATTTCGCTCAATGTGTGAAAATTCGAAGCATCTAAATTACCTAGAAAAGAAGTTATAAGCATTTTTCTCTGCAGTTCGAAATTATTTTTTCACGGTAATTAACTTTAATTTTAATTGTAACCAGGCCGACTGACTATTAATCATTTTTTCTTTTAACGAATTAAAATTTATTGCGTGCCGTTTTTAGCATTTTGAGGAGCAGCCTGATTTTAATTAATTAATTAAATATTATTATTTTTTTAATTTTGATTTTTTTTAAAAACGAATTAAAATTCTTTTACTGCAGCTCATAGGCGATCGATAGCATTTTTTTGATTTCCTTATTTTGACATGTATTTCACTTGACCATTTTCCATACCGCACTGTTTTAATACAGCACTTAAAGATAGCATTTCTTTAAAGAAATATTATCTTTTTTAGCGATTTTATTGTTACTATTTATGTTTTTATTTATTTTATTTTTTTTCTTCAGTGAATTAGCACATATGTTATTTTCCTATTTGAGCTCGGATGAAAGGATTTTTCCGTTTTCAAAGCTTTACTTGCTGCTTTTGTTTCTGCAAGCTACAAAATTTTGCCGTTCTGTTAAACTGCTTACTAATAGATAAAAATTAATTATACTAAAAATGTATTAATTAAAACTATTCGAAAGGATTATAATCGTCCTTTTTGTGTGGGTACTTGATTTAAGCAAACAAAATGCGTTTTCTTTCAAATATTTTTTTTTTCGTCTTGTTTCGTTTTTTTCTTTCTTTTTTTCCTTTTTTATTGTGTGTGTGTTGTAAAAAAAAAAAAAGGCTTAAATGTGTACGGTCGCTGGTTTATTGTCGTGGGCTGCTAATTTTTAATTACGTGGAATGCTATACATTTTAATAAAATAACATAATTTACACATTAAAAAATTATCACTATATACACAATGGTGAATCGACTGGTCTTTTCATTTTTTAACACGGGCATAGCTGTGCGGGTACCGCTAGTTTTAAATAAAACCAATGCCAAATTTGTTTTTTTTCCTCGAAGTTGTCATTATTTTTTTCTTTTTTTAAAGGAAGCTATATTATACCGACTTACCCTCTTCTTTCTGTCGGAACGTAACCCAGGAACAAATTTTCTCCGAGGTCTAAGGACTTCAAAGAACCTTGACTTCTCCCAGCGACATCTTCCTGCCCTTCAAGTGTTAGCATTCCGTCTCGCAAATACCTTTTCGCTATAAGCCGGTGGAATTTGCCCAAGTGCAATTTTTGTGGAGAGCGGAGGATGACGGGGCCGTTGCCGAGATTATACCTGAAAGAAAATTTATGCATGGGTGACAAAATCTAAAATTTGTCTTTTTTCGGTTACAAAATGCTGATATAAGAGTAAAAAAAGAAACATTTTTAGTTTATATATATTGAACGATTTTCACTTTAACAAATAACTGATCTCCTTTATATTTATCGTTGCAAGAATAAATCTTCAAGATTTAGAACTGAAGTCATAAACATTGTACTTTCATATTAAAAGGTCAAGTCGGTGTAGATTCGATACACAATTATTAAACATGATAAAAAAGCATGAAAACGTGATTCTTTTTACCAAAATTTTGTTGATTATTATAGACTACATCATTTCTGTATCCATTTACATCATTATTTATTTGTGTGCAGCAATTTCAAACGACAGCACTGTAAAAAAATATTTTTACCTTTTTCAAAAATATGAAAAGAAAAAAAAAGGTCAAATTTAGCTGCAACCAGCAATTGGTACTAATGTTGAACCATTATAATGTTGTGGTTTCACCTAGTTTCACCATTAATGTGAAACTATTAACCAATATGGTACGTTTCCAAATAGAACCATGGCACGTTGCCAAAGTAATTATTTCATCAACAGCTGAAATGCAAAGAAGACATCTAAACTGGTGATATTGTTTCGCGCAATTAAATTCCAATGAACATTTCTATGTATTTAGATTTATGAACTGAACTACTGGGAATGTCCATTGGGTCCTAGAAATGTCCATTAGGCTTAATTTAAGTTCATTTAGATTCATAAACTGGTGGACTACATCGCTAAGAAATGAGCTCATGTCATGAAACATGTCAATCTACCCTTCCCTATAACTCCATCAAGTCAATTATTAGGACAGCCTTTATAGCATCTTTTTTTCCAGGAACTCATTTCTAATAATAGTAATAAACCATGGATCAAACATATTTATAAAATACCCGAAAGACCAAGAAAGAAATTTGCTGCATTGCTTCGCCTTATTTCTAGTCACCACACTTCGCAAACACTTCATACCCACAAATGCCGAACATGAGTTCCTATTAGGGATGTAACGAATAGTGATTTGGCCAAATAGCCGAATACCGAATATTCGGCCACTTCTCCCAGGCCGAAGCCGAATATTCGGCCATTTCTTCTAGGCCGAATACCGAATATTCGGCGGCCGAATATTAAAATTTCTAGAAAATCGTTGTAATAGAAAGTATTTGACAAATTTAAAATTATTGACAAGTATATGTCAAACACCAATTACACACAATCTATGATGTATGATTTTATTTTCTCTATTGTTTTCAATGTAATAAAATTAAGAATTTCACCCACAGGGGGAATAGAAATGACAAGCTTTATGGTACTAAGCATTTGCATTATTTTACTAATTATTTAATTCAAACGAAAGAACTACTATTGCTTAGTGAACTTTTACCTTGCTCAAAACTGTTTTATGAAGATATTTTAGAAGTTATAAAAGTTAATATTTTTATTTTAAGAGGTTTTTTACCTACCTATCTTTAAACGATCAATTAAAATTCAATACACTTAACTGGAATATATTTTTATTTTCAAAAACCCCAATAACTTATGCTATCTAAATATTCATGATATATTCTGGGCTTTTCACATTTCTCTCTTACCCAATATTCACAACAAACCAGTCTACCCAAACAAAGTCTGACTTCCACTTTGTTAATAATGACAAAATTAATTTTTCATGTATCATAATTAATTCTTGCCAGCTTTGGGAGCAAATGCTAAATATAAAATACAATATTAGAACTTTAAAATCTGTTTTTTCTCAGTCAAGCCTAAAACTACGTTTAAAAAAAGTAGTTTTTTCCAAATTTTTTTTATTTTTTTAAAACTTTTAGCTAATGTATTTTTTTGCAATAATTATAATACAACTTTAAATGTTTACAATCTACTAATTTGTTTATTTTTTTACATTTCTACTGCAGCAGAACTATTCGGCCGAATAGTCCATCAATATTCGGCCTGGGCGAATATTCGGCTTGGTGATGAAATGATTATTCGTCCAGCCGAATATTCGGGCAAAGGGCCGAATAGGCCGAATACCGAATAGTGTCTGAATATTCGTTACATCCCTAGTTCCTATGATCTTCATGTAATGTTAAGATGCTTTAACACCAAAGGCGACAGAGACAAAAAAAAACTGGTCTTTTCTCATCTGTGCAAGCGCAGATTATATTTTTGAAAACAAAACAACCTTTGAGAAAAGACAAGTTTTTTCCTTTGTCGCCTTTGGTGTGATGGCACCCTATTTAGTGTGCTTTCCCACCAAAGGCAACAGAGACAATATCTTTGTCTCTTGTCACCTACGCAAGAGCAAATGATATTTTTGCCTTCAAATGTATGCTCTGCGGTTGCACATATAAGAAAAGACAGGAATATTATCTTTGTCGCCTTTGGTGTGAAAGCACCCTTGATGAGGGAGGACTTTTTACATATCCAAAAGTGCCCTGCTTTTCCTCGCTCTTCGATTTTTTAGTGCTATGTATGGCGATAAACGTCTTGAGTTTATAGATAAACTTACTTCATTCTTAATGTATTTTATTCTTTTTATGTTGTTTAGTTGTCTTGTTACTTGCCATTGGAAATGAAATAAAAAAAAAATATGCATAAGCTGCGACTTTGAAAATATCTTTATCGCATGATAAACCTTTATGGCAAGGTTACATTTAACCAACTCTTTTCCCATTCATTTGCATTTGTAATGTGTTGCTGGAAGTTTCTGAAGCAGCTATTTTCCCAAAACATAGTGCTTCTATTCTGACTGCCTAGACATTAGGACATAGTTAGTTAGACATTTTTTTTCGTTCCTAGTGTCAAAAAGGAAAGTGGCTTGTATGTACAATAAATATCAATAGAAATTCTTCAAACAACATGTTTGAAGTTGAAATATGTTCTTATATATACGCACCAAAAGAAAAGTAAATAAACAAACTTGTTTCTTGCGTGTAATGAATTTTACAATGAAAGAATCGTAATACCGTACAGGAAATTGAAAGAGGAGAAAAAAGACATATAGCTGTATAGATGGAACAACAAAACAGATCAACATTGAAGTTCAGTTAATTTTATAGTGGCATAACTTATTTAGTAAAAGCAACTTTTACTGTCTACTTTTATTTTAATTTTACACATAACCAGAAATATTACTTCGTACTATAAATTTAATCATATTTCACTCACCTGAATTCGACAAAGCCATCTCTGATTGCTAATGAAACGAAGTCGCCTGTTCCAGTTGATGTTTGCCCATTATAAAGTAAAATTCCATCTGCAGCAAAAGTTCGAAACTCCAGCTCTAAGGACAACCGAGTGTAGGCTTGTAGTCTTGGTAGCTCAAGAAACGAGCGGCCAAAAAATGAAGGCGTTTCAACGAAGTTTTCTGATAAGGCATGCCAAAATATGCATTTAATATATTTTGAAACTTTATAAAATGATTGTTTTACATAACTTTTAAAAATGCTACTTTAGCTAACAACTTTGGTCAAATTTGAGTATAAAAACAAAATAAAGAGAAGATTTGGTATGAACATTTTAGAAACATGTTTTGTAGCTACAAAGGATTCATTATTCATTACTTGTAAATGAAAAGGGCTAAATTTCCAAATTTCAGCCTGCAATTGCTTCTTCCCTTTTTTCTGTCCTAAAAAATTGTGTTTTTTGGAGAATGAGCCAAATGCACTTAGATTTTGTACGGAAATGGAAAATATAATTCCTCATCTAGCATCAATTTTTAATATTATAAAAAATCAAAATTTTTAAAAGCGAACAGTAGTATACAGTTTTTTAAATGAAGCCTATCAAATGTCTCTAAATCTAAAGTTCTCTTACTACAGTAAAACTCCTCTTAACGGACCCCTCAAATGCAGACACCCCTCTTAGGTGGACATTTTTTATTCCCTAGCAGCAAAACATTGCGCATCAAAAATGTAAAAAACTTTTTTGTGGACACCCATGGATTACGTACAAATATTTTTGTCCCGTTGGTGTCCGCTATAGAGGGGTTTTATGTTGCTGCATTTGATTCACCCATGCTGAAAGTTTATTAGCACATCGTAATTATAAACATAAAATATAACTAAGATGAATATGTATAACTAAAGACAAATATTGAAACATCTATAAAGGTTTTTTTTTTTTTTTTTCTAATGGTCTGCGGTTGGCTTCGGCCAATTGCAGACCTAATACGTTCCCGAGATATTGATACCATCTATTTCAGCGGCACCACAGAGAGTGTTGTACCGTCGCCGCATGAGATTTTTAACGTCCGGTTTCTCCTCCTGAAAGGGTGAGCACCTGGACTCTGTTGATGAAAAATTGCACTAGGGATTTAATTAAGTCGAGAGCATCCAAGCCAAATGGCTGCTCAAACATGTATAAATGTTATAGGTATATTATTAGTAATAGTAATATTATAACGACATAACATATGAAAAAATAATAATAATCATAATAATAATATAACAAACTAACAAATGCAACATCAACGTTAATAATAATAATAATAATAATAAAGATATTCAAGTTTGGTACGAATAAGTTTTGAGCGTATAGTTAATTACTCAGTTTAATTCAAATTTTGAGTTTATTGCATTTTGTTATTTTTTTTTAAATTTCTAATACAAAATTCACAATGAAACTTGGTAATCAAATTAAAGTACATTTCTAATTTCACGTTATAGTATGATGCAATACATCACAATATATGTTAACTTATGAACCAATCACTCTTAGAAGGAATAAAACTGAAGATGTTTCTCATTTATTTTGATTTATTGCTCAGATATTAATATTTTAACAGTAACATTCGAAAATATCATGTCTGGATCATTATTTGTCAGCGGACATAAATTGACAATCTCGCATCGTTAGTCCTAATGAAAACGAAACAAAATATTCTATCAAAAGCTCTTCTGAAAATGCGAGACGGAGATAGAATTTAATTTCAGTCACTTTTGAAGGAAAAAGAGATTGAAAATCTGCAAGTTTAATTTCGTTTACAAAATTTATTATAACAAGTTTTCCAGCTGAACGAGTCGGAAATGAAATGTCATAATGAGACTTTAGCTCCTCCAATCTTCTCTCTAGGAAGATTTTCGAAATGTATGTTTCGTACTTCAAAGCAACTGTGATTTATTTTGAGCCTCTGTTTTTCACGGAACTTTCTGTTGTTTCGTTTCAGCTCATTTCTGTGATAGGACACGCAGTAATTTATGCTCTACACCAGATTAATTGAAGAATGAGAGGAATAATTTTATAGTACTATTAAACGTGATGTGCACTGCTCCCTTTAATACATTTATTATCCCTTTGAATGGCCCCGGAATAAGATATTAAGTTCCTAATAATGTTTCAAATGGCCGAGATGATCAGGTAATAGAATAAGATGACTTAAAAAATCCCTGAAAATCGTTTAAAAAAACATCAAAAATGACCCAAAAAGGCCTTAAAATTATTAAAATGCACTTGACATTTTGAAAAATGCACTTAAAATCTGAAGTCAAAATTAAGCTATTAAGCATTTAAACTATTAGTTTTTTGAAACATTTTAACAGCAACATCATCAAATGGCTTGATAAAATAAATTAATAAATAAAATAAAATAAGAAAAACAATGCACCAATAACTAAAAAGCATGTGTTTTGGTAACTTTACTTTCTTAAATGAATGAATTTCAATCGCTCTGAGTAATTAAATGTATTTTTTTTTTTTTTCAGCAAAAACCGCGAAAGTAAGACTTTGTATTTTTGAAAACTTTTTTTTCAATTTGCACATATTTGGTGTACATTTAAAATAAAAATAATCACTCAGTAATCAATTTTGTTCAGGCTCACAAGCAATTGGTTTATTGGCACCTTTTTCCTTGCGCTTTTTGGTCGCCGTTACAATAGACAAATACAAAATAATCCAGTTTTAACAGTTGCATCTTTACATTCTTCAATAATAAGGTTGCTGAAATAATCCAATAAAGTTTCGTTTAAGTATTTATAAATGTTCTTGGTTATAACTAAACTAGATCCACTGTCAGATATAACAAGTCCCATGTACGTGGAACCAGTCTTCCATACTTTGCTGTACGTTATTTAACTGCTAGTATTGATTGCTGTTGAGTGTTTCTCTTGTTAAGGTTTTGTCATGCCCTTATCCCGGTAAAAAATAAATTCTTCAGACAATGGAGTGATTTTCATTTCATTTTAAGGCTATTTCTCTCATAATTCTCGATGATTTAATGACAGCTACGATATGCTACAGTTAGTTAAAATGTTCTTTTACGCAGCCGTAGACTGTATATTAAAGAGCGCTGAAAACATCAAACCTTCTTAACTTCAAATCTATTGAAGCTGCAGAAGGTAACATAGAATTCTAAAAGAACGCATGTTTTCTTTTAAAGGTAAGAGTTTTTTAGCACTACCACAAACCAATTTTTTTCTAGTTGTCGCAGTTTTAAGCATTTTATCTAATTGAAATTGCAGCCCGATCGAGGCTACAGAAGATTTCAATAATTTTCGCTTTATAAGGATCGGAAGGCAGAACTATACCGCACTACAACTACAAGATATAAATATATCAGGTTTTTCTGACATCCCTATTATATTATATATTATAATATACATATGAATATGTATCAGGGAAACTGAAAGAAATTAAAACCCAACCGTAAAAATAAATGAAAATAAATAAATAGCTACAATTATTTTCTTTATGAAATTAAAAGGAATGTATCTCGATTGCGGAAGATCGAGGAATTTCTTTTGTGGTTGGTTGTTTTTCTCTATCTTCATGACGTTGCAGTAATTCAATAATTTAGTTCTCTTTATGTGGAGTCCTTTGAAAAGGAGAGAATCTGCATAAGAAGGTTGACATTTCAAACACATACAACTTTAAAAGAAGCTATTGACATTTAGAAGCAAATATTTTTTCGTTAAAAAAGTATAAAAAGAACGGTGCTTTTGTTATGCAAACGAAATTTGTCGGTTTTTGATTTTCCTATGGATATAAATTTTTAACTAAACTGAGAGTAGGATAGAAACGTGTATAGCAAAAATGTTCAAATGTAGTTTAAATTAAATAAAAAGTAAATCTCCATACTATTTTCAATACTAGAAAGACGGAAGGGGTCTGTATGCCATCTCTCGATATTTGTTATACAGTAATTCAAAAAGTAATTGACCGAATGCATTGTAACTTTCTGAATTTTTCTAATATGATCCTATTTCAGTGCTTATTTAATCATTTTTGTTTTTCCCTCATAAAATGAAAAATATTGAACCTTGTAGCTAGAATGACGGGAGGGAGCCACTGTGGTCCCTAAGGTATTTTGCAATGAAATCGATTTAATTCTTCGTTTATTTTAATGGATGTAGTAGGACAAAGTGTGATTCAGTCTAGTTTGACTTTGGTCTTTCTCTTTTTGCAATCGGTTCCAATAGAAAAATACTAAACAAATGCGACACTTTGTTTGCCGGACAATGGCGATTGCTCTTCGAAAGAGAAATAAGTTTTATATTTTGCAATGAAAAAGAAAACGCCATGGTACACTATGATCCACTTGTATATAGGAATTAGAGAACATATTTGGGGCACGTGGACTCGCTCACTAAAAAATTTAGAAAGAATTGTGCGCAAAATTCTCCTAAGGGCCGCACTGGTCCCTTCAGTCTTTCGAGGTTTACAGGAATTTTTCGCCTTTCTGGTGTTAAACTTATTCTACTCTTTGTGCCATACACCTGAAAAAGGCAGATAATGCTACAAATACGACACCAGAGTTCAGAGGATATTTTGTTGTGATTTAATCTAGTAGTTCAAAGGATAGATGACAAGAAACAATAATACCACCTGTTCATTGTCCGAAACTGGATAACATGCCTAATATATAACGGGACCAATATTGTGTCAGCCATGTTAAAAGTCCATTGGAGGGTCCCAGAACTCATGCCTTCATTACCCAATTTTCAGATTTTCAGTCCAATTGTTCTCGAACTTTTAAAACTATTTTAAAATTATCTCTCAATTTTATATACGCGTGTTTTTATGCTTTAATTTCAGTTTATTTTGTCCTAATTTTTTATCCTTCTTCTTAATGCCCAAAAATGCCACTTTTAAACTTCAATCATGTTTTTTAAAGCTTTTAATGCTGCTTAATTTTGTTTTAATATTTTCTGTATGCCAAAATTTTTCCTTCAAAATTTTCTATTGCATGTTTTTAAGCTTTCAATGTTTGATTTTGTTCAAAAATTTTCATTTTTCAATGTTTGTCCTAATGTCCTAAAACGTTTCCGTTAAACTTTATTTATATGTAATTATACGCTTTTAATATTATTTGATTTTGTCCCAATATCTTAATTTTCTCTAATGCCCTAAAATCGTTCAAGTAAAATGTCCATTACTTAACATTCTACAAGAGTAATTTGTAAACTCATCTAAAATACCAAAAGCACTGAAAATTACTCTTTAGTAGTAACAAAAAATCTAGAAAATTACCTAATGTTTTTTAAGCTTTTTGTCTCATGAAATAGAAAAAAAACCTTATGAATGATACCTAACCATTCTCCTAACATGCATTATTGACGAATGGGATTAGTCAATTAATTCGTTGTAGATTTAGGAATTTTTAAAACCTAACTATAATACCAAATGATTGTGCCTTTTACATTTTTTTACATACTGGAACATTGGTATGATATAACTATTTCTCATCGTAAATTTCATCTTTTTTATTTTTATTTTCAGCTATAGTGAAAAAGTAAAATACCTTTCTACGGAAAAACATATCGTAATTTTAATAATATCGGCTTAAAATTAGGTGTTTTTGCAAAGTAATGACTGAAAAAATTATTTATTTGCTTATTATATTTTAAAGCTGAAAAGTTGATATTGATGGAAACGTTTTTATTTGAAAAAGAGAACAAAGTAATAATAATGACGAAAACAAACGATTTTTTTAAACTTTAAATTAAATTTGTTTCACACATGAAAAAAAAAAAAACGACTTTAGTTTGAGAATGTAAACTTTTCAGTCTCGTCAGAACCCTCTAATTTTAATATCATAAGTTCTTTCAACTATGTTTCCTCTTTAACCTTTTTGTACTGAGCTTTAATAAAGGAAACCATCTGGCTCCTACTTAAAACTGAAAAAAAAACAGTAGCAAACACCCAAATGAGTTGCAGGGGGAAAATATTTTTTTCTCTTTACTTTAGAAACTCGTAAATAAATATACTGAAACAAATTTAATGAGGCATAGTGTAAAAAATATTTTTTATTAAGCTTTATTTGTATTCAGCATAATTTAAAGCGTTAGTTTTGCAGAAATTACACTGCAAAATAAATAAGATTCTAGCGTGGGTAGAAAATTAAAAGGATAAGTTAAACACATGTTTATGATCCGAAATATCTTTAATCTTGAAGAACATAACATTTAAAAAGCTAAGATGCGTGCTGCTAAAACTTAATTAACGATATCTTAAATATTATTTTAAGCATTTGTGCAGTTTTTGTTTAATGCAGAAAGATAAGTCGGACAAAAAAGGTTCGGGGACTAGACGTTCTGGTGCAGCATTTATTTCCAAGTTTTTTTGTTTATGTCATAGGTTGCATTAGCCTATGTAAAAAATCTGAATATACTAAATTCGCTGTAGTTAGCTTTTCTGTATGATTGACATAATTTTAATTCTGAAACATGAAAATGAATAAATAAATGCAACAAGGTTTATTGACGCTTGTAAAGTGTCGCCATATTAAACCTTGTTAAAAATTTCATAAATAATGCGCGATCTGCGTTTTTACTTTAGTATTCGTATAGTAATTGATTAATTAAAAAAAAAAAAAGATTTTTAAAAATCTAATCATAAATGTACAAGAATATTTTTTTTAATAATTTTAAAATAACAAAAATAAAATTAAAACGAGAGAATTCGCCGGACACTACATAAAAATTACCAAAAGGGTAAATATTTAGCAATACACAATTAATTAACACTAGGACTGAAACCAGACTTAGTTGCAAGTCTATTTCACAGTTGCTTTTTCGATTTAAATAACTGTATAAAATATATTGTACTCTCACATACATACAGATAGGAATGATTACGCAATACACCAACTTAAACACTTTTTATAATATAAAATTGTCTGAAATATGATCAGTCTTTAACATTATTTTTCTCTGGGTAGTATTAGAAAATAATGGTTTTGTTAATCCAAGTAATATCATGAAACATTTGTTTAAAGCGTTTTATTTTATACTTGCTATCGTATCAGAAATATCTGCGTATTAAGCTTACCTATAATAACTGGTGTCGCAACTGTTGGTCTTGTAGTTAGTTGATAACTTTCAGGTCTGCTGAGTGTAATGTCCCTCGTTGACTTGGTTTCCGAGTGATCAGCTGCAGCCATTCGTTGTACAGTGGATCTTCTCACAGGCCCAGGGGTTGGAACAAGATGGGGTGCTAGGGGGAAAATGTTTCTGTTCAGTAAAATATAATTCAATAAATATAGAGTCATAAACGCACATTTGTAATTCCAATATTCATGTGTTTCAAAATGACGTAAGGACACCATTATTTACGAAACGAAAATTTCGCCTGCAAAATAAAACCGTTAAAAAGAAAAGTAAATTACAAAATAACTCGTAGTTTCAAAAAAAAAAAAAAATATCATTTACCCTTTTTTTTTCTTCTGGTTTTAAACAGGGTAATGCAAGTTTCTGGCTTCGAACCAGACTCTCTTTTTTTTTGTTGACATGGCCATTGGAAGCACCATACAATGTTAAATATTCGCCCCCCCCCCAACCCGAAAGACAAATAATTAATGACGATGTTGCTTTTTTCAGTGCATAAAAAATATATTTCTTGCCAAGTGAAAATAGGGGTTTCGCTTGTTTGAATAGGAACCAAAAAGAACTTTCATAAAATTATTTCTTTAAATGTGGCTTTTTTCTTATAAATATTTGTAAAATAACAATGTGTTTTTCTTAATTTGATGTTGCTTTCCAGACATATTTTACATTTTACTTAATTTTCCCAAAGCATTATCTACGCTTTTATCAAAGAATTTTATAGTAAATGTTTTTTCTGTAAATCCGATGTTTCAGTTTTGCGGCATAAAATGTTAATACTCAATATGTGTATTTTTAAAAGCAAACCATTGTGTTTTTTTTTATGTACACGCAGTAGCTCATTATTTAATCGTAATAACAGGAACATGGTTGTAAGCGCATTTTTAATAAGGCTTTCACTATTTAGAGACTAACATCTTATTTATAGCATTTTGGGCTCCTGAATTACATTATATTTCCTTGGTCGTTTTTTATGTTAATTTCTTACATTTTTAGCAAGCAAACGCTCCAGATTTAAATTTTAACAAGAAGTTCCGTCTAGAACTATACGAGCCTACTTTCCCGTATACACCAAATTCAAATTTATAATCTAGCTATCTCTTTCTCTCTCTTTCTTATTTATCTTTAGTTCTAATTATTGAAAATATACCTTTTTCAACGGATAATACATATTCATTCACTCACTCATTCATTCTTTCATTTATTCAGCCATGCATTTATTCATTCATTCGTTACCTCATTCAAGTGTTTATTCATTCATTTACGCATTCATGTATTTATTCACTCATTTATTTATATTTTCATTTATTCAATAATGTATTCATTCATTCTTTTCCTCATTCATTTAGTCAATGATTTATTCTTTCACTCTTTAATTTATTCATTCATTCTTTTCCTCATTCATTTATTCAATGATTTATTCTTTCACTCTTTAATTTATTCATTCATTCATTATTTCACTCATTGAGTCACTGAGAAATATCCTTGAAAATCCCGATCAAAAAATTTCATAGCAAAATAGGCTCGTAAGTTCTGGATAAACTTTCTATTTCTACATGTTCTACGTTATAAGAGCTTTCCGTTAAAGTTTGTTCCAAGCAAATCGGTCCGTTAGATCAGTATTTATATAGGGTTGAAATTCCCCCTTAAGCTCTGTGTTAATTTTTTGAACTGTTCAAAAATGAACAAAAACTGTTCAAATCAATATTTCACGCCGAGAACTCCTTTCAATAAGCTTGCAATAGGAACTTGGCTCTTGTGCCCAGAGTTTACAGAATTTGCTTCAATTTTGTCCATAGGCGCTGATGTTAAAATTTTTTGAACTGTTCAAAATTGAACAAAAAATTGTTCAAATCAAAAAGTAAAATATAGAAATGAGATGTCCTCGCCGAGATCTTTCGCATGCAAAAAGACTTTTTCCAATCGGACAGTTCGTTCAAAAGTTATTAGGGGGGGACAGACCGACATACAGACAGATCGACAGACAGACAGACCGACAGACAGACAGACCGACCGACAGACACACTTTTTCCCCATCTCAATACCCTACTTTAAAATTTTTTATTTTTCAATCTTTATTTAATTACTTCACTTATTTTTGACTTTTCTTGATTTTTAACGATATTTTCACGATACATTAAGCCTTCTTTCATTCTTTATTATTATTTTTTTTTACTTTTACGGGAAAGTAGGCTAAAAAATAATAATTTTCCCGCAATATATTCTATCCACAAATGAAAATATAAGAAATAAAATCGTCAACCAGTCAGACGAAACTGTGTAATCCTTTGTTTTTCATTTTTCCCACGACACGCTGTAGTAGATCATTAAAATGGTGTTAGATGCTATCGCACTATATTTTGACTTCCCTCTTTATTTAACTCATTTGATTTTCTTCTAACACTATTTTTTACACATTCAAATGATCAAATACTTCAAAACGAGGGAAAATTCCCGGATACCTAGAAAGACTTAAGGGGCCGTTGTGGCCGTTCCGAGAATTTCACGGATAACTCTTTCTAAATTTCTTCTTGAGTGAGCCTACGTGTCCCACACATGTTCTCTCATCCCTATACAACAGTTGAGTGTATGATAGTGTACCATGGAGTTTTCTTTTTCTCGTTAAAATGTAAAGCTTACGTCTCTTTCAGTGAGCAATCGTCATTGTCCGGCAGGCTAGCTGTCTTTTTTGTTTGGTATTTTGAATTGAACCCGATTGCAAAAAGAGAAAGGTGAAGGTCAAACCAGACTGAATGACACTTTGTCCTTCTAAATCCATTAAAATTGACGAGGGACTTAATGGTATTCTTGTAAAATATATCATTTCCATTGTAAAATACATTAGGGGCCACAGTGGCTCCTTTAGTCACATTCTAGGTAAAAGATTCAAGATCTAAGCTTCTATTAGGATAAAACTAAAATGATTAAACGAGCACTTAAATCGGATCATGTCAGGAAAAGTCAGAAAGTTACAATACATTCAGTCAATTATCATTGGAATTACTGAACAATAAATATTGCGAAGAGCCACACATGCCCCTTCCGTCTTTCTAGTGTTGAACAATAGGAAGAATTAGATTTTTTTTTTTTTTTTGACAATTTAAGAAAAATGTAAAAACGTTGAAATAGTGTTATGTGCTTTCGTACAATGCTGTATTTTGAGTTTCAATTTTATTTTACGTTTTTGATTTTTTTTCTTTCTTTTTTTTTTCAGTTTTTTAGGAAAAAAATTACGCATTAGAAATATATAAACGATAGGAATAATTAGATGATTTTAACGACAATTTAAGAAATTAAAAAACAATTTTGTCGAATTTAAGAATTAAAACGTTAAAATACCACCTAATGTGCAGAAAAGGCTAAAAAGACTTTAAAAATATCTGACAAGAAAATCTGAAATATCATGTAACGTTAGATTGGTTCGTATTTCTTGACTTACACCACTTATTCACAATATATTTTTAGACTTCTTTGGATAAAGAAGCAGACGATTTATTGCGTATCAGAAGATACAAGAACATTCGATACTACAAAGACTGATACAGAACTACTTGAAATAGAACAAGATAGAGTGATTGCTTTTCCGAGACGTCCAATTCCTCCTTCTGAGTTACGTTCTATACAAGTACAGTTCACTATCGAAAAGAATCAAATTGCAAAAGAAAATTTCGCTTTCCTTCAATAAGTCGATGATATATTTTTGATATGACCCGACATGTATCAGGATTTGAAGGAAATTATTGATTTTATTTAGCCTCTCGCTTTATTTTTTTGCTTTTCTTTTCAAAGACTTCGGCATAAAATAGCGATTGAAAAAGAAAAGTAGTTTGGTTCATGATGGATGGCGTAATTTTTATCGTAAAATTGGGGCATTCTTTTTAGTATTTTAAATCAGATTAAGGAAACTATTTTTGATACTTCTGTTTTTATGTTTTAAATAATATCTATTTATTTACTGCGTGTTTCACACATTTTTAGCTCTGATTAAATGAATATTCTGCATGAAATTAATTAATTTACTGAACAATATTTCTTAATCAATTTGTAAGGTATCTGTTCATTATTTAAACCAACGTTCTCATTTTTTTTTTTCTCCTTTACGAAGTCCATTTGCTAAACGCCCAAGTTCCAATAAACACTTATGTCAGAGTAGTAATATGTTTCCAAAATATGTTTTGTGTGTGTGTAGGTATTTACGTTAAATAATACTGAATACAAATATGACCTATTTTAATGAAGTATTTTAAAGGCAATATTAGGATGACAAAATTCAAAAAAAATGTCGGAGCTTTATTCTTTTCTGATACACTAAATCCCCTTAAAGAATCTAGCTTAAATGTGCAAAAATAACTTCCAAAGTGTCTTACCAAGTAAGGGAAAGGAGGGTAAGAGTACGCACCTAGTGGATTGTTCGTTATAAAAATGAGAATTGAAAAGTGAAAACCTTGAAAATTGACTGAATCATAGTTTATTAACTTAGAAACTTAGGTACACAAAATGAAAGTTTTATTTTAAAAAAATATATGAAAGAAAGCAAGCGGGAAAAAAATGCAAATGCGTACTCTTACCCGACTTGGCGGATAAGAGTACGCACCCAGGAAGGGTAAGAGTACGCAACGGGAACAATCATCATGCCACCACTCCTTGCATAATCCACACTGGATCCAATCTTCATCATATGATTGTTCGCAGCCTGGGCATATTGTCGCCTCATTGTTTGCTGAACTTGTGAGGGAACTGGGTTGTCGATACAATGCAGAACAAGTTTTTTCTTTGCTTTCACAGTTTTTTTTTTTTCAGTTTTGGGCCTATTTTTACTTTTCATAGCAGCTCGATTAGCCTTTGCTTCTTCTAATTATCTCTCTCTCTCTCTCTACATTTTCCTTATGTGCGTACTTTTACCCGCCGATGTCTTGCTCCTCAAAATCATCCATAGATAGATGTAGCATTCGCAATAGTAAAATTCTGACATGCCCACGTTGTTCGGAAGGGAACAAAGCTCATCGTGATATCTACTTGAAAAGCAAACATCAATCCTTTATTTTCAAAAAAATTAATATTTCTTCACAAAAAAATTACATGCCAACATGTAGAAATCATGTTTTACCAGATAAATAAACGACAGCAAGGATGAAAATAACAATGGCGGTCTCTTGAGCCAGCTGAAAACAAACGTGTTGAGTTGATCACACTCGCTTCTGCTTGCAGTGTTACCAACAGGGAAAAAAGTCCCTGCGTACTCTTATCCTCCTTTCCCTTAATAAAAATATAGTACTTGTTTTTAAAAATAGGCCCCCATATTGAGGTTAATAACCCTACTTTAAGCAATTTCTTTATCAGCGATGAGAAAAATATTTTTGACTGTAAAATTATGCTTATGTAAAGGAAAAAAATAATAAAAATAGTTTGATTAACTATACGTAATATGTTTATTTTCCAAAATTTTTACTTGCAGTATGTATGACACATTATGCTTCTGTAAGTGATGTTCCTAAGAAGTAACAAATTTTACAAAACTATTATTATTTTTGTTTAAGCAAAAATGTAGACCGCATTTCTGACATTTTATGTAAGAAAATGATTTACATACAGGGTACTTGCCTCTTTGGCGAGTTTCTTCATACATTGACTAATGACTGTGCTCATAAAGTCTTACGACTTTTGATAGAACATAAGAGGCCGTTGCTGAACGTGTTTTTTTACTTGCAATTTATTTTCAATGTCAGAGGGCCTGCCCCTTTTTGGATTAGTATCAACGCCTACTTTACATAAACAAAAAGCTATATTTGCTCGAAAATCAGCAAGTCCTACGTTGGTAGTTTTAGCAGGCTGGTTTACTACTCCTTTGTATAATAACCAAGCACTCACTATCATTTGGTGAAGGAGGTGATAAAAATAGATTTACGTACCACTTCTTAGAACGAATTTTTATATTATATCTGTCTATAAGACTATCCATAAGATTTACGCCTTCCACGTGGCGATTATATTCGGATATTATCTATACTCTATCTCAACCCCATTATTAAAAAAAAAAAAAAAAAAAAAACTTTGCCTCCTAACACTTGGCTTGGAACAAACTTTATCCGAAGGATCATATAACGTAAAGCAGTACAACTACGAAGTTCATACAGAACTGCACGAGCCGCTTGTTCCATGCAATGTTTTGATCAAGATTTTTAAATAAAAGGAATATACTTACTTTGCCCTCCTCCTCTCTTGCAGGGTCCTTTGGACGAAACAGAAATGCCTTTCTGGTATCTGCAACTAAACAGTCTCAACTGGCATTCCGATCCATAAGTGCTGCCATCTGTACCACACACTGTGTCTTTATTGTCATCAGGAGAGCAATGGATATTGCAAGTGCACTGCGCTAAACCATCCTTCTCTTGGCACGTGGCACCATGGATGCATCGCAGGTCCTCGCAAGAACCGGAGATGGCTTTTGAAATGGATACTAAATAAGGGATAAACGGAAGTATTTTCGCACGTTAGAACGTTTTCTACTGTAATTATAATATGGCGCAGAAATAAATTCCATTAACAAGGGGTCATTCATAAATGATGTCACACTTCGAGGGGGGAAGGGAGTAACAAGAAGTGTGACATCGTACATTTTAATTTCTATAAAAACATTTAAAATCTGCAAATTAAACCAATTTTATGATAATGTAATATAGTGTGACATGTGACAAAGGGGGGGGAGGGGTAAGTTGAAAAGTTTGACATAATTTATGAACGGGTACCCAAAGGAAGGGTAAACTGGAAAAACGACCTAAGTGCTACTTTTGAAATTTGCTTTATGTTTTATTCAATTATTTTATAACATAAATAATAATTTTAACTATACGAGCCTACTTTTCCGTAACAACCAAATTCAAACCTATAATACATAATTTATATTCATTTATAATACATAATTTATAATAAAACATAAAGCAAAGTTCAAAAAGTAGTATGCGACTTAAGTCGTTTTTCCAGTGACCCTTCAAATAAATTGCCAATTTATAATTAAAAAACAATAATAATACAAAAAATTAAATAAAATCCTAACAATTTGTGAATGTTGCTATGAACATAATTTTAATGATACTTCACAAATATTGGACAAAATAACAGTTATATATATCTGTCAGTTGCTTTGAAATTTTTTTCCATAATTTACGGTTTAGCTTTGATTTGCAATTTAAGCTACATTTTAAAAGCTGTCATCCTACCCATGTACTTAATATTTGTAAGATGTAGCGTTTCCATTGAAAAAACTGTATATTAATTCCGGTGTTAATGGAAAACAACGGCATATTGCATATAAAATGTAGGGTTTGAAAAACGGACTAACTTTACTAACGTCACTCAGAACTATTTTATTCACCACAAATATTTTTAAAGTTTGTAAAAACATTTCATTCCGAAATTACTCCTTTCTTAACTTTCGAAAAATGCTTCTCCTAAAAGAAATTCTCGCTGTTTGAGCTATATAAAACAGTTTACATTATCTATCATAAGGTTATAAATCTCACTGAAAGGTAGTTTTAAAGTTTCATTACTTATCGCCGTTTTTCAACATTTAGCAAGAATGATAGTTTCTTAACACAATTCACTGAAGTAATATTATGCCTTGATTTATTAGGATAGCAATTACAGCGCCAGATGTGATCTAGAATTAGCTGAGTGATTGATTTTACATTTTGTGTGATTTATGGTTAATGAATTTTTCTCCCCTTCAATTTAACCTACACGTGTTTTACTTTTCTCCCTAATGGCCTCACTGTGTGAGAAAGATTTTAGCAATATCAGGGAAACGGGTGGAAGTATATATTTATTAAATGATCAGCTGTGACTGTGATAAATAGCATACAAAAGTTTTTTTTTTTTGATGGTTTATAATGATGAAAAATATTTCCCAAAAAAGAAAGCTACTTACTTTAAAAGTATTGTCGAGGCAATGATACATTGTTTCAGTCATTACTGAAGAAAACGTGTAAGTCATTCAGTGGCGAAACATTAATTTTATGCTGAAAGCTTGTTGTTGTATACTTTAAATTATGTGACAGAGCTGCTAGCAGCCGTGAAAACAGTAAAATAAATAGCGACGTCGTTTTTTTTGTCATTAAGTCCTCAAGAATTTTCATATTCATTACCTATTAATAGATGGAAGTGATAATTTATGGAAACGGAAATGTCTGATACCTTGCATTATTTTGGACAGTGTGAACGTTTTATCACATAAGTCTGTTGTCATGCGCTTTGTAATATTTTAACTTTCAAGATCTTGAATTGTAAAACCGTATTGTTTGATAAAAAAACATTTTCAACGAGAAATTGTGGAATAGCAAAATCTGGTACTTAGAATTATTATTTGGTTAAGAAAATTTTTTTGTTGGTTTGTTCGTATGCGAAAAAATATGTATGATGGTTTGCACAAATAATTTATGAATTAGTAAACAATATATATACATATATATATATAATTGTTTGCGAGCGAAAATAGATCATTTGACTTTACACCACTTGAAAACAGCGATATTTTTTGTAACTGATCATGAACTTGTCAACAATTTTGTGAATTTGTATGCTTACGTGCAAGATAAAAATTTCTGCATGAATATGGTATGAATTGTTACAAATCGTTTTGAAGCGAGAATAACTGAAGTTTATTAGTAAAATTATTTTAAGGGAAAAAAAAAAGATTTTCATTTGGTAGTTTTGCAATTTTAAGTGTACATAAAAAAATAACTGAATGAATTACCGTTAAAATACCAGACTTCAAGCTATTATACGAATTTGTTAGTATCGTGTGGTTCGATCTGGACTGGCATGTATTATTTTTAATACAGCAGCAAATTGAAAAAAAAATGCTTCAAGAGTTCCGACCCTTAACGATCGGTTAACTTTCAGGAAAACGGTCATAAAATTGCCTATTTTTTATCCCTGAAAATTATATAAAAATGTATGTGTGAACAATATCTATATTCATTTTTAATTTTCGATTTATTTTCAGCTTGAAATTTTAAACACTCCAGCCCGGAAATATCACGGGAGCGAGCAATAGAGAGCGAAACCTCACCCCGTCGTTTTCACGGGAGCGAGAAGGAAGGGCTTAACCTACCATCCATGCATCCATCCGGTCCAAGAACCATTCCGGCTGGGCAAGCGTCACATTTCATTCCCTTGATGCCTTGTTTGCAAACACATCTGCCAGTCATTTGTTCACAATCATCCCGCACTGATCCGTATTGATTGCAGTTACAAGCTATAAAAAAATGATTGTAATTAAATTTCCCCACTGAATTAATTCAACAGTTTTTTTCACACAAACAATTATGCAAAAGTAAATTCCAATCTAGTAAATGCCTCTATTTTGCACTAGCCTATTTTTCTAGTCCACTATCTCGTAAAAACGTAAAAACGATAAGTGATTAAGAGTCTAAAAAAACTCCTAATATATCGAAATACAGATCTTTAAATTCAAATAATGAGTTATATCACTTCAATAAATATTGTGTAAAATATAGGTTGAGATAGAAATAATTAGTGTCTGCCTATGTTCTGAAACAATGAATAAATATTTTGATTTAAAAGAAAAGAAAATACGTGTATTTTGCACGTTACGTTTTTTTTTTTTTTTTTGAATATTTAAAAAAACGTTTTTGAACTATTCGAAAATACTCAACGTTAACTTCTACATGCTGAACGAAACATTTTTTTCATCTTTATATGTAAAACCAATAATGCTAAAAATAGAATTAGCCTTCGAAAAATAGAAAACATCGCATGAATTCTGAAATATTCGCATTTATCCCTCTGAAAAAATACGAAATGAAATAAATAAATGAAATAAAGATAATGAAAAAAACTTCTAAGTAGACTTACAATTAAATTATGAAATGGGAATCGAAGTATTGATTATTTCACTGGTTTTATTCAAATGAAGAAAATTGAAAACGTAAAGCTTCTTTCTTCAACGCGCAATAGAAAATCATAATTATCTTTTATATTCATTATTAAGAAAACGTCTTTTGTTCGCTAGCCTTATTTGTCAGCTATTAAAAACTAAGTTTTTTTTTAAAAAATCGGCTCATTAGAAACTGAATATATACTCTTTTTTTAACATACCTGTAATGTTTGAGAGCTGTATTAATTTAACTGTTTAAAAACCGCTCCTACCCCTAATTATTACGTCGCAATTCAGTCTTACTTTTTTCATCGATTTATTTCGCATGCTCATTGAAATCCTGCTGTACAATTATTCTAAATATTTTTATTAAAAATAATTGAGATTTGGAATTTGTTGAAACAGAGCGCCTAACAAACCGACTCATTTCATTTCACAATAATTAATAATTTTCTTTTTTTTAAAAAAAAGAATATATACACATATACCTTTTGGAATTTAATCAATTTTCATACATGGGAAATTAGGCTCATTCAGTTCTGAACGAATCTCTTATTAACGATACAATTGCTTTTCAGGAGTTACGATTTCAATAATTAGTTTTTACAAGCGTTAACAGCTAAAATGTATAAACATGAGGTATTAAACTCACATGAGCATCCGCTGTTGCCTTCCGATGCCTTATGAAGACCCCAATATCCTGGCTCGCACCTATCGCATCTTAATCCCCCAACACCAGGCTTACAAGAACACTGCATTGTTTCGGCATCGCATGTTAGCCCGTAGGATCCAAGTCTGTTGCAGTTGCATACACCTTCAAAAAAGAAATGTTCATTACCGCATATAAATCTCGATTATGTACAACGTTGCTTTAAAAAATAGAGTTAGTCATTTACATATAAGTAACCTTCGCTTGTTTAATATATCAAACACTTTATTGATTTATCATGTCATCTAAAATTACATTGATACGCATGCGGCCAAAATATTAAGCAATTTAAAAATTGCTTTTAAGGAATCTTATATTTTCTTCTGTAATATACACATTTTTTTTTTTTTTCTTTTTTGAAATCTATTTTTGATATCTTAATACTGTACAAAATTTATTTTGTGGCTATAAAATGTGAAAAGTAATGGCATGAATTATTGCGAACATTAAAAAATTAAGCCCCTTGCGCAAACTGCAAGTAATGTTCTATCTAAAATAAATAAATAGAGACAGAAAGAAATAAATAATACTATGTTGTCTTTTTTTATTCATTTTTCTTTCTCTCTCTTTTTAAGAGAGATATTTTAGTTTATATGGATGATTTATGACTTCTTAAAATTGATTGTCTCTACTTTATATGTATCAGTTTTTTAATCACACTAGAATTACCACGAATTTTACATAACTTAGGGAAAGTATTATGCTAAGATGCAGTTTTTCCCCCTTTGAAATCAAAATTTTACTTTCCAAATTAAGCAGTGAAATAGTTAATGAAAAACATAATATGAATGTTATGAATAGTTAATGAATGAAATAGTTAGTGAAAATAGTAAATGAACATAACTGAACATATAACCTACATTATGATAAGTCCTTTTTTACTGTCTAAAAAAAATGCTAATAGTAAGACACCTTAGTTCGATAGAAAATGTTGATTCGCATTTAAAAATAAAGTTGACGATTGTAACACAATTTTTAGTAGAACTATAATTTTTTTTGTTGATTTTTTTAAAGAGATTAAAAAAAGGTACATTACTTGGGCATCCTGCAAAATGAGCACCTAGAGCTGCCGTTTGATCATCTGGACAACATCCGTAGGTAGAATCTGCGCATGTTTTAATAAGGGCCACTGAAAACATTAAAATTCACATTTACATAAATTTGTCCTTAGATATTACCAAAGAACAATTTTTTGACCGTCGCTGAATATATTGAACCACTTAAATACAGATTGCTCACACATCAGCTTTTAAATATAAATATATAAAATTTATTGCTAAGTACTTAATTTAATGCTGTTTCGCTTTTCCTTTTCGAAAACGCATATTTTTACAAATATAAACGTCACATAATCTCAAAAAATACGCATGCATGTATTTATTGAAAATATTAGTTTTGCCAATTTTTTACTTATAATTATTCTCAATATTGTGAACAAACTACACGGAGATTATTTAACAAAATTCTTTTGAATAATCTAATTTACAAGCTTTATATAAATATTATTATAACGAGTTCTGTATCCGAAACATAACTTTTTAAATATATACATTTTTATCTTGAAATAATGATCATAATATTTGCGATTATGTATACCTTTACATTTTTATGTGTTATTCAGATTATTTTGTTTTTTTTCTGAATTTGGGGTAAATACTTTCAGATATTCTGCTCTGCACTTTTCAGTGGATGAATAAGGCATGGCATGCATTCTATTCTTAATTTTAAACTTATTTATGAGTCTTGAGATTTGTCTGTTTCAAAGCTACTTCATTATTAACAACATTTATTACCATCTATTATTTTACTTACATTGATACTAAAACCTTTTTTTAATAAGGCATTAAACTGGCATTTATCGACTAATTAATGAAAAAAACTAAAAACAATGTTTTAACTCGTCAAGATTTGAAACAATTCTAGTTTTGGAAAGTAATTATTTTGTGTGTGTTTCAAACAAATAACATTTTTCCCCAAGACTCAATGATTAAAAAGTGTTTTGTTATGTTTTAACTATGATTAATAACTGAATTTTTAACGTAAAAGTATTGAAATGTTTTAATGAAATGTCGAACTATAAATAAGTTATTCTTTCGTTTTTTGTTTTTTATTTTTTTGTTTTGTAGATATACTTGCATTGTAATTTTGAAAATTAATAACTCAAATAAAAATAAATAAAAAGTAACTAATAATTAAACAGTTAAGTGCAACTTTGGTTAGAAGCAAAATGTTATGCTGAAAACTTTCCGAATGAATATATTATGTATTTATATCAACCATATATATAATTTTTTTTTGCATTTTTGCAATTCTTAAAACACTAAAATGCCTGTATAACCTTCATATGACGTTTGCTGATTTCAAAAATTTATTTTCAAATAAAAATTTAAATATTTATCACTTTAAATATTATTAACACGTGTTTCTAATTATTGTAATGGACATTTACGATGTAAGCGACACGATGAAACGAATGTAAGCAATCAACATAAAGAGCGTGCTAATGCATAATCACAAAATAAATTGTTCCAAAAATATAATAATAATAATGCACAAAAAAGAACTATTTAAATGAGTAAATGGTAGAATTAATATGGTAACGATTTTAGCAAATGAAAATCAAAAATGAATAAGGAAAATTAGCAATAAATCTAAATTTAGGAAATTCATGCAGAAACAAATGTAAAACTACATCCATATTCTTTCATTATTGCCAATTAAAACAGAACGAAAAATTCCAGAAACAGTTTTAAAAAACTCGATTGAGGGAAATGCACTTTGAATAATTGCAATCAATACTCTAGCGGTTTTGAAAACGAAAACAAATCAAGTAATCCTCCTGATTCAGAATTGCCATTAGTGGTCACTAGAAAAGTGATGTAAGAACATTCTGGAGATATGCAATGCAAGATTCATTAGCACAATCAAAAGAGAAAAGCATGTATTAATTGTTTAAAAGCTTTTCCAAAGTAATTATTGAGAAATGTTGAGTTGAAGATTTGAAATTTTACATGTTCTTTTAGCTGCTTCATTAATTTTATTATTATTAAACGTTGCATTTATTTGCATACGTAAATTTGGGGCATTATTTGAGAGTTAGCCATAATTACCAACACATTGACGCTTCAAAAACACATGATTTTGTGGGGAAACAAATGAGCTGCATTTTTGCTGTGTATCTTATGAAATGCACTGTAAAAAATTCTAGTTCAACCTTTAGCCAAAAAAGAAAAAATAAAATAAAAAATTTTAAAAAATGATGAAATTTAACTGCAACCAACATTTGATACTAAAGTTGAACCATTAGAATGGTTCCTGGTTTCACATTCTTTGGGAAACTAGGTGAAATTACAATGGTTCAACTTTGTTCCAAATAATAGTTGCAAATTGTTTACAGTGTATGAACGACAATGCGAACGGTGCGTTGACTATTTGCATTCACATCGACTCACTATACATGCTTAGTGTTTCGTCACCCGCTAAGCAAAAGGGCTTAGTCTTATGTCCCCCACTAAGGGGAGGTGCTTAGCGTTACGTCATACACTAAGGGGATGTGCTTAGCGTTACGTCCCCCACTAAGGGGACGTGCTTAGCGTTACGTCACGCACTAAGGAGAGGTACTTAGCATTACGTCACCCACTAAGAGTAGATGCTTATTGTTACTTCACCCACTCAGAAACTTTTTAGGAATGCAGGCAACTCTCTCTTGTATAACATTAAAAAAAATAATAAATTAGTAGGGATATAAATAAAAAGGGAAACTAATTTCTTTATGAAAGGTGTTAATGACAAAACGAATACATTTCAGTTATGCTGTGATTTCGTTGCACTATGAATTTTCGTATTGAACTCTGGAGCAGTTCTCTAAGACATATAATTTAAGGTTATATAATTGCATTTCTAATATATGTGGGATGTTTTTGAATATAGCATGTTTAATTTAAAAATGAAAAGCGTAAAAAGGAGAGGTCATATGGAGATCAGTCCAACAAAATATTACCAATGTGTTAGATACTGTTAAAATGTTTTTTCAGAGTACAGCCCCTGGCCAAATAGTTAAACGCACTACAGATTTTCCGTCAATACAAGCTTAACACCCAGTCTCATGTGAAGTTTCGTCATTTACTTTTGGTAATGTTTAGATTTACAATGCTCACACTTTCCGGCAAAAATTCAATTACGTATGCCTTTAGGAGACCAGCAACCAACTGGAAAAAAAATATCGTTCTGCGTAGAAATGGTTGGAAAAAAATGGAAACAGGGAATAGTTGACTTGCAATTTAAAACTATTCCATGTATTTCAGTAAAAACACCAAGTATATTCAGGAGGATGTAAGCTCTTTCTTTCAAATACGCAAAGTTGTTTTCGCACCTCCTTCTCCCTTAAAAACCATAATTTCCCCTGAAACGTTGGTTTGCAAATTTTTAAAAAATGTCTTAAAAATTCCGAAGCACCCGTGGATCCAACTTCGGGACCCCACGGAATAGAAAAATGCTCCACTCATAACGCATACGCGCTCCTTAAATCCGCACTCATACGCGCTCCTTAAATCCGTACGCATACGTGATCTTTAAATCCGTGCGCATACGCGCTCCTTAAATCCGTAAGCATACGGATGTAATCCGTGTATTCATATGTCTGTTGCTCTGTAACTAACAGTAACCATGCGTGCAGGGTACTGGAGAAAATGTCCCTTCCCTTCAGTATTATGTCAAAATTGTGGAGCTGGACGGTAGATTATACCATATATTGGTTAGGGTGGAAAGTCGCACTTCCTCCTCTGCCAAGAGCAGCGCATCCAATCTTCCTTGCTTCGCGCAAGGGCACGACAACAACAATATCTAGAAAAACCTAGTCATAACGGCACTTTCAATTTTAGGAAGTCTTATTATGGCATTTAGTCTAATGCTTTTCGCTACAACAATTAAATTATTTCTAAATTTATCTTATATACTTAAGCCATAAGCTAGATTAAAAACAGTAATTCTCATAGGCTATTTCTTCGTCATAAAAAGTATACCTTGAAAGCGTTTTCAATTTTGTTGTTTAAACAGAATAAATCTAAAGCACTTTGAGTTATTCATTTACACAAGGAATTACTACCAAGTTTTACTGAATAAAGGAAAAAAAATAAGCATCAACCGCTTTTTAAATTAAACCTCCACGAAATGCAATTCAAATTAAGCTCAACAACCTCATTAATGTTCTTAAAAAATCCAGATCATTTGCAGCCTCCAGGATAAGATAATTTTATTTAGCCTTATTAAGGTTGCTGACTCTAACCATTTTCCCTCTGAAAATGAAATGGAAAAAATTGCAGAATAGCTTGGAGGCAATTTACCTCAAGTGACGTTTAGTGCTGCAGTGCTATTACTTTGCCTTTGGTATTTATGGAGGATTAAGATAAATCCCTCCACGTTGAAGACGAATTCGCAATTCCCTGGGATTACCGCTTGCTTTGTTTCGTTTTATGTGCTGCTTTGACATTATCTTAACTTTAAGAAGAATATGTTATTTGCAAAAATGTAACCCGTCATTTCGGAGAAGAAATCTTTCCGAGCTTTGTGTAATGAAATGAAAGAGATAAACATTCGAAGTATCTTCCGAAAAATGAAGCATAATTCAATGTGAATTTTATATACCCTTGGGGATAAAGTAATGGAATTGTTGCTTTATGATATGTGATGGTCTTTCCATCAATGTTGTTTTAAGATGCATTAGTTTTGTTTACTGGATAGATTTATTTTCAAAGGATTGCATGTTATTTTATATGAAATTTCAAAAATATGTTAGATTATTCTGAGGCTTTTTAACCGCTTGCCTGATTATCCCGCGCTATCTCGGTTTCGCATATATTGCAGCTAATTATTATCCCGATAAAACTCGGACGAAGCAGAATTTGTCAGTATGATTTGTTTTATCGTGGTTTTACTCGGCCTGGAGAAAATGAAAGGAGATATTTAGTTTTGACTGTGCAGTTTGCTAAGTTTTGTTGGTTTCGCGTTCTTTTTGCAGGACTGGTCACGTGTTTTCCGTAATGTATAGTATACGTCGGCTTCGGCCTGGAGAAAATAAACGGGAAAATTCAGCTTTGTTTGTTAGTTTGCTCAATTTTGTGAGTTTGTTGTGTTGTCCCTTGTTGCAGAAACTATCATACAAACACCAATATTTTGCTTTTTTCCATTTACCCGAGATAATTCGGGATAGTAAACTAATATTAAAATGTAATGCAAGGTAATGCTTTTACACCTGTAAAAAATAATACTTCCACTTAATCCTAAATGTTTTCTTTGTTTCGTTTCCTTGTATTTATTAATAAAATTTTTAAAATGTGATGATTTTTTGCATTTTTTTCAAAATTATTTGTAAGGAAATAACTAAAACGGGTGAGCTGGTTTTAGTAACACGTTAGAAATCTGATGTTTGTTTGAAAGAAATTCCCAGGTTATAAGAACAAAATATCTAAATGCAAAATTGGATTGAACCGTAGAAAAAACAGCAACCTCAGACAAACACGAATCACGTTTGCTTTCGCTAAGATATTCTAAGCAAATTTAAATTTTGAATCAGGAAAATATATGTGGTAGTAAAACATTTATGAGTACACGAAGAAGAGGTTCGTAAACAAAAGTTTTGCTTCAGAGGAAGACGCATCATGCTTTTGAATCCAATTTTAGAAGACTGAAAATTTTATTAGATATCTGGGATCTAGTGTCTCCGTTAAATGCTATTTTCATTGGGATATTTCGAAAATGAAATTTCCTGCTAATCATAGGTAGGGTTAAAATATTATGCTACCAAATTCGTATACCTGGCATTTAATGACAATTGAATATTACATAGGAAATAGCGATAATACAAAGAACATAATAATCGTAGTTTTTTTTCTTTTCAATATAGAAATGTGCTTGTAGGAAAAATAAATCATAGATCAGTAGACTACAATAAAATAATTAATTTATTATGAAAATCCTAGACTAGTTATGATTAAGTAAAAGAAAATCACCATTAAATTAACTCAAAAGAGGTAATGTGATAAATTTATGTGACGTATTCTTGTTTCAAATGTTGCTTCAGTTGAGGACAATCATCATAACAAATATTTAAAATGATGGACAATTCACTAGTTACTACCACCCCTGCAATGATATATTTTACTATTAAAATACCACAATCCACCGTAATTTTATACTTTGCCTTACTTATAATTGCCACTCTCAGAAGAATTATTTAGATGGAAAATAAACTTATCAACTTAAAATATACTTCCATATATTTTGATTGAAAGTTTTGCAAGTAAAAAAAAAAGAAATCATGCTGTACCATTCTTAAAACAAAGAAATTTAGCTATGCTACAAAAACACAGATCGCTGGGAATTGTCTCTCTCCCAGGAAATTTGAACAAATCCGACTTAAGTAAGATAGAAATTACAGTACAAATTGAGTACTACAGTTCAAATACGAAAGATAATAGATAGTTTTGGTTATTTTTCTCTTCTATCCTTATTAGTGCTGCATAGTTTTAGTGAGTAGTCGGTACAACTAGTTATTTAGTTATTTAAAGATTATATAATGAGTATTTTCAAATTTAAAAAAGATACGTTGGTATCTTGCAACATTCCTTCATGAGTATAACCATAGTTTTTCTAAGACAATACATAAAAAAAAAGTGTGTCATCAACTATTTTTAGGAAGCAAAATATTTATCGTTCTTATCGATATCTTTTTTTTCTACTTCTCTTCAAAAGATTTGGCAAAAACACGCTTTTCTAAGCATGCTTTTCGTGCCAGCCATAGATTAATACGCAGAACAATTTTCTTAATGCATGCGAAGAAGTAAATAAACAATAAAGAATAATAGCCTTTCTACTAGATTATCTTCAAGAAAAAATACGATCAGAGACAGAAGCATTTTTTACGTTCAAGTTTACTTAATGTATAGGAAAAACAGAGGCTTTTCTAAGATAAAACAGAATATAAAGGATAGAATCCCCTGGCATTCACGGCCTCTATATCAACCCGAAAAAGCCTGATTGCACTGTAAATCTTTCAAAGCCATCCATGGACTATTGTTGGAAATACGTGTTTTATGCAGTTTTATTCTCAAATCCTTCATTCCCACTAATAGAAGGGAATGGCTGAGGAATAAAATTCGTTTTCATTGCCTAAAATTTATAGCATTGTGTAAATTAGATCTGAATCCAAAGGCAGCTTCGGAGAACTTCGCTTCCCAAATTGGCTTTCAGATTGAGCCTGTAGTAAAGCAATATAGGAGCAATGAAATTTTTGGGCGATATTTTAGTCCTCGTCTACGACTTAGACAGATGGATTTCTTTTATTTTACGACATAAAGCGCTTGGTTAACTTTAGTTCCTCTGGAAATCGTTACCTGTAAACGAAAATAATCGTGAAACGCATTGGAAATATGTGGATGTAAATGTACTAAAACTAACGTTATTGTCGCGGCCAGGTTCACGACATCAGGGCGCGTGATACGCAAAGTGGCATAGACAATAAAACACAAATTCTTTTGGTTAACTAGATTAATTTATTCACTTATATAGATATTAACTTAGGCCCATGAGACTACTATTAAAAAGGAAAATGAAATGTGCAGGGAACGAATCATGTCCGGATCCAACGGCAGCACTTGTTGTGAATTTTAGTCCATATGTGTCGGTGGGCGATCCTTCCTCGTCCGGAAGCGAATGGTGATCATCATAGTCCTGCTTGCAGAAGAGGCCTGCCGCGCCTATTTTATAGACGGCAGATGTTGTCAATCAAAAATTGTACAGAAGGGGCCCATCTCTGCCTTGGAAGATGAAGTGGTTTCAGGGAAAAACTGATCACCTCTGTCCAGATCTGATGATGCTCTGATGTAGTTCTTATGTAACTCTCGTGTTCTCTGACCCTGTTTTCTGATGATGTTTTTGGTTTTAATTCACCAAAAGCCCCTTGCTGATTTGATGGGAGGTCTTGACCAATTCAGGCTCTTCTGGCCTCCCATCTTTTCTTAGATTTCTCCCAACCAGGGCGCTTCCCGTCGGCCGTTGGCTGGCGAGTTTATCTGTGGGGCGGTACGAAGATCCACGCAATCAGAGCGTTTTGCTTCTGGTGTTCTCACGGTGTTGTTGCCTCCTCCGCCATCTTGAGTTATAAAATTTATATTTATCTTATCCCTCCAATGGGCCTTTGTTGAGAAAATCTCTTCAGCTATTGTTGGTCCAGACGGACTGTCACCGCTGGTCGTAAAAATGCCTATTACATTGTAACCCCCCATCTTTCTGTTACGACAGTTATCTTTAATTTTATAAGTATTGTTTATTTTTTACTTTTAAAAGGCCCCTGGTGATTGAGCCTGTAGTAAAGCAATATAGGAACAATGAAATTTTTGGGCGATATTTTCGTCCTAGTCTACGACTTAGACAGATGTATTTCTTTTATTTTACGACATAAAGCGCTTGGTTAACTTTAGTTCCTCTGGAAATCGTTACCTGTAAACGAAAATAATCGTGAAACGCATTGGAAATATGTGGATGTAAATGTACTAAAACTAATGTTATCTTTAATTTTATAAGTATTGTTTATTTTTTACTTTTAAAAGGCCCTTTGAAAATGGTCTTTTATGCTTTAATTCACGGTGACTTTTATATGGTAAAAAAACAATATATTGTGATTTTTATATAATTTTTGTTAATTATAATTAATAATAATTTGAAAAAAAAGGTAGGGGGTTATAATAACTACTATTTTATTTTTTCATTTTTATAATGTAGTGTAGGTACACATTTTCAGACATATAAGAACATGTTTCAATAGATTTTTATTTGAATTAAGGGGCCACAGTATCCTAATGATATATTTTGCGAAATAAAGTTATATGAGCACGTTTTCGAAAGGCATGCTTGCACACTTAATTGTCAATCAATGATTTATGTTCAAAAGGTAAAAAAAATGCCTGGTTTTAAAAATTTTAAAAGCATTATTTTTAAAAAAAAAATCATACGGTGATTTAAAAAATCTCTGACATTTCAAAGCTTTATTTATTTATTTATTATTATTATTATTTTTTGCTAAGTGATGACAATAATCAGCTCTACAAATCTGAAATTCTTGTAGCTTCTTAACACTTAGGATAGAAAGTAAAAGAGCAAAAACCAAGAAACGATGGTAAGCAAAAAATGAGGCAGTCCAAAGAAATAGACGGTTCGTAGCATTATTCTTATTTCTATTTTTTTCAAGAATATGTACAACAAGTACCTTTTAGAAAATGTCTGGCGAATTTACATTTTTTTTGACAATATTGCAGGTATGCAAGAATGTTTGACTTAGGAATGTATTAGAAAATATTCTGTGATCAATTACACTGTTAGAAATTTCATCATGAAATTACGGTTAAATGATCGGCAGCAGTCTGTCCATCTAATTCACCGTTTAATTTACGGTTTGGAACATTTTTCTATCGATACGGGACCTATCAATTTCCAATCAGCTTAGTTAAGAAGTCGTAAATACAAAAGTTTATGGTTTCATAACCATTTAAAAATGGTTTGAAAACAAAATTTTTACCGGTTTTGAACCATTTCGAGGCGTAGAATCTTCGAGGCGTAGGAACCGTAAACGAAGCGTGCGGGTATCGAACCCGGGTGTATAGCAACCTTACACTCTAGTCATTCGGCCATCTACACCACGTAAAGCGGCCATTTATTTAGCAATAAATCTTCTTTTCCAACAGGCAAACTGCCTTAAAATTGAGATTTCTGTTTTTGATTGGAGCCAAAGTCATTTTTGGTCTAAATTTACTGTATATTGACGAAAATCATTTTATTTGCTGCAAAAATTAGAATACAAACAAGCTTCAGCAGCTCAAGTTAGGGGTTCGCTCATTAACAAACAGTTCGGGAATCTGATGTCTCCAATTTTTGATTTACGTGTGTATGTCTTTCTATTTAGTAACCATTCCTTAAGCCACTTTTTTTTCTTCTTTTTTTTTATATACACATGCAGATTTGAACTGATAAATCTTTATTCATACTTTAACAACAACGTACGACCGGTAAGGTTTCGCAACCAAGATGGACTCCCGATTCTTATTGAGCGCTTGAAAATTACAGTTCGTTAAACGTTCTTAAGGATAAACAGAGAATGAACGATCTTTCGCAATCAGCGGTTTGAGTACCATCTTTTTAATGGTTATTCAACTATTGTCATTAAATATGGTAAAATAACAATCTAATAAATGGTTATTTTACTATTGTCTTACGGTAATTTTAACTGTGTATGTAAAAACTTAACAATTTTAAAGCATGTTTATGCGTGCATAACGTGCTTTAAAAGTTTAAGTGGAGTAGTAAGAAAGTGGTGTAGTTTCATCTGGTTTCACCATGAGGGTGAAACTTATTTTTTATTATTTCCAGCAGCAACACTTGATAAATGCATCATCCGTTGGTGAGCGTGAAACTAGAAACCATTGAAATGGTTCAACTTTAGTTCATCTGGTTAACTTTAGCACTAAATGTTGGTTGCAGCTACATTTCACCATTTTTTCCCTTTTTTTGGGTGAAAGGTTGAACCATAGTTTTTTACACTGTAGAAAAAAACTACCATGCTGATTATTTAAACTGTTCATTTAGAATAAACTACTTACCGCTACAATGTTACTTAAATCTGCTATCAACTATAGTAATAAACTTACCTTCTCTACAACATTTTGCAAAGGAAGATGTTTTGTGACAGTAGCTGCTTGGTGGACAGCGTTTAGAATTTTCTCCTTCACCACAAAAATATTCTTTGCCATTTACAGGATTTAACAACGGAGTCTCGCCGTCACAAGGTATATCTTTATATTCTGAAAATGGACATAAAGCAAAGTTTATAAAATACTATTATTTCACCACGCACTTAAATCAACATTTCATTGCTTTAGACATTTCTTAGTTTTATTAACATTTACGAAACAATAATATTATATAAATATTAGTAATTATTATTATAATAAAAATTATAGAAGCAATTGTTGTTATTATCATAACATTCTGTTTTGAAGATGAGTTTAGTCGTCATTCTGAACATGATAACTCACGTAGACTTTCAACATCTTTTACATCTTACAGATTAATTGGAGTTTAAAAAATCTTAACACTTAAGACAGAAAGTAAAAGGGCAAAAAACAAGAAACGATGAGTTAGCACAAAATGAGGCATTCCAAAGAATTAGACGGTTTGTAGAAATTTTCTTCTTTCTATTCTTTTAACTAATATGTAAAACAAGTACATTTTAGAAAATGTCTGGCGAGTTTACGTTTTTTTTTTCTTGACAATATTACAGATATGCAAGAATGCTCGACTTAGGAATTACAAACAATGAAAAAATTTAATATATATAATGCACACCAGGAAACAAAATACAATAATATTTCTATCATCCAAAACTAAACATGAACTAAAAAGTTCTAAAATTCTAAAAATTTCTAAACGTTCTCTCTGAAAAAAATATTTTTCACATTTTCCATTGTTCAATGCTAAAAACGTCTTTTAGATAAAAAGTATTTTTGATTTCTCCAGTTTTATTCTGAGTGAAAAAAAGCAGCCGTCTTTTCAAATATTGGATTAAAACTGAAGTTCCTCGAAAATCCTCCTGAAAAGTTATAGATATTTGTTAAAGATGAAGAGCTCTACTTATAAAAATCCACTAAGCTCATCGTTATTATTTCCCCATATCTTTTCGAGATAGGTTTATCAATGATGGTTGTTGACGTTAAAAAAAACTAAGTGCAGACTCGTGAAAAGTAAGAAAATAAATATCTTATGTGTTCTTATTAATTATGTGGCTAAATTTGTCAGAGATCTCATAATATTAACATTTTTATGTTTAATTTTTTCGGCTTTAATAGTACTGTAATGAATAGGTCAGCACTACATATGCAGCGCTAAGTTCAAAATGAGAAATTCATGATAAAAGATTTTTGCCTCCAGATACTATATTCATATACACTTTTTATGAAAATTTTCTTGTATGTGTCTCATTATGACCACAATATATTGCATTTAAGTAAAATAAATGACAAAAAACCACTTGGCGACCTTTTGCATGTCAGAACCGCCGTGGACCTCCATTTGGCAGCATATTATTATGCTGTCGTGCTAAGCACAAACGTGGCATCTGCACTTGTTGGAAAATTTGAGTTGTTACCACCAGGTTTCTTTAGTCGCAAATTTTGCCTAAACACACTGATTCGTGAATAGGATTCATATCCAGTATCAGTAATAAAAAAAATCCGCTAGTACAAGGATCTCTAACATTGATGATTTGACTTGATGATGATAAGCGAATAATGGCTGGCGAATGAATCATTACCATATAAATGAATGATAAGTGAATAGGGTCAGGTGGGGGAAAATGGGTCACTTTTTAGTTTTTTTCATATTCAAAGTTTCATAGCAGCAAAACAAAAAACATTTCCCATTTCTTTTCAATCGCATCTTAACATTTAATTCCTTTAGAATAATTTTATGTAATTTTAATATTTATTTTTTAATTATGAAATAGTTTAACTGAGCTTAAAAAAGTTGTGACCTGATTTACTGCATCGTGGGGTAAAATGGGTCATAATGCAAAATAATGCTGAAAACAGATATTTATTACTTTGAAATTGAAAAAGAATGTAAGTAACATATTTAGCAACATTTTGAACTATAATTATATTAAAATGTTAAAATAATGCTCTTCTAGATTGTTATATATTGGTTCACATAACACTTCAATAACATTACTTCTCTCTTCCACATCAACATGATATTTTTTAGGGAAAACATTAAAAACTAATTTTTTAAATTTAATTTCAATAAAATAAACAACCTACATAGCTTAAATTTAGGAACTTGCTGCAGATAGGTACAGCAGAGTAAATAATAATAAAAAAATTGAATAAAACGACCTAATTCTAACCATGACCCATTTTATCCAATCCAAGAAAAACTGATGTAAAAAAGAAAATATTTAATATTTTACTTAACTCCTCAGGTGAAATTGTTCTCCAAAGTTTCTTAGTTAGGTAATCCTTTAAATTCGGGCTGTTATTTGATAAAATGTAGAGCTTTTCAGAAGTTGGTAAGATATTTGTTAAGCACACCATCATCCAAAGTTTACAAAAAAATAAATTGTGTTGCCATATTTAAGAACCCAACTTTTTTTAGATTGAAAAATGTTGCCAACACATAGAAAAATAACATTAAAAATGTCGGTTTAAAAATTTCAATTTCAAGTTCTATTATTTTGGGTTTTTATAAAGCGGCCCATTTTACCCCATGACCCATTTTACCACATCCTCCCCTACCATTTGTAAAAAATAAAGAAATTCGACGAAAAAATAAAGACATGTATTAGAAATAAGGAAATTTGGTAAAAAAATTTAATATTTTAGCTTTGACAGTCTTCGTCCTTACTAAACAAGTCTTGATTTATGCTGATACCTACTAATACTAACAGAAAAATAAATTCAGATTTATGCAAAAAGAAAGGGAGACACAAGTTTAGGAAAATTACCTTAGTTATATAAGAAGTATTGATTTAAAAGAATGTACACAGGAAGTTCTTCGAGCCTTAACAAGTTCTAAGATTTGCCGTGTCAGCAAATGCATTAATGCAATGCTAAAATAAATCGTAGTCCATTTCGTTAGTCTACTGGATTGCTATCATCAAGCTTTGAGTGCTTCCAAGATAAATCCAAAGAGAATCTGAAATGACAGCGTGATGTATATGGAAGCGCGGGTTAAGTAATACATCATCATCTCATTCTGAAGACATTGATGGCCGCCCTACTACACTGCTCCGAAAAAGAGTTAATGCAGTCAGAAGTAGAGCTCGATACCCAAGGTTATTATAAAATTGATGGTAAGTAAATTCAATTTGACATTTCGTGCATGAAGTAGATGGATTGCACTTTATTTCCGTTGCAATGTTGAATCAAAATTAAGAAAAGTCAACTTTGACATTGTACTGCTTTCGATCGATATTAATACCATTTGCGAGTGAGGCTATTTGTTATGATTGACTTGCCTTTTATTTCATGATACTTTTCTCTAAAGCATGCAATATCACATAACTTTTTCTTAAAGTTCATTGCTAGCTTACACAAGATTTATAACTATTTGTTTAAATAATTATACAGTTGAAAAAAATAACAAAAATAAATACATAAATAAAATTAAAATGTATTTACCAATAAAGTACCTAAAAACCGAAAAGAATTTATCTAAACCTTTCTAAAATTCTTTTTAAAGCACTTAAGCAAATTTCATTACATCAAATTGAAATTTTCTTAGTTCAGTGTGTATTTAAGAAAGAATATGAAAAATATAGAAAAATAAAAAAAGAGGCTTTACACAGTTAAGGACAACCCCAGCTCTTTAACGGACAAAATTGTATTTTTTTCTTCGAAAAGTAACTTCTTTATTTAGATACATTTTCTGCATAAAGAATATCTTCTATCCACAAAGCGTATGTAGGCAATTTTTATCACAAAAAATTTAAAAATTAAAACTTTCTGAAACGTAATGACCAAGTAAGAACTTATGTCATGGATTTAAGATCAGTACATGATGAAAACATTATGAGGGGTATTTTGCAATAGTTTCCTCTGTGTAGTTTACTTTTTAAAAATTCATTATAAAATAAATTATTTTATTTATTTATTATATTGTATATATTTATTTATTTTTAATACTAATAAGCGGGAGAATCTGTTTTTACCTAATGTACTTCTAAGTGTGCTCAAAACCATGAGCAAAGTAGCGCCAATTACTTCAGGAAATAATTGAACTCTTTTTCAAATGCTGTTTAACACGGGCCAGTGGGCTGTAAGTAGCCTAGTTATTTAAGCATCGGTTCTCTTCTCGTCCCCGCCAAATGCCCATTGAGTGCATGCGGATTACGTGCTCGTTTAATCCGTGGATCCGAAAGTCCGTGGATCGATCGCTAGCAGTTAGCATGGGTGTTAGTTACTGGATAAATCTTCTCACGTCTTCAAGCGAATATTACAGATCATGGCGATCGATGTAGCCGTCTATCGGCTGGGGCGGTAGACCTCCCTGCCTATACGGGCCCCATTTCTTCCAGAAGCAGCGCAGGCATTTTCTCTTACTTCGCGAGTTTCACATTACAGTCTTAAAAAATTGTAAGTCTCCGTCTATAAGTTATTGTTTTAATATTTGAATCATAATCATTTGAAGGTGTAGGAAAAGAACTGTAAGGATCATGCTTTTTTAAAAAAAATCAGACTATCATTTTGAGGTGTAGAAAAAGATCTGCATTTCTTTCTTTTTTTAAAGTGTTGAAATACAACAGTGACTTCGCTGGTAATTAGAAGGTCCTGGACTTTCTATGCGGTTCCGGTCATTTGGAGGTATAGAAAAACATCTGTAATGCTCTTTTTTTTCAATGTGTTGAAATACAAATGCGACTCCTGGTACAGCGACTACGCAGTTGGCTGGGAATTAGAACGTCCTTGACTGTTTATTCTGTTCCGGTTAATTTTAGTCGTTGCGAAAGAGAGAGATAAAACATTTTAGATGAAATAACATCTTACCTTCGCACATTTTCATAGGCAAAATATAAATTTGCTCTTGATTCCGACATGATTCTTCTTTAAGGGTGCAATCATTCATATGAATTGTATTATCTGAACCACAGACGGGATCTCTCTTTAGGGGACAGTTGAAATCACAAACACACTGTGGAAGATTGTCAGAATTATATTCACAGGTAGCTCCAAATTTGCAGTTCTTTTCTATGCATCCTCTGCCACCAGATCCCATGTCTAAAACAACAAAAGGAAAAACAAAAAAGAAATTTTAATCATAAATAAATAATTGCTAAGATCTTGGACATTGCAAATTGGAAAATAAATATCTGAGTGACAGAAATATAAAAATTTGACTGGCATGAAGTTTTCTCATAAAAAAGTATTGGAAATTACTTATAGTTTTCAAAATTAGAGATAACTTTTGTGCTTTTTTTTGCAACAGATTAAATAATAGAACCATTCAACATGCTGTGCTTTTCTATATTTTTCTTTTCTTGTGCTTTGCAAAAATGGTGTTCCTCCATCGATGATAATAAGTAAATACATACCTAAGACAATTAGAAATATATTTTCTAGAAGAACGCTGAAATTGCAAAGATATATGAGGGTAGCTCTACGAATTGCAAACGTATAGATTTCACTTCACACTTGATTAAAGAGAGATTTAACTTAAAATGCAAGTGTAAATTCAGCAAGTAGCAAATAATTATTCCAGTGATCTTTGGAAAACCCCAGAATGTGCATTAAATTATGAGTTTCGAAATAAAAATAGAAAATATATTTTATCATTAATCATCATATTTACAATCTTGACGCCTCATATTATGTTAAAGAATGTTTTCCGGTACGTCAATATTAGGCTACAAATCATTAGTGATAAATCAAGAATTTTATCTATAATCTATACGACACGTTTTAAGATATTTATTTTCTAACCTAACTACCACGGAAGGATTTCACCATCAACTTCATATTGAAATGTATATTATTTCATAAAAACAAGTGCAAAGAATTCTTCTATTAATATGCTATTTAAAAAATTATCTTTTTTATTAAATATTAGGAAAAAATAAAATAAGTTTTAATGGTCATAACTGAAAGCATTTAAAAAAAAAAAAGAGAAAAAACTCGTAAAATCATTTTTGTTTGAGTTTTCATTAGATGAAAAAAAAAGAAAGAAAGGAAGAAAAAAAGAAAAAGAAAACGAACGAGCAAAAGAGGAAATAAAGCGATGAAAATTACCTTCTCTGTATTTTGTGATAAAGTCTTATCTTCTTCTATTAGCTAAATATTGAGCGAATAACTGAATCTCAGTTTTCTTTCAGCATATGCTTAGCTAAAATTTACTCTATTCCTCAAAATATTTTCTGCTTTTTACTTTTCAAGAGGGACAAAAGAATCTGATACTAAAACCCTCGATTTATGACATTTTGATCTCAGAATAACTCCTTCGCTGAGATTTACTCAGGATCTTGTTTTTTTTTTCTTTCTTTCTTTATCATACGAACTTTCTCCGGCAACAAGCATTGTCAATATCTCCGTTTTTCTCTAAACTTTTACATTTATACTCCATTATCCGCTGAAGTTGTTAAGAGGAAGAAAAAGATGTAACGAAAGCAATGGCCAAAAAAATCTTCAAAACTTCCGTTCCTTTCCATGAAACATTCATGCGACCTAAACACATTTTTGCGGAACTGGTATAAATGCATTGTTGCTATATGCGGCGAAATAATATGATGACTGTTGCGAATTTTTGAGTAAGCCTTTGTCACGGATTTGATGCCAATCTCGTTTCACCTTTGGGAACGAAAAGCTGAAAATATCTTTTTTATACGCATTTTTAGGTGTAATTTTTTGTCACAAATAGGAACAACAAATCTTATTTTGTGGGAATAATGCATAAGGTAGAAACAAGTTCCATGCAGTTTCTTGCTTAAGTTGTTTTGTATTTTTAAAAGTTTTATTCCTGGCTACATTGAAAAAATAGATAATGTATCTATTAAGTCAAGTGCTTCAGTAATAAATAACAAGGAGTTCCGTCTAGAACTATACGAGCCTACTTTCCCGTATACACCAGCTTCAAATTTATAATCTAGCTATCTCTCTCTCTTTCTCGTTTAGCTTTAGTTCTTAATTGCTTCAAATATGCCTTTTTCAACGGTTAATACAGATTCGTCCAATCATTCATTTATTCAGTCATTCATGTATTTATTCACTCATTTATTCATTAAATTCTTTTGCTTATTCATTTAATCATTCATTAATTCAAAAATATTCTTGAAAATCCCGATCAAAAAATTTAATAAGAAAATAGGCTCGTTAGTTCTGGATGAACTTTCTATGTGTACATGTTCTACGTCATAAGAGCTTTCTAATAAAGTTTGTTCCAAGCAAATCGGCCCGTTAGATCAGGATTTATATAGGATTGAAATTTCCCCGTAGGCACTATGTTAATTTTTTTTTTAACTGTTCAAAAATGAACAAAAATTGTTCAAATCAATATTTCAAGCCAAGAACTTCTTCCAGTGAGCTTGTTCATTGGAACTTTGATCTTGTACCCAGAGTTTACATAATTTGCTTCATTTTCGCCCATAGGCGCTAATGTTAAAATTTTTTGAACTGTTCATAAATGAACAAAATTTCATAAGAAAATAGGCTCGTTAGTTCTGGATGAACTTTTTATGTGTACATGTTCTACGTCATAAGAGCTTTCTAATAAAGTTTGTTCCAAGCAAATCGGCCCGTTAGATCAGGATTTATATAGGATTGAAATTTCCCCGTAGGCACTATGTTAATTTTTTTTTTGAACTGTTCAAAAATGAACAAAAATTGTTCAAATCAATATTTCACGCCAAGAACTTCTTCCAGTGAGCTTGTTCATTGGAACTTTGATCTTGTACCAAGAGTTTACATAATTTGCTTCATTTTCGCCCATAGGCGCTAATGTTAAAATTTTTTGAACTGTTCAAAATTGAACAAAAAATTGTTCAAATCAAAAAGTAAAATATGGAAATGAGATGTCCTCACCGAGATCTTTCGAATGCAAAAAGAATTTTTCCAATCGGAAAATTCGTTCAAAAGTTATTAGGGGGGGACAGACCGACAGACAGACAGACCGACAGACAGGCCAAGACCGCCCAAGACCGACCGACACACTTTTTCCCCATCTCAAAACTCTACTTTCAAATTTTTTATTTTTCAATCTTTATTTAATCACTTCACTTTTTTTGACTTTTCTTTATTTTTAACGATATTTTTACGATACATTAAGCCTTCTTTCATGCTTTATTATTATTTTTTTTTACTTTTACGGGAAAGTAGGCTAAAAAAAAGGTTTGACTTTTCTGCAGAGTATTCTGAGGCCTCTACAGTTCGATGGTGTTAAAAAATAATAATTTTTAAGTATGAGACGGAAAGTTTATGATAGCATTAATTCATTATTTAAAGTTTTCAAACAATAAAATAGATGTTTTCCTTACTTACTGTGAAAACAATTTCTTCATCCTTAGCTTCCTGCTCACTTTCATTCACACTGTTAGAAATTTTATCATGAAATTACGGTTAAATGACCGGCAGCAGTCTGTCCATCTAATTCACCGTTAAGTTTACGGTTTGGAACATTTTTGTATCTTTACGGGACCTAACCATTTCTAATTAACTTGGTTAAAAAGCCATAAATACAAAATTTTACGGTTTTATAACCATTTAAAAATGGTTTCAAAACAAAATTTTCACCGTTTTTGAACCATTTCGAGGCGTAGAATTTTTGAGGCGTTGAAACCATAATCAAAGCTTGCAGGACTCGAACCCCGAATGCGTAGTGTACTAGTCTTACTCTCTATCCACTCGGCCACCGTCATCACGTAAAGCGGACGTTTATTTATCAATAAATCTTCTTTTCCAACAGGCAAACAGCCTTAAAATTGAGATTTCAGTTTTTGATAGGATCAAAATTTATTTTTGGTCTAAATTTACTGTATATTGACGAAAATAATTTTATTTGCTGCAAAAATTAAAATACAAACAAGCTTCAGCAGCTCAAATGATGGGTTCGCTTATTCGCAAACAGTTTGGGAATCCGATGTCTCCAATTTTTTATTTACATGTGTATGTGTTTCTATTTAGTATCCGCTGCTTAAGATACTTTTTTTTTTCATTTTTTTTTAATATACACATGCAGATTTTAACTAATAAATCCGTATTCCTATTTTAAAACAGCGTACGACCGGTAAGGTCAACCAAGATGGCCGCCCAATTCTTATTGAGTGCTTGAAAATTACGGTTAGTTAAACTTTCTTTAGTAGAAACAGAGAATAAACGATTTTTTTCGGAATCAGAGGTTTGAGTACCATCTTTTTAATGGTTATTCAACTGTTGTAATTAAATATGGTAAAATAACAATCAAATAAATGGTTATTTTACTATTTTCCTACGGAAATTTTTAACAGTGCACACGCCCATCGACGAGGACATCTTGATAATTGATGAATAGGGGAGGTTCCAATTTTGGGCGATAATTGTTTGATTCAGGCAAACCTTAACGAGGCGGGGAAACATTAGTGCGAAGAAAATTAAGAAACAATTACCAATTTTCTCAGTTATCAAAATCTTCACAAGTTACGATTTCGCATTTAACTGGCTAAGTATTAGTGTTGTCACTGAATTGTCTAAAGTAAGAATTAAAACATGTTATTTTTTGACTAAAATCTTCCGTAGTTGCTACCCATCAACGACATTTTACCGTCACATTCAAAATGAAGTTTTTAGAGCTTCTGAAAAGTTTCTAGATGCACTGTAGTTAATAATCACGAAGCGAGAAAATACTTCATTTTATAATGGAAATATAAGGATTTGCACCAACAACGTGTAAGGTATAAAATAACACCAACTAAGTTCCTTGGTGAAGATAAAATGGTATTTTCACCTTGGCCGGAACTTCCTACGTCTTCACATTCTCCGTAAAATAATACTGAAAAATCTTGACTTTTGCTGCAAGCTTCTCTTCGCATTTCACACTCGTTATGATATGTTGTACCATCACTAGCGCATACAACTTCATAATTATCTGGACAATCAATGGGGCATACGCACTGCCCATTCTCACAACGAGCACCATATTTGCAGTGAACATTTTGGCACAAATCTATTTAAAAAAAAAAAAAAAAAACATAAAATTCTCATTTAGAACAAGATTTCATATCGAAGTATTTATATTCAAATTCTATGTTACAGAATGACAAATATATATACAGGGTGTAACAGCACAGCGTTTACAAACTTTGAGTTGTGATAGTAGACAGGAAGACAAAAACTATAAAATACGAAATCATGGGCGCAAACCCTGCCGCGGTAGTGTCGACACTACCGCGCTAGGAAAGCGTTTCCGACCATGTTGTATGTCATTTTGAAGAAAATTATTACCAAGGGAATAATCTACACGCAAACCGCAAGAAAATGTCCAGTGCTTATGGTAGTTTAAAATCCCCTTCCCCTATTCACAGTGCAATTTTCGCTAGCTACCCGATTCCAATGTTTTCGATTTTAGGCTTAAAATTTAAGTTAAAGGCTAAACTTTAGAATAATTTTAACTCCATACAAAAAACAACGGTAAAAAGTAGTTGTTCGTTACTCTAAAGTCTAAAGCGCCCTCTATCGACATTTTTTGAACGTTACCTTTAAAAAAAAAATGAAGAAAATCGTGATATAAAGAATGATTTTAACGAAAACCGCAAGCGAATCGACCAATTTTTCAGTTTTTTTTTATCATTGTTTGAAATTTTGAACCTTAAACTTTAATGGCCCTTAGCTCCTACAGAAGACGTTCGCGCCCCATGGTTTCCTATTTTATAATGTTTGTCTTCGTGTCTACTATCACTCCTCAAAGTTTGTACACGCTGTACTGTAACACCCTGTACATGTGTGTGTATATATATATATATATATAGAGAGAGAGAGAGGGGGGGGGGAGAGAGACAGAGAGAATGATAGATAGATAGATAAATATGTGTGTGTACACATACAGTTGAACTTGGTTATAACGACATCGTTTATACGACAACTCTGTTATAACGTCAAGAAATTCCAGTCCCCTCATTCGCCAATCAATAGTAATGATGATCGCTTATAGCGTCACTTGGCTATTGGGTCATAAATATCCCGGTCCCTTGAATGACGCCATAACAGAGTTTCACTGTATTTATTATTGTTGAAGTTTCCTGAAAAGCTTATTGGTCAGCATCAGATTTATTAAAATAATAACTTTAAAACAAATGTTACAAGAATAGCATGTTTTAAATTCTAAATAAAAGAAAAATATCTTGAAAAAAAAAAGATACTTTCAACATATTTTAACTAACTTAATACGATAAAATATATAATTTCTGGAAAACTTTCACTGTCCTTCAAATAAAGCACTTTTAAAGCATTTCCGTAACTCTGTATCCGAGGAGATCCTTTAAGTTTTCTAAAGCTTTTAAACATTTTATTTTCCTCAGGAATTTACACATAATGACCTAGAATTTCAAGTGTGTCTCTTCCTTGAAATATGTACCTTTCCTTAGAAAGAACAAGATTAATAACTTACGATAAAAGCGGACATGAAAATCGTTCTTGTAAACGATAGAAACACTCCAAGTAAGAGTGCATATCATGAATTTAAATTAGAAATCTGGATATTGATGTCATATTAGGATCTAGCTGCTACTAATGAGTGGATTCAAGATGCTGCTTAAGTAGCTTTTTTGTTGTTATACGCCTCTTATGATAATGGTTCTTTAATTATGCTCGTATGTGAGACGCTTGGGTAAAAAAAAAAAGTGGTAACGTAACAAACGATTTTCCTCTTATTGGTTAAAATGAAATAAAGCTCAAATGGTTTGGTAAGATTGTTTATATTAAAAAAAAAAGATTTTAGCATTTCAATCTTCTTAACTTTGTTACATAAATGCCTGCCACCCTCTTAATGGACAAAAAAAAACATTTTAAATTTTGAAACAAAGAATAAAAAGAAACATTTTTGGGGGGTTTTCTAAGCGGAATTTCTTTATTAGCTGTGATTTTGATTTCGCCCACATAATAATGTAATGAGAATAACAATAACTTTGTTAAATTTAACAACACCACAACCTTAAAAGTTACTTAAAAATAATTAAATAATCGATTCATTGTTGAAGATGAAAAAAATACTAATAAAAAGTTACGTTAAATTTTAATGGTATTGCTTATGATTACATGGAAGAGAAAATATTTCATGGTTGAAAAAATTCAGCTTATAACGATAATCAAATGATTAGCATTTACGGAGTGAGAACTTACTCACTATCCTGAGAAATATTTTGGTACATCGAAACCATAACGAAACACTGCAAGGATTTTACCGCAACAATAAATAAGCGTTATCTTGAACAGATAGAAAATTTTCATCATACAGGCAATAATTTCCTATTAATAATGAATGCTTATTAAAACACTTTTCTTACCACAAGGGCCTCTTGACCCGACAACGACGTATTGCTGCTTATTGCAAGCAGCAACTCTCATTTCACACTCGTTCAAATAAGTGACTCCGTCAGTTCCACAAACAGATGATTCAACCTGTAATGTGCAAAAAGAACTTTACTATGATGTATGCACAATAAAATCGAAGCTGAGTATGTTTTACGTGTAAAAGGTGAAAGTAGAAATACTTTCCCAAGAAATGCGAGTACATTTCTACTTAGATGCAACACACAAGCTACAGTGTGCTTCGTAACAATGAGCTAGATCGTATAATGCTGTAGGGCAGTGTTTCATAGCCTTTCGACATCCCTTCTTGAACTTTCGTAATGCGCAGCATCCCTCGTGTATGATTTAATAACAATCAAAATATATTTTTACTTTTTCTAGTTTAAAAAAAATAATTCGTTCAGTACAAACTACAAGTAAAATAAATAAAAGTTATCTCATGCATAATATTCATTATAACCAATGAAAAGGATTAAATTGCATGTTGAGAAAATAATTATCATGATTTGGAAATAGAATTGATAACGTTTGCAACTAGAATGATAGTAAAGTTACGCATCTTGTGCTTATTTTTCAAGAATCCCCTTGCGTCAAACTGCAATTCTTCTGCTGCCCGTAAAGGACAAACCCTCTGGCATGGATATTGTATTAATATAAAAATGTATATAATAAATTTCGATATTTCTGTTTGTGTAAGTAAAATATTTTTTCAGGCACACCTATAAATTCTCTCAATGCTGTGCTACACATTTCTGAGTGTCAGCATCAAGCTTACGATCCAAACCTATGAGAGGGAAATAAGTCAACTTATCCAATATCAACTATATTTTGCTACAAATTTAATTATCATGTTCGCGTTCACTTTATCTTGAATGTTAAGCAATGCAGTGTGACTTTTTTTCTCTACATTGTAACGATTTGTCAAATTTAAACCATACGATGTTCTCAATCCAGTGCGCGCCAAGCTCTACCTTGACCCCCGAGGGTACGAGTACCGTACTTTGGGAAACACTGCTGCAGGGAAAGAATAAGAAAGAAAGAATACAACACACAGACTTAAGCGCAATTTTACAATTGCTCGGCGTGTAAGACAAGTGTGCACTCGGAGCCACTGCAGTTCGAGCTATTTATTAAAATTATCTCGCCATCAAGCATGTAGTGGTATGCCTGATACTCAAAACTTAGTTCCAACATCGCGGATTTGTTAAAAGAAAGCATGAGGGTCATTTCAAAATTATTGTATTATTTACTAGCATTTTTAAATGGCAGGTATTATCTCTTTATAAGTTGTCAAGGTAGCCCACCACCTTAGTCAAAACGGCTTGAAGTTTTCAGTTCAATGCAATATACCATCTTTTTCCGTTCTCGAATGGCTACCCAGACATTTTATAACGCATTTCATTTTTAAGTCGTGATAATTACTGTTATACCTCAGATAACCAAAGGTCGATACAAAAGAATTTTCTGAAACAGGAAATAAATCTTGAATGGATTTAAAGAAAGTTGCTAATTTTTAACCCTTTAAAATCCCCGTATTTGCATTGAACTTTAAACGTATTTTTTGTCTTAATTTTTTAGCATATTTTGAATACTTTTGCAATACAAAGTGTTGCATTTAAAATAATAAGGTAAGGATACGATAAATTTAAACGGTTAATGGCAAAAATCAACTGCAAAAAGTAGGCATTGAGCTATTAACTATATTTAAATTTATTCTGCTAATTAATAATATGATTTATAATAACTTATAGTTCGTAGTGTCTGCGTCCACAAAAGTGGCTGGATATACTGTTAAAATATACGTATCTTAACAATAATATTAGCCATGAGTTATATCTTTCTTTAAAAATTAGTCTGGTAAGATAAAAAAGTTACCTAATAAAAAACAGGGAGTAATAGAAGCTATAAAAGGAATTTTCTACAAAAATGAAATGTTATAAAATTCGACGAAATTAGAGAACTTTTTTATTTCGTTTTCTTCGATATTGTTTCTATTTTTACCATTTGAAGAGAAAATGTTTTTTTAACAGAAAAAAATGCAAGGGAAAAATAAAACCTATGCTTTAAGCTTTAATATTTTTCCTATAACTAAAAAAAGGAAATAAAAACCTATCAGAGAAACGTTCAATCAATAGAAGGAAGCAGTTTAATGTCATGTTCCAAATAGAACAAAACATTCCATTTTATTTGTTTTTCTAACTGCAAAGAAAGCTCTGTAAACGTCTTCGAATGAAATAAATTGTATGTTTGTAGCTTTTTCCCTGACTTTATACGAAGCCACTCTAACGCAAAAGCAAATTGTATTTAACCTAAGCAATTTCTTTATTCCTTAGCGGCAAATAAACTTGGAGCGATCTCAATAGGTGCACTAAATATTTTTTAAAGTCAGGTGTCCATTTTTTTCTAAATCTGTTGCTGAGTAAATGCGATCCTAATGGAAAATTATTTAAAGTAAGCAATATTTAAAAAACTTTTAGAGAAAAAAATGTAATGAAAAGTTGAAAAACGGACTACTAAGTTAGTGTCATTGAAAACAAGTTACCCATTGCATATTTTTTGCCCAGATTTAAATTGATTGCTTGTGATACCTTGAAATGTCAGAGTACTGAAACAAAGGTTATTTAGAGTACTGCATCCTTCGAAATAAAAAATACCGAAAGAAAAAACAAAGCCCTGTATTGTTTTTAATTATAACCTAACAAGTCAATAACTTGCTGTAAATATTGAGAAAAAATAGCCATAATTTGATGAATATTTAGAATCTTATTAAAAAGAAGTTATGACACAGAAACCAAAGCTTTGTTTTAGCTATGTAGAAGCAGGCCCAAAGTATTTATTGCCTTGCGATGTAAGGTCAGATGAAAAAAAACTGTCAAGCAAAAATAATGCTTTTAAGTTTTTACTCTTTTTCTTCAAATAAAATAAGACAATACGAGACATTTGTTTTTATATTTATATTTAAACATTTTTCTTTTCTTTTTTTTTTTTTGACGAAAAAAACGCCAACAACCTGGCCTGAAAGGCACATTTATATGCAGAAAGGTATCATTTTGGAAAAAAAGAAACATTGTAAAAAGTAGCATTTAAACCAAAATTGTCTTCTTCCCTGATAACATTCAGGAAATTGTCATTTTAATTGGATAATCAACGTTAAGCAATAAATTAGTCTCTTCGATCTCATTAATTCGCCTCCGACGGGGTACTTGTTAGCACAGCTCTCTCTTCCATGTTCTAAAGGGAAGACTTGAATGAATAATGTGCAGTTATCTGACTTCCATCATTTTCGAACATGGCTTCAGGCAGTCGGAATTAAATTGGGAGCGAGTAACGCGGTGCTGCATGCTGGTTGAAAATTAAATGCGAAACTGTATATGAACTTAAGCAATCGATTCAGTTATTAAAGGAAAGTTTTTGTTATTCGGATGGAGAAAATGTTTGTTTTAACACGACGTAACATGGCTTCAAAACGGAAGCCAACGAAAATTCCATTATCTCTGTCACTTTGAGACAGAGAACATAACAATGAGTTCTGTTGCTATATTTCGGCGGTAATACAGCAGTTTAAATAAATAGTTGTTCTAATGTTAGTTTAAATTTCCTTTATGATGCATAAAGATAAGTTTAAAGTACCAAATTCAGAGAACAGTTTGATTTTTGGTATTCAATGTATTTCATTTACAGCTTTAGTTTGTAGTACTGTACAGTGCAAATTAATTGAACCAACGCAATAAATAAGCAAATAAATAAAAATAAATAAATGAATACTAAAAATAATATTATTTCCTCTTTAATCCCCCTCTGTATTATAATGTGCCATTTTACATCCTGTTAAATATTTACTATCATAAAGGGTGGCTTGTTTTAGAAAAACCTGTTAGTTTTCCTCCAACGGAGATACATATGGTTACGAACCTTTTTGCAGACCTTGTGCATTCCCCGGAAATCGGTATATATGCTTTCAAATAGCACCACTGTCGGTGAATGCAATTACTATTATGAGAATTTAAACGCTCAGTTTCCCCTAGGTGTCGCGACCTGAGCTCTAATTGATGCAGACTGCACAAGGAATTTAATTTAGCCGAGAGTATCCAAGCCAGATGTCTACTCAAGGGATATTTACCTGCCGTATAGTCATACGACATGGGCGCAGTCTTTTTTTCTGTATCTTGAAAATCCACAGACTGGGCCAGGTTTGAACCTGCGAACTTGGGCGTACGAGGCTTGCGCCCTTACCATTACGCCACCCTGTCGACTTTTAGCAAACCTCATTCTTGAAATTTGTTAATTTGTTTTTACATTTATTTTTGTTATCGCACTCTAGAACAAAACTTTTATTAATTACTTGTCTATCAGCAGTTTTTTTGGTTATACTCTCTATTTTGCCAAAAGAAAAACCTCATCAAAAGTTATATTAGCTTTCAGAATATAAGTCATAAAGTGTTATATTTTAAGAGCATTTATTTCCCTGTATTTCTTTGAAGGCATGCAAACAATGTACAAAAAACTATTTAGATCTTATACAGAGCTAAAACATTTACCTGTCATAAACAATATTCTGAAACTTACGGGAGAATAATATTTCTTTGTTTTTCAAACCGATAAAACTATATTTATTCTCAATTCATATGGTTGTATTTATTAAATGGGGAAAACAGTGGTGTAAGCTTATGGAGGACGCCTACCTCATTAGATATTTCATTAGAAGGAAAAACCAGCTTGTCCCAATGAACTTGCACAGTACAGTACGTTTTAAATCATTTTTTAACTTACAATGATATCACAATTTAAGTAACTGAAATTATTTGTTAATAACTAGTTTTTACATCTTAACATGTATTGTGATATGAGTTTAACTTTTATAACTACTTTGTGTCTTGTTATAGTTACAAATAACGTATGTGTAACAAACTAGAAACCAAAAAAAAAATGTTCTTTCTTAATTTTGACTAACTCTGTATCTTATGAAACAAAGAGCACAAAATCTATTTCAAAATAGCTTTTTACATCTTAACATGTATTGAGATATGAGTTTAACTTTTATAACTACTTTGTGTCTTGTTATAATTACAAATATCGTATGTGTAAACAAAATAGAAACCAAAAATTAAAAACATTTTGTTCTTTCTTAATTTTGACTAACTCTATATTTTATGAAACAAAGAGCACAAAATCTATTTCAAAATAACTTTTTATTATTAGCACATCCGTTCATTTAATATCATAATCTTGTGTTTTTGCTACCGCACAGAGAAAAAATTCGTAATTAACACGTCGAAAATTACACTTTTAATTAATCAAGTTAACTGAAAATGTTAAAATTAAAATTCTACGCAGAAAAATGAATCTAAATAATAAGCCATAGGAGCGAAATAAAATTTACAGTTTACAAAACCCTTTAGCTAATGGCCGTTTTTGTGAAACGCTAAGTACTTGTTTGCTATTTAACGCTATGTTTATTCATTCTGTCATAAGCCTGGAGCTTTAATTAGCGACGGAACTAAGTGTGTTCACTGGGATGGATGCTCACGAGTCGAAGGCGACATTCTAAAAGAAAATTATCCTGGAATATGCTCCATTTCTTGTTTCTTCGAGCAAGATAATTCTGTTGTCTGTGGGGAACAGGCACTAGCTTTCTGCTAATTCTTCTACGCAGTCATTGGGGCATGGTTGTTATCGGAAACTTACTTTTACACACGCTCTAGCAATTATGATCTTTTTCTACCATTGTATATCACGTGACTTGTTAGAACAGAAACAACTTTGTCATTTTTGATTAATATCTGGTTTAGTTACAGTTGGAAAGGGTTTTTTTTTCAGCTTAAGTACTTGGTAGAAAAATGTTAATTGACTATAGATGAATAGGTTGCAATTGACGATGAAATACGAGATTGATGTATCCTATCATAAGAAGTAAATTGTAATTAAGATGCAATTTTGTTCAGGATCCATAATAATGGCAGACATCAGTAACGTATTCAAAAATAAATGATTCGGAGAAAATAATATGCGGAAAAAGTGCTTATATCGGATAACATGAATTAAAAAGAAGAAATACTAAGAGCAGCCTTTTTATTAATGTTTTTTTTAGAAAATTATCACATTAAGAGCACATGGTAAATGCTTTCATGTATCATTGATTAGCAAATTTACAATTACTAATCTAATTAATAAAAAACAACGTTTCGCTGCATCTTTTATAAAAATATTTTGTTGATTAAAAATGCAAGTTAATCATTTTTTGGCTGTTTAGCTTTAGAGTAGGATGCTGAAAAAATACAAATTAAGGAAACATAAGTACATAAAAAATAATGAGGCACACAGTAAGTTTTTTTTTTTACTTAATTACACGATCTTACTAGTTTGGAAATACCATAAAAGAAAAAAATGGTTTACTAAAAACTGTATGCATGCCGTACAAAAAACTGTCTAAAGTTAATCATACATTTCCTAAATTTCTAGAAGTTAAATCTTTATATACATGACTATAATGTGTATCGTTTTCGTTTACAACATCTAAATTTATATCTGCAGGTAGGGCCATCCAGGAAATGCAATGGTTACTATAAATAGTTAACGAACTAGGCATCACAAAAAAGTTGATAAGCAGTCCTTAGGTAGAAATATATCTTGTATAAAAGCGTTTTTCGAACTCAAATTCTAAATTAAGTAATAAAGGAAGTGCTACTTACTTTAGAAAAACCTATGCCCATCGTAGACTGTTACGGTAGTAACAGCAAAAGGCCGTGGTAGCCTAGTGGTTAGAGCGTCGGATTTCCACCTGGAAGGTCGCGCGTTCGATACCCGCTGAAGACCACCCCATGTACACTTGGGAATACGTGAATGTAAAATCAGTGAGCCCCATTACCTCGCCCCGCGCGCAAGCAATCCTAAGGCCTCGGCTAACCGGTAGGGGTCTAGTGGGGAAAAGGTAGTAACGACAGACCATACGGTAGTAAAAACAAAGATAGCCCTCACAGTGTCGAAATTGGGGCAGTTATGCGAGTGATTGTGATCCCTGTTTCAGAATCTTGATGATGGGGGATGTTGTTTTTATAGTAAAACCGATACGTGTGGCGGACTTGAACATGTGTAGGTCTATTTTGTCTACTAGGTAGAAACTCGCGTTAACGTCAGCGCGTTCCCAATGCTATGAATTGCGTTCCAGCGTATTAAAGCACTTGCGACTTTGTCTTTTTTATTCAAGTATTTGGGAGTGCTGCTAGGAATAGAACTGTTTATAATAGTGATTAGGTTGCCGGTTCTTCTGAGTGCCAATGAAAACGTGGACTGGTTTGACTTGGTTTCACGTCTTGCCATGGTATCAGATCTTTTATTGTTGACGACTCCCACGTGAATACGAATCCAATGCAACATTACGAACAAATTATTAGGGCGAAGAGCTTTGCTAATTTGGTACAGTAATGGTTTGAGGCTGTGCAGTACGTGGCATTGTTATTGTCGATAGCTGAAACAGCTTCTATGGAGTCGATGTGAAAAAAAAACAACTTACCTTTGTGGTGGATTAAGATGGGCATGAGTCTTTCTATTTGTTCCTTGTTTCAATTTATTAATTTCTTCAGTTGCTAAATTCTAATCTTTCTCCGTGAGGAACTTTTAACTCCCTTAACAGAAAACCTAATATTTTAAATTAAACAGTACTAAAACAGTTAAGGTGTAACTTATTGCTTTCTTGGAATACATTAATATTGAGTTTCAAATTCATCCTCAGAACTAATAACACTCAAACACTCATCTTCAGTATGAAATTATCTTAATCAAATAACATGGTCATTTGCATTATTATGTTCAGCACTCTAAAGTTCTTAGAATATGACACATTTTTTTTCAAAAAAAAAAATAGTGAAAAAGCAATTACTTTTATGCAGGAGTGAGGACAAACACAACGAGCTTCATTCTTCCCGTCGCTTTCACACACTGCGTAATGTTCACATTTTTTATTTTCACATCCATCTGTAAATAAAGAAATAATTTCAGACACAATATAGTTTTAGATTACTAGCATTATTCATCTATCTATCAGTAAGGGCTAGTTTATGCTTTTGCACATTTGCTGTACAAAACCACACGACGGACAAAATGAAATTCGGTACAAAATTTTAACCATATCCAGAGAGAGGTAACGCAGGTAGTCCCATTCTAAAAGTCAGATGTGCGTGTAAGTGTGTGTGTGTGTTCAATTCGCATTTAAAGATTTGCTTGGACATTAAAAATAGAATAAAATCACCCAATTTTCTAAAGTTGTATATCATTTTGAAGCTGAGAAAAACTACGTCAGATGGAATTTGTATCAAAAACCCAGAATAAACAGAACGTGAGTTATTGCTCATAACCGCATTTCTTAAGCGATGCTTAAGCTAAGCCTTAGTGGTAAATGTAGATTTTTGATGGAAAGAATTCCAATAACTCATTGTTGTAAAAATGAGCCCGTAAGTTTTAATTTAAATTTTGACTTCTAATTTTCTGAGACCAGGTTTGATGCAGAGTCAAATGTATGGGGCTAATACTGCACCAATTTAAATTCCTTGGCTTTTATTTTCTACCTGACCAAATGAAATATCTTTAAAGTTTTCTTTTCACCTTGCAAATTAAAGAAGATAAAGTTTTATTATTTTATTAAATATTCATGAGCTCGCATTCTTCCCCATTTGACTGTCCCTTGTAATCATAATTCTGAAAACTAATTTTAAAAAGAAGGGTAAAAACAAATGCTTTCTAGTTAAGAAAACTTCCTGCTAAGCTCAATAACTTCCCAAATTTGGTCCTCGAAATTCATGTTTATCTCCCACAGACAGATTTTTCCTTTTTAATGTGAAACTTTTCGTGTCATTTATCTTCCACATAGCCAATTGCAGCTTAGATATAGGGCTACATCAAAATGACAACGAACGGCACATCGGTGTAATTAAAGCTTAATTACCTCCGTTTCGTGGGCAGAATCGACTTTATTAAAACTTTTTTTTATTCATTTCCGAAACAAAACACCGCACATAAAACTAATTTCAGGCGGTCCCAACTAGATTTCCCGCGATTTAATTATTCGTCTAACATGTCTCTCCAGGAAAAAATGGATGAATGATTAATAGTGATGGCACAAAAGTGAAATTGAGGAAGAACGGGTAGTATAATAATAAGTTAAAGTGATTTACGAAGCGTCGTGCCTTCACAGCTAATTCACTTTCTTTCATGGAGAAAAACATCAAGTGTTTCATTTTTTTACTGCATGCGTTATGGTAGGTCTTAATGTGTGTTAAGAAAAAGAGACGATATACTATTGAATTGAATTACATTTATTGATGCTTCTTCCACGCAATAAAACAACTTTTTCGATTTTCGGAATAGGTCATTAATATTTTGCAAGGGAAAAAATCAACGCAATTCGAGCGAGTAACATTTGAATTTTGTAATTTATCGTCTAGTGTTTTTTTTATTTTTTTTGAGGTTATTTTATTTTTGGTAAGATGATTTTCTTTTTTATTTTCTGAATTGATTATTTCTTATTGCGTGGAATGTGAATTTCAGATGTTCTAGTAGTGTGTGGTTATCTAAGTATTTTCAATATAGAAGCTTCCAAACAGCACCTTATCCTTATTATGTGAAACTTATAAGCAACAATATGTGTTATATTTCTTATGGTTTTTGTTTTTAAAGATGATGTAAATACCAAAAATAGGACACATAAGTTCATGAGTGGAATTTTATACTTTGTTAGCACTTGACAGATAAATTTATTTTTTACACAACAACATTGATTTCAACGAACTAACTAAAATACGGTTTAATTTTACTTTTACCCCCTATTTTTGAATGGTAAAAGTTTAATTTACTAGATTTTAAAAAGAAACCTTCAAAAAAAAATATACTGCACTTTTTTCATTATTTAAATAATTAAATAATATAAGAGTACGCAAATTTACAAGGACTAGACTGGCTAGGGCTATTGCTCATCGAAAGTTTAATTGTATTTGCAGATTAACAAAACTAAGTGCTCTCAGTTATATTCGCTAAAATAGTTTTTTTTTAAATTTCACATATTACTAAACTTATTAATGTACAAATATTTATAAAACTTAAATTAAATCTATTTAAAAACTATAACCCATATTTTTAGCATCTATTTTACAAATTAGAAATTAAAGAATTATAGGGTAATTTTAAGGTGTAAAACAAATTAGAATATTTTTTATTTCAGAATGAAGGGAATTTAATTAGCTAGTTTTATTTTTTGGATAATGTGTGCTCTTTTTTAATTGAGTTTTTGTTTTAGGCATATTCCAGCACAAAGCAATTTTGATCTTTTTTCATATAATGGTGTTTAAATTATAAACTATTGATGCATTAGGATTATAAAAATTATGATTATGAAAATAAAAAAAAAATTTGGAAAAAGTATTTCAAAATTATTGCTTTAGATTTCTCAGAAAAAAATAACATAATTTTTTAAAACTTCTTTTTACTTACTACAGAGTCCAGAGTAAGCGATATCAATATCGCTTTTGCGATGACAACCCTCTTGCTTCAGCTTGCAGATATTTGTATAAGAAATTCCGTCTGTACCGCATACAGGTTCAAATTCCTCAGTGCACGCAGGGCATTCGCATACTGCGTACCCTCCTTTGATGACACAAATAGCTCCAAACATACAGTTGTGCTTATGGCAAGGTCCTCTTTCTCCTGAAACAAAACGAACGAAAATTAATGCATTACTTTTTTTCAAAACTAATTTCGGTGAATTAATTACGCAAATATCTAAGCACCGATTTTTGATGAAAACGTCTCTTTTATTTTGATAACATGAAATTGGTATGTATGAAATCCTACGGTTGGGAATTCAGTTTATATTCTTAGCAGATACTGAATGATATTATATGTGTTTCACTTGCAAGTTTAAGTTTGACACTTGTTTTGCTGAAGTAGATATTCCTTCAATTAATAAAATATTCGTCCCGCAGTGTAGGACCAGTCGGTAGAAGCTCGGTTCCCGCAGAGTACCGAAAGTGAAGCAACATCAACTTAGGTCAGTGTTTGGGAGGGTGAACACCAACCTCTCGAGGCTGGTTCCTGTGGGCCGTGTACTCTAAAGGGAGCTGGTGCACCTTAAATAGGTCGTGGCTTCAATGTCCTCCAAGTGAAACGATACCTCTGGGGGTGCCAATCCCAGGTGACGGTCTCTCATCCGGGAGCTGATTCAAATATTAAGAGACCTTTCAAAGGGGCGGAAATCGGACTCCTGCCTATAAAGGCCCCGTTAGACTCAGGAGCAGCGTACCCATTCTTCCTCGCCACACGCGAGGACACGGCAACAACAACAATAAAATATTCAAAAACCAGCATGGGTTCGTTTAATATTTTATTGTAAAAGGGAACATATGAACTTAATATGGGCAAATATGTATATGATATGGGTAAATATTTTCCCTTCACAAATGAATAGAGCATTTACTTTTATCTATAAGAATTACCTCTATCATACTTACTCTGAATTTAGAGGTTTATTTTAGCTATTTTGTTATAAAATTTTTACAATTGTGCTTCTGACAAAATCTAAGTGTTTTTCATAAACTCAAGCAAATTATTTATATACAAAAAGAATTCTTATTTATGCAATACGGCTTATGTTAAAGTACATGTTTTGTATTTTTACCAGCCAAAGTGCTTTCTTGTAAAAATAAGGTAAGTAATAAAATTTAAATAATCGTTAAGAATAAGCCGAATCATTAGAGTAAATGAATAACTTATCAAATATGGAGTAGTAGGGATTAAAATATTAGAAATTAGAAAGTTGGCTACAAAATGTGGTTTCCCTGCAGTGCCGGTTTGTTTCCTTTAAAATGTGTTGACTTGATTCTTCAATTCGAAAAAAAAAAAAAATCCCAAAAGGAAAGTAGGGCACTTGAGTCTAATTTCCATCTTGAATAAAGTGATTTTTGCTCAGCTTTAAACAGTCCGAAAAATATTTGCATAAACCTCTACAGGAAAAATATAATATTTTTATTACATCTGATTAAATAAATGAATTTGATTATAAAGGGAAAAAAACACAATGAATAATATAAATGCATAAGATAATATCTCATTTGATCACATTATAGGGATTTTACTAGTGATTTTGTTTTCTCTTTTCATTCATCAGTAGGAAAAGAAAATGAGTGAAATTTTTCATCTAAAAAAAATCAGCAATCTCAAAAATATTTTTGCACTAACATATTTGAAAAAAATGAAAAATACCATCGATTTGTTATTTACGAGCAGATTTCTTCAAAAAACTGGTTTTGATACAATTAATTCTGAGAACTGAATATTGATTTATTAGCACAAAACGCTGTTTTAGTAGATGAAAATTAGATTTTAGGAATACATGAGTACCTCTTATGTGAAGGACATAAACGTATAATTAAACGTAATACTAATTCAATGGATATTTTGTTTCTTGAAAATTCATTTTTAATGATGCAGCAATACAATTGCGCGTATGAGTAAAATTTTTCCGAAACATGCAATCAAAATAATCTTATAATCGGAGGAGATAAAAGAGAATTTGTTGCGACAAAGTCATTTTTATAAGACTTGTGCTCATAATTATCTTTCTAATGTTTTTAATTCTGAGAGACAATTCAACGAATTTTTAGTAAATAATGATTCTAAAGTCTTATTCTTACTAATGTCCATGAATATCTCGATAGAAAAAGAAAAGTATTGTTCTACATTTCGCAGCAGTACTTGTAAGTTCAAACCTCCAGGCAATTCTTTAATGATTAAATTAACAGTAATGAGAACGAAATGAGGAAATGCTTCAAATGGAAATATTTTAAGCCGTTATTGCATTGTTTTCTGAAATATTACTAATTACAAGCAATGCTTAAGAACAGAAATATTGCTCTGGAGCTGACAGTGGCAGAAATGAGGTAAAGAAAAATAAAAATGCATATCCACTCATTTAATTGGAAAAATGAGTTCAAGACATGTGCTTGAGATATCTCAAAAATCTTAAATAGGATTATTTAAGGAGAATTAAGATATCTTGTTCTAGACTTAACTAAAAAAGTTTTATTTTTGCCAAAATCTTTTATTCTAATTGACGCTTAGGTTTTCGCAATGACAGAGTCCTCCAGAGGAAAATTAAGCTTAGTGTATTGCATTTTTTAAAAATATATACTATTTAGTTTAATACATAAATAAGGGTAAGGTTTTTATTTTAAATGAATTACCATATCCATTAGGGATGCAGCGATTAATCGGCAGTGACCGGTAATCGGTCATAACCGACCACTTTGCCGAATTTTTATAATTGTCAAATTTTTGCCAATTACTCGCCGAAGATTTTTTTAAATTAAAAATACTTTTAGTACGTCAAAAACAAGCAACCATCCTGAATCAATTTCTTAACAATAATCAGGAGTGCACCCTCCTAAAGCTATACTGCAACTTCCGTCTCCTCCGAAACATAGCTAAGAAAAGGGTCAGGGATACCTTTATCAAAATATGATTTCATAAAACATATAAAGAAGATATAGCATTTTAACAGAAATTCCTAACGGTTCTGTTTAATTGATTTTACATCACTGCCCAGCCTAAAATTTCCACTAGTGCAGTGACCCCTCTCTTCTCGTGGTCAGCACGGGAATAAGCAAATGGAATTTTCTGCAACATAAGATGTCATGTAAATACCACATTACATTGTTTCTCAAGTTGGGGGAAGGCAATGGATTGTTTCTCAATCTAGGAGGAAGACAATTGATTGTTTTTCAAGCTGGGGAGAAGACATTTACTATTTCTTGACCTCCCTAAATAAGGGGTCTTAATGTCACATAAAAAGTGCTACTTTGTAAAGTAAATTCTTGGACGCAAATTACGACTAATTACTAATAGTTTAGAATGGTAACCTCCATTCCGTTCAAAATATACAAAGTATTGTAGTAGAGGTTGGAACGCATATTTTAGAGGAAAAAAAACCTTTGAAAATCAGCAGTTGCCATCTAAATTTGTCTACTTTTCGTAAAGGGAAAAAGAAAAAATGAAATATAAGTCGTAAAAATAAATCTAAAAACAAAAGTAAATGAAAATACATTGTAAAAATAAAATAAAATGTTTCTAACTGTTCCTGGAATCTTTTTTTTCTTTTTTTAAATGCGTATTGCATTGCATTAAAAAAAAAAAGGTGTTATGAGACGCGAATCTGAGTGTCTGTTGGTTACCCATTCATCCAAACTCTCAAGAGAATGCTCCAATTTGAAAAGTATCTTTTTCCCCTGCTTTTACATTCACTATTTATACAGAAATTTCAAAATTTATTTTACAATTTATTTTTTAAAAATGCTACTTTTTCATGGAACGAAAAGAATGTATTATAATTAAATACATTTTGATTTTTTAAAAAATTTATATGTGCATGGATTTGGTTTCTTTCAGAAGAATTGATGTTTGATGACATTTCTTGTTTAAATTGTTATTTTCCTTTTTTTTTGTATTTCATATAAAAATGCCTGGTATATTGCCATATTTCTCGCGCAATATTTTTCGCCTATCTTTAAAATACTTTAAGAGTATTTTGCAGATATTATAATGAATAAAAATGCTGGATAAAGTGTCTTCTAACAATAAAAATGGTGCTAATAAATTAAAAGAGTCTACTAGCCACTGGTTAATATCTAGATGTTTGAAATTTCAGGGCTAGTTAACAGAATGTAATTTTATTTAACAATCAATGCAAAAATTGGTTCACAGAATCCAAAAATGTTACTTTTTAAAATATGAAAATGGGGGAAATAAACCATTTGTCACAGAAATTAACTGTTAGCCAATTTTGTTAAGTTGAAAATTGCAAACAAAAGGAATAGTGATGGAGAGATGGTAGCATTAAACACAATTATCATTGTCATTAATCGGCCTCCGATTCATCGGTATCGGCCGATAATATTCAGTCGATTAAATCAATAATAGGCCAATTTGCTTATCGTACATCAAAAGTATCCATTTTTTACTCATTTAAAATTGATCTTCATCTCACTTTGCTGAGAATGGAAGTTTCAAAATATTAATTTTAGTATTTATATAAATTTCAGGCCAAGAAATTTTCATTTTGAAAGTATAGTAAAACTATTCATATTTTCTACGTTTCAGAAAATTAAATTTCGTCGACAATGGCAAATTTTTGGAAGAACATAAGGCTAGTAGTTTGTATCCCCCTCCCTTTTTTAATAATATAACATTTAGTGGAACACTTTAATAAACGTAAATCCCGTGGATAACAATTTATTTAAAATTCATATCTGTAGTAAATTTTTCTCCTTTAAAACTTATTTCCATCTTACTTTATTAATAATTTTAAAATTTGCTGAGGGAAGAATACGTTTCAAATTATTATTTTTATTATTCATGTAATTTTACGTGACTTTCATCTTAAAAATATAATCCATATTTAAATACTGTAAAATGGTGATGGAGTTTGAAAGGAGTTTTTAAAATTGAATTTTAATTTTGAAAGGAGTTCTAAGAATTGTAATTTATTCAGACAAATTTTAGGAAAAAGAGACATAATTTTATGGTCAAAAAGTTAAATTGACGGGACATGAATTTTGCAGCTTGTACTAGAAAACTAATTTGAGGCAAATAAAAAAAAATCGTGCTATTTTTTTGGAATCCTGCTGCTAAATGCTATATGTTAAAAAGTTGTTGCAGAATGTGGAAAGCAAATCCACTTTTCAATTTCAAATTTACATTTTTTTTCCTATAACAAATTGTAACAAGATAAATTTTAAATAAAAAGCACGATAATTTCAATATTATAAAGTACAAATTGATCAGCCATGAATTTTGCAGCCTTTACCAAGAAAATCAAATTCGAGAAAAATACAAAAACTTCATGTTATTGAATTCAGCTGTTCGTGTTTAAGACGTGTTGCAAAATGTAGAAAGTAAATGTCACTGTTTAATTTCAAAGAAACATCAAATGTTTTTCAAATGTTCAAAAAGCAATGTTTTAGATATATTTTAAGAAAAAGCGTAATAATTCTAAGATCATGAAGTAAAGTTTGATACGTCAGTAGTTTTTCAGATTTTACCAAATAAATCAGATGTGAGGGAAACATAAAAAGTTCATGCTATTGAATTTAGCTGCTAAATGCTACGCGTTTAAGATTTGTTGGAGAAAGTGGAAAGGAAATGTCACTTTTCAATTTCGAAGATACAGGTTTTTTTTTTACATTTCAAATTGTAATTTGCTCAAATGTCTTTTTAGAAAAAGCACGATAATTTCAATATTATCAAGCACAATTTCATCGACCCCATGGTCGATGCAGCTGGTCGTTTTGCAGCTTATACCAACAAAATCAAATTCGACACAAATATAAAATGTCCATGCTATTGAATTCAGCTGCTACGTGTGAAAGACTTGTTGCAAAATGCAGAACGGAAATGTCACTTTTCAATTTCGAAGATACTCTATATGTTTATCCATTTAAAAAGGGTGTGTTTTAAGAGATATAACTTCGTTCGAAGAAAACAGATTTCGTCGGGAGCATCCCAATCTTATTGTGAATCTTCCGAAGGAAGAAAAACCAAAGTTGTATTCTCAAGAGTTTTGTATTCCCTGCAATATGCTAAGTGCTCCCATAAATCACAAAACCCAAGACACAAAAGTTACACTTGTTCTCTAATAATTTCAACTTCGCTGCTTGATTTTTTCTCGTTTTGTTCCGCTCCTGAAACCATCTAAAGTTTCCGTAGTTTTATATATCTACTCCATTGGGAAATGTGCAATTGGGAGAAAGGGGAATAAAACCTTAGAGTCGAGTTTTGCTTTTTGCAAGGCCTTTTTTTTTTGCTGTGTATCCAAAATTGCATCTGATGTAATGATACTATAATGCAAGTTGCTTGGAGCATGAAAATGAAAAAAAAAAAGAAGAGAACGTGAAAAACTATTGATAAAATGGACTCAATTATATTACAAATAAAATGTAGTATTTCATTGTACTTTGCTCATACACACATATTATTTATTTTAATTGCATGAGAACTAACAGATTAAAGGTATATTTTATTAACAATACCGCTGGTTGTTTGCAATTAGAACTAATTATTTGTATGTATGTCTTTTGAAGGGGAAAATCAAAAGTTCCAAACGTAAAAAGGTATACATTCTTATTTAATCAAAAAGTACTTTTCATAGTAGTTTCATGGTTTTCCTCACAATATGAACTTCAGATAATTCTGGAATAATGACAAACTGCAGACTGGGAGCAACATCAAGAATGTTTGCAAAGATGTAAGACCTGCGTCACATATTTTTTCTATTTGTTACCCTTAACCAGAGGCAGCGTTAAGGCTTAGATTTTAAGATCATTTACGATTCCAGTTTCGATCTCAACGACCCACCCTGTCGGCGCATACACCCTAGCCTGCATGTGCACTGGTGCATGTGAAGTCGCTCGCATCGACCGCTGCGTTCTTCGAAAGGTTGAGATTTTAGAGTTCATTCATTCACAGAAAAGGAGACAAATACATTTTGCCTCCGTCGTAAAAGAATGTTGCTATGGTTTCAAACTAGCAGTGGTAGCAACATACATTCAATACATCGCGGTCACCTGCGTAAATGTCACTCGCAATTGAGCAATAGGATACACCAATAAGTCAATGCGAGGAGTAATCAAGTTAGGTAGAACCAATGAAATGCCCAGAAAGGTTTTGTTGCTGTTGTGCTTGGCGTGAATGCACTCGCAGACGAAAAAAAGTGTTGTCGTATTTATAAAATATCTACGTTTACGCCTTTTTAGTGCTACTATTATTTTTATTTATTTATTTATTTTTGCTTTTCAAAAGAGAAGTACATAAACCGAAAACGTAATCAATTTTTAATTAAAAGTTTATATATTATTTAAATCAATTAAAGACGTAAGCGTTTAAGCTCCACTATTGCGTTGAAAATATGGATTCTAAGCAATCCCGAAACATAGATCTGCATTTGAATTGCTTACTTGTGCTTGCATAACGTGAAATTTTTTTTCAGTGATGGAAATACTTACAGGAGGAATGCAAGCTATAATATTCACTAAAAGTTAGACAAAAAAATTACGTCTTCATTTTTTCGTATGGTGTTTTCCAATTGCCCTGAAACTCTTCACCTTATTAAGAATTGAAACGAAAAAGCTATTCATTTTTTCGCTATACGATATTTAATTTCAGCAATTTCCGCCAATGACTTAAAAATATTACAAGGTTAAATTAATTAAAATATAACTCCTATCATTTTCTTGAACGTATAACTTAAGTTCTTAATATTCCTTAGCTCAACAAAGTTTAATATCCGAAACAAAACCATTGTGTCAAGAGCTTAAGATTCAGAGAGAAATAGATTAGAAAAATCCAGAGAGGTGCGAAATTGTTAATTAAGTTTAACAGTAAAGGCCAAGTATTTCTTTGCAGTTATAAGAGATAAACTTTCCGCAGAGCTTTTTGGAGTTAATTAATTTTTCGAAGCTTGGATAAAAATGTGTTTTTTCATTACTTTGAATAGCTGGCACTTTTTAATTACGGAACGTTTAAGCTTAATGTAATAAAATTATACACACCAGTGTGCAAGATAAGGTAAAAGGACTGAAAATATTATTTGAATTGTATATATGTTCTTTGTCTGGAATTAAGTTTTTAGAGAAAGATACATACCAAATATTTTTTTTTTCCTATTTTGCAACGCAACATAATGGGTTATCATATCATTGCTAGAACAAAGAAACTTATATCGTTATAAAATTTATTTTTTAAAAAACAAGGCCATAAAAACTCCTCCCGACCACTCTTGGTATTTTGCATAAAAAACGGTAGCATTTTTCAATCTTAGACAGAGAGCACATCAAACTGCCTTTTCGGGCTTCTTGAGTGGCCGCACTAGATCCCTTACTTTCAACCAGGGCCAAAAAACTTATCCTGAATGTCATTGGTGCTCGACAGACATATCCTCGCATATCCTGCGCATATCCTGCCTTGCTTGTGGTTCAGTAAAGTAGAGATCCTGCGAGACCCCAGTCTTTTTATGGACATTTTGGAAGTGTTCGGATTTATGGGAGTCGTCTAGCTTACTAGACGATTCCGAGATACGCAACAACAACATATTTTAAAAATTAATACATTAATTTGAGTAAAGCAGAGTCAGCTGAAATTATTTTGCCATGCAAAAGCTTGACAACAATTGCAGTTTGGCTCAAGCTATTTTTATGCATAACTGCATCGGCTGCCAGAAGAGCCAACTTCATTTCAGCCGTCCTCAGGGGTTCATAGACCTGATATAGATGCTGCTGTCGATCGAGTAGGTAACAAATCGAGTAGGGAGAAAAAATGTATTTTTGAATCATAAGTTAAAATACCTCAGGTTATTTAGTGCAGTTCTTATTATCCTCAACTGGATCATCAAGATAAATTTCCATAACTTTGGAGAAAAACTCCAGGAGAAAAAACATATTTTTGCATCATAAGTTGAAGAGAAATACCTCAAGTTATTTAGTGCAGTTCTGATTATCATCAACTGGATCATCAAGAGAAATTTCCACCACTTGTGATCGTGCAGCTGCATCAATATTTGTCATTTTTCGTTTCAAAAGCTTGTGAGTTTCACATAAAAATATCTGCGTAACCGTGCCAAAGTACATTCGATATTAAGCAAACTTTTCGAAAAGGTTATTTTTACCTGTAAATCATGAGAAGTATATCTTCTAAAAACTAATTCTTAAGTGTGGGAATAATTATAAGTATTATGAAAAAATACAAGTATTGTCGTAGCTATGGTAGTTTATGTATCAATGGTAAGAATTATCAAACGTAAACTTCAACATCGCGTAATTATAATCAATGACTTAATCGAATTTGACGAAATGTTGAACACAAAATTAAATTTTCATGCTGATTCGAATTAGTGAAAACAGAAGGGGGTTGACATTTGGAAATTAAGAGTTCAATTCAATTAAGTAATTACTTACAATCAAAACATAAAACTCATCTACATAAACACAATTAATACTTACACAAATAATACAATTCCTGATAAAGTGACACAATTTATGTCTGAAGTATAAATTTTCGTCCAAATAAGGAATGTGTCGTTTTTACATAGCAGGTAGCAGATAAAAAAGTCAACTCAATTTTGTCTTTACCACAAGAAAATAGTTACAATGATGATCATTCAAAGTAAATGTCCTACGCAAAAAAATATACGAACAAAATACAGCATTAAAAAAGCTCATTGTAGACTTTGCACTTGGGTACTTGCTACCATTTCCGTAACGCACTTGTATAATACAGTCGAACCTTGCTATAGCGAACACGGGATATAACGAACCCCCGGTTGCAATGAACCTTCCAAATGGTCCCAACTGAAACTCTACGTCATTAATGCATTTTCGAACGTTTATAACGATCACCAAACTTTAGAAAATCGGCTATAGCGATCAAAATTTTAAGTCTTTTTTTATACGATTTGTCTCAGCAACATTCCTTGCCATTTCTATTCCAGTCTAGTCAAAGACTATCTGCTACAATGGTGCATATAAAATTCAAAAGTTTACAGTCAATAATAACATTTTTTTTCATACTATGGATAAATAATAAGGTAAATTTTAAGAATTTGTTTGTTTATTATTAAAGAAAATACTTAAGGTTGATATTTTACTCCCCTCCCCTGATTATTGTCAGAAATATGGTGCTTATATAGAAGTATCTTAGTCAATTAACATTTTTTTTGCAAAATCGGATGTAACGAACCCTCGGTTATGGCGATCTCCGAAGTCTGTCCATTCAGGGTTCGTTATAGCGGGGTTTGACTGTAATACATTTCTGCGCTTTAAGAGAACTGAAAACTATTCACTTACCACACTCTCCTCGGTATGCTAAACTAACTTCCCGCTTCATGAGGCAAGATTGCCGAAACAAATCACAGTCGTTATGATACGTGTGTCCATCAGAACCACATACTGGGCGCATGACAGGCTCACACGTTGGAGGACATTGACAGGTGGCGATTCCATATCGATCTATGTCGCATTGCTGATTCGGACCACACTGTAAACTTTCACAAGGATTTGCTCCTACAATATGAAAAATACGGAATTTCTAAGTGGTTTTTCCACACACAAATGCACAAAAAATGGCGATTTTAATCATCACTACCATCTCAGAGATAATAAGAGAAAAATAGAGATAAATAATTATTTCATTTAGATAGCTTCATCTTCTATTTAATGATCAAATGCTTCGAATTTGAATCTGCTACATATTAACTAAGATGCCTGTAAGTACAAAAATAAAACAACTTACGTTTTATCTTTGTACTTACATTTTAGCACAAAGCATTTTGATCTTTTGTATCTTAAGATGTTTGTATTCATGAAATATATAATTGTGTACACAATTCGAATTTAACTTTTTTTGAAAAAAAAAAAAAAAAAAAACAGAAATGTGCACAAATAAAATATAAAATTCTTCTTCGCCTTCATACAGTTCTTTAAAAGTCCGATCACGATTTTTTCCTTAACTCATTCTGAAAATTTAGGTCCATTAAATCTTTAAACGTCTGTCTCGTTATTGATGTGAAGAAATTCGAACGAAAATTGCCCTCAATAGAGCATAACACTTTTTTTTTTAATTCGGAAAACAAACTTATTATAAAACCGAATTACTCTTTGATTTTAAAAACGGAGAAGAAGTGGAAGAAGACATGTTGACAAAAGATAGTTTAGCTTTCCCTTCAAAGTGTGCACGTAGTTCAGTCTAATTCAATTAAACGTCGTGCCAAATAACTGCCGGCATTTGACAACGATAGGAAAAAGATAATGATAATTTACGATGCAATTTTATTTTTACAATAGTGTGGCGCCAAAGTTACAATAGTTAAGTAAGTTGCAATAGTTAGGAGTAATAGTTAGGAGTAGTAGCATGTTTAACCTCTTCAGAACCCAGAACTAAGCACAAACTATTTTGACGCCATTTTTTGGTTCTTCTCTGATTTAAAAAATGATTATAAAACAAAATAACTAAAAAACATGTTTTTTTTAAATTTTAATTAATAATTAGTTTTAAAATAATTATTGACCAATTACCATGTTTTCCATGTGTAAAACGAAGTAAACTATCTGTTGATTAATTTAAAAAACAATTGGGTTCTTTTAGGGTTCAAATTGCACAAACAGTAGTTAATAAACAGTATTTTAAAATGTACCCAGTTGGGCACACTTGGAGTGAAGAGGTTGAAGCAACAAAATTGCACTACATTTAATGGCTTCAGAAAATTTTCGAAAACAATAAAATTGTCACTTTCTTAAGAATATTCAAACTTATGTATCTATTAGCTTTGTAACGTCATTCCTTTTTGTTCTATCGTTGAATTTGTGTTATTAATATAATATTTACTCGAGACATAAATAGACCGTAAATATATGTATATATATGTAAGAACGGCAGTCCCGTTCTATCTTCTACAGCAGTGGCCGCTAAGACCCATGTAAGACGAGGCACAGGGCTTCGTTGCAATTCTTTATTGGTACATTTTAACACACAACTATCACAACATTAATATTGTTGGAACGAACGACATGAAGTCATCAGCAAGTTTCAAGAAGCAAGAACCACGATTTTCGTTCGAGCAGTCGTATTTATATGGGGGAAAATCTCTTAGACTGCAGACAATGTTCCCTACACCACGTGATGGCACGTGGTTTAAATAGGAGGGCCATATGGAAAATAAAATATATTATTGGCTTTAATCCCGTAGACAGAGGCTGGCCTAAGTCTACGGGGAAAAAATAGTCTGGAGGGAATTACTGAGGAAACCAAATTGAGCTTAGGCATGACCATATATGGTAACGCGTTAGAGAAATTTATGAGTGGGACAACCCTGAGTTGTCAAGTTTAATATGGAAAAAGCCAGACAAAGGAGACAAAGGACTTCTCCATATCACAGCCTGACAAAGGATACAAAGGATTTTTCCATATTACATCCCCCCTCCCCAAAAGTTCTATTACGTTAAATATTGAAGAAGTGAAATATCTGCAGCCTTTTTCCCCACATAAATTTATGTATTAAATTTTATATAAACATATCACATTTTGAATGAAATACTATACAGTTACAAAAATTACTGAACATTTTCATCACAGATTATTATACTCTTACTAAACGATATTTACAAAATTGTATTTACAGTTCAGTTTAATTACAGTTGGATTATTCTGTTGCAGTTCAAAAGTGAATGACTTATATCACATTATTCATGTGATAGTTTGAAATTTGTTGGTGGGTGATATTTCCTCAATCTTGACACATGTACTATGTCTGATTTTTCTTTGCTGTGTGCATTTGGTTTATTGATTTCATAAGTTACGTCCGTAACTTTTCGAAGAATTTTATATGGTCCACTGAACGGTTGCGAAAGTTTTCGTGAATTCGGATATTTGAATTCTTCATATATCACAAAGTCATCTGCATTAAAAGTTTTGTCGACAAATCTGGCATCGTAATATATTTTATTTTTTTCATGATACTCTACTACATGATATTTCTTTCCACTGCCAGTTTTCTAGCTTCCTCAACAGGAGGATAAATGTCTTCATTTACTGGACTTTGAAAAGGCACTGTACCGTACATTAAATACGCAGGTGGGAACTTCGTAACTGAGTGTGGAGTTAGGTTGTATTCTTGAGTCACCTGCTCTAATAATTTAGGCCATGGCATGTTTCCAGAAGCTGCGTTCACCTTGCACTTTAGGCGAGTGACTATTGTTTGGTTCAGACGTTCCACCTTACCACTTGTCTCTGGTCTATGAGCTGTGGTTAAAAGCTGTTTAATTTTGTGGTGCTTTAGAAATTTCTTGAAATGAGATGAAGTAAATGATGGATTTCTATCACTTAATACACTTTTAGGTATTTGAACACTGAAAATTTGTTTAAGAAAGTTGACGTAAGTTTCGGTAGTGATTGATTTTGATGCAAAAGACCACATGTATCTAGTATGATGATCTATAAACAATGTTAAATATTTTTTCGTGGAATTGTAGTAGTTGAAACCACCCACACTATCTACTGCAACGAGATCAAACGGTTTATCAACTGGAGGCATAGACTGTAAAAGGCCAAATCTTTTTTGTCGAGGCTTTTTGTTTACCTGACAAATATGACAATGTTTGTTAAATCCAGTTATATCTAATGTTATATTTTGCCAATAATATACAGGCGTAAGTAAATTAATTGTTTTTTGAATTCCTGGGTGTCCAAACTTTTCATGGACAGTCTCAAGTAATTTACGGCGTAAAGAAAAAGGAACAACAATTTTAGTAAAACCCTTTTTACGCAGGCATAACACGTTATTAATTTCGACAAAATGACCAGTTAAATTGTCATTTTTTTGAGCCTCTTGAATTTCATCCAATTGCAGTAGATGCGAAACGTGGTTTCCTATATTTTTTTCAACACATTCATTATTTACAGGTATATCTCTTGAGAGCATGTCAGCCTCGAAGTTTGTGGTGCCTTTCGTATATTTAATATCATAGTCATACATACTTAATTGTAAGGACCAGCGGAACAAACGACCTTTTAAGTTTTTTACATTTTTGAGCCAAACTAACGCCACGTGATCGCTATGTATGACGAGTTTATGGCCAAAGAGGTAGTGGTGGTACTTATTTAAAGCATCCACAACAGCTAGACATTCCAACTCAGTAATACTATAATTCTTCTCGTAATCTTTTAATGAGCGGGAATGGAAAGCTATGGGATGTAAGGCACCCGAACTGTCTGGCTGTTTTAATATTGCTCCCACACCAGTTTGACTTGCATCAACACAAATATGACATTCTTTTTTAGGATCAAATATTTTAAAAATTGGTTTACACATTAAGGAGTTTTTCAAAACTTGAAATGCTTCTTGGCATTTGTCAGTCCATTGCCAAGTTGTATCTTTTTTCAGCAAGTGGCTTAATGGATTTCTAATAGTTGCATATTTATCTATAAATTTATGGTACACATTTATTGACCCCAGAAATCTTTGGAGAGATTTAACATTTTTAGGCGGTTGTAATTTTTTAATAGCCTCAATATTACTATTATCGGGCGTTACAATACCATTACAAATTTCATACCCTAAAAATTCAATTTTAGTCTGTAAGAAAGAACATTTTGATGCTTTTAACTTTAAATCTTCCTGTCTGCATATCTCAAAAATTTGTTGAATATGATCTAAATGTTCTGAAAGGGCTTCAGAAAAAATTATTATGTCATCAAAGTAATTGGCTGCAAATTTTATTTTATGTTTTGTAAGTATTCGACGCAAAGATCTTTGAAAAATACTTCCTGAATTTTTCCACCCGAAGGGTAATTTGTTCCACTCATATAAGCCACTATTAGTGACAAAAGCGAGCTTTTCAGTATCGTCGGGATGAATTGGTATATGCCAATATCCGGAAGCCATGTCTAATTTGGTAAAATATTTGCTTTTCCCTAATTTATCTACAAGTGTTTCTATCGGGGGTAATGGTTCTGCGTCTGACTTAGTAATTTGATTTAATTTTCTGTAGTCTATACATAATCGACTTTTTTTATTTTCGTCTCTTTTAAAAACTAGTGTAACAGGTGCAGAATACGGCGATGAGCTTTCTTTTATTATATTAGCCTTTAATAACTCTTGAATTTGATTTTCAATTTCTTCTTGTTGCTTTGGGGAAGTTTTATATGCCCTTAACGACACCGGTAAGTCGGATGTTAACCTTACCCGTTGAGGTTCAATTCTAATTGTTCCAACATCATATTTATTTTTGGAAAATATATCTTCGTAATTTCGCAATATTTCTTTTAACTTTGAATTTTCCTCAAGTTCCGAATGTCCACCGACAGGATCGCGACATTGTAGGCCTCCAATGCCGCAACCAGTCCCAGAAACATCGGACGAAACACGAAAATGATTACTTTTTTCGCAACTAATTTTTTCATTTCCATCTTTCTCTAGACAAGTTTTCTTTTCCGTGCTACTCTTTTTCTTTTCATTTTCGTTATAATGTAATTCCGTCACCCTTTCCTTAGTTTTACTTTCTTTCGTATCTTTCACTCTTTTAATTTCCTTATCAATTTTCTTGCGTATTTTTCCCGCACTATTATTTTCGTTTTTATTTTCTTTTACTTTATTTCCACAGTTCCTAACTAGGATTTCAGGTAAAATATGCAAAGACAAGTCATTCGGTTCGGAATCAGAAAAGGTGATCAGTCTTCTCTGATCCTGCATAACGACATGTCCTACACAATCTATGACCAAACGAAATCCCACGCAACTCTTTAAACCTAATATGGCATAAGGTAAATCGGTGTCTAGAACATAAAATTCCACCGGTTTAACTATATTGCCGACCTTAAGGTAAAGAATACACGTTTGGTTAAGCTGTAGCATTCCCTTCGTTTGTTTTATTTTTACAGCGATTTTTTTCTTTAATCGAAACATTTAATGTTTTTGCAATTGCACTCGGGATGATATTTAATGTTGAGCCGGTATCAACATTTAAATAAATAGTCTTCAAATTCGAATTTGTATTTTGAGTGTACGCGTCATTAGATAGTTGATAATCATTTTTAAATTTGGCCTCATTTTTAATAATATACCCGGGTATTATTAATTGTCATACTTCGTTAACTCTCTGACTTTCTTCTCTTAATTGATTATCTTTTTGCTGAGGTGGTAGTTTAAATCCAGCATTCGATGTATTTGGCTTATTCACACATGTTTGTCCCCAATGATATGCGTTGGAGATTCCTTGTTGTGCGCAAAATTTACAAGGATTAGGGGGTAACTAATGCGAAAAACGTGCAGTCTGTCTTTTTACTGCATTTTGTCTTTTATTATGACCTACAAATCTAGGTTTATTCTGTTGGTAAAAATTAGGTTGGTACACATTGTTTCTATCTTGACGAGGATAGTTATATCGTTGACGAAAATTACTTTGGTCTTGATTTTTTGATATCCAATTTTGATAAAAGGGAGGCTTCACCCTAAAAATATTTTGCTGTTCCCCTTTATAAGCGGAGTTGGGTGTTTCATGTGGAACTTCATTTATTAATTTTGAAACTACCTGAAGCCATTCGGTGGGAGTTTCTGGCTCTTTTATTACCAAAAATGCCCTAACTTGGGCAGGTAGCCCAACTGAAAGCCCCTCAAGGATATGTTGATTATTAAGTTTTATTTTTCTTCCCATTTCTACTTTTTCCGTAAAATAGGAGTACAACTCTTTCGGATTTCCAGAAAATTTTAAATTTTGAAAATCAAGAAAACTACTTGCTGGAGTAAAGTAATGTTCTTCAAAAATTTGAATGATTTCATGAAAGGAATTACAGCAAAGGCATTGATTGATGTAGATCTTTAACGCTGAACCGCGAATAAATTTCTGAAAATTTTTTAATTTCCAACTATCATTTAAGTTGTTCTGAGCCGTTTGCTGGTTAAAGTGAGCTAACCATGCTGCAAAATTTATGCCTAACTCTGGCTCAAATAATAAAATTTCAGGTGAGCGACTCGAATTTGTGTCTTTTATTTCAATTTTTGAAGTAGAAGAGCCAACGGCCAAACTTATCTCTTTTATTTTGTCACTAATCGTTTGACATTCTGAATCCGTTTTTATTAAGCTTAAATCGGCAGTTGCCTCTGCTTGAGTTTCCGCATCCTAACGGTTTAAGTTATCCCCATCCATGTTTGAATTTTCTTTGTGGGAAGACTCTAAGTCAGAATTTTCTTCATTTTCAATGGTCTTGCTCATTTTACCACTACGTAATAACATAATTCTAATAAAACACTGATTTTTGACATTTTTCCTTTTTTACCTTCCCACTTTAACAACAAAAATATTCCGCGTAAACAAATGCATAACATCCAAAATATATACAGAACTATTCATAATACTGCAAAAAAATACCATAATTTCAATTACACAGCACATTGTTAAATTTACTATTTCAAACATCTTAATGTCAAAAAAAAAAAAAACCGTGCTGACAAGATCCCTTTTAAAAATTTAAACCGATAATTAATATATCATCAAATAAAGAAATTATTCTTCCAAAGCACATGATCAATTTACATCATAATAAATTCTAAAGCAATATTATGTAAAAAAACCAAAAGGGAAAAAAGATATTCATATAATAAATGAGATATTTATGAAGAAAATTCGAAATAATACCATTTTGGAATAACACATTAAAAATTACTCTATCAAAATTCACTTCCAGCACATGAAAATAATTTCCATTCTAAAGCACCACACATTCACGATTCTTTGGTGAAATCACGCCGCAGAACGCAAACACTCTTCGCTTCTAAAAGCCACAACAGGGGCGAGCTTTTCCCCACTCGGTGAAAGAAGCCGCACATTGGTTCATTGAACCGTCTGGAAAGATGATCCACACTGCTACATCGGCGCGGCACATTGCAGATTTAGTATTGCCTTTCTTCGTTTTTTTTTTTTTTTTTTTTTTTTGCAGGATCCCGGATAGGAACATAAATCCTACCGGCTTGTAAGAACGGCAGTCCCGTTCTATCTTCTACAGCAGTGGCCGCTAAGACCCATGTAAGACGAGGCACAGGGCTTCGTTGCAATTCTTTATTGGTACATTTTAACACACAACTATCACAACATTAATATTGTTGGAACGAACGACATGAAGTCATCAGCAAGTTTCAAGAAGCAAGAACCACGATTTTCGTTCGGGGCAGTCGTATTTATATGGGGGAAAATCTCTTAGACTGCAGACAATGTTCCCTACACCACGTGATGGCACGTGGTTTAAATAGGAGGGCCATATGGAAAATAAAATATATTATTGGCTTTAATCCCGTAGACAGAGGCTGGCCTAAGTCTACGGGGAAAAAATAGTCTGGAGGGAATTACTGAGGGAAACCAAATTGAGCTTAGGCATGACCATATATGGTAACGCGTTAGAGAAATTTATGAGTGGGACAACCCTGAGTTGTCAAGTTTAATATGGAAAAAGCCAGACAAAGGAGACAAAGGACTTCTCCATATCACAGCCTGACAAAGGATACAAAGGATTTTTCCATATTACATATATATATATATATAATTCAGTTAAAAGTGATTCTACAAACAAAATGCTGTGTAATTGTGACGCGAAAAGCATACACAAAATGCATTGCGCTTTACAGGAAAAAGGTTCAGTTATGTATAAATTATTGTATAGAATAAAAATTTTAAATTTATATCACAGCCGTGACAAAGATATGTCTCAAACGAAATAAGATCAAGAATGTTCTTACCAGCACTACATTCCCCGGTGTATATAATCCTGATACTTTTCCGAGACTTGCAGGCCTCAACTCGCAACGTGCATTCGTTCGTATAGGTTTTGCCATCTGATCCACAAACCGGCCTTAGATCAGGAGAACATATTGCGTTGCACCTGCAAATAGGATTTCGATGTTCGTCCAACTGGCAGACTTGGGATGACGGGCAGTCGACTCCTTCACAGGGGTCTAACCAGCAAATAAAAAAAAAGGAAACTTTGATTAAATTTCAATGATAAATATAATTTTATTTAATATAAAACACGTTGCTTGAGTCAGAATTTGAAATGAAACAGCAAATTATTAGTATATTGGAATAAACTACCGCGAAGGCATTATTTTCGAATCGTTTCTGATAGAGTCATTTGTGAATAATGTTGTTATTTTATGCAATACATTTTCTGTGGATGGCTCATTCATGAGACACTCTTCTCATTATAATTATCTTCTCATTCTGAACATTGTTGAAATGTCATTGTTTTATTCCAATAAATTGCATTTTATAAATTACTCCGGAATCATTTGCACTAACGTAAGTTGTCTGCAGTTAAAATATTTTATTACATTAATTTAGAGTATTCAAAAGAAACACATTGCTTATTTGTTAAAAAAAATCCTGTTCGTTAAAAACCAAATTTCTATAATAATTCTTTTTACACTGAGTATCACTCACGACCATTGTATTGGTCAGTAGTCATGTTTTTGCGAATTTACTAATTTAAAATAAGTCACGGAAGTCTAAGAATTGTCAGGAAATATTTAATAACATAATTACTGCGTAAGATAACTTTTATAATACTAATCAATTACAAAGAAAAATCAAATTGCTGGCAAAAGTGCAATTTCGAGCCAGAGTTGTACAATTTGTAATTTACTTACAAGAAAATTACAATTATTGCACTTATTAATTTTCCTACAAGAAAATTACAATCATTGCACTTATTAATTTTTCTACAAGAAAATTACAATCATTGCACTTATTAATTTACTTACATGAAAATTACAATTATTGCACTTTTTAATTTACTTACGAGAAAATTACAATTATTGCACTTATTAATTTGCTAACAAGAAACTGTAAAACATTCGTCTTAGGCTCTATAAACATAGCTGAAGATTTTCAGTAAAAATGCATTTCTTTGAGCTTAGCTTAGCCGAACTAGTAGCTTAATATAGAAGACAACCAATTGCCATTGAATTTTGTGAAGATTTCTCTAAAAACACTTTAGAAACAATAACTATTTATATAAGCTGTACGCGAATCTTCATGACGTAAAAACTTTTTCTGTTCATCTTAATACTCAAGATTTTTGCGAATCAACTGGTCTGGTACAGATAAATTATATTATATTATAGACACAGAACAAGTGAACTTATTAAATGCCAAACCTGATGCACACGCAGCCGAATAAAGATAAATTACACTTCTTTGAGGATTCCATTTAAATATTACTATTATTAATATTATTATTAGTAGTAATAGTAGTATTTAGACGAATTTCAAATGCACCTAATAAAACCATGTAAGTAGAATGAATTGATGACAAATTTAATTTGATGAGATGAAGCCTCTTGAAAATTTCATGCGCACAAGAAAATACATTTTTAAAATTTATTACTTTTTTTCATCAGAAAATCAAATAACTTCATCACATCGATCACTTCGGCTCATTCTATTTGCTCATATCTAATTTAATCTTTCTCAGTTGAAGAAAGATAAATAATATCATTTCTGCTCTTACAAACGAAGTTTGCTTTGGAAAAAATTGTGTTTACATCCAGTGTAAATTTCATTAGATTGAAATACCCCGTTTCATTGTAACGTGAAATTATTTCTTTCTTATTCTGGGAAACAAATGTGGACTTGTTACGTGAATAGTTACGTGACTACCTTTTGCACCATTTCATTCTATCAGTAACTTGTAGAATGCTGAAATAAGTAAATAGTTGGGAACATAATTAAGGTCAGTTGGAGTAATTGTAAACCCTTTTTCAATGTTTCAACTTTTGATTAATTCCTTACCTCTCAATGAATTCAGAGATAAAATTGTGATCATTGTAGCCACTACTGTACTTCTTGTGAGTAAATGGCTACAAAAATTTTGACTTTATGAGTATTTGTTAGCGAATGAGCTCGGGTTTACAATTACCCCAGAGATCTAGGGTAATTGTAAACAGTGATTTATTTTCGTATAAGGTTGATGCAAAATGAAAAATTGTTTCATACACAGTCTTATTAAAGGCTTAAGAAGTTTCGGAGCAATGCTTTGAGGTCTGCGGCCAACAGGCCGCACGTGGTCCGCTGTGTTATGGTATGAGTCGGCTGAGATCATTTAACGAGAAATATCTTACAAAAAATCAAGTAATGCGACAAATTTATGTAAAATTTGTCCCACATTGGATTAGTCGGTTAAGCTTGGATCCCGTGGTCAACGCTTGGGAGGGTGACCACCTCTCGCGACTGATTACTCTGAGTGTGCTAAAGGGAGCTGTGCACGTAAAATACATCGTCGTTTCAAATGTCCACGAAGTTAGAAATAATTTCCTATGAAGGCCCAATCTAGGTGACGATCTCTCATCTGGGAGCTGGTTCAAAATCATTATGCCCCTCTGAGCCAAGTGTACTTCATTCTAGCGAGCTCATTACTCATCAGCAGGAGCTTCCTTAATTCATGGTCGCCATGGAAGGGGCGCTTGAATTTCCAAGTGGCATTAGCAACAACAACAACAGTTATGTAAAATAGGTACAAAAGTGTAATTTACATCAAAATATAATACTTATTGTCCCTCCAAAATATTGGAAATAGGATAAATTTAAGTGTTTACAATTACCCTAGAGTACGAAATGTATGGGGTAATTGTAAACACCTAACTTGCATATGAAAAATAACAGGGAGGATTAAATTCATAACTAAATGTTTTTAGCAGCATTCCATAAAACAAATAGAAATGGTTGAAACCGCCTACATCTTTTTTGTAGATGAGCTGGAGAGGAAAATGTAAGATCACTAAATTTTGGGAAACAACTTTTTTCACTGTGCCATTTTCAAACAACAGTGACGCCTCCACAGTTGTTTCGAAACTTACGAAACTGTTTCAATGTCTTCCCTATGCTGCCAGTTTATCACTCACAAGCAGTTAAGTTTTCAAAACCACCACAAGTGCAGTTATGAAGCTTGTTTACAATTACCCCAACTGACCCTACTTGATTTGGAAAATGGTGTATAAAAAGAAAAAAATTGAACAGAGATAAGGAAAAATAAAAATAAGTTCCTAAATTTTGACTCCTCCTATGTAAGAATACGTAATATACTGATATTTAAAACTTACCAAGTTAGAATTACAATGTCAAAAAAAAAAAAAAAAGCAACAAATTGTGCGTGTTTTTTTTTCTTTCTTTTTTAATGAATTGAAGATAACGTTGTACATTCCTACAGATATGATTAAGGGATCTGCTATGAGATTTGCAACACCTGCAAAAGGGTGTAAGTGACAAAATTGAAACTTTGAAGATAACTGGTGCAAACGATAGGGAAAGCATAATTCTGTATTGTGACAAGAAATGTTAGTGATATCTCTAACAGGTGCTCCGCTCCAACGTGATTTATATAAAAAAATAACATTAAAGGTCCAATAAGATCCAAACTTTAAACGCGTTTTTCTGAGAATCGTTTTTCGGTCACTTACATCCCTTTGCTTCTCACTGATTCATTTATGTTTTCGTTGGGGTTTAGGGCATGAAATATATTTTTAAACATGCGTATGTTCATGAAATACAGCGTGGTAATATATATATATCTCAAATTAAATTAAGTAACTAAGATTAAGCACTTTCAATTGCTTTGTACCAGTTTAAGACGATAATGTTAAAAAAACAACAAAAATTATTTCCAATAAATGCTCGTTTGACTTATAATGAAATTTAAAACAGTGGGAAAAAATAGTTACAATGCGTATGAACTGAATGATTTTTGTTTTTAAAACCCCATTACACTTCAAACAATTAAAGCATAGGAACATGTCACAACTAAGCTAAACGCGACAGATGCAAATTCTGCTTGTCATATGGTAAACATTTTCCGCAAATATTTAAGTTTCAGGCAAAGTGTCAATTAATCATTTTAAACTGAAGAACAATATGCATCTTATCCGTTTTAATTGGCAGGTCCAGGCAAATCGTTGACTAGTTATGTAATGAAAAATTATTCTTTTAATACAAAGGGCATCTAAGCTTTAAAATATTACAATATTAGTTTACTAACTCGGTTTCATTTAATGAACTTTTTTAAAGAAATGACCGTAGCGGAACACAGACAATTCTATTTCGTTATAGTAATGATGGCCTGATTCTCTTTAATCTCTCTCAGATTGATTGGTTTTAAATCATTTACAATATTTCAGTTGAATGAATTTTCAGATAATGTATTAGTTTTAGAATTGCATGGGGCATTTCTCCATATTTCACTGAAGTGTTAAATTGAACTTCTGAATTTAGACATAGAATGCAGTAACTTTATTAGTATCTTTAATTAAGTTACCGTACGACAATTTACATAACGGATCTACTAATATAGTACATCATAATAAGTTATTATGTACTGGAGTTGTTTTTTCTATAAATGTATTATTGATTCGTTAAGAACAGTGGTTACAAGTGCGACAGTATGACTTTGTGCGGAAATATCTAATAAAATTAGTTTAAAAAAAAGATGAAAAAGCTTAGAATGCAATAAAAATTTTTATTATTATCATACTAACAATAATCTCAAAAATATTAATAATAATAATAATAAAAGACAAAATAATATTTAAATTAAAACAAGTGATGAAAATAAAAATGAAAAGGAAAATGGAAACAAGCAAAAACGCATGCCTCCTCCATTGATGATTTTAATTTTCATTCGATAAAAAAATAAAATAAATAAAATAGTGAAGTTAGTTCAATATTATTCTTGTATTCATACATGCCAATACAATTCAGGGATAAATAAGCATATTTATAGGCATATAATATGTGCACGAGATTTTTATTTTATATTCATCTTAAGGGTGATAAATATTTTGTCTGCAACAAAATAGTATTTTCACTCCCAACTTATTCTCCCACCACTTTCTCTTTGAAAAATGCATGACACATTACCCTGTAACAATACGGAAAAACACTTGATTCTTCAAATGAATGAAAACAAAACTAAATTCCAAAGCATGCAACTAAGTAATGATCGCTATTGTATTCCATTTCCTCAATGGTACACAAACACGAACTAAAGAGAGGGAAATAACAATAATAAATAAAAAGAGATCTGGAAAATACTCCTTCAAAGGAAAGGCCAAGTAAAGTTATTTACTTTGTCACGTACCCAAAACGTATAAAAGCGAAAGTTCTTTTCCTCTAAGGCTGTCAGAAGAGATAAAAGTTAATCTCGCCACTGCTTCCTGCAGAGTGGTAGCACAGTTAAATAGAGGATTCGATGGCTTTTGTGTTCTGGCAAACTCATTACTGCTACAACTTGGTCCTTTTATGGTATATTCTGGCTCCTAAACTCCTGTGGCGTTACTAAGAGAATAATTTAGTGCGCGGCGCCGGGTAATTAAAGCCATGTAGCGCTGGGGACATTTTGTTCCCACAGTGGGAAAAATGGGTTGATTTTTTGCAGTAAAATGTTCAAAAGTTACGTGATTTGCTACATATTTCTCCCTTAATGACGGAGAAATAGTCAATCGTTGATTTTGGTTTTTATCAAAGCGGAATCTGGAAGATGGACACCACTAAAACTAAAAATAACATTTCAGTTATATAAATAATCCGGCGTAATAAGTCTGAAAAGCTGCTTATGAGAGATTTTTGACTTTTTTGCAAATTTGTTTTCAAAAATGGGCTCAAAGGATCTTTCGAAGCTAACGACAAAGAAAACAATTGCAAGGATAATTGCCATTTAATTTTCAAAGTACAAAATGAGATTTATCTATTCAGACAAAAACAATATTTGAAAGGTGATCAACAGTTAGGGAATTGTTTCCGTTATTTGGACATTATTTTTTTAATAGGGCGAGCTGTGGCATTTTTGAGGACAAAAATGATTATCAGATTTTTATTATTATTTGTATTATTTTTATTACTTTAGTTTTAGGTTGCATTTAACGCAGAAAAGTCCAAAATAGTTTTTCCCTCTAATTTAAATTTAATGTTTTTTTTTTTCTACAGTATGTTCGCCTATTGTTGCTAACTGTATATCGTTTTTCAGAAAAGACCCGTCTACCCGATGGGTGTTCTTTTGCCTCTTGGGACAAACATGTACATAAGTCCAATAAGAATTCAAAATCCTTGAAAACAACAATTTTACACTCAAGAAAGATAAGCGTATAACATATTGGCTAGTACAGAGTAAATACAAAATTGCACTATTTTACAATTTTATGTGTGCAAAGTTTTTTCATTCTTCCATTTTTGTTTTGTTTTTTAACTAGTTTTGTTGTTTGTGTATTATAAGGTAAAAGCAGATTATTTCAAATGTGCTAGCCAAATTATAAACATCACCGTTCTAGAACATGGATTCTAAGACCATGGAGATATTACTACTACTGCTGTAGGCTACTATAACCAAAAACTATGTATCTACCTTCCCTTCTATCTTATTTTTCCTTTGGTTTCGTTTTAAGATTTCAGTAAACTTGAAATAGAAGGTACGTAAACCCTTTTCTTACATATTCTGGGATGGTTAGCTGGAATATGGAAGAAAAAAGTGTACATGCTTTATGCCGGATTTTTTTTCCCAATGATGTTGCGTTGTTTTGTATGGGTTTTATTTTTTCACTTCAATTTTTTTTTTTTTTTTTTTTGCTTTAGCGAAAGTTTAAATGAACTTGCAAATGTGCAATAGAAATTACTTAAACGCTTTTCTGGCATATTCTGGGATGCTTAGCTTCATACAATGTTGAAGAGAAAAGGGTTTATATACCTTATGGAGGGGGGTGGATTTTTTCCAATGATATTGCCTTTTGTGTGGGTTTTAGTTTTCCACATCAACTCATATATTATAAATAATTTCATTAATATTTAAAAGCAAATCTAGCATTAAGAAGCATATACTTAATAGGATTTTGAGAAAAGTTGGTTCGCATTGCTCGTTTTCCTACGGTGCAATCTGTAAAACGATCTCCTCTCAAATCTCATTAAATTTGTTTTAACTGCTCATTCTTGGAGGAAACACTTGAGTGGGAAAGTAAGTTGGCTTCTAAGTTAATGCGGGCAGCGACATAATTTTGTAATTTAACCTCTTTAGTCACTTAACACAATCATAAGTGCTCAAATTATGCTTGTGACCATCTTTCTTACGTATATTAATTTTATTCTGTATTAATACATATTTGTATACTGGGTGTCAATTAATAAGAATAGCTTGCAATTGCTATGAATGTTTACGTTTAGATTTGGCAATTTACTGTATGCGTCAATGTATTCTGAAAGCTTTAAAACAACTATTTCATTGAAGATGAAAAATGCTATCCCTATTTAACTGCTCCAATTGATCCAGAAAATAGCATATTAAAAAAACAACTTCTATCTAGTTGGGGACATAGTTTAATTGTCTTTGATATATGTCTTTAAAAGTTCAATTTCAGTTGTCAGATATATTAATGAAAATTGCATCATTCCAATTGAATTCATACAAGTTAAGACAACAATTTCCTATGAACTCTACTTACATTGTACTTAAATTAGCCACACTTACGCAACCAGTTTAGTAAGACTTGGCATGAGTTATTTACATCGCAACAATATTTTTACATATTTCAGCAACTGTAAACTTTTAATTAAAACTGTGATTAATTTTTAATCATCAACAACTAATTAGAAAGCGTTGCTTTCGCGTCTTAGTTGTCTCAGAAAGCCGTTAAATATGGAACGTAACTTTGAGCATTTAATGTCAATCCATCTATCTCCAGAAATCTCCTGTTTAGTGGTACTTAAGGGGCCGATTAAGGTGCTGGATAACAGCAGAACCACGAATGGCATCCGTAGACTTCAGTCTCGTATGCGTTAAATGTTTAATCAGGTTTCGTGGACTTTGAAGTAGAGATAAATGATGTATTTATTAGTTGGGTTCTATGATACATAGCTTTTATTTAGTGGGGTTTTCTTTTGGTTATTTTATATGGAGTTTATTTATTAAACAGTTATGCTTATTGATTTATACTATTAGGTTCCGAAACGATTTTTTATTATGTGGACCCCTTGTTAGTCCTTTTTGTTTTTCGTGGATTCTCTTCCTAGAAGATCGTTCTGAAAAAAGTCAATTAGTGCAATTTTTATATTTTAAAGTTCCAAAACGGGGTAAAAATGAAAAATTGTTCCCCAAAAAGTTTTAAAGCAGTAGGGAGGTAGAGAAAAATGTCCTGTAATGCAAATTGAAAGTTACGAAATATGTAATAATTTAAAGCAGAAATCTATGATATATATTGTTCTATCATGTAAAATTTTATTTTTATACATTATTTGATGGCAAGGTTCGACAGCTACTAACATAAAAAGTGCAAGGTTTTACTAGTTACGAAACTAATGGGTACCTATTTGAACACTTTATGAAATATACTTTGTTAATGTATATTTAATGAACTTATATGCTAATTACCTAAATAAGTAAGTGACATTGGCAGCATTTCTGTTAGATAGCTCGTGTCTAGTCTCACAGAACCCTATTTTCATCTCGTACGTACCTATTTTATTATTATTATTATTTTTTTTGCTGACATGGGCTCCTTGTAGGTTATAATTTAATGGCAGTCATGGGGGGGGGGGGAGAACTGGGCGTATGTAGGTTGTAATATACCCCTGTGGGTCTATATGGACTAAGGATGTAACGATCAGTGATTTGGAAGAATATCCAAGTACGGAATATTCGGCCATTTCTTCCAGACCGAATATGAAAATTTCTAGAAAATCGTTGTAATAAAAAGTATTTGTCAATTTTGAAAGTATTCACAATGTCAAGCACCAATTCCACACATAATGATGTATGATTAAGTTATCATTTGTTAAGAATCAAAAACTACCTAAAATTAATTTATTTTTTGTATTGTTTTAAATACAATAAAGCAGAATTTCACCCACAAGTAGGAATAGAAATCACAGGTTTTAATGTAAGCACTAGCATTATTTTACTAATTATTTAATTCAATTTAAAGAAATACTATTGCCTAGTGAACATTTACCTTGCTTAAAATAGTTTTGTGAAGATATTTCAAAAGTTATAAAAGTTAATATTTTTATGTTATAGACTTTTTAACATACCTATTTTCAAAACATATACTAAAATTGAATGCATTTAACTGGAACATATTTTTATTTTCAAAAACCCCAATAACTTATGCTAGCTTAATATTCATAACATAATCTAGGCTTTTCACATTTCTCTTTTACCCAATACTCACAATAAATCAGTCTACCCAAACAAGTCTGACTGCTATTTTGTTAATACCAACAAAGTAAAAGTATCATAAAGTATATAAAGTTCTCCATCATAACTATTAACTATTGCCAGCATTAAGTGTTGCCGACATTAACTATTTGCTAAAATGTGACAAATTTCTTCATATCTCAATTCAGAAGAGCGTTAATTATCCACTCGTCTATTCTGTTTTATTGTTTTGCTGTGTCCGATCCGAATAAGACGAATTAATCATCTTCTCTGAATAAACGAACATACTACTCATATTCCTGAATCGTTCTGATGTCTTGCGCTGTAAATAATTACTTAATTTTGATACAAATACTAATATTATGAAGAAGTAATTGTTAAAAAAACCCTGCATTGATTATGAACGTAAAGTTGCTCTATAATCCCTTAATTCATTGCAGTTAAAAGAAAATAATATTTGCCCTTCCTGCTTCTATAATTTCTAAGTATCGGTACTTAAAACTGAGAACAGCCCTTACTCATTTTAAAGTCAAACTTTAATATTTAACTTCTTTAAAAACATAAGCCGGTGTATTTTTCATTTGCATGCACATAAATTTAAACGATGAATTTCGTCAAAATGAACGAAGTTTGTAATAGGCACAAAGCTAAATCTTTAGTATTTAATACATGAGTTGCTGCAAGGTAGATTTAAACTTTTAAAGTGTGATCTTTATCACCATGAATTATTTTTTTAATTAGTTTTTAGTAATTTTCGTAGATTTATCACATATATTTTTTAATAAGTTCAGAATATATTTCTAATTATATTTTATAATAACTGCTGAAAAGCTTATTTAGTGATGAAATACTTTTAATTTTTTTTTTACACAAAATCTCATAACTAACATGCATTACAATATAAAGCAGACTACTAAAATGCTATCCTGTGAGTAAAGACACTAAAAAATATAATAATAATAACTGACATCAAGCATGTTTAAGCATTATACTATTCGCAAGCCTACCTTAGTATACGAGTACAAAGGAAAAACGTAAATAAAGCGCAAATTCACATAGCATATAATGCAAACACCTATTTCGATGCTACAATAAAGCCTCTTCATCAGTGCAAGAAAGAAGTGCTCAGAACTTTGCGAGAGAAGAATTCACAACTGTTCCCTCAAAACTTTCTAGTTGTGTGTTGAGTACTTCTTTCCTGCACTGATGAAGGTGCTCCATTGTAGCCTCGAAATAGCTATTTGCATTATTTGCTCTGACAGTTTGTTCTTTATTTACGTTGTATTTCTTCTTGTACTCCTGTTTCAGCACAAATCCTTTTTGATCTTTTGTCTTATGCTACCTAAATATTCGTCAAAAATTAATAATTACGCATTTGAAATATGTTATAATTTGGCAAAATACTTAAAAATATTTGGCGAAAGAAAATTAATAGAAGAGACTAAAGTACTACAAATGTATCGTTCAAAAAAATGTATGGAAATAAATAACTTTACAAAAATATTTATTTATGTTAATTAGTTCTATTGATCCGTTTCTCATAGACCTATTCTACTTTGCCTTAAAATGCGTAAATTTGATACCTTCAGAAACTCCCTTTAATTTATTCCATTTTTCATATTTGCGCGAAAACTCCTGATACTACCTAAGCACATTATCCTAGCGGCTTTAAAATCCTGCCAGAATATTCTCACGGAAATGTCAATAAATGCAGAGCAAATTAAACACATGATCGCAACACCTCGCTTAAAGATAGCATTTTTCATCCCGCATTTTACGCTCAGCAGCAATGCGAAGTAATCGCTGAACTTTAGAATAATGCCCAGGTCAATACATATGTTGTCTCAGGCGGAGAGATTCATGAACCTAGAAGACGAATGCACTCGATCAGGGGACGTTTATATCGATTTTACTTTCCCCAAATTTACATCGATTTCGCAGCTTTTCCGAAATACTTTCTGTTTTATCATGCACTGAAGAAGGAAAAGTATTTAGTTCCTTCCCTCCCCGCCGCGTACGTTCTATCTTGTTCTAATGATACTGCCAATAATTCTATTCCGCCCTTTTAGTTCTTTAGCGTAGAAAAACAGAGAGATAAAAGGGGAATTGGCACTCGTTAGCTGTTCTGGTATGGAAACATGCATTTGAGATCATTTGTCATTCGAAACTTATTGTCTGTAATTGAAAAGTCGGGTGCATCAACAAAGTAAGAGAAAATAATTTATAACCGTGGTGAAAGAGGAAATATATTTTGGTGTTTGCACCGAGCAAGATAAACATCTAGCATTATTACGTAGTTCTAAAAAGAGTTCGTAATCGCCTAATGCTTCATTCGGTGAAAAAAATGGAAATATGTTTTTCTTTTTTGTTTGTCAATAAACATTTTTTGACGGTAGTTAGACTCAAACATGATTCTGAAAAACATTCGTAACATAAAACTGTGGTTGCGTTTTGAAAAAGGTGCGTTTGTGATTATATCTTGCGTTTTGTTTGAAGTCAGGCAACAAAACAAAAAGTGAAACAAAAGTGAACTACAATATTTAGTTTAAAAAAAAGTCCGAAACTAAGTAGTTTTCGTTTTAACCCCGCACCGCCGAGAATTGTGTCTTATTAACACCGCTCATTTGATGTGAATGTACTTTAAGTGTGCATTAACACCAAAGGTAAAGACAAGATTTTGCCAGTGTCGTAATAGTTTATTGCTATGGCTAACAAACTTACAGCGATAGCACATACAACCAAATCACAATTGTCGCTATGAAAGTATTTTTCAATAATAAAAAAAATGCGCTGAAGAACTAATAAAGCGTCTTTAAATGTTTCGTCACTGTTGCTTGTCACTGTTGCACTTAGTGTGAATGCACTAAAAGGGAGCATTCTTCTTAAGGTGCTTTCATGCGAAGGCAACAACTACGTACGACAAAGCCTAAATTTTTAGAGCATGCAATTGGTTCTACATAATTTCATAACCATGCTATCGCGTTGAATGATTGGATTTTTTATTGTGTCCCCCAGTCGACATTGCTTGGTTCATTGCGTTATCGAAGGTATACGTCATAGCTGTTAGTTTTATAGCCATAGCAAACGGTATGTTACGAGCACACAAAAATGTCTCTGTTGCCTTTGGCGTGAAACCACACTGTGCGGCAGCAACATTTCAGTGTTAAAAGTGACTTTCGTCTAGAGCAGGGTTTCTCAGCGGGAGCCATATGGCCCCCTTGCGGGCCACAGAGACAATCTGGGGGGGGGGGCAACTGGGAGAAATAGTAAAATAGGGATGCCATAAACCTCCGAAAGGATACCACGAACCAACGTCGTGGTACCACGTTGTCCTCGTCTAGACACTCCAAACAATTCTTCAAAACTACAAAAAGTTTCATAGGGTATTCAAGATAGTTAAAAGATTAAGATCTCTTTGGGAGTCCATGGAGGATTCAAGAAATAAGAGAAAATCTCAGTTTCGAATCAAATTCTGTTTAGTTATTTTGAAGCGTGTATTACATTACTAGGAAGTTTGGTATTATTTTACAGCTTCTTATTCTTTATGAATGAATTTTGAACATTCAGTTTTGACATGATTATTATTATATTGAATAAATATGGCAAAAAAGCATAAAACGTGTTCATACACAAACACATATTTTTGACTATACAGGTCAAAATTTATAAAAATAAATTATTGCACAACAATCCTAATATACATACTAAATATCCTAATATACAAATAGAATACTAAATTAGTTTGTAGCCTAGGAACATTTTTTTTTGTAACACAAATCAATAAATGCATACATGAGAGGGATATACGGAAAATTAAACCAGGTATCAAAATTGGAAGAAGCAATTTCATACTGAAAAATCAAAGTTTACACCAGGGGACCACGACCAAATTTGGTACCCATAAGGTAGGGGCCACAAGTCGAAAAAAGTAGAGAACCCCTTAGAGAGGTACGTACTTTGTTGATAGCACTATGACGTCACGTGAAGCAGAAAAATCACCTATCTAAGTTTAATAACCAATAGAAACAGTTTAGTAAGACACATGCATATTGTCCTCATCACAATGTGTGCGATTCGTCTTAGTCCTTATATGAGTTTTTCAATCATTAAAACTCTTATGTGAATAAGTCAAGGGCAAAACGCCGTTACACGTTAAATGCATTAACGAGTAATTTACTTTACCAATATTAAGATTTTCGGGTTTTTTTTTTTTACTTTCCGTTTTTTCTTTTGGAGAGCATTTTTTCCCAATATTCTTTCTTTTTGAGTTATTTCTGCATTAAAAGTACCGTCTGCGTAAAATAAACCCTCTATAAAAATATTTTAAACGCTAGACGCAAGGAAAGTGAAAGAACGGGAAGAAAAAATGATTTCTTTTTTGAAATATACTTCGTCATCTTTAGGTATTATCCTGTCAGTGATGGATGAAGATATGAAACACCATTTTTGTCAAAAAGTGCTGTATTCGCAGAATATTTCCATTTTTCTTTGACATTTCATATATAGTTTAAATTCTTGAATGACATTGTCTTGATAATAAAAAAAAATCTTTGAAGTATTATATTCCTTTGAGTTTTAAAATGTTATAGCAAAGAAAGTTTGTTTTCTCTATAAACACATTGTATGCAAATATTTACTAGCTGAAGCCTTTTCTCTTCATATCAGTATCGAATATGTGTCGTTTTTTGATGTACATTCACTTCACATATGGCGTTAAGATCATACTAACATCTTGGCAGATAGTTATGTTGGCATATAGAGAATTTTGCAAGTATGTATTCTAATTTGATACACTTACAACCTATTTGCATATCATTCCATCAATTCTCAAACGGAATAAATATGTTTGGATGTGAAGAGTTCGTCATAATATATACAGGGTAGGGCAAAAGTAATGACCCGGTTTTGAAGGGTTATAAAAAAACTATTACAACTTGAGACTTAAAACTTTTTTCTATTTAAATCTGTATTACCATTTTTTTAACTTTAAGTTTTGAATACCACTTCAGCAAGATGGCGACCTTTCTGCAGCAATACACTTATGCAGTTTTTTTTATACGCAAAGAGATCTTTGTGTGCATTTTAATATCCCGCGTAATGTTACGGTCCCTAAGGTTTTTTTTTCTTGTGGGGTTTTTTGAAGGAGAAAGTTCCCCATATTTTAGAAGAGCTGAAGGACTGAATTATCGAGGAAATATCTGCAATACCCCTTCAAATGTGCAGTAAAGTTTCCCAAAACTTCAGAAATGGACTGCATCAGTGTATTGGTGCTGAAGCTGCTGTCTTGCAGAAGTGGTATTCAAAACTTAATGTAAAAAAATGATATTATATACAGATCAAAATAAAAAAGTTTTAAATCTCAAACTGTGTTAGGTTTTCTTTATAACTCTTTTAAAACCGGGTCATTACTTTTGCCCCACCCTGTATTTGTACCTGGCACTGTACATTAAAATAACTTTATGCGCTAGGTTGATAAGGAAAATTCACATGATGTGGCATTAAACTCTGCCGAATTGAAAGTGATTGGGCATTGAGAAATTCACCGCATTAATGGGCGTGCGCATGGGGGACACATCGGTAGCCATGGTACATCCATGGTACCCAGTTATCCAAACCCTCACTAAAAAGGAAAAAAACTAATTTAAACTGAAAATATTTTTGCGTATTATGTTTAGTATTTTACTACTTCATAAGTCTGAAAGTTATATTTGGAGCGCAAAGCCTTCCTTGAGAATGTAGATGAACCCAGCCTCATCTGGTGACTCTTCTAAATCCTTTGTAAAAAGGTATTCCCAAGGCTTGTTATGCGCCCACTTATAACATATTTCTTTAGTATTGGTTAAACATTAGGGTGTACCCAAAAAGTTTGTATGGCATTTTTTTGGCTTGCTGAAAAAGCGTAGACCTTTAGGCCAAATGCAATTTTTAAAAAAAAAGAAAAATATATCGTCTATTTTGCTGATTTATAGTTCCTATTGCTTGATTTATAATTCATTTTTCCGAGTTATCCGTCCTTAAACATATATTTTAAAACTCACACTATTACGCTCGGTGAAAATTTTAGGTGACCGATATTTGTGTCAAAAATTCTATAAATCAAAAAGAAAGCCATTTAAATTAATGAAATATATTTAATTTTAAAATACATGTTGCCATTCATAATCCAACTCGGAATAAATTAATCACATTAAAACAACAAATTTTTTCCAAATTAGCAAAACATTAGAGTTTTAATGGCACACTATGCATTTGAAGACACCATGCATTTAAGATAGTAAACAAATCTAAATTGTAAACATACTGTGGAATATATTTATAAATTACCGTTGCACGTATCAAAATACTTAAAAAATAAAATTTCTTCTACACAATGATCTTTCAATGGATAATTTCGAAGATACCTGATGATATTCAGCTTACTTTGTGCCAAAAAGACAGTTTTCTAACAATATTTTCCCACATAAACAACAATTCCTTTGAGGAGAATCCTTTGAGGTTCTGTTAAACGGAAAGAGCAATATACTCATGGGAAAACCACAGCTGACAGAATAAATTAGTTTGTGCATCTAAAAATATCTTAATCATCTTACTAGGTAGAAACCTTGTTGGATAGAGTATCAGTTGGTGAACATTTTTGGCACGCACAATCTTACCCTAAGTGGAACTCTATGTAAACATATTTGAAACATGCGTCCACGTAATTGTGTGTCTAATGCTCATGAATAATTAATTTTAGATAAAAAATATTACTTTGGAAGAACACAAGTATGAGAGATTTGTTTTTAGAAGCAGTTGGCTACATTAATATGATAAAGTACGGCCCGTGTGCTCTAAAACGGAAGATTCTGCTGATGAAATTTGACACAAAACACGCATTTTTGTTGTATTAGTTACAATGCTGCTATGAAAACGGATATTGCCCGATTTTCATTGTAAAAATATAAATGTACTATAAATTAAAATTCATTCTAAGAGATATAAATGTCTAAAACTAGCAAGGATATCTGAAATAAAGCTTTTACAGTATGTTTGCAAATTTTTCAAGTATAAAATACACCTTTGCAATACACATAAATGAATTAGTATTTGTGAATTATTTTTTTTTCATCATTTGAAACCAAATAATATTGCAAACGTAATATTAAAAGTTTACTTTGCGTTATCCTCTTTTCAGAAACACTACTAATATATGTGTCGTTGATGTAGACAACTTTATTAATATTGTCCCTAAAGTACTGACAAAAAAGAATCGATTCGCGGTGTAAAGGATTATGCTTGAAGTGCGTAGCAAAGTTGTAAAACATTCTTTCCGAAATTTAATATACATTAGTTTGGTTAACAAACTTACCTTATAAATTGAGATTTTAAAGATCGACAACACTACTTTAACAATAAATTTTTCCACTTTGTAACGCGCTTTCATTCTTTACATCATTTGGAAGCATTTCGCAGACGTGGCTTCATGAAAAATCATTCAAAGAACTTATATTTTTTCTAAACTGTAGACAAACTTCAGATGAAATGACATGCAAAATCATTTTCAGTCAATACAGGGTCATCAAAAAGGGGGTCCCTGATTTTAAAAAGAAATATGTGGTCAGCTGGTTTTAAACAAACAAGAAGTTGTGAACTGAAGAGTTTTGGTATTGATAATTGTGTTGAAATTGAAGTAACTGCAATTGTGCGCCTACGTCACTAAATGAAAAATTGTCAGGATGTTATTTAAATCGCAAATCCGTTTACAGAAATCATGGGGTGTGTACAATTCCGAATAAAAACAACAGCTTAAAAAAGAACTTTGGCGCCACATTTTGATGACCCTTATAAGTTTTAAAACATTTTCCGAAATAAATTAAAGAAACATTAGATATTATTTTATAAAGATTCGAATAAAAAATATTGATGAAATAAAAATCCCCTCTTAATAACCAACAAAGCAATGATGCACTTAGCAAATTTACAGCATAAGAAAAGTTATGTAAAGGTCATAGGAAAAAATACAGTAGCCCCTCGCTATATCGCGCTTGTCGGGTACAGCAATAAAGCGCGATATATACGAATGCTCTATATAACCGATGCCGTTAAAAATGTGAAAACGATGTCAAAGATAAAGGCAACCATTTTCTTCTTAGAATATTACTTCACCTATCACTCTCCCTTTCTTGGTTAAGGGGATTGTATAATTTGGATTTGATCAGCCAAGTGCGAATCCCTTCTGTACTAAAAGGTATCCAGATATGGGTGTATTTTTTTTACTTGGGCAGTAAACATCTGTCTCTTTCATTCACTGCTCGTTAGGAACGATTCGAAAAGAACAAGTAAAACGTCAACTGGTTTGAGTAGAATCATTATGTATTAAATTTTCGGAGACATAGAAAAGCTCGATATATCCGAACATGTGGTATAACGAGGAGCGATATAACGAGGGGTTACTGTAATTACCATAAAAAGCGTTGCTTTACATTTCACAAGATCAAAATGACTATAATTCCAAGAAAATCCTTTAGATCTCTGATAGTCAATGTCTTTCTAATTATCCTTATAATTACAGTTAGATATTTTACAAGCGCAAAATGTTTCTTTATTAATGAGTTAAAACATAACTTATGCTTAAGCATTAGAAACGTAAACAACTAAACCCAAAACTGGCAGCCATTGTGCAGGAAATGGGATCATTTACTACGTATATTTAACTCCACAAGCAGAGGACAACAAATCTTTTATTAACCGAATGCAGGTGGAAAAGAATCAACAACAAATCTAAGATTAACTCTGCTTAATAGTCATTTAATGGAACTCGCTGACGAAACTAATCTTCGAGTTGGACGTGAGGGATCATTAGGTTGAAAACGAATAAATCTGCAATCTCCAGAGCTTGTGCTCGGACAGCGATTCAAATCGACATTCAGCCATCCTGTTGCTTGTTTGCTTTCCGTAATGATTTACGCATTGATCACCTAGATTTAGTTGTGTCGGGGTTGCATTTGTCAATATTAAATGTGGTTTAAGGATTGATATTGGAAGCCAAGTAGATTGATTAAAGCATTAAAATTGGAACACAGCTTAAGACATGATAGCTGTTCAGAACTTGGGGCTTTTAAAGGTGCGTTGAATGCTGTTTGAGAAGTATTAATATTTAAATAGCTTCAGCATTTTCATGTAAGCGTATTCACTCTTTCATCATCTAGGAACACTTTCTTTTAATATCTTAAATTTTAATAAAATAGCTCATTAAAGTACATATTTTGAAAGATCCGGAACATATTAGCATACTTTAAAGTTTTAACACATAACAATAGTTATATCTAAGGGCTAATTTGCTTTCTGATCGAAATTACCTTAAGTGCATTTTTCATGAGTGTGTTTTAGTATAACACCAGTATGTTATTATGTATGTGTTTTCAGTGTAACACCATCATGCGTGTTGTTTCTTGACCAGAATGTTTCTTGAAGATTTCATCTCAAATATTATTTTTAGAAATTTAGGAACATCTTCTAATATAAAACTTAACTCACTGGAGACATTCTAGATTCACAGCCCCTGTGTAAACCTATTTACATGCCTTCAGTGCTAGTTCGGTAAAAAACACCATTTTGACCATGAAGGAGAGACCCAACTTATTGCTGTGGGGGTTTTATCATAACACCGCGTGCAGCCTGCGGTGGATCTGTTTTATCATGTTTCCTGTTCACATGAGAAGGAATTATTAAATGTCTCCAATGGGTTAAATGTGTTGTAGTTTGTGTACTAAATTTAAAGTTAATGGTAAAAATTGAACATTTATAAAAAGTTGCGGATAAAAACCATTTTCATTAATTATAATATGTTTTTTTATGCTATTTATACTCACTTTAAAAAAGAGGAAGAAATGAGTTAGATTTTTTAAATATAAATAAGTATCTGTAATTTCAACTGTACAGTTGAAAAAAACTCATTACGCTATAGAGTATATATTTTCATTAACTATTATAAGCACGTCCCATACTTGAAAGCTTATTTCTTTGCCCACTTGACTTTTATCACATTCGGATTTTTTAAAAAAAAGTCAGTATATTTCTTATAAGAAATACGTCTATGAAGTTTATGTGCATGTCATGTCTGGAAAATCGAATTTCGGCAAATTTTGTAACCTTATTCTTTGCTTAAATAAGCAATAAAATAAGGGACGTAAATAAGGGACTGGTAAACTGTGCGTTAAATCGTGATTGTTCGTAAATTGGAGGTTATAAAAATCAAGCGCTATCTGTATATTCTTTTTAATATGCTTTCAGAAATTTTAAATTTCATGTTATTGAAATTGTGTGAATTATCAACCGCTTATTTCATGTATTAAAATGTTGCTTCAGTGCAACAAATCGAGCGTAATCAAAAAATCAGAAATTCATCGATAAGGCAAAGAAGCAAGCATCAATGAAACATTTAGTAAAACATCTCGTATAAATAAACAACATAAAACACATTATAGTTTTCTAAAGTTGTAAAATGTCACTGAGTTTCTGCTAATTATTTTTCAAGTAATGTCTCCTTCAAGTAATACGCTTCCGGCGGATAGAAGCGCAAGACGAAAAATTATCATTACAACTTTTCTCCCGTATTCCCCTTCGGTTTTGGGCCGTTAACAAGCGTCAGAACAGCGATAATCAAGATTAAAAGAATAATAAAAAGTTTTTCCCACACAAATTGACATTTTCGCGGATATGCAAATGTGCTGTTCCGCTCATAATGAGCTTATAAAGCAACGCCTGCGGTCCCATTATAGTATTGATCCAACATTACCGCAGTCTGCGCAATCATGCAGTCCGCAGCTGCTGTTCATTCAGGCGTAATCAACACCCAAAGTCTGCTTCATAATAAAGTTCACCGTGTTCAGATCCCAAGAATGAATGAAGTATTCACACCAAGTCTTCAAACAGCTATTACTGAGGCGATTCTGTGAGGGAGATTGTGACACTTAGAATATGAATATTCACCCCCATAAGAAACTAATTAAATATTTTCCTGTTTGTATCTCGCAAACACTAAAGGGTACAAGTTATTATTTGTTTAAATAATAACATAGTCGTATATCTATCTACATGTACTAATATTTAAATTTTATCTTAATTAGGATTACGTTAAGAGTTTGGTAAGAAAGTTTAGTATGTGCGGAATTAAAAAAAAAGAATGAAGTCTTGCATAAAGACTTGAGCTCTAAAAATGATATTCTGAACTGTTACGTATACATATTTACCCGATAAGAAACTAATGAAATATTTTCCTGTTTGGGACTCGCAAGCATTAAAGGGTACAAGTTGTTATTTATTTAAATAATACCATACTTTTAGCCGAATATCTCCAGGTACTCATATTTAAATTTTGCTCTTGCTAAGATTACGTTAAGAGTTTTTTTAAGAAATGTCAGTAAGTGCGGAGTTTTAAAAAAGTAATGAAGTCTTATATAAAGTCATGGTGGAGGACTTGAGCACTAAAAATGGTATTCTGAACTGTTACATATACTTTACCCGACAAAAAACTAATGAAATATTTTCCTGTATGTGTCTTGCAAATATTAAAGGGTACAAGTTATTATTTATTTAAATAATACCATTGTTTTTAGTCGAGTATCTCCAGGTACTCATATTTAAAATTTTTCCTTATTAAGATTACGTTGAAAGTTTGGAAATAAATTTTAGTACGTGCGGAATTTAAAAAAAAAGTAGTGTTCCATAAAGTTATGTGGATGACTTGAGCACTAAAATGATATTTTGAACTTTTACGTATAAATATTTAACCAAAGAGAAACTGGTATTTCCAACTATAGTCCTGGGAAATAAAAAGGGACAATTACTTGTTTGCTATTTAAATATTTTAAGTAAGGAAGCCCATTAAGAATTATTCGTTTTATATTTATATAATTAATGTTCATTCAATTTTTGTCTGCTGCACTTTAATAATGCCAGAACATAAGATGTTAATCACTAAGTTCTGAATATTGACAATTATTTATGAAAAAACTTTTATATATCATATAATTGATAAGTATAGAGAACATAGAAAACAAAGTTGAAATATTTTAAAATAATAATAACACCGCAGAAGAATATACTTTCATGTAAGTCTTTTCGTTATTGTAATATTAAGTGTCTATAATTAATTAGGTTCAACTTCTTTGGTTCACTTTATGCAAAATCTATTATGAACTAGAATATGAATTTTAGTCCAGTGATTTTACATGAAGGTATTTAAAATTTAACATTAATAACAAGCTTTGGCTGGATGAGAATTTTAAAACTTTATAGCTATCGGTGCCTTATAAACTGCTTAGTGTTAACCTATTTTCTGTAAATATTTTTTTTCTTTGGGCGGTATAAACAAAATACAACATTTTTCCTCGATTAAAAAGTGAGTTTAAAAAAAATTACCATTCAATATTCGCAGTTACAGTTCTCATAGTCTTGAAACATTATTGCAAAAAAATATGAATCAGGTAGTGGGATACATGGTGGTGTAAGTCAAGCGAATATTTTGAGAAAAACAGTATTTTGCATCACGGTTTTAACAAGTGCTTTCACGGTTTTAAATCATTGCTCCTGCAAATGTATGCGGTGGTGAAAAACAAAGTAGTGCAAGTCAAGAGATTGATATTTTGAGAAAAACGTTATTTTGCATTACGGTTTTAACGCTACGCCATTGAATATGAAAAAAAAAAACTAATAGTGCCATATTTTGATAAATTTTGAAGTATTTTTTTGTTTACTTACTAGTCTTAGTACATAAAGATAGATGACAAATTATATTGCCGAAAATTAAATTAACTGCATTTTCATTAAAAATAAACGTACATAAATATGTTTATGACCACCTCGAATATAGATTAAACTAAAATAAACTATATAAGATGCACTCTTAAGAACTTCGTAATTGAATTTAAAATTTAATAATAATAAAAAGTGGATTCAAGGTATTTTATTTTTTCATTCGGAAAAAAAAAATGATTTTCATATTTCCAGAACATTCATTTCTTTCCCAACACTTTTAAATTAAATGTTTAATTACATTCTGCATTAATTAAATTTAAAACAAGAAATTACTATTTGTCTTATGTCATATTTTTATTCCTAGGTCGGGAGATTAGAAATTCATAAATTAAATAATGATCTCCAAGTTAAATATGTTGCGTAAAAATATGCACAACCATTTTTTTCTTACTCATAATAAAGAATTCCTTTTCTTACTTTGAAATAGAAAGAAGAATATTAATTATTCAGAAGTACACTCGAAATTATGCGACAGAAGACACTTATGCACACAAGAAATAATAGATCGCCTGTTATGAGCTCCATGAATAAACATACGAGGAGGATGAGTCTTAGAAGTTAATATCTTCATTATTTTCTCAACAAATATTTAACTGAAATAGCAATTTATCGGTTCATTCATTATGGAAAAAATATGCATATCAATCAGACTCATGTTGGCGAAGTAAGTTTTTCTTTCATTTTATTTTAAGAAAACGTTCCAATATATGTACCGACTATTTTGTTACCTACGTGAATACCCTACAGAAGTTTTTTTTTTACTAAGTAAGGACCAACACATTTGGGATAGAAATTACGATAGGTATATAGAGTCTCTCTAATTTATCTTATTTTATGTTTTAAAGTATTGAGAAAAATTGTTCAAAATTGATATTATAGATTTTGCTTATTAGCCAAAAACCTTTTTTTTTAACTATTGAAAATCTGAAAATGTAGTGATTCAATAAAGTTTGAAAAGGAATAAAATTTAGAACTATCTTTTGTAGCCACCAAAACTGGAATCAATATTTTGGTGTCCTGAACCACAGCATTTGAAAATTTTTGCCAGGGTTTGAACTCGAAACTCAACAAGTGAAATGACTTTGCTTAACCACTTATTCCACGGAGCTTTATAAACCATTTAGCTATGAAAACATCAGTTAAGAAGAAGCTAGTTGTTACTCATAAAGCTAGTATCGTACCTCAAATGTTAGAAGGAATTGTAAGACCAAGGATTAATGTTTTTAGTTTTGTGCCATATTATTGTGAAAGCAGCCTTAACTTGAACTGCAATCAAACATTATATGACAATTATCTAAACTTTGATACAACTGCGAAAGTCGCACCATATATGGGTTTAAAGTTTACACATTTGTTAGCAAGGTTTTCCCCGCTCATCGAAGAAGAACGCTGTTGTTTTTTAATTATTAAAGAACAGCATAAAACTATGATATCATGCCATGAAAATACCATTTCAGTTCTAATTAGTTCATTTCAGTTGTAAATACTAATATAGTATTTACAATAAATCTGTTAACTTAAGAATTTTGACGGCATTCAAGTGATTAAAATTTGAAAAAAAGGTGTTTTCTATAATTTCAAATTTATTAATTTGAGTACAGTACCTCTTTTTTTACAAGCAAAACTTTCTCTTTGTGAAGATACTAAAGGATGCGATCAGCGCGAAGTTAAATTTTAAATGCGTATATTTTCTAAAGAAAGCCCCGTCTATTTATAGTATTTAATAATTGAATAAAAACGTTATATATTTTTTGTACCCGCATTGTGACATACAGTAGCTATAATCTTTCTCATATTTTTTTTTCATTTTATTGAAAAAACAAAGATTTGTTACCGACAAAAAGTCCACGAGAACAGCAGAGGAATGATCAAATTCATATTTTACGGTTACACATCTTTTGGAGATTTAAAATAAACACATGAGTCAGAGATCATAGAACACAAAAATAGAGTTAATTTATCAGTAAGAAATAAACAAGAAAATTGCCCTTCTAATGTAAGTTTAAATCATCAATCTATTAGCACATAATGAAAGATATTCATGAATATAAATATGATTTGAGGATTTAAGAACGTGCGAAAAATGATTATCAAATTTGCACATAATAACATTTTCAGAGGCGGTATCGTTTAATATATAAAAACAACCCTAATTATTTCGAGTCAACAAAGATTTACCACAAGTAATTCTAACAATGGAAACGATTGTAACTTAATTTGTTTTGAGTTGCAATAACATTAGATTTGCCTTTGGGGGCACATTTTAGTCCTTACATAATGATTATATTCTGTGTTACGTTTATTAACTTTATCATCATGATGAAATAAATAAATTTTTTAGTAATTTTTTCCCCCATCAGTTATTACAAAATATTGGATTCACATAATTTGTAAAATGTACTGCTAAGAAGCAAAAAATAGAACTTTGTTAGAACTTTTGAAAAGATTTTGCGTTCTGATAAATTAAAAGTATGTATTACATTTGTTAGCTAGTATGTACTTATAGTTTGTTAGTAAGTTTCTAAGTTGTACTCTATATACAATGCTCTTACGTATTTTGCTAATTTCGATTAAATTTCAGAAGATGTTAAAAAGTTATGCTGTTGATACATTCCTGCGCAACGTTTTAAATCCAAACGACGATATTCGAAATTCCATTGAGCCCAGCTTTTTTGTTAATCATTATTGAAAATTTTATTTGTGACTATGTTACAAAAAAGTATAGTTTTATCTTTTTCTCCATTGGTTATATATTATACTACTTCCCAACCCCATTACTAGCTCATTTCGCTTTATTAAGCTCTCACAGTATGCTATAAATGTATAACGATGCATCCTTCCAATATCCCAACTTCTTTTTTTTTTTGCATTTTCAGCACTAACAAACTCAAACCTTAAAATGCCCTGAACTTGTTTTATGACTGAATCTGCTTCGCACGACAAATTAAATAAATACGATATTTATCATACTTCGCTGTTTGTCAAATATTAGGATAGCTGGAAAAATTTTGACAGATCTGATTAGACACAGAACTCTTCATTGCTGTTATCCTGGCTTGTACACACACACCAAAGAAAAAAAAAACACCCTCATACACTCCGAAGGTATGATGATTTTCATTCGGAAACATACATAAGGGGGTATAGCCCTATTTACCTCTGAAGAATTTTTTGGTGTAATACGAAAAAATGAAATGGGCATGATAGTGAATTAATTTGCACGGAATTTTGTTCTTTCAAGACTACGTGTATTCTCATGCTTCACAACAAACGTGGTTTCCGCTACATGAGTTGGGCTACAAACTAATGCTTCATCACACATATCCCAGCTGTTTATCCCCACAGACTATTTATTATCCGCTTCGCCGGATATATATTTTTTTTGTTAAGCGGTTCGCTTCAAACGCAGAGGTGAGCAATTGATGACGTCTTTGCATCACAGCAACCTGTTTTTTTTTGTTTTTTTTTTGGGGGGGGGGGCTTTCTTCCTTGGTTTACCGCTTTTGCTGAGAGTGGCAAAATAACCGAATGAATATTCCAATTTTGCATGTATATTAAAAGAATAACAAGAAGTTCCGTCTAGAACTATACGAGCCTACTTTCCCCAATACACCCAAATTCAAATTTATAATCTAGTTATCTCTTTCTCATTTAGCTTTATTTCTTAATTACTTCAAATGTACCCCCTTTTTCAACGGATAATACACATTCATTCTGTCATTTATTCAGTTATCCATTTACTCACTTACGTATTCATTCATTCATTTACTCATTCATGTATTTATTCATTCCTTCACTCATTCATGTATTGATTCATTCATGTACTCATTCATGTATTTATTCATTTATGTATTGATTCATTCATGTATTTATTCATTCATTTACTCATTCATGTATTGATTCATTCATTTACTCATTCATGTATTTATTCTCTAATTTATTTATTTTTTATTCATTCACTCATTATTTCACTCATTCATTTTTTCATTCATTATTTAACTCATTCATGTATTTATTCATTCATTTACTCATTCATGTATTTATTTTCTAATTTATTTATTTTTTATTCATTCACTCATTATTTCACTCATTCATTTTTTCATTCATTATTTAACTCATTCATTTATTCATTCATTCATTATTTCCCTCTTTCATTTATTTATTTAGTCATTCATTCTTTCACTCTTCCATTTATTTATTCATTCATTCTTTCACTCATTCATTTATTCATTGTGAAATATCCATAAATATCCCGATCAAAAAATTTCATAGGAAAATACGCTCGTTCAGTTCTTATGGAACGTCGTACCTGTACATGTTCTACATCGTAACATCTTTCCTATAAAGTTTGTTGCAAGCAAATCCGTCGGTTAGATCAGGATTTCTATGGGATTGAAATAGCTACTTAGGCGCTAATGTATAATTTTTTATTTTTTAATCTTTATTTAATTACTTCACTATTTTTTTACTTATCCTTATTTTTAACGATATTTTTACGGTATATTATGCCTTCTTTCATGCTTTATTACTATTTTTATTTACTTTTACGGGAAAGTAGGCTAAAAACTACAACGACCTTTTTGTACATCGACAAAAAAAATCAGTTAAAATATTAGGCTCATTGTTTTTCCATTACAAGGCTGCTGGCGGGATTATTTAGATAGATCTTACTCGAAGTTGCCTGATGCCTCAGTGAGAAGAAATACGTAGCGATTTCGTGTTATAGAAAGGTGATGAGCCTGCCAATTGGAAAATAGCTGTTCGTGCGATATTTAAATGATAATTTGCCGCAGTGGTGTGTATTGGTCACAGAGCATCCCAGGACATTGATCTTTATCAATGACCTCTTCGCGCGTCACACCAGATACCCAGAAAAACGTGTGGTTTGACTTACTGCTACCGTTAATATCCTTGATATTTTTTCTAGGATTCACATGAAATAAATCAAAACTGCGTTGAGCTCAAACATATTGTTTTTTTTTTTTTTTTCCGTTGATCATTAAGGAACTATCTTATAAGGTCGCTTTTGCTTCAATTCAAGCGTCCTTCAAAGTTGGTTCATTTATTTATGTACACATATTAATAAATAGGTGCTTACATCCTGTCGGTAAGGTCCCTTATCTTAATATGTTTAGTTTTTTTTTAGTTAGTATTTTTAATCTGTATAGTTAAATGTTCTACTCGTGTTCCTTCATATGCAATGTTTTTTGCTGCTATTTTTACGAAACCCTCTTGTCACCCTAACCCCCCACTTTGGTTTTAAAAACTGCAAAATGTATCTCTTCTTAGTGACACCTCACATTCACGCATGACACATGCAACACTTTAAAATTATTATAGGAAATATTAATTTATAATTATTTGAGATTAATCAATCAATTTTACATTTATTTTACATTTTATAACTCTTTATAAGAATGTACTTTATACCCTTGCAAACATTAATTTTAAAATATAATAAGTAGGCAAGAATAAAACTAAGTTTAGGGACCAGGAAATAATGTTAAAGTCTTCTACTTCGTGGATGTAATTACATTTCATCGCTCTCCACATACTACTAAAGCAAAATAATTCTCCTATGAGGTTTCGAAAAAAAATAAAAAATCATAAATTTTGTAAAAAATATATATATATTTTTTTGCACATTACTTGTTGCGGCCTTTTTAATACATTAAATAATAGACCTTTCCCTATTTTCTCATTATTCTGGAAGAAAGGGGTTAAGTAGTAGTAGAAAAGTAATATTTAAGTTTAATGTAAGTTGGAAATATCAAATAAAAGTAAATGAAGTAAATTCTCACATTTTTCAATTTTCATTAAAATGTAAAATCCTTAAAAGTTCTTATTTCAACACGATATTTCATGAATACAAAATGAGTTAAATAAGTAAAATTTAAGTAAAAAAAACAATAAATAAAATAAAACAAGCTTTGTGAAATGCAATTAAAGATTTTTATTAAAGTATATGCTTGACGCATCAGGGCTTTCTACTGAATCATGAAAAACAAACGAATCCCTTTTCGATCTCGGATTACTATTTTAATAAAAAGAAATGCAATTATTATATGGATGTGAATTTTTTTGTAGAACTTTTTTTAAGAAAGGGTTTTTATATTTGCAACATTTGTTCGGCAAAAAATAGAACAAAAAGGATTAGATTATTTAAAATATTTGAAAACACGTTGTTAGAACTAACAACACATTTCTTATAAATAGCTTTTTTTTATTTACTTAAAAACGTCATCTCTATATAATTTATGAAAATAAAAATAATAAAACTTCCCCGTCGATGTTATCAACAATTAAAGTAATAAAATTTGCAGTCAAAAAAAAAAATCATAAATATCAATTTATTAATAACTTTTTTCGGAATAAAGTCAAGTAATAAAAAATGCTTCATATTTTTCACACGAAACTTGCAAATAAGGTATCTTAATTCAAGACACAAAAAAAAAAGCATTTCAAAACATCAGAAACAGATAAACTAATTTATTCGAAATTAGAATAACAATAGAATTTCCCTCAGGGGCCTGCTGTACTCTTTTATTACGTGATAATATTTCCAGTAATGCTTATTAAATTTATCGCAAAAATGATTAAAGTAACGCTTTTAGCTGCAATTTTTTATTTTTTTTCTATGTATACTGAACTTCTTAACTTGACATTTTTTTTCCTGTTTATGAAGAAGTTTCGAAAGTAATTTAACTATCTGTAGTTCAAATAAATAAAAATCTACCAGTGATATATTAGTGTACGTACGTATAAATATATGTTTGCATATAACTGTATACATTATTCTTTAATTGATTATTTACTAATTGTTTTCTTCAAGTAGTACTTTTGAAGAAAAGTAGTAATAATAGTTGTAAATAATACCAGTTCTCCTGAATTGTTAGATGGTAAAAAAAACTAGCATTTGCACCTGAATTTTGTAATTAATTGTGCCAGCATTGGTTTAATATTTCTAGAAATAATTCTCAAATGTGTCCTTAAAATAGATACCTAGTACTTAAGAAGATACCTAGAAAAGTTGAACTGTAAGTATTATCTCGTCATGAATCAAGTGCCTTATTGTTAACATTTTGACTGCCGCTCGATGTTTTCCTGAGCAGTACTCAGGAGCCCCTACATATTATTTAATTTTTTCAACAAATTAGACAGAAATATTTATTTTTCACCATTAGAAATTCTAATAGTAATGATGCAGTATCTAATAAAATCTTAGTATATATTTTGTAAATTTTATATTTTTACGTTACTTTTATTTGGTACGCGTTTTCCAATTGATGTATTTTTACGTCAGTGGCAGTCAACGTTTCAAGGTTCTTGCATATTGAGGGTATGGCAGATAATGGGACAAATTTAAACGTGTTGTAAAAGAGTAAACGACACTCTCTATTTCATTTTAAGACACAAGAACGCGCAGTAACTCTGAAAGCGTTTAGTTTTGTAACCGAAAAAACATAAAACAAGTTTTTTTTTTAAAGGAAAACGTTGTGGCCTGAAAGCTGGAGGTTCACCTAAAGACGACGGGGATTATTGTGGATAAATGTATGATGATCTTTGCCGCTTATGATTGTGAAATATAGTTCTACCACGAACGAAAAAAAAAAAAAACTCTGACTGGCAGAATGACAAGAAGAATTTATTCCTGCTCAACAGAAAACCTGCTGGTATAAGGAATATGCGGTATTCTATTCTTGTTTTATTTCTTTCAAACACACTTGATTTCTTCCGACCTGATGCGATATGCGAGTTTATGCTGCTTTCAACAAACATATAAGTAAACATTACAATTCGCGTGCTAATAAACGCACCTGCAAAACGAACTTACTCTAAAGGGATCATTCATAAATGATGAATGATCCTAGGGGAGAGGGGGGTTCGTGAAATTGTGACAAAGTGCGACAAGGGGAGGGGGTAACAGGAAGTGTGACATCGTGCATTATGCAACATACCGTGACATGTGACAAAGGGGGGGAGGGGTGTCCACTGATGTGTGACATATTGTGACAAAGGAGGGACGGGGTGAAATATATATAAATAATCGTGACATCATTTATGAACGGCCCCAAACTTGAATTGGATTTGTCGTTTTCTACCATGAGCAGAAGTTACCAAGTGTCAGAACTTCGCGATCAAACTGCACCTGAGTACGTACACCGGGTATTCAGCGGCACTAGGCCCTTGTGCGGAATCCGCGTCTCTCTGCAAGTCGTCATTCTGGCCCTCCGGCTTTCAGATCTCAACTTTTTTCTTAAAAAGAAAGAATTGTTTTTAGTCTTTTTCAATTTAAAACCAACTGAACGCTTTTGCATTTATTGTGCGTTTTTGTGTAAATAAATAAAACCATTCATTCCTTCTTGATAACACTTTTAGAACCTCATAGTTCAATGCCGCACCACGTATTATGAAGAATAAATAACTATATAAAATAATGCATATTCATTCAAATTTTTAGATTTTATTCTCAGTTAATTATATTTATTCAAGATTTGTTTTTATACCAGCGATAAATTTGTTAAACAAACCTTTCAATAAAATTTTCATTCAAAATTTAAAACTAACCTAAATGAAAAAAATCATCATATTTTTAACGGCAATAATCTGATTTATATTGAGCGATGGAAACCGAAACAACAAAGGACTTAGGAAAAGGCGAAATCATCTAACTCGGTGACAGAACCGACTTTTGCGGTCTAAGTAAGGATGACAAAAAATAAATAAAATCCCTCGAGGTTTTGTGCCAGCTTCTTTTCCCCGCATTCATAGATGAATACTTTTTATTCAAGATATTTACTGCATCTTAGGAAGACAGTCTAAGGCATACCCTGAAGCTGGACTTTATTTGACTGTCAAAAACTCTCTTTCAAGTGTGGAAATTCAAATGAAACATTCAGTTTTTCTTAAAGAAATGTACACTGTATAAATAAATATTTATCATATATTCTAACAAGTGTTGTACAGGTTTCCCCTTTTTTCTGTTTTCAATTATTTTGAATCCATGAAGGTTTATTATTCATTTATTTATATTTTATATTTGACTTTACATTTATGTTATTTTTTATTTATATAGCATTTCTGCAATTGGTTTAGAATTCTTGAAAGCGTTTAGAACTGATACAAATATGCAAGACATCCTACGTTTAAGATGAGTAAATTGATACATCTACTTTTTTAAAAGTAAATGTGTGCTCTTGCGCGTAAATGAATGCGTGTGTCTAATGTCTAGACCATTGTTTCCTAACCGGTGGTCCGTGACAGCCTCGGAGGCTGTCAGCTGGTGAGTCCGGTGGCTACATATAAAAAAAATTATATTTTCCGTGATTGAAGGAAAATTATTATTTTCATTGAATAAGATTTGAGAACACATTCGTCTTGATAAAAATCAGATATTGAATTATCTTTGACATAATAGTTATTAGAACATACCGTAGCACAATTATAATTTTTGTATAACGTAGTAAAAGAGCTTTTAAATAATAGCAGGTAATCAGGTCTGTGCCCGGCTGCAGTCAGTGATCACGTGACTGACGTATACAGTCACGTGATGTGACATATACGGTCCTTAGGAATGAGGTCCTAGAATTCCGTCTGTTTTATTATTTCGATTTTTAAATACTGATAAAGGCTAGTTGCAGACACTGTAACATTAAACTTGTTGATTTTATGAGAAAATCAAATTCTATCATACACTCTAAAGTCGCACTGGTCTCACATTTTAGCGCGTTTATTAGACATCGTAATGAAGCGCATATGACGTTTGGGTGTTCAACACGTGGCATCTATGCTTGATCTCAACTGAAAGATTAAACGTGTCTTCGAAGAAAACACCTCTAAGAGAGGGTATGCATTTAATGAGTGGCGCACATACAACGTTGAGTAAAGTAAAGAAAAATAGCAGCTTAAAAATTTAAAGGATTTCCTTGCTTTATTATTTTCCTTATTTTCGCCATACAATATTTTTATCCAGTATGGTTCTCGTATTAAACGAGTAGTCAAATTTAATATGTGAAAGGAAACTTATCTTTAGATATCAAGGAAAATCGATTCGAGGTATCGCTTGCCTGTTGTATTCCCTTACTGATTCTGTAGTTAAGGAAATCTTAATTTACGAAAAATGTAAATACATTTCCATAAAACAAAAAGACCGTGGCAAAAAGAAAATAAAACTTATTGAACATAATTTCTACAAATGAAGTGGGAAAAAAACCTCCGTAATTCAAATGTTTTTAATGTGCAGTGCACACACTTAGTCAGCATAATTTGTAAAAATGGAGGGCTTGAGAAACATGCGTACAACGGTACAACAGCAAAACAGATATTCAATGTTTCCCCGGTGTGATGCAGTGCAAAAGAAAAATTCACATCCTTTTTATTGATGAACTCAATCATCAATGTTGACTTCGTTTGAGGGTTTACGGTTTATTTCCATTCATTTGCTCATTATTATTATTTTTTTTCTTTTTTAAAGTTATGAAAACAGATATTAAACAAAAATTGGTTTAAAACATTTAAAATAATTTTCCCTTATCTAATGTTGTCTTACAGGAAAAACAGAATTCGTTTGTTTTAAAATATTCACAAATAAAATTCATATTTTTCAGTTTGTTAAAGCTTTTAGTGCAAAAAGCTATGCATAATCTACGTTCGCTGCCTCGCTTCTTAATTTACAACGTTATACTGCGAGATAATTTAAAACTGTAATTAAATTCTTCCACTTTCATGTAACACGATGCAAAAGCTGTTTGAAGCCCTAATCAACAGCAGACACGTAAAAAATTCAAAAGAATTAACTATCTCCTTGCTTCGAAACTGTAAAAAGGGTCTAAGTGCCCCTCAGCACTTGAGAAAAGTTTTAAATCTTAATTAGGATTTTATAGGTCCAAAAGAACCGGCGTGCTGTAAAGCAGCTGGATTTTTTCCACTTATTTTCGAGAATATTAACAAAAGAAGCAGGAAAAGCGAATGGTTATTAGTAAAGCAGTTTCTACAGAAAGTTCTGGAAGTTTTTAAGGCACTTTCTTGTAGTAGCCATAAAATGCATTGATCTGGAACTTGCACAACATGTTTTATGAGACTATAAAAAGTGATATCCATCGGTGGGGGTATGCTTGTCTTTTTTTACTTTTTTATACCTCTCCCTTTGTTGTGCAAGATTATTTATCTGTTACAGCAGCTTTCATGGATTCTTTACTGCACTTTTGTGTTTGTTTGTATTTTGCAATAAAGAAAACAAATATGTGTATAAAAGGAAATGTTTCTAGTTGTAAAATTTGGAACCATTTTGCAAAGAACCATTTCGAAGTTTATCCACTGTCATATGAGAGTTATTTTACTCATAGCTAAAAATAAGAAATATGTAGTGCGTCCACATTTTAAACAATGGTAAAATAAGCACTATAGCGTAGTGTTATTAGCGGATATTTATTATAAAATTAAAATATTATCATTCATTAATAATAACATAAACAACCTCACAATCGTTACAAAGCCATATCTAGAGGATATGTTTTTCATTTTCAAAATTATATTGAGATGAAATGCATTCAATTTTTTATTTAAATTCAGCAAACTACCACACAGTATGCTAACATCCAATTGTGGATGATGCCAAGAGTTAAGGTGCATTCACACCAAACGCAACACTGACAAGAAACGGTGACAAAACCTTTCAAGGCGCTTCATTGGTTCTACGTAACCTAAAAACCACACCATCGTATTGACTGATTGTTTTTTTTTATTTTGCTTTATTAGTTCTACGTAACCCAAAAACCACGCCATCGTATTGACTGATTCTTTTTTATTCCGCTTCATTGGTTCTACGTAACCTAAAAGCCACGCCATCATATTGACTGATTGTTTTTTTATTGTGCTTCATTGGTTCTACGTAACCCAAAAACCATACCATCGTATTGACTGATTCTTTTTTATTGCTCTTCATTGGTTCAACGTAACCCAAAAACCACGCCACCGTATTGACTGATTCTTTTTTATTGCGCTTCATTGGCTCGACGTAACCTAAAAACCACACCATCATATTGACCTATTGTTTTTTTATTGCACTTCATTGGTTCTACGTAACCTAAAAACCATGCCATCGTATTGAATGATTGTTTTTTTTATTGCGCTTCATTGGTTCTACGTAACCTAAAAACTACACCATTGCATTGACTGATTCTTTCTTTTTATTGGGCCATTTAATGTGACTTTCCCGAAAAGTATAAAGCGTTATTTGGTGATTGTACTATGGAAGCGTTACGTCATCGCTGTTGGTTTGATAACAATAGCAATAGTCTATTACAATGGAAGCAAACCGTTGGTGTCAATGTACCCTTAGGATGCATTCGCTCCACCCTCGACAGATACATTTTGCTCCCGGCGTAATAGAATGTTGCTATGGTTATTAAACGTTATCAAACGCAGAAAGTGTACATTTATTTATTTTTCAAACTTGCGGTGTATACAGAAGTTTGTCTCAATTTAGCAAAGGTGTGAAAAAAAGGATCTTAAAGGACGTTTCTGATTGAAACAAAAAAGCATTTTGGAAATAAAATAATTTCATGTATAAACTTTTTGACCGGAACATCCTTTGTCATGTAAGAAAAACACATTATTCGAAACGCGAAGCTTCCCTGTCAAATTATAATTAAGGAAATTTTCGCGACAGTGAATTTGGACTCAGTTTGAAATTCGCATTTCATGATTATTTACGCATTAGAAATTATGACTTCATAAATTACATTGGAAGTTTTGGGCACAAGGCAATTTGTCTTTGCCATTTCTGAACTTTATCAATAATAGCTTTGTTCTGAGCTGTATGTGATATTTTCGTTTAAAGAACAATAATGGCAGATTTATCAAAAAGAAAATAACGTATTTTGACACCGTAAAAGGGCAAAACTGATAACTTCGAAAATGGGAAATTTATTTCAGAGCTTTTTTTCCGATAAACGTCAAAAACTCTCCCGATAAAAATAATTCCTCAAAATACTTTTTTATTACTTTCGTTTCGCCAGGTCTTTTCTCATACACGTACAATCTCTCTCTCTCTCTTTTTTGTCGTCATTTTTGAAAAAGAAAACTAAAAGTCCCTTTGTTATAACTGGGTTAAAACTTTTATAACTCTTTTTTTTACTTTGAGTTGTCTTTCTAGGTTTTTACTTGAGGTCACTTCAAATAGTCGCATGAGGTTGATGCGTCTAAACATAAAATGTATTCATTTTTTCCAACAGGAAAGGATAAGAAAAGCAAGCAATTTTCTTACCTACATTTAAGATATCACACACACATTTCATATAATACAATTATAAAGTTTTGTTTTCAATACAATATGAAGTGTATGTTTTAATGATAAAATAAACAGTTATAAATATTTAAAAAAAAAAACTATTTAATGTTATAACGCAAGCAGACCTGAGCCACGGCACTCTTAAAGTATAACCTCTTCATTCCAAATGTACCCAATTGAGTACATTTAAAAATACTGTTTATTAACTTCTGTTCATGCAATTTCAAAGCTAAAAATCCCAATTGTTTTTGAAATTAAGCAACAGATAGTTTACTTTGTTTTAAACATGGAAAACATGGAAATTGGGCATTAATTATTATTTAAGCTAATTATTAATTAAAATTTAAAAAGAAATTTTTTTAGTTATTTTGTTTTGTAATCATTTTTTAAATCAGAGAACCACAAAATTGTTTGTGTTTAGTTCTGGGGTCTGAAGAGGTTAAAAAATGTACAAGAAAGATTTTATAGCATCATGCAAGCACTTAAAAAAATTAATTTATTGTTGTATCGTTAAAGGGTTGTTAAGAACTGTATTATTTATTTAAATATTTGGTTCAAATCCTAGAAAATTGTTACTTTTTTAGATTTTTATAAACTGTTAAGCTCAGTTTATTACTAAACAAAGCTTGCGACAAGGTTTCCTGTAAATCCCGGATAAATGACGGCTACGTCAAATGCAAGCGCCATATGATTCAATTTATCATTTTTTCAATAATTTACGAGACAAAGACAACAACGGCATTGAAATTTTTAAATAATAATATTAACCATAATAAAAAAGTGAGACTAAAACCAGCATCGTGATCGTACTGACTCTATTTCGAGAAAGTTCTACTCCTAAAATTATATGACGCCATCTATTAGAATATAATTCATTAAAAGTTTAGTTTTAATATGTTTCTCAAGTTTGAAATAATAGTTGCAATATACTCACCAAGGAGTTAGGTTATATCACGCTGCAACTTTGTATAATTTCTATTGCAAAAGTATAACTCGCAAAGAAATGTATAATTTCGTAATACCTGAATTTTTTCCAATGTTTATCTTACAATTTTAAAACCGTTCGCTTCTATTAAGTCATGTTGCGCTTCTCGTCACAACTGCTATTTATAATGGAGTCAACCAGTTTTCAAATAGAATATTTTTTTTTATTTAAGGTCGTAATTTTTACTGGTAGTAATAGCTCACTATATGAAATAATTCAACTAGCTAATGAAATGGTTTATTTTATTATTTTACATATGATACTTTCCAACCTAAGAATCATTTGTGAAGAATTTCTTTCTTTTCTTGCTCAACATTCCTTGTGATTATTAACATTTACACAACTTGAAATAATAAAAACTAGTTGACTTTCAGATTAAGGTTAAAATTGAGGTCTCAGTTGATCTGTCTAAATACATAAAAATCGTTTTCTGTAACTACTTCAATAAAATCTTATTTTTGGAAGCGTCTAAGTAAGGAAATAAAACTATAATATCAGTTACGATTGTCATCAAAATGGAAATTACTATTTTTCTAAAATAACTTAATGGGTAAATTTATTATTATTATTACTAATATTAATATTACTGAAACAAAAAATCTGAAAAAATAAGAGGATATAGTATAATTTTCAAAATACCAAAGTTATATTTCGCATAAAATAATAACTTTTATTTTAATAACTGAAAGCAAGTTAACTTTTAGCTGATGCTTTGTGATAACTAGCATCATAAAGAATCATATTGGTGTATAGGAAAGTAAGCTCGCTTATTTGTGCATCAATTTTTTCTCTGCTTGTTTGTATCCTTGCTAAAACGTATGAATGGTATTAACGTCTTTATTTTGGATATTTTAAATGGGCTAATATGATCATATCCGTGCACGTTATTCGACACGGTTTATTTTTAATCAAAAGTTACAAAATTTATTCGGAACATATAAGTTTACTCATAAAAATTGCTTTAAATGTGAATTTGGTAGTTTTTAGCAAAGAAAAAGGAGAGAATAAGAATATTTTTCAAGCACAACTGTTTTTATTTTCCAAAAACAAGTAAGAGAACAATAAAAATACTTATGATAAAGAGAGTTTTATTCATTGGGGCAACTGTACAGCAAAGCTATTACTTCATTCTAAAATATAAATTCTGTTCCTTTAAATCGATATTTTGTTATCGAAAAACGTTACTTTTTATCGATTGAGTGACAAAACAAAGCAATGATAAAAGAGTTAGATAGACATGTACTATGAACAAAATTGAGACCAGAAATAGAACACTGATATCTATTATTCAAGAACATCGTTAATAAGAGATTTTCAGCAACATGAAGAAAAATGCATCCAATCGGAAAAGGGATTTTAAATTTGAAACAAAGTCACTTTGTTCGTATATGGAACTAGGTTATTAAAAACATGCATATTTAAATTCCCGCTTCATTTGACTATTAGTTTTTTTAAGAAACATTTTCTACTTGTTCTCTGAAATAAGGTAAAACTAATGAATTGGAACGAAATTTGGCACAAAGTGCAATAGTCTCCTTAAAAAGATGATGCATGTAGTCCCATTCGAAAATAATTCGAATTAGTTTTGTTTGTATTCCAGTTTTAAGTAAAATAAGCGTGCTGTAAAAAGACATTTTTTAACTCCTACTGAACAAGAGGTCGGTTAGGGCAGTGATTGTAACGCTTTAGGTTCGTAAGTAATTCGTTGTTTGATCAAATCCTCCTTTAAAAAATATTAAATTAAAAAAATAATACTAAAAGGCGTTTTATTATTATTATGATAATCATTATTATTATTATTTGTTAATACCTTTAATTTAGTAAAATTAATATATTACTTTAAATGTTTGATATTTGTTAATTTTTTAGTTAATTAATTAAAATATAATAGTAGTAAAATAACATTATCATACCAGGCACCTCTGAGTAATTTAGCTAGTATGTGTATAAGGGGCCGTGGTAGCCTGGTGGTTAGCACGTCGGACTTCCAGCTGGAAGGTCGCGCGTTCGATACCCACTGAAGACCACCATGTATACTTGGGGATATGTGCATGTAAAATCCGTAGACCCCACTATCTCTCCCCGTGCGTAAGCAATCCTAAGGCCTCGGCTAAGAGGTAGGGGTCTGGTGGAGAAAAGTATGTGTATAAGTTTGAAACTTTGATTGCTTGTATATTAAGAAAAATCATTTGATATACTATCTGGGATGGCGGTGCTCTCAAACGTCCCCTTTCCTCCAAAAGTGCGTCATCTCTCTGACCACGCAATCTCCCCAGATTTTACCGTACATACATATTATTCATTTATTTAGTTGTTTTAGTTTTCCTTCGGACGATTTCAGTAAAGCGTTCTAGCGTTACATATCTCTTATAAAATACTGCGCACAAAAATACCATATGTTAAAATTTACAATGCGTAGAAAATAAAATTACGATGCAAAGCGTGGTGTCAGAGGGTGGAGAGGTGGAGTAACAAGATTTCGCAAAACTGGAACGGAGCCAGAGTAAGGAAATCCGCTGTGCTCCATTGCTCATATTTTCTCCCCTTTCAAAATAATTTTTCTTACAACTATTTAACTAAAAAAAAAAGCAATATATATTAAAGGTACTCTTATTACGGTACTCTTAAGTTAAAGGTACTCTTACCACGGTTAAAGGTACTCTTACCACGGAGTGAAGCTGAAGCAATTATATAGAAGTCGGAGTAAACCTGGAGTGGAGCAACTCAAAAAATGGCTGCTCCCGATCACTGGTTTATATTTTAAAAATAATAACAACACCTGCTTTCCAAAATTGCTTGGAAGTGCAAAAGTTCTAAACAGAAAAAAAATCGTTGCACTTGAGCTTTATTCGTTTTTCATTTATGACTGTTAAGCGAATGATAATAGATTCTTGCATTTTTAAGTGTTAGTTGAATGGAGAAGTTTCCCATTTATAATCTTCTGGAAAAGAAAACTTCTTTGGTAGCACATAAATATAGATTAGATTAATCCTCATGTAAAATTCACATCTAATAAGACAGCCTCTGTAATTGGATTTACAGCAGAACTTCATCAGAACTTAAGATATCGGTATAAATGAATAAAAAGATTGAAAAATCTTTGTCTTCCTTCGAGAAAGAAAACAAATTTGATCTATTTTTTGCTTCTTTTAAGGCTGAGTTTTAGCACAAACGAAAGTTTTCACTAAACTCATTATTTTCTTGTTTGTTTTGTTGTTTTAAGTACTTAGAGAAGACAAATGGCAAGTGATGTTAAACTAGATTAGAGATTATGCTTTTTAAGCTACCTTTACATACAATTGATAAACAGAGTGATAATTTGTTTTTCGTGTTTTTCTTCGAAACTAGAATGTAAATAACGTTTTGGTGGTTTTTTGAAGCAATGCTTTTATCTTTTAAAGTGTTTTTTTCTTCTGTTTCACTTTTTACAATCTAATGTTCTCAAAGAAAATTACTTTGCTGAAATTGCATTAGCTTTAGAATAAATTTAATCGAAAACGAGTGCTTCATTTCACATTAAAATTTCTAAATCTTTTCTTTTCTATTTTAATCAACATATTCAATACGTTATGTTACTTTAGTTTTAAAATACGTGATACGCTTTCGAAAAGTTAATATGAATTTCTCGAATTCCGTTGAAAATATTTTTTACAAGATAATAATATTCCCATTTATTTGCATATTGTTTAACCAAGATAAAATTCCTGGAGTTGTGTTTCTTTAATTAAAATCAGTTATGCTATATACTGCGGTTTCTTTCGTTCATATAGACTAGTTTGAAGTTTCATGATTTCCGTTTGTAATTAGTTTTTCTTTTTATAAAGAAAATATGAACTTTTTAAAAGACAAGTGTGAGTATTTTTAGGACTTTTCCGTTGAAGTTTAATGTTGGTATTATTATTATTTCATTGTAATTTTACTAAAAACTATTTTATTGCTTTCGAACGCAACTAGATCATTTGCTTGTTTATTTCTTTATCTGTGTTAATTTTTATCTTTGGAACCTCGTAATAAAGTAATATGAACATGCAAGAAAATTGTTTTTGGACAGAAACAAAGAAAGAATGATAAATAATGTCTATATTTCTGCATATAACTGATACATTTATGTAAGAAAACTAGATTTTTGTGATGAAAAACGACGTTAGTATGTATCTATGGAAGTTAAAAAAAATAAATCTGATGAGGGTTTTTTCCTCCCACTAACTGCATTCACTTTCCGGTTGATTTCAAATTGAACTTATTAAAAATACAAATTCATGCGTTTAAGGGTTAAAGTAAAATGATAAAACTAAACAAAATTATACCTATAGAAATCTTTTGAGAAAAGAAAATTGAGAATTTAAAGAACAATTAAATAAATTGAAAAATTAAAAAAAATTTAAATTTATTTACTTGCTATAAAATTTTACATTAGTCATACCTCATTTTTCTTCTTCTTAATTCTTTAAATTTAAAAAGGCTTCTTAAAGAATTCGATTATGTTTGCTTTTCCCATTTTAAATTTGCAATTGTGTAATTAGGCGGAAACAAAAGCACTAAACATTCAGTTTTGGCAAACTTTCAAACTGAATATTTTTTAAGCGAAAACTTCAGCTCACAGTAAAAAAATATTTCTTTAATATTCCTTCTTTTGTTAAAGATTTTTTTTTTTTTTGGCATTCGAGTTTTAGCTACAGATGCAGTGAAATAATTTGTTAAAGATATTTCCTCAAAAAAAAAAAAAAAAAAAAGAGCTTTAAAAGAGCTGAAAAAAATTTACATTAACTCCAGAAATTTAGCTGATCCTTTACGCTTAAATTTCAGAAAAAAAGAGTGAAGCTTTCAATTAACACTGTTAGTTTTTGCGGTAACACATTGCAGCACACAAAAAACTGTTTTTAACATTTTTTTTCTTTCTACAAAGTTGATCGTCAGAGTTAATTCGCTAATGTGATATTTCAAAGTTTTTCTTTTCATATGCTTTATCCGTTTTTTTCCCTTTAAAACGCATTTAAAAGCATTAATTAACAAATATCTTATAAACGATTTCATAACACTTTAAAAAACTACATTAAACTAAAGAAATGAACTAATTAATCAACTTCCATATTATTTGGATAATTAGGGACTGCAGTCAATATATTTTACCGCATTTGAATTTAGTGACATATTCGGACAAATCATTTACTTTCATTATGTAAATACCTTTCAATAAAAATATCTTTTAAATTAAGTAACATGTATATTAATTCCTTTTTCGTTTGATAGTCGTTGATTCGTTCGTTGCCATGTTGTCCAGCGCATGTTGATCTATTGGGTCTGAAATACAGGAGTGCGTTGCAGAAAATTTGTAAGCGAAAAAAAGAAGCAGATATAAATTAAATTAAATATATATATATTAAATGAAAGAAAAATAAGTAAATAAATAATAATGAGATTTTATATGTACTTATATAGAAGGCAATTCATATTGACGGCCGTGTGTGTGTGTGTGTACGACGTCCAGACGAGTCTATTTCACTTAGATTTGTGCGAAGTAATTTAAACGGCGGGACGATGCCCACCAAAATGTTTGAGTCCTTCGTTTTTTGACTTGGATCCAGAAAAATTTCATATTATTTTTATTGACAGTATTGTCGCAAATTTGTCGTCAATTCCAACGTTCGATGACTAGCACATTACACATGCGCAGAGAGCCTGCAAACGTATATCAGCTTTAGAGCACATCCATGAACCATATTTAGATATAATTTATGTAATTGATGCTATACACTGTAACTATGCTTTTGCTAAATAAAGAAAAGAAATGTATCTTGATGTATTTCTCTGATAATTACTGTGTACTTCCAAACAATTCAGAAATCAATGCACCCTGGAAACTACTGGGGGACCTTAATGATAAATTCAGAATCGTTGTGAAAGTGAAACTTTGTACAGATGCACAGGTTCTATCTAGGCTCAGTTGAGGTTTTTGTAAATATGGGGCAAGTGTAAACAAACTTAATAACTACGATTTTGGTGGTTTTGCAAGATACGGCATACATTGAAAGTGTTCTGTATGTTTCCGAACAACTCTGGAGGCGTCGCCATTGTTTAAAAATGACACGGTAGAAAAAGTTGTTTCACGAAATTTAGTGATCTTACATTTTCCTCTACAGCTCATCTACAAACGTGAAGTAAATAGTTTTAACAATTTTCATTTGTCATGCAGAATGCTGTTAAAAGCATTTAGATATGCATTTCATTCGCCCTGTTTTTTTTTTTTTTTCATGTGCAAGTTAGATGCTTACAATTACCCCATACCTTTTGTACGCTGGGGTAATTGCAAACACCTAAATTATCGGATTTCCAATGTTTTAGGAACACACTTAAAATAATATAATTTGATATAAATTGTACTTTTGTGCCTATTTTTCGTAAATTTACTACAGAAATTAATTTTTGTAAGATATTTCTCATTAAATGATCACAGCGAGCTCAAAAACCATCCCCCTTTTAAAGTTTTCAAGCAGATTGTGTATGCGATGGTTTCTATTTGCATCAACCTCAAGTGAAAATAAATCTCTTTTTACATTTACACTAGAACCTTTATGGCAAAAGTAAAAAGTTCATTCTCAAACAAGTAGTCATAAAGTCAAAATTTATGTACATTCACAAAGGAGTAAACGTTAAAATTAGTAGCATTCTATTGACTACCAACGTTCAGAATTTTATATCTCAATTCACTTAATAGGTAGGGAAGGATCTGAAGGTAAAACATTGATATTGTGTTTACTTTTAACCCAACTGACCCTAATTAACTTAATATAGACTCAAATGCCAGTCCTGTTATTCATTTTATTTTCATAACATCATTAAAAAACTTCAAGATCATATTTTTTAAATTCCATTATGATGACAAATGGAACAAATAAATCATCGATTTCGGAATGTCCACTTTCTAAATTTCTATAGGTATTTCCCCCTTTTATTTTAAATGGTGAAACGTCAGAAAATAAATGCTCGTGGAAAAATAGTGATTCCCGATTTTCCTATTAGTGGTACCGTGTATTGAAACGCATCTCTCCCATTTTAAGCAGTGTGAAAAAAGTACAACTCATCTCTCCCATTTTAAGCAGGTAAAGAAAGTACAACGCATCTCTCCCATTTCAAGCATGTAAAAAAAGTACTTAGCTCCGTCAAGTACTTTCAGTTCCGTGTACTGAAACGTACCTCTCCTATTTTAAGTATGTAAAGAAAGTACTTAGCTTTGCTAAACAGTTGCCAATGGCATGTCATTCATAACTGATCGAAAAGCCATATGCTAATATTAGCCAAAATAATTAAGACATAGTGGATATGAAGCGTTTACCTTTAAATGTAAGAATAAGTTTAAATACAAAATTGTCATTATTGCACAAACTGTGAAAACATTAACATATGTTTTTGGGTTACAAGGAATAATAACATAAAACCGGGAGTTTTGAAATGAAGAACTGAATAAAGCTCTATTCGATACCTCAAAGTGCAATAATCTGGGCAAATAAAAGGTTTTCTTGTAGCCCGAAAATACCTATCTGGAATATTTTTGCAATATATGTTATAATAATGTTTTCTTGGCTATAGTGAAAGATTACATTTCTTAGAAAGTTTAGTTGCTCTCAAATGAATAGAAAAAAAATCTTACTAAATGATTTTTTTTTCTACAGAAGTAAAATGCTATTAAATAAAGAGTTTAGCTAAATATTGCTTAACGAATGTCTCAAACCAGCGCTTCTCCATGCAGGCAAAAAGTGTATAAACAGGAATAAAGTAATGTTTTATAAATGTTATTTTCACGTAAGAAATGTTTTTTATAGAATTAACTCACAGAAAAGATTTTTTCCAACCAAAACCGTACACAAAAATACTTGTACATCAAATCTCAGCGTAGTACACAGCTCACAATATCAATAAAGTAAAGAAAAATGCCAGAACCATGAAGTTTTCTACAAGTAGCGAGTCTTTTTGTTGTGTCCCCCTCCTTTTACGTGATCAGGAATATAAAAAGTTCCGAAAGATAGATACCCCGAAAATCCCTTTCAATCCCGCTTGACAACGCTGTACATAATAAAACATGTCGTTGGTAAGGATTCCGTACCTCTGTGTTATTACCGTAAGCCAATATTCTCGAAATACTGTCGAAACTTCTGAAATTTTTTGTGCCCAGCGCATGCAGAAGATCTCAATTCTATCTTCATTTCAGATAACAGACTGCTACCGTTTTCGTTACTTCCTTTTTATGATTGTATCTGCGGAAATTTTATACTTTTCCTATGAAGTCTTTCTCTCTCTTTTTTCTTTCTTTCAGGAATATGTTTATGTTTTCATTCGGATGCCTTTATTACGAAAGGACTTTCATTTTCGAAATGTTTGTTTCTAGTATTATTGTAGATTATTCTACAAAAACAAATCCGACTTTATTTTAACATCATATTTCTGGAAACAATAAGTATTGAGAAGGAAAAAACGTCACATTTATATGTAGAATGAATGGTTCTTGGAAATAAATTATGTTAATTTGCAAAATGTGTGTTTATTCTCTTTTATTACATTATTTATTTGGTTTCTGAGTACTCTTGCAATTAGACTAATGCGTATCTGCCTTCTTTTCTTTTATTTTTCTTGCTTGCATTATGTCTTTCTTTTTCACATACTTATTCACATAAGGAAAATGACATTAGGAACAAGTTTCGATCCTATTTAACCTAAAAACAATTTATCATTGTTTTTCTTTCTTCTTTTTTTTTTTTTCCTTTTTTTCCTACATTGGAGATTTTGCGAATGTAAGTTATGTTTTCCCTATTATAAAATATTATTGGTATTCTTGTGTAAACTAATTATAAATATTCAAACAGTTTTTCTCCTCTTTTTTATTATTTTTTAAACTATTTTTGACTTTGGATTAGTTATAAAATAAATTTCGGCTTTTTTTCTTTTTTTATAAAAATTCACAAAAAAAAACCCTGTACGGTTAATATACCAAGACAACCTGCAGTAACGTGCTTTTCACGGTTAAATCCAAAAAATAGTTTTCTCTTTCAATGTACGCTAATACTCCTATACCTCAATATAAAGTACACTGTTTGGGAGTTCAGCGTCATTCAGAGAATTGCTGAAACGGGAAAGTTGACCTTATCTTGTTTGGCTTGGTGCGGAATTCAAGTTTTCCCACTATAATTCATCAACATAGAAATATATTCTAAAGACTTTCCTCTAGTACAATTACCTTATAATTCGGCAAGGTTATGATGAAAAAAAACAATGTTCTTTTAAGCTAATTTGTAAAATAAGATTATAGAGAAAAAATATTTCAGGGCACAACAGTTTCACATGCTAATTGGCAAAATAAAAGTCTCAACGAAAGGAATGGTTTCAATTTATATAAAAATCAGGTAAAAACTATGTATATTTAATGTATTTATAGTTTAAACGACTCAGATCTCATTTATTGACATAAATTCAACGTTCTAACTTTAAAATTCCAAGTCAGGCTCTTTTATTAGATTTTTAACGGTAACCGTGGAAGCTGCGAAAAAAAAAATCAGAAATATGTATTATCTTACAGCAGTAAGACCACTCAGAGGTTACTTAAATGCATTGAACTACTTAGGTGTGGCTACTTGTTTAAGGTTATTTGCTGGCATAGCAATTATAACTTGCAATTATTTTGATTCTCTAATGCCTAGTACTGGGAAAGTTCAACAACTGGCTTGAAATAATACACTATATTTATTCTGAAGGAAATATGCTAAGCGCTGATTGTAACTATTTATGTAAAGTCTTTTTTCTTATACCTATCCTTGTTGTATTTTATCCCTAACTGTTTACGATCTACAAAAACCGATCTGGAAAAAAAGGAAGGACAGAAGGGAAAAGAAAGCAATTACTAAAAATAATTTGTCATAAAAAACCGAACGATAACATTTACAGTAGAAAACGTTGATACACAGACGGCTTACAACTTGACGGATTGATTTGCTATGGGGTCGGCGCAACTTAAGTGGTAGCGTATACGCAACTACCATGATTGTACTTCACTGGTAGGAAATCATTGATGAAGTAAATAAAGTCAGTATATTCAGATAGTTATAAACGGTTAACTTGGTGTCAAAACAGAATGCACGAAGGAAAATGTATTAAGCAAAACTAGAAAAAATATAATAAGGCATTACTAATTTCGGTTTCAGATATTTTCGTCACTAATATTTCAGTCTGGCAACATTTTCCCCTACTTTCCCGTATACACCAATACCAAATTGATAATCCAGCTATCTCTCTCTCTTTCTAATTTAGGTTTAGTTTCTAATTACTTCATATATACCTTTTTCAACGATTTATACATATTCATTCACTCACTCATTTATTCCTTCATTCATTCACTCACTCACTCATTTATTCATTCACTCACTCACTCATTCATTCATTCATTCATTCACTCACTCATTTACTCATTCATTCATTCACTTACTCATTTGGTCATTCATTTATTCGGAAAGATCGTTAAAATCCTGATCAAAACGTTTCCTGGGAAAAAAGTACAGGTTATTTCTGGTTGAACTTCGTATCTGTACATATTCTGCGTCATAACATCTTGTAGATAAAGTTTTCTCCAAGCAAATCCTTCTGTTCGAAGGGGATTTATATGGGATTTAAATTTCCCCGTAGGCGCTAACGTTAATTTATTTTGGACTGTTCAAAAATGAACAACACTTGTCCAAATTAAAAAAAAAAAATGTTTCCCATTGAGAGCCCTCCACCAAAAATCTTGTTCAAAGGAACTTGGATTTTATGCACATAGTTTTCATAATTTGCTAATAATTGAATTTAAAATTTAATAAACAAATTTTTAAAAAAATCACTTTTCAGATTTTAATTCCTTTACATGTTATTAAGGGAGGAGGCAGATAGGCTTTAACTTTTTTTTTTGACTTTTTCTTATTTGTAACACTAGTTTTACGATACATTAAACCTTTTTTTCTGCTTTTTTTAAAAACTTTTACGGAAAAATAGGCTCAAAGTGAGCGCTAAAATCAAAACTTTAAAAACAAAAACATTTTTTTTTAAATTAAAAAGACAATAGCAAAATATAATAGTATACCTTCAGGTTTTTTATTTAAATTATTTTTTAAACAGAAATATCACTGTTTAAAGGAATAAAAACTACCGTGGCAACACTTACCTTAGTTCACAACATAAGTTAATATTTTATTTTATTATATGTCTAACCAAACACAAAACTGAAAAAATTTCCAAACGTTTTTACAATTTAATACACATACGAACTACATAAGAATATAGAAGACTTTTTGAAGAGAAGTTTGAAACTGACCTGCCTAAACCACAAAAGAATAAAATATTTTACACGCTGCGTATTTGCCATGATGAATTTTCCTTCCAGTCCACTTCTTTTTGATGTAAAAATAAAATTTTATCTGATATCAAAAAAGAGTTTTGACACAGCGTAAGCCTAAAATTCCATTCAAATCCTCTTGACAAAGCCGTACATAATATAACATGGCATTAGTTTGCTGTCATTTTACGGCTCCTGCTACAAGCAAACAAACTGCAAAATGTTCTTGATGTCAAAAAGTTTGCGGTTTTATCTTAAATAATATTTCCGGATTCCAAGTACACTACATTTTATCTTTTCTTGCTTTATGCAATTTTTTTCTCATTTCCTAAAAATAATTCCATATTGGAATTACTTCTCTACATATAACAAGAAAGTTCAACCATTACATTGTAATGTATTAGATCAGAGTTCCTTAACTTAAAATCATTTATTTATACATTATTAAATAAATTTAAGTTAGTATAAATTTTATAAATAAAATTCAATGTTTTAAAATCAGTCGTTTTTCTATAATAGTTTATTTAAGATAAATGTACAAAATCTTGAAGCGTCATATATATTATTTAGTGTAATCGTATTTATTGCTATGATTTAAAGAAGTGCTTTTTTTAGTTAAAGATTTATATTGGTTATGTTGCGATCTGTTTCAAGAGCAATTTGGTTGTATGTAATTCAATTATTATACAGGGAAGGTTAATTATAGGTTGGTGCTAATAAAGTTAACCCTACAATGCATGATTTTTTTTATTTCTTCTGAAAAAAAATATATTTGATTTCTATAACAGAGTAAGTTAATGGAAAAATACTTTAAAAAATCAAAAACAAAATTTACTATGTTTTTTTTTGAGGAAAAACGAAACTGTGCCAATTGGCTACACCATGCAGCAACATGCTTTAAGGTATGCGTACACACTTGAATTTTTATCTTTAATTTTGATTTAAAAAATCCAATTTTTCTACAGTTGATCAGTGATGTTTCTTTGATGACATTTTAGAGGGAAAAATCATATTAACCTAAATATTATTTAACTAATTAATATTTAATGACCTAATTAGCATAATTTTTTAAACATGATATCTTAAAATGTAATTTGTTTAGACATACAGTTGCAGTTGGAAATTACAGCTAATATCATTATTCATGTTTAACGTGCCGCACAATCATGCGACATGGGCGCACATAGAGGTTCGATTGCATAAACAATTTGACTATTGCGAGCCATTACAGCAGACGCAATGGATTTCGGACTCCGACTTCGGCCTACGGAGAGAAGGGACTCGCTACTTCGCGAGGCAGCCCGGAGGCTTTCTAGTTCAGGGGGTGTTGGTCCGGGACCTGCGCCTTACCACTACGCCGCCCTGTTGACAGTTACACTTATTAAACCCTTCAAATTGCAAATTTAACGACATTTTATACTCTACTATGAATTAAGACGGAAATTGGAACAAACGTGGTTTTGTAGTTTTATACCTGCATCCTGCATGGTGTTGCCAAATGGCTACAAATGAAGTTTGTTAACACTCCGTCGGTCGCGCTGTATCTCACAGATAAAGTTTTGAAATTCCCTTTTTTTTAATCGAAGGAGGAATGTCACGACCTTGACCAAAGCAATATCTGCCCTTCCGGTCATGAGCTCTCCTGGAATGTTGTGGGAGTAGGTGTCGGGGGGTTTTTGGGGGTTCTTTTGCGGTTTGTATCTGTGGGATACAGCATGACCGGTGACGTTTGCCGTTTGTTATACCAATTTTACTAATTTTTGCTTTTATTTTCTTTTGGAAAATTAGTAAAAAACACTTCTGAATTTAAATGATCAGAAAAATCTTGAAACAATTCATAAAATTTCCTTTTTTGATGAAAATGAAGATTTAGATGCAAAACTTTTCGATGAGAGTGATAAGAATGAAAACTTTATGGAATGTCATTCTGGTTATGGAATGTCATTCAAAAAAAGAGACTAGGTTAACGCACTATAAGTGCCTAAAATGCAGCAAAAGTTTTTGCTTAGAACATGCCGTGATGTTTTGTAAAAAATGTGCAATTGATGAACCAAATGTATCCGAGCCGGATTAATTTTTTCATTTGCTAAAATTTGAGTAGTTAATACTTTAATTAAGAATATTTTCACTTAATATAATTACATATAAATACAATTGTACGCATATATTTTATTACTTTACATTCTATTTTTTGCTTGTAAGTATTTGTGTTGTAATTTAATATCTTCATTGTATTTTGTATGGAAATAAAGGAGAGGTAAGGGTCCAAGTGTAGGGAGGAAGAGCCAGGTACCCAAAACAAAAATACATTTAAAAAAACTTTAATAATTAAATTTACGCACTGCTATTACGAAATGTATGTGTGAGATATAGCGCGCCCGACGGAGTGTTAACTGGGTAATTAATTATGGAATCAAATGAAACTAAATTCACCAAAAATATAAACAAACAATCACTCTTTAATTACCTTTTTTTTTTTTTGCTGAATGCTGTTGCTTTACTTTTACGTTTTTGGCTCTGAACTTAAATTTCCAAACTAACAAACATATTTGTCAAAATTTAACTTACGTCGGCATCTAGTGGCAATTTTATGAGCTAATGACATAAATATAGGATTATATTATACTTCCTGCAAAAAAAATTTGTTTCAAAGCTGTTATTAAAGCTGGTATGGGAGTAAAAACGTGTGTTGCCAAATGGCTACACTATGCACTGTAGGGTTAATGTGCGGTCGGTAATATTTGGTTTATAGAGCAATTAAAGGCCCTCAATATTTTTACATACCTATATTTGCTGTTTAATAATAATGAAATCGTGATTTTTGTTTGCTTGGATGTTAGATCAAATGAAAAAAAACAATAAGACAAAAATGTTGTGGATCGAGAGATTTGTTTTAAACGTGCATTCATTTGGAGGAAAAAATCCCTATCGACAGAAATAAATCCCTAACTATGAGTAAACTAACTAATAATTTTATGCAAACTAAAATATATATTCAAATGGGAGGTTCAAAGTTGCTGAAGCTTCTTTGTGTGTGTGTGTGTGTTTTTTTTTTTTTTTAGCATTTTATCACAAATGTTATTAAAGTAGTACTTTTAAATTTAAATTCTCAATATGTGACTGCCACGCTTTTATGCGGAAAAAATGAACATTTAAGCACTCAATAATATTAAAATGACACGGTTTTATTTAACTTGATTTGTCACGGAAGTTTTTAAAGTGGTTTTTGACCACTATTACTGCATGAATTATTAAACTTTGCACACAAGCTTATCTTCGATGACAATACAATATGCTATTCATTTATAATTTAATATAACTTTAATTAGAGAAAAATGATTTTGGCTCCGAGGAAATTATCAGAATTATTCTTTGTCGAATGGCAACGATTGCTGTTTTTGGATAATCCGATACATTCAACTTGATTTGTCACGGAAGTTTATTACGCGGTTTTCAACCAATATTACTGCATTTTAGTTTTTTTTCCATATAAAACCGTGTAACTTAAAAACATTTTTGGTTATTTAATATATTATTTAGAAAATGTACACATATTACAGACATAGTAGGGTTTATTTAGTGTTTCAAGGCGCAAAAGCAGTTATAAGATATATTGCGCAAATATTAGATAGTCTTTATGAGCACAGTGTATATGTGTGCACAATTTTTCCGTAATTGCTCTGATCTTTCTTAAATGTTGTGAAAAAAGTAAACTAAAGATATTAAAAAAATACTTATATATTAACAAGACATACTTTTCAACCATCAGTGCATTCATAGATTATTTCTATTGGAAGTTTCTTTTCTTTATACTTCTGTTTGTGTAATGTAGACAGATATATACCTATACATATATATAACATATTATTGAAATGGTTCATTTTATGTGTTCCAATAATACAATACATACACTTAAATATAACGGGAGATCGTTTTAAATGTATTTAGAATGCGTTTAAAAAATGACACGTGAAATATACTCGTGATTAGTTGTTGCAATTCCACACGGTCATATGCCACAATATTTTAATCAATATAATACAGCTATTTAAATTCCTCAAAAAACTAAAGTATTTGGATACATGCATTATTCATGCAAAAAAATTAATGAAAATTATGAGCATATTTTTATATATTTGTATTTTGGAAACTCATGTTTTGAAATCATTTTTTTTTCTCTTACATAACATTGTTAATATGAGTCCTATCAGTCCTATGAGTACTAATATGAATAGTGCTGTGGAGTTACTTTTGTTCTTATTAAAATTTGATCCGACGCAAATAAATTTAAACTCTTTGCTACTTTTGGGTCTTTACTTGAAAAAGAATCTGCTGAGTACGAAACAAAGTTGAATTCAAATATTTAAGTCACAGGAAAAAAAAAGTTCTAGCCTTTGCGTTTTCTAAGGATTTGTATCGAACAATTGAGCAAAAATATATATTTTTTAAGATACCATTTCTTTTCGCTACACATTTCTTTTTGAACACGCGTGCAAAAATTTTCGATTTGAGAACTCAACTTTCAGGTGTTACTATAGACTTTATATTTCAGAATCGCACGCAAAACGCAAAAGAATTCGGGTTCGAATTTCTTTTTTGCCTAAAATGTGAAAATGTTTGGGGAGAAAGGAAATATCTAATTCAAAAGAACGACCTACCCTCCTATCGAGAATATGTAACGTAACACAAAGGGAATTTTCGTTTTTCAGGGATAAAAAATTATTTGTTTTTAAATTGTGCCTCACATGTAACGCGTACATTTGCCAAAAAATATATATTTTTATGCAAGGACGTCAAAAATACAGGGTGTTTCTTTACTCTGGTTAAAAATAGCTTCCATTTTTACTGATTTGAAAAAATACTTTCGTATATAATCCTATGCTTCAATTTATCTACTTACTCCTTTGATTAAGTACATTTATTGTAAAACATAGTTAAAATCTTTAAAGTGTATATTGTTTAAAAAGAAACAAACGGAACTATTTCGCATAGGGAAACTAAAGTTGCATTCATACGAATCGTAACAGCGATATAACCTTTCAAGGAATTTCATTCGTTTAAACAACTTAACAACTACGCCTTCGTATTGAGCGTTCCCTTTTATTGTGTCATTAAAAATACCTTACATCTATACGACCTGACGACCGCGATTGGTTGATTGCACTCTCGAAGACGTACGTCATTTCTATTAGTTTTATAAACATAGCAAGAGTGTATCCTGACGGAGTCAAAACGTCTCCATCGTCTTTTTTGTGATTGCCCTTTAAGATTTTATCACCGAAATACGACTGCCGCTTATAATTTTTGTTAATTAATATTAATTATAAAAATACTAATAAAAATAAATAAAACTTAAATTACGATTCAGACAGGTATTGTATTTTTTAAATACAATAGGAATTTGAAAATGTTCCAAACAATTTCACATTTTAGGCACAAAAGAAATTCGAAATCGAATTCTTTTGGGTTTTGCGTGCGATTCTAAAATATAAAGTCTATAGTAACACTTGAAAGTTGAGTTTTCAAATCTAAAATTTTTGCACGTGTGTTCAAAAAGAAATGTGTAGCGAAACCTGGTAAAAAGCCCTTAATTTTCAACTTATGTATATAAAACAATTCATATGTTCTCCGAATGGAATGACATTTAAAATCAAAACTCATAAAGGTAAATTAAAATTGTGTAAATAAATATATAATATAAAGAAAAAATACAAAAATAAATAATTTAATAAAAGTAATGAATATATAACTTTAAACAAATTTGAATTTGATGGATTACTTTCACCTTTGAACTGAAGGACTCCAAACCATGGAAGGATTTAGATAATGTTAAGCCCATTCCTCTTGTTGCAAGAAGGTTTGATTGTATTTTAAAAATTTCTAATCTTTCTCCTAAACTTCTGCTCCCGTGTGTAGCAAAATATTCGTTGTCATCACTAATTGCCCTCCTGAACTGCAAACATTTCTTCGATGGTTAGAACGTGCCTTGGAAGAGTAAATTAGCTGGCAGCATCAACAATCAAGTGCATTCCTATTGGAGATCGTTACAGCTAAGTGCCTCAGAAAAGAGTTAGTGGTGAAAGAAGTGTGCCTGGCAATTTGTCTGCGTTTGTCTATTTGGCTCTCAGAGCACTGCCGATACGTGATGCCGAAATGTTTATACAGATTCTATATTTATTTTTTACCTTCATGTTCGCTTTCTTTTCATGGCTGAAGTTCTCTAAAGTTTTGTTGTTTAAAGATGGAATGGTTTTCTACGTGAAGAAGTTTTCAAAAGACTTAAAATAAAGCTTTGGATTAGGAGAATGATTTACTTGGGAAGTTATGACGTTTTCCGGAAATGCATTAAAAAACTTCCGTCGAGTGGCATTCTTTCCTATTTTTAAAATCCTGTCTGAATCTTAATTGCATTTTTGAATTACATTTCCTTGGGCAAAAAAGGATTTTAGTTTTCATTACTATTTCCCACAGGCAATGTTACTAATTAAATAAATAAATATATTTACTTGCACAAAAATGTAATTCAGTTAGAATTCTGAGCATGATAAGAAAATTAAATTTTCGAACGTTTTCTTTTTTTTAATATAATTTACTTTTTAATTTCCTCGAAAATGTAATTAAGTACTGCTTTTGCGAAAGAATATTAAAAAGAAAGTTTACCTTGACAAAAAAGCTTCCATATGTAGGGTGAAAAAAATAACATTACTTATTTTTGCCTACTTTCCCGTAAAAGTAAAAAAAGATTGAGTATAAAAGAAAGCTTAATGTATCGCAAAAATAGAGTTAAAAATAAAGAAAAGTCAAAAATAAGTGAATTAATTAGGTAAAAATTGAAAAAAAATCTTGAAAGTAGGTTTTGGAGAGGACGAAAATGTTTGTCTGTCGGTCTGTCTGCCCCCCTAATGACTTTTGAGGGAATTATCCGATTAGAAAGATTTCTTTTTTTTAACATTCGACAGAGCTCAGCGAGGACATCTCATTTTAATATTTTATTCTTTGATTTGAACAATTTTTCATTCAATTTTGAACAGTTCAAAAATTAAAAACGTTAGGGGTAATAGGGAAATAAGAATCAAATTTTAGAATCCCTGCACTGTTAGAAATTTCATCATGAAATTACGGTTAAATGACCGGCAGCAGTCTGTCCATCTAATTCACCGTTAAATTTACGGTTTGGAACCTTTTTCTATCTTTACGGGACCTAACCATTTCCAATGAACTTGGTTAAAAAGCCGTAAATACAATAGTTTACGGTTTTATAACCATTTAAAAATGGTTTCAAAACAATAGTTTCATCATTTTTGAACCATTTCGAGGCGAAGAATCTTTGAGGCGTAGAGCCCATAAACGAAGCTTGCAGGACTTGATCTACCAATGCGTGGTGTACTAGTCTTGCTCTCTATCCACTCGGCCACCGTCATCACGTACAGCGGACACTAGAGACAGATAATCATGGTTTATTTATCAATAAATCTTCTTTTCCAACAGGCAAACAGCCTTAAAACTGAGATTTCAGTTTTTGATTGGATCCAAATTTATTTTTGGTCTAAATTTACTGTATATTGACGAAAATATTTTTATTTGCTGCAAAAATTAAAGTACAAACAAGCTTCAGCAGCTCAAATTATGGGTTCGCTCATTCGCAAACAGTTCGGGAATCCGATGTCTCCAATTTGTGATGTACGTGTGAATGTGTTTCTATTTAGTATCCACTGCTTAAGCCACTTTTTTTCTCTTCTTTTTTTATATACACATGCAGGTTTTAACTGATAAATCCGTATTCCTATTTTAAAACAACGTACGACCGGTTAGATTTCGCAACCAAGATGGACGCCCGATTCTTATTGAGCGCTTGAAAATTACGGTTAGTTAAACGTTCTTTAGGATATTCATAGAATAAACGATTTTTTTCGCAATCAGCGGTTTGAGTACCATCTTTTTAATGGTTATTCAATTGTTGTAATTAAATATGGTAAAATAACAATCAAATAAATGGTTATTTTACTATTTTCCTACGGAAATTTTTAACAGTGTGAAAAAAAAAAGAAAAAAAAACAAGTTCTTTTGACCATTACTTTTCGACGTGAAATATTTTTTGATTTGAAGAATTTGTGCTTAATTTTGAACATTTGAAAAGAAAAAAAATGGCATTGGCGCCTGCAGAGAACTTTCAATCATATATAAATCCTGATCTAAGTGACGGATTCGCTTGAAACAAACTTTATCGGAAGCATCTTATGGTGTAGAACATGTACACATGCGAAGTTCAACCAGAACTATACAAGCCTATTTTCCTATGAAATTTTTTGATCTGGACTTGCAAGGATATTTCTGAATGAATGAATGAGTGGATAAATAAATGAATAAGTACATGAATGAGTGCATAAAAAAAATAAATAAATAAGTGAGTGAATGAATATGTATATATGTATTAACCGTTGAAAAAGGCATATTTGACGTAATTAAGAACTAAAGCTGAATGAGAAACAGAGAGAGATAGCTGGATTATAATTTAGAAGTTGGTGTATACGGAACAGTAGGCTCGTATAGTTTTAGACGGAACTTCTTTTTTAAATTAAAACTACATTAGTTTCAGTTTTCATCAGTTGTCAGAGATAGTTTCAACAACGACATATTATTACTTAAACATCATTCAATTTGTTTGCCTTCAGCGTTATATTTCCCTATTTCAAAGTGCCCATGCAAAAACTCGCGTTTGAATGCGCATGCAGACAAATAGACATTTGCCAAAAAAAAAAAAAAAAAGATAAAATCAGGTGGTGAGAAGCATAATGGCGTAAGTCAAGTGATTAATATTTTTAGAAAAGTGATATTTTGCATTTTAATTTTAATTTTTTGGTATTTAACCCAAAAAATGGTTCAATATGTTTATAAATTTTGAAGTATTCTTGAGTTTACTGTAAATAAAAGGGTAGATGACATCACAAAAAATAGAATTTCAAAAAAAAAATATGTCTGCAAAAAATCTGCATTTTCAAAAAAAAAAAAATTACTGTTTTTAACCTAAAACTATTCATATCTAGAAGATATGAATAGTTTTAGGTTAAAAACAGTTTTTCAAATCAAATACTTCCTTTTCTGTTGGTCTACTTTATGCACAAAACTGAAGTATATTCTAAGAGTTTTGTTATACACACTATGTTAAATTAGTTTTATTAGATTGCATATGAACGTGATTAAACATCATGGGTTGTAATGTTTACTCGTATGTGTTTTCAAATTTTATGACCAGTCAACAATATATGCAGTGTACCCAGACCAGGATTAGAATTTAGTATATTCATCAGGAGTCGAGGGTTCCTGCCATATTGGCGTCAGGAAAAGGGGATCGTACAAAATATTTTGTTGGGAAACACTGATGTAAATTTAAAATTCTACACACAATATATGTAACCTTCATTCAGAAGCTAACACATAGAAACTACATAAGCAAAAAAGTATTCATGTTATAATGAATAATAATAAAAACAGAACTATAGACGAGCATAAGGCGCAGCATAATATGTCTTCTTTGACACAATTTTTATGTAAAGTTATTTTATATAAGCAAATAATTTCAGTGACATTAAATTACGTACAAGTACAATCATGTCAAATCATATGATAAAGCTCTTATAAAATACATGTTTTCTTCTCTTGACTTGATGCTGTAGCATCATTTCATCCACTGAGGTTTTGAACTTCATACTCTTCACAGATAGTGCAATTGAAAAAGCAAGTAAAGTGACCGTGGTGTGTTTTATCGTAGTTACTTTCCATGCATGTTGACGAAGTTACGTAGGTAGCATCGAAATAATTGCTTAGAACATTTCAATAAAAAACGAAACTAAAGTAACCGTGGTTTCTGTTATCGCAGTTACTTCCCACACATATTGACGAAGCTAATTGAATAAAGCAAGAATCGAAATTTGTCGAAACAATTTGAGCATTCGGTAATTTCGTGTAGCAGCAAATTTCCTAATCTAGACATATCATAGACAGAGTTGAAAACGAAGCTAAAGCAAAAGCTGCTTGCATTATCGCAGTTACTTTACATATGTTGACGAATTTTTATGAATATATGGCAGCGAAATATAATGAATAATTTCAAAGTAGTATAAAATCTTCTTGATATTATTAAACATTTTGCAAGTTCGTGCTACATCACAAATTTTGTAAGATGTATATTTAAAAGACGTCCACCAATTTATCACTGCAATCCTCCTCTCAACACATCTTCAAAGATTCGACTTCAAATACAATTTATCTTAATCGATACGTGACATCCCTTCCACGATTGCCCCGAAGTGTTTTCATCCTGTAAAATTTTAAATTCCATTCTCACCATAGGATTGAAATAAAAAAATACGAAAAAAAAACATAAACTTCATACATGTGACCGCAGTTTTTCACGATGTGGTAAAATGGAGAACCCATCAATCGATATGATTCCGGGGAAGAGGGAAAAGAAAGAAAAAGAAATGCTTCAGCAAAGGCGTCGAGTTCTTCGATCCGTCTGGAAGAACTGGCGAATGTAATTACTTTGAGAGGATTTTTGCTATCTACATCTCTGAGTAGGTTCCTCTATTTAGATGGGACTTGTTCGTTAAGGCTTACGCAGAGAGTAGGTAGTTTTAAGTAAATTTGATTTTACCGAGATAATATTATACTTGTTAATAAAGTTCCGGAGACATTAAACAGCTGGGAGAAAAATTACGTTTTCTGAAATGAAACACAATGTCAGCTTTCGCAAAATTAAAATTTTAAATTAAATTAATGAAAATTCAAAATTTGTTTGGGAAAGCATTGCCTTCTTTTTGTATTTATTCACTGCTTTTTTGTTCCGGCTAAGCATTGATTAGACTAACTTCATCTAACACAGAGTATCGTTTTTCATCCCCCCCCCCCCCCCCGTGCCAGTAAAGATCATGTGCCAAAATTACAGTTTATGAATGGTACTATTGAGTTTTATGACGAAAACTCCAAAAAGAGTTGAACAAACTAATGTAAAATTTCTAAAATTTGGAGATAAGTGGCCTAATCAAATGTAAATACAAAGTTTAGAATTATGACTGGTATTTTAAAAATAGTAAACTTCAAAATAGTTTTGAGAACCACAAAAACTTACATGCGAAATGAAAAAAGACGACCACAAAGACAATAAAGCAACGTGCTTTTTTTCCAGAGTATAGGTAGTATTGTCATTATAAAACATAACATATAACATAGAAAAAAATTTCTTATAGCTCTTTTATATTCTTGGAGCTGTTTAAGCTCGTTTCAGCTCTTCAACTTATCAATTTACAACGAAATTAAGGGCCCCGCATGTGCTCCATACCTTAGCCCTAAAAGCGAGATTTTTCTCAATATTTAAATGTGTTTAATATTGAGATTGGGTTGCAAAAAACATTACTTTTCGTTAATAATACCCCCCCCCCCCCCGTTTTTTTCTTGGTGAAGAATCGTGTAATAGGTTTTATTCCCTCAGTCTTAGAAAGGGTTATGGAAAATAGCACTTTCATATCGCGTGAATACTAGCAATCCTCAGTTCCCTTCTTGTTACTTTAGTGGCTCAGAAAATAATAATTTAGTTATGTTTAACACAAATGCTAGAGAAATGAGCAGTTTAAATTTTCAAAATCTTACAAGTAATAAAAAATAGTTTAATAATATCAGATAAATCAATTAAAATCCCAAACACAATTCGTAAATTATCCCTAGAATAGTCTTTTTTTTTCAGCTATAATCTCAGAACAAACTATTGTTTTTTCTTCATTTTGACCGTTTACTGTATAAAAAGCATTCAACGAAATCTTTCACAATAATCAGTAGGCTAAAAATCATTCTCCCGAAGCTAAATAAACTAAAGCATTATAAGAAAATGTTTGAAACAACATAAGAAAAAAGTTTTACCTCATGTTTCGGTCGTAGTCCCAGAGTTTGTTTTCCTTACCTCTGTTATTGTACGACTAATGGGAACATAGAGGGAGTAAAGAAAGCCATGCCTTCTTTCTTGTCTACAGGGTCTATCGTTCGCTCGTTATTATCAAAAACTAGATAGACTCATAATAACTTAAAGCCAGTATTATATAATATGACCTTTTTGTTAGCCTTCTTTAGCCTACTTTCCCGTAAAACTAAAAAAGAAAAATAATAATAAAACATGAAAGAAGGCTTAATGTATCATAAAAATATCGTTAAAAATACAGAAAAGTCCAAAATAAGTTAAGTAATTAAATAAAGATTGAAAAATAAAAAAATTGGAACTAGGGTTTTCAGATGGAGAAAATGTGTGTCTGTCGGTATGTCTGTCTGTCAGCCAACCCCCCCCCCCCTAATAACTTTTGAACGAATTGTTCTATTCGAAAAATTCCTTTTGCATTCGGAAGGTATCGGTGAGGACATCTCATTTTCATATTTTACTTTTTGATTTGAACAATTTTTCGTTCAATTTTTAACAGTTCACAACATTTTAACATTAGCGCCTTAGGGCGAAAATGAAGCAATTATGTAAATTCTGGATACAAGATCCAAGTTCCAATGAACAAGCTGGAAGAAGCTTTTGGCATGAAATATTAGTTTGAACAATTTTTCGTTCAATTATGAACAGTTCAAAAAATTTTAACATTAGCGTATATGGGCGAAAATGAAGCAAATTATGTAAATTCTGGGTACAAGATCCACATTCCCATCAACGAGCATACTGGAAGAAGCTCTTGGCATGGAATATTAATTTTAACAATTTTCGTTCATTTTCCAACAGTTCAAAAAAAAATTAACATAGCGCCTACGGGGAAATTTCAATCCTATATAAATCCTGATCTAAAGGACCGATTTGTTTGGAACAAACTTTATCAGAAAGCTATTATAACGTAGAACATGTACAAATAGAAAGTTGGTCCAGAACTAACGAGCCTATTTTCCTATGAAATTTTTTGATCGGGATTTTCAAGAATATTTTTGAATTTATGAATGATTAAATGAATAAGTGAAAGAATGGATGAACAAATGAATGAATAAATGATAAAAAAGAAATAAACGAGTGAATGAAAAAATAAGTAAATTAGTGAATAACTGAATAAAAGAATTAATGAATGAATGAGTGAATAAATATGTATTAACTGTTGCAAAATTTATATTTGAAGCAATAAAGAACTGAAGCAAAACAAGAAAGAGAGAGAGATATCTTGATTATAAATTTGGATTTGGTGTGCACGAGAAAGTAGGCTCGTATAGTTCTAGACAGAATTTCTTGTTAATGCAGAGTTCCTGAGGAGTATAGGTTTAAGAAACATGTTAGGCTACGAAAGTAGTATGAAAATATGATGACTTCATCTTATAATGGATAATAATAAAAACAGAATTATAGACGAGCATGAGTCGCAGCATCATACGTTTTCTTTGACACAATTTTTATTTCTATTTCCACTGAAGAACGTAGTGCAGGTGAACTAAAACTTTTTCAAGTTGTGTCCCCTTTGAAAGAGTTTTCTCCCTAGTTATCCGTGATACACACCATATTTGTTTATTTGTACCATTTCAAAGAAAGAGTTGTAAGAAAGAAACATTCGTTTCATAAAACAGTACGTAGTAATGAAGATTATAATTCATATTTTAAATTTATGAAAGTGATTTAATTGTAATTAAGAGGAAAACATGCACGAAAATACAATAAATAAAAGACCTTTCACAGTTGAGGATTTGCGTATGTTTAGTGCAACGGGTGGGTCTGTTGATTACTAAACCGTGTGTTATGGTTGGGACAATGGCAAATATTTCTTTTGATTTCTTATTAACTTTCGAGAAATATTTGGTATTTATAACCACAACTTTTAAAAATACAGCTAAGGGATATTTGATACCATGAGAGTTTCCTGGCACCTATTATTTCCGTGCCACACGATAGGGGAACCCCTAAATTAGCGTATTTGTGCAAATGTTTGTACGACTGTGTTTCTTAATTTCCTATGCTAAAAAAAAACTTATATTTTCTAACATAATTAGTTATTTTCATTGGGTTTTAGCTTTTGGTTATTTTATTGAAATCCCTGAAAAAAATAAAAAATCGGGAGGCAAAAATACAAAAAAAAAAGTACTTTACTCTTCAAACATATATTCAGGGTACAAAGGTCCCCTTTGAAATAAAAGTATTTTTTTCTTAAATTTTCACTGCAGTTAGACTTATTTTAGCATGGGTTTTGCATATTTTGACTAAATTTTAAATATTAAACCAATAAAAATATTTTAAAAATACAAAAAATGAGTCTTGCGTCTGAAATTTCATTCAAGTTGCATACAAATTTGCACATAGATATATAACAACTATGCAAACACTTTCTGGCTAACAGTTGCAGTTTAATCTTATAAGTTTTGGAGAAAAAAAAACTTCCAACATATTTTTTACATTTCTTTCCTTTCTTGCTACAGTTAAACTAGTACACAATTTTTTAAAGTAATTACTTCATAAAAAGTAATGCCAAAAAATTTGTAATACCCATAAGTAATTGTGTGAAAAGTTTTAAGCAACTTACTCAAAAATTCAGACACAATAGTCAATTCTTGTTTTTTTCACTTATTTTTCATAATTTTTATATAATTTAAAAACAGTATTACTTAAAAATATCTTTAATTGGCCTAATATCTAAAATTTATCCAAAATACACGAACTTAATGCTAAAATAAGTCCAACTACAGTAAAAAAAATAAAAAAAGAAAAGAAAATTCTAACTTAAAAGGTCCCTTGTTTCCTTAGGAAGATATTCCCATATGAAAAAAGGCGTTAACTACAATGAAACTTTTATCAGACTAAAGAAACATACCACTGAAGAAATGCAAGCTTTTCCTATATCTGTTTCCTTTCTTTGACTGTCTAAACAATGATCTGTTTCAGATACTCAAGGGAATAAGTTGTTTCTTCTAATTTAGCACCTACCGCTGTAATGAGAATGAAGATCCAAGCGAAATGTAACCACAGAGCATTATTCAACGAACAGCTGCGGTGGGTTAGTCAGTTGTCTCTTAGAAAAACTGGAGCAGTAATTTCTTCAGTCCTACTTGCTGCTTCAACTATTTCCTTTATCTCAAAATAGAAGGAAAGGGTGATTGATGAACGTTTTGCATTATATAATTGACTAATTTGGTTTGTAGACAAAGCAACATTTGTGATTATCTTTCTTTAAAACGCGCTTTTTAATATACCATATAATAAAAATAACGATAATTAAGAGGAATCTAAGAAGACATAAAATGAAGAAAGTTGAGTTCAAGTAAGCTAGAGGACTACACTAAAAAATTCTAGTTCAAACTTTCACCAAATAAAAATGAAGAAAAAAAATGGTGAAGCTTAGTTGCAATCCATATTTGGTACTAAAGTTTAACCAGTACAATGGTCCCCTAATTCATATTCTTGGTGAAACTACAACATTATAATGGTTCAACTTAGTACCAAATGTTGGTTGCAGCAAAATTTCACCATTTTTTTGGTGAAAGTCGAACTAGAATTTTTTACAGTTTGCTGCTGGACGTAATGGACTTCCTTGAGGCAAAATATGCTAAATTTGGGCCTTTTTCGTGCGTTGAATATTACGTAACTTCCATATTGCACATCATGTTAATGTAAATTTTTACAGTGATTGCATACAAAATCGTTACATGATAGAGAAACATTATTTTGATTTTTGAATTCAGCGTGAAGAATACTATAAGAATCAGTCAAAAAAATATTTGGGGCAGAAAACAAAAATTTAGATCAGTAATTTTTTCTGTGCTCTTTGTTGCTCATCCTCTTATTTTGCTTTTTGGACAGTTTGAATTCAAATGGGTTTTATATATATATGGGTTGAATATTGGTCCTATTGATTCAATATTCAATTCATCTTTTATGCTCATTGGTCGTTAGTTAATCATGCGTTCTGAGTATCTGAGGCTGTCAATTGATTCGGGTGGGATTTCCGTGGTTTTCTTTGCAGACATAAGTTCACACCTCTTTCCCATTGAAGGAGAAAATTCTTGCAATCCAGAAACACGTGTACGCAATTTTTACGACAATTTTGTGCCTTAAACTTCGTTTATCTTCTTTTTCATTTTTCGCACAAAAGGTTAAGAACTATAAACCATACATAAAAAAAAAAAGTCTTGAGTAGAAACAAATATTTATTTTATACCTAAGAAAGTTTCCCTTTCTCTAGTGTTGTAGAGTGATTTCAGTTACTTTACTTAACAGATTAAAAAATTGTATTTTAACATTAATTCTACTTTTCAACATGTTGGTTCATAATTCGAAAGGCATAGTCTTTTTTTTCCTTCTGGGATATAACAAATGTATAAAACACCGCAAATTTCCCAGAAATCTAGTTTTTTATTTAAACTTTCAGCTGCAAATTTGTTTAGCATGGTTCGCAAACTTAATCGTTGTTTCCAATATTCGTCAAATCTCCAAGGTCAAACAAAAGGACAACTAAAAAATTATTCAAATAAAAAAAATACGGACTGAGATGTCTTAACCGAGATCTTTCAAAAGAAAAAAAGTTAAAAATAAATAATTAAAATTCGGCAATGCCCTCAAAAGTTATTAGGGAGAGACACACACATTTTTCCCATCTCAAAACCCTACTTTCGATTTAAAGATACGGTGAGTCTTCTTTCCTACTCTTTCTTTTTTTCTTTTTTACTTTTACTGGAAAGTACGCTAAAAAGGGCATTAACCGTGGCTATGTTTGATCCTCTACTTTCCAAAATTTTAGTCTTCATGTACTTCGATATTGATTTTCAGCTTCATATAAACCTTGTCCCACATTTTCTTTTTAACTATTTCGTGTAACCGGACGCTTAATCTATCTCTCATCCAATATTTATTTCCCAAAATATAAAGACATAAATGTTTATTTATTCCCGAGTTGATGAAAGAAATCCCGAAGAAGCATTAAAAGAAAACGATCCACTCCTATTCCCACTTACTTCACACCTAACAACATCCAGATAATGAGTATCTTAGGAAAAATTCTCTTAGAGTTAAGTTCTAGTCTTCCATAACACTTTGATGAGCTGCTAAAAATAACGAAAATCGCCTTCTGGAACGAGCAGAGACTGTCCCTTTTTTCCTATGAGAACATCGATCCAGACACTGATGGTATCAGCTCATGAGGTATGCCGCATTAACCATTGTTATTTTATCTTATAATCTGATTCCATTAGGAGTGCTGTTATGATTCTTCAGATAATACTGAAACGCGGGCGTTGCTGCACATATCTTAAGTTTCATTCTCGATAAGTGGATTTACTGCTTATCTGTACATTTTAGCTTCCACCGTACCTTATCTGTTGTTAGAAGTCTGGAGGGACATTTTGTTTTTGCATTTGGAGGGATGCAAGACAAAAGATTAATAATTAGAAATGTAGAAACTGTGATGGGATTTCTTATATGACGTCGTTGGAGGATGTTTTAATGCATTTTTGTCTTCATAGAATTGGAATTCTTAAGAATATATAAATAGGATTAAAAATGATTCATTTTTGGATAACTTTTAAACATTTTCAACGATGATTTAACAAGATGTTTCGCATGCTGATGAATACAGTAATGTTTTTGTACTTATTATAACATTGTGTGGAGTAAAATTTTGCTTACAATTTTAGAATCTAGATAACGATGTTACCTACATAGTTATCTAGATGCATTTAAATTATTCGGGACGACTACGTTGCCGTTATTGCTTTTCGCTAGAATCGTTTATCTATGGCCCATAGAAAATATATTGTTTAGCTATTTTATTATGTTTGCATTACTTCAATTGAAGAGGCAAACGTAAGTGTCCCTATTGTTTTAAGATTAACGCATTTCTGAAAATATATTTATGTTACGTAATACGTCGCATATGGAATAAAAAGAATTCCGAGAGTTACTTAACTTTCTTTCCTTCTTTTTTTCCTTTTGATTTTGAGAAAAAATATTTATGTATAAAGACGATGAAAATTGATTCAACTTAACTACATAATTTAAAAATCAAAATATTTATGATATGACATGAAAAAAGGCAACATTGAAAGAAGAAGGTAAAAAAATGCAAAACGTTGTAATAATAAAAATCAATAGTCTAATTGAATCGCCGTTTCTATTTTAGTAGAATGATACAATTTAAATATTTTATAACACAGCTTTGAAATAGCTGCAAAATTTTTACTTGTTTTACACAATGCAAACGTATTTCTGCTTAGAAAAATATGCATGATAGCAATAAGAATTTCAAAAATGCATTTTGAAAAGTAAGCCAAATTAGAAATATTTTGTTAAGAAAGTTAATAGACTATTCATGTTTAGATAAACTTCTACATACCATTTATAACCAAATACATTGAAAAAATGGTAACTAGATCATTGCCTTATTGTTATTTAAACCATTGTTAATACAATATTATTAGAGTACGAGACTGATTTAGCTTGTATACCTATAAAATATATATTCGGCAAAGTGAATACCAGTAATAAAAGGGATAAAAATATTATAATATATTGATTAATAGTGAAATAAATATTTAAGTATTATATGTATAAAACAAATTGTATACCTTAACTGAAAAACCATCTGAACAAAAATAGCCAGAACATCGTTATGCTTATATGCATACCTTTAAACATTATTGTTGTTGTTTCTAATGCCACTTAGCTCCCCGTTGCGGAGCGACTAGGAACTAAGGCAGCAAGGAGCGCCTTCCGTTTCAAGCTGACCACCAATTGTTGAAGTACGACTTGGCTCATAATGTACTTGCATGACACCAGATGGCGCCACCACAAATACGCCAACTTTGTTTTCAGACCTTAGACTGAAGGGAAGGGAAAATCTCCACCCTTCGGTACCCTCGGAACTGCCTCGGGACTTCAGGGTCCCCGGATTTTAAATGCACATATCCTCAAGTGTACATGGTGGGTCTTCAGCGGCTCGGGTATTGAACACGAGATCCTCCGATCCGAAGCTCGACATCCTAACCTCTAGGCTACCACGACCCTTTTGAAAATTACTATTAATGTAAAAGCAAGATTGGGAGTAGTAAGATATTTTATTATTATTGTTATTATACTTATGACGCAAGGGAATAAAAATCTGGTAAGAATGTTCTCGTTATGCAGCGTTTTCGGTTGCAAAACAACGCAATCATTTTTATTTATTAATTTATTTATTTTCAGGAATCTTGAAAATACAACTGTAACGGTAATTGCAGTATCTTATGAAGCTGTAGTAGCCAGTTTCGATACTAATTTATACCTCCTAAATCAACGTTTATGCTATCCGAAGGAAATCTTCCTTTAATTACTCCTTAGCATTGCCTCTGGTCTGACCAAATGAATCATTTTGACTCAAACTCAAATCCCCTCTAAGCAGCCTGAACGAATGTTAGAGATGTGATTTTGGTGTAGATATTCGTCTAACTAGCTAGACACTTAGCTGTAAGCGAATATATACATTTGATTGGAAATATTTTTTTTTTTTAAATAATTTTTCAAAAAGGAAAAAGGAAATCAAAATTAAGGTGAGATGATTAGAATTGGATTATGTATTTATCATCAGAATGTAACGCCTGTACATAAACAATATAAGATACTCAATTTACATAGTATATACGAAAAAAAATCATAATTTAAACAATTACTACAGTGTATAAATTATATACAAATACAACATTGACAACCAGTACCAGGCTTTGGCTCCCGCTAGGCTTGTCCTAGTCCATTTACTAACCATCAATGAACTTCAAGAGCGCTCTTAAAACTTTTACCCTACTGAAAGTAACAGTCGGATCTGATCCACTATTTGAACTGCCTATAACCCTCTATTGACATGGTAGTTTTTCCTAACTTCGAGCCCTGCCTGAGATTTTAAAAGCTTAAAATAATGACCTCTAGCTCTACCTTGTATGCATAAATGTAGCCCATCAACATTTTCCATTTTAATGAATTAGATAACTGAATCAAGTCCCCTCTACCTATGCTTTACTCGAGACGATACACAGCCTGACCTCAATAAGCCCGACCTCATAATCTAAGACTGATAGGCCACTTACAACACTGTAATCTTCCCCTGAACCCTTTCCAATAAGGTATTATCCTTTATTAGCTATGGAGACCATAACTAAACAGCATACTCCAAATGAGGTTCTACCAAACTTCAATCTTTGAACTGTACCGAATTCTTCAACCGAATTTGAATTCATAATTTACCTATCATTTTAATACATTCTTATTAATTTATTTCCTATTTGTATTTTTAATACATATATTCCCTTTATATACTGCGTTCCTTGCACTAGCATAATTTATTTTTAATTTATCTTTAACTAGTAGACTTGAGTAGAGGCATAAAAATGCACCTGGCAAAACTTTTCAGTATAGTTCCTTAAAAAGTATATTTCATTGCGGTAACTTTGTAATGATATGCATGCATTAAAGCGATATCACATGTTTTTACGAAAAACAGATGTAACATATGATGCAATTTCCACTTTGAAGCTGCTTATATTATAATATAAAGTTTATGTGACGACATTCCAATAGCTTTTTGAATAAAACGGAAGGACGCCAAAACAATTTATCTGGTTTAGTGGAACTTTTTGATTTAGCTGATTAAAACACGAAAACATTTTATTGCAGACATGTTTTGATGAATTGCATGTAGAAGGTAAAAACACAAACGAATAGTAGGGAAATACAATTTTCTCGATGGGATGAGACTGTGATGATCATAGCACTGTGACAGAACTCGTTGAAAATGTATCCAATCTCCGGAATTCTTTCAACCTCGCAACTGATATTGCAAAGAAAACTTATAAAAAAAGTCAGAGTGAGAGGAAGTTGGAGGAGGTAAGAAAACGTGAAAGAAACGGATTGCTAAGGAAAGGATATTTTTATTCAATCAATTCACAAAGCATTTGGATTATGTCCTCCAGTTTCCTCAAAATTTAAGGCTTTTTCTAAATACAAACGTGACACTAGTTCGACGGCATTCATTTTTATTATTTAGTACATGCTCATCAAAACCGTGCTTCTGTTATTAACTACTTTCCCATAAAAGTTTAAAAATAAACAAATAAAGACTTTTTTAACATTAATAAATGAGAAGACGAAATGTATTGTACAAATATCGTTTAAAACAAGAAGTTCCGTCTAGAACTATACGAGTCTACTTTCCCGTATACACCAACTTTAAATCTATAATCTAGCTATTTTGCTCTCTTTCTCGATTAGCTTCAGTTCTTAATTACTTCATACATATCTTTTTCAACGGTTAATATATATTCATTTGCTCATTTATTAAGTCATTAATTCAGTCGATCATTTATTAATTCATTCACTCATTCATGTATTTATTCACCCATTTACTTATTTTTTCATTCATTCGCTCATTTATTTACTCATTTGTTTTTATCATGTATTCATTCATTCTTCCACTTATTTCATTTTATCATTCAAAAATATTCTTAAAAATCACAATCAAGAAGTTCTATAAGAAAATAGGATCGTTAGTTCTGAATGAACGTCCTGTCTGTACATATTCTACGCCGTAAGAGCTTTTCGATTAAGTTTGTTCCAAGCAAATCGGTCTCTTAGATCAGGATTTATATAGTATTGAAATTTCTCCGCAGGCGCTGTTAATTTTTTTGAACTCTCCAAAAATGAAGAAGAATTTTTCAAATGAAAAAATATTTTACCATGAAAGCTTCTTCCAATGAGCTTGCAGCGGTAGGCCGCTCAACTCGACCAACTGGAAGAGTGAAGTGAAGTCACGTTTGTTGATGTCGATTCCTTCCCACTTGCACGCGGTTGCACTTGCTCGCTCGCACGCGGTTGCACTTGCTCGCTCGCACGCGTTTGCACTCGCTCGCTCGTACGCGTTTGCACTCGCTCGCTCGTACGCGACTGCACCAAATGTTTTCCGATAGTTAACTTGTTTTATAAGTTATGTTATTTCTAGTTATTCTGCTTGTTTTATGAGTTATGTTATTTCTAGTTATTTAACTTGTTTCTAGTCATGTTTATTGTTGAATTAAAGTTTTTGTTACTTAACCTCAAGTGTGTTGCTAGTCACCCGCTAAATCTGGTGACCCGGACAATTGGAATACTTTTCTGAAATGAACTCCTTCTGTTACACGTCGGAAATTTCGCCCGTTTTCCGCTTGAGTTTATTGCAAGAGGTTAGTGACTTTTGCTGTGCATTTTTTATTTTCCCGCCGAACTGAACATTGTTTCCTGTGTGCTGCTCGCTAAAAAGCAGAAAATGCCGAATGAGGATGGCATGCAAAAGACTGAAGTCGCACGCGTTGCTTTGCGGCTCCTTGCATTTTGGAAAGCCAGCGTACGCTTATGGCTCGCTCAATGTGACAATTCTTTCGCGTTCAGCGGCATAGTGAGCGATGATACAAAATATTCAGCCCTTGTTTCGAACATCAATGCGGAAACTTTATTCCACGTATCGGACATGGTGCTTAATTCTCCAGCTAATGGAAAATACAAGGCTTTGTGTGACCGGCTTATTGCTGAGTTCGAGGACTCGGAGCAGAAAAAAAATTAAAAAAATGTTAATCGATCTGCAACTCGGAGATGAACGGCCCAGCCAGCTTCTTCGGAAAATGAGGGAACTTTTCGGCGGTCAACTTAAAGATGATTTTCTGCAGAGCTTGTGGATACAACGTATGCCTACGCACATCCAGACATTTTTATCAGCATCCTCCGAACCGCTTGAAAATTTGGCAGGTATAGCTGACAAGGTAGCAGAAATTGTTTCCCCTTCATCAGTCTGCGCCATATCTGTAGTTCCCGCATCTTCAAGCCAATCTTCCATTGATGTCCTTGTGTTGAAAGTGGAAGAACTTTCTCGTCAGGTAGCTGAATTATCATGTGAACGTGCTTTTCGTGCTTCTAATTATTGCAAGCCTTACTGGCGTCGGAATCGGTCGAGCTCTCGCCATAGGGCAAATAGTACAGACAGGGGTGAAAAAATTTGTTTCTATCACCGACGTTTTGGGGATCGTGCAATAAAGTGCTATGAACCGTGTGATTTCAACCAGAAAAACGGTGCAGCTCAGTCAAAGCTGGGATGACTAAAGTCAATCTGAAAGCCAGCCGCTTATTTGTGTTCGACCGCAAGACTGGTCAAAAGCTTTTAATTGAATCTGGAAGTGAAATTTCTGTAATCCCACCTTTATCAAATAGTTCCAAAAGGTACCAGTTTTAAGTTTGAATTATTTGCTGCAAACAATACAAAAATTCCGGCTTATGGAGGGGCCATTAAAGAAATGGATCTAGGCCTCCCATAATCGGAAACATCCTTGCACACTTTTGGATCAATTGGGCATGCAACACAGCCATCAGTTGTTACCATTTGTGTTACTTCAGAGTTCGAGAGTATCATTGCCGAATTCCCTGAGATAACAAATCCAGCATTACTGGGTAAATCAGCATCCCATGATACTGCACATCATATAATAACACGAGGACCACCCGTCACAGCTAAACCAAGACGTCTACACCCTAAATTGTATGCTGCTGTAAAGGCAGAGTTTGCATTTCTGCTGGAGCAAGGAATCATCCGGCCATCCAAGAGTTCTTGGAGCTCTCCTCTCCATGTTGTACCCAAGCAGGACTCAACAATTCGTCCAGTTGGAGATTACAGGAAACTAAACTCTGTGACTGAATTCGACAGCTACCCTATTCCTTATCTCCATGATTTTGAACATGCATTGCATGGTAAGAAATTTTTTTCCAAAGTTGATATTTTCAAAGCATTTCATCAGATCCCCATCGCAGAAGCTGATATACCAAAAACCGCTGTGACCACTCCGTGGGGCCTATATGAATACACATATCTATGCTTTGGCCTTGTAAATGCTCCACAAACCTATATGCGGTTCATGCATGAGGTGCTCAGAGGATTGCCCTTTTGTTGCGTCTATCTTGATGACATTTTATGCTTTTCAGATAATGAAGTTGATCATAAGCATCATATGCGGATCCTCTTTCAGCGTCTAAATACGTATGGCCTTAAGCTGAATTTTTCCAAATGTGTGTTTGGTGTGTCAGAACTTGTATTTCTAGGCCACCTGATCACACCGCAAGGCATTAAGCCACTGCCAGAAAAGGTCCAGGCTGTTTTGGAGTACAAGCTGCCAGAATCTATTGCTGCTCTCAGAAGGTTTTTGGGACTTTTAAATTTTTATCGCCATTTTATACCACATGCGGCACAACATCAATTCCTCTTAAGCCAACTGTTAAAAGGTACTAGAAGTAAAAAGCGAGATCGGACTAAGATTACTTGATCTGCTGAGGCAGTCAATGCTTTCCAGAAATGCAAAGAGGTCTTAGCTGAGGCAACATTGCTAGCCCACCCAGACCCATCAGCTGCCCTGTCTCTGCATGTTAACGCTTCGGATTTTGCTATCGGCGGAGCTCTACATCAGATCGTATATTCTGAGCTGCACCCTCTTGGGTTTTTCTCACGTCACCTCAACTCTGCTGAAATGGCATACAATGCTTACGACCGCGAGGTATTGGCTGCTTACTCATCAATTCGCCACTTCCGGTACGTGTTGGAGGCTAGGGAATTTACCCTGTACAATGACCACAAGCCTTTAACATTTGCTTTCAGGCAAAAATTTGATAAATGCTCTTCACGACAGATTCGTCAGTTGTATTTCATATCCGAATTTACCACTAATATTCAACACATCCGCGGGATTAACAACATTGCTGCTGATGTAATGTCTCGCATCTCTGCAATACATATACCTAGCACTATTGATTACAACAGCATTGCAACATCACAGAAAAATGATCCCGAGTTTGCTAAGTTGTTGGCATCGGATTCCCCTCTACAACTTAGAAGAATCACCCTTCTCCTGAGTCTGATGTTGAGATAGTGGTTGATCTGTCAACAGGAACAGCGCGCCCTTACGTTCCCAAGGAGCAGCGACAACAAGTATTTTCTGCCTTACATAACTTGGCACATCCAGGTATACGTCGCACAGTGCAATTGTTAAAGAAGCGTTTTGTTTGGCCTTCAATTTCAACTGATGTGGCTCACTGGGCGAAGCATTGCGTAGCATGCCAGAAATCAAAGGTTCATCGCCACACACGAGCACCCTTAGCATCCTTCCAAGAACCTTTCGGCCGCTTCGATTATGTACATCTAGACATCATTGGCCCACTTCCACCATCAAATGGTTTCACGCATTGTCTGACAATGATCGACAGATTTTTCCGGTGGCCAGAGGATCAACCTATGAAGGAGATAACCGCCACTGCAGTTGCTGAAGGTTTTTTTACATGTTGGGTATCCCGTTACGGTGTTCCCTCCATTGTAGCAACAGATCAGGTCGTCAGTTTGAGGCGTCCCTATTCAAAGAGCTTGCCAGGCTGTTAGGTGTGCACAAGACCCTTACAACTGCCTACCACCCTCAATGCAATGGGTTAACTGAGGAGTTTCACCGTCCCCTGAAAAGTGCCCTCAAGTGCTATGCTACAGAGCGTTGGACGGAAGTATTCCCTTTGCTTTTATTGGGTCTGCGAGCTGCACTGAAAGAGGATATAAAGTGTACCCCTGCCGAAATGGTGTTTGGAACTTCTCCCAGGCTACCAGGAGAGTTCTTTAACCCGACGAAGCCAGTAGCTGACACAATCAATTTTGTCAGTAAATTAAAAGCGCATATGCAGGCACTTCGGCCACTGGCGCCTAAACAGCATGGAAAGCGCCCCATATTCATTCATCCAAATTTAGCCACTTCTTCACATGTCTTTCTTCGCAGGGACATGGTTAGACGTCCACTTCAGCAACCCTACGATGGACCATTTAGGGTCATCAGCAGGACAGACAAGGTGTTCACGTTGGATGCAAATGGCAAAGATATCACAGTTTCCATTGATCGTGTCAAGCCAGCATTTGTGTTGTCCTTACCCGAGGATATGACTGTGCAGCCGTCACCACCAGTATAACTTGAGACTGTGCCACCACCATCGCAGCCTTCAGTGCCAGTCACACGATATGGCAGAAAAGTTCACTTCCCCGATCGATATCGTTGTCACTGGAGGGGGAGTATGCAGCGGTAGTCTGCTCAAGTCGACCAACGGAAAGAGTGAAGTGAAGTCACGTTTGTTGATGTTGATTCCTTCCCACTTGCACGCGGTTGCACTTGCTCGCTCGCACGCGTTTGCACTCACTCGCTCGTACGCGACTGCACCAAATGTTTTCCGATAGTTAACTTGTTTTATAAGTTATGTTATTTCTAGTTATGCTTAACTTGTTTCTAGTCATGTTTATTGTTGAATTAAAGTTTTTGTTACTTAACCTCAAGTGTGTTGCTAGTTACCCGCTAAAAGCTTGTTCATAGGAACTTGGATCTTATTCCCAGAGTTTACATATTTTGCTTATAAGATGCTAATTTTTTGAACCGTTCAAAATTGAACGATTTTTTTTTCAAATCAAAAAGTAAAATATGGAAATGAGATGTTCTCGCTGAGATCTTTCAAGTGCAAAAAAAAAAAAAAAAATCTTTCGAATCGGACAATTCCTTCAAATGTTATTAGGGGGCTCAGACAGACCGACAGACACACATTTCCCCCCCCCCCCATCTGAAAACCCTACTTTTAATTTTTTATTGTTCAATCTTTATTTAGTTACTTGACTTATTTAAACTTTTCTTGATTTCTAACGATACATTAAGCCTTCTTTCATGCTTTATTATTATTTTTGTTTCACTTTTACGGGATACTAAAAAGTGGCACATAAGTGGATGCGCATTAAAAATTAAACAAATAAATAGTATAAGTAGGGTTATGAGATTGAGAAATATGTGACTGCCGGGTGTCTGTATGTCCCATGTGCCAGTCAATTTTAACGTAATAATTTATTTCAAACGATTTTTTTTTTTCAAAGATTTTTCAGGGCACCCCATCCTTGTGTTAATTTGAACGGAGTTTCATTTACTGTTGAACAATTGAAAATACTTAATACTTCACATTTGATTTCACGGGAAAATATGGATCCTACTCAAACCTTGATTTAACAGGCAAGTTGCTTTGAACAGAATTAACCGAAAGCAACTCTAGGTTTAGAACATAATATATATTAAATATATATATGTATATATATTTATGTTCTAGGTTTAGAACATACTATATATATATATATATATATTTAAGAAAAATTTAGCACCAATAATCGATATTATTACAGACATTTTCAATGTATTTTTTGGTATTTTTTTTCAAGAAACAGTAAACAGTTTTAATTAAAAATGGAAACGTACTTCCATGTAGATGATGGATAGGAATTAAATTCATTTACATTATTGGCAAAAGTTACATTTTGTGCAAATTTAAATAATTCACACAATAAAAATAAATTATTTCATTTCTGTAAAAAAATGTACGGCAAAAAATAAATATAGTAAAGTAAAAAAACACTAAAGCATTAAGGTTTAAGTTATATGAAAAAATATATATTTAAGTATTTAGTTTTTATGAGAAATTAGTAAAAAAGCTTCTAAAAGTAGATTTGGTTCATTTTAAATGAAAACTTTTTTGCCTGAAGGGGAAAAATCATTTGAACAAGATTTTTAAGGGTCATATTTTTAGTTTTGAAACAGAAACAATATTTAAAAAACGCAGCAATTTTAATGAAAAAGCTGAAATCCTTTAATTTTCATTGAAACAAAAAGGCACGTTAGGTATAAGAAAAAAACATTTTTCTATTTTTAACGAGATGAAAGCTTCTGCGCAAAGTTGAAAAAATACTTTGACAGCTTTTTTTAATGATGTTCAAAGTTTGCGTAATGAAAATAACAAGTACATTCGGAGGTAAAAATGTATTTTTAAGTAACAAGTTTTTTTCTTCTCTTCCCTGTTCTTTTTTTTTTTTTTTTTTGCTTTCTTACTCTAAAAGTACCTAATCTTTTTGCGAGAGAATATTAACTAGCAATAGAAAAATCCAATCTGGGCATTAAAGAAGAAAGAAAAAAAAAACACTGTTTGTCAAGAGAAACTGAAATCCAAAGAACCATGGCTAAGTAAATGAACCCATTTTTCTTTTAATCAGTAGTAAAACGTTAATCTGCTCCAAAGTTTTAGTGAAGCCCTACTTGCGCTTTGATGACTAATATACTGTGTGACGTTTGAAGGATGACAATCTATCGTATCGTTTTCCACTAATACAACATAATTACATGTACAAATCTTTGTATTATCTCATTTCTACTAGGCAAAACTGAATTGAAAACATAAATTTGTTTTTCTCTGCTATAACATTATCTTAGTACATCGCTTAACTCTCGAAATAGTAATATGGGCCGGCCCGTCATTTAGGCCTTGAGAATATAATGGATTTTTATGAATAACATGTATTTGCTGTTTTTTAAAGGAAAATACAAAGAAGAATATACCCTCCACCCCCCCTCCCTCACGGAAAAATTTGAAATGGCGTGCCTAAATATGGGGTCAATTTGGGCTCTTTTTCTGGTTTGCTCTTAAAATAGCATTATAAAATTACTCTCTAGGAATTCTTCTATGAAAGTATCTTTCATGTGTATGTGTGCTTCATAAATTACCCACACTTTAAAACTTCTGTGTAATTGCAAAATGAAGTAAGCCCACAGTGTGCTCCAGGTGAGCAAATAACGCCATATATTTCGAGAAAGTGCGAGAAATGCAGAAAGTGTGTGTGTGCAACAGTCATACTTTGTGTTAATTTCTATTTTCATTGCTGGGAGTATGAGAAGCCCAAAGTGAATGCTGCTACAACGCATTACTAAAATTGATCTTAAAAGAGGCTATACAGTTTTCTTTCTTTCCATGTGAGTGCTAAATAAACTCTTGGCATGTATTTTCGAAATTAAATTTTCTCTTTAAAAAAAAGTTGGTTGTCAATGTCATATGTCATATCATTAATTTACCTTACGATTACTAATTGAGCATAAATGTGATAAAAAACAAAGATATCTAAATGACTTAAGCATTTGGGAAAAAGTGTAAGCTTTTTACTCTGAAAAATTAGGTAGTCTTTTTAGGCACTATGAACGTTTTTGACGCGGTTGGAAAGTACTAAAAATTTCTCAAAAAATACTCAGGAAGGAAACTCAGTGTTTATGCATTATTACGTAAAAATGTGCTTATAGTCAAATAGTCAAGCTTCCTTACAACAGTTTCGCAATAAAATTGTTTTTTCGCACTCGTTACAACTACAAAACTTTTTCTGTAGTTGCAAGCATATCTGTTAAGTTACGCATGTACTCGTTCAAAGGCCACTAGTCTAGTTTTTCAGTAACAGCTGCACAGATGCACAGAATACAGCTTCTATTTCCTCACTGCAATTGATTCTGTAAAAATACAGATAAAAGAATGTTACAGGTGGGGCGCACGTTCAACGTATATAAATCCATCCTCTGAAACAAAACCACATATGAATCTTTGGGTGATCTTTCTAAGGTGCCAGAATCGCAGTAAAGCTGGCCTAATTTCTAAACCCTTCGATTAGAGATCGCATCTTCGAGATCGTATTCCGAAAATAGTTATTACTGAACGCACAGCTGCCTGAGGTACAATTTTTTTGTTTATTTTAAGAAATTTTACAGAATTTCAGGTATTTGATTTCTGTCATTTTTCTGAGTCTTGGGTATTTTGCAGCTCTACATTTACAGAGGGTTTATTGTAAGTTTTTTCCTCCTCATTCTCTGCAATTTCCTTTTTTTAAATCACTTCTAGTTTCTTGTTTTTAATTATCTTCAATTTCACGTCAGACCCTAGATAAATGATTTATAGTAGATTCTTGTGTAGGGAAATGTGGGGCAAAGTGAAATAGTTCAGATAAATGCCATTTTTCAAAAAGAACAAATTAGAAATTTATTTTGAAAATAACAGTACATAAAGAGATAACTATGAATCTTATGAAAAAATTGCATTGAAATATTATTTGTCACGTTTAAGTAAAAGTGGAAAATCATCAATTTTTCACTTTGCCCCACGTATGAGGCAAAGTGAAAAATTGAAATATTTCCCTAATGAAATAGTTTTCTATGGGATAATTAAACTTTTTCATTCAATGTCGCTCTGTGGTATTTTAAATAACATGTAATGATTCATATTTACGAGTACATAGAATTATAAATTCTTATTAACATGAATAAATGAACGAATGATTGATAAAACGAGCGAATGAACAAAGGAATTAATAATTTTAAAAAGTAAATAATTAATTAAATGAAGTAATAAATGATTATAAATTTAGTTTTCGGATGAATTATGCAGGGGCAAAGTGAAATTAAAAATGCATTTCATTTTGCCACGTATGAACATAACAAATTGTACTAAACTTTTGAAATCAAAACAAGCCAAACATAAAATAAACTAACATTGCACTGCACATTAGTAAGTCTTTATTAACATTTGAAATATTAATAACATGAACTTTATCATTATGTTATAGCAAAAAAAGATTTTTACTTAACACACAATATCAGTATCAAATAATGAAAATGGCTTATGTCATCTTATAGCTTGATCTTGAGAGTTAAATATTTTACGACTTTAATAAACTACATGCCATATAACATAGTTAAAATATTATTTATTAGATTTGGCTCTGCAAACAGAGTAAATATTTTAGCATTTCATTTTGCCCACAGTAAACTATTTTCGGTCAAAATTCTTTTAATGAATATGACCTCAAGAGGGTACATTTTTCATGAAGTATGTTCCATAAACTAATAATTGCATGAAAATATGAATTATTTTACAAACGAAATTTACGAAATTTAAGCATCCCTTTTATTAACCTACTTTCCCGTAAAAGTTAAAAAAAATAAAGCACGAAAGAACGCTTAGTGTGTCGTAAAAATATCTTTAAAAATAAAGAAAAGTAAAAAAAGAAGTGAAGTAAGTAAATAAAGATTGAAAAAAAAAAAAAAAAAAAAAATGAAAGTAGGGTTTTGAGATGGGGAGAAAGTGTGTGTCTGTCGGTCTGCCCCCCCCTAATAACTTCTGAACGAATTGTCCGATTCAAAAAATTATTTTTGCATTCCAAAGACTTCTGCAAGAACATCTCATTTCTATATATCAAATTTTTCGTTCAATTTTGAACAGTTCAAAAAAATGTAACATTAGCGTCTATGAGCAAAAATGAATCAAATTATGTAAACTCTGGGCACAACATTCAAGTTCATATGAGCAAGCTTATTGGAAGAGGTGCAAGAATGAAGGAATGAATAAATGAAAGAGTGAAAGAATGAATAAACACATTACTGAGTAAACGAACATATGAATAAATGAATAGCTGAATAAATGAAAGAGCAAATTAGTGACTGAATGAATATGTATTATCCGTTGAAAAAGGTATATTTTAAAAAAATAAGAACAAAAACTAAATGAGAAAGAGAGAGAAAGATATAGCTAGATTATAAATTTGAATTTGGTAAATAGGGGGGAGTTGGCTGGTATAGTTCTAGACAGAATTTCTTGTCTGTTAATGCAAAGTAATTTTCTTTATTTATACATAGTTGTTATTTATCACTATGCAACGTTTGAAGGATAACAATGTATTGTATCGTTTTCCACTAAGACAACATAATTGCATGTAAAAAGCTTTGTATAATATCATTTCTACTAGGCAAAACTGAATTGAAAACATAACTGTATGACTTTCTCTGCTATAACATTATCTTGGTACATCACTTAAATAGTTGGTAATTTTAATCAAAATTCTTACTTTTCTGAAGGAACATTCTTTTCGCAATTCACCGACAGCTCTCGTATATCTTGATTAACAAAATTTAGCAACATTCCTTTTGAGTTAAAGGGACATAACAGGGGACTTAATGAGGAACATAAACTTCAATTAATTACCGTGAAAATAATGGAAGACAAAAATGAAGGGGAATTGATCTTTAGAGGTATTTGTTTCAGTAAACGACTTAATTAATAAACGGCATTCAAGTTGATGTTGAAACGCAAAAATAAAAATGAATTAACATGAAATGAATTAAAAATGAAATGAACACAATTAAGAGTCATAGAGAATGTTTGTTCCATGCATATTCACAACATTTAAATGCACGGAAGTATAAAATTATTTTGTCTTTTAGCTTTAAAGTGTAATGCGGAAGTTAACAATTTCGTGCAGTCTAACTAATATCAGTGTTAAAAGTGTATCTACATGTTAATTCATGTTATTATTTTCTTTTTTTAACTTGGTTAATTTTTTTAACTTAAAAAGAAGTTGTAAAACAATACATTTCAAATGTTAAGAAAAAATTCTCACACTTAAAACATCTGCAGTTCATGGTATTTGGGACATAATGCAGAGTCCGTAAAATGCATATATATGTCCTTGCATTTATATAAATTTTAAACAAATCTGGAAAACAATTTGGGTGTTAAGACACATCACATGTAAATTTCTTGATAATATTTTTAAAAATATATTTGAATTTAATAGAAATTTCATATTGTGTAAGTTACGTACACTACACTATGTCCCAATTAATGTAAAATGACATTACAAGAAAAGAAAAAAGTGAAATATATATAGAATACTTATATAGAATGCATATAGTACTCTGTGCAAGTCTTCCAGCCTGACATACACTGCAGAGAAGTTTAAAACAGTAAGATATAATAGTAAGCTATATATATATATATATATAAGGTAAGTCGGGGGAAGGTGATACACTTAAGGGTTTTTTAGATTAATACATTAAAAATTGAAATAACAGGATCATGAAAAAAATACACACTTTTTTTCCAATGTTTCATTTGTTGCGTACACAAGTTAATTTTCATCTCAGTATGAAAAAAAATGAGAAATTAAATGTTAAAAAAGTCACTCAATTGTGGCAACTTCCCCCATATATTAGGGGAAGATACCACCAGTTACGGGGAAAGATGCAACACCACATTAAATAAAAAAAATAAGACAAACATTACAGAATTAAATGTGCATTAACAATGACTATATCTTTCATAATTAGTTTGCTAAAAATAATAACAGCATAGGTCGAATGATAGCCTATACAGCATTTCACTCAGTGCAAATGATCATCATTGCAATCTTCGTGAAACCATCTGTTGCATTCGATGCACTGAATCCACTCATACTTGGGACCTTTTTAGCATACATTGCTTGTATGGGTGTGTGGGGGGGGGGGATATAGGGGTACATCCCAGTAGCTGAAAACCCCGAAGTACCACTTCCTACTTTGTCTGCCTTGCTCCGAGCTGCATTCAGAAGAGATCAAAACTGAATTATTGACGATTAGGCTTCTTGTGTATCCAGGCGATCAGGACTTGTGGCCGTATAATTTTTCAATGTTTTGAAAAATGAGCGATCAAGTGGCTGTAAATACTGTGTGGTGTGGCTTGGAAGACAGAAAAGAATTTCGTAATTTTCTGTATTATAAAATAGAAAAATAAAAAAAACATTTTAAAAGTCATTTCATTTATTTCTGCACCATGTGGCGTCTTTCCCTAAGTATAGGAGAAAGATGCCACACACGCTTATTTCCTTATTCTACCTGCTTATACCTGCATCGTATGTGTAACATAATGCGTAACTCACTTACATTGCTAATATCCTATTTAAAATAACAAGTACGTTTATAAACATTAAATACGAGGAACGGAATATTATTACAGGGTAATCACGACGCTAAATGCTCACGAAATCCAAAAATGACATTTAATTCAGATAAATTCACTAGCCACTCCTAATGTCGGACCAGACTCTTCACACAAGTGGCTCAGTTTTGCATGCTATCGACACGGAAAATTACAATTAACAAAGTGGCGTCTTTCCCCGAGTTACCTGATATATATATATATACACTGTTCGAAATTTCATCATGAAATTATGGTTAAATAACCGGCAGCAGTCTGTCTATCTAATTCACCGTTAAATTTACGGTTTGGAACATTTTTCTATCTTTACGGAACCTAAACCATTTCCAATCAACTTGGTTAAAAAGCCGTTAATACAAAAGTTTACGGTTTTATAACCAGTTAAAAACTAAATTGTTACGGTTTTTGAAACATTTCGAGGCGTAGAATCGTCAAGTCGTAGAAACCGTAAACGATGCGTGCGGGAATCGAACCATGGGTGTATGGTATACCAACCTTGCGCTCTAGTCATTCGACTATCAACTCCACATAAAGGGGTCGTTTATTTATCAATAAATCTTCTTTTTTTCCAACAGGCAAACTGCTTTAAAATTGAGATTTCAGTTTTTGATTGGATCCAAAGTCATTTTTGGTCTAAATTTACTGTATATTGACGAAAATCATTTTATTTGCTGCTAAAATGAAAATACAAACAAGCTTCAGCAGCTCAAATGACGGATTCGCTCATTCGCAAACAGTTCGGGAATCCGATGTCTCCAATTGTTGATTTACGTGTGCATGTGTTTCTATTTAGTAACCACTGCTTAAGCCACTTTTTTTTCCCTCCTTTTTTTATATACACATGCAGATTTGAAGTGATAAATCTTTATTCATATTTTAACAACAACGTACGACCAGTAAGGTTTCGCAACCAAGATGGACGCCCGATTGTTATTGAGCGCTGGAAAATTACGTTTAGTTAAACGCTCTTTAGGATAAAAAGAGAATAAACGATTTTTTTCACAATCAGCGGTTTGAATACTATATTTTTATGGTTATTCAACTGTTTTTACTATATATTGGAATATAAATATGGTAAAATATCAATCAAATAAATGGTTATTTTACTATTTTCTTACAGAAATTTTTAACAGTATCTATATATATATATTTAATGTGTGGTACTTTTACGGTATTTTTAAAATTACTTACAATAATTGTAAAACAAAGCATTTTTACGGAGGATTTTATTAGTTTATGTTTTTTTTTTTTTTTTTTTGTATTTTTAAACCTTTTTATGTAGTTTAAATGTGACTTTAGAATACATAGTTGCCTAAAAGCAAGCAACAAGCATGACATATTTTACAACTGGTTAGAAAGAAACAGCACTGCTATGCATAAAATGATGAAAATTTGAGGAAATATCAACTTTTTCGCTTCTTAGTATCATCAGCGGATTCTAATCAAACGAATGCGTTCTCTTTCGTACCGTCTCAAGTGATATGTAGATGGAAATGCAAAGCGAGTATTTTTCTTTGGATTGGAAGTAGTCACTTCAATCTCTACGTGAGACAAAAACGAAAAAAATAATATATCAATGCATGAATAAAAAAATATTTTCAATGCATCACATTCTGTGCAGCTGTTGTTTCTTATAGAATAGAAATATTCCTTTTAGCATAACTTATAGCTTCTTTTTTTCTTTTTTTTGAATATATTTGAGGGGGAAAATCTTGAAACCTACGATATGCGGAAATTGGTTTTTGTTGGGAATTCTAAATTAAATTTTCAATTGCTTTGGTGTGTGCATTGTTTAGGTTAAGCCTTGTAGAGCTGTTGCTGCTAGACTTACATCTAATATAAACACATGATGGGGGAAAAACGAATGTATTCTTTGAAAAAAGTCTTTTGATGCCGTTCATAAAGCATTTTTTATTAATTAAGTTTCAATTTCAGTATAAAAAACGAGAGAAATAACAGAGAAATAATTAAACATTCTATATACACACAGTCTGTCAAAGAATTTTTAAAACTAGGTTTATAAAATAAAATAAAAACTAGTACTTATAATTTTGGAAGTATTTTTATTAAAAATTAGCTCCTTCGGCTTCAATGGATTTTATTTCGGCTTCAGCGGTTTAACAACGATTGTAATGGGTATTCCAGCTCACATTGTGGGACTGCTTCCTAAGTTCACGTCAAAGCTATTTGCACACAGCGTATCACAGAATTTTAAAGACTACATTTGGAACTAAGCTGGCAGTGATCTGTGTTATCGAACATTCGTGAAACTCCTTAACTATCAGCTGATCCACTGCCAAACCCTCAGTTCATTTGGTTTACATTTTTTTCTACTTTGATGACATTGACACTACAAACACCTACGACGCGAGCTTTTGAGACAGTCCCACAATGTGAGCTGGAACAGGCATTCGAATCCTTGTTAAACCACTGTAGCAAATGAATTGATGCCGAAAGAGCATATTTTGAGTAAAAATACTTTGAAAAATATAATTACTAGTTTTTATTTAATTTTACAAACCTAGTCTTAAATATTATTTGAAACATTGTGTAGGTATATAGATGTATCTCATGAAAATTTTAAGTAAGCCATATTGACTGAAAAATTTAGTTCATTTGATAAGCCACTAATCGTGAATAAGTACTTTAATACATGCTCAGAGTGCAGTTCTAGTTTATATTTATAATATAATGTAAAATAAAGAACATCCTAACACCAACTTAAATAATTGTTTGAGGTAAAAAACTTTTCAATATCATGTGACATTTGAATCTATAACTTTAGAAAGCTCATGCGTCATGGTATGACATTTTTCAGGATTAAATAAGACGCATTCATTTTATTCATTGATGCATTAAATTATGGACGTATTTTTCTACTATCCTTGGCATAACGAAAATTAGTCAGTAGTTCCTTTTAGGTAGTGACTAGGAATTACGTAGTCATTTTACCTTAAATCATGCATTTTTGTTGTGAAATTTATTAATTGTTTTCAAAAATTGGTACTATGATCTTTGCAGCCTAAATGAAAATTTTAAGGTAATAAAAATGCAAGAAAAATAAAAGGTGTATCAATTTTAACTAGTCTAAGACAATAAAAACTAATTATTAAGCAAAAACAAACTGGACTTTCTTCAGTTTTCTGATCTTGTTTCTGTTAAGATTAATGTAAACATATCAATAATGAAAAAAAAAAAAAAAACATTGAAGAGAAAGAAAAATTTTGCATTTGTGTAAAAATTAAAAATTTTCATCAAATACCACTTTTTCAAAAGCATTTTTTTTTCTTGCTTTGTTTGTATGGTAAAGTAATCAAAGATTACTTGTTCTACCAAACCCAGATGAGTGAAGGATAAGAAAAGGTATTTACTGAATACGATTAATTTCATGCGTTCGTAAGTGTTTCATTTTCTGCAATTTCTAATTATTTTTTTATTTCATGATTGATTTGTTCACTTTTTTTTGATTGCTTAATAAAGCCCCGAGAAAAATAGTTAGGGCAAGCAGTTCATATTTATGATTACTTTTATACGTATGTACTTGATATTGTTTTAAACATGATTTTTTATCAATTTTTCATAATTATTTTTGTTGTTTTTGTTGCTAATGCCACTCGGAGATTGAAGTTCTACTCGCAAGGCACCCTTGAATTAAAGCAGACAAGGGAGCTCCTTCCGTTTATTAATGAGCTCCGCTACGGTGGAAGTATGACTTGGCTCAGAGAGGTCAATTGAATTTGTACCATTTACCAGATTAGAAACCGGCACCTAGGCTGACATCCAAAAAGGTATTTCAAGCTTGGCGGACGAAGAGCCACGACGGATTTTAACGTGCACCTGCTCCCATTGGCGTACACGGTCTCAGAGTAATCAGTCGCGAGAGGTCCCAATTACTGACAACGGCCAGTAGTGCTTCAGTTTTGGTGTTTTGCTGGAACTGAGTTTAACATACTCATCGGCTGTGGGAATCATAATTATTAACAAGTTAAATATACTTTCATTTTATTTTACTTTTATTGCACCTCACTGTGGAAAGTAACTTCGCACAAAGCATAAGTCCTAATTTGAAAAAATATATTTAAAAACATGATATTAAATTATTTGGATGTCAAAATAAAGAACAGCACTCATTGCCGCTCAAAAATCAATTTAACTGTATATTACACGAAACAATATAGAATGATCCCATTAGTCTCCTACTCTTAATTCAAATGCTATTCATAACGCAATACATATTATTTTGCTCAAAGCTAAAATACCTTTCCATCAGTTATGCCAAATTTGTTTTAGCAGTTTCATTTCGTAATACTGAATTTATAGAAGATTAGATATTCGTCAATATCCTGACTTATTATCCTGGCATTACACATTGGATTTCAAGGTTTTTTTCTTCTTTTCTTAATATTTCAGACACTATCTCTTATTATCTAATCAATTACTTATTATACGTGACCTAATTATACTTACCTTATATTATAATTATTATAGTACCACATATTATTCTATACCTGATATTATAATTGATTGTACTTGACCTTTATAACATGAGATTCTTAAACATCAATAATAAGCAATGTATATTCAATGCAGCATTGTTTTAAAGTAGTTACATTCTAAAACGTTTTAGTCTAAACTTATATTGTAATGAAGAAAATAGTTTGTATTATGATTTCTTGGATAAACCTGGGTTGTCGGTTACCAATAAGGTCCCCATATTATTTCTGACACTATGCCCTTTTACATGACCCATTATACTTTGAGCTTCAAATGGTCTCTCAAGACCGAGTTACGCATTCCCATCAGAGCCTCCTTTCAACAGGAAACCCTTCCGCATCAATCATGGTGAAGTTTGGGAAACTGAGTGTTGTTTTAAATTGTTCCACAGAACTTGAATGGAAGTTTAATATATGTTGTAAAAAGGAAGCCATACGAAAGTACAAAATTACTTCATTGAGTAAACGCAAGTCATATAAAAAATGCTTTCCTTAGCAAATTGGAACGCATTTTATAGCTTTAAACCTGAAATATGAATTAAATCGTAAGACAAAGAATACGAGTATTAAATATTATATTTTCAGTTCCATATTATTATAAAACAGGGTTATTATTTTATCTTCTGCCCCATGTGCAATAAAAGCAATTATAATTTTGAAAAACTTTGAAGATAATTATGTTATCAAAGCCTACTGTATGTACCAGTATGTGTATGTTTCTTTCCTTTTTGTTTCCTAGTCCGTCCATACTTTCTCAACAGATAAATCGATTAGAGTTATTGCATTTCTAATCGATAGAAAATAATTCATTTTAGAGCCCTAATGTGTATTTTAAATTGCATTTTATTCGTACGTGAATAAGCCTACATTACTTACAAGTAGCATCGTAATTAAATAAAAAATTACCATCTTTTTCACAACAGAACACTCTCACCAGTTATAAATATTTACAGTATTATGTTGCCACGAACAAGAATAATTTAAAAGTCAACAACATAACCATTGTAAAACATAATAACATGTTAACATTGTAACATAACATAATAATTGATAGAAAAACATACTATGTACTAGTATGTTAATTTTGTCTTCCTTTTTTTCCTGGTCCGTCCATATTTTCTCAACAGATAAACCGATTAGAGTTATTCTATTTTTAATCGACAATAAATAATACATCTTATAGACCGACCCTGTATTGGACGTACATTTGTTCTTTAGAACAAAAGTTGCAAGTGGAAAATCTGAAATTTTTACTTAAATTTGGCTAGGTTACGATTAATATTTTCTTACTAAATAAATAATTATGAAACTTGAAACAATTTTCTTCAAATTGTTAGTTGCCATAAAGTATTAATTTAGAATAAAGGCTTTTATGAAATAACAAAGTTTATTCATTTTTTGCGCTAGGGGCATTTTTAACGTAATTCAAAAAGCGGAAATTATCAATTCGTATTGTGTATATGATGTTTGTTTCTGAATAAGTAAAGTACTTGTCCCTTGTCGACTGCTTACGGTTTACTGTAAAAATATATTTATGACATCAGTTTTTTTTTCTTTTTTAAAACAAAAATCATAACCGACTTGAAAATATTATGTTCACGAACTAGAACTACTATTATCATAATGGTAAATTGAGCTAAAAAGTAAAAAAAAAAAAAAAAAAGAGTTATCTATCTAAATAACTTTATAATACTTTAAATATATGTTTACAGTAAATTGGCTACTAGTAAAATCTAAAAAGTTATTGTTCATTTAACATATTATCTACGATTGTTTAAGAAATCTGATGATAACGGCTCAAGCAACTAAAGACAAAATCAACATCTTACTAAGTGATATGTATGCCAACCTGTTGAGAAATGAAATATGTAAACTAAACTGAAAACTTTAACAATTATAGAGTGGAATCCATTGAATGTGACCACCGGATAATCAGACCAGCCGCTTATTCGGTACAAATTCTAAGGAATCAAAACATTTCCTATTACATAAGCCTAATATTATTCGCTTAATGGGACCAAAAATTCGTTTAATTGGGCAAGAGAATAGAGAGCAAATACAAAACAGAAGCCATAAGTTGCCAGCGTGAAACGAATTTAAAGCGGGTCAATGAACACAACAATTAATTTATTAAACCTCAATTAACTTTCAATAGAATCCAACGATATTTACAGGAGAGATGTTTAACAAAATTCCTACTAGATGGCGGTACTATTAAAACAAAGGTCAAAGTTAAAGTGAATTTTCGAATTGACTCTGCTGAGCAGTCAACACGTACAATAAAACTAAATTATAATTTTAATAAAATTCTTCGATTACAAAATAAGTAATGTATTTTTAATGTAAATTCGCTGTTGTGTGCTTTTTAAAACTTCATATATGAGGTATAATACGTCCGGTCTTGTTCCATATTCGTGTAGTCGGACCAGCCAGTTAATAGGACGAAAAGGATCGCGTCCCAATGTGGTCCGATTAACCGGAATTGATTGTATTTAAAATATGTAATTATAATATAAAGCATTGAATATTGACAAAAGCGAATTTATAACATCAAGAGTCACTAGTGATTTTTTCCAGTTGTCAAAGAAAAGTTTTTCAAAAGTTTTTTGAAAGAAAGTAGCAGATATTATAAAATAAAATTTCGTGATAGGATGCCACTGTGACGATCAAAATGCAGCGTCAGAGCTCGTTGGAAATGTTTCCAATCTCCGGAATTCCTTCAGTTGTAAACGATATTCATGGGAGAAGTTAATATGAAAAAAGGAAGAGAATGAGAAAAAGTCAGGGAAGGTAAAAAGAAAACGAGGTAGAAAGAGGAGTGATATAGTAAAGGAAACTTTCATTGGATCAATTCGAGAAGCAATCGGTTTATATCTTTCTATTTCCTGAAATCTCAACTTTTCTTTCAAACTCAGGTGAAGAAATAGGAAAAGTATTTCAATTTAGGGGGGAAGTGAACTCGTTCACACTCAATTGTAGGACTCTTACGCTATAACAATATTTGATGTATGTATCGATGCATTAAAAACTATTTAGTAAAAAACATCGGAGGAAAAAGATTTTGAAAGAAAATAATAGTTCTTTGAAGAAATTATGTAAAAAAAAATTAAATTTTACACTGGAATTTATCAGAACGAAAATGCTTCTAAAAGCCTTCTGTGTTTGGCTTCTTCTGTGCAAAAGAAAAAGAAAATTCTTATTCGAAGCCTCGAATTTTATTCGAGGATCCACACCGGCAATGTGCAATGAAATAGCTGATATTAATATAGAAAAAGAATTATTTTATTATTTTGAGCTACATTATTATTTTTCATACATTTCGACTTGCCTTAGTACCAAACGTTGGTTGCAGCTAAATTTCGCCATTTTCTTGCTAAAAGGTTGAACTAGAATTCTTTACAGCGTAGAGGAACGCAAATCAGTATATTAATAACAGTTATTATATTTCTATGGTTACGGAATTAGAAAAAAATCCCCTGGTATATCTCTCTTCACATAATGAACATATTTTGCAAAATAATTCATTCCAACGACTTCAATCCTGTTCGAAAAAAATGCGTTTCTTATGATCTTGTAACAGAAAATGATTACCTACAAAGCTAGAAATAATATATCATCAAGTAACTTTTTTGATATATTCGATAACTTAACGTTAACCTCTCGTTGTTTTCATTATAAAACCGGTAAATGTAAAAGCATTTGAATTGAACGCTTAAGATTCACGATTTCATGTCGAAATGGATACATCAAAAAAATACCTTAATGAGTCAGAAGAAATACTTTTCCTTTCATTAAATTAAACGGAAATGTTAACCGGAAAGAGATTATTTATATTTTTAACGAGAGAGCCTTTAAATATTTCGTTTTTCTAATGATGTTAATGATGAGTAGTTTTGAGTGAGGGAAGTACTAAGTATATGGGTTTGAAGCTGCAAATACATTTCCATCAAACATTTTCTCCTTGATGCTTCTTTGCCCTAAAACTAACAAATATTTTCTAGTGAAGAAAATCGGCGATCGATAAAGAGGTCCTACATCACAAACATCATGTAACTGAAATGAAAAGGTGTTCCTACAGCTGTACTTTTTTTTTTCTTTCTTTAGATGAACTTTTTCATCTTGGAGAAAAAGAAAACTTTCGCAAGTTGAATGTCAACAATAATCATCTGCTTTCTGTGTAACTTTCAAGCGATTATTATATAAAGTTTGAATAACAGAAGGGGAAAAAAGGTACTGAGAATGCAAGATATTAATGCTTTTAATGCAAAGATGAAATTTCTTCATAGTTATAAAAGGATTTTTATACAAATGTTATTCGTTGTTTTACACTAAACGATTTTTGTAAGTAACAAACGTACGTAAAAAGCTATTTATTGCACATGCGTGAGTAAAAGTGCTCGAGGCTAAAACTACTGGTGAGCGGGGCAGGTTGGAGCACTTATGGGTTTCAGCAAAGGCAATAATTTTTATTCTACGAGCGGTGACTCTCCTTTCAGTTGTCAGTCTAGTCAACCACGTTTAGCTAATGGGTTTTGGTTAGAATATGTTATATTATAGACATTTATAGTCGAATTACTTGATTTTGAAGCAAACAAGTTTTTGTTCTAAATTTGTGTTCTGATCTTTAAACTTAACGGGGCAATATACTTGCATACACATTCGAATGCAGCGCGTGTTTTTCTGTAAACGGCCGTTTTAAATGTCGTTTAAAATCAGTTGTCCAGATTTTTGAGCCTAGGACGCTTATAACTGAAAATGGTGAGCTGTGTCTTTTTTAAGAATGCGTCGGGAGGCGGGTTAACGCATGCATTTATTTGCCGGCTCCATAGTATTGGAATATTGTTAACCTATGTAATCAATATAATCTTATTATATTTCATCTAAATGTTATCAAAATATGGATATATTTGACACTGCGTTACTGGGGTATTCAATTGCTCCCGACGTTCTTTCAAAAAGTATTTTCGATGCAAAATTAATGTCAAATCGCCTTAAAGCTTTAAAGAAAATATTAAAATATTTTTACACTATTCAAAGAGTATTGGCCAAATCTCATAGGGATCTTGAAATTTTAATTTATATTTGGAAATTTTAATTGTTCAGTTCAATCATTCCTCTTCGGACGATCGTAATTCATTTTTAGCCAACTTTCCGTAAAAGTAAAAAAAAAAAGTACAGAAAAAGGCTTAAAGTATCGTAAAAATATCGTCAAAAATAAGTGAAGTAATTAAATGAAGAATGCAAAATTTAAGAAATGAAATTAGGTATTTAGAGAAGAGAAATGTGTGTCTGTCAGTTTGCATGTCCGTTTATCTATCTGTCTGTCTGCCCCTCCCCCTAATAACATTTGAGGAAATTGTCCGATTCGAATGATTTTTTTTTTCATTTGAAAGACCTCGGTGAGGACATCTCATTTCTGCATTTCATTTTCAGATTTGAACAATTTTTCGTTCAATTGTGCGCAGTTCGAAAATTCTTAACTTTACCTCCTATTTGTAAAGAAAAAATATTTTGGCATTTGATACTGTAGCTTTTGACACACATAGCTGCTTTTAAGTCATCTTGATTAATCCTTACCCGTTATATAACGTGTGAAAAAAAATCAAACTTCAAACTGTAACTGCAGGCGGACAATCAATCCCTTGCCGAAGTACTCATACATATGCAGGCATAAATCAATGAACTTTTACAACAGCGCTGTATTATAAACGTAGCTCATTTTCCTCTGCTGAATTTAAATTCGGTTTTAAGGAATATTTTATCAGGAACCTTAGAAATCAAGCAGACGAGCGCAGATACGAACATATATACATAGAAAAAACCAGGTTAAGCATACGAAACTTATTGTTCTTTTATCTAAATATTTTATACTTACAACTTACATTAATGCTAAGAAATCAAGTTTAATCTATGAAACCGTTGTTTTTTTCCGCGTTCATATTTCATATATTACTATAGATTAAGAATGAATGAACTGGAAGAACAAAAGCAATATTTGAAACTTAGTGAGATACGGAAAAATTTAAATATTACTTTTTTCATCCAAAACTGTCTGCATTTAACAAGATTTTCCTCATTCCATCCATTCATACATATTTAATTTATTTAGATTACTTTCCAACGAGAGAAGTCTACTTTTATTTTCAAGCTTAGGACCTTATATCGATATACAAAACTTTAATCGCTTTCATGCTTGCATGAACGTTGTAAATATTTACGAATTGTGATTTAATTATGTTTGAAAGTCTGAATCGTCATATTATTTTATTGGTCGTTTATGAATGTTTCACTTATTTTTAATTTTATATCACGAAATCCCTTTCAAATTGATATTCGAAATACAATTTTACTAGAGCCATTTTTTTTTTTCAAAATTTGAAGGCGTAGTTGAGGTCCTTAAGAAAGTTAGCTAAATGTTGCTATATTTAGCCTATATAAATATGTGCTGCTTATTGTTCAAGTCATTAGCAATCCTCCTTTCAAATCTTCTCGCCCCAAATCCTTTTTTATTTTTTATCTTTCTTTATTTCATTACAATCTCTTAAAAATGTTTAGTTTATAAATTTAGGGTAACGTACCGAATTTTATTACTCGTACGATAGATTAACAGTAAATCAAATTTTTTCCTTTAATGTTAGAACACAACTTTTGTAAAAGAATATCAAAAAATATACAAAATAGTAATGTACAAAAAAGACATTATACTATTAGATCTTCTTTTTTCCTTTTTGCAGGGCACCAATCATTTAAGGGTGCCACAAACAGTGTATTGATAAAAATGAAGTCAAAATAGTTATTATCTTTTAATTATTCACCACAATGTTAATAATGCATTTTTCATGGAATGTAAAGCGCAATTTTCTAGTGTTGACTGAAAGGTTTGGGGCTCAATCGCGAGAAGTTGCGTAAACAAAATGCATGAAGCCATTTAAATTTAGTGCGCATATATGATGTGAAGTGGCACTAATTTTTGGATACAATCGTTTCACGGGGGGGAGAATCAGTTGAACTTTTTTCTTTTTTCGTAAAGAAAGACAACTATATGATAAGAAATAATATCAGGATTCAAACGAAAATTGTTATATAGGTGAACCGCGATGCGCGCAAGTGTCGACAGGTTTTTTTTTTTGGTATGGTTTTAAATAAGTTACGTATTCGGGCGTTTTTTCTCGTTAATCCTGGCTGTATTGATTGCTTCAGGAAATAATGCAAGGATTAAAAGAAATGTAAGTGGAGATTTCAGGGAAAACAGGTGCTGATAAGCTTTGACGCTAATGAGTAGTTATTGTTCCAATTGATAAAAGTTTAGTAATCGCCGAAATATTATTATTGCCTATATAGTAATCATATTATTCTTAAAATATCATTTTATAAAAATATGCATCACTATTCCCCTTAAATGCAAGTATTATATGATATGTATTAAAATTTCGATTACTATTCAATTTGACAATTTTAAAAGATAGATGATTCATATGAAATATATAGACAAAATGTTTTTAATAGCGTTATTAAACTAGTTAATTTTTAATTCATTTTCATTCTCTGATCAAAACACTCCTTTTTTTTTTCTATTTTGTTCTGCACAAGACGGAACAATGAAAAAGCCTCTGGATTTAGATTTTTTCTTCCTTTAGTGCTACAAAAGTATAGATGACTTTAATGAAAGTTTAGAGTGTATTTACTATGCCCTTCAATCGAAACACTTTTTTAACGCAGAAGGATAATGGAATAATATCTGAAGATAAAAATTAAAAAAAAATCGTCATCTGCCGATGCTAATCTGTTTCTTACGAGATGTCGGAACGATATATATTTTTTCAATTATGCCTATTGATGTGTCCTAATATTGTTTCATCTTTTTCCTCCAACTGTGGAACATATTCAGATCAATTAATGCAGCATTTATTCTATCAATAACCACATCAGTTGCAGAACACACCATATAAGCTTTTAGATATTCCCATGCCTCTCTCCATCTGCCAAAGAACTTAAGGGTTCGTCGTGGGAAGAGGGGGGATCGATTACATCGCAAATGTAATATGAATACTACTCTTTGCAATGCATTTGATCTCTGAAACAACTTTACCTCTCTTTCTTTTTTTTTCTTATATTCTTTCGCGTCAGGGCTTTACTATAGACGTAGGTAGAATATATGCGTAAGGGTATTCGAATAGATTTTCGGACATATTTCTCACCCTTACTAAGGCAGTAGAAAAAAACTTTCCGTTTTTTTTTCAAGTTAAAATGTATAGTTGTGAATACACTACTTATTGACATCTGATTAACTGAAGCGTTCCACACACTGGAAATTCTATCAGCAATCTGTAAATTACTCTTTCAGCGCAGGGACATTTTGCTTCTTATAAAAAAATGAGAAAACAGAAAAGTAATCTATAAAATTAGAATATATATATGTATATAAATATACATACACTGACTATTTATGTGTTTCTTGTTTGCAGCTTGTTTGTAATACCGAGGATTCTTACAACCAACCCTCAAATACATTTGTAAAATTGAAATGTTACATTTAATCTTATAAATGACATTAATAAAAACATTTTTAGATCCGTGCTCGAAATTTAAATCATATTTTTCAAGCACTGGAAAAATAGTTTAACTTTTAGTCATTCAAAATGATTGCATTTAGAAATGTTAGTTTATTCTTGCATAAAAAGTAAGAAGTTAATATATTACGTAAAAAAAGTAAATCCAAGCAGTTCAAACCAACAAGAACCGCACGTAGGCTCTTTTGAAATGAAATACGTGCTTGATCAAAGATCAATAAATTTCGATTACTCCTTCCACTCACACACACATTCAAGTATTTATTTATTTATTTTTTTAATAAAAAACTTTTCATTTTCACAATTGTTTTCTCTGTAAAACTTTATTGGTTGTTTTCGTCTTAAAGCCATTAAACAGGTTAGAAAATTGTTTTCCTTTTGTTTGGAACCGATGGAATTTATATCTTAATAAAGCATTATTTCCTGAAGTTTCACTTTTCTGTATAAAGATTTTAAAACGTTTATATTATGCGAACTTTTTTGAGAAATAAAATTAACAAAAATTAAAGTAAAATAAGCAAGTAATTATTGAAATAATGAAATATTTGGAAGAAACGTCTTTAAATTTCTTCAGGGCACGTCTGGATCAAGATAAACCATGGCGATATGTGTTGGGATGTCTTATACGTAAATAATGCGCTCTACTGTTTCTGAACATATACGCTGCTTTTAAGATAATTATTTCCACATAAACCTTAAATCTTATGTAAATACAACCCTCATCAAGTTTTTGAACAAATAGTCCTAAATAATAGACTTTCTTTTTTTGGTGTGAATTGTATCACCACATCAATGATTCCATGCTGTTCAAATATTTGTTTTATCTTCCAAAATGACTTTTATTAAATATTTTCATACATATCAAATTTTATATGTGCGTGTTGATTTAGGTAAAATAAATAAGCTTTAAATCCCATCAGATCTTGGCAATTGCATACGTGACGGAATGACATTCTTGAGGAAAAACAAAACTTTACATGACCACAACGAAGGTATTTTCATTAAAACTGACATTTGTTTCTTTGCATCTCATTGTAGCAATTAAATTATGAAAACAAAACTGAAAAATTAATTTCAACCACTTTATTTTCTTTATTTTTTCGCTATTTTTAAATTTCTGATATGATGACATGATGGTCAACCAAGCTTTAGGAGCCAAAAAAAAAAAAAAAAAAGTGAATTATGCATATCTTCTCTTTTTAAACTGAGGAATGCTTTTAAGTTACATAAGTAACAATAAAAATGTTAATTTTACTATTTTTTCGCATTGGCTTGAAATAATAAAAGTTTATCTCTTGTGACGGAATGACAAGAATATTCAATTTTCATTTATTGCACCAAAGGTTCTCATACTTGGAATTTCATTAAAATGTTATTGTGCCTAGCTCCTTTAAAGTTACTAAATCAAATGTACATAGTTGTAAATAAAAATTGCTTACAAATGAAAGCTTTTCATAAACATAATAATTTTGATAAAGTTGTCATTTTCAGGGAATTCTCCTTCTTTTAGAAAACAGAAGGGTTATCCTATCTGCCCCATGAAGAGGAATTTCAAGCTGGAAAAAATAATTTATTCGTCTCAAAACTGAAAATCTTCACAATATGGCTATTTGTTTTTTTTTTTTTTTTGGGGGGGGGGGGGGCTCTAAGCAACTACTACTATGCGATTGTCTATGACACTTCATCTGAACTAAAAGAGGGTGGGTTATCATTGGTGGGTCATGGGACGTTTTTAGTGGATCGTGACACTTTAGCTTAGTTTATTTACTTTTATGCTTGGAAAGCTGTTTTATGCCTAACTTTTAGAAAATATTTAATTAAAAAAAAAATACGAAGCAATATGACGAAGAGCGAAATTTTATTAATTACTTTTGTTAAAACTCGGTCTGCGTACAAAATGGAGTTAATTTTGAGAGAAAATCCTTAGGTTTTTAATGTTTTAGTAAAAAAATATTTGATAATAATTGTTCATTGTAACAGTTGCTTTCGGAACATAAGACTTTGTTTGTCCAGAATTTATGACGTAATTTTGATGGACACGTTTTGTGATGGTGTTTTGAGTATGTGTTGCATTATTTAAAAAGAAAAAGAGCGAGAAATAACCGAAATAACATAAAACAAATACAATGTAGCTTTGAATAAGAAGGCGCTTGACCAAGGCCGTATCCAAAGGGGGGGGGGGGTCCACGCCCCCCCCCCCGAAATCTCGAAATTTTTCGCAGTGTACCTCAACATAAGAGTTTCAAAGTCAGCCCCCCCCCCCCCCCGCCGATTTCTGGCTACGGCCATGCTGTTGACCTTGAAAGAGTTCGTTTCTTGTTGGGGGAAAACTCTTGAATTAGCACAGAGTCAATAGCACAATAGCAGCACAAGGTATTCATCTTCATTCTGGAAAGCACCAAATCCTTTATCACCACCTGCTTGACCAATGGTGAAAAAAAAATCAAAACATGGAAGTCCATCTCATGAAAACTGCGAGCCCGAAATGAGGTTCTCAACTAGATCAACTCAAGGTGTGTTAGTAAAGCAAAAGTGCACTTTGTTCGTTTGAAAAATTATGCATGTCTTGCACTAGAATTTGCTTGTTGAATGTACTTGAATGTACCAATTATAGAACACCATCGAATGGCAACTATGAACAGTAACTATAACAACGGTAAAGAGTCAAAACTGCAGTAGGTTCCCATAGCTAGCGGAAAATATTATTTTTAACAAACAATCAAAACAAAACGTGTCCATCATAAACGTCTTCTGAAAATTTCATTTTTTACTTGCCATCTATTCGTCGTTTCAACCATAAATCATTCCTCCCATTTTTTAATGTTTAGAAACAAAATATTTAATTACCATGTGTAAGCCTTAAAAAAGTTCCTTTTAAAGTATATGTTGTTCTGGATAACAATACTGTGATTTGGAAAGATACCGCTCAGGGGCTGCAATAGTGGCACAACTCAAAAAACACGCATTTTGAACTAAGAACAGATGTAAATATAAAAATACACATTCTTTTCTGCAGCAATACTAGCACAACTCATAATTCAATATTAGGCCGTAAGATTTAATAATAACTAAAGCATTTCTTATGCATTTTCCCTAGCAATGACAACTTTAAACCCTTTTATCTCAAAACATTGGTTTGTAAGTTGTGCCTCTATTGCAACCCATGAGCGATATATATATATTTTAAAATATGTTTTTTTTCCTTATTTCCCTTGATTTATTGCGATCATTTTGAGTTTTGCCATCTTGATTAAAATGCTGAAAGGTTTACAAGAACAACCAGGAAATATTATGCATATCCAAAAAGAGTTATACAATATTTTATCCCTGACTATCGACAGAAGAAAAAATTAAGAAATACTTCAGAAATAACGGGGAAATAATATTACTTTTTAAATTCAATGTTTAAAAGAGAAGAAAAAAAATAATCAAAAACTAAACCTTTTATCCACATAATCCAATGATTTTATAATTTGACACAGCTGAATAAAGAAGAATTATTGCAATGTATTCCTTGTTAAACGGCCCTAAACCCTTTTTTTCACTTACCCAAGGGTGTAAGAAAAGGCTCTTGAAAAAGGCATTGATCCAACGTTTAATGTTGCGTGTTAACACATTTGTATCACGTAACTGGATATACTAAGCACATTATATGATATACGTGTCTGCGGTATCAGAAGGAGCATCACGATTGCAGTTTTAGCACCCCGATAAATATCGGGTATAAAATGAATCATGCGTGAACTTATGATCGTTATACCTAATGGCTTCTGTTTCAAGCCTATTTCATCTTAAATGTTAAAATATCCGTCGATGGTTATTAAAGCTGATGCGATAAGGTATAGGTTTGAATGCTTTCAATATTTATGATTGAAGAAGAGTCAAACAGCTAAGAAAATTACGTGTATTTTTATTTTGTTCATCCATTTCTTTCACCTCAGGTAAATTCTTTATTATATATTTTTAAAAATATTAAAAACTTCTTACAGGGAAAAAAAGAATAAAAATAAAGAAATACATAAAATGTTATACATATATAATGTATATATATATATATGTGTGATAAATAAATAGAATGTACTTTAAAATCTCTCTGCGATTTTAAAAATATAAGGTAAGAAAAGAGCGTTAAAGAATATAATGCTACTTGTAAGATAATAAAATTTTGGACAAGCCCTTGACAATTACGCAGGGAGTGGTCGAAGAAGTTGTCGGTATACATAATATGTTGCTTTAATTTATTTATTTCTGAATGGTTCCGCTTTCAGAAAACAAAATGCCTTAAAACCAAAAAAAAAAAAAAAAGGAAAAGAAATGAATACCGAAATATCGTAAAATAATAATACTATAAATTTGTTTCAAGTATTTACATGCTACACCGAATCAAGTTTCGCGATTTTTCCGTGCAGAAGACGTAGTGGAAACTTGCCTTACATGGGAATTTAAAAAACGGCTACCCTACAAATGCGCCTTTAATAGGAGAAAACCAGAAATACTTTCCTGAAGCACCTGAAGAAATGTTAGATAACTGTTCCAGCACCCAAAATCGCTAAAATCTGTTGGGATGCGTCAAAACCTCATTTAAAAAAAACGCATGTAGCCAAGTTGCTAGAGCTGAGCGACAATTTAACGGGAGCATTTCTGATTATCATTTAACCAAAAAACGTTGACTCAACAATTTGATTTATTGTGGTGCAACTGAAATTTAATATCTGTAGAATTTTACATACTACACCACATGAAGTTTCGCGGTTTTTCAGTGCACAACACATAGTGGAAACTTGCCTTGCTGTATTAATGATTTTTACACTGTATTAATGATTATTAGATATCAACGTTTATAATACTAAACTTTTTAATATATAAATACTTTTATATAGTTACACCCTTTTAAAACGAAAAAAGCCTTTTTTCTCAAAATCAAAAATTTACCTCAAAACAAACATTCAAAACGTTCCACGTGCCTCAAATTTTATGCTATTGCTACCAAACTACCAAGTATTCTTTTATTACGTAGTTATAATTTAACGGATGAAAAATAGTATTAATAATTATCTGAAAGAAGATATTTGACTTAGTTTTTGAAAAAGCATTTTCTCCGAAAATTTCTTATAAAAGTTCATTTTTGCCTATATTTTGTAAATTATCATATGAAATGTTTATTTTATCCATTAATTTATAAAAGAATATCTAAGGATTTAAAATCAGGAAAAAATTTAAGTTTAAAAAAATTGCGGCACGTGAAAAGTTTTAAAATTATTTTTTTAAAATTTTAATTTTTAATTTTAAAAAAAATACTAATTTTTTATGCCAAACTCATTGTGGGGTATTTTTTCTAACATAAGTACAACTGACAAAATTTTAAGATTGTACATAAAGAATTAAAGAAAATTTTCTTTTAGTGTCCACTGTAGCCTTAATGATATATTTCTTAGTTTCCTTTAGTTTCTTCAATTCCGTGAATAATAAGTTGATAATTTTAATTTTAAACAAGAAGTTACGTCTAGAACTATACGAGCCTACTTTCCCGTATACACCGAATTCAAATTTATAATCTAGCTATCTCTCTCTCTCTGTCTTTCTCGTTTAGCTTTAGTTCTTAATTGCTTCAAATATACCTTTTACAACGGTTAATACATATTCATTCAATCATTATTTATTAAGTCATTCATGTATTTATTCACTCATTTATTCATTCATTCTTTTGCTTATTCATTTAATCATTCATTAATTAAAAAATATTCTTGAAAATCCGCATCAAAAAATTTCATAAGAAAATAGGCTCGTTAGTTCTGGATGAACTTTCTATTTGTACATGTTCTACGTCATAAGACCTTTCCGATAAAGTTTGTTCCAAGCAAATCGGTCCGTTAGATCAGAAATTATATAGGATTGAAATTTCCCCGTAGGCGGTATGTTAATTTTTTTTGAACTGTTCAAAAATGAACAAAAATTGTTCAAATCAATATTTCACGCCAAGAACTTCTTCCAGTGAGCTTGTTCATGGGAACTTATATCTTGTACCCAGATTTTACATAATTTGCTTCATTTTCACCTATAGGCGCTAATGTTAAAATTTTTTGAACTGTTCAAAATTGAACAAAAAATTGTTCAAATCAAAAAGTAAAATATGGAAATGAGATGTCCTCGCCGAGATCTTTCGAATGCAAAAAGAATTTTTCCAATCGGAAAATTCGTTCAAAAGTTATTAGGGGGGGACAGACCGACAGACAGACAGACCGACAGACAGACAGACCGACAGACCGACCGACACACTTTTTCCCCATCTCAAAACTCTACTTTCAAATTTTTTATTTTTCAATCTTTATTTAATCACTTCACTTTTTTTGACTTTTCTTTATTTTTAACGATATTTTTACGATACATTAAGCCTTCTTTCATGCTTTATTATTATTTTTTTTTACTTTTACGGGAAAGTAGGCTAAAAATGCTTTCTTGTTAGCTAAAGATTCAGGAAATGTTAATAAATTTCTCAGATACAAGTAATAGAATATAAAATAAGTGAGATATTTCGTCGTAAGTAATTTAAAACACCTAAGTTTTTCTCATAACATACTAGCGTGCTACTTACTACTTTACTAAATTTTAAAGATCATTTTTGTCTTTACACCATATACATTTTCGGCTGAAAGTATTGAATGGAGGTTTGTGGAATATTTCTTCAGCGTTTTGTCAACTATATGTTTGAGTTTAAAATTGCAGATACAAACTGAATTTTAGCTATACGCTTCTGGAAAAGTAAGTCAAAAGTTATGTCCAAAATGGAACTGATTTTTTTTGTTCATCTGTTAAAAATCTAGCTTTCACAGTCAAATTGGCGCTTTTTTTTTCCTTCTGGCTGAATTTCAACATGAAATGTTGCACTGCATTGGCGTTTCTCTTTCTCTGTGCCATTTCACTAACATAAATTTTTATAAAGCATAAAGTGCATATACTAATATATCTATTGTGGTTCTTGTCCCAGGTCCCCTGAACTATAATTAGGTTCTCGTTAGTACTAAAAATACCGTCTTACGATCTGAAATGCCAGAAATATTCCTGTCTGTTCAGTCAGATCCTAAGAGTAGAATGCAGTTCGATAGCATATTTTTACTCCAAATTATTAAGTATCTTCTAAACTGGAATTTATTTATTTTTTAGCAACTTCGCTTCAAATTAAACAATCGCATCTGTAACATTATTTCAATTTTCAAAATTATTACATAAATAAAAGCTAGAAAAGATAATTAACTAACAATATTATGAAATGGCATTTTTACACATTACAATATTTACTTGTTACAGGCAGCAGTGACGGCTCCATGTACACCATGCGCCATGACGTGAGATTCGCAACCTGAGTGAGATACTTATCATTCGCTGCCCTTTACAAGATTTATATTTGTCACGATGAACTGAGACATTATTTTTTATCTTGTGTAAACAGAATGTCACAGTTCATCGTGACAATAATTTTAAAAACACAGCAAACAAAAGGCTGCAATAGATTTTTTTTTCGACAAGATATTTAACATTATTTTGATTTTCACGCAATTTTGCACACAAAAAAACTTTTTCAAAATTTAAAAAAGCTGAAAAATTCGTTCAAATACTTATATTTAAAGTCATTTTGTAAAAATGCACTAGAAAATTGATAATTATCAAGAAATATCTTGTGGTTCCCTTTCGGACCCCTTATCCACCAATTCAGACAACTGCCCGTTTTGCCGCCCCCTTACGTTGCCGCCTGATGCGATCGCCTCTTCGCATCATAGCACAGCACGGCCCTGTAATATGAATACCTTTTCTTCATTTTGCATTGACGATTCAACTAATAGTACTTTACCATAGATATCTTCATTATTAAAGATTTATGATGTATTTTCTTCATCTCTAATAACCTTAAGGGAATAGCATCATCAAGCAACAAAATTAATGTTAACCGATCCCATTTTAGTGTATGCTTCAGCTCTAATCTTCGAGAAAAAAGAAAATCTTCGAGAAAAAAGAAACAACCTCAGAAAAGAACTATATGTAAATGCAAATTGGAAGGAGACGGAACTGTATATTTGAAACACTTAAAGTAGCCATTTTTGTGTAAGAAAGAATAAATAATGAAAGTAGATATTAAATTAACGAAACGGAACAAAAGGAATGAGATGATATCTACAAAATTAGTTCCCTGCGTGGAAATGCCTTTTCTTTATGAATAATAATTTTGTTTATGAAAATGTTTTATTGTTTCCTATAAAGCTTGAAATGAAAGAATGTGCATTATCCGAAAATTTTGCTTTGCAATTTCATCTTTATTGTTTAGCAATGCTTTAGTCATTCAACAAAACGAATTAGAATATGACTTTTGTTGTTATTTATTTAGGTGCTTAAAAGAAATTTCTAGTTCAGAAAGAAGATGAAAAAACTAATGTTTTGCAAAAAATAATTCTTTTTTGTTTTTAATTCCATTTCTGAGTTTTTTGAATTATTCTGACCTGAAAATTTTTATTGATTAACCCTTTAACTGTCAAATTGTTTTGATGACTTGTGTACATAATTTGTCATATTTTTATAGCGAAAATCAAATGTTTAGTACAAAATAAAATATACTTTTAGTTGAAAAATGATATTTTGAATTACAAGTATAAAAACTTTATTGTTTTCTAGCCATTGCTGTGCCCGAGATAATCTCGGGTGGAACATTTTGGAACACCAGTGCTTTTCCCGAGATAATCTCGGGCATGACAGTTAAAAAGTTAAAGCTATAAGTGTAAAGTTTCGACTTTTTTGATCAAAATAAAAACATTAAGTAAACATCTCAACTAATGCGCAACTTCTTAAATTAAAAACTTATTTCTTAATTGCATTTTTCGAGGGTTTTAACTGAATGTCAAAAGCGCCAGAACTTGAATTAGTTGTTCTGCATTCAATATCAGTTTCAGGTCTCTTTAGTAGTACATATTAGAGAAATTGGTCCAACAACGCTCTAGGGTCTAAATATGGGTTACCTGAGGAATGGGGGGGGGGGGGGCGTTCTGGGCGCAGTCATAAGAAATGATCCCAAATGAAACAGGAAGTGACAAATTTATAGTGAGTAAATGACTTCGGCCGTTAAACTACGTGCTTTATTGAAAACTAGTTTATTAAAAAAACCTACTTTTGAGTAAATCAAAACTTTTCAAGGTAAGTGAAACTTAATTTTTCTCTTTATTAGTTATTTATTCGTATAAGCCACCAATCTCATCCTGAGGTTGGTGACTTATCCAATGAGGTTTGAGCACATGTATTGCTTGATATATAAGGGCCAGACCTCTGCTTTGACTTCATTTTCACTCTGAAGAAGCCCGAAACATGTCAGGCGAAACGTGAGCCAGAAACATCTTGGTTGGTCCACGGCCTATAACCCAGAAATTATTATTTTTGGTAAAAGGGTAAAAGGTTTTTGAACAAAATTTCATGTTTTAAAATTTATTACGAGATAAATTACTTTCTGTACACAAGTAACCTGTATTTGGAAAAGTCCGGGAAAATCACATTCATTTTACATTTTCTTTTTTTCTTCATATGGTTTCAGAAATTTTTTACTGGTGTACTACCATTTGAACCCTCATATCAGCTTCGAAAATGCTTTTTGAAGTAAAAGACACAAAAATTACCCACTTAGAGGAAACAGGTAAATCCGTAGAAACCAATATGAAAGTGTTAGCCCATTTTTAGACTACTTCCTCTACCCCTGCTTTTATAATTATTTGTTCTTCAAAAATGACGATTTCACCTATATTACGACTAAAATAGGATTCTTATTTTATTCCTTTTGTTGAGCTTGCCATCTTATTAATCTATCTTAATATATGACTGGCTTAGTCTCTTTGTAACGTTTATTTCAATTTTACACACACACAAGAATGAAAAGAAAGTTAAAGTAAACATGGGAGTTACTTTTTCCCATCAGATGGGCTATGGTTTAATCTTCTTAGTTGCAATTTAAATAACGCGTTCAGGTTTACCAAAAAATAAATTAAGAAAATGAACTTTGCCACCCTCCAATTTTTTTCTTTCTTGTGCTTGAGCACATATTTGCAAGTACCTAAGGACGGGTCTGTATGAATTTAAACTGCTAACCAAATACTGTGGGTCACGTTTGGAAAGCCATGTGTGGAAGGAATTTTTAAAATCTCAGAAGTACTGGTAAATGTCTACAAAAACTAAAACCTCCATTCCAATAACCGTTATGCAATATCGAACGCAACCGTTTATCATGCCTACAAGCCATAAACTGATACATAAACATAATGATACCAGGGAAAAATATAATAGTGTAATCCCTGTTTTCGTAAATGCCTCCTGGCTATTGCCGAATCAGAGCAGCGAAAACAATGACTGAGATGATACTCCTACACATGTGTCTCTTCTGAAATATTTATTTGTCAGCGATACTCATGTTATCGACAGAGACAGGATAATGCAATCGGGAAAGAAAACGATTTTCAATTGTGAAGAAAAGCAAATATTTTACTTCTTCTCATTCTTGTTGTCATAAATCTTCCAGAATCTGCATACGAGCTGGTTGGAGGATTTTGTTTCATTATTGCTATATAACCGCTCTAAAAAATCCCTACAAAGAAAACAATTCTCAATGTCAGTTTTAATCTGTGTCTTCCATTTCACTTTTGTTTTTAATGAAAACTAGTTTTATACATGAGCATTATACTGCCTTAGAATGTTGCTTTCTATTCATTGAACAAATTAATCGTGTCTTTCAAAGCTATATATATATTCATTCATTAATGTCCAAGTTATAATTATTGATATTAACCTTTTCAAAAAACATTAATAAAAAATATGAGTATATTTGACATTCACAACTATTTGTTGTCTTGAAATACAATTGATAAAAAAAGGGATGTAGTGGGAGAAAGAAAAATAAATATGGGATAAAAAAGTTAACACCAGCAAAACCCCACTTGATCCACACATCCTAAAAAGCACGATTGTTGAATAGGGAGATAAACTGCAACTTGTCTCAGGTTCTACTGTTTGCTGAATATTTTAGATACGGACCTATATGTATAGTAAACCTTCGCTGTAAAAGTATCCGATACAACGAGAAATCCGACTATCCATTCAAAACGATATAACGCTATTCTTTCAAGGTCCCCATGAATTAAAAAAAAAAATAGAAATGGTCTGGTCAGTTTTGACATGTTCTAAAATGATACATTTTTCAAGAACGATCTACAATAGTACAGTTTCAAATATTGGTAAAATATTTTCCCCGCCTTTAAGCATAAAATTTTCTTTGGTGCAAAAATATTTAGAGTATTCATTTTTATGCTCCATTTCTGAAAATAGTGAAGAGTGGATTAAAAAGTAATATCCAGTTTGAAGTTCTTTATCATTTTTTTATTTAATCATTTAGTCACTTTAGTTAATCATCAGTTCATTTTTTATTTAATTATTCCAATTGAAAAACATAATTATTCATCAATAAATTTCCTGCTTAATTAAAAGTATACCGCGTCTCGATATGGCGATATACTGAGAAGTGCGCGGTATACCTTTAGTGTACATTATAGTAAGACCATTAGTCATTACGGTGGGCCGAAAAAACCTTTTTTTTTTATTTCGAAGTTGTAATAGCTCGGAAAACTTGCGAATTATATAGAAAAGAAAAAATTAAAAAAAAAAAAAATATCAAAATCGGTTGACATCTTCCGGTCGCGCTTGGGCCCTAAAATTTGACAAAATATGAAAAAAATCTCATTTTCACTATATTTTAAAAAAATTTGGAATTAGATGTTTTCGTAATGTAATAGTTTGTAACGTCCTCAAATAGAGCTTAAAAACAATGAGTTTTAATTTGGTTTAGATAAGTTAAAATCTGCCGGTCGCGCACAAGCCCTAAAATTAGACAAAATATTGAAAATTTCACATTTTTACGAGTTTTTTTTTTTTTACTACCGTTAATATACTTAATTTTAACGTACTAGTTACAGCATTTTTAGTTTTGAACATAAGAAAATTGTATTTCATTATGTTGTGAATAAATTAAGAACTTCCGGTCGCGCAATGACCCCAATGCTATACGAGAATAGTACCCAAAAAGAAGATAGAGTGATTGGATGGTGATAACTAAAAACATGCATGGCTCTTTTCGACTTGCTCTATATTTAAAAATCTTAAATATTTTACAATTACACAACCCCTTCATTTTGGACATGAAATATTACACCCCCTCAGTCGTAAATAATGTACTTGAAACTTGGCAAAAGTGTCTCTTAATATCCTGCGCCCTCTCCCCCGGTTACGGGATCTGCACATCGCTAGTTACACGACTGACATGCAGAACCAATCATTACATAAAGCATCACAGAAATGTCAAAAATATCTGTTAAATTTCAAACAAGAATTATTTATTAATTAATATTGTTAGAAATGAAGGCTGTTCAACATCACAATAGAAAGAAAATCAAATTTGGTCAAAAAAGCAATTCAGTAGAACAAAGAATTTGTTTTTAAATGACAAATTTGAGTAATTTGAATAACATTTAACAAAAATATGACAATCAGATTTAGTTTTCAACCTTGAGCTACAAAGTTTTAATTGATACCTGCCACCATTAGTTTATAGCGTTGATGAGATCAACCATTAAATCTAGTTTTCTGTTTTGCTTTTAGTTTCTAATTCAAGATTTTTAAAAAAATTATTTTAATTAGTATTAAAAACTAATATTAACTAATATTATAAACTGTAAAAAGTAATCGCACGTAATTAATGCATTTTAATGCTCATTTGTGCTTTAATTACGTGCAATTACTTTTTACAGTTAAATTAAATGCTTATTATGAATTTAAATTTTTGTATGGTAAATATCAGTGTTAAACTTTAAATGAAAAGTACTTAAAAAATTAAGATTATTTTAAATACAAGGCATTTAATGTTACAAAAGCAGTCAAAGAAATCTCAAATTTTGTGAAAAAAATAAGAGCAACAAGAATTTGTTTTCAAAGTTAAAAATTTGAGTACATTTAAAGAACAGTAAACAAACATCTGGCAGCTTTTTTTATACCTCATTATCAATCAGTTCGTGTGAAAAAATGCTACGGCTATTGCATTTAAATAATAATGATTTATCAAGTACCAAAAATGCGTATAAATGTAAAATGTTCAATATTTTGGCAAATTTTGGGGCTGATGCGCGACTGGAAGATATCAACTGGTCTAAACCAAATTAAAACACAACGTTTTTAAGCTCTATTTAAAGACGTTACAAACTATTACATTACGAAAACATATAATTCAAAAATTTTAAAAAAAAAATCGCAAAAATGAGGTTTTTTCATATTTTGTCAAATTTTAGGGTCTATGCGCGACCGGAAGATGTCAACCAATTTTGATATTTTTTTTTCTTTTTCCTTTTCTATATCATTCGCAAGTTTTTCGCGCTATTACAACTTCGAAATTAAAAAAAAAAGTTTTTTCGGCCCACCCTATTAGTCATCCAAAGCGCCTAATCCTAAAAAGTGCCCAAACGTCTTCGGAGAAGTTGTAGCAGTATAATATTGTACGGAATCTTCTTATCTGTCTCTGGATTATGGGTTTTTGAGCGTGAGTCCGTTTAAGAAGTCAAAACTCCCTACTTTTATCTTAAAACGAGGGGATTTTTTTTCATTTTATTCTGTTTTTTGTGTAATTAGAACTCTGACCTAGACTTAGATTACATTAAAAGGAGTCAGTGCAGTTATTGCTATAAAGTGCTCTACAACAATAACAGCATTGTTAAGTACTGTTTTGTTGGATTTTACTGCCTAACACTAACCCTATTTTTGCTCTACTTATATATTATATAGATACTTTATCGCAAAAATGGCATAATAAATTTATTTCCCGAGTATAGGTTCGGAATATCAGCTTTGGCTACCAAATACTTCAAAAGTGAGATCAGAATTATTCGAGATGTCAGAAACAGAATTCAGCTGAGTATTAGTTTGCTGAATCCATCACACGATGCTCGAGTACTCTCGGGAGCTTTAAGCTTTAGTACATTGTCAGTGGAATTGAGCCAAGAGGACAAGAATTCGATTTTCCGAAGCACTATTAGTAATCCCTCAAAGATGTTATAGGATATTTGAAATGTCTCTGGGAATCTTCAAAGAATAAAGGGCATTTTATATTTACATTAATTTTCATTCACTGCCGGATTTAAAGTTTGTCAACCTTCCGGCAGTTTTCAAGTAGTTTAACATTGTTTAAACTTGTGTATTTGTAGCATTCGTTTAATAATAATGATAATAATAATAGTAAATAAACAAACCATATTAAGGAGGGGAAAAATTGTCGTCCAACCATATGTGTCTCAGGCAGGTCTAGTAAATGTAGTAAAATAATTTTTACAGCTATCAGATTTAACACAAATGTTAGTCAATTTATTCTTGCCTTAACTGAAGTTATTATGTAACGCCAAAATATGATACGACTATTCAATAGAAATAAATCCAAACCGGCAAAGTTGTGTCAAACACGTGATGTGTTATTGGAACAGCATTTAATATTTATTTGAATGATGTTTCTGTAAGCACAGTTATCACACGCAACAAAATATAATGGAACCCTCCACTCGATCGTAATATTCAGGTGTCGCTTCCGGGTCGCGTCAGTTATGTTATAAAAACATTATGAAACTTTAAAAATACTCGTTAAAAACCGTTTGCGATAGATTTTGTACGATGTAATGAGATTGAATCATAATTCTGTGGTGGTACGATTTGACGCCTTCTTAAGATAACTTCTTCCTTGGCCATTAAGTATCTTTTGCCAAAGTGTGGAAGTACTGACCTTTTACTGTAGAGGTCCCAGGTTCTAACCCCGTCTCCGGCAGACCTGCTGCTCCACAGCACCACCGTGTCCTCGCACGTCGTCATCCGCCACAAATCATGTTATTGCTTGCCCAATCATAATTCTTCAATATGGACATTTTCGGAAAAAAACTATATGTTGCCAACAAATATGTTGAAATAATAAAAGATAGTGTAATTTTATGTTATTTGAATTTATAAAATGAAGCTAAAACTTTACAATATAAAGAAAAAAAACTCATTTGGATTGGACTAGTAATTCATATAAAGTTGACTGATGTACGTAAAAGTTAACAAAAGTTATTCCCATAAGAGAGGCTCAGTTTTTATGAGTCATCGAAAACGAAATTCAGTTGAAGATAAATTTTTAAATAAACGAGTCTTCTTTCCTGAATTCCATTATCAATTTTGCATCTTTAGTTAACCTTAAGCTTTGCCCTCAAATTGTTTCAAACAATACTTTTCATAAGCTATTAAAATTATTTCAGTATAACTTATGTGTTCTATAATTCAAAAGAAATTGATTAGCCAAGCGAAAAGTATATTAAGTTCATCATTCTAGTTTGACACCAAAGCAAATTTTACTCAGTAGGACAACGTCTTACATTCAGTCGGTATTTCAAGGTTAACGCAGAGGTGCAAAATGAACAGAGGAATTGCCCGCCAACGTCAACTTTCTAATTACTTCAAAAAAATAAGTAGTTAAAAATCATTCGACAAAGCACGAACAATTTTACGCAAAATATTAGTCATATCTTTTTGATAATGTTGTTATAAATATTGAATTTCTCCCGTAAACGCTTATGTAAACAATTATTTTACTGTTCAATTACTGTACTGAAATGGTTCTACCGAAAAATCATTCACGTACATTTGCGTCATAAGTCCTTGATGCTTATTTTTTTGGCAGCGTCAAATCTAACAGCAAAATCGTGCAGAGACGAGCTTACAATTATATTGTTTATCACCTATAGACTGCAACAAATCGCAGACTATGCTAAATCTATTGAATATATATTATTATTGAATATATATTATACGAAACTAAATATATCTGATAAAATAGGCAATACGTACATTATGCAAACGTTCATTATATTCATAAAAAATGCAAAACATCATTATATTAGTTAAAACTCATGAACTATTATAAATTTTTAATACATATCCATCAAAGCAAGAATAAACTTTCTTTTCCACGTGCAACATATAATAAAGACATATTTTCCCATTATTATAAGTTTACTTTAGAATTTTTGTTTTTATCTTTTAAGGAATCAGTTCATTTATTTTTCAGTTTCTCGTGTTTCACGGCACTATTTTGAGAAATTGAACGAGCTTTTGTACTTTTATTTATTTAAGTTTTTATCAGACTATATAACTAGGAGAAAAAGCATAAATTTGACGTAAGTTTTACATTCAACATAAATAACATTCATGTCATTTGACTTCTTACACAAAATTTGCTCATTGTGAGCATTTATTATTTTAACGGCAACAAATATCAGCTCCTAAGCTAGAAATATATAACAAGTGAAAAATATCTTTCAAACAATGGTTGGGTGCCAAAAATTAATTAAATACATGCTCCAAAATAATCAAGATTTACACGGCCATGTAATAAAAATGTGTTGAAGTCAAGGTGGTTAAGAAGTTAATGTTATTCAATACGTAATTATTCTTCTTAGCACATTTGTATCACGTTTACGGAAGTACTCGAAATATTAATGTGTGTGTTAGTGAAGGCATCAGTATGAACATCACGATTGTTAGTGTAACACGACGAGCAGTTAAATGCCGGTCATAAAATGAATCATGTATGAAGATGCAATTACAAATGGGCTTTCTATTATAAATGGGTTCTTGTTAACGGCGATTTTGCATTAAATTGTTGTCAGTTATTTCAGCGTAATCAATGGCTGAAATAAATCTCATCAAATTATATTTGATTGCTATTTTATGTTATATTTCAATTTGGGAGATATGGATGTCTTGCGTTCTTAGTAAAAGAAGGAAACACAAAGGGATGCTAACTGATACCCCCCCCCTAAACCACCTTTAGAAAGCTATCCTTTCATACACTGTTAAGTCCACATTTTTATTATTGAGAAGATAAAATTGAGAGATATGGCTTTTTTTTCAAGCACATGGTGTTACTGTAATCGCTCCGAGTCAAAAAGACTTAGATTTGAAAATTGCAGTTAATATTTTTGAAGTAAACCTTTTCTCAAGGATATCTCGATGAGATCTCCTTTTTGAGATACTACTATACCCAAAAACGTATCCTCAAAAAAAAAAAAAAATCACAATTTTGAGGAAACACTATTTTAGATAACACAAGTCTAAAGCAAGATTACGTCGTCGTTGGGAACGTGGCGCTACCGTCGAGGCTGAGATTTGAACTCCGGCCGTCCCGACTGTAAGCGAAAGATCTACCACTGAGCCAGCGGACATCGAGCGCACATGGGAAAAGTGTATCATGTAGCTTTCAAACGTACCACCAGCGGGTGCCCAAGTACTTCTGTGTCAAATTTCTTTCAACTGTAATCCAGAAGATTGTTAATTATTTCATCGTCTATTCTGGGTTGTTGTTTTGCTGAGTCTGTTCCGAATCAGAAGAATTATTCATCTGGAATTCCTACTCTGATGAACCGAACATATTTTTCACATTCTAGAATAGTTCTGACGTCTCGCGCGGTATTTAGCTTTTTAATTTTGACGCACATACTATTTTTATGAAGAAGCAATCGTTAAAAAAATTCCTGCATTATGCATAAATGTAAAGTCGTTCTATAATTTTTTTTATTTATTGCAGTAAAAATAAAATATTTGCCTTTTCTGTAACTATAATTTCTAAATAAGTATCGGTACTTAAACCGGAGATCTGCGATTACTAATTTTTAAGCCAAAGTAACTTAAAGAAATGAGCTGGTGTATTTTTAAATTTTTAAGCACATCATTCTTAACAGTGTATAACGTATGTAAAAAGAGAGCTCATGTGTAGCAAAATCTTTAAGCTCGAATATTTTGTTCCCCAAAAATACTTTCGTAAATATCAGTACTGAAAACATATGCTATTGTACTCCATAATTCGTAGGATAAATGGATCAGAAAGTAGGAAGAAAACATTGAAATATGTTTTAATTAGATTTGCCTCAGTAATCATTTACCACACTAAGTGCTGCTTTGGAGACCATTAGTGAAATCTCATTTCGTCTGTAAGAGTCCTGGATTCTGATGACCTAATCTGAGCCACCGGAAGAAAATGGTGCTATCAAAGGAAGCAGAGCAGTCGTCTTGAAATTACTGCGCTTTCTTCATTACATTTCATTCTTTGCATTAGAGAAACGAACATTTAGACAAAACGTATTCAGAACTGAATTAGGAGTTAACCTTAATTTGGGCGAACATTTGTTGATTAAAACGTATGGGTACATTAGAATTATCTATTGTTAAATATGCATAAAAAAAGAAGATATAATACTTCTGTTTAGAAATATTATTGAAATTTGGCACAATATAGTAACGTTGTGATTAACAGAAACAGAATAAAAAATGTATAAAACATGTGGTTACACTTTCATTCAGGTTAAGATTTTTTTCCTGGTTGGTAAATCTTGTTTTGTCAAATTTCAAAAATGTATTATACAGCTTGTTTGAAGTCAGATTTCCTTCAAATACGCAATTTATTGTAAAGAAAGCCTGTTACCATTGTGCAGTAAGAATCTTTGGCAACGTCAAAGTAAGGACTGCTCAACTTTCAATCATCTGCAGTTTATTTACAGTTAACTTCCATTTGACTCTTATTTTACTACGAAGTAAAACGTTTACATTTATTTGCAGAAGCTATAAATGGTAAAAACAACGTTAACTACTATCAAAATATAAGTATTTACGGCTGATTTTTAGTTAATTTTCATTCAGACCTTTATTTAGTAAAACCCTTAATTTACTGCTTTTCTACTGCACCATTTTAAAAAAACTTATCTTTTTAGTTCACTAAAACGTTTGCAATTCGCAAGAGTGTGTTTTAATAAATTTTTCAATCTTTTTTAAACACTTTTATGCTTTAATTTGCAGCTTCAAGACCAATTTTATAAATAGAAAAATATTTTTAATAACATGAAATAATAAGCAAGTCAAGGAACCTTGTTTTTTTTTTCTTTCATTTTATTCTAATTGCAACTGAAAAGTTTTTAATATATTTGTCGTCCTACAAATTAATTTATTTATAGTTTCTTACTTTAATCTCAAAGATACGTTTAATGCCTTAGGGAATAGCATTAATTTACGAGATTAAAACTTACTCTTATTTCTCAAATAAGCTACTTACTTACACAAAAAAATAATAATTTTACTTTTCACTAAGTTGTTTGTACTTCAAATCCATTAATTTCTTTTATAAGACTTTTTTATTTAGTGAACTGTAGAATCTTGTAAATGCAGGATAAGTGAAATATAAAGAACGAAAATACCTTATGAAGTTTTTAAAAGACTATAGAATACTTTTACATTCAACTCAAGTGATCATTTTTATTTATTAACAATCAAGAAAAGATTTCTAAAACATCTAACTAAATTAATTTTTGAATTAGGAAGAAAAGGAAAAAAGGAAAAAAATCCGTACCTTGTTGAGTATTTTATTTTTTTAAACACAAGTGTTATAGTCAATACGCTGTTAATTCAAATGCAAGTTTAAATAAAATACAATGACTTCGGTTGTTATTTAAAGCAAAAATCTTCACAATATAGAATGTACATTTTGATAATTTATCTAAAATTCTTATTAGCTGGCAAAAATATGTTTTTCATAATATAATAAACGCATTTTTTTAATTGTACGATGCTTGATAATGTAATGTATTTAAGCCCAGATACTTTTACAATAAGATAGAATTCAGTAAAAAAACACTGCTTACAGGAGCACATCATCAGCCACTTCAAATTTTCTTATTTGTAATTCTCAAAATGTTGGCAATTATCAGGTTATAGTTTAGTAATTTGATAAATAATATATTTTATGAATGTATGCACAATATTTTTCTTAAACTTTTGTTGATAAAAGTTATTGCGTAAAACATCATAGAAATACCTTTGAAAAGTGTGCTAAAGTCGGCCCCCATTATTGAAGACTAAGTTCCTGTGATTGATGTTAGTGTTTTGTTTATAGGTGGGGAGGAGGTAATTTTCGAAAACATAAGTTGCATGTAATATGGAGGAATCAATTTTAGTTTCAGGTAAGACTACGGGTCCATTTAAGCACTACCGTATACATAGTCGTAATTTAAATCAATTGGCTTTGGACCATTCAAATGATTTTCATTGCAAATTAAACATATTATATTGCAAGAATTTTAATTCAGTTTTATAGTTCATAACTAGCTTTGCTGTTCAAAGAGTAATTTTTGTTTCCAGGCCAAAAAATAAGAAAACTACTAAGAGCATCCCTCTACTGTTTTCTCTAATCTCTAAATTATTTTAGCCTTGACAATAAACAGGAAAAAAATTAACTCTAATTATCTGCTCAATATGCTGCCGCCGATTCGAGAATGCATAGTAAATTTCTGAAAAGAAAAGAAAAATAAAATAAAATAAAATAAAAGTAAAGATCTCTTATCAGCATCTTTAAGGGAATATCGCTTAATTTACCGAAATCAAAACCCAGATGACGCTTGAGATTAGACCTTAAAATGTTATTTATCTTTTAGTTAATCCACTTACTTTACAAAGTTTAAATTTCAAATGAAATTTTCTTTGATACCTTGAAATAATTGAACAAAAATAATAAAATATCTGATCAGAATTATTTTCTTAACAACTTTAAAGAACTATTTACATTCAGGATGGTTTTTTTTTTCTCGAACAGTTGATAAACTCATTCAAACAGTTTAAAAAGCTTTGTGTATAAAAGTTTACTGAAAGTATTTGAAAAATTCTGATAAATTAAAAGGAAAAAAAATAAAGCGCAACGGAAAGATAATGTTTTCGTTTTCTCCTTTCTTCTCATTTCAAATGCAATAATTTCTTTGTTTGGAACTAACTTTTGTTCACGCGATGTTTGTTATATAATGCTTTCTTTCTCCTATTCAGTCTCTTCAAAAACAAGCAAACCGAAAAGCAACACGAAAATAAGCTTAAGATTCAAACAAACAAATAAAAACAGTTAGATTATACAGAAGCTGAGGCGAATGGAAAGATAATGGGTACTAGAGGAAAAGATGGACAAAAGAAAACCGGTGAAAAATATAAAAGTACTGAAAACCGAAGGAAAACTAAATAAGCAGAATGCACTAAAATCGGAGACTGTTGAGAGAGTGCAAGGAAATAATGTAGATTGCGTGAAAAGCAAAACTGGTTCGACAAAGTTAGGAAACGAACGGGGAAGCACGTACCCTTTAATGTCACGTGATGAAAGATCGATAATGTTTGCGAAACTCTATTTTTTTTTCTTATGAAAGGTTTTGTTACATTTTTTTTTCCATTCTTCAGGTTTCGACTTTATTTAACCAGCATTTTTTATAAGTTCAATTTTTTTCTCTCTGGAGAAAAATGAGTTGAAAGCATTATGGATTTTTTATGCAATGATACGCACGAGTGGTTTCAAATCGCTTTATTTTTTTATTTTTTAATTTGATGTGTATTGAGGAAGCTATTTTGTAACATGCTGGGAACAAATTTATCAATACCCAATAAGTTTTGCAAAGTTTTAGCGAAAATTTTTAATAAAAAAATATCGTTTAAAATGGAACTATTTCTCGCTTGCTTTAATGCTAGTTTTTTTTTACATTGTTTCGCGCCTTTAACATTCATATTGGTTAAAATGCATTGATTTCTTCTTTAGCATGACATGGAATATTTTTACAAATGTATGCAAAAAAATAAACGAAGGTAAGAATAACGCAATTAAGAATACCCAAAAAACATTCTGAAATACTGCTTAAATTCTCCAGGAGTTACAACGTAAACCTCAAGTATTTTTATAAGCTACAAAACAGATAATTACTGGAGTCATTAAATTGAATATACTACTATTTTACATTAATAGTAGTATAAAAATAATTCAAATGCTTAAGATACCAGACTTTTTGCTTAAATTCTAAAATATGTACAATCTTGAAAGTTTGTAAGATGTTATTAAAATTAGCTTTATATATATATATTTATTATTTTCAAAAAAAAAAAAAACATTTTCTCCTTATTTCGTACTGTTTTTATGCAAGAACCATATTTTAAACCATCCATAAGCACAATAAATTTGTTTTCTTGACACTTTATATGCTAGATAAAAAGGTTTAAAACAACGGTAATTAAACACAAATTTTGCAAAGGATTGAAGACTAGTCTCTCAAGGCGACGAGGAACTTCTTTTACAAAACAAGTAAACTTCTAAACGAAAAACCTTTAGATTCAGACGGATGTTGATTGCCTTACTAGAGTTGCTTTTTCGTCTAGAGAGCTCCTTTTATTGCTTTAAAAATATTGGTCTTTGTGGCCTCGAATAACGTGTCTGTAATCTTGTGCAAGATGTGCGCTTAGTTTCCATTATTTTTAACGTTTTTAGTTCTGGCTCATAGGCCTTTGTAAAGTATATTTAATTAATTAACAGAGAAGAAAAAATAATTTACCAAATTATTTACGAAATAAAATATAATATTTTCAAGTACAGTAGTTGTTAACAGCACATAAACTCGTTAAAATAATGTGTATTGAAAAAAATATATAAATTCATTACATCATTGAAAGCAAAATATCAATTAATTTTTTTACGTATTTAAAAAAATATATTTTTAAAAATTAGTCTACCCTTGAAAAGCATTTATCTTTATCACATTATTATTTATTACATTCAGTAAAGACGCATATTTCCTTTTCGTAATTAACCGCAAATAAGTTTAATCCCACATTTGTCGTCTTTAATTTACCAAGGTTTCATACCCTGTATTAACCTAACCACATGTTTCAAATGCTAAAGGATAATGCTAATAGTCAATACCACCATTTATGGCAAAGCGTTTGGTCGAAATGTTCGCTGCAACTAAATGGCAACTTCCAACTGATACCGGCTATTAGTCTTTAAGTATCTCCATTTAGAGCTCCCCATCTTAGATATCAAATGCTTCAAACGCCGTTAGGGAATTATTAAAGATGTCCGAAGAAGGAATGCCGTTAAGGGTTTAACTTGCTGCAGCAGTCAGCCTACGATGCCCCCAAGGGGTTTCAGCTTTAGCTCACCGCCAGTAGACTGTAGGCCAAGAGGCTAAGTCTTCGATTTTCTGATGCATTACGTGGCATTTTCTGAAAATGCTCTGCGGAAATTGAAAGTGTCTGAGGACACCCAAGGATAGTAAATGGTATCATCTCCTAAAATAAACTTAATCTAATTTGTGCAGAGGTAAGCTACACGTTTCGTCTCAAGTTGTGTCAAACAAGATTAAAATGTTTGTGACGCATCTAGCGATTATATTCATTTAAACTTGATTAAAGTTCTAAAATTTAATAATATAAGCTCATTTATTTAAACTATCATTTACGGTGTAATGAATAGCATTTGAAACTCTTTAATTGTTTTAGATTTTTTTTTTCTTTTTTGTTTCTTTACTTTGTAACATAAATACAAGCGTGACGTTAAAACCTTAAATTATAAATGGATTTTTCTTTCTGTCATATTTTCGAAATTAAAACAAACTTCTAAAACTTCATTTCAAAACATTTTTAGCTTAGTAATGGCGTAGTAGAATAACATCTACAAAAATTTGCACCATATGATAAAAACAGGAAAGAAAAAAGAAGAAATAAATCCATAGCAGTATCGATAAAATATACGTTATTTAACGAAATTTATTTAAAAAACATCAACATTTTCAGCAAAATACGATTTTATTAAGTTTTTCTTCGTCCATACTCATTTTTTTTCTTTCTTGGTTGCATTCATGTATTTTCATTGTTTTTCATAATGTGGTGAATGTATGTTACCCCTCCATTTTCACAATTCTTATTAAAACTAAAGCTTCTTTTGACAAAATATTTATTAAGTATCGCAGATCCTCTTGGGATACCATTTCAACTAGATACTCGTTGTTCGGAAATTTCATATTTATTTTTGAAAATTCTTTTATTCAAAGCGTTTATAACAATAAGTTTAAAATAATAGTAATAAACGTTGTAACCCAAATTGTATTTAAAATACATATAATGGAACGAGATATTTTCTGATGAAATTCGCTGTTGGGAAATTTTTTTTAGAAAGCCAGAATACAACGGCAATTTTATTGTGTGTGTTTTAAAAAAATAAATTGTACACAATTTCAGGCGCTTCAAAATTTGGACGGACATTATTGCAGCTATAATATTAGCTGTAGCGTTAGTAGATTTTGAGATTAATGATGTAAATAAGACTATTTGAATTCAAATATATATTTAAATCCAATATAGTTATGTGTGTGTATCTGCGTGTGTGTGTGTGTTTCTATAAGAAAAGGAAGATAATGGGTAACAAAATTATCCTCCTGATTCACATAAACTTTTGAAAGATTTACATCATTGTTCTATGTAACGACGAAAATATTTCGCTATCCTACTGAAAAAGCATATTTAACTGCATGAAAAAGAAATGTTTCGACATAAAATGACAATTAAATTGCAATGATTTAAAAACGCATACAAAACAAATTGTCAAAAAGAAAACTATTTTCGGTTTAAAATCGCAAAAAAAATTGACAAAATATATTAAAAGGAAAAAGAAAAATTTCAATTTCTTTGCGACATTTTAATCAAGTAAAATGAAAAGATAAAATATTTTCGTCTAGGATAGAAAAATTATATGTTTTTATCCAAACGGGAATATTTTATACTCCTGAGAATTATTGAGAATATTTCTAAGAGTACGATTTTCATGGCGCTACTTCATACTGGTAGGATTTTTTTTCGTATTTATTTAGCCGTTTTTCCTTTGTATTTGTTGCATAATACTTCCAGCTTTCTTGCGTTTTCATCGTATTTTTTGAACCAAATCAGGTAAAAATGTTGCAAATTTAAAGAAATACAGACAAACTTGCAAAGTCGATGAATTAATATCCGAGAATTAGTTTTAACTACATTATATGAAGTACTGTTTTGACTGAGTAATCATTTGTTCCCTCTAAAATAGTACGCAATATTTATCAGTAGAGAAGACATGTAACGTTTAAACTTTGCACGCGCTCACTGCGTTATGTTCATTTTTAATAAAGTGAAGCTAAATGTGCCTTGCAAAAACTCCAGCAGGAGTTATATTTTATCGGCTGAGAAAGTATGAAAAAAAGAAAACATTGCCTCAAAATTTTATTGCAGAAAATAGAGTCAATTTTCAAAATGTGGAACATCTTCAATTAAGCGCAAAAAGACTTTGCGTGCGGGACTGAACTTGAAAAGTGCTGGTCAGTTTATTTGCTATTTCAGTATTCACGCCTTGATAACAGTTGGAACAAGAGAAAAAAAATTTTAGCAGTCGATGTCTCTGTTTTACGTGTTTGATATGTTCCCTAGATATATGCACATCTGTTCGTATTCTTTTTTTACTCTTCATTATCATACTGTCCATTTCCAACATATCAAATAACAATCAACCACATAAATATAGGTAATCCACCTATAACGGTCTCGCAATGTTGTCGGAATAATCGCACCCGCTTGCGTTTTGAAGCGCCCTTGCACCAATCTTCAATGCAGTAAAATGTTCTGAGATAGCAGGCATTCTATCCAAACTATATATTACATTATGAAATGATGAAGTGTTTCCGCTGAGTGCTATTTTACGTCTGACGTGTTTTTCAATGTGATATTTAAGCCATACAATTAATAGCTAAAACAATAGGATATTCTATTAAAAAAAAACCAAGCGTATTTACTCTTGTATTAACACGAATTAGTGAGCGAAAGCTTGGGCTTATTAAGTCTGAGTGTTGAAAACTCCACACCAATCATTATCCAAATAGCATAACAGGTGCTGAAATTCAATATGACATTGACAAGAATCCAGTTGCAAACATTAAGTAGTCTATCGATTGTGCATTTCATTACGAAAGACCCTATCCATTCCTCCATGCTATATCTTTCAGGTATGATGGATGGACTTTTAAGTGGTTCAGTATAAAATTGTATCATCTTTAGGAATATTTATAACCGCCAGGTCTCTGAATGTGCTTCCTTTCACGGATAAGCCACTATTTTGTATTGAGTTTTTATACATGTCTTTTTAAAAGGTCAGTTTTCTCCGATCTCTGTTTTGCTGATTCGAAGATGTATCACTTTTTCGGGTTACTGTTGCAGTTCTCCAGATTTACAGGACTGCTCGGTACACCACATGATCAGTCTGACAGCAGTATTTTCATATTAAATTTTATTATATATTTTTGTTTTGGAATGAACGATATGTTTGTGAACAACCCGAAACATACTTGTTTCTGTTAGCAAACATTAGAACATATTTAATTGAATAAAAGAAAAATATTATCATTTGTCGCAATTACAAGTTGTGTTGTACAGTCACTGTAAAGATAATTATATATATACATCTTAAACAGTATTTTTAAGCATAACGTGGAGTTATAATCTTCCTTGAACCAAGGCAACATGCGTGTATGAAACAAATGTGTTATTTCACACGTAAAGAATAAAGTACTGAAATCAATATAAATTATGAAATAATTTAAATTGATTTCAATACCCAATATAAATTATGAAAATACAGGGCAGTTCACTTTCATGTCCATAGCCTATATTTATTACAGTAAAATAGTTTCATCGAAAACAGATAAATTTAATTATAATCTTGTGCAGCGATTCCCAATCTTTTTCTTTCGCGTACCACCATTTTTCTTGCAATCCATTCGCGTACCACTACTAATGTAACTTTATTATATAGAATAGAAAGCTAACAGATTACAGAAAAATACTATAACGACTAAATTACTTCAATCACACCATTTTTTTATAGTTAATGCAGATAAAAGCGTTTATTGAAATAAAGATGTATGTATAAAATGAAATATATAAAATATAATTTTAATACGTACTTCCAAAACCGCATTAGAAATACGTCTTTAAGTACAAAATACCTATCATTTAAAAAAATGAAAAAACAAAATTAATGAGAAGATTGCTGCTCCATGGCAGATATAAGAGAGATGATATCTGGTTCATTAGAAATTAGTTATAACCTCAAATTTGGGTCGACATTTAATTTGCTTCTTTATTTATTTTTTAATAAATATCATATTGGAAAAAGTAGATTCACAAAGATAAGTGGTGGGAACTGAACTAAAAACAGCAATGCTTTTCTTGACCAATAATGGGAATTAATTTTAAAATTTAAGCTAGCATTCTCCCAACTCAAATCGGGCAAATACGATCTTCAATCCTGAGTTTTTTATGTTGTAATATTTTTTAATATATTCTCTTTTTTTTTGGCCTGCACGTGTACCACTAGTGGTACGCATACCGCAGTTTGGGAACCACTGATCTAGTGCAAATACATTTATGACAGGAAAAGTTTTCAAAGGTAGTCTTTTGAAAGCTAAGTGCAAGCACATCAGAACCATGTCTACATGCATAAAACAATAATAGTAATTCTAATAATAACAATATTATTAAACATCACTTTTAATAAGTATATCCTGAGCAAAATAATTTCCCCACATATACTATAGTATATTATCACATCCTCAGTTGGTACAATTAAATCATTACTTAAAATTAGCGGATGTATTCCAATAATTAATATGCTTAGAAATTGTATGCTACGCCCTAATTATATTATCAGTTGAATCATTTTAACGAACGTTCCCATTGTTATATGAATATATTGCATGAAGGGATTCCACCTACGTTGTAGAAATAAAATTTCACGTTAAATTAAAGCACAAATGAGCATTAAAACGCACATTTGTGCTTTAATTTAACGTGAAATTTTATTTCTATTACTTTGCACAAAGTTTAATCATTACTATCCACCTACGTTATTACTGTCTCGCTAAATAAATATAAATTAGTCCGGGCGTGAATTTCATAACAAAAGAGCATAGTTTAACCCAAGAAATGAAACTGATCCCTTATTGTGAATTTTCAAAAATGTAATTATTTTCGAAACAATTCATTGTTTCTAACAATGCAAAAATATTACCTTTGTATTGATTTGCAGATGTGCTCTAAAATTACTTTGCATTCGAGTTTCTCTTCGGATTAATTCATTTTCCTGAAGTTGAATAGATTGTTCCATTTGTTTTGCATATTGTGAGTATATTATACTTAATTTCCTAATGCACCAAATGAAATGGAATGTTTCAAGATTTTTTCTGAAAATGTTATTTCGTTCGCACTAAAACAAGACTTCATAAATTTCCCTGCATATTAGTTTTGCCGAGACACACTAAATGACAAAAAGTGTATACACCTTGAAAAATCAAATACAAAAATGCTTCCATGTAGGTATTCTTAAAACCTTCACACCATTGCGGCACATTAAGAAATGAAGTTACCGGTGTTCAAATAATACTAAGTTATGTGCTTCTGTGTTAGCACGGAATCTATTTTCAACGGAAAAAGCAACTGAGTATATATGGACGCAAAAACATGCAAAAGCTTTTGTCACTTGTTTTTTCATCGCTAAGCCCAATTTTTTACATTGGGAAAGGAGTTACTAGTTACCTGGAAACACGCGTCTACAATTTTTACTGCTATACTGTGCTTTTAGTGGAATCCCCCCATTTTTCTCTATTCTTACTTTTTTATAAATGTATCTTTTTTTGCATAGAATCTAGTCCCCATTTTATCGTTTTTCAGCTCCCGCGTCACTGCTACTCCAAAATAATTTTCTCACTCCCCCTTTTTTTTCTTTTGTCAAAAGAATAAAAAACGGAAACTATTAGTTTAAAAGGTGAAATTTTGCATATTTCCCCTTTGTTATTCACCTAATACTAATAGGCTGTTCAACAAGTTGTTTGATGTCAATATTCATACGTAAATATGAAATTCGAAAACTATTCCATTTTTTTTTTCCACACTGATCATTGATGATAATTTTATCCAACTATTAAGTAGTATTCAGGTCAACTTATATTGAATTTCTTAATATCATAATTAAAACTTGAAAAATGTTGACTTACTTTTCAAGGGCAAATAATGTAAAATTTGAAGTATTTGATAGAACTGATACCTCAATAGAAAATATGAGCTGTAGTGGGAATCATATTAATTTTTGTTTTCCCCTTTGTTAAAAGAGTACATTTTAATAATGTTTTCAGTTTGTCCCAAGATTTGCTTATTCAAGAACTGTAATTTCATTTCAAAACATTTTTATGAATGAGAAAAAATAAGAAATTCGCAATCTAAACACTACAAAATTTATTTCCCCCTCAATATAATGTGAGTTACATGACTCGTGTTAGAGAGCGCTTTAAATAGGATAAGATGAACCAAGATGACTAGTATAAAATAGTTATGTCTCTAACAATCTGAAATGTAAAAGTGACAGGTTTAAACAAAAAATATTTCTGTAAAATTTTTTTAATGCCTCATAATTTCCACTTGCAGTGTAAGTAATAGGATAATATTTTATGATGTTTGGAACATCCATGACAATATTAAACTTTGCTTAATAACAGATTTCTTTAAACCTTATATTTCTAACTAATATTGATATGATTTGGCTTTTTATAGTTCAAATTTATGCCGACAGGGTGGCGTAGTGGTAAGGCGCAGGCCTCGTACGCCCAAAATCGCAGGTTCAAACCTGGCCCAAGTCGGTGGATTTTCAAGATGCAGAAAATTGCCTGCGCCAATGTCGTATGATTATGCCGCATGTTAAAGATCCCTTGAGTATCTGCTTGGCATGGATACTCTCCAAATTAAATTCCTAGTGCCATTGGCATAAATGAGAGCTTAGGTGCCGCCATTTAGTAGGAAACTGAGCGTCAGAGAATTGCGGCACTGGTACTACACTCATTGTGGTGCCACTGATACAGTTGGTACCAATCTCTGGGGACGCACTAGGTCATCAATAGTTGAGGACCAATACTGCAGCCCATTAGAAAGAAAAAAAAAGTTTAAATTTATAAAACTACTAATTGCATTTGTGAATCATTGTGTTTTAAAACTGAAATCTCCTGTTGCATACTTTGAGCCAATGTATTTTTAATCTTCAACAGAAAGAGTAATATATTTTAAACTACAACTTTGTAATATTTGATATATCCATGTCATTAAGAAAAACTAGCTGTTTATTTTGAAAGTGGGGCAGATCAATTTTTGGAAAAAAAGTTAATTGTAATTATAGATAAAGCTTATTATATATTTATCCGTAAACAATGTAGAGTAAAAAAAGTAACAATAATAATAATCAGAATCCTAATATTCGGAGATGTAACCTTAATAGTATTGTATATGTATTGAAAGGCAAACTTTTAAATATTTCGCAATAACAAAAAATAGAATTTTCTTACTTTCAAAATAAACAGATCAAATAATAGAATGCCTTTATGATGTAAAACTAAAAGATAAAACCATATTAATGTAACAGAAATTACAAATATTTTGCTCTATAGATTTTTTTAAAATTCAAAATTTCAGCTATACAAACTTTTTATTATTTAGCTCTATAATAATAGCAAATGTTTTAACCTTTATTTAAATCCTAAACAAGGATTTTTTTATCTGATATCATAAGTCGTGAAAGAAAAGCAATCAACTAAAATTAAAAGTGCTCCGATGTTTTCGTACTATAGATTGTTTTTTCTTTTCAAATTTTACGCTAACGTTTTATTATCATTTAGTTCCATAATAACATAACATAATTTTATAGCATTTCCTTAAATAATTCAAAAACAATGAATTTTCCTTATTTGATATCATATTTGGTGAAGAATAAGCAATTAAGGAGAATCAAAAGAGCTCCGACTCTTCTGTACTATGAGTATTCTATTCTTTAAAATGCTAGATTATACTAACGTTTTATTATTATTTAGTTCCATAACAATATTTTTATAACATTTCCCTGAAATCATAAACATTTTTTTTTTTAATTTGATGTCATGCCTGGTGAAAGAAAAGCAATCAACTAAAATTGAAAGAGCGACTCTTTTGTGCTATAGATTTTTTTTATACTCTCAAATTTTAAGCTATACTAACGTTTCATTATTATTTAGTTCCTTGATAACATCAATTTTTTTTTATAACATTCCTTTAAATCGCAAAGAATAAATGCATTTAATATCATACCTGTTGAAAGAGACGCAATTAATTAAAATTGAAAGAAATCTGACTCTTTTATACCATCGATTTTTCTTTCAAATGTTAAGCCATACTTACGTTTCATTGTTATTTAGTTCCATAATAACATCAAATATTTTTATAACGTTTTCTTAAATCATAAACAATGACTTTTTCTTTTCTTATATCATATCTGGTGAAGGAGAAACAATTAAGGAGAATTGAAAGAGCTCCGACTCACCACAATGTCCTTGGTACTTGATAGAAATCTCTCTCATTTGCTTACAGGCAGTCCTCTCAAGCTCGCATACGTTAGGATAATCCCGTCCGTCGCTTCCGCACACAGGTCTTGATCCCCTGCTGTCACCATAAGTGGCACATTTCTCCGGACACAAACACTCCGCTGTTCTCCCGTCGGCTGATGGCCTGCATTTCGATCCAAAGTGACATTCCTTGTTCTCGCACGGGTCCTTCACATCTGCAGGAAATTTATAACAACCTGATGTCAGCTGGATGAGGAATACTGATTCTACAAAAAAGATGGCAATTGTCCGGGGGTGACTCATTGCCTCGATTTCAGAAGGCTTTCATAGGTATTGCTTTGTGTGTGGTTTTTTGGAGAAAATATTTCCGTGTAATCGGAATGTGATTTGGGGAACATTATAAATATGTTATTTAAAAACGTAAATATGATCTACCTTAACATTTACATTATACATCTTCCTGAATGTTCATTTGAGAATACCACTTATAACATTGCTATATATTTATTTGCTTTGTGTAACAAATGCATGATTTAACGTATTCAACTAACTTAATTAATCATATCGAGATCACATGATGCTTCTTAAAGTATGACACATCTTTTCAGGCATTTCTATAGTTTACAATACCAGATTCGTCCTGTGCTATGTAATGCCTTAAACATTTATTACTAGTTAAACATTTTCTGTTTGTCCATTCTTAGCAAAAAAGTCCTTGAAAAATACAAACTAATGCATTAATTAAAATATCTATATACTTAATGGCACTAAAACTTTAACGATTCAACCATGTAGGACTTCTTTCTAAAATAGCACTTAACTTTAAAAACTTTTCTAAACATTTAATGGTTTTTATTTTCAATGTCAGTTAGCTCAAAAAAGGGTTTAAGATATCTTGCACCGTTTAAAAGAACTTAATAAACACACTTTCAAACACGCATCTTCATTGGCATTTAGAAAATTCTCCTGCCACTCGATTCGTCTCGTCCCGCAGACACCTTCGTAATGCCGTCGACACCTCCGCCATCCCCTGAACTCATCAACGCGCATGCGCTTTGATCAACCGCTTCAACCCTTGGCCTCATCTTTCGTATTCACAAGCGCGGCATAAGCGGAAACCAATTCAGGCGCCCCCCAGCGGCGGATGTAGGAAAAAGAGATGCTGGACAGGGAAAAAGGGATTTGAGGAAAGGGAATATTGATATGCGTTGAAAAAAGAGCTTTTTGTTTACAAGTCGTAACAAATTCGGTTGCGCAATTGGAAATTTGGAAGCAAATGCTTTTGAACTTGCTCAAAATAATTTTAAAATAAAAAAAAAATATCAGATTGTTGCTATTTTAGAAATAATGAAAAATAACAACGATCATTTTTTTTAAAAACATTTCTTGAGTAGCTAGGGCTAAAAAGAAAAGGAAAAATGTTTGTATTTTTGGTAGGATTAGGATGAACTAAACGAACAACGTATCAATGCATTATTAAACATTTTGTTTTCTCCGGAATCTGTATTACAAAATTCAAATAATAAATCTGAAATTGTACGAATAAAACAGCACTGATTAACTTATTCGCCAATTTTCTTTAACAAACATTATTTAAGCATAGTTATCCAAATCGATATTTCAAACTTAATTTAATCATTATTACTACACTTGGGATTAAATTTTTATTGTACTCTTAGTGCATTCAACACATGAAAAAATAAAAATTAGGTTAAATTTTAAAATTTATATGAATATTTTTAAAAAATGACTTAAAAAAGGTATAGTTTCACCATAAAAAATCATCTATACAAAAGGACTATAAACACATAACAGCCAAGTAGTGGGTGAATGTTGTAATAATGAAATGCCACGATATTTATGTTGTCGATTATGTTTATGTTATAATGTTGTCGAAATTTATCCCAAAACAGTCGCATTAAAAATAATCAAGTAGAGTGTTCTTTCTTTGCTGTCGCGTCACTCAAACCATGTACCAAATGTTTTATTCGTTATCAGCGTTTTTGCTTTGCTTAAGCTATTCCACAGCAAAACGAACAGTTACCTTTTTTTGTGACTTTTCAAAATATAAATTGGATTTTTCTTGTGGTTTTGAAAAAGCAATTTTGCCTATTGACTTTGCTCGTCTGCTACAATGTGTACTTTGTTTAGATTGATTATTAGTTCTATTCAATATCAAATTTCCACAGTTTAAAAAAAAAGGGAAAAAAATATGCCGATTACAAAACTTTCTTCTACATATTTCAAAAGAGTACTTTAAAAAGTAAAATTAAAAGACAGAATCTCTCTTGGTACATTTAACGCAAAAGTTTAACTTGCTCCTTTTTTTTTTTATTTACCTTGCATCACTTGCCCCTTTTTTGTTACCCCAACACTCGTGGGGTGTTGTAAACACCCCGAAATTTTTATCAGATTTGAAGTTATAATGAATTGTAATAGTTTTGTAATGTACAGGTAATTAAAGTAGCTTACTTAAACAAATTTTAAATAAATAGGCATCGTAAGTACAAGAAACATATAATTTACTTATAAAAAATACATAAAACAGGCTTGCATGAAATGGTACGTAACAGTTAAAAAGAAATAAATGGAGTCGGACGAAAGTTTCTATAACATAGACACTAATGGGAAGTGATGCTCCGTAATTTTCGGCAGGAATCCGTTCGAGGAGGGTGGGGCAATCGGACTTTTTTTCTCTTTTGGCGTGACTGATGTATTTTATAAATTAAAAAAAGCACAATTGAAAGAAAAAATGATACACAGGGTGTCCGAGAATTACCTATACTACTTCAGAATGTTATATTTAACGAAGTTAATGAGATATTTACATGCGGTTTGTTGCATTCAATGTAGAAACACTTGAAGTTGTTTCTGCTTAGTACACTTCTATGAAACTACTATTGAAAAAATTCCGGGGGTAGTCACCCGGTTTTTTTTTGTAATTTAACTCCTGAGAAAGCAGTTTTCGGCTCTTTGGGAACGTTAGAAGAAGGAGTTTCAGAAGTTCTCCCCTAACGAAACTTTCGAAACTGCAGTCTTAAAAATGGAGTTTCAGTCTATCTTTGGCAACGTTACCAGAGGCAGGGGCTCGAGGGCTCCCCCCAGGAAACTTTTTAAAATCATCCTAACAATGGAATTTCGAGATTATTTAGTGATGTTAGAGGAACTGCTTGCAAAGCCAAAGCAGCGTATCCTTGATGCTTTTGAGACAGTAACTGACGATTTGCTGCAGCGCACATGGGATGAAATTGATTTTCGTCTGTATGTGCTTCGTATGACACATGGTGCCCACATAGAATTGTACTGAACAGAAAAAACTTCAAGTGTTTCTACATTGAATGCAACAAACCGCATGTAAATATCTCATTAACTTCTTTAAATATAACGTTCTGAAGTTGTATAGGTAATTCTCGGACACCCTGTACAGAAGGGATTAATGAGGAACAGGTTTCTGATTGAATTTTTCTCAATTCGGTTATTCAATTCAAGTGGGGAGGGAGTAATGTTTTTTTACATTAAGTCTGACTGTTATATCTCAGAAAATTATAAAAACTATTTCCCCAATTACTGTTTACATAAAACTTACTCCAAATGTAGTTTTTTTTCTTTTTTTTTTTTTGCTCTGTTGTAACATACATTACGTATTACTCAGGTCATAGTAATTTGATAAAATTAATCAGTAAGTAATAAAGAGAACTGGAGTCTTCTTTAGAAAAAAATGACAGAATTCACATTTCTTGGCTGCAGATCTTCAATCTAGGAGTGCGCATCTACGAAGAGTATTTGACATAAAGTTCGAAAATAAACGTTTGGCAAGAAAAACGTCTGATTGTGTGATTGTAACCCTCTTTGGAGCAATTCATGCTAATAATGAATCAATACTTGATCCTACCAAGGTACACCTGCATCTGTATACCAGTTTTTGATTAAATCCTTGCATTTATTAAGAGATACGGTTAGCGAGAGAAAAAAAATTATCAACTGTATGAGAGTCAAGATTAATGAGAAAAAGTCGTTCGATTGCTCCAAAAGTTTCGCCAAAAATTATTCCGCACCTGATGCATTTTGAATCCATCCGTACACTAACTCTTGTATAATCTTTGCAATGGTTATTGAGATATAACGTAAGAGTTAATGTGACAAAGCGTACGATTACTCCTCCCCCTTCCCCCTTGAGCAGAGTTGAGAGAATATTTAATCAGAAACCTGTTACATTGATCCCTCCTATACATCATTTTTTCTTTGAGTTGTGCTCAATATTTTCATTTATAGGATACAGCAGTCACGATAAAAGATAAAAAAGTTCGGTTGCTCCATCTTCTTTGAAGAGATTCCTGCCAAAAATTAAGAGGCATCGCTTCCCATTAATGTCGTTGTTATGCCAAATTTTGTCCAATTCCATACATGTCGTTTTGAGTTAGTGCGACCAAGGAAAAAAAATAACACACGGACTCGTTGTTTGTGTGACGTTTTGCGAAAGGGAAATGTACTTGTAACCCCGAAGCACCAAGTTAATAGATTTCCTTTTGAAATGTGCTTTATTAACATTTATTTTATCATTTATAATCTTTACTACTTTAGACGAAAAATGTTCTGTTTCCAAGATTAACCGATTTAGTTGAACCCCATTTACACTGAACATTTGTGAATATTTCTCGAAAGCTTGCTCCTTCGCATCATTATTTTTTTAAAAGACGTAAAAGTGATCATATATGTAACCTCGGCTAATTATGCCGGTCTTAATTAATTTTAAGACGCCTCCATTAGTTCTACAATTCTTTTTCTCACTTATTTCTTTAAACAAATGCATGCTTTAACTTAAAAACTTTTTAATTGTTTCAGTAAATTATATAATCTCACTTTCCTTTAATTACAAACTAGCAACTAGGTTTAAAGTAGAAATATTTAACGAAAAAAGCATAAGAAAGACACTTTAATGAAGGCACACTTTAATTCAGTATTACTTTGTCACACTTGCTAATACGTTTTGTTAGGTATCAAAACTTTATAAGACGTTTAGAATTTAAGTACGGTCTTCCACTAAATCGTATTAAAACATATAAAGCGTTATTTTCACTTTTGCTCAAACATTACGCATATAAAATTTTTATGACAGTATGCAATATATATATATATAAAGGGAGAAATGGGGTGTATATGTTTTATTTACATAAATTCTAAGTCCGTGTGGGTTTTAATAAATTTAGCGCTTTATTTGTGTTTTGCATTTCTGTGTCACGTGCTTTACCTTAACCCATCCACAGCTCTCGACACAATGGCATTGTTTTCACCGGTACTTGCCACTGTATTGGACTTCGGCAAAGGTCCCAGTTCCTTGTTTAGTTTGGCAACGGCTATGTTAGCGTCGTTAGGTTTTATAGTATTTATAAGTTCGTTGGGGATCTTGTGTTCTGTTTTAAAATGCGGACTGTTATTTTCGTTAGAAATATTGCCAGTTGAGGATTATAATTAATTCGTTTATTGCATAAAATAATACGCTTATTCCAGTGTTTATAATATGTGATTACAAACGTGGAGGTCCCCTCAGTACATATATAAAGAAAACTCAGTAAGGTTTTATTTAATTATTATTATAGCAAAAAACCAACTCATTACGGATAACATAAAGAAAGAAAATTCTACCCGTAAAAAGAAAAAAAAACGTGTCAAATAAAAAAAAAAAAAATGTTCCGCCTAGAACTATATGAGCCTACTTTCCCGTATACACCCAAATTCAAATTTATAATCTAGCTATCTCTTTGGGGATTGCTTTTGTTCTCTCGAGAGAAGAGCAAGAAATAAAATGTTGTTAAAGTATTGCGTAAACACTTTGAGGAAAAGTTACAAAAGAACGAACATTTTTAATTGTATTGTGTGAGCTAGTTAGTAATGTTTTAAGTATAAAAAGGACCGTTTACTGAGAAAGTGGTCCAAGAACTTACGCAGATAGACTATTCGATCACGATCGACCTGTTGGCTAAATCTGGTTTATTGTATACCCTACGTGAAAATGTACATTAATAAAGACAAACTCACAAACCGTTTGGGAACATACTCTCCGATCATGCTCGCGATTACACTTTCTTTTAGTATCATTGATTTCAACGGAGGAAACTCCATATGTAATTTAATATGACTGTATAATACACTTACCTCAAGGTAATATGTAAATCTTTTTTTTCAAACACGTAGAGTAAATATGTTATGATAAAAATTATTTTTCATTTCTTTTCCTTGAGGAATAACCATTATAATAAGAACCAATCTTGCGAAAACTAAACAATTTATATTAACCCTTTCAAAAGCTCAAGCACTGGAAACATTGATCGCTTTAAAAACCCCCAGAAAGACGAGCTTATGGTTACGTTTCATTCTTTATCCCCAATTGTTATTAAGAATTGTCTTTTATTTAGTTTTTGGTAGCTTCTTGCAGTTATGTTTATGTCTTTATATAAAAAAATAATTTTGCCAAAGCTAACTTGTATTTAATATTTTAAATATCTAAACATTAAAACAAACAACGAAGCAAACATAATTTTTTATTAAAGTAATTTCGTATTTCAATATCATTGATGTAAGAAATACAGTATTATGGAAAAAAAATGGGAAAATAATATCAACATTAAAAATAAAATTTAAAAAAAGAGTATCGAATTAGAGTTCGGCACGAAATTTTAGATATTTTAACAAAATATAAATTATTGTCAGAAACGACTGTCGAAAACATTAGATGTAAAAATTAAAATAAAAAAAAAACAGTCGAAAAACATCAATAAAACCTTAAAAATTAACAAAGAAACAAGGCATCGCTTTATGATTCTGACATGACCATTTTATATTTATAACTGAGTATAAACATATGGCAGGAAAAAACTCAAAAAATGTTTTATGCAAAATATTTTATCATACCGTGATATACATTTATGTAGTGACAGTTTTAAGCACAAATGACCAGCAAACTTTTTGGGTATTTTTTAGGTTTTTTAATTTTGGCTATTAAAAGTTACATGTGTTCTAAGTATGCAAAAGATTTTTTGAAGATATATATGTATTTGCTGTCTGTTAAAAAAAATTCTGAAATTTCGTTACGTGTGTTACCTGAAGAATAACACACGTAACGAAATTTCAAATATGTTTTTAACAGTCAGCAAATACATACAATCTTCAATTTTTTTTTTTTTTTTTTGCATATTTAGAACACATGTACTTTTAATAGCCAAAATTTAAAAAAACCTAAAAAATACCAAACAAGTTTGTTAGAAAGCTCGTTGAAGTTGAAAAATGCTGTGTAAATGTAACGTCCGTTACTTTGGAATGACCCTTGGATGAAAACGACTGCAGTAGTGGTTCCTAACCGTTTTCTCTTTGAAAACAACTTCTAAAACCGAAAGAAAATGATGAACCCCTTCTGTAGTCGATAGCAACGGGTAAGAAAACAATAGAATTCTCTGGCACATTTATTTTCCATGTTTACAAAACTGTTTCATTCATAAATGTTGTCACACATTTTTTGATTATATTCGATACACTCTCCCCAATCCCGTTTGTCACAAAATGTCACACTTCCATATGCCCTCTACCTTATGTCACATGTCATGCTGTATTGCATAAACACATATGTACTTAGAGTTCAGAAAAAAAACACTACGTTATAAATCACATTTACAACTTGATTTTTGAACTGTTAATGACATTTGAGCCCAGCGATAACTTTGATTATGATTGTGCTAAATCTGTATAAAATGAGACTAACGTTTACAAAAAAAGCCCTTATTAGTATATATTACTTAAAAATATTAATTATTCAAATTCTGTAAAAATACCCGGACTTTTTTTTTGTCGTAAAAGTGCATGTGCCCAAGATTTCTTTTTAAATTTAAACTTTTAACTAGAAGTTAATTAAAACATTAATCAACCTCGATATTTTGGATATAAAAGAAAGTCAATAAGCATGCAAAATTAAATAACGAACTAAATAACTAATTAAAACAAACAAAAAAAATTAATCCGTTGAAATGGAATGTTTTTATTTTAATTAAAATGTGTGATGTCACACTTCTTTCTACCCCCTCTACTCTCCTTGTCACAAACTGTCACTATTTTTCGAAAACACCCCCTCGAAGAGTGAAACATCATTTGTGAATGACCACATATGCCATAACATAAAAGAAAAACATAATTGTAAAACATTTAAGTATAAATAAAAACTAGAATAATAGCTACAAGAAAAATAGTTTTTTTTAATTCTTACTTTTCGTTATTCTTTATTTTTTAACTATTAACAAGGCAGCAATAATAGCTACAAGAAAAATAGTTTTCTTTTTAATTCTTACTTTTCATTATTCTTTATTTTTTAACTATTAACAGGGCAACAAACGTATGAAATCGCAAAATCTATTTTGAGAAATTGTTTTTTCAATAGTGCGAAAAGGTTGTGGAATCACATGAGATACAGGCGGTAAAAATTTTTGAGTCAATGAATAAATATTTTTCGATTCTACTTTTGAATTGAAATATACAAAATTCTCTAAAGTTACAGAAGCACTAAAATTTACATATTTTGAAGTTTACCATCGCCATAATGCAGAAAAGTTGGAAAAAAGAATAATAAGTGCGAGTACAAAATTTGAAATTAATATTTAAATATCTCTATTCCCCTTTGTGGTGCATATACTCGTATAAGAAATTAACCAAAAATAATTAAAAAATTAACATTTTAATGAATTTTTATATTTTAAGTTTTCTTTCTACGCTAGTATAGGAAATAGTGTAGGAAATGTCAGAAATGGTAAGAGAAACCTGCATAAAAAATTCAATAGAATAAATCAATGAATATATTCCCGCTTTGCGATCCAAATTTTCGAAATCAGGCTAAAGTACAAAAGACAAAAATTCATGTATTTCAAAATTTAATATTTCTTTATGCTTCCAAATTTTAATATGCTACCTTAGCCATTCCACAACTGTTAAGCGAAAAAATAATTTATTGACCCTGCTGTTCTGTTCTAGTCTATTTGACCCAAAACGTTTTTTAACAGTTTATAAAAAAGGACTGTTGAAATAATTATTTGAAATTTGGTGACTTTGTAAGTAAACATATTCCATACTTCTCTAAAATAAAATTTTTTATTTCATTACTTTCTACACGTTTTTTAAAAATGTTAAGTACCTGTTTGATTGGATAATCTTGTGTCGTATGAGATGAGAGCATGAATCAGTGCTACTATGAAAGTGATAAAAATGGCGAATACAACTTTTAGTGAAAAAATGAATTGCGGGAAAATATGTTAGCAAAGTAGGAGACACTTTTGAGGATGAAAACCATTACAGGTAAAGAAAATTATTTTTATACTACTGACTATGATAATGTTGCTACTTATTCAATTTATAGTTGACAGTATATTTAGTAAAAAAAAAAACAAACTTTTCATTCGATTAACCTCTAATCTTTGGCTGCCTAAATTCTGAGATGTAGTAAAAATAAGTCGATCTGTTGTTAGATTTTCAGCGCCAAGAAGCATATATATGTAAAGTGCATTTGAAACTGTATTAAATTTCACAAGTTAGAATAAAGTCATTAAAATGACAAGTATGGAAAGGACAAAGATTTATGGAGAAGAAAGAAAAATTCAAGACGTTATAGCTTTTCTAGCTGTATTCAAGGTTGTTTCAGATTATAGTGCCAATATAATCTAAAACTGGGGTTACTTTAGATCAACTTTTGAGAATATAATGTACTTGTAAAAGAAAACGAAATTGTTGATCAAAGATGATATTTTACAACATGCCGGACTGTTGTTCTTGGAAAGTATTTATTGTCTAGAAATTTGTGAGCAATAAATATTTCAAAGCAGTAAATAAAATAATTGGGAAAAAAGAAGACTTTTTGGTCTAGAAATCTGCAATGAATTAATTTCTCTACACTTTCAGGCAATACAACATCCCCATAAAAATGAGGAATTACGTAATGTAGAAGAAAAAAAAACAAGATAAAAGGAAAACTGAGTTATCTCCAATTTTAACTTCTGGTTTGTTCACTGTAGAGTTGTTGAGCAATAAGTCATCTGCAAAGTACGTAAAGAGATACGATTTAGAAAATGTCATTCATTTATTGTTTTACAAAGTAATTACACTGGTCAACAAGTGTTTTGCCCCAAGAATGAATTTCACTTTTCCTGATGTAGTTTTGCACGAGGAATCCATATCTGGCATCAACATTTTTCCATCACGTATAGTTTTTTAGTTATGAGGAAGGAAAAGTTCGATTTTTACATTTTTCAGTGTTTTTCCGATCACGCAGAATCTTTTTTATTGATATAAAGTACTCAAAAGAGCTTGCATGTCAACCGTTAAATCAGTGATCACTTTATTTTGCTGGAAAAGACTTAGAGGAGTGTCGCAAACAGCAGCCGAACGGAAGTGCGTATCAAATGACTGCACTGGGTGCATGTCTCGGTAGGAATTTCGCAAGAATTGGAATACAAAGGCAAATAAGCAAAAAAATTGATACTGTACGACACGTTTAATGAGCATGAGCTACTATATTTTATCATAGAACTCTCTTGTAGTGTGTAAAAATGCCTCCTGAAAACATGGGAGCTGTATAACCGATGAACATAGAGAGGGTTCCATTAGGACATTTCAGTTATCGAAAAGAGATGTCAAGGGAAGAGGAGTGCAACTATGTTAGTAGATTACTGCTGGACGTTAAAAAGGGACATCCCTGAGGCAAAGTATGCCATAACATGTCAACAAATGAAAACTTTTAAGGAAAATAGAAAATTACTTGGGTTTTTGGTGGAAATGCTTCTAATGTAAAAATTACAATGCCCTTAAAAAGGGAAGGAGGGGGTCCTAAGGACTTTTATTGACTGATCTTAGAACTATTTTCCAAGCTTAATTCGAAAATGAAAACCATTTTCCTTATCACTTAAGGGGAGCTTGTAAGGTACTGCAATAATTTAGGGTAAATGTTATTAATGTCAACTATTACAGCACCTTACAAATCCTTACGTGATAGAGAAAAATGGTTTTCATTTTCGAGTTCAGCTTGAAAAATATTTCTAAGATCAGTTAACAAAGTCTTTGTTGCAGAAAAAAAAGTTTTTTTTTGTAGACCAATGTTATCATATGCGTGCTTACTATAGCTCCTCATAATGTGCATTAAACTGCTAAAATATGTCGAGTTTATCAAGATATAGTTATTATTTCAAAAAAAAAATCAAAATATACACCTCAGTAGTGAGTATTCATTCTTCGAGCCATATTGACCAAAGCGATACGGGTACACAGTAACTGCGAATAGAACAAAAGGGTTAAAAAAACAAATTTTATATTCCGTCCTAATATGTACGTTAATTTAATATTTCGCTATTTATTTTACGTTGGTAATAAAAAATTCTGCCATTACAGTATTATTTTCGTGAACGCTATTTCCACCCCATGCAAATCACTGGTTTTGCGAACCACCTGCTGGGAAAGGCTAAACTACATTGATCATCTCTTTTTTTTTTTTTTTTTGGAATTCATCAGCAGTTTAACTAGTTTTATTTTTACGACAATAAATACAGTTAAATCAACACATCTCACTAAAAAGAAGACGCATTTTCCTGTAAGTTTGATTTCTCAAACAAAACAAACACGCTTCCGTATTCGATGAAAATGACTACACTGATCATATATATGGTATTGGCGTTCACCGGCAGTTTGAAGTAATTCTACTTTCATATTGATAAATCAAATTAAATCAGCAAATATCACTGAAAGAAGACGTTTAGATAAGACACATTTTCTCTGTAGGTTTGTTTTCCTCCGACAACACTACTACAGCAGTAAAAAAACTTTTCCGTATTAGATGGAAATGACTACAATGATTATCTCTATGTTTTGGCATTCAACAACAGTTTAACTGATTATGTTTAACTGATTATGTTGTTAAATGGATATGACTACATTGATTATCTCTATGTTTTGTCATTCAACATCAGTTTAACTGATTATGTTTACGACAACTGATCACATTAATTCAACACATCTCCCCAAAAATAAGTATTTTCTTTGTAAGTTCGTTTTCTCTATACGTAACTGATTAAGACGGTTTCCTAAGCAACCATACCCGCATATAACCGAACTCCCCTGAATTAATATAACTTCCACAAAACGTGTACGCATTACATTAAAAAATGATAGTACTTACCATCGGGGCGTGCTGCTAAAAGCCACGAAGTCCATCACTCCAGTTTTGAGATATCAAAAATTTAAATTTTCAAATCGGTATAAATTATAGTAGAACTGATTTTTTCAGACATCCAACACCTACAGTAGGCATACTTATATAACTTTTCGATTGCGTAGTTGTTTTATACAACTATTTAAAGATTTTGAGCCAATCCAGTAGTCAAAGTTTATCAGTGACGTATTATTAGAACGCCGACGATATAACGTTGGAAGTCAAATATTTTCCAGGAAAATTTCGAGGTTAGTTGTAATTTTTTTCCAGAACTTCTGGGGCAAATTTTTGCTGTACGCATATATTTTTTAAATTAAATGATCTAGTTAACTTTTTCAATGAAGAAAATCCTACGTTTACTATATTTTTAGTTTTCTCCCAATTTCTTAAGCCATTGCTCTTTTTCCAAAATCGTACATTATACAAACATGTAACAATTTGTTGCTTAAGAATACTATCCAAAAAATCCAAATCTGCATGAAAAGTAAACCACGAAAACAGCTTTGGATTTCATTTGCTTTTACGTCGACAATATGTCTGGAAACTCAATTCCCAGGATCTGCCCACTTTCTTTCCCTCACTATAATTGAATTTCATCCCAAACATGATTATTTGCAGACTTTCCTGCTTCTGGGAATTGAGTTTCCACCAGTAACGCACCTGGTTCTGTGAAAGATACATATAAATGATTTGGTTCAAGTGATACAGTACCAGGTGAAATTCTCAGCAATAAATTTCATTGTTTTTCTGAGTCAGATTTCAAAATGGGAAGAAAATATCATAATTGTAAATGTCGTGTTCTTAGTAGATCATTTTCTCCCCTCAATCAACGATATGAATGACTCAATTTTAGAGTTTAAATAGAAAACTAATATCTGGGATTCGTATTTTCTTTTAGAAATGGGATACCTTTTGAATCTTCAAATGCCATTATTTGAATATGTGTCTAAAGATAAGTCAAAAAACAAAATCAACAAATATGAGGCAGTGAGAAACAAACTGATGTAAGTGACAAGAATAAAGATTCTGGGAAAAACGCGTTCAAATTTTGGATTTTATGGGACCTTCAATGTTAATTGTTTTCTAAATCACGTTGAGGTGGAGCACTTGTTAGAGCTATCACTAACATCTCTTGCTGAAATATAAAATGGTGCTGTCCCTATCATTTGCACTAGTTATGTCCAAATTTTCAATTTTGTGACTTACATCGTTTTGCTGCTGGGTGCATATGTCCTCAAGAAAAAAAAAATAAATAAATAAATGAATGAATTGGCTAAATGCTTTCTTTAAATCAGTCCAATGAGCAATTTGGTGCAAAAGTTTTTAAATATAGTATTTTTCTAGATTAGGAAAGAAAAAATATTCCTTATTTCTTACCAAATATTCCCAAATTATTTACTTCAGGGAAAATGAGTTAAGAAACAGAAGTGAAGAAAACATCTTTCAAATGTGTAATTGAAAACAAGAAGTTTTTTAGTTTTAGTTACCTTTACCCTTGCAGCAGGTAATGACCTTTCTGTACTAGAAACAACACTAATTGAATAGTTGTTTTTTTTCCGAAAAGAAAACATCTCATTTTGAAGAAAAGAACATTTCTCAGTTTTAATTTAGTAATTTTATGGCATAATTAATCAAAAATCGTTTTAATAAAGGAAATAATATTGCTATTATCCACCAACCTAAAATACAGTAGAACCTCCATAAGTTGTCCACCTAAGAGACTGTAATCAACTAGTCAAGATATAGAATTAATAAACATAATAAAACTTTTAGTATTAGCTTTACTGCACAATCAAACAAACTGTGCATGTATAAGTACTTTATGCTTTATATTAAGTTTGAAATCTAACAATCTTCTTTCTGCTTATTTACATTTTTTCAACTGTCTTTTCTAAGTTTTCATTTTACCTAAGAGAAAATGCAGGAGGCAGTCTCTGCATTTCCTATACTATTTAACATGCGTGAGCATTTTTCTGCCGTGAATAAATTAAGTTGCTTTATGACATGCTTGACATCTTCTTTTGCAGCATTCCGTTTTTTGGTCTCGTCCTCATAGAGCACTTCCACTTCATCATAGCTACGTGCACTTTTTGCTGGTCGGTACTGCTGACAACACTGATGTGTTCAAATATTTTTCGTGATTTCCCGATGACCCACTTTAGGAGCAATTAATTTTTCATGCCTGAATGATACCTTGGTCAAATGGCTAGATTTTTGATGTGTTCGAGGGCAGAGCTTTTAGTGTCATTAGGTGCTTTAGTCGTGGGTGGATGCGACAGTTATCCACGGTTAACAAAATGGACAGTTTCTGCCTCACATCTCTGTCGATGTCTGGTACCCCCTCTTCAATTAGTTTAGCAGTCATCCAAGCAGATTTATTTGATCTCCAAGAAACAGCAAGGTTTTCAGTTTTTATGTTCTTGAATGTACGTGATTTCGCTGCTTCGTCAATCACTAATGGCTTCAGTTTTTCCTAGTTGAACTAGCAGGAATTGTAAACCACTCCTTGGAAATATTTCCTTTCTTGCATTTGTCTCGTTTTATGACAAGGCATTTCTTTGAAGTGCAGACCAATCTCATCAATATTACACTGGCCATCATCTTTGAGACCTCGGTGAAGTCCGAAAACTCTTCCATGACGTTTTCCACCACTTATGCTAAAACTACGTTTAATTCAGCTCAGTAAAACGTTCTTTTCAAAAATTCACTCGGATCTACTGCAATTACTAAGACCATTCATTCAGTGCTAAACGTGCGATTCACCACCGTTCATTAGTGCTAAACGTATTATATTGTACACAGTATTTTTTTCTAGTAACGAAAGTCTATTCCTGCTTTAGGCAAATTGCGCATTTTTTAATCCCAAGTAATATCATATAATCTTTTATCTAGATAATGATATGTAAATTACTTATACCGTAGAGAAAGTGTTTTTTTTTTTTTCTTATTTTCTTCCTGTACTTCAATAATAAACAAAAAATTTTTTAATAAGAGGGATTAATCACAAATATTTAACTTTGATTAAATACAATACCATTCTCGAAAAACTTTTCAATCATTCGTTTTACGTCATAACAACGATACCTATATTAGTTGTATATATCGCCCGTAGGTAATCGAAAAGATAAAACAAATATATCTAAGTAATCAAAACTGGTTTTTCCTTTTTTGTGCAAAATGTTTTCTCTACCAAGGGACTGCTTTTACTTGCACTGATCTTTTAAAAGAACTTTTTCCGGTTTATTCTATCGTTGGGTTTCAAGAGCCAGTCACTATTTTCTTCTGTTTGGCGTTTCTGGGATTTATCACTCGATAAAAGATTAATGCTCACCTTCAGGGAAATGTCCTGGTATTTTTTATATAAAAGCATTATGGCAGGGATCAGGAAGATACTCATATCATAAAAATAAAACTAGATTCTTTAAGTTAGTGACTTTTTTTTCTCTCTCTGTTTTTCTTTTTTGTGCTGGTGAATGCGAATGAAAGTACGAGACGTGGTACCTACTCTGATGTTGGTTTTACAAGTATATCATGAAAAAAAAAAAAAAAAAAAAGGTAATTCGCTCTTAGATTTTGATGTACAAATTCAATTTGAAATTTATACATGCTGAGTCGTGCATTTTTTTTCTAAATTTTGCTGAGTTTTTACCTTGAGTTAAGAACAGTACAATTTGATCACGTAATTAAACCTACGAATAAAAGCATTGAAAGGGAGATAGCTATCAGCAAAAAGAAGCAAGCTTTTTTACTAGTACGTAAAATGAAAAACCTGCAGTAACCCAAAAGCAGACAACTGAATAAATAAGATTAGACAATATAGCATATACACCGGCAGCTGCATAACCGGAAAAGTTACGTCGCCCTAAATGCGTGGAAGACGCAAGGACATTTATACTTTTCTCCACCAGACCCCTACCTGTTAGCCGAGGCCTTAGGATTGCTTACGCACGGGGAGAGGTAGTGGGGTCTACGGATTTTACATGCACATATCCGCAAGTATACATGGTGGTCTTCAGTGGGTATCGAACGCGCAAACTTCCAGGTGGAAGTCCGACGTGCTAACCACTAGGCTACCACGGCCCAGGACATTTATACTTGGGGAATGTCGTCAAAACACTAAAAACGGGGTGCCTAACATAGTGTAAAAACTAAATTTAAAATCTTAATCCTAAATAAAAATATATGCCTCTGTTTTGTATTTTTAGGGGTCATCTTAATCAAAATATTCTTCTAACACCATACATTATCATTACTGGTCACTCTTAACAACTAGAACAACGTTTTGATGTATGTTTTGGAGCTCTGGGTTTTTTATAGGGATAGAAAGATAATAGTGACACGTGAGTGACAAGAAATATTGTAAGAAGGAATTTGATAAAAGTTTCCCTTTTGCTGGGAAAACATTGCTTGGTATATTGCCGCAGTTTAATAAAGGAACTACAAAAATTAGTTTTTGCAAATATACACATATAATTCATGCAGATATCTGTGTAGTGTTCTTCTATATATGCTTTATTACTTTTATCAAGTAGAAAGAAAATTTTATTTCTTTTTGAAGTGATTATTTTAAATGTATTAAAATGCAAAAATTAAAAAATAATAATAATTAAGAGCCAGTTTTGTTGAAAATTAGGCAGGCTCGGAAATTGACATTTTTTATTTGGTTGACATTTTAAGGATATGTTTTTCATGTAAAATTACCAGCCTTTTCCCTTTTTTTTTCTCAAAAAAAAAATCTTAAAGTTTTGGGAGATTAAAATTAAAGTTTGTTCTCTTTCTAAGAAACCGCATACGAATTTACATACGCTTCAAAAGCTATTTGCTCCATGGCAGTGACAATTATTTTGTGTTCTACTACATTTACAGTAAGTCTTAGGACATAAATAGTTATGGTTGACTCTCGGTGCAAAGGTCAGAGGTCATTCAAAATTGGTCAAAAAAAGGTTTTATAATAAAATTTTGATCGTCAAAATCTTCTTGCGACAACAGTAAACCACAAAAGCATACATTACAGTAAGTACATGACAAAGAATACTATCCAAAAAAGTACAGTAATTGACTCTTGGCGCACGGAATCGAAAGCTTCAAAAGGTTTTTCTTTTCTTTTTTCAAGTTAAAATTCATAACAAATTTAAGAACAACGGTAGAAAAAACTGACCTGTAAAAAAAATTCGTAAGTAACATTCGTTAGCTATAAAACATTTTTTTTTTCAATTCAAACATATCCAGTACCTGGAGATGGTCTGCTATTTGGTAATAAAGCAAAGATGAAAAATAAATAAATAATAAAGCATATTTGAAAGAGCACAAATAACATAAGATGAGGAAGCGCTTAATTACACAAATGAGTTTATTTCTTTGCGGAGAAACATCATTACTTGATCATTTGGTTTCGAAAAAAAATCATTAACATGAACAAAGTATCAAAATCATTACCACGAAAAATGTGCATGCTATCTTTCGTGGTAATTTTTTATATCATTTTTAATTATTATGAATCGCACACGCAATTCATTTCCCTTGCATAAAAGGTATATTAATTTTAGTTTAAAATATTACTTTATTCTGTGTTGAATGAAAGACATGGATATATGTTTTTAAAAATATATTAACTATCATAACATTAAAAAAAAAATGCTAAAGAGATACGTTTTTCCTTGTTTTATCAGTTTGAAAATTAATTTGTTAGATTTTAAAGAAATGTTACTTTTTAGAAAAAAACTGCAAAGGATAAAGCATTAAGATTTAACAGAACAATAAATAAATTAAAAAAACTGTCAGCAAGAACAAAAACCAAAATGTATGCAATACATTATATTTTCGCCTAGACTAAGATAATTTCGATAGTGTATGTGAAACGTTAACTATTATTGTCGTTTCGCATGTTGTACTAACTTTTTCCAGACCAGAAAAAATAATGATTACGGTAAAACTAAATTTCGAAACAAAAGATTACGTATGAGGGCAATTATAAGCAAAGGGATTTAACAGCAAAGGTAGTATATAAAAGCTGATCATATATTATGCGTTAAGAAATTATAAGGGTATAACTAACAAGTATTGCTATCCAGAGTGATTTAGAAGAAGCAGACAAAAAGAAAAAAAAATGTATTTTAACTTTTCCCACGCGTTTAACCCTAAGTATGTCTTCCTACTCACATACCTTTGCATCTTACTGCTTAAACTGCCGTAAAACGGATGCCAATTGTTTGAAATTTAACAGGGTCTTTCTCCAAAAAAATATAAAGAAGATATATCATAGTTTCATGTGTATAAGCATACGAAAATATGCATTTTACTTGTTTATTTTTTATTCATGGAAAACGGGAAGATACATTGATGTCAGAAACAAATGCACCGAATTTTTAACATTGATTTGTTCTTTGTAACTTCCCTTTAATAAGTGTCTATATAAAGTTATCTTTTGCAAAAGCGTTCTGCATGTTAACGTATTTCAATCCAATGCTTTTCAATGAGAAAATGCAAGAACGTAACTTGACTATTTTTGTTATTAAATGGTCAATGCCTGTTAGCAGTGCTTAGTTTTAAGAACTGATTTTTAAATATAAATTTTAAAATTATATATAAGTGATTACTACTACTTTAAAGTTTAAATACCTAAACACATAAAGATGCAGTCCGTTTTGCACGCATTCAGAACAGTACCATTTTGTACGCAACGTGTAACGTTGGAAGTTAATGAAACATTTAATACAATTTCAAAATCGTTGCGAAATTCTATGTATCATACATTTGGTTTATTTTGTAAAAATATTGTGAAAATAAAAGTGTCCAAGATAAAATAATTTTGCATTACATGTATTATTTTTCAAATATTTTAATTTTAAGAACATTGTGTCGTCTTTATTTACACCAGGACATAAAGGACATATTTATTAATGTGTTTAATTCCTATTATTAAAGACTACTGAAGGTAATATAATTGTATTCAAAAACTAAGTCAACTATCCAATTTAATGACTTAAACATGTAATGCATTTAAGTACACATCCTTCTACAAAAGATCCTAAAAATGCCTATCCTAAAAACAAAAGAGACATCATTTTTTTATGTTAAAACAGTGTTACGAAAAATATGTTTCTCTTGCACTAATTTATTTCCTTATCCCCTACAAGAACCAGATATAAAATATGATGTCTCGTATTTCTTCCAGTGCATTGAAAAATATGTAACATTTAGAAAAAGGTATTGCGATACATTTTCTAAGGAAGAATCAAAATTTCCTTCCGTTCGTAAGTTTCCATCATTTTTTCACTCGCTGTAGAAAGCTTTGCCAAAAGATTTAACTCCTTGATGCAGAGTTTGCGTTGAATAATCCCCCTCAATAACTAAGGATTTGGAACGCTTGAGAGAATGATTGAGGATTTTATTTTCTAAAGTTTCAATCCTGTAATTTAAAGCATCTACCAGAGATTATATTTCTTCAATATATCAGATAAATAATTCTGAAGAAGTTGATATTTTTTCCTCTTGCACTGAAAGTTTGAAATATATTTATATATTTTTCTAAAAAAATTATTTTTGTACAAAATAATCTTGGGAAATTAAGGCGCAAGTAAATTGAGTATATGTGACAATAAATTGTTAAAAATAATGTCTTATTTTTATTTAATGGATTACGAAACAAAAATGATATGGCAGTGCTTGCAAATACATAAAAAATTAAGTAAATGCGGAAGTACTGTCTAATAAATACCAAAGTACTTGGAATGAACAAACAACGAGCTACAATAACGAAAATTTAAGTAGGTACAGAAGGTAGATTTAGAGAATATGAAAAAATTACTAACAGAATGCAACTGTATTTCTGTACATTTTTTCCTTATGGTACAAAAAAAACCCAAAAAACAATAAATAAAGTTTAAGCGCGGAAGTACATTCGTCTGATTGGGGCTGCTTTTAACAATAAAGTGTGCAATGAATAATTACTATATGACGTCCAAGATATCATCCAGATGAAACATACATAAGAATATGCTAAAATCGCGATGTAGTTCTGATTTTTAACAAGTTGTTTAGGTCAGTTAGGTTAGTGTAATTCCAAGTTTGCAGCTTCGAAAAACCTGTGCTCGCTGCGTAACACTGGAAATTTTTAGGACTGGTAACGCCTAATCACCTTATAAGGCCTAAATTATCTAATTTGTTATGTAACTTGTAATTACCAATTCTGAAAGTACATTTCATTCGCAACAATATAAGCACAACCACACTGCTGTACAACTACTGCTGTACAACGATGTTTCAAAAATAGGTCATTTTTATTACAAAAAACACCAAAAATTTGCAGTTTTATAACGTTTTTGGCCAAAACCAGACATAATCTCATTGCACGACAATATTTATGAAAATCTACTTTTCAAAGATTGTGCATGACGAAACGATTTGACAAGGAATCGAAAGAGCATTTCAGATTCGAATTGGCTTCTTATCCTTTGGCATTATTCAACAAAGACGGTATACGCAAATACGTACTCCGATTTTACTTCACTTTCCCAAAATATTTGTCAGTAAGTTTGCGTAGGGCAGGGATTTATTGGAATATAACCTATTACATTAAAAGATCCATCACATACAAAAAATGAGCAAACATGGCAATATATGTAGAAAACTATGGTTGGGTAAACAAAGCAACATAGGAAAAATCAAGCAATAACTAAACTTTTCTATATGATCAAAGATTCAATGACAAAGAGGGAGCAGACTTCTTTCATATTATTCCATGAGACTCCTATCAACACAATATGGTTTAAATGAATCTTTGTCTTTGGACTTTCTATCAAGTCCTGAAAAAATTCTATAACGCAAACTGTTCTCATTTTGCAACTGCTGCCTCACATGTTAGGCAATTGCTCGATGGGAGAACATATATTATGCTTACGTAGTCAACTAAAACGTCAGGTGTCGTTTTCATTTTGAAGTTTCCATCTTTTCTTCAGTAGTATAATGTGAAATGTTTTCCGACTGGCTTGAATATCAAGCCCTTATTTCAGGACCTCCTACGACTCTGCTCGTTGATTGACAAAATTTTGATCTGCAGAAAATGAGTGGAGCATGTGAACCAGTTGACATTTTTTTTCGGGTCAGCTGGTTCTCGGATGTTTTGTGTTTTCCAAACATCCGCATTTTATTCTTATATCCTACAAGAAGTTCTCCATAACAGTTCCATCTCTCTGCAAATGTTGAAAATGTACACAATTCCTCAAGCTCACGGAGAAATAGAAACTATTTGTATATGCCAGGGCTGTATGTTAATACTCTCTGATTCTAGATTAATTTCATTAGAGTCTGATCGATACTTAATTATGTCCACAGGATGGTTAAAAATTTATCCCACTTGGGAATGCACAAGTTTTATTAAATGTGAGTAACTAATTTATTTGGAATCAGTACTGCTGTAGAATAATCGTTTTTCGTAAATGTACGCGAGCACTTTTAAGGGGGCACAGTACCTCTTTCCAAATCTTTTTCCTTTTAACAGTCGGATAAAAAATAATGCATGCGTTTAATTCCAATTAGGATTAGAAATGAAATTTGAACGTAGAACTTCATATTAATCAACCCTCAATTAAAAATTTTAAAAATATATTAACTTTTTTTTTAATTTTTAAAAATCCTCATAACTTTCTGAATTATAACTTTTTTCAAAAAAATTTCCCTTTTTAATACTTTCCAAACATTCTAGAATAAAAGATAGCATGGAATTAACTATCTGAAACTTACTTAAATTTTAATATTTTTTTTCGATAAAATCTCAGAAAAAAGGACAAAAAATTCAAAAATTCAAATTCAACAATTAAATAACAGCAAACTACAAACTTCAGAGTCAACCCCATGCTAATTTTTGTTAAACATACTCCGTGGAATATACATACAAAGTTTCAATGCTGTATCTTTAGCTGAAAAAAGCCTTAGGGATTTTACTACACGTAATTAGTCAAAAATACAAAGCAGAGAAAAATGCGTTTAAAGTTTTTAACTGCAGAATGAAACCATCTAAAGTCTTTTTCAAAAACCGTAATATCTTTTCAAATATTGCTCACATAAATTTTGCATGAAACTTTAAAATAGTTTTATCTATTGAAATACGGAATAAAAATTTTTTATTTTGAACAATTTTGAGGCACTGTGTCCCCTTAATGTAGCAAACACATGAAATAAACCAAGTTAAATCACTAGGCAAAATGCGTATATTCAATATACATACATTTCAGTCTTTTTACATCGTTCTATGTCTTTTTCCTTCGTGAATGTACACAATTCCTCAAGTTCACGGAGAAATCAAAACTATGTGTATATGCCAGGGCGATATACTTAAGTATGTTCACAGGATGATAAAAATTTATCGTACTTGGGAATGCACAAATATTGTTTTGTGTGAGTAACTAATTTCTTTGGACTCAATACCCCTGTAGAATAATCGTTTCTCGTAAATATACGCGATCACTTTTAATGCAGCAAACACATGAAATAATCTGAGTTAAATAACTAGGCATAATGTATATATTCTATATACATAAATTTCAGTCTTTTTACATCGTTCTATGTCTTTCCTTCATATCCCTAAATTGTCATGTGAAGGGTTTTTCTCATTTCTTCGAAAATCAAATTTTCCGCTTAGTTAGTTGCTGTTACGATTACAACAGAACTAATGGGTCTACGGACTTTACTTTGATGCTTGATTAAAATCCAATTAAATTTGCTACAACTAGATGTTCATTAGTTTTCTTGCATAATGAAAGATTTTTGTCTATTTTTGACCAAAAACCTTATTAAATTTCAAATTTTCATTTTCTTGGAAAAAGAATTACCTTTTTTTGAAATATTATGTCTCGCAAACTAATACAGCACTCTGGTTGAGCTTAAATTGTGGAAAATTTAATGTACTTCAATATTTATAAATACAGTTTCCGTAAAAATGTCGATAGTTGAGTTATAAGGTGATAAGAGAATATAATCCTGCAAAATTGCAATTTTTCCCGTGATAGACAGCTAGCACAGGTTTTTTGAAACTGCAAACCAAGATTTACACCACCCTAACTGACTCAAACAACATATTCGAAAATCAAAACTACGCCACACCTTGCTATTTTAATGTGTAACTTAAGTGTACTATATACCCAGACTATATTCCTGTATTCGTTTAAGAAACAGAAAAGGTAATAGTATAAAGGCCTGACCAGTGTGTTTAATTTATAAAATGGCAACTATAAAACGTAACAATGTGAATCATCTAAGAATTACTTTAAAGGTCAAAATATAAAATGCTTAACCCCCAACAGTAAATATGATCACATTCTTAAAACTTTAAAAAAAAAAAAAAAAAAAAACGAAAGAAAATATCGTAAATACTTGTTATTATATTTTATATTGATATGCTAAAACAATGTTTTTTTCCACTGTGGGGGTAAATAAGTTCTCCCACAGAAAACTCCATTTTTGGTAAAATACATTTCGTATAAATAGAACGACATAAACGTGACAAGAACTTTCATAATATTTCTGTAACTACCATATAAATGATTTGCCTTTGATGATGGGACAGTAACAATGGTCACGATAGAATTATCTTATATGAACAACGCTTCTTAAGTGTCACCTGCTGGAGATTTTAACATGAAACCTTTAAAAATACTTTCGTGTAATACGTTTCCCTAAAATTACAAAAATTGCAATTTTTTTACAAATGATCCTTTAAATTAAAACCATAAATACATTATTAAGTACCTTAAATACAGTTATAGTGGTAGTGATCTTATAGGACTGTCCAGAACAATGCAAAACAAAACGATATTATAATACAGTATCTATATACATCATTATTTAACTAATCTTAGTCGTTTGGCAGGAAATAGAATTCTAAATAATGAATATAAAAGTGGTAAGATCACTCTTAACAAAGTAAAGCTTACAGATTTATCCTTAAATCGGCGTGATGCCATGAAAGAATTATGTTTACCGGTAGCATCTTAAATCCACTTTAAGTAGCATCTGTGAAATCTGTGAATGAAAACTGAATCCAGCTCAGATACATATATTCCTTTAGGAATTGCATCAATTTCGTGAAATATGTGCTCCAATAAAAGTTTTCAATTTAAGATAAATATGGTATTTGTAGACGAATGATTTTATTAGACGGAGCAGAGAAATGTTAGCATACAATTTTAACTAAAGTTTTAAGCAAATGTAGGATAAATTCGTAAAGGAATAAAACAAATTTCCGCCAAAGTTTATTGAGAGAAGGAAAAAGAAAGAAGGCTGTACTAATTTTAAGTTGTAGTCAGTAATCTGTATTTAATGCAGTTTGACGTTTGGTCTCAAGTTCTAAAGAAGTGAAGATTTTAATAAAGAAATCGAAAAAGATATCAAATTGTAAGCGTCACACAACACGCTATTTACAATGTTACATTCTTAGTGGTTCGGCCCAGTTAGCGTGACCATACTTATTCATTTTATAATTATAATTTTTATTTCTTCTATATTTAACAAGTCTCAGTCAAGGGGGCGTCGTGGTAAGGAGCGGTACGCTCAATTTCACGGGTTCAAAACCGGCTACCTCGGTAGATTTCAAAATGCAGAAAATCGTCTACGTTCATGTCGTCTGACTTTACGGCATGTTAAAGGTCCCTTTAGTACATATTTAGATTAGATACTTTGTGCTAAATTAAATTCCAAATGCAATTGCTCACCTATCAGTGAATAAACTACGTGGTAGTGGGCTCCGCCGATTGTGGTGCTATTTGAAAGACTGGATGCCAGTCTCCAACACATGCACCAAGTCTAAAAAGGTCACTAACCAATACGCAGCCCCAATAGAAAGGGAAGCATAATAGTTAAATGCTCATCTACATTGGTATTAAATACATATAATCGTCACTGCATCATACCCTCCCCCATTTTCTTACTTAAAACACGTTTTACAAAATATTAGAAAATAGCTAAACGATACTTTTATGCTCATTTTTCTGATGATGTGACGGAAGAATGAATAAAATAAATAAACCAGGCTCCAGGAAAATAAATCTTGTAACTATATAACGATATTTAATTTACGATATTTTTATACTATCTATTTAAAACGTTCAATTTGCAATCTTGAAATGAAAATTAAATTGAAAATACTACCATTACGTTTAAGATTACATTAAAAGAGAAATTCTGAAATAAGTATTCTTGAAATTACTTCTTTAAAAAAGGCCCATTTTCGTTTAGCGTTTCAATTTACATTTTCGTTTCAATTATCCTTCAAAGAACTCTACAAATAAATTATATGCATGGGCATTTAAACGGTTCACTTATAATTCTTCCTGCGTGTCTGTGAATCAAGTTAAATAATACATAATATATTGACAGTAAGGTAAAGTGCCCTAAAGCTGACACCCTCAAATAAAAATAATTTAAAGCATTACCAATTCCCTAAAATAATTTAAATATATATTTTTTTTTTCTTTTTGACTGGTATCACTTCTCAAATCTCTTTAAATCGATAATGCTTTAATTGTTGTTTTATTTGAGGGAGTCAGCTTTAGGAACCGTTTTTTTTTAATGTCAGCTTTAGGGCACTTTACTTTATGCTCTATATGTATTGAGGAAAAAAAACTTTGTATCATTTAAAGTCACTTTAAAATAAAAAATAAATGGTTTAATTGGTGAATTCAATGGTGGATATTCGCAAACTTGCATTATTTGCGTATGTTTCAAATGTAGTACCTAGGGTTTTGAAAGATTGCTATTTTTTTAGAAACCAAAAAACCGAAACTCACAAGCGAATGTTTTATCCTCTTAGACATTAAAATCCGTTCAGATTTGACAGGTAGCACCTAATCCTTGATAATTGTTCTTTTCAGAAAGAAATGAGTCTCAGAGGGATGTGGGAGCAGCACGATAGCGTTTTATCAAAGGCCGTTGAAACCTATCACATAGCTAATTTACGGTTGGCAATTCAGAGAGGGAAGCAATCATATTTTCGCTGGCTTCGGCTATTATGGGGAGCAAAAGATATTTTGGCTATAATAATGCCTTTTGAGAATATAAGAATCAAACACTACCATAGGAAAATAATGCTAAATTATTCATTTACAAAATTAAAGAAGTACAATGAAAAAGCTATTTGTCTGCACTAGTAATAAACTTATTATTTTCCGTAATTTAAAATTGGCAATCTGGAATATTTTAAGCAGATTTTATATATTTCCCCTTTTAAAAAATGTATACTACAACATACTGATGTTTAAATAAGTACTGAGATGAATTTCACATGATTGGTTAATACTATCGCTAATAAAAAACAATTAAAAACGCTATTATTTTGAGTGCAATTATATAAACAAAATTAATTTTTCATTTCACTGAAAGGAATATTTTATCAGTAAATGCGAAGTAATATAACTAACCAAACTACCACAAAAAAGCAATAAAATACATATATGTGTTTAGATTTATTGATTGATTTTTTTTAAAGCAATTTCTTTAAATAATTGTAAGTACAGCGCAGGAAACGCCAAATACGACAATTTTGTGTTTAAAATTTTCAAAACGATAATGGAAATTAAAAATCCGTCACTTAATGAAACTAGTATTTCTATGCGTTCTATTATTTCACGATAATATATTTTTTTTCTTTATCCTTTCATCCATTTCCAGGAATAATTACCATGTTCGCCTACATTGCATTGATGGGACTTCTCTTCCAATACCTGATTAATGTTTATTGTCAGGAAAATACCTTCTTTTTATAGAAAAGAAGGAAGCTCGATGACTGGAACGGGACTTCTAACTACATCCCAAGAGGATACCTTGTCCGCGTGGCTGGCTTCGTGGAGCTTGAATTAGACTGCTTTAGTTTAGATGTGCGCATGCTAGACTAGTAAATTTAGCCTCTTTCATATTTCTAGATGCAGTTGAAAGACATATAAAAGTATTTACCATAAAAACAGGTCTTAGAGTAAGTTTTTGTGTTCGGTAGTTTTTTTCTCTCAGGTTGAAAAATGCTTTTGAAATGGATGCAATACATATTTAGGGTAAATTAATGAAATTATAAGACTGGAAGAAAAACTTATTGAAATTTCTGGCGTTTTTTATGCATCGTAAAATATACGAAAAATATTAATCAATAGAATAATTTTAGGTATGCAGTAAAACTGCCTAACATTCTTAATTTTTTTTTACTTATTATGACGAATCGCTCTATATCCTTACGGGCTGGGGACTGAAAAGAGGTTGTATCAGGTGCTTAAAGTAGTTTTTAAAAAATGTAGACAAGCAAGATTCTTTTTCTGCAAGAGCTGAAAACTGACTTTTACTCCCTTTACGTTGTTATTCGTTCCATCTGAGAAAGGCACTGTACATAAGTTTGTTGTATTCTGTAACAAAAATTTGTGCCAATATGACGACTAGAAGGTGTTTCCTTGCGGAATTTGGTGTAACAAGCGAAACTAAGCTTCAAAATGTAATAAAGTTAAGCTCCAACTTTGGTGGCCAGAAAATTGACATTTTTATTCCTAACATGCCATACGATTTCGTGCGATATATATGAAAACATTTCAATGTGGCCATCCATTCATGCATTATTTTAAGTTACATTTGAAAAATATTTTACACCTAAATATTCTTTTTTTCAATTAATAATATTTTCAAGCAAACTCCAATAACCTTTCCGTTACTATTACGTTCCAAGATTTATAGATATATCTGTCGTAGCTGTAAAATATTCAATTAAGACAGAAAAGCTACTTAGTTGTCGAAAAAAGAAAACACATCACCAAAGCTCTGTGTGATGAGCTCGAATGGGCGTACATTGACGCATTTAGCTTACTGTTACGTCATACATTTATAATTTAATATTTATTCGTGTATTATAAAAAAGGCCTAGCTTAATGTTTGAATTAAAAAAAAGTTTTTATTTACAGGAAAAACAAATAGTTTTCTCCGAAGTTAGTCAAAAACATATTTTTGTTTCTTGTCTGAGATTGGTAATTCTCAAAATAAAATTGAATGCATTTGTGAAGTCAGCCATGCAAGAATGCTATATAATATAATAATATGAGTTCTAAAAACGCTAATTTTATTTTTAAAAATCCACTGGCTGAGTCGCTTGCTGAATCGATAACGCTTTTTGAATTTATTTATTAATTTTTAGTAATTTACATTGTGTTTAAAGTTTATGGTGTTCTTAAGTATTTCTAAACGAAATTTCAATTAGCTAATGAAATTATGATTTTCTTTACTGATATTTTTGACATGTTTTTCAAGTAAAATAGTTTATTTCCTGAAAGAAAATAAAGTGATGTACATATTGATATGTAAAATGTTCATATATTTTATGTAGTGAATGACTCAAATAACAATTTATGAAATTAAAATATTCAAAGGGGAAAAAAATCTTATTTTGTAAGTGAGAAGGAAATAACGCAATTAAGATTATGGGTTCTATTTTAATAATTCTAACATTTAATTCATACATTGCAATTTATAATAAAAATAGTTCCTTTACATTTAACAAAATAGTTACTTTTCTTTAAAATAAACAAATGTTTTTTCTTACTTAGTGAACGCTGACTTCAAAAAGCCCCCTTTTATTACAATAAAGTCAAAGTTATCAAAGAAAAGCACTTCTACCTTAGTAACATTTTTTCTTGGTTTAATCAGAACATCATTCTGACTTCTCTTCCTTTCTGTTTATTTCACTGAGGTAAGAAGAACAGATAAGGTGGGAGTCCCCATGTGGCTCCAGATGTGGTGAGAGAGATATAAATGCAAGAAGAAATTATGTGACATGGACTCCAGAGAAGAATTGCCCATTTATTTCGCCACTATACATTGAGTTTTGCTTCTTCTACTTTCTTAACGGAGGAAGGCGGGATAAGAACTCCTGAAGTAAATAATTTTGGAGAAATAATGTGGATTTAAAGAATAAAAACAGCTCTGCATTTTGTCATGCTCAATGTACTTTAGCATTTACCGGATAATTTGAATTTCGGATTTTTCTAGTCTTGAATAAGAATATAATGCTGAAAGTTATTGTAATAATCAAAACTAATCAGCTGCATACTAATCACGTTTACTGTAAAAATAGTGGGTACTGTTTTCTTCTTCTTTGCCGAAACCTTCTTCTCTTTTACCAGGGCGCCAGTTCTGCTTCAATTAAATCGAAATAGGGGTAATAGAAGAAAAAAGAGGAAAAATTGCTTACTCTTCACGAAGAATAACAAACTAGCAGTATTTTATTTATTTTCTTTTTTCTCTAAATCTTCAAATTCGAGATATTTTCTGCAAATGTTTGACTAAACTAAAACTTCCAAATGCGTAGCCTAAGCGTACCACCTCTTTGGCGAATGGAATCGTTCCTTACTACACCTCCCCCTAGCGGGGCTTTTGAAAGCGAACAGTACTAAATATGGACCAGTTCACGGAAACCAGTTCACGGAAAATTTCTTTCTAAACGTGAGGACTTAAATTTTAATAAAAATAGTTTGCTTAAAAATTTAAGGTAAAGTCGAGAGTAAGAATGTGGTTACAGATTGCATTCTTGGAAGAGGGGAAGTGTGAGCGCACAGCAACTCTAGGTAGTTGTGCAACCAACAATATTATATTGTCTTCTTGAACTCATAGGTTTACTCGTCTGGGCGTCTATGACACAGTGTCATTTCCAAGTTTCATTCCAAGATAAGTGCTTGAAGATTTTTGTTGCTCCCACACTACAAAATATTTTTAAAGTAAACGTTTTTCAGCACGCTACTAACCTTGAACCATCGTACAACTCTTAAGATTTATTCTAGAAGAGGGATATGCTGAATAATTGGTTGCGCAATGTTTTCTACCAAAATGACACAATGGGTACCTGCTACAAAGGAAAGATTACGCATTGTTTCCGTTACTTTCTACACTAGGAAATATCACATAGCGCATTGAAATGTTGACTATCAAAAATAACACGTGAATCATAAAAATAAGTTAATTTCGAAACAGCTTTTGAAAATAAAAAGGGCTTTGGTGCTATTTTTTCAAAAAAAAAAAAAAAAAACAACCCTTTTTAACATACACTGATGGAAAAAAAATCCCAACACCAAGAAGGAGTTGTCCCAGCGAAACAAAATTTGGCAGGTGTGTTTATACATCTGAAAGATGACGTCGATTCAAATTTTGCGTTCGGTGCATCAGTGTGACGCTTGTAGCGACACACGGAAGATGAAAATCAGGTTTGATTTAAATACGCTGCGTTGTTTAGCGTCGAGATATGACGTAGTGAGTTGATGCTAGTCCACAATGCCTTTAAGAAGACGACGAAGCCATTATTAACAGCTCACTGAGTTTGAACGAGGTCGTGTAATATACCTACGAGAAGGTGGGTTTTCTTTCCGCGAAATTACAGAAAGGCTTGGCAGGAATGCATCCACTGTGCATTAATGTTGGCAGCAGTGGTCAAGGGAAGGCACTGCCTCAAGAAGACCGGGCTCCGGGCGGCCACGTGGCACTACTAAGAGGGAAGACCGCCGTGTTCGTCGTATGGCCGTAGCGAGTCGTACTGCGTCTGCAGCAGAAATTCGAGCAGCAATTGGCACTACAGTGACACAACGAACTGTTACCAATCGGTTACTTCAAGGTAAGCTCCGAGCCAGACGTCCTGTAGCGTGCATTCCACTAACGCCAAACCACTGCCGTTTGCGACGTGAGTGGTGTCAGGCTAGAGCTCGTTGCAGGACGGAGTATAGATCTGTTGTGTTTTCTGATGAAAGCCGGTTCTGCCTTGGTGCCAGTGATGGCCGTGTGTTGGTTAGGAGGAGGCCAGGTGAGCGGCTGCAGCCATCCTGTCTGCGGCCTAGACACACTGGACCTACACCTGGAGTTATGGGGGAGCAATTTTTTATGGCAGCAGAAGCACTCTCGTGGTTATCCCACGCACCCTGACAGCAAATGTGTACGTCAGTCTGATGATTCAACCTGTTGTTCTGCCTTTCATGAGTAGCGTTCCAGGAGGGGTTTTCCAACAGGATAACGCTCAACCTCATACTGCTATTCTAACCCAACGTGCTCTACAGGGTGTCGACATGTTGCCGTGGCCTGCCAGAGCACCAGATCTGTCTCCAATTGAGCACGTATGGGACATCATTGGACGACGACTCCAGCGTCATCCACAACCAGCATTAACCGTCCCTGTATTGATCGACCAAGTGCAACCGGCATGGAACTCCATCCCACAAACGGACATTCAGCACCTGTATGATTCAATGCATGCACGTTTGTATGCTTGCATTCAAAATTCTGGCGGTTACACCGGTTATTAATGTACCTGTATTTCACTTCTGCAATGGTTCTTCTCGGGCTTTAATTGACCTGTGATCTTGAAATTGTAATCAATTACGTACGTTACCTATATAAATGTATTGCTGAAATTTCATTAATCTACAATAATTATTTCTTGATGTTGGGATTTTTTTTTCCATCAGTGTATGACAAAGGTTTTAAATACCTTGTTGCGTTAATATTATATTTCACTGAATTGGTTCCCTAACAATTTTTTTTCTATTTAGATTAATGCTCCAGCAAATGCCTTCATTTTTTCTAACAAAAAAGGCAAGTAACACGGGTTGGAATTTTCCCTCCTCAAAATTTATTATTTATTTTTTAGGCCACTTCCAAATATTTGCATAAAAGAAAGCACACAAAGGATCCACAACAGAATAAAATTTAAAATCAGCTATAGAGGTGAGTAAAAAAAAAATGTCTCGGTCCAAAATCGTACAGTAGGTGAATGATTCAGTATTCTGAAACTGAACATGAGACCTGGGCTAAATCAAGTGACGCGCAATGTGTTTGGAAAATATTGGTGTTTCTTGCTTATGCGCACATATGTTAAAGGTCTAGCATGCTCAAAGTATTACCAAAGCTGTGAAACACACAGAAGGCATGGACCATAAAGAAGTGAAACGTTACTTTACACATTGCATATCAATATACACCAAAAATAATGGTCCTTTAGTAAAATCGCCACGATAATTGGAACCATGATTAATTCATCTAAAATATCGTATATAGACATAAGCATTACTCTTTATTACAGCTCCAATATGAAGAAATGTATTTTTGCTTGATTTTTCAAGTGATACCTACTTTAAGTATTAACAAGCAATGAATTTAATTTTAGTTATCAGACAATACTCTTAATCTAGAAATACAGATTAAACACATGATAACTAATTTTAAACTCTTTTCTAAATGATTACTAATGTTTATATATTTTCTTGACTGATTCTAGTTGTATGAAAAAGATCAGCGTTCACAATTAAAGAAACAGAAGAACATCTTTAAGGCCTATAAACTAAATAACTTATGCAGCAAATGCTGTATTTATTCTAAATTTTCGGAAAATACTCTGTCCCCCTCTAAGCTGCCTCACATTATATTCTAAACATACTTACTTCAATCGCTCAACTAGAAATGCAATCTTAAATAAAACACACAAAAATAGCGTCTTTAAATAAAGTAAACCTGAAACATTTACCGTTGAAATTACCGAATTCTTCGAAAGAAGTATATTTCAGTTTATCTTCTCAAATTCACTTAAATTCCCAGAAGTGAATAGACACTCGAGAAGCAGTTCAGTATTAAATTAAGAAAAGCAAACTCCTTGACGTGCGTCAAGGAATGTGTCCTTTTAATAAATTATTGCTTCGGTAAAAGTTTCGGAACTTGGGTAACAAAGCAGTAGTTTATTTGACGTAAAAGATCCTAAACCCATTTAATTCTGAATTCCGTTTTCTAATCTTTGCTATAATTTCCTTTAAAATATTTAGTGATTTTGAAGAAAAAATATTAAAAATTTACCAGCCATTTTGTACACATATTTGATTTCAAAACGTTGATTCAATTTAGAAGTTCAAGTTGTAAGCAAAGTACTGTAATTATGTTTTAGATAAAAAGGCTGATTTCCAAAAGCATCTGTTATATATAACTATCTATACACACACACACACATATATATATATATATGTTACCGGCAAAGTATGAAACGCCGGCATTCCAAAGAATGCCTAGGCCTTGTATATAATGAAGCCGTTTTTAGGCAGGGTATGAAATACGAGAAGTATTACATACTTTCCCTAAGCATTGTACAATAATACTTAGGTATTCTATAGAATGACAAATGCTATTTAGGCAAGGTAATGAAAAAAACGTCCTGATGAGGTTATTATGTAAATCATGTGCCTTTTTCAAAAACAAAAATGTTATTCTGAAAAAATAATGAGAGTGCCATTAAAAATAAATTCAAAATGCGTAAAGAAAAATGAACGTTGTACAAAAATAATTTTTGCCTTTCCCATTAAGGGAAACAAAAATTTTGGTTTAAAAAATAAGAAATTAACCAACTTGTTGCAACATGTCAGGCTTGAATGACATTTTTAATTACATTTCATTGCATTTACGCAAAGACATTTCAAGTTTCGGAACTTTGTTTTGCGCATTTATTTGACGAATCCTTGGCCGCTGTAACTGGATTGAGCAACTGCAATTGACTGGAAACGAATCGGAGATGTATTTTATACTTTGCCGGTTTCTCATTTGGTATTTTGTAAAATGCCTAGGAAATGTGTGAAATATAAATCGTTGCATATATTGCCGTCTAGATTTAGGCATTATATACAATGCCTAGGATAGAATGCCGGATTTCAAACTTTGCCGGTAATATATATATAATAAGGTTTCGGGTAAAGATGTCACCGTTTCGAGACAGTGCAGCAGGTGAGGTATCGCCAATAAAACTTTCAAGTCTTCAAAATTAACTAATTCTAGCTTGATCACTCAAAATTAGCGCACTACGCTAAGATAAATGGCTGCCTATAAATAAAATTAGCAAAACTATCGCCCACGTCGGTGGTAATCTTGAGAAGATACATCGAAGCAAAAGAAGCATAATTTAAAAAAAGAATCTTACATTACTTAAGCAAAAAATGTTATCGTGTTCAAAATTTCAAACCCTAGCCCCTCAAATTTATTAGGAGCGCCCGCATGAGACGGCCATGTTTCTACAAGGAAATTATTTCTGCGGTTTTTTTTCTTTACTTTCCTTTTTTTTTTTTTCTTTTTTTTTTTTTTTGATGTAAAGAATTTGACTCGATGTTGAATTATTCACTCAACTGAAATGAAAATCGACCCCGCACAATCTAATGCACTTGTGTTGGTGGTAAGGTATAGTTGTTTGCCGCAAAAATTGGCATTTTGTGAATTGGTCATATTATTGTGAATTGGTAATACAAGTGCGCCCAGAAACCCCTCGCACCTGCCATTTTCTGGCCTATCGTATTTTTAGATGCCCCCGAGACTCACTCATCAAAAGTCAGTATCTGTATTCTTATATATGCAATTTTTCAGGCTAATAAATGTAAACACAGCAGGAATATAGATATATTTGCTCTTTCAGTCAATAAGTTGTAGATTCTTTTAAAAAGCAATTTCGATAATAGCAAAGAGCATTCCAAATTTTAGAAAAATAATTACAAAATTTTTACAAGTACGAAATAAAAAAACGGAAATGCTTTTAAAGTATTCAGAAGAAAACCAGTTAGGATATTATTATGCAATATTTTTCTTAAGGATTGAATTTGTAGCATATGTATCAGTTCAGAAATGCAGAACATTTATTTCAAAAAAATAATAACTCCGTTTTTCTTACTTTAGTCTTTTACGTTTGAAATACTACTTATTTGAAATTTTACACTGAAAACCACAAAAAAAAAACCTTATGCAAATGCTTGCAGGAGATAAATTCAATTGTTTAAGCACTATTTATTGCATTCTATGTAGGTAATTTCATATGCGAGTCCTGGTCTCCACAACTCCTACTTGTATGATTAATATTTTCTTATTTCGGTTTTTAGTTAATAAATAGAACATAGACTAATGTATATATGTATAATTTGGTGTTTAGCAGTTTCGTCTTCAATAAAAGAAAATATAAATACTTGAAAAGTTATATTATTTATAGCCTTGTTCTACAACAACAACAACAAAAATATATCATTCTTTTGATTGAGATATTTATAGATCAGGATAGGGTCAGCATATACTTCAAACTGCATATTCATCCTCACCGCAAATGTTCGGTTGGTTCGTTTTGAATGAACAAACCGCACATTTTACACCAACATCTTTAAATATTATAAAACAACTAACAATAATACGAGAAATAACTCTAATTTCTTTCAATTTAAATGGGTTAGAATTAAATAAGAAGGCATTATCAACCACTTGAAAAACTTTTAAATTCCTTTTTCAAAGCTAGAAATTTTATCCACTATCGCCCGTGAAGATCGTGCGCCGCTATTTGGAAATCAGCTCTCAGTTTCTAACCACTATGCATTGCTTTGGATGAAAAGGATAGGGACTTTAAACTTAATGCTTTTTGTTTTTATCTTTTGGTGCGGGACTTGGAGAGAGATAAGCTTGAGGCTTTGATAGCCCTCCAGATGGTATGCAGGAGATAAAGATTCAAGGAAGAGTTATGCGACTTAGCGATGGAGAAATTTTCTTCTATGCACAGAATCATTCTTTTAAAAGAAGTTGTTGACGGTTTTAGTTCTTCGGCATTTAAAGTTTTTCTTTATTTTCATGGCAACAACAAATAATTATAAAACTACTTATGTACCAACCATAAATTTCAAACCTAAAGTTAAAAAAATAGTCATGTGTTAACTTAACACGTTCACGTTGGTGTGACCCACCGTTGGGTCACGCTTGACTGTTCTGTGGGGCTGCGTGACCCACAAGTGGGTCACGCTTAAATATCCCGTGGGATGGCGTGCATCACAGGTGAGTCACTTGTTTTCAGAAAAGAAGTCATTAAAGAATAAGTTTATTTTATTTTTTCTCAATATTATACATAAAAATTCGAAAGCCTTCACGAAGCGTAAGGATACAAGACAGTCCCCCCCCCCCTCACGCGGAAAAACGTAGATATTTGCCCCGGCATGAACGTGTTAAATGTGAAATGAAGATTTTTTTCAGATTTTGGAAATTCATCTTGGGGGGGGGGGGGGGGACTTGGTTCAGTGCACTTATAACTGTTACTGACGCACACAGACTAGATTTATAAAACAGTTGATGATAATTTTTAGCTTAAAATTGTTCTACAGCAATCAAGAGTGGCGCTTTTGTGAGATACCACATGGCAACAGCATTCATGAAATATGTATTTTTCCCCAAACTATTCCTTCATTCCAACTATATTTACAACAATTTTATAAGGTTTCGTTTTAATGTTTGTTTCGTCATTAAGAAACCGATACTAACTGCAGTCGCAATAAAAATAATAATTAGAAGAAGAATAATTAGACGCATTTATACAAATCAACCTAGTTGCCTATTTACTTTTAGCTGTCCACTCATTCGTTTATGTTTAGACAGGTTTTGAAATTTTGCCAGCTGAATGACATATTTAACGTTTGTGTAGGTTTCATATATAAATCCACACCTTTTAATGAATGTTGAACTTTACATAACTATGTTAGTTATGTATAAATAACTCAACAATAAGGTCTCAATGATGAGCGTTCAATGGATAAGAGAGAAAAGTGGTAAAGCTGTAGTTTTTCTTTGTTTATTATTAAAATACAAATTCTTTTTTTTTTCTTATTATTATTATTTTTTTTTTTTTTTTGAGTTTACTGCATTTTCCCTTAATACCGGGACAATATATTCTTAATTAAATTATTGTAACGTAAAATTCCGGATGATTTCTCTAGAATATAGTTTTTTTAATGTTTATGATTTATGTATTTAAGGATGTTTAAGCATTGACTTATTATATTTAATTAAACTATTTCTTTTATACATAAACTTAAAATGGACTGTAGTTCCTTGCATACATAAAAAGTAGCACAAGATTAGTTTACGCCATCATATTTCAAAGAAAGGAAGTGTAAAGTTTCCTGTTAATTTTTGGGTTATTTCAGTATTTTATCATGTTCTTGGAACTTTTGATTATTTTAGTCAAAAATCGTACTAGAGCGTCGGACTTCCACCTGGAAGGTCGCGCGTTCGATACCCGCTGAAGACCACCCATGTACACTTGGGGATGTGTGCATGTAAAATCAGTTGACCCCACTACATCGCCCCGTGCGCAAGCAATCCTAAGGCCTCGGCTAACAAGTAGGGGTCTGGTGGAGAAAAGTCACTTAACAATTACCCGCAATCTTTATGAATAGGTAGTGGGAAATAGAAATAAATAAAGAGAAATGACAATGACATGCAAAAAGCTCATTTGAGTAAGACACCAAAATGATAATATTGTCTGCACTTTGGTAAAAGTTACTAAATCCATGTCTCCAGTTCGCTCATTCAAACTTTGAAATCATTATGAAAAATATTAAAAACCATTTTATAGACGCCTAACTCCTAAAATAAATTTTCTTATGCAACTCATAAGTAGTTGAATGGTGTAGCTGGTTTACATCAAGAAAGAATTGAAAATTACTGCAATAGCCCTATTTTTTTTAAACTTAGGGTCTTTTACCGGAACGTCTCTCTCAATGATGTGTGGACTGTTTTAAATAACTTTCAACCGTGTTTTTCTTTAATATCTAGTACAATTTCACGATTTCTAAAGCAATTTGACATAAAAATGTTTATCACAAAGTTACGAGCGAAGAAATGGTAAAACTGCTTCATAAAACAGCGTTTCATGTATCAACAGCAACAATCTTGCAAATTTTGGAGAGGTGTGCGTTACGCAGTTTTAGAGAAGAAAAACTGAATCTTTCACTTAAATACCTCTAATAAGCATTGACAATTTTCCCCCCAGATTTCAATTTAAAAGTTGTCTTTAAATTTCAAACCTGAGATATTTTTGCTTGTGCTGGTTATGTCCAGAACCAATTCATAGGGTTTTTTTTTTTCTTTCTGAAATTCTTTCTCCCTTCCTTTTATCTGGCTTTTTGAAAAGCTGAACGCTTTTCGGAAATTCCAGCTGTCGCGTGAAGTATAGAGATTTAAAAAGAGGTTATTCACGAAGCAGTAAAAAAAGAAACTCTTTTATTCTGCGACCGCATCTTCTTCCTCCGTTTCATGGTAGCACGGACTTTCGGGAGGATTTGCAGCAAATTCCCTCCTTCTTCTACAGCATAATCCACCGTCAATAATTCCCGAACAGGGGGGAAAATCTTTAAAAGAACTTAAGGCGATTTCTTTAAAACACATTTCTCTTCTTTTTTGCATTTTTTCAGCACTACATTTATGGAAAATGCATTCATGAGTAATATTTTGTCTTTAGATAGTAATTTTAAATCTGTATCGTATAAAGCTAACATTGCTTCATTTGAATGAACTTCAACTCTATATTTATCGTAAATAAAAGTACAAAAATAGGTACAGAGCGAAAGATTTAATTAAATAATTTTGAGAATGTGTTTTTTTTTTCTTTAGTATGTGCAAATATGTACAACATTTTATATTTATATTGGAAGCTGATTTGATATAAGTTTGCTAATGCTTCTTAATGTGTGTGATTGTCAAACTTGTCTTTTAAAATTCACCTAAACCGGATCGTTAACATTGTATGCGTTTGGAATTGTGAGTAATATATGTGATCTGCATTTCACTGTGATGATTAATTTTAGTACACCAATAAATACATGAATAGTAGCTTTGATTTTTATACTTGAAGGGGTTTTTTAAACTAGACAGCGCTCATAACTACATGCTTTAACATATTTTAATGGTTATAGCCCACCTCCTAATTTAATTTTAACAAATAATACTTCAGCGATTTGTTGCAAAATTATATTTTTTCATGTTATTTTGTTATAGTATTTTATAAGTTGTATGTATGTGTTACTGTTGTTAGTTTTGAGAAAAAAGAAAGAAAAAGCTACATTTACCACAAGTGTTTAACTAAAAGTATTGCAGTCTCCTATGATTCAAAATATATTTTTAAAATAATATAATCGTTATTTAGTTCATTACGTCATTTTAATGTATTCATATTGATTCGCGTATAAAAGTGTAAAATGCTTCAGTTGATTCTTGTGAATTTTTACATTTTTTTACCAGATTCATTTCATAACATTTTTTTTATTTCTGAGGGGTATTGACTCCAGGCGCTGCAGTGTTCGAGCATCACGCATTTTTCTTATAGTATTACGACAAATACAGACAATTTTTTTCTGTTAATTTTTCATTTTTTCGCATTCATTATTATGGGAAGCAGGCACTTTATACAATTAATAAATAGTTTCTATAAGATGTATTTACTTAAAGTAAAAAAAAAAAAAAAAATACTACAGCACATTTTCACGAGTTTTGAATTTTTAAATGTAAACATTTTTTAAAAATTCTGAAGAAATATTAAACTTGTTGTTCTGTATTTTGTACCATGGAAAGAACATACTTAAACTCATATTTAAGAAATAAAATTCAGGCTTAGGGCAATTAGGTGGCGGTCAAAAAATTAAAGAAGAAAAAAAAAACACTTTTGAACATCTCGTATCAGAAAATGAGCGAAATGTCCTGTAACTTTCGCAAAACATTGTTAATTATATATACGCAATGCTTACTACCGCTTTCGTCAGAATAGCAGTAATATTCATGTAGATATGGGCATTTGTTATAAATATTCGAAATTTTTCGCAAGCGTTTTGCTTATAACTCGCTAAGCTCTATCTCAAATTACTTGCAGAATGCATGAAACTTGCAGAAAATTTGACAAAATAAAAAGTATGTTAAGTATGGTACCAAAACGTATTGAAAATAATAAATAGTCCATGAGATTTGCGCAGTTTTATTAAAACAAACGTGATTGCGCATGCGCGAAAGATATTAATTATTTTTTTCAATATTTTGGTAGTGAGATCTATGGAGCAACTTATGTAAAAGTTTCAGTTGACTATTGATATTTTTCAAAGAGATATACACCATACAGTGAGCCGTATTTAGCAAGCTCTCATATTGGAGAAAAAAAATAAGGGGTTTTCCACAAATTTTTATATTGCATGATAAATTAGAAAATTGACAGATGTTAAACTGAATTAAATTGCATTATTTGTGTTTATGGAGTCTGAATTTGAACGCTATTGTTTAGTTTGAAAAAATTACCATGCAATATAAAAATTTGTGGAAAACCTCTTATCTTTTTTCTCCAATTTGAGAACTTGCTATATTCGGCTCACTGTACGGTCTATATCTCTTTGAAAAATATCAATATTCAACTGAAACTTTTACATAAGTTGGTCCATAGATCTCACTACCAAATTGTTAAAAAAATAAGTAATTTCTTTCGCGCATGCGCAATCACATTTGTTTTAATAAAACTGCTCAAATATCAACGACTATTTATTACATTTTCTCCACGTTTTGGTAACATACTTACTTTTTATTTTGTCATCTACAAGTTTTATGTAATTTGAGATAGAACTTAGCGAGTTATAAGCAAAACACTTGCGCAATATTTCGAATATTTAAAACAAATGCCCATATCTTCATGAATATTACTGCTATTCTAACGAAAGCGGGTGTAAGCATTGCGTATATAAAATAAAATGTTTTGCGAAAGTTACAGGACATTTCGATCATTTTCTGATACGAGATGTTCAAAAGTGTTTTTTTTTTCTTCTTTAACTTTTTGACCACCCCCTAATAGCCCTAAGCCTGAATTTTATTTATTAAATGTGAGTTTAAGTATGTTTCCATGGTACAAAATACAGAACAACAAGTTTAATATTTCGTCAGAATTTTTAAGAAATGTCTAAAATCCAAAGTGTTCAAATACTTTTTGGTAGATAGTGTATAATGAAAACATTAAAACATTCGACACTCAAATGGTGAACAGTTATTGCCTTCATTATTAGCTTCTGAAAAGTTTATCAATCATAAACTTTGAAAGTATGCATTAATTTTTTATATAATGCAAGCAAACTGGCTTATTGGAATATTGGTTACAGGAATATCCCGCTTAATGTAATGCATTTTTAATGTACCAAGCCATAGTATAATATTTTGTGATGCCGGATACTGGAATATCCCGCGTATTAGAATAATATTTTGCATCAAATTAGCTATTCCATTAAGCGGGTATAAAAATTCGAGTATAAAAGCAGTGCGCTTAATTCATATTTGAAATAAAGATATAAACGTATTATACCAGTCTAAAGTGAACGTAAGCTCGTGTTGCTACTGAAATCTTTGTTTTACACTTTTTACACTTTGCTTCTAACTAAAAATAATGTTTTTGGTAGACTCAGTGTTTAAAATTTAAAAAAAACTAATAAAATTCAGAGATGCATTTGTTAGGTAAGCTTTGTGTATTTCGTAAAGTAAGCATTTTGCAAAATGCACTCGTTTTTCAATTTTTTCCACAATTAAACAAATTAGCAAAATGAAATTGCAAAGGGTTGCGTTTTTGTACTTTAGATGCATTTGTATGCGAATTCGTGGACTTTATTCACAATACTGCAATTCGCATTGTAACAAGAAATTGTCTTAGTTTAATTGGATTGCCTAATGTATGAACGTATGTTACTAATACTGCAAGGGTGGTGCACGAATTCGAACTGTCAAAGTACTGAAAATCTTCAAGAAAATGTGATAGAAAGTTAGAAAATTATTCTTTTCGTTTCAATTTCAACCGTAGGTTCTCCAGTACTTGTAAAAGAATTTCTGTCAGAGAATTTCTATCTTCTCTTCAGAATTGTCTTAAGAGATAGAAATAAAAAGAAGTTGCATTAAGACGAATTCTATTTTCACTCTGAAAGAAACTGATATAATTTCAACTCTTAAAATTAGGCCTGTTAGTTTTGTTCACATGCTACATGATCAATTTTAAGTTCTTTCATTTTGCAGAATTTTATACATATATATATTTAGTAAGGAATCAAACAAAATGAAATAAAGAATTATACCCCAAACACTAAAACAAAAAAAAATATGAATCATTCAATTCCATAAGTGCCGCATCAGCTCAGAATAGAATGATAACTATAACAAAAATATTTACGAATTTAAAACATAATAATACAATAGACTCCCGACTATCCGACCTAATATGGCGGAAGGTTAGGCCGGATAATAAGGTAGCGGGAAAAGGCATAGTTCCATGAACTAACTTCTTTGCCCTACCAATACCGGAGGCAAAGTTTTTATACCAAAAACCCACTTGTATACCATGAATTTTTACTAGTATTCAGTAAAAAGCCTTCTATTTATATCTAGCCAAGAAAAATGTAAACGCGGTCGGTACTCGGTAAATCATAGAAGCTGTTGTCGGTAACGTGGCGAATTTAAATAAGAGGCTCTGTAGCAGTAGTTTATAAATGTTAATGTATTGCACTACACGTTTCAAAAATTCATTCGAGAAAAAGTAAATTAAAGAATTATTCAGATTCCAACATAGTTTATGTAATGCCTAACTTTAATGCAGGAAGTTTGACCGAATTATTAACGAAAATCGTAGGCCTAATTCTGAAGAAAACTGATTCAAATTATTTTTATTTTTCAGTGATAAATGATAAAACAGGTATGAAAAGTCAGCCCTAAGCTTACAGTAAAAACTTTTATTTTCTGAAAAAGTCCTTAATAGAGGGCTGCATCTGCATTTTAGCTCCCTTTCGCGGCGCAATGTCCCTCCACTTACTAGGCCGGGAAAGTACAGAACCGGCTAGTCGCGAACTGACTACTTCGCAGTCTACCGTTATAAATAAATAAAAGTTACATTGGGGGACTTTTAAATGGTTACCAGCGAGCCATTTAACGCGAAAAAAAAAAAAAAGTTAAATGGCGTTTCGTCCTTGCGACGCGGGAATGCAACTGGTGCAAACCCGTGCTGCAACTATCAAACATCCCTAACCTACAATTGAAACAACATGAATTATTGTTGAATAAGATTAAAACTCGAAATAAACAGTAAATATATATATATATATATATATATAAATATATATATTCAAATGAAAAATTGTACTTCCGATCCCAGAACTCGATTACTGTTCATAGACTGTAATTAAACATATATCTGTAATTTCTTATCAACACACATCTAGAATTCACAAAAAAAGTAACGATCTTTGTATATTTATTGGGTCATAGTATAGTCTTGTTCTTATTTCTTTTTAATTGTTTCCTTTGTCTTTCTTTTTTTATACATTACTTTTATGCATGTATTTATTTAGCGAAGGTCTGATTTACATAATCTCATAGACGGACGATGATTTGATTGATTCTGTAAGTGGAGTCCGTCCTAGTTGATATAAATTCTCGGCATGACTTTTCGGAGTACTTCTTACCCAGAGGTTACCACTCCTCCTCAAAGCGGTGGAGCACACCCCTGAAAAATGTACAGAACCAGCAAAAAACGCTCCAAGTTTACAAAACAGCCGACCCATTCCCCCCGCCCCCAAAGCTCCTGAATTTCAGGAGCTTTGGGGCTGGGAACTGGGGTAGATAAGGAGGGACACTGGCGTAGATAAGGGGATTGGGGATACGAAAAACCCTTAAATGACTGCAGACTGTCTAGAATTTGACCAATTTTTCTTTCAAAACAATAAATTAGCTCACCTCTCCCATAGACCCCCCCCCCCTTAAAACCCGGGCCTAAGCACGCCTTTGTCCTGAAAGCAACCATCCCGAAAAAAGAAGGCAATGGCGCAATCTGCACCATGACCCATCCCCTGGTGGGCACCCCTGTCTTACCGTGTTATGAACAAGAAATCCTATTTCCTTTTGAACCTATTAGTACAAACCGTAATTTTGCATGATCATTTGCTGGTTGAATCCATGTTTTATTTTCCTTTGATAGTTATTTTGTAACACATATCATCCCGTATTCATTAAATATGTGGTAAAAACTAAACCAACGCAATCTAGCACAAACCATTTAAAATATAATTTTTTTTTTGTAATTATATTGACATCGCTGAATTCCTAAACACTCTAACGGTTTGTTATAAAAACATGTTATTATTTATAAATAATCATTATACAGTCTCAGCAAAGAAAATTTTTATACTAATTTCTATATGCAGTCCATTGTACGTTCTATTAAATTTAAACTTACGAAATAGCATAAAGATTTAAAAACTAGACTATTAGCAAAAAAAAAAAAGTAAATAAGTACATAAAATAAAATAGCACATTTGTATAACATATGTTGTTAATAATCTACATATAAATGCACATTATTAATATAAAATTAATAAGATATGTCGCCGTAGTTTAGCTGTAATTTCAATTAAATTTAGGAGTAATTAAACATATTTTTACTCATTAGTATATTTGTTACGGGTTGTATATTAAAATGTTATTGACAAATCATCTTTTGTATACTAAGTGAGAAAAAAAGTTACCTTCAGAATATAAAAATTCATAAAGCTGGTTTTCTTTGCCCAAATTTTCAGAAACTAATGCTATAAAAAATGAAAAAACTAAAAGAAAAAGAGGGAATGGATGCAGCAGTAAGAAACTCTATTTATCATTTTAAAAGATTAGTAACACTTAAAAAAGTATATTTGTTTCGAAAAATATGTTTTCAAAACAAATTTGATTAAACGCATACGTTCCTTAAATAAACTAACTTTATTTGATATGCATGAAAAAATATACTTCATCTTTGCTCTATGCAAATTGTTTTGAATTACGCTTTGAAACGCAAAAATAAATTATGTATCTTACATGCAAAAATGCTAAAGCTCCGAAGTTATAGTTTGCAAAAATTCATAGCGGAAACACAATTCTGTTACGCAATGCGACAATGCAATTTGTTTTGGAAAGAATACATTAGTGCTGACTTTCAAACACATTCCGTTTTTCCTTTCTTTTCATTTACTTATGTTAGAATTTCTAAATAAAGAATGATGTTGACGGAGCTCTTCAGTTTTAAATTTACTCAGAATGATATGTATATTTAAATTCTGCACATTGGCTCATTTTTTTATTTTAATACACAATCTATTATTTAACAATATCAACCTGTTTAGTTTCATGTGCGTATATATATATATATATATACTATTTATTTATTTATTCATTTCCATTTTCGTTTACGATAAATTATAAGAAAAAGAGCAAAAATCTAAAGTTTTGACTAAAAAAAACATACTTTTAATACAAGACGTGTTGCAAGGAAAGTACTAAGTAAGCCTTCTTTGTACATGTTGCAAAATTATTTCTCGATCTTCTTTTAATGGCAGTTCACATCGTGCTTGATCAATAGCTTGTATATATATATATTGCTTGCATATATGTTTTCAAACATATGATTTTATTCAAACACTAAACTCATGTGTTCCTCAGGGGAGTTGGAAAATGTATGGGGTATTTTAAAAGAATATTTAGTTATGGTATTGATTTCAGGAGAACATGAATTTAATCAAAAATTTAATTGATAGGAGAAACCGTTTAGTTATAATTTTGTTAATAATAATAGCAAATATATATTTCCATTTCAAGCAAAACCATCCCCTTGCTATGATTTATAATTTTTCTAACTATCCTATGATTCGTGCATCGAAATACTTTACCCACACAGAGAAGCTCATACGAAAAATATGTAGCTAGAGTTATTTGTGGAAGAGGTAGAGTTTTTCTATTAACTCCCTATCACTAGCGTGCCTTGAATGGCCTATCACGCGTGTGCACACCATCCGTGAACAGAATGACAACTCCATGGGAACCTAATTTATTTGTTAATTCATGATTTAAATGTAAAGGGTTCAAAAAACAAAACAAAAACATACACACACACGCATTATACATTTTATGTCGAGTTATAGCGACCATAATATTGGATGAATTTAAAATCTCTTCAGTTGAAAATTATATGTACTTTTGGTTTATGTGATACAACAAAAATTTTGATTTTATTGCCACATCATTTTTGCTACTAATGCTATCTCCAAAGAAAAAAATCTTTTTCTCTCAAACTAGTAACAGCATACTCTAATTTCATAAAGTAGTCGGGGATATAGTTATTAATTATTTTAACATTTACATGTCATTCACAAAAACAGCTCTTTACATGGAATTAACTCACAATCTTACCGACTCACGCTATTATTAAACATCTAAAATACAATCGTCAAAGCCTTACTAAATAGATTTTCTAACGTAAACAGTTAAACTACATAATGTATATATTTTTCACATAAAATAAATTTCCATCTTTTGTAAACAATAGAATTAGTGCCAAAAAAGAAAAGGCCTACTATGCCTAGTTCCACTAATCTCCTGCAAAAAGAAAGATACGAGAAAAGAAAAAAAGACTGCTTTATATCTTACTTGCTCCTAGAAAGCTATTGGCAGGGGAGAGTACTTCCCTGCATGAGCCAACATCTATCGACCAGGAAATTCTCATTCCTTCTAAGTCTTTTACGAGGTCCATCAGAATATCCTAAGGTGAAGAGGATCAATTCTTATAGAAAAATACCTGATTAATGAGTTATATATGCGAAAAATTCTTCCTTCGCGTGGTCTATTAGAGAAAAATACGCCTAAGAGAATCTACTATTTATATGGTGCCCAAGTAGCAGCTTTATCGAGGTGGTTTTTTGCAGTCAATTTTTCTTGAGGTTATAGTGTTTTTTTCTCTTAATATTTCAGTAATATCTGGCGATAAATCTTGCTGTCAGGTGAAACATAAAGTATGCATGTAAAAAATCAGATTACTGCTTTACTTGACTCTATATTACTCTGGTAATTATATCCGCAATAAATATTGCTGCTGGGAAAAAAAGGATGGTTTGTATATAAAAAATTTTTTTGCAGCATCTCGACTAAAAGCTTACAAAATAGAATAAAATCTCTAAAACTGTTTATTGCAATGTATTTGTATAGAATACAAATGCTCAAATTAAAAAAAAATAAATAAATAAAAGTTAAAGTACCTTGAAAAGAAACGTTATATAAATGTGGGAAAAAAAGAAAGTACTCTTAAAAGTAAAATTGATGCACATTAAAAATGTATTTTAATACATTTAGTACAGTAAAATCCCGTTAAAACGCGGGTGTCGGGGGACATATTTTGCACCAGCGTTATAGCATAACTGCGGTATAGTGAAACTATAACACAGAACCATATTACGAAATAATACTCGTTTGTGTTGTTGTTTTATCAATCACTCGTAACTTTTCTTCTATACTATATTTTTTTCTTTTCTTCTTTGCTACTGTTTTATTTACTGTAATTGCACGTGATAAGCACACATCTCAGGAGTGATAGGTTATAAACCAACTGTGTTCCGAGGAAAAGGGGGCTTAAAAATATCTTTATATTGTCAATATGGAATTGTGAAGAGGTCCTAAGAAAAAATTTAATTTGGAAGGGGGGGGGGGATGCACTTTTCAAAGAAATAATGTTTTAAGCCTGCATACACACACACACACTCAGACTGGAAAATATATTTACTTTGCAGGAACGCTTAAAAATCTGGAATACAAAGGTATACTTATGAAAATGGAAGATAGTTAAGCATTGAACTGAATAGTTCCTGACAGATTGAGCTCTCTTCATGTCAATAGAAACAAGTCAGAGCCAGTCATAGCAATTGTACCCAATTTTGAAATCAAGCTGTCCTAGGTTGAAAGACAGAAAAAAGGGTGAAAATGGTGTACATCAGGCCTATCACCATAGGGCTTTATCTGTTAGTGTGTCTGGTGGGGAATGGGTACTCTTTGGCGAGAATATTTGTGTGCTCGGGCTGGCTTTATTTAAAATGGTAAATAAGGAATCACCTTTAAATGACAAAACGTTGGGTGACATGATCGTCACCTCGGTATATCCGATTCCGCGGTATACTGAGGCAAGGTATAACGTGGTTTTACTGTACTTATTTTGAGGCTAGATCTATTCATATAAGTAAAATTCACATAGCCATAAAATATAAACTAGGCAAAAAAATAAATAAATATAAATAACTCAAGTTCCTTCACAAAAGTGAAACTTTCTTTATTACGCGTAATATATTAGTAACATCAAAATAGTTTAGCTTCTAACTTTTGAACCTTTCGACTTTATTTTTGATCCTTCATAAAAACAGCAAAAGTTGAGACACCGTTTTCTTGGAAAAGCCTTCAGACAGCTTCAAACTTTAGCAATTCTTTTTCTTTCTTAACACTCTTTTATTTTCATTTATTCGATGCCTGGAGATAACCTACGGGTACTCCTTACGTTACAATAGATGTAACAAGAGTTTTAAGAAGGAATTAGGCGCTTGGGACAATATTTATTTATTTTCGGTTGCTTTGTTTTTGGGATAAAAGCACAAACGAACAATGATTTCTATACTTATTTAAAATGTTTCTCATATTTTGCGTACTTTGAAGAGCGAATTCTTTTGGGGGAATGTGGATTTATATATCTATGACGACAAGATATTTTTAAGTTTTCACAATACTCCTGTCAAATGCTCTCCAAATAGAAATCCGATAAACTATGTTAACTATATCTAAGAAAATATCTTGAATTAATTGCTTATGGTTCGGATATTTTTTCTAGACATACCTACAATTAATGGCATACTGCTAAAGATTGAATTAAAGCTAAGTAATTTGCCTAAAACTTATTATTTAACCTCTTGCTTTACTTTCCATGGATCTGGAGCAGTATTTTTTTTAGTTGATTCGCCCAGACATTTAAATGCTTGCTTCAGTTTTGCTGCATTTCCGTTCCATGATCCGAACAATTTTAATAGATTTTATCATTAATCTCTTTTTTTAATAATTATGTTGTTATATATATATATATATAAATCTAATGATGGTGTTTCAGGAACCAATGAAATCGTAGCAGCTGGTAACAGTAGCCAATCAGAAGCAAGATCGCATCAGCGTTTAAAGTTCAGACAATGGCGTGTTTTCCTTTGATGTGTTTTTTTTTTTTTCTCATTACAACTAAACTCAAACCTTGAGTGGCAACACGATAATGTTTTTCTTTTATTTCATTTCTTAACATTTTTAATACAGTTTAATACCTAGAGCTGCAACTGTTTTGGGGATATAAGCAATAATCTGACACTATTGGCACTAACTTTTCTCATGCATTATCATTTTAAAATTTTTTTCGACAAGGAAAACATTACATTTCGTTAAGCTTGAAAGCAGCAGTTTAACGCGAGCATGTTTCTTCAACATTGTCGTTAAGTATGAAAAGGTCTTTAGACAAATATTAAGATATGAATTAATGTGTTTTTACTCAAGTTTTTCCTGTCGCCGCCAAGATTGATAATGATTTTAAAACGTGTACGTATACGTATTGCTTTTAGAATTGTGTCCTTAGAATACGATTCGCTTTACTTTAACTTTTCGAGTGAGCATATTGCTTCGTAACTTCAAGTGCAATTTCACTTTTGGGTATTCACAGCGAGATTCAGAATCTCGACAAGCTTCTGACACCATGTAATATATATATACATTATAATACAAGCTATCTATTCTTGATTGCAAAGAGCTATGTGCAATATAGAACGTTATTTCTGACAGATAACAGATTCTTTCCGTAAAGTTTAGCTAAAATAGTTTAGTTTTTAATGAGCGAGCGAAACGAGCTCGGATTCGCGAAGCAATCCGAAGGAGCTGCTTAAACAGCTCTAGGGGTTGGCGAGTGACAGCGAGCATGGTATGGGAGCCCCCTAGTATCATAAAAAATATAAAAGTAAAAAAAAAAATCGGAGCAGTAGAGGACAACAAATTTCTTTGCTACTCTCTAGTTTCGAGAAAAATCTCGTTGCTTTACTGCTCTGCCCAAATGTTCCACGCTCCACTCTAGTTTCGACCACAATCCTCTGGCTGCATTGATGCGCACAAACCCTCCACTCTCTGCTCCAGTTTCGACCACAATTTCGTTGCTTCACTGCTTCGGACAGACGATCCGCTGCAAATTTCTGCTACTTTTAAGATCATATACAGTTAAATCTAACTTCAGGTCATTTACAGTCACATCTAACTTCAGGTCATTTACAGTCGCATCTAACTTTAGGTAATTTACAGTTACATCTAACTTCAGGTCATTTGCAGTTACATTTAACTTCAGGTCATTTGCAGTTACCATCTAACTCCAGGACATTTGCAGTTACATCTAACTTCAGGTCATTTACAATTACATGTAACTTCAATGAATTTTCTTTTAATGTGGGGAAATAATCTTAATTTCTTTTATTATGTGTAATGAAAGGAATAACATGAATAAAACTATTTCTTTGCATGCTTACATTAATTACAAACTATCCATTTAATTTTAACTACTCAAACTTTTCTATGTACATACAGAAGCGAAACAAGTGCAATGGTGTTCATAATTTACACACGTTTTCATCCTTTAAAGCAGACAAACAGGGCTTAATGGAGACAAGAAAGTAGTATGATAAGAAGAAATAATTACAGAAACATAAATATATAGATCCTTATAACCCCCTTTAAACTAGGGGTCTCAGTGGTTGAGAAATCAAAACGCATTGCTCTGGCACCTGCCTGCGCGAAGCAAAGACAGGATGGTGTACTCGAGTATCGCCTCCACCCCGGATGCAATTTCCTTCTGTGTTGTACATGTTTTCTTATAATATCTGAAGATGTGTTGCATGTATTATGTGTGGAATAAAAACGTGCGAGACGGAGGAAAGACTTATATTTCGTACACTGTTAGAAATTTCATAATGAAATGACGGTTAAATAGCCGGCAGCAGTCTGCCCATCTAGATCACTGTTAAATTTACGGTTTAGAAAATTTTTCTATATTTACAGGACCTAAACCATTTCCAATCAGCTTGGTTAAAAAGCCGTAAATACAAAAGTTTACGGTTTTATAACTATTTTAAAATGGTTTAAGAACTAAATTTTTACAGTTTTTGATCCATTTCGAGGAGGAGACTGTTCGAGGCGTAGAAACCGTAAACGAAGCTTGCGGGAATCGATCTCCGGGTGTATGGTATGCAAACATTGTGCTCTTGTCATTCGGCCATCTACACCAATCAAAGCGGCCGTTTATTTATCAATAAAGCTTTTTTTCCAACGGGCAAAATGCATTAAAAATGAGATTTTAGTTTTTAATTGGATCCAAAGTCCTTTTTGGTCTAAATTTACTGTATATTGACGAAAATCATTTTATTTCCTGCAAAAATTAAAATACAAAGAAGCTTCAGCAGCTCAAATGATGGGTTTGCTCATTCGCAAACGGGAATCCGATGTCTCCAATTTTTGATTTACGTGTGTATGTGTTTATTTAGTAACCACTGCTTAAGCCCCTTTTTTTTCTTCTTTTTTACATACATATGCAGATTTGAACTGATAAATCTTTATTCATATTTTAACAAAAACGTACGACCGGTAAGGTTTCGCAATCAGGATGGACTCCCGATTCTTATTGAGCGCTTGAAAATTACGGTTAGTTAAACGTTCTTTAGGATAAACAGAGAATAAACGATTTTTTTTCACAATCAGCGGTTTGAGTACCAAATTTTTAATGGTGTTTCAACTGTTGTCATGAAATATGGTAAAATAACAATAAAAAAATTGGTTACATTACTATTTTCTTGTGGACATTTTTAACTGTCAGTGTAATGCTCATGAAAATCTAAAACTGATACTGCTCCAAAGGCAATATAATTTAGCTTCAAACTGCAGAATTACTTTAACCGCTGAAAGTATTTGCCCGTGTCTAACACGGGCGAAAGTTACCGGGAAATTTGCGCATGCTCGTGTCTCACACGGATGATTCTTGTATTTCGCGCTAATTTATTTCTAATGCTCATGTGAAATCCGTCTACACTTTGTTTGTATAATACGAGGCACATAAAGAAAATAAGTTTCCTGATGCTTTCCCCTTTCAAGTAAACGTAATTAGCCGTGTCAATTGCGCGTGCGAAACAGATCTATGACGTATCAATCACATGGGAGCCGGACAAGTCCCGCCTCTTGCCATTAGCGTGGTAGCAGTGGTCCGAAATGGATGCTCTTATTCCTTCTCTCGCCTCCTGCGAAGTTCGGTCGGGGATAAAGTTCTTGAATGCACAAAGCATTGCACCAATTGAAATTCATCGTCAGCTCTTTCAGTTCTATGGGCCGAACATCATGAGTAAGCAGATGGTGCGTCGCTGGTGCAAGTAGTTTTCCGAAGGTCGTCAAAGTGTCCATAATGAAGAGCGAGTGGGCGACCGTCCGTCAATCAATGATGATTTTGTTGAGCTTGTGCGGCATCGCATGATAGAGAACCGTCGCTTCACTATTACGGAGCTGAGCGGGCTTTTTCCGCAGATATCGCGATCCTTGTCGCATGAGATTGTCACTAAGCACCTGCTGTTTAAAACATTGTGTACCAGGTGGGTGCCGAAAAAACCTGACACCGGAACACAAAATTCAACGCTTAGGAGAAGCACTGACATTTCTGCAACGGTATCACGATGACGGCGACGAGTTCCTCGACAGGATCGCCACGGACGATGAGACTTGCATTGCGCACTTCATCCCGGAAACCAAGCAGCAGTCAATGCATTGGAGGCATAGTGGATATCCGGTCAGGACGAAATTCAAGCAGACGCTGTCGGTACGGAAAGTGATGTTCTGGGACAGGAAGGGCATTCTGCTCATTGACTTCCTTCCACGTGGTGAAACAGTAAACGCTGACCGTTACTGTGAAACACTGCGAAAATTGCTACGTACTGTGCACAACAAGAGGCGTGGAATGCTTACTGCCGGTGTTGTGCTCCTCCACGATAATGCTCGTCCACATACGGCTCAACGCACAGCAGTTCTTTTGACGGAATTTTGCTGGGAGTTGTTTGATCATTCACCCTACAGCCCTGATCTTGCTTCCAGCGATTTTCACGTTTTCTTGCACCTCAAGAAATTCCTGTCCTCGCTGAGTGTTTTTGGCAACGACGAAAAGCTTAAGACGTCTGTCACACGCTGATTCTATTCACAGGTGGCAGAGTTCTACGACGAAGGGATACAAAAGTTGATCCCACGATACGACAATTGTCTCAGTTCTGGTAGTGGTTATGTTGAAAAATAGCTGAAACATTGCTGCACTTGTTGCCAATAAATATGTTCCTGAAAGTGTGAGTTCTTTTTTTATTAGGGAAACTTACTTTTTGGATGCCCCTCGTATTTAATATACCTTTTACCCCCTCCACTCTCTAGTCCCTCCCTTTAACTGAAATTTCCAAAAACAATTTATACTATACTTATGTATTCATTTACTGTCAAAAAAGCTCGATCATTTTTTATCAGATCAAAAACCTTGTGCTTCAAGTTAATCAATAAATAGGATCTGTTGGGGTATCATTTGAGTGTATTTTCTGAGCACATAGACGTAATAAAAATGCAATTTCAGTCTATAAGGCAGAATACTATGGCTTATACTAAGGCAAATACCATATACTATGCACTTTAATTTGTAATGCAAATAACATTGTTACTTTTTCACTAATTATTGTTGTTGACAAAACTAGTGAAATAATTTAAAAATTGCATTTTATAATTATTCGCTATAATTACAATATAAAAAACAAGTATAGCGGATAATGAACTTATATATGTTACGGCCAAAGCCTGAGTCCGTCCACTTCGCGAATTGGCCGGCCATTTCGCACTTTGGCCGAGAGGATGGCCAAAGTGCGATGTAATTGAAACGATCAGTGAATATACTTTGGCCGGCCATTTCGCGAAGTGGCCACGATGTTCCGGCCAAAACGCGATGTGCTCATTCAAGAATGCCCGGTAGGCGACTAAGTATGCAACAAACCGCTGCAAATGCAGAAGCAACAAACTTTTATGTAATTTGAAATGTCACAAAAGTTCAGCTTGTTGTAATAAGTGATTACGGTGATTTATAATTCAATTTTTAATTAAGTGAAAAGAGGAAAATTTTTTATGTTGACCATTTTACTACTTTTTTTCATATCTTTTGTATTTCTAATAAATTTTACTTTACAAAAAAAATTGTAGTGGTATGTTTTTTCACATACCGGGTGGTACAGTGGGACCACAATTTTTTAATATTTGTTTTATAAAAAAAGGTAATTTGATAATATTTTCCCTTTTGTTTCCTTTTTTTACTTTAAAAATATAAATCTTCTAATTTAAAAATATAAAACAATAGACAAGTTTTTAAACTAAAATGTAAAAAATTTAATTTTTTAACTTTGTCTCAAATGGCCACATTTCACCGCAGCTAGTAATTTTTAAAGAATGAAGTTATGGTTATGCAGAGCCAATAATATGTGCCAATGATTTTTTCTTCAAACTTTAGCTGATCCTCCCATGCCACTTCGCGATCTGGCCGGCCAGTTCCCGAAATCAAGAAAAGATCGGACATTGGCCAACCATCCTATGCCACTTCGCGATCTGGCCGGTTCATTCTCAAAACCAAGAAAAGATCGGACATTGGCCATCCAGCTTTCTTAGCCATTTCGCGATTTGGCCGGCCAATTCGCGAAGTGGCCGAATTCGGGCTTTGGCCGTAACATATATATTTTGCCACTTTAGAAAAGAGTCCTGTACTTCATCAATAGTCATTCGATTTTAATTATTTTACTTTATTATTTTTCTACCTGAATTAAGCATATTTGCTTTAAGTTACTCCCATTATGGAATGTCAAAGGACAATTATTATGGTGAAAACAAAACAATCATTTTTTCGACTTACAAAGGCTAAGGAAAAAGTAATGCATATTAATTGGTGAAATATAGTTTCTTCTTTTTTTTAATCGAAGTGTGAGCATAACAGTTTTTAAAACCAAAATATAAATTATTAATCTAATAAAAAGTTGGCATCGATGTAAAATAAATTTCAGATAGAGCCACTGAAGCGAAATATACTTTATATAAATCCGATTATTGGTTTTAATATAACTTATAAGCTAAAGTATTTTCTTCAAAAGTTAAGAAAATACTATTTTAACTTACTTTGTTAACACCCAATATTTTCTCAAGCATCAAATCCAATAACTCGTTCATTTCTCCGAATCATTACACAGCAAAAAAGGAACTACTTAGCTATTGATTTGCGCAAATTAGATCATTGCTAATGAAAGGTTCGGGAGAATGACTCTCGTTAAATAAGTTTCTTTCCAATCTTTATTTTCTTACTGAAATTTCTTTGTTTACATAGTTTAGCATGGCAATTATAGCAAATAAAGAGAAGAATATGTGCAATCAAGTTGAAATTCAGTAGATCTACATTAGAATAATTGAAAAAAAAAAGGGATAAAATGAAAGGGAAAAATTAAAAAGAAATGGATTACGAAATAGAACAAATCCCGTATCAAGTTAAGATCTTCATTTTCTTTGAAATAATACTTAAAATTTAACAGAAGTTAAGATTTTCCATCAGAGGTTGAATATGTAAAATAAATCTATAAACAGCATGCATATTTTTTCAAAATAAAATCAATACTAATTTATTCGCATTCAGTTGTAAAAACAATTGTAAGGTCATATTAATGTTGTTACTCATGTCGTATATTGCTACGCTATGAACAATTTGGAATAATATGTTTAATAAAATATTTGAAACTCAAATTTGCATTAAAATTTCGAATACTTAGGCTTATCTGTAGAATTTGTCTATAAACCCAGAAATCATGTTTGTATTAACTTTCTATTTTATTTAAAACTAGATTTAAGAGTAGCAAATATTCATGAAACGTTGCATTCTGTTACGCACGTTTTGCAACGAAAAAAACTTCAAAAATATCAATTCTCAATTATATCAAGAAAAAAAAATCCAGATAATGTTGTCAATCTCTATTGTTCTTTAAACTTTTTTAATGAAAAGCTTTACAAAGTAAGAGCGCATTTTATTGGAAAAACATGGTTTTAGTAAATTTTATATAACATCAGGAATTTTAAGAAATAAACATCGCTTATTTTTTAATTTTTATGGTAGTATATAAGCAATATTTTATCATCGTAGGTGCTATTTTTGAACTTAAATAGGAAGAAATCCTTAATGTTAATTTAAATTTGAAAAAATATTCATATTGTTCATTCATTTAAATAAAAAAAAACCCGTTGTATTTGATTTATGTACTTAACAAATAACAAGAAAACCCTTTATTACATTACTAATATCGTGAAAATGAGAAAAATATTAGTCTATTAAAGTTACAAATATCATTCTTTTTAATTTTTAAATAATATAGAAGCAGAGACACATTTCTTCAAACCTATCATATTTTTCCGCCTCTCCGAATTTTGTGCAAATTGACAAGTGATAACTAATTCATACGAAAATTTTTCATGCTTAAGTAACACGTAATTTAGCTGTTAGAATTTCAAATTGCATACTACACACTTTAATATGGAAGGAATATGCTTCAACTTCTTTTTCATTTTTTAGATTTCTTTCTCTTTTTCCCCGAACATTAATGTTGACAAAATTTCCATTGAGCATTATTTTTTCTGCTTGCATATTTTTCATTTTGCGAAATCAGTCTTACAACTCATAGCTTGAAATTATCAATTAATGTAATAAATAAATAAATAACACTCTAAGAAGATATATTAGTGCAGGTTAATGGTATTTCTAGAAATTTGGAAACGTTACTAGCAAATGTCATATATAGGAGTATTTAAAAGTTGTTTCTAACTCTTGTGTTGCCTTAGAGTACGGGTCTCCAAAGTACGACCCGCGAGAATCCGGCCCGTGATATTTAATGGCTTATTGTTGGATTTAAAAAACACAGATTATTAATAGCCACTTTTTATTTACTTGTTAGGTAAAGCTTTATGACAAGTGTCCATTTGTAAAAATACTAATGAGGTGTACGTTATCGGGATTGTCCACTGGAAATATATATCTTGTACTTGTGGAGCAATTTCACTTGCACCAATTATTAAAAATATAAAACGCTCATCGGCTAGTTTATATCTGTAAACATTCTTTCTGTACTTCATTTTGGAGATTGTTTTCTCACATACTTAAGTTATGCCAAAAAAAAAAAAGGGAAACAACTCACGAGCACATTTGTGCAAATTATCCAATTGTAACAGTAAAAGACTTATTAAGTTCCAATAAAGATGAGTTGTGATATTTGTCCATAATTGTACCTCTGCACTGAAGATCAGTAGTTTCCATTTGAAGTTCCGAGGCTAGTGTTTCAATGTTAGTATCAAAAGGATTTCGAAAAATCCCAATTTCATTCACAATGACATTCAACACTGAGAAAGAGTACCAAAGTTTACCTTCAAAACACTCAAAGCTTCGATTGCAAAATTGACGAGAAATTCAGTTCGATAGTGTAGCTGAATATTTCACATGTTTGAAAATGTGACAGGCATCTGGTACCAGTTAGCACATAGAGGGTACAACCTCTTTCCGCTTTCGACACCCAGATGTCCAGGAAACGCTTTTGACCCTTGGAACTTACGTGAAGTACACGGGAAAATTTGGTGAAGCTTAGAGGAAAGCTTTGCATTCTTTAAAAGTGCTACTGGATTTCTCAGAAAAATTTACCAAATATATCCCTAATTGAATGCCGCCAGAGAGAGAAAGTTTAACCGATTAATAATTGGCTCAAAGGTAATCATTTTCAATATAATTAAGATAAATATTTTTACCTCGCGATTTATCCACTAATTCAATTCCTGTAGATATACTAAACTCATTTTTTAGTAATTTTTGATGGTCGGGTAGCTTTGGGAATCAATAAATAATGTTTTAAAGTATCTATAATTTTACAAAGGGGCATTTAAAAATGTACCAAGGAAACTAACTCGAATAAAAATTAGATTAAAAAAAACTAAAACGCTTCCAGTTCGTAATTAATTGTTTTTAACCAATTTTGCTGATTGCCTTCTGTAGAGGAATCTGAATTGTTATTTTTCTTTCTGTAATTAATCAAGCGAGATGTTGTTCAAGTCTCAGAAAAGAATTCTTATTTGACCAATTTTAATAGCTTACGAGAACTCAAAAAAGTATTTACTAGCTGATTTACAAAAGTTGTTAATACAATTAGCTTAATTGAGAATGAAATTTTGTCTGAAGCATCTTTGGAGAATAATTTCTCATTTTTTTATTATGTGTCCAGAAGACCATCATTAGAAAATATTTGACTAATTAATTATACGAAAATCGTGTGTCTTAATGAGCACTCCAGCGTATTTAGCGAATTTATAGCACAAGTTCAAAAAAACTTTACAAATTTTAAGTTTAAATTGAACTCTTGTTTACAATTGTGAGCTTCGGAATGTAAATGCTCTAGAATTTTAACTTTATGAACAGCACAACGGTTCTATCAACCCCAAACATAATTATACAAAGTTTTCACTATGTTCTGTAAATGAGGTAGTCGGCGCATAATTCCAAATGTAAACTTTTAAAATAATAATACTGTATTTTATTGAAGCGAATTTAATAAACGTTTCGCTAAACTGTCGCATTGTAATGCATGTAGTTTTCAAGCATTTGCAAGAGATGTATGCAGGTAATTCCATAAGCAAAGGGGAAATAATGGAAATTATGAATTCATCGCGAACGTACATGGACATTTAAAGACATAAACTTGAAATAGATAAAGGCTTTTTTGATAATCAAGTTCTCTGACGTTTTCTGGCAACGTTAGTGTATTTAAACTGTCTGATGTTTCGTAACTTGGGCATGGGATAACGTCGGAGATTTTTGCAGTTAAATGTTTTCTTCACTAAATGAACTCGCATAACAAAACATTTTAAACATCATGTTGAAAACTTCAGAAAAAATATAAAAACTTCAAGATATTGTTCTCATTACATTAAAAGCTATTTTCTTCATAATTAGGTCCAGAATAATTCTCTAACTTTGGTTTGATGGAGAAAACTGTTTACCAGATGGAAAATAATTTTTATCACATTTAAGATACTGTCCAAAAATATTAGGCCCCGAGTATCATAAACTTTGCAGTCAGCTGAAATGTGTTCAGTGACAATAAATAAATAAATAAATAAACATAAAGCAATAAAATTTAATACGCACAAGTAAACGAAAATAAACTAAATAACAATGACAAATTTTACGTTTCTAGGCAGTACCGTTGCCTTAGAAGGTGCGCCGTAAACAGGCAGATAATTTATATTTTCGTTTATAAACGAACTTTTACATTGGTAGTAAAAAGCTTATTTATTAACTTTGAAAATCTCATTATCGTGAAAATGTTTGTGTTAAATTTAAAATTGTAAATATAAGCTGTGAAATTAAGAAATGAAGCTTAAAAGTTCAAACACTCTTTCATTGAAATATTTTCCATTAAGAGCCGGCCAAAAATGTAATATTTATATTCAACGATAAAAAACACAAAAACTCGTGGAGCTCAGTTTATGCAAATATGTCTATGTAATCACTTACGCAACTTAAATGCAATGTTAAACTACTAGCTTTTTAAACACTAAAAAAGTAAAAAATAATAATAAAAGGTAATCTGGATACTCCATTGTAAAATTAAAAAGAAATAATTTGTTTTAACTTTATGCATTTATTGCTAAGGAAAAGAAGGAAAGAAAAAAAAAACATACATTTTCAATGAATATTTCATCTCCGTGAATGAGATTATTATGTAATACTGACAGCACTTTGATAGCAAAGGAAATAGAAATGTCGCTACATCTTCAATGTTCCCTTTATTCATATCACAATCGTTTCTTTTGTGTTATACTTTTTTTTATCATTTTGGTTGCTAACACGTTAGTTCAGTCTCAGTTCTTTTAATATTATTTATATTTTTCATTCATTTTGTGACCAACATATAGCTGTAGTAGCCCTTCATATCCTATAATAAAATAACGTTGCACCAGTGGTATTGACTAACTTTTATTCCCAGACGTTCAATTTCAGCACCTCTGAGTAATTCTCTGAGTAATATAAATACTCTAAATAATCCTCTGAGAGCTACTTTATTTTTCATTTATTAGTTTCTGTAGGATTTGAACAGTCACTTAAATTTCTATCGTAAAGTGAGTCCTTTTACTTAATAATTATAAAGAAATATTACAGCATAAAGTATTAATTCGTAAAAAAAATATTACAACATTTTGTAAATTTAAAAACATGGGGTACGTTGGTTCACTTTTTTGGGGCAGCCCATTTTCTAACCTACCTCAAATGGTTTTAAAAAGAAAACAATTGTAACCCTATTTTGCTCCTTACAACAATTATATCATTGTTCTATTTATTTGTACAGTTATTTATGTATCTATACGAATATTTATTTTACAGAGGAAAATATCTCAATTAAGTACTTGTTAAAAAGCCCCGAATCAAGAACTAGTTCAAAAATTGTAAAGAAATGGCTTATATATTATTGTTGTACGGTTTATTTTCGGCTCTAGTGAGCAGCCTAGATCTCAGTAGCCTGTCTTCCCTGTTCCAGAGACATCGTCCGCCTTGTGGTCTAAGACAAAGGAAACACACCAACTCAGGCACAAGTTCGGAACTCTTCTTCGATTTGTGTCCCAGAAATAGTGATTCCGCGTACGCGCAGATAGCACCGCTACTGCGACACTTTTTTTTTTAAAGAAAATTACTGATAATAAAAACTTTGAAGCTCCTTGTTTTTAATTCTTTGTAATTTTACGCTAGACCCCGAATAAATGATTTCCAGTAAATTCTTATACACTTTCGAGCAAAGAATTTGTATAGTGTAAGTTGTGTTGGAAAAGGAACATCTTTGGAAACACATGTATGAACTCCTTTGTTAGTGTTATAATGTTCGTACATCAAAAGTATCGATGAATAACACAGCGTTTTTACATTGGATGAAAATTGTTTCTTTGTAGTTCAAGCTAGGAAAATAAATTGAAACGGATATTTTTCCTTAAAGATAATAATAATATAAAGAACAGCGATACTATACGAACTAGATATAATACACTTGTATGAAGTATAATTGTTCACTGCTTACAGACTTGATTAGAAATTTGAGCGATATGCATTTCCCTTCCTAAATGATCTGAAAAAATATTTCTTTATTTTAACCACATTTTGTAGAGCTTAGTACTATCAGAATGCTCTTGTACAATTTAGGCTTTTATCTACTGAAGTATTTATAATCATCAGTCCAATCAAAATATTATCCAGTAACCATTTTTACGGATATTCTGACGGTATTTTGCTCTTTTAATTCCACTTTTTCAGAATACATTTGAGCAAGAGTTCTGTTAAAAATATTTTGGCAAGGACAGATAACAGTTTTGAAACCGATTCTGGGTTTTGAACTGCCATTTTTTAAGTTTTTTGTTCCACTTTTCTGATTTTTTCTCTAGAGAAGTAATAAAATTTAAGAATTAGATTTTTCGAATTGTTAAAGCTTTTAGTTAAAAATTGAGAAAACTATTCGCCCAGATACCTGTAATTTCGGTAAACTGTATGTAATTGATTTCACAGTTTAATTACTCTGTCGTAATTATTAGATGTAACGACTTAAACGTTTATATAACGAGTATTTTATTTATGTAAATCCCTTAAGTTTTGGTGTAGTTACCCAAAAATATTACGTGAAAAAAATTGCTGAATATCATAACGCAGTAGATAAAGGATTAAAAATGCATGGTTTCAACGTGCTCTAATACGATTTTTTTTTATAGCAAACATTCCGCTTAAGATAGTCTTTATCACAACAAAAAAATCACAGTAACAAAACATCCAGTTTTTCTTGTATTGATAAATTCTGACCAAAACTCCTTTATATATATAACCCCTTATATATCTACTGCTTTGAATTTCTAAAAAAAAAATATAGCTTAAATTAACGGATAATCAATTAAGACAACAATTGCTGTACTTCTTTAGAAGAAACTTGCCAAAGAAAAAAATTCTTTATTGATTTGTGTACCAAAGATCTTTACTAATGAAGAATCGAAAATTTGTTTTCTTTAAATGTTTTCTTTCGATTCTTGCTTGTTCTTTCATTTAATTTCTCTCCCTAAATGAGACAAATACCCAACTCCAATGAAATTTTTTTCATGAAGTCATAATTAAATAAGTTCAGTCAACTGTAAGTTTTCAGAAAACTTGATGGAAGATCTTCGTTATACATTGTTCGATAATACATATAATCTTGTAAACTGCAATTCTTACATATAAGCATATTATTTCTGTGTTAGAAATATGTGTGAATGAAAATTGTGTTTCGTAAAATACATTTTAATATTACATTTTGTTATTTATTTATTTTTTGATAGAGATATTTTTTTTACATGTTATCACATGACTCGGGACTGTTTCTTCAAGAATGTTGTGTAACACTACCTCTACTTTTTATCTCTCCATTACGGGTTTTACAGTTCCACTTTCAATTTTATTTTATTCGAATGTTTCTTGGTATTACGAAACTAGTTTCTTTTCTATTTATGAACAATATTTAAACATAAATAAATAAACATTAAAAACATTTTTTTTTCAATTAAAACGGAGCTCAGTCATAGAAACTGCGTACGTTGATTGATTTTAACTTATAGAAATAGAGCTGTATAGTGCTAAACTGCAAGACTTGGTTCAAAGATTAACTTAGTTAAAATGATTAACGGAAGATTTCTTTCAACGATGAGACATTTACCGAGTACGAAGCGTTAGCTTAAAAGGCAACACAGATAAATAGGGTTTTTAAATTTATGTATAAAAGAGTCAATGCCTTTGTAAGAAAAAAAAGCGAACCGAGCGCAGTTCATCTATTTGCTTCATAATTGTATTCACCATGATAATATTTGATATAGAGGTTGGTATTTGGGCACTAAAGGAAAATTTATTTGAATTAATGACTATGGAATCATAAAAATAATTTAACTTTGTGCAAGTAAACAATAATAATAAAATTACACGTTAATTTAAAGCACAAATGAGCAAAAAAATGCAGACATATGTTTTGGGATTGCTTGGAATCCCTTTTTCAATGCGACAGGGAGCTTCTAGATGCAAAACATCCAAATGAAGCAGACAGAACAAGAAAAACAAAGCTTATATAGCCTAAGAATTATCTGTAAACCAATGAGAATAAAGGCAGCGTGAAGTGGAAGTAGAAGTAGCAGGAAGACACCAATAAGAGAGCAACAAACGAATCCAGTTGAAAGTACAGGAAGTAAAAAGGAATAACAATAAAAATAAAGCAAAAAAGACGACAGCATGCATAAAAATTGCAAAAATAATAAAATAAAATACAAAGAATAAAATTGAAATAAAAATAAGTACAGAAACTACCAAAACAAAATGCAAAACAAAGTACACATGTAAAGGAGGGGGAGGGGAGGGAGGGGGGAAGGAGAAAAATAGACACAAAAAAGGAAAACAACAAGAAAACCTAGAAAGAACAACAAATTAAAGAAATTTATGCCAGACCTGTGAAAAATAAGGAGTTGAGGAAGAATCATTAACCAAATTAGAACTATTCCTGTTAATATGATAAGCTTCCCAAAAGTCAAGCTCTAAAGGGGAAGAACATTTTTGAATAATTTTACCAGAATTGAAGTCAAAAGAGTGGTTGGAATTCCAACAATGTTGAGCAATGCTAGACTTATTTAACTCTTGCTTTCGTACATAACCTTTATGCTCATTTAAGCGAATTTTCAGAGCACGTTTTGTCTGCCCAATGTAAGAAAGGCCGCAACGGCAACTAATTTGGTAAATACCCCAAGTGTTAAGGTGATCGACAGGATCCTTAAGCGAAGAGAAGGAAAGTTTGTTACTAGGAGCAAAAACGACTTGAAATTGAAACCTTTTTAGGATTTTAGCAATACGGAAACTGACAGAATGAAAGAATGGTAACACAACCAAATTCTTTCTAGAAACTACATTATTGGAACCAGAAGTTTTCTTAGAAAGTTTGTTATGAATAGAATCAATTAAAGAGTGAGAAAATCCTCTATCAACAGCTACAGCTTTCAGATAGTTGTACTATCTATTGTTGTTGATAACTATCTGAAAGCTGTAGCTGTTGATAGAGGATTTTCTCACTCTTTAATTGATTCTATTCATAACAAACTTTCTAAGAAAACTTCTGGTCCCAATAATGTAGTTTCTAGAAAGAATTTGGTTGTGTTACCATTCTTTCATTCTGTCAGTTTCCGTATTGCTAAAATCCTAAAAAGGTTTCAATTTCAAGTCGTTTTTGCTCCTAGTAACAAACTTTCCTTCTCTTCTCTTAAGGATCCTGTCGATCACCTTAACACTTGGGGTATTTACCAAATTAGTTGCCGTTGCGGCCTTTCTTACATTGGGCAGACAAAACGTGCTCTGAAAATTCGCTTAAATGAGCATAAAGGTTATGTACGAAAGCAAGAGTTAAATAAGTCTAGCATTGCTCAACATTGTTGGAATTCCAACCACTCTTTTGACTTCAATTCTGGTAAAATTATTCAAAAATGTTCTTCCCCTTTAGAGCTTGACTTTTGGGAAGCTTATCATATTAACAGGAATAGTTCTAATTTGGTTAATGATTCTTCCTCAACTCCTTATTTTTCACAGGTCTGGCATAAATTTCTTTAATTTGTTGTTCTTTCTAGGTTTTCTTGTTGTTTTCCTTTTTTGTGTCTATTTTTCTCCTTCCCCCCTCCCTCCCCTCCCCCTCCTTTACATGTGTACTTTGTTTTGCATTTTGTTTTGGTAGTTTCTGTACTTATTTTTATTTCAATTTTATTCTTTGTATTTTATTTTATTATTTTTGCAATTTTTATGCATGCTGTCGTCTTTTTTGCTTTATTTTTATTGTTATTCCTTTTTACTTCCTGTACTTTCAACTGGATTCGTTTGTTGCTCTCTTATTGGTGTCTTCCTGCTACTTCTATTTCCACTTCACGCTGCCTTTATTCTCATTGGTTTACAGATAATTCTTAGGCTATATAAGCTTTGTTTTTCTTGTTCTGTCTGCTTCATTTGGATGTTTTGCATCTAGAAGCTCCCTGTCGCATTGAAAAAGGGATTCCAAGCAATCCCGAAACATATGTCTGCATTTTTTTGCTCATTTGTGCTTTAAATTAACGTGTAATTTTATTATTATTATGGAATCATATTTACACTAAATATCAGAGCGTTTCAAAATACCTTTTTTAGGATAAGATACCAGCAAAGCATGGTAAGGAAATTTTGAAATTGATCATTTTGGAGCTTTTTGCATCCTTACTGTTATGGATAAAACAAAATTTTCAAATTGTTATAACATGGTCGCGTATTATATAATGTGTATTTTAAACATATTGCTACGTACTACTATAGAAGAACTTAAATTAAAGAAGAATAACAAGCTTGGCAAAAGCATTCAGCAAAATGTTTATGTATGAATGCTGATTTAAAAATTTAACGTAGGCGTAATTTGTTTAAACCCGACTCTTCTGCGATCTTACAGGACTCCAAAAATATATTTCAGCTTTTTAAAACACCGAGAAAAATTAGAATACAAGACCAATTAAATCCATCCAGCTCGGAAAGGCATTTTTTGACAAATACTAAAACATAGCCCCAAATATTTATCTGTAAATCATATTCAAAGCAAAACAATACCGCGATTTTAAATAAAAATTATGCATATTAAGTTTACTTGAAAAAAAAAACAAATAAAACGCGCACAATAATTTCGTCTTTAAACAAACAACATATAATTTCTAAAAAGGAGGTTATATTTCACCTAAAGGATTAAGTGTTTCGCTTAGTGTGAGCTTATCCGTTTACCCATGAAAATATTTTAACACGCTACAATAGAAAAAAGAATGAAAAAGGCGGGGAAAAACATTGTGAGAATCTTTTAAGACTATTTATAAAAGAGATATTCTTGAAGCTTTCCTAAAAGTTTAATTTTCTCCTCAAATTGCAGAAAAGATTTAGAAACTAATTCTCGCGCTTGAATTGGTTTGTGAACAAAAGGCTTTAGAGAAGAAAAGTGAAACGATTATAACTCCAAGGAACTCAAGATTTCGATTTAACAGAAGTTCGTTTATAGAATAGTTTCACTTTAAATCGCGGTACTGCATTTCCTAATCTAAACTTAGAAGTGGACTTTTGCTTTACTATTACATACTTTTATTTGATGGAACGGAATTATATTTTAGAAGTTGAACAATCTGCTTTCAAAAATCCTTAGCAGGCACAGTTGTAAGATAAATATACACTTTTTTGATAACCACAACTTCTGCGTACAAGAATACTTTAACTTTGCGGGTTTTTTTTTTAATCATTTTGTTTAGCAAGGATTCGGAAAGAAACCGATTTAGATTTTACTTTCATGTATTCTTAAAAATATAATCTGATTTAATGAAAAAATCTGATCTTGCTGACTAAAAAATATTACAAATAAGTGTATTAGATAATAGGGATTTTAAAGGAACTACTTTTATTTTTGATTTCGCAATAGTAACACTTTTGCTACGATTTTAAATTTGTTCAGTTAAGTTTTACTGAGCCGTTCTATTATGTTCTATTTTCCCATGCCTATGCTCCACCATTTTGCGTTTTCTCTTAAAGAATCTTTTTAGTTATAATCTACAGAAATATTTCGCCAAACAAAATGATCGAATTTGTTGATCGAAGATTTAGTACAGAAACCAATACTGGTTTTCGGATTGTTAATAAAATTTATATTTCGTTCTGAAATATATTTAAATTAAGAAAACGCAAAATATAAATAAATCATAAGAAAGGGTAAATAAATAGAGTTCGTAGGAACAAATGAAAGGGATAATAAACTCAAGTAGTCGTTGGTGTACGAGAAATTTCTACATTTCTGATTCGACAAACAACTTACTTTATTCCTTTTTACTTATAATTATATACATTTGAATATTTCTTCCCTCTTATAACAAAAGTATAGTATTTTAAACATTGTGTTTATGTAATTAAAAATCAAATGCAGCTTCTTAAAGTGTTTTAAAGTTAAACTGTGTTTCCTACATTATCAAAGTGAAATAAACACCAAAGAATTCCCTTCACGATTTTTACCTGTTCACAAGCCTTTTAAAAAAACTTTTCAAAAGAAAAGGAAAAAAACATTTTTTTCGTAATTTATGATGCTCCTTGTCAGATCAGTTCCTTTAAAAAATAATAATAATCGAACTCTTTGAATGCAAATAAAATATCAAAAATCATGAGAAACGGTAAATTTTTTGTAATATTCATTCATAAATTTTAAAAATATTTTTTCCGATTTACTTTTCCTTATTAAGTTACTTCATACTGCTTTTGCTTGTTGTTTTCTGAAATCGATGGAGCATCATCTACCAAGTTAATTAATCAATGACTGAAACGAACAACTATTGCACCTATTGTCAGATGTTTGGAATATATCATATGGTGTAATTACGGACATTCTTGTTGTCTGAAAAGAAATAGAATCTACCAAAAGAACTTTTAAAAAATAACGAAACAGGTGGCGGTAAATTACTTCTTATTACGGTTAAAGTTAGTAATTAAATCATTACTACTTTGTATTTTAACCCTACGTTATTTTATTTTTATATACTTTTTTGTCTGCTTTCCCATAAAAGTAAAAAATAATAATGATAAAGCATGAAGGAAGGCTTAATGTAAGGTAAAAATATTGTTAAAAATAAAGAAAAGTCAAAAATAAGTGAATTAATTAAATAAAGATTGAAAAAAAAAAAAAAAAAAAAAATGAAAGTAGGACTTTGAGATAGGGAAAATGTGTCTGTCGGTCTATCTCTCGATCTGTCGGTCCCCCTAGTAACTTTTGAAGTAATTGTCCAATTCGAAATCTTTTTTTTTTTTCATTCGAAGATATCTACGAGGACATCTCATTTTCATATTTTACTGATTTGAACAATTTTTCGTTCAATTTTGAGCGATTCAAAAATCTTAACATTATGGCCTATGGGCAAATTATGTAAACTCTAGGCTTAAGATTTAAGTTCCTATAAACAAGCTTATTGGAAATAGCTCTCGTGAATTTTTTTTTTTTTTTTTTGATTTGAACAATTTCTGTACATTTTTGAACAGTTCAAAAAAGACATAGCGCCCATGGGGAAATTTGAATCTTATATACTGCCTGATCTAACGTCTTGATTTGCTTGGAACAAACTTTATCGGAACGCTCTTTTGACGTAGAACATGTACAGATTGGAAGTTCATCCAGAACTAACAAGTCTATGAATTTTTTGATTAGGAATTTTAAGAATATTTTTAATGAATGAATGATTAAATGAATAAGTGAAAGAATGAATGAGTGAGTGAATAAATGATCAAATGAATGAAAAAATAAATGAATGAATGAATGAGTGAGTGAATGAAAGAATGAATGAGAATGAGTGAATGAATGAATACGTCTTAAACGTTGACAAAGGTAAATTTGAAATAATTAAGAGCTAAAGCTAAACGAGAAAGAGAGAGAGAGAGAGATAGCTAGATTAGAAATTTGGAGTTGAGTGCATACGGGAAAGTAGGCTTGTATAGTTCTAGACGAAACTTCTTGTTAAATGCTTTTAGGCAATTTTGAACTATTAAGTGCCATCCACGATCTCAACTTGATTAAGGTTTGTGTTTTATTCCAAGTATAATACCATAATAATCTTTGAAATATAATCTAACAATTTTCTGACTTTTTTAATGAAATGCATGTTGTAAATAAAATTTTTTTATCAAAAGTATATTGACGAGGTTAAAATTTATAATAGATAATAGTAACCGGTTAAGAATATCGGGGCTCAGTAACAGAGTGAAAAAGAAAAGATGAAAGTTAACATTTTTAAACCACAAGGAGTGCTTAATTTAAAATAAGTATGTACTTTAAAATAATTATTTACGTAAATACTTGTACAAAAGTGATAAATAATATCCATCTTTCTGTAATATTTTCATGTATGTATTTAACGAAAAATTATTTGAGAGCACTAATGTATGAAACATTCTTCCTTTTCTTCAAGAAAGATCAATTCCACTTTTCTTCAGTTCGTGCTATGTTCTAAAAACATTTTTGTGCGTCACTCATTTTTTTTTTTTTTTTTTGCTATTTAAAAACTGTACCCTCTACAAGAAATGCATCGCAAATCAATAAAACAATATCTACAACAATGCTTTTATCAATTCCATTTCCCTTCGAATTCATGCATTATAACTGCTGTATATTTTATCAGGTTTTCGAGTTTTTTTGAGGCGATGCAAAAAATGGATATATCTATTTAAATGCAAAGAACACCCACAACTTTTATATACAGATTTAATCAAAAGTATCTTCTTCCACTTTGGTTTTACCAATCGTTAAGAGATGTACTTCAACCGAAGAATTTTTCTTAGTCCTCAGATTCTGGTTTTAGTCATGCTCAAAAACGTGAAAATGTTTTTATATGATATATTAAGTAATAAAGAGCAAAAATGTAATGTAATATTAAATACAAATGCAATGAAATATGTAATATTGAATATGTATTTTTAATATTACATATTTTTGACATAGAATAAAAAGTTCGATTTTCTTGATATACGTAGAAATATCCGTTTCCCATAGTGTGAGTTTCTTTAACAGCAAGTGACAATACAATCAAGATAAAAACAGGGTAGTTAAAAACACTTCAGTAAGATTTTGTTTTTTTAATTTCTATTGAGTTGCGTATATATTGGTTCTTAACCATTGCAGAACTAGCGCGTTCCCAGAGATTGGTACCAATTCTTTCAGTGGCCCCACAGTGGATGTGGTACAATTGCCGCAATTTCCGACGCGGCACCTGAGCTCTAACTGATGCAAACTGCATTAGAAATTTGATTTGGCCGAGAGTATCCACGCCAAACGGATACTCAAGGCATCTAATAAACATGCCGCATAATCATACGACATAGGCTGTCTATTTGATGCATCTTGAAAATCCACCGACTTGGGTCAGGTTAGAACCTACGAATTTGGCCATACAAGGCCTGCGCCTTCCCACTACGCCACCCTGCCGGACAGAATTTGTTTTTATTCAAATCAATTATTATTATTTCATTTTTACTGTTGCATTTAATAACCTAAGGAAACTTTATCTAATTAAATCTTTAAAGTCTTAAGAATGTTCTTTTTTCGTTGATTAACACATACAAGGCGGGGAATCTTGACGAAAGTATGTTAGGAGACGCGGCGACCGCCCGGCTTCGTTTTTCGTTCTAGAGCGGGCGATGTTTTGTGTAATCATAAAAAAAAAAATACTTTAAAAAGTTTTATTTAAACTCTTAAAACTACAAGAACTATTAAAAAAGAACTAAACACTAATTTCAAAAAATGATTTAAAGTGCATATTTATGAGAAGAATCTAGTGTACAAAAACAAATGTAAAGAAAGTGAAGAATACACATGCAAAGTGGCGAATGGATTGCGCAATGTGGTTTGCAAACCGTACTAATACGACTCCCGCCTTTAAGCTACAGTCGATATAAATCGTAGTACTACGACTCCCGCCTTTAAGCTACAGTCGCGATGAATCGTAGTACTACGACTCCCGCCTTTAAGCTACAGTCGAGATAAATCGTAGTACTACGACTCCCACCTTTAATGAGTTAAGAAACTGACAAAGTGAATCGATGCGTTACATAGTTTTCTTACTTAAACTACTTCAATAGCTTATCTTGTTTCAATACGAAAAAAAAACGTTGTTAGGAAATGCCAATAAAGCAGTTATCTATATAAATAAAACCAAAAGTTTGTGTGTGTGTGTGTGTATGTGTGTGTGTGTCTGTCTGTCGATCGCCTCCTGCCGAGATGGAACGGTCTAGAAGTACGAAATTTTGGTTACAGGTACCTTGGGTCAGGTCCTCGTGCACCTCGAAGCGGTTTTCATAAAATTCGAATTTGATCTTTTTTTATTTCAATTTTATACAAAACTGTTGATTTTTGTTTATCTCATCGAAGAAACGCCCCACGTTTTAGATTTTTGCAACATATGAATGTCCGTAAAAACTGCACAAGATGCATTTTTTTTGCAGTTCGTAGGACAAATAGAACACGCGCAGTATTCATTTAAAGTAGTTTTCGAATTTTAAAACGAGGCGTACCTCTGAACTTCTCTGATCAATTTGCGTGATTTCGCCAAAATAAATAGTATTTTTGTCGCCAACTAGATGATTTCTGTTAACGTAAGATTGAAAAAATGCTACTTTATCTTTATTCATGCCGTTTTATGAGCGAAAGAAACTCTATTAAAATAATTTTTATAAAAAAAACAACCGACTTCAAATTATAAATTGCGCTAAAAAGAGAAAAATAAATTCATTCTTTAAATAACATCGATGTGACTTTTAAACATAGTTTGTGAAGTCGGTACAAAATTAGGATTGATAAAATCTTTTGTAATCATGAATCCCCCAATTACAAATATATATATTTTCTCAGAATTAGCAACAGTTCCAATATGAAGTAGCAAATGGTATAATGGTAATTAGACTTCTAATTTTGCAACGACTTCTAAAACTATGTTTAAAAGTCACATCGATGTTGTTTAAAGAATGAATTTATTTTTCACTTTGTAGCGCAATTTATAATTTGAAGTCGGTTCTGTTTTTTTTATAAAAATTATTTTATTTTATTATTTGTAGTGTAAATACATTTTTTATATAAATACTCTATTTTTTAAAAAAATCCATATCAAAGGGCAAAACTTCTTTGAATTAATGGCACTAAAAACAATTGCATGATAAATTCCCTTTTGAAGTTGATTTCAGCAAACAAATTGATTGGATTAATTTTTGCCACAGAGAAGCCTTCAGTCAAACTCTTGCTGTAATTTCTTTTAATATTATAGCCCATGACAACAAATATGTTTTTAACAATGACTTTTATATTTATTAATAGATTTCCCAACAAAGAGAAATCAAGCCAAGCCTTTCCAATTAAAATAAAAAATAGAATATTTGAGTTAGACGATCCTCTATCGATTAAAGAAAAAATCATCAAAATCGGTTCATTTAGTCAAAAGTTATGGATGAAAAAACAAAAAAAAATACTACATTTCTGACCATAACTTTTTTTCTAATTATCGAATATGGTCAAACGGAAGTACGGGACCTATGGGAAACCACCCTCGATCGGACAAAAAAAAGAATCATGAAAATCGGTTCATCCGGTGAGAAGTTATGAGTGGACAAACAAACAAAAAAAAAAAAAAAAACGACATACATACAATATGAATGTATAACCTCCTGCCTTTGTGAAGTCGGTTAAAAATTCATTTCAATTTTATACATATTTTGTGGAACTGCAGACGAATTTTAATTACTTTACCTTGAGGTTGATTCTCCTTCCTTTTCTGGCGATTTAATAGTATAGTAGCAGTTCAACAATTGCATGAAACATTATTTCTTATGGATAGAGTGTCCGCTTTATCAACGAAACAAATTCTAAAAATTCATTACCTTTTTATGGATATTTTGTGATTAACTGCATGCGATTTGTAATATTGATTCTTCTTTTTTTTTTTGACGATGTAATATCTATTTCTTCGATAAAAACTAGGTTAGAAGGTCTTCAATATCGCTTATTTTTGATGAAATTTAAAATTCGCCAATACCTTTTTACTCGCCCCATCCCCCTCCATTATTTTGCGCTTCGTAATTTTTCTAAACCGCGCCAATAATCCTTATTAGTAATATTGTTCTTTAATTCAATACGTAATTTACACTATAGGATCATGGCGCATTTGCGTTATGTTTCCATGATTATAGTGCAGTTTGGCGATCTACTGCTTAATTTTAACTTTTTCACGCAGTGGTTTTGATTGCTTCCATATTTTACTCAATTATTTTATTTTATAGCATTTTAATTTTTTTGCTGTATGTTCGGTGCTCTTTGGACATAATTTAGCTATTTTTTTCCTATCAACTTGAATTTTACACGTCAGCATTGTTTCAGTACTGAGCATTTTCTAACTTAAATGTGCATGTTTATTTGCCATAGGAAATGTGGCTGTTCTTTCTTCCTTTTTTATCCGAATTTCATGAAAGTGTTATTTAATTGAATTTTCAGGAAATGTTTTGACGATTTTAAGAACGGGATTTTTAGGAACTGGTATCTTTATTTTGATAGGGATTTTAAGACGGACTGTTGATAACTTAAGGAACATCCGCTCTTTAAGGTCTGTAGTCTAATGGGTATTTTTAGTCACTGACGTCTTTATTCTGATGGAGGTTTTTGGGACTAATGTCCTTATTCTATAAGGGATGCTTATAGACAACAGCATGGAAATGCCGATTCAAACTCAGCTTTGCAGATATGCACAGTGAATTAGTGAAAGGTTGAGTTATATGCATTAAAGTACAATTTTAGCTTAACTCTATACATTATTCATGCGGCATTAAAACATATTACAAGTGTATTTGGTAGGAAATTACTATTTAGTGATGCATCAAGGGATAATCATTAGTTCAATAATATATATATATATATATATATATATATATATATATATATACTGTAAAATGCTCTTGTATATCATATTAATTGTTTCATACGGTGTAGGTTCAATACAATTAAGGGAGCATTAATATCATCTGTTATTTGGACTATGCTGTTTCTCTAGAACATCTGAGGTTAATAACACAAGCAGTGAGGAAAGGAATGTAATACGTGTTTGTCACAAATAACTTCGACTTCAGACGCTATATAATTTTATAACTCCTAAATGCTTTAAATTAAGCCAGTGCTTATTCTAGTTAACACATCAATAGAGAAGAAAACTGCTACTTTTTTATCTACTTAAATAAATTCGTATCAGGCCTTTGAACGGCAAAAAATCCTGTGACTACCTAAGTCCTTATGTGACGAAAGAGTTTTCCCTTTTTTCTTACTTGTCTCGATATCATACGTGCTTAGATTTAGTTTATCAATACCTTGCAGATCTTGATGCACTTTATTTCACCAATCATGCTCCTTGGCATATGATAGCATGTTTTAGGTGTAAATTTTGATGAACAATATTTCGTTTAAATAGGGAAAATGCGTTTTATTTAATCCTTAAGCAGAGTATATAAAAATGATGCTGCTTCAGAAAAAAAAGTAAGATACATATCAAAATTAAGATCTATACAAATAGAGGATAGAATAAATGGAATTTTTTATAAAATAGTTAAAATTAAGTAACTTTCGCTAATAAAATAATTTGGTGAAAAGTGTTCGTGTAAGTGATATTTTTGCTCATTTTGATGTAATTTATCGTGGATAAGTTTACATCTTTATCAACATTTACTTCAAGCTCTCCCGATCTATTTTAGTACAATGCTCAGTGAAAAATTTAAACCGTAATAAGGTTTTGAATTAAAAATGTAATGCAAATAAGCACTAAAAACCTTTGAAGATAGCCAGTAGATTACTTAAAAAAGTCTAAATAATTCGATTTTCAAAAAAGTAAAAACTGTTATATATGTGTTGAAGTTTGTATATATGTATATATTTGCACTATTCTATCCGAAGGGATACGTTTCTACATAAAGGATTCAAGTATAAAATTCATAAAAAATAGCAAATTAGTTATTCAAGAATTGCAACGTTGACGCTTGGTATGAAAACTTAATGCATTATACGGGTTCAGCATTAAAAAAACAGGTTTGCAGATCTTGCTCTCTAACTGAAATAATTACCTTTTGTATTAAGCTTCCTTTTCCTTTTACTGTTTTCGCATTTTTTAAAAATTATATTTTCCTTTTTAATCAACCAATGGACAGTACGCTACTACTTCTGTTGCGGAAATACAAACTGTACAAACGTTGAAGGGAAAAACATTGATAAAAAACAAAATAAATGTTTTAGTAAAGCAAAAACTTTTTCGTGTAAAAAATATATCGTGAAGAACTCCAACTGAATTGAAAATTTATTTCAACTACGAAACAATCACTCATGGCATTTTAGGTAAATAAAAAATACTGAGCTACAAAAAGGAAATGCAATGCTAAATTACAAAATCTCACAACACGTTAGCAATAGAGGGTAACATAAAAGTTTCGTTTAGAAACACAAAGATGGATTTATTTTTAAAGTTTTGTGGTTTTTTTGTGATGTGGAAAACAAAACACGCATCGGAAAAACAAATTTTATCTCCGAGAACGAGATTATTATGCTAACACAGAAAACATCTTAATGGTAAAGGAAATAGAACTTTCTCTACATCTTCAATGTTTATTTATTTATATGACATTTGTTCTTTCTTTTATTGCACCTCTTTTTTCTCGGCTCAGTTGAAGTCATTTCTTTCCTTTCGCTACATTGTTACGTGACTTAAGGAAAAGCCCAGTGTTATTGAATGCAAGAAAAGTGATGTAGAAAATGCAAATTAAAAAATAATTAACTATTTGATCATTTAGCTATCTAGATAAACAGATAATTTTAAGTAATTGCACTATAGTATCAACATATGTTTATATATGTGACAAATACAAATGATGACTGAATAAATTTTACTTTATCAAAACAGAACTAGATACTTTTTCCACTGATTTTTTTATGTTAAATTAATCTATGTGTGTGTGTGTGTATGTCTGTTCGCTGTGAACGAAACATAACGTGAAACACATCAATACGAAAGTTGGTACATTGGCTAATTTTCTAGAAATTCGATTTTTCCCCCGTATTCCAATATTTTGCTGAGTTTCAAATTAAATTCAATAACAAAAGGACTACTTCACGAACAATGGGGGGATGAACTAACCTTTCACACCTTAATATTATGTATTAGTCACAGTGATGTCAATAGCTGTCATTTGTGTAGCGTTTCAATGTAACTGTTTCAGCCGGGAAACTAAGATTTATCTGGACTATATCTTTATTTAACATTCCAGGCTATTTACAGTTATTTACAAAATCTACATCAAACGTTACTTTCCACATCATTTCATGTCACTGTTTCCGGTAGAAAGCAGATCCACGAACATTGTGCACCACTACGCTAGAATGGTGTCACCCCCCCCCCCCCCCCAACACACACACACACAAATAGGAAACAAAATTGTGTTATATAAATTTCTTGCTTTGTAGGTTATATTATCTTCAGTAGTGAAAAAAATATGAAATTTCATTTTATTTATTTGGTGTATCTTTAAGTAAACTTTATTTATTTCCGGTTATACGTTGAAATATAATCAGTGAAATTTCACAATTCAATCACATGTTTTTTCAAAAACTTTTCATCTCATTTTAGGTGTCACCCGGGGTACACCGCCTGATTTCAATTGATCAGTAGTGACGCTACTGATCAATTGGAAGCCACGATTTTCCTGCAAAAAATCAAATATGCTCGAAGTTTCAAAGTTATATATAACAGGATTACAAGTGCCTTTAGTCCAATTTTTTTTCAGGAAGGCCTCTAGCCATATCATTAAATAGCTTTTTTTTTCAAATTCACTCATAAAAACAACAAATTGCTCCACATCTTGAATTTTTATACCATTCGAAAGAGCTTTTTTTGTTCTGTCCCATATGAAGTTTGTCCTCCTCATTTAAGTTTGAGACTGCTAAGTTTCTTAGAACGGGAGGGAAAGTATTAGCTTTATTTCCAATCCTTCGAATGTTAGTATCTCTAAACTAAGTAGTAGTATATCTAAACTAATTTAAGATGATGTGCAATGTTTAGTAAAACAGTACATCTTAGCAGCTTACCGATTTATATTCTAAGAGCAATCATAGTTAGTGGGAATATTTAAAACTCTCCTCAGAGATGTGGTTTGATGCTTTGCAATTCTTCCTCAGATTCTTCAGACGCCAATAAAAATTAATTAATTAATTGAATTAAAAAACTGTAATACAGAAATGTAATAAGTATTTTTGAAACACCTATTAATTTTATTGTATTATAGTTTTTTTTTTAAACCTATGTCTGTTTTCGTTTATTATACGTTATTTTTACTCATTCTTTGAATTTTATTGCTCCCAACTGCTTTACTGCTTTTTCGAACGAAGTTTTGAGCCTGGTTAAACTATCCTCATCTTTAGGGTTTATTTTTAACCACAAAAAACTATATTTTCGAAATCATTCAAACTTTCAGGTATATGATCGGCTGGAGGTTGATCGATAGCCATTTCTACTTCACATTTTTTAGTTCATTATAACTTATTTCATATATATATCGAATAAAAAACTGTAGGACTACTTAGTATATTTTCAAATCTTTAACAAGATACATTAAAACGTGTAAATAAAATTAGAAGCGAAATACAATGCATTTATCAGTTCCGAACCAAGGTACTCAGTTTTAATGAGCGAAAAAAGAATGGAAGCATGCTTCCGACAATATGCGTATTTATTATAATGATCCTGATGCAGTTTAGCATAGTTTGACTTTTGACCCCCCTTAAGAGCCAAAAATCAACCAGACAAACAAACCACAACATATCAGAGTTAAATATATACATTCTTTCGTCATGACAATCACACATTATGTCTTCTTAGGTTTTTCTGAAAGTACTTCTTTCAAACTGAGCTTAAAAATATTTCACAAGCTAAGTGACACAATCATCAAATTTTAATTGAACTTCTATTGATACGCCATATGACTCAAGTGCTTATAAGAACTTAAAATCGATTTTTATCGCTTACCTAAAAAAAAGAAGTTCCTCGTGACAATCTCTGAAAGTAATATGTTACCAGCTTATCAACGGCCCCTACTGTGAAAGTAAATAGCCGAGATTAAGTCAAAGTACATAAAGTTTATGTTTGAGCCGCTAAAATTGTTTAATGGTTTGTTGCTCTCTCGCGCTGACGATAAATATCATTAGCATGCCATAAATCTGCAGGAGTTGGTTCCTCTTCATAAAATTTCTGATATTTTTCAAGCTTCTCATCTTGAAAAGTCAATATGAGTAATTTTATTTACATTGCAGATTTCCATCTCAGGGAAAGTAGCGATTAAATCACATGGGCATTAAGCGCCAAAATTATTTTTCGGATAGTAAACATATTTTGCGTTGGAGAATTTTAGTTATTTTACAGTGGGTTCAAACAAAAGCAGATCCCGATAGAATAAACTTAAACTTATACTAATACACATGTGTTTAACTTAGGAAATACTATTTAAAAAAAAAAAAACTTTCAAAATATTCTGATAAAAAGGTCAAAAAGTTTTAGCTCAAGTTTGCAATTAATTATGCATTTCAAACAACTTAAATATTGGTGGAATTATAGGGACTTAGTATGGAAGGTATTGGTATGCATTACCCGTATATATATATATATATATATATATATATATAAGATTTCGTTTGTGAGAAAGAAATTAAAGCAAATTATCTTGAAGAATTATTTTTAAAGCTGTTTATGACTGATGCTCTAATTAACTTACAAGCTTGGAACAAACTTCCTTTTGTGTAAAAAAACAATTCTTTAGAATGATATATAATATTGTGGCGCGCAAGATTTTTCAACAACATTTAATTGACCACTATTAAGTGTTCATTCGTGGAAGTCAGATGTTCCCAAAGATTTTTATTCCGCGGACCCCTTTTCATTCCTTTCGTGGATTCCCAAGGAATAGTTCTAAAAGAAGTCAATTAGTGCAACATTGATATTTGAAAACTCCAAAAGAGAGTGAAACTAACGGTAAAGGTTTTTCCAAGAAGTTTTAAAACAGTAAAGATATAGTGAAAAATGCCCTCAAGTGTAACGTGAACGTTGCAAAATATAATTTAAAACAAAATGTTATAACATTATTTTTTTCCTCATGTAAAATTTTATTTTTCTGTATCAGCATATGATGGTCAGATTTCCTCGGCTATGGATTTTCTACTAATATTAAAAATGCAAGATTTAACCAGTTACATTGACGAAGACAATGGGTACCTTCTTGTCGAGTTTTTGAAATGAATTTTACGAATGTATAAATAGTAAAGTTATATGTTTATCACATAAATCATATCTAAAATTTGGGGATAACTTACTCAAATAAGCTCTAGTTTCATAGACCTCTATTTTTATATCATGCACGCCTGATTTTTTTTTTGACGTGTACACTGGACACCTCGTGGGTCGTAATCGGCTATTCAGGGTCCATATTGAGGAATTTGGAAGCCATTGGAGTAAGTAAGCACTCGACTTTTCAAGAGTATAGAATTCATACGGTAAACTTTTTGTGTAAGCCCAGTGGCTGAGTGTTAGCCTTCCGTGCTTCCATGCCACAGATCCGGTGTTCGATTCCCGGGCTGGTCAGGGTCGACTCAGCCTTTCATCTTTGTAGTAGGGTCGATACAATGAGGACCAAGCATGCTTGGGAACTAAACACTGGGGTTTCCGCCTCAGGCTGACCACTTGGCCGGAACTTCTGCTTTTGCATTCCAATGCCCTCGGTCTTGAAAACTGGGATGGGCAGAGTAGGCCATGGCCCCATAAAGGGCTGGAGCGCCACTGAGTTTAGTTTTCTTAGTTTAAACTTTTTGCGTAGCAAATGTTACATTTGAATGACAAATGTTAGGAATGTATCTGATTTAAACAGGTCTTAGAGGATCTAATGTTTCATATTTTATAATTATTCCGACTAAAATAAAATATACAGACGTAATATTGATCATTTTGCACACACTGAGTGTGGAAAATTAATCAATAAATAAAAAAAAAGAGAAAGGAAGAGCTTCATAAGCTAGGCAACACGTCTTAATTTCAAGCTTTGTCGTCAGATGCTATTCCCGCCTGAAAAATTCTACCTTTATAAATTCCGTAAATATTCTGCCGGAAAATGTAGTAAAAATTATCATTATTAGCTGAAACTTATATAATTCTAGGAGTTTCCGGGTGTTACAGCAATTATATTCTTTGCATTTTTAGCTCAGAGTGTGAAGAAAAATAGTATTTCATAATTAGTATAATTATGTTTATGTATGTATTTATTTATTTAACAATTCGACAATATATGTTTTAAAAGATATGTTTAGGCAGTGCTGAAAACACTTTGTCAACAATTCAGTTTACCATGTCTCCTTTTCACCACCAAATAATCAGAAAATCATCAGATGGTTTTTGATCATTCCCACTTTTTAAAATTTTAAATGTTGTAAAAAAATATCGGCATCAAATATTGCTTTAAAAAAGCCAACAAATAAATCTCATTTTAAATGCGATATTTTTATTCGTTCACCTAGGAGACGATAAAGACTCGTACATTTTTCCTGCAGATATTTGAAGTGCATAATATCTAAGCCTTATTTGAAATGTACTCCACATACAAATGTTTGAAAAGTTCAATGAATTCACCAGCATACAGACACAAAACGTCAACAGAAAGAAGACACTAAAAAGTCATACATTGTTCACCGCATGTTAAAAATTATTCAAAACAAGACGCTTCATATAATCATAACAAAATACATCCCAACTGAAATGCGAAAACAAACATGCATGCTAACATTCTGAGCGCATATTTAAAGTAATATCAAACTGAAGATTAACATACCTGCACTTAAAAAAAATACATTTCATTCTTCTGACATGGAACATAAAAACGAAAATCCTTACGGAAGACAGCAAAAAACGTTAGTGCCTCGAAAACTTTTATTTAATGATATACGTATTCCCTTTCATGAATAAATAATGAAATCACATCTCTGTTTTTGAAGAAACTAAATTACGTGTTTTTCTCTTGTGTAATAATATAGCATAAAGAAATCTGTCATAACGTATTTGTTTATGCTTCATGTCTATTATAATAAACTTTACATGTCATTTTTTTATAATACTTCCATTTGCTGTACTTAAAATATTATAAAAAATACTCAAAACATAATTTGCCCTATTGTTACTGTTTTTGAATATTATTGATATTTATTTTTCGAATTAAAAACTAAAACAGCTAATGAAAACATACGTTTAGTCATTACAAGATGAGTGCTGCAGCTTTTCAAAAATATATCTACTGTTTTTGTAATGTAAAAAATTAAGTGTGAAAAATTTTTACATAAAAATGTTTAAGTTAACAGAAAAATGTTTATGTCATCACTCATGGTCGATGTTCAAAATTTGAAGCGAAAAGGAAAAAATAATAGCAATGCATGCAGAAGTCTGGCCACTTGAGTGAAAATAATTTAAATAACTAAAAAAAATGAGATAAAATATCTAAAACACTTACTATCCATAGCACAAACAAGAAACAAATACACGTCATAATAAAAAGCTAATTTGCAAGTGAATTTCATTTTGAAACCCTTCCCTTTAAAATTTATGGCTAAACGACTAAAACTATTTTATTACTTCAAAAAGTAATAAATATCACTACCTCGCAGGTAATAAATATCATTAGCTTCTCATAGATCAAAGCGTGCACGAATGTGTTCTCTCCAGCTTTTGACATTTAGCTTCCTGTTATGGTCACTTCAGGTGCGACACCTCTCCGCCCGTTTTTTTCTATTGCGTAATAATTAACATAAGGATAAGATGTTAAGTACGAAGCAAAGCAAAACTTCCATGATAAGGAAAGATACCATTGGGAATATCTAGTATTTTTTACGTGCGTAAAAAGCAATGTAGTAAGTGTATCGGAAAACGTTTTTGGAAAATCAAGATATTAGATAAAAAATGCTTTCTTAATGAATCTGTTGCCAGAACTAATTATCAGTTATAGACTTTCTGGATGAGATTTCCAGAGCAGAATTCGCTAAACCCCTTCCCTCTCGCTCCCGTCAAAATCACGGGATGGAGCTCAAAAATAGCGCTCCAAAATATTTTTAAAAAAAAGTTCACTCAATCCCGAGTGAACTTTTACATACTAGATGATAGTATCAAACTATTAATAGTATATACTGCTAGAAATTTCATCATGAAATTACGGTTAAATAACCGGCAGCAGTCTGTCCATCTAATTCACCGTTAAATTTACAGTTTAGAACATTTTTCTATCTTTGCGGGACTTAAACCATATCCAATCAGCTTGGTTAAAAAGCCGTCAATACAAAACTTAACGGTTTTATAACCATTTAAAAATGGTTTCAAAACAAAATCCGTTTTGAGCCATTTCGAGGCGTAAAATCTTCGAGGCGTAGAAACCGTAAACGAAGTGTTTGGGCCTCAAACCCTGGGTGTGTGGTGTACAAGCCTTGCTCTATATCCACTCGGCAATCTTCACCACGTACAGCAGGCGTTTATGTATCAATAAATCTCCTTTTCCAACAAGTAATGAGTATTAAAATTGAAATTTTACTTTTTAATTGAATCCAAACTCATTTTTGGCCTAAATTTATTGTATATTGGCGAAAATCATTTTATTTGCGGCAAAAATTAAAATACAAACAAGCTTCAGCAGCTCAAATGATGAGTTCGCTCATTCGCAAACAGTTCGGGAATCCGATGTCTCCAATTTTTGATTTACGTGTGTATGTGTTTCTATTTTATTAACTGCTTAAGCCACTTTTTTTTTCTTCTTTTTTCATATACACATGCAGATTTTAAGTGATACATCTTTATTCATATTTTAACGACAACGTACGACCGGTAAGGTTTCGCAACCAAGATGGAAGCCCGATTCTTATTGAGCGCTTGAAAATTACGGTTAGTTAAATGTTCTTTTAGGATAAACAGAGAAAAATCGATTTTTTTCATAATCAGCGGTTTGAGTACCATCTTTTTAATGGTTATTTAACTGTTGTAATTAAATATGGTAAAATAACAATCAAATAAATGGTTATTTTACTATTTTCTTACGGAAATTTTTAACAGTAATTAGAGATTAAAATTTTGTTTAAGGTTTTTTCTTGAAAAGAATAGGCGCTTCTGTTGTTGCTCTCTTGGAAATTATCCGACCGTAAGGGGTTAATCTTTATGAAAAACGTACTTGTGCTTGCAACGAATGTTAATAAATAAATTAAACATGAGTTTGTATTTCGTTTATTATCTCGTTATTAATTTCTCTTAAAATCACCCAGAAAATTTCCTAATTTAGAGAAAAGGTTTGGCAACACCTTGCCTAGGCTTTCCTTCATCCTGTTTTGTTTTTATTAATTTTTAAGTTATCGTGACATAATCACACGATAGATGATTTTTTTTTTTTTTTTTTGTTGCTTTCTTTAAATTACTTTTTACAGTTAAATATTTGTGGCAACAGTTTTAGAAATAGTATTTCAATAACTGAGGCAATACCGTTGAGAAATACATTGAGAACGATTTAGTACGCAGTTATGTTAATTTCTTTCCTTGCATTTTAGTTTAAAAAATCCGCCAAGGAAAACATTACATTTCTTTTAGTTTGAAAACCCCAATTTTCACTAGTAACAGCATCAACAATTTAAGGATAAGGTGTATACTGAATAGGATTTTCTTATCATAAATAATTACTTTGCATTTTTATTATAGAAATGTATATTAATTAATGATTGTGGCTACAATCGCATATTTTCAACGATACACCATGAACACTTTTCTTCTAACTTTTCTTAGTCGCCAAATATGAAAACCTTTTAATGAAAATGCTAAAATATGCAGTAAAGGCTTGATTTCCTAAATGCTTCCTGTCGTCACAGTCATATAATAAATAAATAAATTCGCATGTCCCTTTCGCTCAGATAATTTAGATTTTTGTCCTCGGGAAACACTCTCCTTTACTTCAGCTTTACGAGTGGGCAAATTCAATCCAAAGTTTATGCGCAATTTCCATGGGAAGTAGGGGCAAGGCATTCATACGTGAGGTTAGGTATTCATGCGTCGTAGGTATAATCATTACGAAGCTAGGTATTGTAATTTAATATTCCTGTTGAATTGTATTTCTTTTCGAAAAAATGAAAGCGTAACAATAACGTAAAACCACGTTGAAAATAACAATAACGTAAAAGATTTACTAAACTGTTAAAACAACTAATTTAATATATATATATATACGTGTGTGTGTGTGTGTGTATATATATAAACATTAAAATAAAACCAAATAAAGAAATGAAACGAAAAGCGTCACATTTATGATTTTTTACATTTATGTAAAACGACCTCACTTCTTTTCATTAAAGAAAAATCACAAAAAACTTCAGCAAAAGTAATGCACTTTTCTACGAAAATTCCTCAGTTGCCTTATTTAGAAAATATGCTCCGATTGCACCAAAAAACAGTTATTTCGTATTTTCACGAAAAAGTTCGTGAACTCAAATGTGAGTAGTGTTATATACGTTTAACTACAAAAAAAAGTTTATATTTCTATGTAGCCTGAGTACAGCTTAGTGTTCAAAGGCAGATAATTTAGGATAACATATATATCGTTAAAGGAACGCTTGCTAAACTAGCGGAATGTAGTACTATCTGGTTAGCAAGCGCAGGGAGCTTGGGTCGCGAAGCGATCCAGATGGTACTGCTTGCAGTTTCCGGCGGTTCGTGAGTGATAGCGAACGAGGAACGAGTCCCGTAGTTTTATTAATTTTAGTCAATTTTTCTTTCAAACCCTTTCAGAAATATTTTCACTGAAAATTGAGAATTCACTGAAACATGATATATTAGAAAAAGTTGAAATGCTTAAAGCGATAATAGAACAATCAAAAGATTAGACGAGATAACTATCAGGAGGGTAGATAATTAAATAAAATTCATACAAAATAATTGCGTATAAACTTGAGAGTGTTCTTATTCGATATAATTTATAAATTTCAAATAAGTAAACAGAAATCATTAAAATGACGTCAAAAAATGGGGACAAACGTAGTCAAGATAATAGAAAAAATTAGGAATTGACCAGGAGATAATTAGAAATGAAACGAAACACAAAACACAAACTAGTGTAGTTGAAAAAATCTACACTGTAAAAAGTTTTGGTGTGACACAACACCAAAAGTGGAGGCAACACTTCGAAACCAAAAAGGGTGTACGAAAACACCAGGCTATTTTTGGTGTACTGAAACACCAAAGATTATTATTGGAGTTCTCAAGCACCAAGGATAATTCTGAGTACACCAAAAATAATTGTAGTGTTTTCGTACACCACTTTTGGTTTCGAAGTGTTGCCTCCACTTTTAATGTTGGTAAAATAGCCAAAACGTTGATAATTCTACCAGCACAAATCTTTTTTTACTCATATTTGATAAATTCAAATAACAATAATATTCAAATAATTCACAACGAGTTTCAATTTTGAAAAGTGATTCGTTCTTGAACAATTTTCTGAAAACGTACAAAAGACAAAACATAGTTTAAATACTACAAAAATAAGAAACTGATAAAGAAGGTCAAGTGGATTTTTTCCTTTAACGGCAACATGGTCAGCTTTTGGTTAAGTAGTTATATTTCACTGAAGATACCCATTTGAATGAGTAGGCTGTATACTTCAAGGACAAAAAATACTATATTATTTGATTTTCATTAACTCCAGCAACCGTACCAGAAAAAGTGTTATGTTAAAAAATAAAATTATCAATACACATGAAAAAATTTTTTTTGATGAATATATAATACTAGAAAGCCCGGCGGTCATATGAAATGACCGCTGTTGTAGATATTATAAATACTAATACAAACAAATGTTCACCTTCCACCTGACACGCTTAATTTGCGCTCAGCTGAAAATTCAGTTTAAAACACAATGTCGGAATAAAATCGGGCAAAATTTTAAACTCTTTAAGCGTTAAATGCATAATAAGCAACAATTGTATGAATTAAAAATATTTAAATCTTCTTAAATATCATGATAATTTCATCAAAACAATGATAACTGCATGTATGGTATTAATGTATATGTACTATTTGAATGCCGTGGCAACTTCACCCCATTGGCTAGTACAGTTACGCTAGCAACCAATACGCTATCGGCGACAAACAGACGCTCAAGCCGCTTACATATTATAAGATTTTTGATAAATGAGGAAACCAGGGCTGCGGAGGCGGCTGCGTAAAGCGCAGACTCTTACTCCAATTCAATTACTATGGTATATATATATATTAGCAGTCGACACATTTTTAATCGACTCCGACTCTTCTATCCCAAAGTGAGCCCAACTCCGTCTCCGGTTCCACATCCCTTACATAAACAATCTATCGTTACCACACAAGTTTTGACACATACACCAAAGTTGGTGTTTTCACAAGTGAAAATAATTCACGAAAGGTGTTAATGTGGTGTTAAAAGTCACCAGTATTGGAGTTTCAATGCAAACTACACCATTTAAAGTGTTCATGAACCCTTGATTTGGTGTTAGCTTGAAATAAAGTGCTTGTTCACCCAGTTTTTAAGGTATTTTAACACCAAATTTGGAGCTACTTTACTCCACACTTTTTACAGTGTAGGTAAGTCCATTGTCCAGCTGGGAAAGAATGCATGCAATCAATATGTAAACGTATGTTGTTTATTCAAGGAATTGCTCGATAAAATTACGCCATAAATCTGGTTATGGTTTTATGTTGACTTTTACAGTGACGTAGGAAAAGGAGGGGGAGCCCCGGTTCCGGACCACCCCCTCTTTATTCATTTTTTTTTCAGAAAGCCATTTGATGATGCTGCTGTTATAATTTTTCAAAAAACAAATATTTAAACTGCTTCAATAGAATTTCGACCACAGGTCTTAAGGGCCTTTTTCAAGAAGTTAAATGCTTTTTGAAAAAGGTTTAGTGCATTTTTTTCAGTTTTAAAGGCATTTTATGTGTCATTTTTCGTAAACTATTAATGCATTTTAAGGGTATTCTTAGGTCATCAACTTCCGGATCCTAGTAATGATGTAGATTATGTAAGGATGCAGATTATATTTAACATACTTTTAACAGATAAAAGATTATTGCTGAGAGAAACTATTAAATAGTACACTTAAACTGTTGCTTTTCAGGCTGTTTAAAGATTACTGCACAGCTTAATTCTTAAATCTTGAAACTTCTTTACCAGTGACTTTTGAACTTTTGCGTTTCGAATCTAAGTACTAATAACGAAAATTTATTTCACGTCTGGTACTTTTTTTCTTTGCGCCAATAAACGCCAAAAGTATCCGAGACCTTCTTAATGACAGACGCTCAAGTCAGCTGGTGTGAAAAATTCCCACCCTTGGGTTTCTTTTCTCCTTAAATGTTTCTTCATAAATTACTCCTGCAAGCGGACTTTCGGGAATTTATGTAACACATTAATGATCCGTAGAGGAGAGTTGAGAGTAATTCTCTCTTTAGACGTGATACTACAAATGTGTTTAAAAAAAAAGGAAAATTCGACGGAGATAGACTTTGCAGTTTTGATGCGATGTACGTTTAAACAATATTCCTAAACTTATAAGAAAAATTAGACATCTACATGGGTTATATTAATAATATTATTTCTTCTTTTTGACTTTTGCTTTCCGACAATGACTTGTGGTTACAAATTTGATCACCCAGATAGCTCTGCTTCCATTTTCAATGGAAGACTTCAGGTCTAAAATGTACTGCAACTTTCACTTTTAGTTTGATTCAACAAAAGAAAAAAGAGGCATTTGTTATCATTTCTTCACCAACTGACTATTGGATAGCGATGTTAGTTATAGTTGACATAAGAATATAAATATGCTCAATAATTAAAGGAATTCTTATATTCTTCTATGTATTACTCTAAGCCATAATTTTTAGTTAACATTTAAAAAATCACTTTACATATAAAATTCGTCATCAAAGTCGATCAAGTTACAGCGAACTTCATTTAAAGCGGAAAGCAAATTGCAACAAGCTTCCTTTGTCACCAACTTGAAGCATGCTTCAGACTCTTTGCTATTCGAAAGCGTCACTTTGTTTCTTCACAATGTGGTGTTTTGGTTTCGTTACAGCGAAAGTGTCACTTGGTTTAGTCAGATCAAAAGCATCATATCGTTTCGTCACAGGTCGTGGCTTATGTGTTTTTTTAGTTCTGTTTGAAAAATATTTGCATTTTTGAACTCATAACTTATTTTTATAACGAATAAAATCTTAAGGATGTTAAAAATATATTATTAAGATGTGCAATTTTATTTTAAATATTTTATGACTTTATATTTGCAGTTTATAAGTGTTTTAATTTTAAAAAAATACGCCCTGACGTTCAATTCCGTAGTGCAAAGCAATTTCAACAATCATTTTTTAAAAAAAATCCGGTTTGCTATGATCATTATATCACGTAGTACGAAGTATGGTTACAATATTCATGAACGTGACACAGATATTTTCAACCTCTCGAATGTTTTAAATACATTTTGCAGGACGTGGCTTAGTGTTCGTGATACTTTTGCAGCATTAAATAAGATGGGTTACACATTCATCAAATTGGACACTGACATTCATTCAGGAGAAAAAAAAATGCAGTAGTAAACCCGTTTAAAAGAGTCTATGATTCAGATAAAGTTAGATAACTTTTAATCTTTAATCCAGAGACATGGTAAGCTAATCTTTGAATAGGAAGTACAATGTTCTCCCTTACGCAAGATTTAGTAAAACTTTTGCTATAGAAAGTACAATTTTTCAATTTAGATGTTGCGACGATTTTCTAAACGTGTATGAGGATAGCATGCGTAGTTGTATTTGTTGTATTATCCGTTTTAAAAAGTTCCACGAGTTTTTCTACACTTCATTTTTACCAATGCAAAAATTTTATAATCTTTCTGTAACTAATATTAAGTTATTTTCTGTTTTTGTTTACTTCCTTTCCCATCATAATTTCCATTTATCTCTTGCTTCAATTTCTTTGGAGCTATATACTACATAGTAAGTGTTTTTGAGTAAAATTACTTCATAGTGTGTAACACTTGAACAAAAATATTGCGCAGTGGGTACCTTTGGAGCAAAATACTGCATAGTGGTACCTGTGTACAAAGATACCAAATAGTGCCTTTTGACAAGGACACTACAAAGTGGGTACATTTGATTAATAATAGTTTGTATTAGATATCTTTCGACCGGAATAATACACAGAAGTACTTTTGGACAAAAGTACTACGCTTCTGCACAAAAATACTACGCAACCAGTACTTTTGGCGAAAAAATACTACATTATGGATACATTTGAACGTAATTATTATGAATTAATACAGCTAGTTGACCAATACCTCTTTTACTTAACCCTTTCTAAGGCGGTGGGAAGTATGCTTCTCAACAAATTCATCAAGTTTTAGATGTTTGTAGTAAGCAGTTTTACCGTTTCTGATTGGTAGAATCTTGCAATGACTCTGGTAAGTATATTGCCACCACATGGATGAATATTAAAATATTAGAACTATCTCTCCCCCCCCCCCTTCAAAGGGATGGTGGAAAAAACCATGTTAATATTATTTAATGTCCTAAATGAATTTATCTTTTAAAACAATCAAAATCGGAAATGTATTTTAATATACCTATAATACAAAAAATGGCAATTTAAAGGTTTAATTGATGAAACATAAATGAATGGAATTTAACCAAAACACTATTGAAAGAGAGGAAACAGTACTAAATATATCAATGTATACAATTTTAGATCAACAAATTGATAACAGTCATATTAAAAGCGATACATTACATTAAAAACTCTAAATAGACTAACAATTTTAAGTCAAAACTATATTGTATCCTTTTTTTAGTACTGATACAGAAAAAAAAAACATACACAAATATGCTCTTACTGAGCAATTGCAAATTTCAAATATTAGTAATATTACTGAAGAAAATAATAAACATAAGCTAAATGATGATATTAATAATTCTGAAAACAAAATGCAAATGACTCCAATACGTGTATGAAAACATCTCTAAAAGTAAGAACATTATTAAAAAATGAATGAAATCATAATAAGTTCATATAAAAAAAATGATATTCTTCTTCGAAAATTAAATTAGTGAGCTATAACTTAAAGTTAAATTTATAAGCGTTGCAAATCTATACTTTCAGCATATTTCTTCTCATTTTTTAAATAAGTACTTTAAAATTGCACCGGACAGTCGAAAATAAAATCATGTCATAAAAACAAGAGCAATGATTAGAAAGCGGGAAGATATATTTACTATTTTTCTAAGACAGTAACCTAAACTCACTACATTCATTTCTTTAATACTCAGAATGAAACAAACAATACGTTACTGAAAAGAGTATGCAATAATTTTTGGAAAAAAAAAGCAGCGACTTCAAGTATAAATTGCTCTAAAAAGTGAAAAAGAAATTAGTTCCTTAAACAAAATCGATACGACTTTTAAGCATAATTTTTCGAAGATGGGGTAAAATTATCTAATTATCATTACGCTATGTGTTGCTTTAGATTGAAACTGTTGCAAACTCGGGGGCATTTATATTTGTAATTTATTTGATTACAAAAGTAATCATGAATCTAAACCTGTCATAATTTTGTACCGACTTCAAAACATTATGTTTAAAAGTGGTTTCGAATTCATTTATTTTTCACTTTTTAGCGCAATTTATAATTTGAAGTCGGTTCTATTTTTTTCCGAAAAGTATTTTATTTTATTCTTTTTGTATAAATACATTTCTTATAATACTCTATTTTTTAAAAATCCATATGAAAGGGCAAACCTTCTTTAAGTAAATGGCACTAAAAACTAATCATTTGAGTCTTAAATTCCGTTTTGAAGTCTATTTTAGGAAACAAACTGATTGCATTTCTTTTTTGCTTTAGAGAAGCCTTCAGGCAAACTCTTGCTGCAATTGCGATTAATATTACAGCTTAATGGCAATAAACTCTTTTTAACAATGACTTTTATATTTATTAATGATTTTCTCAATAAAGGAAAATCAAGCCAAGCTCTCCAATTAAAATAAATGTACTTAAATTTCCCCCGTAAATTTTTTCTAAAAACCAAATGTAAGCAAATTGATGTACGGTATTTGAGTTAGACGACCCTCTATTGGTTTAAAAAAAATCATCAAAATCGGCTCATTTAGCCATTAGTTGTGGATGAAAAAATAAACAAATTATAGTATCTTTCTACCCCTAACGTTTTCTAAATATCGAAGATGGCCAAGCAAAGGTATGGGACCTATGGAAAACCACCTACAATCGATTAAAGAGAAATCATGAAAATCAGTTCATCATGGTTCATGCGTGGAAAAAAAAACGACATACATACAGTATAAATGTGTATAACTTTCTTTCTTTGGGAAGTCGGTTCAAAAACAGGTTGTACACGATAAACAGCGAATGTTACGGTGCAAATGCAATTATTGTTATAAAGAAACATCCACGTTGTGAATAAAATCGTCAAAAAAAAAGAACACATATTTAGGTAAAGAAACATCAATAGCAATTTTGAGAGTACACGTTTCAGATAGTTAGGAATCTGGAATATATATTTTCTGAGACGATAACCGGAACTGATTACATTCACTTCTTTAGCGCTCAGAATAAACAAACGAAAAGTTGCTAAGTTTATGAAAAAAAAACGACGTTGTAGACAAGAAATAACGAATGTTTCAGTGCAAACGCAATCAGTATTATAAAGAAACCTCAACGTTGTGCATCAAATCGTTAGAAAAGAAAGAAAAAAGAAAGGTTTGAAAATAAAAAATAATAAAACAGCAATTTTGAGACTGCACATTTCAGATGATGGCGTCACGGCTCTGATAACTCGAATCAAAATAGAAATCGATAAAGTTGAATTTTATGGATAAAATGTGAATATTATGCAGAATGAGGGGCATTACATTAATGGGAAAAGAAGTAGGAATTCATTTATTTTTGAAAATCGCGTCCATTTTTACTTCTTTACAGAAATGTTTGACGAGCAAAACATCATTTGATGTTTATACAGTGCTTCACAGAAAACAAAAATATTGGACAGGATAATGCAATGGCCATGCATATTGGAATACCAAAAAGCTCGGTTATTTATTCACAATACAACACCAATACTTAGAAAGAAAGACCGCATTAGACTTTCACTTGCGTTAAGCAAAAGATGTTTTACAGCTGTGATTTCTGGTTTCAATATCACCATTCCTTTACTTTTTAAAAAGTTTGCTACTTTAAAATTTTTCATTAAAACTTCTACTCACTTAATGTATTTTACTTAGTATTTAAACTGTTTTTTTTAAATATTTTAATGTAAAGTGGATTTTTCATATTCAATTTAAAAATATTTATTTTTTCAAACATTTCGATAGAAATCGACACACATATTTTTAAAAACGAACTTTTATTCAGGTGTCTATAGATATTAAAAAGCGAAATTTTGTGACTTTTTCATAAGATTTTCAGGACCATTCGGTATTACATCAAACATTGGTTCTTCTGGAAGTCAGATATCCGGTGTCATTTGTGTGACATCAAAATTCTGGATATCCGGTTCTGAAGTTTGAAACTAGTAAACTCTATACATAGCTTTTAACAGCTTCCAAATACGCAGTATGTTTGTAATTCACATATATTTTCAAACCATTTTAATTAATGTAGTTCGAAAAATCAAATTTCACGTTCCGGATAATAGAGTATTTGGTGCTGTGGCCGGTTAGGATTCGGAAACTTAAAAACCATTACGATACCGGGTACCAGTTGCCTTCAGAGAGGTCCGGTCTCGTTGGACGGAAAGTTTTCGTGAGCTATTCGTAATTTTCGTGACTTTTTCGTTACTTCCATGAACAATTAGCCAGTTCGTGCCCTGTAGACACTCTTATCACTTTTGTTCTCCCCCTCCCCTCCTCTCTCTCTTTTCAAATCTATTTTTTACTTCCATTTACAATAATAATAGTAAAATGTAGAATCTTTCGTTTATCGTAAAATGACTATTTTAAAGTTGCATGAAATGCATGATATGAAAATGTTTTGAACAAAAAGAGTGTAGTGTACCGTTATGAATTATTAATATTTTCTGTTAAAGCCATTCAATGTATTTCTGAAGAAATATTTTGTTATTGAAAACGGTGGCATTTATTGAAAGCACAAACATAAATTATTAGAGCGTTTTTATATATTACTTTGGAATTGCGCTCACTATTTCCTCTCAGCACTTTTATAGTTGAAATCACAAAACCCTCTATGACCGAAGGCAATTTAGTAGCTTCACTCATCAACAACTTCAAAGAGGAAAAAATAACCAACATTAAAATAACACTGTGTCACATTTACGATCAAACTACTGAAACTGTTTTATTGCTTCAACTTCCTATCAAGCAATAAATATCATTAGTATGTCGCTCATTTCCAACCATTTTATATCCGATTGCCCATCAATATTTTGTTCTCCCTATCTGTATCTTTTTCCTCTCCCTTTTAAGAATAAAATACTCATTAGTGAAATTTAAAAACTTCAGGAAGGGGGTAAAACAGTAAAATGATAGAAGTAATTTTTAAACAAACATTTCCCGTTTGTTAAAATATAACAAATAAGTTAAATGTTTAAGCTTTTCGTATATCTGTATTTCTATTCGGCCTGCTTAAGTACCAGTAATAAAGTCTTAATAAATACCCGATATGCTGTATGTGTTTTTTCATGCATGAGAAGTTTCCGTGTACATCTATATGTTAGTTTTAATCAACATGTTTAAATGTACTTAAAACTTATCATAAAGTTGTAATTTGCATTGAGCGGTCATAATTGCGCATATATGATTATTTTCTGTAAAATGGCAAATAGAATAATTTTAACAGAGTAAATTTAATATGTAATTTATCTGTTCCTAGTACAACAGTTGAAGTTACAAAATCTAAGTGTTAGGGTGCTTTCACACCGACGGCTACAAATACAAAAAATATGTCTTTTCCACATCTGCGCAAGCGCAGAGCATATTTTCGCCTTCAAAAACAGGCGCTGTGGATTGCTCAGATGAGAAAATACATGTTTCTGTCTTTGACGCAGTTAGGGTGCTTTCACACCAATGGCGACAAAGTCCCAAAACGTGTCTTTTACACATCTGCGCAAGAGCAAAGCACATTTTTGTTTTCAAAAATAGGCTCTGCGCTTGCGCAAGTGCGAAAGGACAAGTTTTAAGTCTTTGTCGCCTTTGGTGTGAAAGCACCCTTACCATGGGATAATGCACTCTCAGAAACGCATGCTCAAATCTTACGAAACTTTCGTCGTATTTGACGAAATGGCTTCGTGAAAAATGCTCCGAGTAAACCTTTCGTCAAATTGGCGAAATTTGTGTAGTAACTTTTTTAAGTCACGTGATTGCGCGAGGAAATAACCGTTATAAGGGGACGTGGCACCTCTTGATTTTTTTATTTTTTTATTTTATAACTTTTACCTATTTCATTTGTATATTATGAAGTGCTATTATTTAACAAAATGATTTTCACGGGAAAAATCCAAATTCAACGAACAGAAAATTTTAAAATTTAATTTCAGTAAGGACGAAATCCTTCGGGACCCCGGTCTTTTTATGGACTTTTTGGATGTGTTCGGATTCATGGGGGTTGTCTAGCTTACTAGACGATTCCGAGATTAGCAACAACAACAACAAAGTCGTTGCTAAAGAACAGGACCGTTGCGACTCTAGAATGCTTGTATTCACATTTAGTTTTCTACATTTGTGTTTTTAGCTACTATGTTCTATTTCTTTAAGTATACAGCAGGAAATAGGTAATCATTCACGCATCCACCAATTAAATTCTAGAAGAATTGTATGTAACTTTTTGTTCTGAGATTTTTTTTTTCTTTTTAATTGGCGACTATAAAATTGCTAACTATGCCTCTCAGACTTTTTTTTTTCAGCATTTACTTTGAAAACATACCTTTAAAAATGAAACAATTCGCTTTTTTTTCATACGCAAGTTAATGAAGATACATATTTTTGCAGCATTAAAAACATAATCCACTTCTTGGAAATTTTTAATGATGTCATTTATAACACATTTCGTCTAATGAACTTTATTGAGGCTTTCAAGTTTAAAAAAAATGAAACATACGAAAATGAATTAATGATCTTGGGTTTTTATGTTAAATTTTTTAGTTTAAAAAAATACGAAACTCCGTAAGCTACTGATTGCATAATAGCTTTTACGAGAATTAAGACATATCGCCAGCAAAGAAATTGAAAAAAAAATAGATTTTTTTTTCTAGTCTAACACGAATGACAGGGGAAAAAATGCGATTTTTTTTCGCTGTTCTTAATGTAGAGAAACATTTAAATGAGTTTTTTTTAATCTAAGAAAACATTTAAAATTTGATGAAGTGGGGAGACTAATTATTAACCGACAGCTTAAGATTTTTTTTTTTTCAGGGACTCTTTACTTTTCCAGATGCTGATAGAAACTAAATAACTACAGCACAACAATTGAATTTTCTAATTCCGGATGCACACAAATATTTTATCGAATATATTTACGAGTTGAAATCATACAGACAGATACATGTAGTGGAATAAAGTTTAATGTGTAACTAATGACAATTAAAATCTAACAGAGAAGCATCCAATAATATAATGTCTTTCCAAGGGAAAAAAACTAGTTTTGCGGCCATCATGAAATGTTCTTCTATATCTTTAATATGCCTACCTGTCTTTTTAAATAAACAAAGTACGTGCGCCCCTCCCTGAAACGATTGTTTCCAAAACCTAATCAGTGCCTGCCTCTTAAGATACCAGTTTCCGTACATTTATCAAGGAAAATGTTCTATTACATGACTTTACCAACCTCCTTGGCGGAATTTGTGCTAAAAACAAATCAGACAAATTTGTGCCTTGCAATTTTTGTTTTAACCTTGCAATACTTTTTGATGCATGCGATTACAAAGAAATATTCTCACTTGCGTGATTGTGTCAACACCTTAAAGCGATTGGTGCTAAGAATGAATCCGTATGGTGTACCCATTGAGGATCACCTGTGTGGCAATTGTTGTTTTAATCCTTGTTAGCCTACTTTCCCGTAAAAGTAAAACGCATAATAATAAAACATGAAAGAAGGCTTAATGTATCATAAAAAATATCGTTAAAAATAAAGAAAAGTCGGTAATAAGTTAAGTAATAAAATAAAGATTGAAAAAAAAAATGAAAGTAGGGTTTTGTGATGGGGAAAATGTATGTTCTGTCAGTCTGTCTTCCCCCTCCCCCCAAATAACTTTTGAACGAATTGTCCGATTCAAAAAATTCTTTTTGCATTAGAAAGGTCTCGGCTAGGACATCTCATTTTCAAATTTTACTTTTGATTTCAAAAATTTTTTGTTCAATTTTGAACTGTTCAAAAAAATTCAACATTAGCGCCTATGGGCGAAAATAAAGCAAATTATGTAAATTCTGGGTACAAGATCCTAGTTCCAATGAACAAGCATACTGGAAGAAGCTCTTGGCGTGAAATATTAATTTGAACAATTTTTGTACATTTTTGAACACTTCAAAAAAATTAACATAGCGCCGACGGGGAAATTTCAATCCTATATAAATCCTAAATTCAACGGACCGATTTGCTTGCTTTATCGGAAAGCTCTTATAACGAAGAACATGTACAAATAGAAAGTTTACCCAGAACTAACGAACCTATTTTCCTATGAAATTTTTTGATCGGGATTTTCAAGAATATTTTTGAATTTATGAATAATTAAATGAATAACTGAAAGAATGGATGAACAAATGCATGAATAAATGATAAAGAAGAAATAAACGAGTGAATAAATGAGTTAGTGAACGAAAAAATATGTAAATTAGTCAAAATAAATACATGAATGAATACATGAATGACTGAATAAATGAATTAATGAATTAATGAATATGTATTAACCGTTGAAAAAGGTATATTTGAAGCAATTAAGAACTAAAGCTAAACAAGAACGAGAGAGAGATAGAAATAGCTTGATTATAAATTTGGATTTGGTGTACACAAGAAAGTAGACTCGTATAGTTCTAGACGGAACTTCTTGTTTTACTGTTTGCGATCCGCAGGATGACTATAATTAAAGTTATCCGATCAACGTAGAGCACGTTTAATAGACGCGTGTCATTGATATTTGGTGTGCACCCTATGCATACCATGGAAAAAAGAAATAAGCAATGAGACTATAATAGCGAAAATATCTGAATAAATCTCAATGTTTATAGTTGCCGTTTGACTGGCTATTGAAATATAGTGTCGCAGTCATGTAATTGTAAATACTGCATAATTTAAAGCGAAACCCTCAGCTTTAACTGCATACTCTACCACTTTTATGTATGAAAATAATTAATAAAAGTTCCAAATTATTATTTTTAAATGCAGTCATTTTTTGCATAACTTTGTTTTATAGACTATGAAACTCGTGTATTTATTCTTCAAAAAAGTTTTGTCAAAACTTTTGAGAAAAAAAAAACATCGAATACACATTTATTTGCTAAAAAGCATTATATATTTGGATTAAAAAGTGTCATTTGCAGTGCATATTATAATTAATGGACTCTATGCCCTGGAAGAGAAAAAAAACAACTGGAGAAAAGGATTAATTATCCTGAATTTTTCAACTGGGTATGAACTTTAAGTAAGAGGGAAAAAAAAACTCTAAAATTCTCGATTCCATAATAGCTCTTTCGAGAATAGGAATATATTTCCATTAACTAAATGCAGATAAAAGAAAAAAAAACGTCACAGCATTTTATTCTCGGAAAAGTTAAATGATTAATTTTCCTAATAGACTAGGAAGAAAAAATATGCATAAAAATTTTGAATGTAGTAACTTCGAAACATTTTTTATTTTTTAAATATACGTACATTAACGATACATAAAATATGTTAAATACCAAAAAAGTTTCTGTAATCGTTAGCTTATGTTAGATTAACTTGTTTGAATTCTTACGTTTGTAAAAGCATTTTATGCGACATATATGGCATTTACCTACTTTGAATTAAATTATAAAAATTCCTACAAACAATGCAAGAACATATGTATAGTTGATTCAAAATGTATATTTTAACAATAATTACTAATTAAAAACATACGTCGTACATTTTGTGCACTGACAAATAATGCCAAAGTTTTGAACGCACCAATCTCTTAAATTCGTCATTTTCGAAGCATGTTTTCTATTGTATGGACAAAACTGCAGACCGTGAGACCTGCAGACCTGCACTTACTTAAGGTTCTCTAATATTTGAATTACTTTTTTTACGTGCGCTATTAAGCGTTAATGAAAGTTTACAGAAAGTCATTAAGAAGAAAAAATATAATTTGTACATCCGACACAATGTTTTCATTTCTTTATTTGGCTATCACGAAATAATTTTACATCTTAGTTTTTATCAATGCTTGCAGATAAGTGGACATCTGTGAACTCGGATAGTATATCTGTGATACTTATGTTTTGAATGCGTAATTATGTTTATACTGATGCACTTCTTTGCACTTTACGGAGTGGCACATATTGCAGTGTCATGCACTTTGCACAATGCTACTGTTTCAAGATTTCGTGAAAAACTCGTACTTCTTTAAATTATTCTTGTTGTTAATGCAATTGAAATGATACATTTAAAACATAAATATGTAACTTTAAGAATAACAGCTTTCAGAATTAGAAAATGTATCACATGCATATTTCTCAAACTTCAAAGAGAGAAATAGTTTTAGCTTCATATCAAGGTAGGCGTCCACTGTATAAAAAATGTCTTATGAAAGAATAAACAGGTTTGCATACATCCAGAGACTGTTCATGACAAAATTTTCTCTTTATAAGAAGAAAATATTTGAGTTCTTGAACAAAATTTCATTTTCTCTTTGAAACGGACGCGAATTTTCTTAGTTTTTACTTCTGATTTATTGCACGATCGAAATATTCTAAATAAGTTAAGAAAATTACTTCGAGAAGCTATTCCTGAAACTTTTCGTTTTAAGTAAAATCTGTCTAGAAAACCGAATTTCTTCTCTAACGCTCTTAAGCTTATTTTTCTTTCAGAGAGAAAATCTGATTGTTTATCCTGAAACTTTTAAACGATTTTAGAAAAGTCTCTTTACTTGACGTGGCTTCTCTTGATCCTGACACTAAGAAATATTTCTTCCCTCTTTTGATTTATCTTATATTTATATCGTTAAAAAGAAATCTTCTTTTAATTTCCAATAGTGAAAAATAATAACAAAATTTTCTTTGATCCAAAAAAAAACTTTATTTTTACTTTATTCAATATTTTATTTTTCGCTTCTTCATATTTTATCTAAGTTCAGCGAAAAACAATTCCAATTTTACAACTGAGTGCAGCATAATTGTTAGTAGCAATTTGTTTAACTAATTGATTTTGCTTTTCTATCTTTACTCAACTCTTTCAAAAATAATTGATGCCAATTTTATCAAACAATGCAAGGTCAAACATGACGCGGCTTAAGATAAAGAGATTTCAAGAAATTTAAGCAAAAGGAAAAATCAATCAATCAAGCAGTTTCTAACCTTACAAATTGTTCTTTACTGGACAAAAAGCTTCACTTAACTTAAATTTAACTATATACAAGTACAAAATACGAAAGTTATGACCATCAACATTCCATGGGTAATACTGGGCGGGTCCTATTAGGACCCGCCCAGTCCACATTAGCAATTTATCATTGCTAATGTGGATAAAGATTACTCTTAAATAACTATGTATCCCATTGCAAGTAATGGTTACTTTAAAATGCAGCCCAATAGCAGCACCCATTTCTATAAATTCAAACAACCGAATCATGCCCTCTCTCACTCTCCCTTACTCTAGATATGTTATGCCTTTTATGCCCGGAGCCCTAATCTAAGATCTGAAAGTCCACTTACTAACCTACTAGCCCTCTTACTTACCCCATTCTCGCCCCCCCCCCCCCACGGGTAAGATAACATAATTTCTTTAGATGTAGAAACTAAAGTGAATGGCATACTCTAAGTGAGGTGTAACTAGTGCGCTTGCAATATCTGTATTCCGGTATGCCGAATTTCGGTATTTCGCATTATTTTGCAGTTTCGTAAAACCGGTATTTGCAAAGCTAAATACCGGTGTTTTTGGTATTAGGTATAAATAACTAATTTTTTTTTTAATCAAAGAGTTTTTAATTTAACTTATTAGGTATTTATTGGTATTTTAAAAGTCAATCATTTGAAGTCAATCTTTAGCTGGAAAAAAAATCACGATTGCATTTAAAAGCCTCGAAAACTTCCTCTTAGACCAAAAATATCAGGCTATAAAAATCCACATTAAAATGCCATTAGAGTAACTGCAACAATAACTAAAATGCACATATGTATCAGCATAGTTGTTCCAAAATGAAGTCAACAGTCCGTAAACATCGCAATTACAATATAGACAACACTACATCTAAAAGTTCCCATCAGAATAAGAACAGTATTATATCTTTACAAATGCCCATCAGATGAAGAACAATGGTCCCTGAATATTTATGCTACAGTAAAGGAAACATTCCTTAAAGCGCCCCATTTTAATAAAGACAACTATTCATAAACATCTCTAATAGAATCAGTTCCAAAAAATCTCCAATAGAATAAAGACGTCAGTGACTAAAAAAAACCATTAGACTAAAGACCTTTAAGAGTTACTGTTCCGAAAGTTACCAGCAGTCCATCAAAATAAGGACACTAGTTCCTAAAACTCCCGCTTGAAAAATAGTTAAAACATTTCCTGAAAATTTAATCAAATAGCACTATTATAAAATTCGGACAAAAACGGAAGAAAGAAAAACATTTTTTCCAAAGGAAAATGCACATTTAAATTTGAAAATGTTCAGTACTGAACGAATGTTGACACGTGAAATTTAAGTTCATAGAAAGAAATAACTAAATTATATCCAAATGGAGCCAAATAGACAGTACATAAATTAAATGTTCGAAAATAAACCATTTGAGTAAAATATGGACAGAACTGTAAATGTTTATAATGCATCCATTATAAGCATTATCAGTTACAAATATATGGCATGTAGCTACGATTTTGTTCGGGGTATTCATGCGTTTAAGTAGATCTTTTAATCTCTTCTTCTGCGTAGTATTAAAATCATGAGTTAAGCCTCAGAGAAGATCTGCGTTTATGTATTAAATGTTTGATCAGTTAGATATTTTTTTTTTAATTGGTGAGTTCTTTTTTTCTCAGATATGTACATCTTGCATTATACTTTACCGTTCAAAATATATAAAAAATCGAAAACCGGTACTGTATTTTTGGTCCGGTATTTCAAACTCTAAGTCTAACCAAAGTTCTACATGATGGCAGAACTTCCTTAAATTCATTCGAAATAATAATAAAGTCACTGTTAACGATTTTTAGAATTAAAATTGGACAATATACCTCGTTACATATTGTTAAAAATTATGCTTCAAACGCTCAGCAAAAAATGGTGAAATTTAGCTTCAACCAGCATTTTGTACTACGTTGAACCACATTTGGTAAACCACACCATTATGTCCTCAGAGGAAAATTTTGGAGAAAATCTGAGGTTCTTTAAATACCGTTCCCATGTACGAGCAGAAGTATTTTTTACAAAATTTGAAAGTGAAAAAAGGGTGAACTTAAACACAGGTTAGGGGGATATACCACTTAAAAAGTCTTCGATGTTCAGAATCTTTAATGAAATTGAGAGGCAAATAATCATCTACAATTTCAGAAAGCCTAAAAAATTCCTTCTTTTTTTATTATTAAAATTCAAATTTATCACTGGAACTACATGTAATTTTGTTGTTTATGTGCGTTAAAGACTGGACATAAGTTTTGTGACTGCGCTCTATATATTTCTGTACACTGAAAAATTCCTGTTCAACCTTTCCCCCCCCCCCCCAAAAAAATGGTGAAATTTAGCAGCAACCGACATGTTGTGCTAAAGTGGAACCATGATAATGGTTCCTAGTTTCATATTCACGGCGACACTGCACCATTATAATGGTTCAACTTAGTAACAAATATCAGTTGCAGCTAAATTTCACCATTTTGTCTTTTTTTTTTTTTTTTGGTGAAAGTATGAACTATTTTTTTTTTTTTTTTGCAGTGTATACCCTACTTAATAGCTGCTGCCTTAATGGTTGATATTGTTCGCACCAAATAACAGCATGTATCACACAATAGCGAGAAGGAGCAGTTTGACCCGACTGCACGGGTTTGCCCCACTTTCCCCTAAGTACACTGTTAAAAAAAACCTGAATTTTCAGATTTTTTTTGACTGATTTTAACGGAAGATTTCCGTAGTGCTTCAATACATGGTTTTTCCTTCCAAAAACGGAAATATCACGTCCTGAAAATACAAGAACGGAACTTTTCCGTTTTACGGTTGCTGTGTTTTCACAACCTGATTTGAATTTAACGGAGAAAAAAGAAATGGAACTTCTGTCAAATCTCGGAAAAATATTATCAGAAACGGAATATTTCCGGCAACTCTGCTGCTGTGCTTTTTCCGTTATTTTCAGGAGATTTTTTTACAGGGTAGTACATTGATGTGTTGTTGTACTGTTCCATTAAGTTAAATTAATTGAAAGTTTTACCTTCTCTAATTAGGTAAAAACGGTGACTGTTGATTAGATATCACATAACTATCGACTAATTGAAAAACTGAATATAGAGTGAACTTCTAAGCTCTTATGAACCAAAATGTTGGATGTGAGTTATTTATTTTTTCTTCTTCATTTCAGTTTGAAACTCAAATAAAAATCGAACAGCACTTGAGCAATAACTTCTGCTTTGATATCCATATTAACCATGCGCTGGAAACTTTCGAATTTAATTTCGAAGAAACTGCACTTTATAATATCCGGTGAAAATTCGAACTAGCATTTCACGCCTTATTTAGGTGCTTTAACTTTTCTTCGTCAGGCAATATGCTGAAATTGAATTTTACAGAGAAACAAAGTGAAGAATTGCTGCATCTATTGAATTTTTCTTTCGAATAAAATTCTATCAGAATATTTTCTCTTAGAAAGCACTTTAGGTTTTAATAAACTGAGCAGTTTTTGGGAGATGGAAATGTGCAGTAAATAATATTTTTTAACATATTTTTAAAATATGGATATGCCATTATACTTTCACTTTTTCCGAAGCTAATTGTTTTGTGAATTATTTAGATTTTCTGTCTCATTGTTTGCAAACGATGCGAAATATACCAGTGAAAATTTCTTTCCGCATGCAGAAATATGTAAATTATAAGTAAACAATTGCAAGATACAATTTTCACCAATTTCTGGAAGAACACGTTTTCAAAATGTATGCATTTGTTGTATACATGAAGATTCGCGGGGAAAAACGAAAAAATACAATTTTTTGCCAAATTGAGTTTTTAGTGCATACACGTAGCTGATTATAGAAAGAATGGATAAGCGATAGCATTAAGGCAAGAAATATGCAGACGGCACAATCATTGATGACGCTTCTGACGAACAAAAATGGTCAAAACCATAAGTTGAAACTTTAAAGCGTAATTTTGATATATATATGTACATATATCTATATATAAATGCCGGGTCGACTGTAGCACCATTTCGTAAAAAAGGAGACAAGCTAGTAGTTGAGAAGCAGATCTGGTCCTATGTGGACACTGTGTGTGTCAAAGTTGTTATGATAATACCGGTTGAAGTTTTGTTAATAATTATCTGTAAATACTGTACATTCGGTTTAAATAGATTGAATTTTATCTTTTTTAATGTGTATTATTTGGGAAAAGCCCTTAGACGCCGTTAACAAAACCTTCACACACAGAAATATGTATGTATATATATATATATATATATAGACATGTTATGCGTGTTGGAGTAAAGGCATTATTAGAATAAGTGATTATAATATTAGAATGAGCTCCCACTGGCACTAAGAAAAAGAAAATATTTGGAGGAGAGTAGGCAGCATTCCTCAACATCTTTAGACAAACCCAATTTTTTCACCGTTGGGTTTCGCTTTTTTGATAGCTTTGTTAAAGAATGTAAGATAATTGTCTCCACAAAAAATGAATGAGTTGCAGTAATACATTAAAAAGAAACTTAAAAATAGAGGACAATGTAGTGTATCATGCAAGTGCAAAATTAATTATTCCACCAATAATGGCTCTTTATTTTGGAATGTTAATTTGCCATGCAAAAACGATAAGACATTCTGGAGAAATTTTTCAAAACTTTTAACGCTTAGGGCGTATGATTATCCCCAAGTTTAAATTATAAACGAATTTAGAGAGAAATTGAGCCTATTAGACCAATAAATATTACATAATGCAAAATCATTTGCGCATAATCATCCTTGTTGTGTATGATTTTAATAAGTGTCATCCATTCGCGCTTTAAATTATTAAGCACCCTTATAAAGATTTCCTACACTATCAAATCTAGTTCAACCTTTCACCAAGGAAAAAAATGGCGAAATTTAGTTGTAACCAACATTTGGTTTTAAAGTTGAACAGCTATAATGGTTTTTAGTTTCTCCATGAATGTGAAACTAAAAGCTATTATAATGGGACGGGTGCTTGACGGATGTTCGTTGCTACTAAATTAATGGTGAGGGTTAAACTACACCAGTATAAGGGTTCAACATAGTACCAAATGTTTGTTGCAGCTAAATTTCACCATTAAAAAAACATTTTTTGTTGGATTTGTTGAACTAGAATTTTTTAGTGTACGCAGTGTGGCAGCGTAATAAGGAAAGCTATAAACAGTACTGAAATGCATGGACTTCTGTCTTTTCAATGGTAAATAACAAGTATGTGTTTGTGTTATTTTTTTTTTTTTTAATATAAACATACTATTAAAATAAATTTTATAAATATGTTTTTTACGTTTAATATCTTGATGAACATTTAACATAATTTTTTACGAGCTTCCATTTGACCATTCCATTGTTAATTTTGTTTAATTTTTCGATATAATCGATATAAAAATAGGTGAATGCACAAATGAAAAATAGTGAATCTTTGTGGGTTCCGTAAATTAAGAAACGCAAGTAACACACGAAAACTAATATAATCATTATATAAAAATGATTTTTAAAAAAAAATATTTGAAAAATTATGAAATGGAACATTTTAAACGGAAGATGTTATAAAAGAATTCATTTAAAGCGTTTATCTAAATCAATTGCTGCTTACCGCTATAGTCAAATTTTAGGAAACAAACATTTACGAATATGATTAATAACTTAAAGGCATAACTGATGTCGGAGGGACTTACATTCAATGTATGCTTCCAGAAATATTGCCTTCGATTTATCATATAAAGTCGATAAAACTTCAGTTCAGACGCATTTTCTGTAATACGTAAGGCAACAGGATTTTACAATGTCCCTTTTAGTTGAATGTATCAGTAAAAATATTGCAAAACAGATTTATGAATATAGCAATTTTGTCACGCTTTTTAAATATTAACTAAAGTTCTGCAATAGTCATAATTAAGTTTGCTATGTTTATTTATCTATATTACTTAACTAATGTTTCACTTTTTATTATTTAAAGTTTATAAATTCAGTATTTTTAAAATGTCTGGGGCAGGAAAAAAGGTAGACACGCAAGAGTAGTGGAAATGTACTAAAGTTGCACTCCAATAAGTTTTCTTCCTAAAATTTCGTTAATATTTTTTTTAAAAATGCTTGTCCAATAATACACCATGCTTCATTTACTTCTTCAAGAATTCCATATTCGAAAAGTTTCATGTAAAAAAGTTTTAAATAGCATTTTTGAATTTAGTAAAAAGTGGAAAAAATGATGTTTTCAGAAAGTGTTCCTAATTATTACTCCTGTACTTCTTGAAACAAATTTAGTCAACAATGAAAGAAATTAAAACAAAATAATGGCATATATTTGTGCATTTATGTTTATACATTAAAGAGCTATAAAATGAAAATATGTTGAAGAATTTTTTGAGGTGTTTTTTCTCAGCCTCTTTTATAAAGAGTTATCCAATAATGCTGTAGTCTTTTAACTGTGATTTCGAACATTGTACAGCTACTACTCTACTACTAAAATGATACATACTCAATTTCATTGAGTATGTATTCCCCCCTCCCTTCAGCAAAAAAACGTGTTGAGAAATTTCTGAAACTTTATTCTGCAAGAAAAAGAAAGAAAGAAAAATGGTACCAAAAAGAAAATCAGGTTTTATTTGCATGATGAATTCAATTAAAAGAATCTTCAGTCAAAATGAAATACCATTTGAATTACGAGATTTTTCCCTATTGGAAGAATCGTGTAAAGAGAAAAATAGACAACAAAAGGCTCATTGAGCTTTGAACGTCTGAAATAAATTCAGCTTTTGTCGATGTTTTCAGAAGAAGGCATAAAAATGATTTCCGATAACGGAATGTTTTTATTCTCTATATTATTCATAGAAGTTTGAATCATTTTTATAGATCTTTATTTGCCCGCTTCTTCTGAAATCTCTTCGATCTTTTCTTTAAGGTATTTTATTTTTGAAAATAAATCTGAATTGTCCGTTATTTATTTATTTTTTGTTCGGTTTTAGATTTTGGTTTAGAGTTTCTTAAGTGAAAGTTCTTTGATTTTTCTACTGTGAACTAAAATAGTTTTGTGTTTGGACACAAAATGTAATACTCGAGTTTGTTTATCTTTAAATTTGATTTTTTATAGAACTGTTAAACGCTACATCGAAAACAAGATATTTGCCGTTTTTATATGAATATGTCCTGTAAAATTACTGAGGCCTAATATATGAAGTGGGAAAAACATACTGGTGTAAGCTTTTTTTTTTTAAATAAGTTAATACATTTTTTTATAATATGGGAAGTCAACTACCTTTATGTTAACTAAAAAATACTTCAAAAACTTATCAATATCTGTCACCATTAGTTTATTCGCATTCATTACCGTAACAATAAAACAGTAATTCAAAATACCGTTTTCCTCAAAATATTAATCGCTTGACACATACAACTATGCTTCTGAACACCTCATACAATGCTGATATTTCTTACTGTTAATGAATAAAAAACGGACATAATTCTATGGGGGATATTATGGAGCTGGAATTCTATCTTGTGACAGGAATTGTTGCTAGGATGCATCACAGGCTACAGGGGGCATATTGTACCTTAATAAAGTATTAAAAGCAAAAGGTTGTCTTGAACCTTCTTGGCTGAAGGGGATATATTAAAGGGGGGAACGCTACAAAGCGTTCCCTTTGTAGTTTGACGTATCACGCCATGAATCGAATTGTAGCACAATGTTTTGCGTGACCTAATGGAGCAAGTTTTAACTTGAAGGGTTTCACTATTAGCTAAATAGCCCACGGGCAAAATTCTGTGGGGATATTATGGAGCTGGAATTCTATCTTGTGATTGGAAGTGTTGCAAGGATGTCTTACAGGCTACAGGGGGCATTTTGTATTTTAATGAAGCATTTAAAGCAAAATGCTCTCTTGAACCTTCTTGGGGGTGCAATGAAGTTCAGTTTGTAGTTTGACATATCAGCCATGAATCGAATTGTAGCACAATGTTTTGCGTGACCTAATGCAGCAAGTTTTAACTTGAAGTGTTGCCATATTAGCTAAATAGACCACGGACATAATTCTAGAAGTGATATTATGGAGCTGTAATTCTATCTTGTGGCAGGAAGTGTTGCTAGGATGCCTCGCAGGATACAGAGAGCATTTGTACCTTAATGAAGTATTAAAAGCAAAAGGTTGTCTTGAACCTTCTTGGGGGTGCAATTAAGTTCAGTTTGTTGTTTGACATATCACACCATGATTCGAATTGTAGCACAGTTTTTGAGTGACCTAATGGAGCAAGTTTTAACATGAAGTGTTCCCTATTAGCTAAAGAGCAACTAAAACAAACTTTGTAAATCCAGACCGATTGCTCATTAGTTGTTTGTTCATTTTAGCCATAGTAAGTGGTTAGCTACTATTTAAGATTCCAACAAAAGCAGTAAGATCTCGATGCTTACAGTACATAAGTGTCATTCTTTTCGCACAATAGATAAATGTCATCCTATACACTTTAAAATTATGGAAAACAATATGTTACAGTAGGCTCTTAAATAATTCTTCAACATTCTGAGGTCATATTTTAGTACATTTTAGTTCTGTTTTTGCATGGCATTTTCTTACAAGTAATACAAGTCAATATTTTTTTGTCGTCATTTTATGTGTCATTATAATTGTTTTAAATATTTTATATATCAATTATTTAAAATCCCAAAATATTTAAAGCGATACATTTTGCAATATAATTTTATATTTTACACTTTTCTAATTTTCAAAACAATACAGCTCACTTTTCTTATTTAATAACCGTGTAACTAATATAAATTGAAGTAAAATATATCATTCGTTAAAAAGACACATATTTCGCATGTTAAGAACATGAACTATAGTAAAATTCATTTTTGTTTCATAGCTGAAGCAGTACCCAGCTTTTACCCTTAAATATTTTCACAAAGTAAAAGAAATCTTAGTCTTAAAACTTTCTTCTTAATATATATGCTTTGCTTTTTGACACTTGAATTTTTTTAAGAACTCTGAAAAACCAGTTTTATAAAAGTTTTTATCACTAACAAACACTAAGTGTTACAGATTTAATCTCTTTCTAAATAAAGAAATGCTTCAAAGCTTTCCACTTACTTAAGCATAAACAAAGTTTACTTTAAGAGAAATTAAGCTTTTTTCCCCTATAAAGCATTATTTTTTCGACAACACTTAAGACTCTTTGTGTCATTCATAATCTTTGTAACAAGCTACATTAATGTATTTTGCGTTAGAAATACTTTGTTTTGCTCTTGAGAATTTCACACTCAACAGAAATACTTAATTTTGTAAATAGCAGTGGAAAAACGAAAACATAAATAAAACGTCGCATTAAACGTCCGGTTTCCGATATAGATTGTAAGGTTAGAAAAACTTGAAGAAAAAAACATATTTAAAAAAATGGTAATATGCTAACACAATATTTAGCAAGACAACGTTAAAGCTTTAAGGAGTATCGTTCTTTGATATTTAAATTGTGGTACATATAATGTGAATGAAAATATAATATTTTACCAGAAATCTCAAAAAATTTTCAATTTCTTAAGTCTAAGATGACTGTTATAGGCTTATTAGGAGTCACATAATCATACGACGTGGACGCAGACGATTTTCTGCATTTTGTAAATCCATCGACACTGCAAGGTCTCATCTTATGATCTGGCCCGTACGAGGCCCAAGCCTTACTATGACGCCACCGAGCCGCATACTTTTAAATATAATATATATGATTTAACGTTATACAATCTGATTTCAGACTGGAGTTCGTCAGACTGTCGCCACTCTATTGGCATCAGTTTTTTGCTTCGACTTTCACCAGAGCGCATCTGTGATTGTCAACATATACCAGTGACCGTATATATATATATTGAAGAGGGGCATTCAGTATTACAAAAAGTATAAAAGGGGGTATGGTTTCGAAAGTTTAGGAAACACTGCTCTAGGGAGGTTTCTTAAGATGTAAAAAAAAAGAGAAGAGTTAGTTTTCGGAAACTCAGTACACTTGCATGCTGATGCATATACATAACTCGTTAGCTGCGACGAAAAGAAATATTTGAAGTCAATTTTAGTAGGAAAATCTGTTACAATCAGTGATTAAATAAACAAATAAATAAGAAACACGAAAAGGATAGAATATAAAAACAGCATTTCTCAGTGAATAATATCACCACATATTTGCACAGACCACTGAAAATTCGATATTCAGTACATAAAAGGGGGCTGTGAAAGTGTAGAAGGGGTAAGTAGTCCCATGAAAAAATCTTTAGAAAGGTTACCTATTGTACTATTCCTTAAGATTGTACATATAATAACATTTGAGGGAGTATATATGCATAACATTTTTATTAACATTAGCTTTTTGTAACTTGACGAAAAATTGCGATCTTAGAAATGAATCTTAAAGTTTACATACCACATTGTCCTTGATGGTGTGTATATATCCTTCTTTGTTGCGTGCAAGCTGTCATACGTAATTGACACTCACTAGAATACGTTAAACCATCACTACCACACACCGGGGAAAATATATCCGGACACGCTTCATCACAGCGGCAAAATGCTTGCTGCGTAATTTGATCCACTAGACATACAGCTCCAAACACACAGTACATTTTCTCACATGTCTCTAGAAGAGGAAAATATTGCAATTAGGAATCTCCAGATTGTAATTGAGGAATTAGCAGATTGTAAGTAAGAATGCGTAAACAAAAATTGAAAAGGCAGGGAAAGGTGACTTTCATGGGGAAACATAACTTCAAAATAAAGCTGAAAATTATATGCCACATCTTACCAAATTAAAGCACTTCTAAAAGTTACATAGGATAAGCGTGTGTTTGCCTTTTAAACGTCGGACGAGCGGGTACGGTTGCAAAAAAGAAATACTGCTAATATTTTCCTAACTATAATGCATTATGCATGTGATTATTTTCATATTTTATTACATTGCTATAACAGCTACTTAGTTTCTTATATTTCATTACTCGATCCCTTTTACACAATATTTACCAGTTCTATAAAAGAATAGAATAAATCATCTCATTTTACAAAATTGAATATCATTAGGAAGTTGCTAAAAAGCTTCTTCAAAAATAGAATTTGCTCCAAAACTCAAAGATAAATAGAATGCGAGTCATTGCCCTGAATTGTATTTATTATAACGAGCACTAAACTATGCCTGTATCATTATTCAGGAAGATTTTAAAGATAATCTTTTTCAATAATTAATTATTTAAAATATAAGCCTATGAGGGGTAATTTAAACTTATGTGTTTACTTTTGCTGCCATGTTTCCTGCTATATAACACGTCTGAGCCTGCCTCGATCGCGCATGCGCATTGAATTGACAAAAATTGACGATTTTCAAGGTTCTTTCGTATTAAAACAAAAATTAACTCCTGCTATGTTTTGATTCGTAATAGCACGGAAAACTTGCTTATGGCCATTGTAAACAAAACAAAAAAAGAAAATTTGAAATCTCATAATATCTTCCGATAGCGCATGCGCGTCGAATTTACGAAAATTGACGATTTTTAAGGTTTTTTCGTGTTAAAACAAAAATTAGCTCCTGCAATATTTTGATATATTATAATAAACAAACAATAGAAATAGATGCAAAATTAATAAATTATAATATAAGTAATAAATTAAACAATATTCATTTTTGCAAAAAATTAATATAATTAATGCTTACATTAACACTTCCTGTAGTCAATGTTCTGTAAATTATAAAATTGCGACAATCCTGTCAACAACCATATCATTTCAAACTGTCTTTTTCACGGATAGAAACTTTGTAGTGTGATTTTTGTGAAAACTTAGGCATGATAGAACGGGATTAGAACGGACGTTATTTTAATGTAGCCATCCCTTGACTCATATTCACAAACTTTCATTGATGCTTCTGTTTCACACATCTTTCCACAGACTGCGTGTGGCAGGGGAAGTTCTTTACATTCCAGTTTGGTATTTTACCAGATTGTATGAAATATTTTATTTCATCGTTGGATATGTTTCGAAGTAGAGGTGGAGGAGATAATTTTTCTGAGTTCCAATGAATGAGTTCTGTGTATTCAGTTGCGCTGAAGTTCAATTTTGGAGGTACAAAATTTCTGACTGTTTTCCCTTTCGAAACACGTTCTCTACCTTTTAGAACTGTTCTCAGGCCAAGCTCCGTTATATGTGTCCTCTTGTCGAAAATCATAGGGAAAAATAAATTTTCATTGCGTGCAAAGAACGCATTTCTTTCAATCACGGGGTCAACAACTTGCTTCAGGTTATCAGGCAAATAACGAGAAGTTTCAATGGATCTGTAAAGATGAATAGGACCATCTGTGAAAATCTTGCCTATTTTAATTTCGACCCAGACGAGCATGTATGATTTCATAATGAATGCAACTCAGACTTTTAGCTCATCTGACGAACTTTCTGTACTAACATAAAGTCTAAGGACTCTGCTGGCTGCTGTAAGCCACCTGGAATGTGAAATAGGGTCAGGATTACGATGAGACAAATCATTTGGACAATTGCCTATTTTTATTGCAAGGCAAATATCCAGAATATATTTCTGATCTTTGCTCAATATATATGGATATAATTCTGGAGTTTTACAATATATTTTTTGAAAACCTACCTCTGGCAGTGTTTCGCATTTGATAAGTTGCTGTCCAATATGCCCACAAAATGAATTAGGTCCCGTAGTTGCTCCATCTACATGCTGAAATATATGACGGAATGGCAGCTCGATAAAATGCAGCAAACAGATGGACCAATGGGCGTCCAATATAAATTTCTATTTGGCGAATTACTCCGTCCCCCCCCCCCCGCCCCAGTATTGACGTTAGTACCATCGCATCCAACAATACTTAAACCTTTCAGTGAAAATTTGTTTTTCTACAGAAAGGACAGCATGCTATTTGCGATGGTTTTAGCTGATACGGAACATGGTGAGACATGACCAATATATGTAGAGACAGGCTCTTTAATTATGGAATAATTATCTTCCTTTACTGTCCTTCTAAATTTCTTTAATTCCATCTCTTCTATGACTAAAGTGTCATCTTTTCTCCCATCGAAATAAAGAACATGAAGCTGCTCTATGGCCTTTTGACTTTTGTTTTGGAGTTCAGTTCTATTGCAATCTTTTTCGCTTCGAATTTTGTATCTATCAATAACTTGGGAAAAATCCTCTTCAGTTACAATGCCAATGTCCTCAAGCACGCTTGATGCAATAGCAGCAGTTGCTCTTTCGGATACTCCGTACCGGTCGCTATGCAACACTGTTGCATGTAACTTTATTCTCATTTGCCACGGAGTTGCTTTTTTTGCAGAGTTGTGTGGCTTATATTCAGATTCACTATCATTTATTTCCTCCTCAGAAACATTTTGCTGCATGCTCATGTCTTCAAAAGAATAACAAAAACAAAACCTTGAAAATCGTCAATTTTCGTTTAATTTGTGTAATTTATTAGTTATGATATAATTTATTAATTTTACATCTATTTCTATTGCTTATTAATTGCAATATATCAAAATATTGCAGAAGCTAATTTTTGTTTTAATTCGAAAAAACCTTAAAAATCGTCAATTTTCGTAAATTTGACGCGCATGCTCGATCGGAAAATATTATGCGATTTGGAATTTTCTTTTTTTGTTTTGTTTATAATGGCCAAAAGCAACTTTTCCGCGCTATTACGAATCGAAACAATACAGGAGTTAATTTTTGTTTTAATACGAAAAAACCCTTAAAAATCGTCAATTTTTGTAAATTTGACGCGCATGCGCGATCGGAAGATATTATGCGATTTCAGAACTTTTTTTAAATTTTTTTTTTACAATGGCCACAGACAACTTTTCCGCGGTATTACGAATCGAAAATCGAAATTTGAATTTTTTCGCACCACCCTGCTCCCTAATTCTACTGCGTGCATACTTCGTACAAATTTGCCTTTCTGTAGGTTTGTACTATCCTATTTGCCAACACCAAGGTTACTTACATTAAATAGTAGTATGATAAGTACCAGTATAGTGATGTACGTAAGTACTAGTATAGTGTAGAACATTATAGCGGACACCAGTGGGACAAAAATATTTGTCCGTAATAGTGAATTGTCCGAAAAAGAAGATTTTTCTGATGATTAGTGCTTTGCTAACGGGAAATCAAAAACTGTTCGCCTAAAGTGCCCTTTACACACACGTTATTAACCGCGCATCAAAGTGGGATGATTGGATAATTCTGCAGGCTGTTGCTTTTGCAATAGAAAATGCGTTTTGCTCGATTTTGTGTCTGAAATCACTGTGCTGTGAGCATTATGTGTATATTACTGTAATTCATTAACTAATGATTTTTCTTTAATGTATTACATTTTATTGTGTTGTGAATGCTAGCTTGGAACGTGGAGCGTTGTTGTCTCTGAAATTCCATACGTCTTTCTGTAGGGGAGTTCAATGAACGCCCCGAATCTGAACGCATTCTTGTGCGCGGTCAAGAATGTGGTGCATTATTGTGACAGATTCTTGAACGCCATGGTTTTACTCACGTTCTTGAGCGTAGTTGGATGTGCCGCGTTCAGTCGCGCGGTTAAGAACGTATGTGTAAAGGACGCTTAAGAGTGGTGACCACATTTAGAGGTGCCCGTTAAGACGAGTTTTTATGTATTTAATAGGCGTTCATGAAAGTCATGTAATGCACACAACAGTTTTAATTGTTTTGCACATTGTAAGCTATCGCATGAAGGTAATAAACTCATTTTGTTTTATAAAATCTAGTAAATTTATTCAAAGGCGGTTAGCCCATAAAAATAAAAAATAAAAATGTCTGAGAAAAACCCACAAGGTAGCAACAATGCTCTCAAGTTAACTTTTCTCCCCATAGCCTAGATTTATCAAAGTTAGCTTTCGCATCGGATACATACATCCTCCTATTCAATTATTCCGTCCTGTTATTGCCCATGGTGTGATGCATTTAGCTCGGTGATAAATCGTGAAATGGAAAGATCACGCAAGCGCTCGGCACTTCTCTACCAATCAATCGTACTACTGCCACTGTACCAGACGAGCCCATCATCGCGCCTTGCGCTTAAAATTATTTATCGATTGGTTTATATTTCTAACGCTAAAGTTGAATTGCCTTCTAACTGTTGGCATTATGTCACGTAGCCTGGCTTCTGAGATTTACAACACGCCTTTCAATGCCAATCTTGCGATAATTTATGTTACATGACAACAAAAAAATATATATATTAGTAAAGAGGATTTATAGATTAAAAGCTACATAAAGTGTCATTCTTCAAACACTCTAGGCAGAAGCAGAGTTATACATGAAATATAACACTACAGATTCCTTTAAAAACCAGATGTATTTTATGAAAATTCATGAATGCATAACGTGCGTTAGTTACTATTGATGAATTTCATCCTTGCGTCGGTCATATGGGATTAACATACTCATTATTTAAATTAAAATCATCAATTCACATTTTTGACAGGAAGTTAATTTTATTGGTCCCTAATTTAGGAGGAAGAAAATTGATCATTCATGAATACCCACTTATACGAGTGTTCTAATCGCGAACAGCTCTGTAAACAAAAGGACTCCGGATAACTGGATAAATTGCAAAATGTCATGTCCCCCCCCCCCTTACAAAAAATAAAAACTTTACTCTTTCTTTAAGCATCTGAGATTGGTGCCATTCCACCATTTCTTGTATGATATTGAAGTATTTAAATACTCATTTAATTCATTTCATGATATCATGAATGATATGACAATTTTTCATAAAACTTATTCAGTTGTAATTAATTGAAAAATATTATTGAGTCTAATATTTTCCTTCTTACATTAATTTCTCTTACGTAAAGCCCAAAATCATTCCTATTTTTTTTTTCTTTCTAATGGTGCTGCGTATGGTCATTAACCTTCGCAGACCTAGTGCGTACCCCGGTAATTGGCATCCATTTTTTTCAAATAGCACCACTGTCGGTGGATGCCATTGCCACTGGGAATTTTGACGCTCAGTTTCCCCTAGATTGTGGCACCTGAGCTCTCCTTTGATGCGACTTGCACTAGGTATTTAATTTAGCCGAGAGTATCCAAGCCAAACGGATACTCAAGGGATCTTTAACATGCCGCACAATCATGCGACATGAGCGCAAACGATTTTCTGCATCGTGAAAATCCACCGACTAGGGCCAGGTTCGAACCTGCGATCTTGGGAGTACGAGACTTGCGCCTTACCACTACGCCACCCTGTCGACAATCATTCCTAATTTAGATTAAAGATTTGGCAATACCTTTGTTACGCTTTTCATCAGTTTGTTTTCCTTAAAATTAATTCTGCAGTTATTTAGAGTGGCAACACGATGGTTATAATTCCTTCTTTCTGATTTCTTTAAATTACTTTTACAGTTAAATATCTTAGTGCGTATCAAGTAATACTTAACTATTTAAATATGATTTTCTTTGATTCTAACACCTTAGAAATTGAGCCAATAAATTCGGGATGATGCAAATTTAAAAATTTTGTAAATGATTGTAAATATCAGAATTTTTTAAAACGTTAAGGCACCATACGCGAATAAACATATCTATTTTTAAACCATTTTCAGTCCTCCCATATCTGAATTTTTCTGCTGAATAACGATTGCAAAAAAAAAAACTTTTTTTTTTGGGCCCATTGTATTCTACACCTTTTTCAATCACGCTGCATTTCTATCAATCCGTTTTTATTGTGTTAGTATATTTTCAAATGGAAAAAATCATACACAACTGCTACACTGTAATGTGGGGAAAAATTTTTTAAGCCATAAAAAAAACTGAGGAGCAATTGATTTTTTTTCAAATTTCGGAACATTTTAGGGCTCATGTGCAACAAGGAGAAGTAAACTGATTTTATTTATTTTTTTTTTAGCGTTTTCAATATTCCCAATTTGCAAATTTCCTGCGGCATTACTATTTGAATGAAAAATATTTTTATAAGGAATTTTACCACACCCGTCTGCATTATTGTAGTATTTTATATGCATTATTGTAAATCAGTTTTCGTGCGTAAGTATGCTCTCTGAGGAAAAAAAAATACCCAAATGCTACACAGTAGGGTGGTCCGAAACATCTCAAAAATATTTTTTTCAAGTTTTTATGCCGGTAAATTTAAAAAAATAGCCGGAAAGTATAAATCAATTTTTATTTAAACCCTTTTTTTTTGTATCCAAAGTTAAAACTTTTCGGTAGTATTAAGATTTGAAAAAAAAAAAAAAAGCATCTTTTTCGGGTACCTTATCTGCACCCGTTTCAATCACGCTGCATTACTCTAAATCAGTTTTTATTGCCTAAGTATGCGTTTGAAGGAAAAAACAACATTTACAGACGCTGCAACACCGTTGGTTGGGAGGAAAAAAAAAAACCTCTTTTTTTTTTTTTTTGTAGCTGTAACGGAAAGTTGTCTGCGGAAACATCGAATTGGGAGTCATGAATTTTTCCAAATGTCTGCAAATTTTACAGCACTTGCGCTAGCAGAAGAAATAAGTAATTTTTTACTATTTTTTAAAATTCTTTTCAGTCTTCCCAAAATGCAACTTTTCTGCGGCATTACGATTTAGAAAAAAAAAATTGCATTTTTTCTGCCCACCTATTCTATTTGCTTCTCAATCAAGTTGCATTTCTGTAAATCGGTTTTTATTGCGTGAGAAATCTTTCAAAGGAAAAAACGACATGCAGATGCTGCACAGTGAGATGGGAAAAACTAAAAATGTATTTTTCAATTCATAATTCCATAACTGATTTTTTCTTTTAACTTGGGAAAATTTTAGTCTGGAAGTTATAAACCGATTTTATTTCTTTCCCCCCTAATATTGTATTAAAGTTTGAATTCTGCAGAACAATAACACAATCAAAAACTCTCTATGATCTTGATTGATAATTTAATCAAAATCTTTGCTAATATACCATCGTGTAGAAATATTTAGGCATTGATAATTAAAAAACTATACTTACACGAATTCTTTATCAGTTTCCTTTAACACCTTAACGGTCGGATAATTTTCAACAAAACAATCATAAAAGTGCCTATTTTTTTATCCCTGAAAATTATATAAAAATATATGTATGAACAATATTTATATTCATTTTCAATTTTTGACTTGTTTTTATTTTGAAATTTTAAACACTCCAGCCCGGAAATATCACGGGAGCGAGAAATAGAAGGCGAAACCTCAGCCCGTCATTTTAACGGGAGCGAGAGGGAAGGGGTTAAACAATATGCTATTTGGTTAGTAAAAAACTTTAATTTTATACTCTAGCACAGTTGTATTTCGGATTACTTATAAATTGGTCCAACAAACTCGTATGGAATAAATAATTTAACTAATTTTCACTACGAAAATATTTCGTTATATGTCTTCTATAAAATATGTATATGTTGCTTCCCTGTTTTCAAAATGAGTACAATTTTATAGAAATAAATTAATTTTAGAGCTCACAACGATTGATTGTTTGGTTTCTTGATTATCGTGTTTATGAAGAGTCTAGCTTGATTATTTGAAAAAAAAAAAAATTTAACTAACTTTTTTTTCTTTCATAATGCTTAGGAATATGTATTATGATCGTTTGAGAAAGACGAATAGCGTAAGGAAATATGACACATATTTTAAGAAACACATATATATTTTTTAAATTTCAATTTATCACTAGAAGCACCGAACCGGTTTCAACCACTTCTAAACTTTCATTTTACACCAAGTTGCTGCTAACTATAATAAAGCTTTCAGTCTCATTAACTAGGGCCGTGGTAGCCTAGTGGTTAGCACGTCGGACTTCCACCTGGAAGGTCACGCGTTCGATACCCACTGAAGACCACCATATATACTTTGGGATATGTGCATGTAAAATCCGTAGACCCCACTACCTTTCCCCGTGCGTAAGCAATCCTAAGGCCTCGGATAACAGGTAGGGGTCTGGTGGAGAAAAGTCTCATTAACTTGTCCTACTTACCGTGTAGTGGGAAAAGCCAATGCAATTAAAAATTGCACTATAATTAGTAATAAATTATGTAAAATGGAAGCTTCGAAACAGTCAAAATGTCTGGTCTGTTAAATCTAGTGGGAATTACATCTCAAGTTCCCTGCATATTTTGTTTTTATGTTTGCATTTTTAAACACTACTTAACCCTTTCGAGACGAGTTTTTTTTTTTTTTTTTTACAACATAAGAATTTTGGTAGCATAAACTATGAGTAGGGCACACTAGAATGCTAAAACTCAGATATTTTTAGGAAGATTTTAAACACTGATTTAGGACCGGGACATATATGTCCCATCCGTCCTGACAACTGGGACATATGTGTCAATGAGTAATTTTGTAAAGAAAACCAATTATTTTCTAGTCATAAAAAATTAATTATGAATGGTATGGTTTGAAACAATCAATGCACAATGAGACATTACACATCGTGCACATTATTTTAGTACGCGATTCCTTCTCTTGTTGTGCACATTTACGGCACCGCCGTCGTGTTTTTGTTGTTACTGGCAGATGGTCACCAACATTGAGTAAACTTCGTGATGTTTTGGATGTCCGAAAAGAGTTTTTTTGAAATTTGCTTGGGACGTATGTGTCCCGTTCGGCGCGAAAGAGTTAAGTAAAACCGTCCCATGATAACTTTTAACCAAAATAATGGAAAATTTTTTAAATAAATATGTAAAGGAATAGAAATTAAGAATACGTCTTTAACTAAATAACATTACTGCTTATTATAGCAAAGACATGCATTAAAGAAAAGAAAAACCTAAAATGTATTACTGCCTTAATTCTTCGTATCTGCTTCAGAAAGCTATTTATTTAAGTTAATTGACAGCATATTTTGAAACTCAACGAGGAGAGAAAAAGAAAACATTCCTTTTTTCCCCCAGAAAAACATTTCATTTCGTATGCTCAGCACTCAAAGCAAAATCATTTACTGTTTCGAAAGTACTATTAAAGAAGCAACTATGTTGAGACTAAAATTATCATGGGAATTTCCTAAAGCTGACATGTTTAGCAAGCAGAAGCGAAAAACGATAAGAGGTGTTGTAGAAAATGAAAAATTGTTTCCTATCCGCAAAAGCTTTCTTTTATTATATTTAGAGTCCCCGTGGGAGTCATTTTGGTCACAACTGTAATTTTGTATGCGACGGTTTGTTGTGGCGCATATTGAAAGTTAAGAACACAAAGAGAATAAGGATATGAAAGTCGCCCATCTCCCGTCATTGGGTATTCCGCAACGCTTGCAGAACGAAATATTTTCTCCTTAACCAAAACTGTGAAAAGAAGAATGCATTTTCCCCTTCAGAATTGAAAGAGATTGACGGAAATCGAGGCTCACGGGATAAATAGATGCGAAATGGAAAGAAGAAAAGATGCATGTATAAACATATATTTTTTGATAATATTTAAAACTAGCTGACATGCCCGGCTTTGCGCGGAATAATATTGCATCATTCGCAGGCTAAGTGACGCATGTCCAAAATTCTGTTGTAAATATGTAAGGAAAAATTTTCTTTAAAAAATCATGTAGGAGATGGGCAACAGGCCTGAAAAACCTTATTTAAACAGTAAAAACATTTAAACGAACAGCCTAGAAAAATTCCTTTTAGACCAAAAATAACAGTTCATAAAAATCTACATTAAAATGCCAACAACAGTTCAAAAAAATTGCCATTAAAGTAATTGCAACAGTAACTAAAATGCGCACATGCAGCGAGATAATTGTGCCAAAATGATATCGAGAGACCATAAAAATCGTAATTACAATATCCACCACAATACATTTAAAAATTCCCATCAAAGAAAGATCTGTATTCTGTTTTAAAATGTCCATCAGATGAAGCACAACTGTCCCTGAATATGTCTGCTACAATAAAGAAAAAATCCTTAAATCCCCACATTTGAATAAAGACAACTATTCCTAAACATCCCTAATAGAATAAGGACATTAGTCTCAAAAAATCTCCATTAGAATAAAGACGTCAGTGACTAAAAATACCCATAAGAATACTGACCTTCAAGAGCTACTGTTCCTAAAATTACCAACAGTCCATCTTAAATTAACCATCAAAATAAGGACAGTTCCTATAAATCCCGATTGCAAAATCGTCAAAGGATTTCCTGAAAATTCAATTGAATAGCACTTTCATAAAATTCGGATAAAAACGAAAGAAAGGGAAGCATTTTTCCAAAGGCAAATGCTTATATAAGTTAGAAAATGTTTGGTACTGAACCAATCCTGACGCGTAAAATTTAAGTTGATAGAACTAAATTATGTCCAAATAGTGCCAAATAGACCGTAAAAAAAATTAAGTAAATGTTTTATAAAATAAATCACTTGAGTAAAATATGGAAAGAAAAATCAATCTCAAGATAAAGTAATTGAAAATCGTCTGCACTTTATAATCCACAAAATATGCATAAAAATGAAACGAATTCTTAGAATTTGTTTCGTTGATAAAGCGGACAATCTACCATGAGAAATAATATGTTTCATGAAATTTTTGAACTGGTACCATAATACTAAATCGCCAAAAAACAAAGAAGGATCAACCTCAAGGAGTAATTACAGATCGTCTGCAGTACGCTAAAAAATGCAATGCATTTTTATAATTTGTTTCGCTCATAAAACGGCATGAATAACGATAAAACAGCATTTTTTCAATCTTGAGTTAACAAAAATCATCTAATTGGCGACAAAAGTAGTATTTATTTTGGCGAAAACACGCAAATTGAGCAGATAAATTCAGAGGTAAGCCTTGCTTTAAAGTTCGAAAACTACTTTAAATGAATATTGCGCGTGTTCTATTTGTTCTACGAACTTCAGAAGGAGATCATCTTGTGCAGTTTTTTACGGGCATCAATATGCTGCAAAAATCTAAAACGTGGGACGTTTCTTCGATGAGATATTCTTAAAATAAACAGTTTTGCTTAAAATTGGAATAAAAAAAGAACAAATTTGAATTTTAGGAAAAACGCTTCGAGGTGCACGAGGACCTGACCCAAGGTACCTGTAACCAAAATTTCGTACTTCTGGCCCGTTCCACCTCGCCAGGAGGCGATCGACAGACACACACACACACACACACACACACACACACACACACACACACACACACACACATACACACACACACAAACTTTTGGTTTTATTTATATACATATGTTGTTTGCATAACACTAAAAATAAATAACAAAATAAACAATTTTTACAAAAATTAGTTAAACCCCAGCTGTCAATTTATGAATTACAGACTGCATTTTTTAAAATGCCAACTTCCAACGTTATTACTTATTACTATGTTTTATATTTGAATAATTATTTTGTTAAAAAAATATTTTACAGAGTGATTATGAACAAACTAGGCGTTTTAAAGAATATGTTTTTTTTTTTCTTTTTCTCGACGACTTGTTTTTAAATTAAAGAGTTACTGTAGCTTTTGTTTTGTTCAGGATGTTTTTGTTTGTAGATGAAAATCGCTAATGGTATAATAATAAGTTATGGACTAAAGAAAGTTTTAGAGCCATTGAACTCTCTCTCTCGTTTTTGATTAATTTATTTTTATTTGTATACTATAAAAATGTAAAAATGTTTACCTACAACATTTTTGAACGGAAGCACTGTTGCGGAAAACGGTTGCACAATGAAAAATCTAATAGTACAAAGAAAAAGTGTTAATATTATATATAACATCAAACTTTTTTTTAGGCTTTTTATTTTAGTGCAGCACACTTTTTCTCGCACTAGTTCCTAGAATGAACTGCAGTATTCTTAATGGCACAGACCCTTAACATTGCAATGAATAAAAAAGAAAAAACTGGTTTGTAAATCAACCATTGTTTGCCAAAGTTGGGATAGTAAAATAATTAATGAGGTTTTTCTCTTTTTTTCTTTTACAGCACATAAATCAACATATGTCTTGATTTTTTTCGTTTTCTATCTCTGATAACTAACAATATATGAAATCATATTCTTTAATTTTTATTTAAATCATCATAATATAAGTATGGCAAAAAAATTAGGTGCTTAAGTTAAGTGTTCAAAAATTGTGGTTGCACTAACATTGATAAATATAATCATTGCTCCTTGATTTAAAGAAAAAAGTAAAGCTTTCATCGTTCTTCAATTACAAATAAGGTTTTAAAAAGCAAAATAATTTTAAGACTATGAATAATAATGAAAATGTGTCGTGAATGTATTTGTATTTTTAAAACTTCCCCCCCCCCCCCTATTGGGAGTTGTTCCTTTTTTCTTTTTGTTTTAACGTAATAATAAGTCCATTTCCTACTGTGATGTTCCAACCACGGATTTAGAACTGCACAGATCAAAAAATTATATGAGGCAGTTTTTAAAAAATCTGACTTTAAAAAAAATCTAATCGAACGCAGGCTGTTTTAAATACTATACGCTATATTACAAAAGCTTATGTACTTGCAGTGTTGCTGTTCAGAAACAAAGCACTGCGTTACAGATCACTCCTAAGTTTATTTCTGAACCTTTAATGACATTGGTGAGCGTACTAATAATTATGATTACATCTGTACTTAATTTGTATAAAATGTGATTAAGGTTTAAAACAGCGTTTCTCAACCTTTCAGTATTAGCGGCCCAATTTTCTATCATAATTTTCATCGCCCCCTCTCCTTACCATAAAATGTATACAACAATAATTTATATGAGTACAGATTCTGTTTTTGAATTATTTTTAACTAACTGTGAAAACAAGAGTAAAAACAAGTAATTTTAGTAATAAAATTAATTTAGTAATGAATCACTAATTGAATTTTGGGCAGGAGTAGAGGATTATTTTTCTGCACTAAAAACAAGGGCATTTCGCATTCTTTTACCATTTTCAACATCCTCAATAACTTTTGTGAAACTGGATATTCTGCTGTGGCTTCTTTGAAGACAAACTACAGGTCTCGTCTTAATATAGAAACAACTGAGGGTGGCTACTTCTAATATTAAGCCTTCCTTCGAAACACTTTGCTTTGAAAGACAGGCCGAAGGAAGTTACTACTAATTATTAAATTTGTTTTTAATTTAGTATGTTTTGATTAAGAAAGTTCTAATTTAGTAATTTGTTTTACTTTAATAAGTCATTAAATATGTCGAAAAGTATTTTCTTTTCTATGTGTATGTGTGTTTTCCTTTCAGTTAGTTAATCAATTTTTTAAAGTGATGTTTTCTCTTGGATATTCTCGCGCCCCACAGGTTGAGAATCGCTGGTTTAAAACAAAAAAGATAAATAGTATGTAATGGCAAAAAAAAAAAAAAATATTAATTGTTCGAAATCCGAAAAATGAACCCGCGCTATTTCACCTCAAAAGTGCAAATGCCTAAGAATATTTCCTTTTAAAATTTCAACTAGTAGTAAAGTTAAACCTTAATCAGCATCGGTGTTTTCGATACAAAATGAAATATATGAAGCTTCAAAATCAAATTATAAAAATATATAGAAACCAAAATGCTTGCTGACACCCTTATTAATACCCCCTCTCATCCTCTTATCAGAAACTCACAATTTCTCGAACCCCCTTAAAGCTTGATACTATTTATGAATAACATTTCACTACCGCTGAAAGTTTATTTACCTAATGGTATAACTGTTTGTTGTGGTTTCGAAGAAGTTAATTTTTAAAAACACTTAAATACTGATTGCAAATGACATTTTCATCATCAACAGAGCACACTCCTCTTAAAAAGTTAAACGATCATTAATAAAATAACTGTAGCTACAATGATTTGCCGCTGTTTTAAACTTCAACACTAAACATATTTATAAGCACAAACGAAAGAAGAAAGTGAAACTTTGGAAATGAAAAAGTATTATATTTTGTACCCGAAAATGCCCTTCTTTTCTCACATTTACAGCTCCCTTGAGGGCCGTTTCGTTCGCGGTAGTAATTTTCTTTGCGACGTACTGTAAGGAAGTTTATATTGAAATTTAAGAACGTGTGTAGAACATCATTTTCTTATGGAAGCCAAAGTTTAAGCAATTTCCTGCAAATTTACTATTCCATATGCTTTGTGAAGAAGGATAATATTTTGTTTCAAAGGAAAAATAAAGGATAGAAACCTACCCAGGTTGTGGAAATACGTGGAAGGAAAGATTTTAAATGCCAAAAAGTTGGAATTCTGTTCTGTTAAAACTGTATTTCAAAGTAGTCTTTTGGAAACAAAATTCAAACGCAAATAATGTATATATCTTATATATAGCCACGACTTATAAGCTTCAAAAGCGATTGCTTGTGCTTATTCTTTAAATCATTGTATTTAAGTGCATGATATTAAGCGATTCCACATGTGACGGAACTAACATTTTTAGTGACAAAATTAATAAATAAATAGATTTGAAATAAAAAATAAATAAATAAGCAAGTGATTACAGGGAAGCTATGTAGATCAGAGCTCTTTTTTTCTTCGTCTCACCGTGTTGATTTGTAAGTTAACAATATGAATATTGATTTCATCAACATCAATGAATAAAGCAGCTGCATCCTTTTTTTTTAAATTTCCAATCGCAGATAAATGACCATTACAGCAAAAAATGTATAAAAGTAAAATCACAATAAAAGCACAAAATAAAACAGCTGCAACGAATATTCTATGTATCTAAAAGGGCGTTTGTTTTAGTTTGTAGCTCGAGACATTGACCGAAGAGTAACTGATTACTAATGCAGAGGGGGACTGGCTTAAGGGACTACAGTAATACTATGCTTCTAAGTGTGTTTATTCACACAATTATCTATTATTTTTCATATGTAATGCGCATAAAAAATAAAAGGAATCACCAAAGGTAAAAATCTACCATCCTATTACTTTTTACTTAAATAGTAAGCTATCTTATTTTCAATAATTTACAAATTTATTCCGCTTATTCCTCACTGAATGTAAAAAAAAATAAAATCTAGATCATATCTGGACTTTTGTAATTTTCCTTACCATTGTACCAGAAAATATAAACCAGCAGCATTAACTTCGTAAAACTTTAATTTCATTGCTAAAGTCATTTTGTTCCCATGCGAAATATTTCAAAAAATTCACAGAACAAAATGATCAATCACTTAAATGGACATGAGGCGACACTAGATGATTAATGAGTTTATTAGACTATAAATCAAATGCTTCCTTTGCATGGAAGAAATGGGATTTTCAATTAAGCAGTTATGAATATTTTGATGATAGGAACGTAATTTTAATTTTCAAAGACTTTTCAAAATATATTTCATATAACATAAGCAAACGATTGTCAGGTTACATATATCCTATGCTGCAATTATTGCTTTTGTGAAAGTAAATTTCATTATAGTCTGAAATAGTTAAAAAACAGCATAATTTCATTTCATGATTTTTCGAGAGATAGTTATTTTATGAGATAGAAATTCATTCTGTATTGAAGATTTATTTTTATTACTTTTAGAAAGAAAAAAATACAGAAGGCTTTATATATATAACATTTTCCGGATTCTTTGGACGAATGATGTCTGAACTAATCGTATTGCTGTTTTTATAGCGCAGAAAATTTAAGACATTAAAAAAAATTTCTATTACTATTTTTGTGCTCATACTTACTTTATTTATTGATTTATTTTTTATGGTTTACCGCATAACTACTGATAATAACCCGAAAACTACTACCTTTATCATATTAATTTACAATTATTTATACATCACAATAGTTAGATTGAAATCGTACTTCCCTTTTTTGGATTACATCCTGTCAAAGTAAGATTACATGTATTTAGTCGAGTAGTCACAAAGAGACGGCATTAGATAAAGTGACGTCAAAACTAACACAATAAGAATGCTTAAACGAGGAGAAAAGTTATGACAAACCTGAACTTTGCGGTGATTTGAAAAATTGTAAACATGAGAACCTTATCATTGCTGCTACATGCTAGAAGAATTAAGATAAGTTTTCTTCAGTGATCAGGAACAGAAACACAAAGAACTGCATTGGAAATTTTAGAATTGTATTAGAAATCGCCTGCAATGAACGTATCTGATTAAAGCATTGATATTCTGCTTGAAATAAGAAATATATATTTGTATTTGTTAGTACAATGGCGTAAGGTTTTTTTAACAGGATTTTCTATCCGTAAAAACGGAATTATATTACTGAATTTAAATTAGTTCCTGAAAATTCAGTTGCATATTTATATTGCGTACTTACCTATGTTTATGAAAAAAAAGTCATTCGTAAGAAAAATATATCCTCAAAGCTGATCTCGCGTACTCGTGTTGTCACTTACATAAATGCATAACATACAAAAATATGTAATTAAGCTTGAACGCATAAAATATTCAAGTTCATATACGCACTTATCATATTTCGTTGCAATTGGGTATTTTCAACCGGCAAAATTTAAATGTGACAGTTGGCGTCATGCAATCTTATGAAATTGGTTTTCATGTTTCGTTATAAATTCGCTTTGCTGTAAGTTATAGAATTTAGTTTTATTTTCTTATTTGTGTTAATAATTATAATTGTCCCGGGACTAGTAATATATAGACGTTCATTTTAGACATAAGATAATCAGTAGTACACTTTTAATAAAATTATTAAATAAACATTGTTTGTTCTTTAAACTAGACCATGGTTAGTTTTAACCAAGGCTAAACTTGATCCAGTTTAATGTTTAACTGTTATTACAGTAACGGTTACGATGAAGTTTAGCCTTGGTTTTAACTTAACAATTATTACAATGAACTTTAATTTCTTTGACTTTATTTTTAACCATTTTCACAAAGGAAGGAGGTTATACATTCATAATGTATGTATGTCATTTTTTTTTTTGTTTGTTTGTCCACTCATAACCTCTCCCTGGATGAACCGATTTTCATTATTCTTTTTTTAATCGATCGAGGGTGGTTTCCCATAAGTCCCGTACCTACGTTTGACCATATTCGATAAATAGAAAAAAAGTTATGGGCAGAAATGTATAATTTTTTTTTTTTCATCCGTAACTTTTGACTAAATGAACCGATTTGGATGATTTTTTTTAATCGATAGAGGGTCGTCTAACTCAAATATCGCAAATCAATTTGACTACATTTGTTTTTTAGAAAAAAATGTTACGAGTGAAAAATTAACATTTTTTATTTTAATTGGAAAGGCTTGAAGTGGATGAGTTGGCACAAGAGAATATATTTACACTTTCATCCACAACAATATTTATTCCGAACTATTTACAACATATTTACAGTGCGGTAATTAACATTTACAAAATCTTTACTCAGCGTCAAAAATCGGTGGAATTGGAAAAACTCTTTTCTATCATTCTTCGCAGAGAGAAGTTGAGTTGTCGATGTAATATTCAAGCAGAAATAAAAATGCAAGCGCGTGCCGCTACACACTCCCCTCCTAGTGAAGGAGTTCAACAGTTATATTCTTTCAAATATGTTGGAAACTTGACATGTCGTCCTGATTTTGTCGTCCTCTCAACTTGTTTTGTTGGAGAAGAACTTTGGTTTGGTGCAACTGCATTAGATGTAAATGTCGGAGGAGTAGCTTGAGTAAGGGTGTTCGCATCATTATCAACGATAAACGCTGGTTTAAGACGGTCAATCGAGACACGTTTGATCACACCAGCAACATCTACATCAAAATATTTTTCCTCTCTGTGTTTAACGGCGTAAGGTCCCAAGTATCTCGCTTGAAGTGCAGAGCTAGCTGCGTTGTTATAAATAAATACGTGAGAGCATTTGGTTAACTCCGTTGATACGAACACTGCTCTTTTGCAATGGGCAGATGTGGGCTTAGGGGAGAGATTGCGAATCGACGTCTGCAGTTGACGTACGAAGTCGCTGTGTTTCACCTCCTGGGAAGGGGTAAAAAATTCACCCGGCAGTTGAAGCGGTGTGCCATAAACCAGTTCTGCTGACGAGTAGCCTAAATCCTGCTTTAATGCGGAACGTAGACCCAGCAAAACTATCGGCAAACTGTCAACCCATGATGAGGTAGTCGTTAGGTGACATTTGAGAGCTGTCTTCAGAGAGCGATGCTGCCTTTCAATAAGCCCATTTGCCTGTGGGTGGTATGCAGTAGTAGAATGCGACTGGTAACCAAGATATTTCTTTAACGATAAGAATAGTTGGCTTTCAAACTGACGACCTTGGTCCGTTGTTATGTCTGCTGGAATTCCAAATCGAGAAATCCATCCAGAAAGTAAAGCTTTGGCGACAGATTCGGCTGTTTGATCCTCTAGAGGAATAGCTTCTAGCCAACGTGTATATCGATCTATGGCGGTAAGAAGGTAACGATATCCTTGACCTAAAGGTAGGGGGCCAACAATGTCAACATTTATGTGCTGGAACCGTTGATTGGGAACTGCAAAATTTTTTAAGGCAGATTTCGTATGTCGATGGACTTTCGATCGTTGACATGCGAGACATGCACGAGCCCATGTTTGACAATCCTTCTTGATGTTAGGCCAAATGAATCTGTCTGTTGCCAGCTTAATAGTTGCTTTGATTCCAGGGTGGGAACACGAATGAACGGAATCGAAGGCAGTCTTACGAAATTTTCGTGGGATGTACGGACGAATTTTTTCAATTGAAATATCACAAAATAGATCTTTTGATGAATTAGGCAAATGAAGTTTAACGATTTTGACACTGGAATTCAACTGTAAACTTTTTAAATCATCGTCATCCTGTAAACTTGACATGGAGTCGTAATCTAAAGGTGTCGGGGTCTGAATGGTGCTGATCCTGGACAGTGTATCAGCCACAATATTGTCACGACCAGCAATGTATCTAATATCAGTCGTAAATTGACTAATGTAATCCAGTTGTCGACATTGTCGAGGCGATGCTTTATCTGGATTCTGTTGAAATGCAAAAACTATGGGTTTATGATCTGTGTAAATGGAGAATACGCGTCCTCCGAGTAGATACTTGAAATGCTTTACAGATGAATAAATCGCGAGCAGTTCTCTGTCGTACGCACTATACTTCATTTGAGCTTTTGTCAGCGATCTTGAAAAGAAGCTTATCGGTTGTTTGACACCATTGACTTCTTGTTGAATGACGGATCCAATTGCTGTGTCAGAAGCATCAGTTACCAAGGACAAAGTTGCATCCGGAACAGGATGAGACAAAATAGTAGCTTTACAAATGGAGTCTTTCAACTGGTTGAACGCTTGTTCGGATTCTTCCGTCCACATGAGAGGTTTTGTGCTGTTTTTCTTGTGCCCTTCTATCACTTTATTTAAAGGTTGCTGAATATGAGCGCAATTCGGGATAAATCGATAGTAGTAAGTGCCCCACTATGTGCGGCGGAAGTGGGTGTGGTCGAAAGGTGGGCGTGGCTGTCACGTGACCAGCGCCATCTTGGATGGTCACGTGACTTTCTCGTGATCTTCTACGGGGATGGTCCGCCATGTTGGATGACGTCATCGTCACCGCCATCTTGGATGGTCACGTGATTTTCCGGGATTATTTTTTTTGTGACGTCATCCATATTGGATCCGTAATCGTGCACGTGGTGTCGTCCGCCATCTTGGATTTGTAATCAGCTCATTTTAATTGCTAATTAATTTTAATGACTCAATTAATTCTAATTACTTCTGAGTTAGTCACTTCATTTGAATATTGGATTTTTATTTCAGTCTAAAATGCATTTTGCCCCAGCCGGGAATCGATCCGACGACCCTTGGAATCGCAGGCAAGCGCGCTAACCACTAGACCGAGAATTACTTACTACGAATGGGGAAATAATATCTTAAAACGATAAGAGTAGTCTCAGGTGAATGTTAAATTCCGAGAGATGCGGTATAATACTCTTGGCGCCATCTGCCGAAAACTTTGAGCGTTAAAAAGAAAATGGGATTTTCGAATGAAAATAAAATACGCTTAAAATCGAGGGAAAATAATAGTGGCGCCATCTAGTGAGAGAAATATTAATTATTTCCTTTAAATATATTTTTTTCTGAGTTAAGCTTCTAAGATTAAGTATAATACTTTTGGCGCCATCTAGAGAAAACTTTGGGCGAAACAAGGAAAATGGGATTTTCGAATGAAAATAAAATAAGCTTAAAATCGAGGGAAAATAATAATGGCGCTATCTAGTGAGAGAAATATTAATTATTTACTTTAAATATATATTTTTTTTTTTGGACTTGGAATACTTTCCGTGATTTTATTTAATTTGAATTTTCTCTTTCATAGCTCGGGAATCGAACATGCGATCTCCTGCTCCAAAAACACGCTTGACGGGATGAATAGCGCGCCTTATCCATTCGGCCAACCGTGTTTCAAGCAAAGGACGGTTTAAATGAATCTTAATATATTTCTTTTTCGGATGTTTCGAAAGAACGCTCGTGCTGCTATCTAGCGAGAGAAATTATTTTTGAGAAATAATATTTCTTGGGATTCGAAACCAGACAATATAGTATTGAATTACGAATATGCAATTATTAATGAAGTCTTGAATTATGAATAATAATAATAATAATAGTAGTAATAATTAAGAATGAACAAATTATGAAAACGAGTTGGTTATTAATTATTCCGGTTCCAACCTGTTTTTACGGCGGCAGTCATGTATTGCAACAGGATTTAGAAATGATTTGTACGTCAGAGAAGAAGTTAATTACCTGACCAATCAGGGTCCTGATTTGTTATCAGATAACATTTACATTTGAAGTTTTATTCAGTCGAGACTTCAGTTTACACCCTGCGTTTGAGTTACGGTTTTTGATTTTTCACGATGAACTCCAAAAGCCAGAAACGAAAATGTGAGGAATCGCAGGAAACAGCCAAAGTGGCAAAAGTTGACCCAATAAAAGTAAGTATTGTTTTCTATTCTACTCTATTTATTTGTTGTAAAAAATCAATTTGTAATATGATTATTAGTTTTTTGTCCCCCCTTTCTTAATTATTTTTTCTTACTTTCCAGCCAGGAGAACCATTTTCGGAGAAGAGTATGCCAAACGGAATGTTTCCCATTGGAGACGATGTCTATGTTTATGCATCTACGTTTAGGTCAAGTGCAAGTCTTCATGTACGAAAGTTTAAGAAGTATGGCGACAAGTTCTACCCTACGACTGAAGGCGTAACTCTGCGTCCGTGGTGGATTCCCAGCATTCTTGGGGAAAAAAATGTGCCGCGATCATCTAGAGAACTGCATTCATTATTCGAACATGAATTGATAATCGAGAGCTCTGATTTTGAAAAGTTCAAGTTCACCCGTTTAGCAACGGAATCAGTTTCCCGGTGTATTACACTGTCTGCCTCACATTGGGCCGAGATGATCCGTCAATATAACCTTATTGCTGATAGCCTTTTGGATCATGTGTTTTCTGCAATGGACTTCTTCAAAGCATTCCGTAACATCGCTGATACTCCCATAGCAAAAGATGCCTTACCTGCTTCAATGGACATTAGCCTGGGTAAGCACTACTTAAATAATCTTGTAGAGAGTGTTTTATGTGAAATATTCAAAGACAAGGGACTAAGAGATCCAGAAACTTTGGCGGAAGAACTTTGGGGAAATAGTGTCAAAAAGTTTAATTCTCTTACACTAGCTCTGGACATTTCAGAAATGACCGAATTATTTCGGGAGAAATTGTGGGAAGAACAGAAATTTCTCTGTATGAAACCGGCAATGTATGTCACTGAACCTTTCTTAAAACAAGTGCAATTAAACAAAATTCTCACTTCTGTAAGGGAAAAATTCTGCCCAGCGAACGCGTTTGAAATTTTTGATGATTCTGAAAATATGTAAAACAGATCATTTGTATATTTTTGTTTCTTCTTCTGTATTGAGATCATGTGTTGTTTTTATTTTTGTACATAGTTTTTAGTTTTTTAAATAAAATGTCATTGCTTAGAATTAAATGTGTTTTCATTGTAACAATATTTTACAAACATAAAAAGAAAAAGAAAAAAAAAGAAGGAAAAAAAAAGCAATCAAAGCAAAAAAAAAAAAAGTAAATTCATTACGAAATGATTTTAATACTTAACAAATAACTAAAATTCTTTGAAAATGTTGCTTAAAGTGAAAAGAAAATGAAAAAATGTAACAGTAATTATAAATGATTTCTTAAATGCATTCAATCAAATATTCTAAAATACAAAAATTGTATGCTCTTAACATTGTTGAACAAATAGATGCATTCTTTTTTTTTGAAGGAATCTAAATATTTAATATACACAATATATTTCAAGTATCTTTCTCACAGAAGAAAAACTAAGTTGCGAGACACTTGGACGATCACGGATTGATACAAGGAAGAAGGTTGCAATATTTTGGGGAGCGCAACAAAGAGGCGCGGAACCTTTTATCTATTTCACTTTTCCGGGGGAAACTGGGGTTTCGCAATCGCCAGGCCTAAACATCAAGCAAGTAACCGGATTCTTGCTATCACATAGAAGAGCGGTATGTTTATCTAATTAATTTTTCCGGGGGCCAAGCGGATCTAGTTGGTTACTTTTATCGCGAGAGGGTACGATTGATTCATTAAACGTTGATGATTAACTGGGCTCGTGCAATTTTCACTACGTCAGTGGTCTGATCCGTAGCCATAGTGTGGGATTGCAGCCTATTTCTTGACGACGTCAGAGCATGATATCTGAAAAGTGTTGCCTTCCGATTGAAATAATCCACACATAAATACTCCGTGCTCCAGGACGAACTATCACAGTTGTCTGATTTTTTTTTTTTCAGCGAGAGTGTAAGACAAGTTTTCTCTCCGCAGCTTAGCTTTAGGATTTTTTACTACAGTTCTGCTGACTTTATTTTAGTTTAGGATGTCTTTCACAAACAAGAGAACATTTGAAGATGCTTTTAGCAGTGTAAGTATAAATTTATTAGCGATTTTTTATTTTTCTACACTTATTTGCATTTAGGAGATGTTTACTTATTTTTATTGTTTTCTTTTTTTTTTTTTAGCATGCAGAAGAAATGAGGGATTTAGCTGATGATGATGTGAGCTTTGTTCAAGTTTTTCTTATTTCATTTTCATTAAGTTATTTTGTGATCTATTTTTTTATTTTACCATTCATTTTTACTTTTCAGTTTATTGGAGAATTGACGCAAGAGTTTTTTGAAATGGATGATGATGATGATAATGTAAGCTTTTTCTAAATTTTCTATCGTTATTTCATTTTATTCAATTATTTTCTGGTTGACTTATTTTTTATTTTATTGTTTTATTTTCAGTTGATTGGGGAGCTAACCCATGATTTTTTGGAAGTAGATGATGATAATGTGAGTTTTTTCCTTCACTCGTATTATTTTTCGTTGACTGTCTAAAGAAAATATTTTAATAATGATTTTTGCTCATGTTTTCGTTTATTTATACACTTTTGTAGGTTATTACTGAGTCAACGCAGTCGTCCTTGGAAGCATTGTATTACCAAGTTGGTTCAGGCTTTGAGGTATCCATTTTAAAAATTATTAATGTTATGATGTTTTTGTGATTTAATCTTTGAAGTTGCATCATTTCATAGTTATTTATTTGCCTTTGCAGAATAAACCAGGTACTTCAGATACAGGTCCAACATTCTTTGAAGAAAATAGAAATGAGAACCGCAATGTAATTTTTTCATATTTTGACTCTCTTATTTATTTGTTATTTTTTATTTTACATTTATTCAGTGCATGTTTTTTTTTTTTTTTTTTTTTTTTTTTTTTTTTTTTTTTTTTTTTTTTTGACAGTTGGAAAACGCAATACATTTAGAAGTGCATTCCGGAAGACGTAATGGGAAATACAATGCTAACCAAGTAGTTTTTAGAGCTCGGGTGGATCCCGAACAACTCCCTACAGAACTTCTGATTAATCCCCTGGCCGCTGTAAGGGAGTCGGTGAGGGAACTCTTCCGGCTGATCCTCGAGAGATCGACAGAAGGTTTACGGCCACAGGACCTGATTCGATTTTGCATTCAAGCGGATGGCTTGGATCGCCCCATATCGACGAGAATGATGACGGTGTCTGATTTGAAACTCGAGACAATATTAGCTGCAGTCCTCAAAGTGTTGCAGTCCAAGGACGAAGTTATGCTGGATGCAGGGTTCTTCGTGGACGTTATCACTATACGTCGAGATCAGCGAAAAATTGCTTGAGTTAACTCGTCACTGAAATATCCATCAGAAATTTAAAAAAAAAAAAAAAGGTTCTTTTCAGAGCCAAAAAAAAAAAAAAAAAAAAAAAAAAAAAAAAAGGCCCTTTTCAGGGCCATACACATTTACATGAAAAGGAGTGAATTTTATGGCAAATGGTCTTTCTTAAAAAACTTAAAACAAGGTTCTATTTAGAACCACAGAAAAAAAAAGGTCCTTTTCAGGACCACAGAAGAAAAAGGCTCTTTTCAGAGCCAATTATTTTTCCCCTCCAGGAGAAGTAGATTTCCTATAAAAGGTGGTATTTTTCTTTATTTTATTTTATTTTCAGCATGGAGCTCTTACGGTTAAAGCATCCCTCAACCTGTCTCGTGAGCGGTCCGACAGGCTCGGGCAAAAGTATGTTTGTCAAACGGTTGTTAGAAGAAAATATGTTTTCCCCTCGGCCAGAACGAATTATTTACTGCTACGGCGCTTATCAACCTCTCTTTGATACCATGAAGTATGCGGAATTTGTAGAAGGATTACCAGCTCAATTAAATTCTATTAGAAATGCTGTTATCGTTATAGACGATTTAATGTCGGAATTAAGCCATGACGTTCGATTATCAAATCTTTTTACGAAAGGGAGTCACCATAAGAATATTTCAATTATATTTATTGTTCAAAATTTGTTTCATAAGGGTAAAGAAATGCGTAATATTAACTTAAATTCCCACTATTTAGTATTGTACAAAAACCCTAGAGATAAAAGCCAGGTCATGCATTTAGCTAAGCAAATGTTTCCAGGTAACACGAAAGCATTTCAAGAAATTTTTCATGATGCGACTTTTCCGGCTTATGGGTACCTTTTCGTAGATTTAAGGCCTGAAACAGACGAAACATTACGCTTGCGCACTGGCATATTTCCGAGAGATAAACATTTTGTTTACGAGCCTCGTTAATGTGTTTATTCTTGCCCCTTCATGCCACAATATCCTGTTTTTCTTAATAAAAACGCGGTACTTTTACGGTTTTTCTTCATTTCAGTCATTCACCTGGTAAGAGAAAGATGTCTGCCATTGTCATAGATTTGGAGGGATTTCAGTATCAGAAGGAACTTTTTGTTGTGAAAGAGTTGGCTTTTTACACAGTTTACAACGAATATCACGCCCGGTGGACTTTTCTTCCTCCCCATTCATGGAATAGTTTATCGCCAAAAGAAAAACAGACCAATGCTTGGCTTGAAAGAAATCGTCATCATCTTAGCTGGGAGAGCGGGGAATTGCCGTATAGTGCTTTGCATACAATACTTCAATTTTTATTTTCCTCTTATTCTGACATCTATGTGAAAGGTTTTGAGAAAACACGCTTTTTAGAAAGACTTTCAGGACAGAAAATATTTAATTTGGATGACTTGGACTGTCCCCCGTTACATGATTTAGAAAAGAAAAACGTTTTTTGCCCCCAAAACCCCGCTTTTTTCCCTCATTGCGCTCTAACAAAAGCGGAGGCTTTTGCGTCGCACCTATTTAAACTGGAACAACCGCTGTGAAGAGATCATTTGAGATCAATATGCGGACAGCGCAGGACATTGAAACGTTGAAATTTTTGTCCAAGCGCAAGTGTAAAACAGCTTTGCTACGGAAATGCCCCAACAGATTAATTAAAAGGGTATGTGAATGCGCCTTGAATGTATTAAGGGGTAATGTGACATTAACCAGACGTCAAAAAGATCGCTTGACGCCCTATAAAAGGACTTTGCACAAACTCATTGATAAAAGAGTGCCTTTCTTTAAAAAAAGGAGACAATTACTTCAAAAAGGAGAAGGTTTCTTGTCTCTCTTCATTCCTATTGCCATATCTGCGCTGACTTCTCTTCTTCATGGATAACGCACGAAAATTTGTCCTTTTACCTGCCGATCGAGAGCAAGTACTTGTAGATGAACATTTGTCCGATTTAGACAAACAAATGCATGATATTTTATCAGATAAGAAAACAGATGAGAGCGAAAAGGCAAAATTATATTTACAAGTTCTACAGAAATACGTCAAGTTTCCCGAGTTGCAAAGGTCCAACGAAGAACTAGAAAAAACGCAACAAGAGGAAAAGCCGCATGATGAAGAAAAGCTGTTAGAAAATGAGATTATGTCCTCTGCTCCAGTGAAACACAAAAATGTCATGCACAGCATTCTTCTGTTCCTAAAGAATCACAAGGACTTATTATCTTGGAATGCTTCTAAGGAACTTATAGTTAAAGGTAGTGTTCAACCTGGCACCAATGTAGTTTCACTCATCAACTATTTATTAAGAAATGTAAGAAGTAAGCCGCATGGGTTTATTCCAATGAAAAATGTACTCGATGAAATTCATTTTCCTTTAGATTTTGTAAAAAATAAATATTTAAAAACTGTTGTGTATGCTAAACCAAGACATAAAAAGAGAAGTGTTGTAAAACCAATTGTATGGGAAAAATATTAGTTTTTCAATAAAAATATGTTTTTGTAACTATGTGTTTTTACTGACTACCCCTACTACCCTTTTATTAATAATTTACTCCCGTGTTTTATAAAAAATGTTTATTTTTCGTTTAAAAAAATGGAAAGAAAACACAATTATTCTTTTAATTTTCTTTATTTGTGAAAAATCATATTTACACCAAACGTCTTTTTTACATATTGATACAATTGAAAATCACTGATTTTATGAAAAATGGTTTTTACAATAATATCCATACATAAACCTTGACATCGTTTTGTTAAATAATAAATACAATACTGCCCACATACATTTGACGTTAAACCTTGTAGAGGCACTTGATTCCATTTTACATTTGCATATTTCTTCACAAAACTTGATATGTGATGACCATAGGTAACAGGAGGTAATCCATAAGAGTCAAAAAATTCCAAAGTACGAGAATTTTCTATAAACAATGCAATCCAATGCTTTCCAGGTTCCGTGTGTTTATCTGTGTTAACGACTATCGCAGCAGGAAACGACACAACGCGAGGAATTTTATCACAAGGAAAAACTCCTACAAAATACTTTGCTGTAGGTCGATGACGAAGTAATACTCTGCGTATATCCAAGGAATTCATTAGTTACCAAAATCGTATAAGATGTTTCTAGCTTTGTTGATTTCAATCAAATTCTCAAATTCTGCATATACCAATAAAGATATGGTTTGTGCTAGAGGTGTATTGAATTTAAGTTCCAATCTTAAATTACTATGACGAATGAGATTGAGATGAGCCCCGTCACACAGGTCCGGCGATAAATTAAAATGAAACAAACAATACCCGTCAGGAAATTCTTCTCTTGACAAATAAAGCCCCTTATCTTCAGAACCACAAAATAAGCTATGAAACGCACGAATATAGTTCTTGTTGGTAAAGTCGGGTTGTAATGGATTATGAGGCATTGGTTGTCCATCTATATATACTCCAATGAAATTGATATGATAATGTTTGAATTCAAAAGGCGACTTTTTATAATTGCCATTAAAAGCATCATTGTCGACACAAGCTACAACCAGACGTTTTGGCATTTGTCCTGTAAAAATGTTATCTTGTACGAAACTCATGTTTCCGCTAGGAATGGAATATACTTTGCACAGTACTCTGTTGATGGGATACTTGGCCGTTGTCTTTTCCAAACTTTTAGCATGCCCCAATACTACACCGGGGCTGACTCGAACTTTGCGTACAAACAGCGATGTATGCTCCAGAATGACTTTAAAGTTTCCTTCTCCCAATAAACAAAATTCCGGCTTGCTTCGAATAAGCTTAATTTTCATATCCACCATATTAAGCATGAGTCGATCTTGATGAAATATATCCACATGTAGGCGTCCCAGTAAATCTACTGTAGCACTAAGTTGAAACATTTTGGCTCTTTTAATAAATCCTTCGTTGGGAGCTTTCACGTCCGATAAATCATAATTATTCATTCGACCAGCAGTATCTTTAAAAAATAATTCCGAAGAGAGCTGTGATGTCTTAGCTTCATAACCGTGATTCAATAATTTTTCAATCATACATCTGTACGGATAGGTATTATTGCTAGATGATATAATTCTTTCATTCAAACTAACGTCTACTTGAGAAAACAATGCATGTAAAAATAAGTTGACTGGACCCACTTTATCTTCTGCAGTCAAAGGAGTACCATCACTTTTCACAATTTTTACTTTAACAAATAGGAGATTCTGGGACAAATCCAAATAATCCTCGCCGCTTCCAGAAATATTAAATTCAATGGGGCTACCGTCCGAGACATTCGCGACAGGGTGATATTCTATCCATTGGCCTCTTTCAATCACCGTTTGTGTGGGTGGTAAAGTAAATAAATTAAGTTCAGACTTTGCACATTCGGGGGAATCTTTTAACACGAACGCCATTATTTCTAGGAGTCAAAAATATCACGTCCTTTAGCTTTCTTAACTTTGGAACGACTGATTGGTTTTTGGACCTTGCGCTTTCTTTTAAACCTTCCATGGCCAATCATTTCATCGGCTTTCTTAAGAGCTTTCTTTGCTAGTAATTTTCCCGCTTCTTTGGCTCTTGTTTTAGCAGAGTTTTCCAATTTCTCCCCAGTCAGCACATCATTAGCGATCATAGTTCCCGCTCGTAAAGCTTCTTTACCTATTGTTTTAGCCCCACTTCTTAGGAAAGGCAAGGCTGTGCGGAAAAGTTTGGCGAAAAATCCACCAATGCCATACCCCTTTTGAAGAGACAGTCCTTGGTAAAAGGGCATTCCATTTCCGGTTTGTCTCACATAATAATCTTCAAATTTTTTCGGACAACAAGTATAAGGAACAAGCATGATTCACAAGTTGTATGCAAATGATGACTATGTTAAAGTCCCGCAGTATTTATACAATTTGTTTCATGCGAAAATGGAGCACAATGTATACAGTGCCTCGCTCAAATGGAACAAATTCGCCAGAATGTAAGCGTAAATCTATTTCAATTGTTTGAAAATGTTGTCGTATGATAGGTATGTAGTGAGGTCTCGTATAATGAACATTAACCATTTCACCATCCCGTCCTTCTACTTTGATAATTTTTAAAAGGGGCGCTTTAACATCACCTACGATTTGCGGTTCTAAAAGATCGCAATACACATACATGACGGGGAAGGACGCCGCTGGATCTGCTACGTAGGGACTTTGAACCACTCCACTAAACTCGCCAGCATTAAAACCTAATAGTTCCGCTAAACCTTTGTAAAGTAGGACCTTACAACCTTCTTGTGTTTTGATCGTCACTCGTTTTGTTACAGGTTGATACTGTAAATCAATTTTATTCTGAAATGATGATAAAGTCATAGCTTTCAAGAGATCTGGGATATTTTCATAAAAACCAGGAGGTATTCGACGTCCTTGCAACTGTCCATCTTCTAACTGAAATCCAAATAAACTGTTAGTAGATCTAATGTTGTACCACGAATGTGGGTAAATAATATCCGTCAATCCGAGTTCCCATTCATGGTGACTCAAATGAATATTTGACGGGAGTTGTGTAATAAAATGGGCAGTTTTATTATCAGGGAAGAAGTGACTAGAACTGTCACTGATAAGTGTCACGTAGAAAGACATGTCTGTAACTAAATGCTAAAGGTAAGTACAACTCTCTTTTATATTCCTTTAACGTCACTAACCCAATCATTGAATTTTTCAGGATAACCTTGAAATTTGACAAAATATTCCGTCTTTCCTAACCTTCTCCTTGTCTTTATGATCTTTTCGATCGGATAATATCCAGAATCTGTGATTTTCTGAAGCTCTTGTGAATAAAAGGTACCCTCTAATACTTCATCTGCGAGATCTTTTAATTTGTACACGACGGGATTTCTAGTCACTACTTTATGAATCGTAAATATTTCTCTTGTCCAATTTTGTTCATATCCTTTCTCAAATCGCAATTTCTCTTTACTGATTCGTACCGTGTCTCCTACTTGAAATAACGGTTTCGTTCCTTGACTTGTTTTGTCGAGATCCCCATAGAGATTTTTCCAAGCCTTGTCTTGGTTATTTACGTTCACTGAAGATGGTTTCATTTTTATGCTTCGATGCCATGTATTATTGTAACTGTGTACCAATTTATCAATCACATCAATGTATCGTTTCGTATTCATTTCTGTGAAATATTTCCACATTTTCGTCTTGAGGGTGCGGTTAAAGCGTTCAACGACGGAAGCTTTAGTTGAATTGTGAGTCGTGAAAAAATGCACATTTTTCTGTTTCAAATACTTTTGCACTTGTTTATTAATAAATTCTTTTCCAGCATCTGTCTGCAAATTTTCCGGTGCCCGTTCTGAAAATATTATTTTAAAAGCAGATAAGATTGTTTCACTTTTCTTATTTTTCAGAGGGATAACCCATGCGTATTTTGATAGGATGTCCACGCAAGTAAGTAGATATTTATAGCCATCATTGGTTTCCGCTAAAGATTGCATATCTACCAAGTCAGATTGAAACTGCTCGTTTATGCCTCCCACTATCACTCGATTTCTCTGGAATGTATGTCTGATAGGCTTGTGCAAAGTGTAGGAATCCTTGGTCTGCAGCCATTTTTTGATGTCTTTTGTCTTGACGCGTCCTTTTAAAGCACGATGTAAAGCATTCACACCACCAAAACTTCCTGGAATCTGAGGATCCCGATACATAGGGCTCAGAACCTTGTCCATTACAACAAGAATTATTATCAATGTTCACGTTAATGTTCATATCAATATAATGAGGTGAACATATTTACACATCACTATTTATACGGTCAAACACAACATGATTCGTTCGATCATTTTCTTTTTTAAATAAATTCTGAATAAATATTTTTTCCATTTATTCTCACTAGATGGCTGCACTATTTTAAAGCAAGCGTATTTATTTTCCATCGAAAATCCCATTTACGCTCAAAATTTTCGGTAGATGGCGCCAAGAGTATTAAACCGCCTCTCTGAGATTTCACCATTTACCTTAGACTACTCCTATCTTTTCTTAGACTACTCTTATCTTTTTTAGACATTATTTCGCCTTCGTAGTAAGTAATTCTCGGTCTAGTGGTTAGCGCGCTTGCCTGCGAATTCAAGGGTCGTCGGATCGATTCCCGGCTGGGGCAAAATGCATTTTAGACTGAAATAAAAATCCAATATTCAAATGAAGTGACTAACTCAGAAGTAATTAGAATTAATTGAGTCATTAAAATTAATTAGCAATTAAAATGAGCTGATTACAAATCCAAGATGGCGGACGACACCACGTGCAAGAATACGGATCCAAGATGGATGACGTCACAAAAAAATAATCCCGGAAAATCACGTGACCATCCAAGATGGCGGTGACGAAGACGTCATCCAACATGGCGGAACATCCCCGTAGAAGATCACGAGAAAGTCACGTGACCATCCAAGATGGCGCTGGTCACGTGACAGCCACGCCCACCTTTCGACCACGCCCACTTCCGCCGCACATAGTGGGGCACTTACTACTATCGATGGTAAAAGTTTACCATACCCAGAAATCGTCTCAGGCTAGTTGCAGATTGAGGTTGTGGAAAGTTTCTGATGGCTTCCACTTTAGACAAAGCAGGTTCGAGTCCATTCGCAGTTATGTTGTATCCCAAGAATTGAATTTGGGGTACACCAAAAACACACTTTGAGAGATTGATGCAAAGTCCGTATTCGTCCAGTCTCTGGAAAACTATCTCAAGATGCTTGCGGTGTGTGGCCTCATCAGTAGAACAAATCAGGATATCGTCCAAATATGAGAAAACAAAGTCTAGACCTGACAGTACCATATTCATTAATCTCTGGAAAGTTTGGGCTGCGTTTCGAAGACCATAAGTCATGAAGAGAAATTCAAAAAGGCCAAATGGTGTGGTAATTGCTGTCTTGACGATGTCCGCTTCATGTATTGGGATCTGTTGGTATGCTCGCACCAAATCAATTGTGGAGAATATTTTAGTTCCATGTAAAATATGGCTGCAGTCTGTAAGAAAAGGAATTGGATACCTTTCTGGTATTGTAACGTTGTTTAGGGCTCGGTAATCACCGCAAGACCTCCAATCACCCGACTTTTTCGGAACTAAATGTAAAGGGCTTGCCCAACAACTTTTGGAGGGTCGGCAAAGTCCTTCCTGCAACATATATTCGAATTCTGTTCTAGCAATTTTCATTTTTTCTGTTGAAAGTGTTCTTGTTTTTGCAAAAACTGGGGGACCCTTTGTTTCGATAAAATGTTCAATATTTAGCTCTTTTATTTTTTTATTGAGTAATTTTGGTCTTAAGAGATTCGGAAATTTTTGAAGTACACTTTCAAAAGAACTCTTGTTGACATTAACAATTTGTGGTTTATAACTTGAATAATGAACAGCATTAGTCGAAAGGGATGTCGTTGCATCAATAAGTCGATGATTTTTTGCATCAATAAGTAAATTAAAGTGACTCAGAAAATCTATCCCTATAATCGGTCGGTTAACATCAGCAATAACAAAAATCCAGTTGAAAACGCGGCGCAATCCTAAATCCAAACGCAATAATTTTTGACCATAAGTTGCAATTGGGGTGCCATTTGCCGCAAAAAGTTTAAATTTGCTAACACTTTTCCTGTCGTTAGAAGATGGTGGACAAACGGAAATGTCAGCTCCACTATCTATCAGAAATAAGGCCGCTGTTTCTTTGTCACTCACAAAAAGGCGACTCAGCTCGGCCCCTTTTCTCCCCGTCGCCAACGAGAGTAGGGGAGTCAGTTTTCCTGCGCCTTACAACCATTAGAATCCGGCCAGTTACATGGCTTTTGGCATTTGAAGGATTTGTCGCCAAACTTTAAATGATAGAAACAAATGTCAGAATTATTTTTTCTGCGAGCAGATTTACTCCGAGAGCCAGATCTAAATCGGCGGAAAGGTTGGCGATTTCTTTTACACAGTTCGCTAACTTGAACTGACAGTTCCGAAACTTGTTTTCGAAGTTTCGCCAAAGCGTTTTCGTATGTGTCTGACGCTACAGTCGCACAGTGGTATGATTCGGGTTTTATTTCCCAAATTTGATCAGCCATAGTTGCCAATTTAGTAAGTTCGTCACTGCTTACTGACAAAATACTACGCATATTGATTGGAAGACGTTGCATCCATAAAGTTTTTAAAATATCATCACTTACCTTGTTATCCGCCAAGTTACGCATTTCACATAAAAGTTGCGATGGCTTCTTGTCGCCAAGCTGCAAATCAGTTAGGAGTTTTTGTAACTTTTGCGTTTCGCTGTCGGCGAAAACTGAAATTAAACGCTGCTTCAAAGCTTCATATTTGCCACCATTAGGAGGATTGACAACAATCTCCGACACTTGCGATAGTACATCAGCATCGATAGAGCTTATGACGAGATCAAATTTGGTTTGATCTGTCGAAATAGAGTTATTTCGAAACTGGGCTTCTATTTGCATAAACCAAATTTTGGGATCAGCTTTCCAAAAGGTGGGTACCTTAACGCTTACCCTGGAAACCATAGTGTCATTCGGCGAAGCCATTTCAGTTTTTGAATCAGCTATGTCGTTCTCCAACATCACGTCCGGAAGTTACCAGTGACGTGGATGAGTTGGCACAAGAGAATATATTTACACTTTTATCCACAACAATATTTATTCCGAACTATTTATAACATATTTACAGTGCGGTAATTAACATTTACAAAATCTTTACTCAGCGTCAAAAATCGGTGGAATTGGAAAAACTCTTTTCTATCATTCTTCGCAGAGAGAAGTTGAGTTGTCGATGTAATATTCAAGCAGAAATAAAAATGCAAGCGCGTGCCGCTACAGGCTTGTTTTGATTCTTTGTTGTGAAACTTATTAATAAATATAAAAGTCATCGTTAAAAACGTGTTTGTTGCCGTGGGCTATAATATTAAAAGCAATTACAGCATGAGTTTGACTGAAGGCTTCACTGTGGCAAAAATTAATCCAATCAGTTTGTTTGCTAAAATCGACTTCAAAAGGGAATTTATCATACAGATGATTAGATTTTAATGCCATTCAATCAGAGAAGTTTTGCCCTTTGATATGGATTTTTTTTTAAATAGAGTATTTATATAAAAAATGTATTTACACTAAAAAGAATAAAATAAAATAATTTTTATTAAAAAACAGAACCGACTTCAAATTATAAATTGCGCATAAAAGTGAAAAATAAATTAATTCTTTAAACAACATCGATGTGACTATTAAATATAGTTTTAGAAGTCGGTGCAAAATTATGAGTCTAATTACCAGTATACCATTTGCTACTTCATATTGGAACTGTTGCTAATTCTGCGAATATATATATATATATATATATATAGGTAATTGATTCATGATTACAAAAGATTTTATCTATCCTAATTTTGCACCGACTTCTAAAACTATGTTTAAAAGTCACATCGATGTTGTTTAAAGATTTTTTTTTTCACTTTTATGAGCAATTTATAATTTGAAGTCGGTTCTGTTTTTTAATAAAAATTATTTTATATGAGTTAGCATTTATTTCGCTGGTTTTTACCCTTCCATCCTACCTCGATGGCTACTCAGCCACAGGTGGGCCATAGCCTTTTAGAAACCACCCTTCCTCCCGCAAGTAGATTTCCTGAGATTAGGAAACATTTCCCTACTGCAGAATAAGGATGTTTTCACACCAAATTCAACAAAGACAATATCCCTGTCTTTTCTTATCTACCCAAGCGCAGAGCATATTTTTGAAAGCAAATATATGCTCTGCTGTTGCGCAAATGAGATTAAGACAAGTTTTTTTTGACTTTGCTGCTTTTGGTGCGAAAGTACCCTAAAGTTAAAAAAGACAATTAAATTATGTAGTTTCAGATAATAGAAACAATATACAGCTTAGCACACGCTAAATACGTGTGAGGTAAACAATGCAAAGTAGCACATTTCAACACTACCTTTACAAAGCAGAGAACTGGTTTGATGCAAAAATTAACGCTGAAACATTAGTTCATAATTCTTGTATTTTTTCTCTCTTAAGTTTAATTTATGGTGAATGCAAACAAACTGCAATTTAGCCTAGCATAAAATAACACTGCATCGATTTTTAAACGCAGAAGAAGCAGTGGGATTCGATAAAGGGAAGGTTCTAAATGAAGAATTATTAGCTTTTCTTCCGCAAGATGTAATTTTATCGTCATCTTTACAGCTCTCCTGGGGGTTGTATAGGTGAAATGAAACATACGATGAATTGTATACTTTGCGTTGAAAATTTGCGCTAACTGATTTAATTTCTGAAAAGAAATTATATGTTTTTCTTTTCAGATTGCATTATCAGATTATTTCTTTATTTGATTATTAAGTATTCAAAACTGTAGAAGAAATGTTTTTAACATTGTACGCAGATAGTAAACAAAAAGTGTTTTTAAAATAAATTTAAAAAATCCGCATTTTTTTTGTAACATATTCTTAAAACTCTGCTTAGATAAAATTAGCTTTATATTTTTCTAACAATATTTATCAAGTAATAAAAAATAAGTAACAAAAATCAAGTTTTCAAGTAATATAAACAACTAAATTAAGCATATTTTTATTGGAGTCATAAAGAATTAATCCTTTGTTTGTAACAAACAGAACTGAAATGGTACAATCATTGACGCCACAAAATCTATATTATAGTTTTTAGACCTAGTTATTATATCTCTTCGGTTCTGTAATGTTGGAATCAACATTGCACATATATTTAGTCTCATCAAAAATGTATGTTTTTAAATGAACTATTATAAGTGTTTGAAACTTTTTTTTTTTTTTTTTGCTGTGGATAAATACTGTTGATTTTGTTTTTCTTATCTGATTTTTTTTTTGGTAATATCTGTTTTTCAACGATTATTCTAAACTTTCTTAATGGGATATTTACCTAAAGATAAAAAATATGCCATTGTTTAAAAGTTCTTGACAGCAGTTTCTTAACTTTTACGAAAAAAACCTTGTTTGGTATTTAATTAATAGAAAAAAAATATGACTATTATGACATATATTGTTATGTCGTACTAGACATATAATAATATAACTTATCATGTGTAAATGGACATTAGATATAAATAACTATATTTGGGGGGACGGGTTAGTTCTAGACTTTTTCTTTCATACCGATTTTTTAATAATTACTATTATTACAAATTTCCTTTTATATTCAAACTCAATTACTAAGAAGGGTTCAAACAAGTTTCAGATGAACCAATTTAGGATGTGTCCCAAAACTATCAAAACCAGCTATTATAACTATTAGAAACTTATTGTAAGGTTATCTGAAAGCTAAAATCTCTTAGGAAGTATTGTCTTCCAAATATAGAACACAATTGTTTTTTGAATGTAACAGTTTCAAATTTTATTTCGTCAAAGAAAACAGAAGTGAAATGATTAGAACTTGGATCTTATTTTATTAATGCATACATTTTCAGGTATAATACAATAAAGAAACTACTAATTGATTCGAAATGCAGTTTTAAGGAGAACTCGTGTTTTCCAAAGTTAAATAGAATTATTTCCCTTACATTCTAAATATATAATACCTTTTTATTTAGATATTTTGATGTTAAAAATGCTTGATCTATTTAATCTTTTTATTTTAACAAACGGAATTTTGCCCTATACAGTGTCTTGATTAAAAATTACTTTATCTTTTTCACCTTTTTGTTTAAAAAATAATATTTATTCTTTACAATAAGAATATTCCAATGAAATAATCATGTTTTGAATCACGTATAAACATGACCGGATACATTAACACTAAGTAATATTTTATTCCTAAGCATTTGATTCATTTATAGTCTTAACTATTCATCCATCGGACCACTAAAATACGTTTTGAAAACAAAAAGCATTAATATCGTTTGCTCATTTATGTTTAAATCATTAGTAATAACTTATATTATGTCTTATATTTATTTGAGAAAAATTATACATTGTGTTTTATGAAATAAAGTGTCTTTGTTAGTTATTTGGTAACTAAATAAAACAAAGAAAAATTGCCTTATTTATGTTATTGGTTAATATGAAAGATTCGAAGCGCCTCTTTCATCTGAGCAGGAGTGTAACCAATTTTCAGAATATAATTTACAAACAAGGATTTTAAAAAAAAGTTCTATTACCTAGTTCTCATAGATTTAAGGAAAACAATGTCTGCAAGTTGATAACGATAAACGAAGTTTTTATTACAAAAACCTTTTTTTTTTTTTTAATTTATTTTTATGCAGCAAACAGGACAACATTAAACCACTGATAACATCAACTCTGATCATAACAGAATGCTCACTGAATTACTTTTCCGAAGTAATTCTTGATATAAATAATTTCAAAATGCCGTATTACTTTTATGAATTAATTCTTGATATAACTAATTTCAGAACCGATTATTTAAAGCATAATTAAGGGATAAAATTACTAACCGTAACTGAAGTTCAAATATTCTGATGGAGTTGCACTTAAGTTACATGGAGAGAAAAAAGTTATGTATAGATTATACGTACAGATGCTATGTATTCATGCTGTTATTTTTATAGCAGAGTGTATTGGAGTAATTGATTCATGTTTTCGAATCATCAGAAAATCTACATGGCATATTTTCTTATCCAGAATTATTATAGAAAATATTTTGAGAATTTATTATTCATATCTTCTCCTTTATTCATCGCGAAAAATTGTTTGAGCTGAGCAAAATATTGGTTGGAAGTGGCGCTCTCTTCAGTCAAAGTATTCATTATTCATTGCTCATTCTTTCTTTCATATGCACAAAAATTTGATTTATAGTATAATAAACAATAACGCCATGCCTTTCAATCACAGCCGGTGATCATCGTGTCAGTACCATTTTATCGATCATTTTTTCTTCCTTCGGAAAAAAAATGTCGTGATGACATATAGCTGCACGTTATGAGAGTGTTATTTAAATTTGATTCCGGCCTTATCTAAAGAGGTTTTGCCGAATATTTTTAGCTTGTAAATAGCTTAGCTTCTCTTCTTTATCTAGTTGTTCAATAACAATACTTAGTGACCAAATTTTTACTATCGTTAAAAGGCCGACTGTATCAGAACACTCAAAGCTGCCACAGTATATCTCTATTTTCTTACTCTGATAATGGTTTTCTTGTAATAACGAAACAAGTGTTTGCAATTCTTATTGTATGCCATACTTAAATATTCATTCATTATTGTTATGTTCAATGGTAAAATCGTGGCCATGTTGTCGTTTCATTAACATTGCTTGAAACATGCATAATACAGAATACTTATAGCGATTTAAATTACTAATGTTTTAAATAGGGATACAGCAATCGGCCATCGGCCATAATTGGCAAAATGTTGCTGATTAATCGGCATTTTGCAATCAATAATTCTCTCCAAGATGGTGTACCTTCATCCGTCCAAAAACAGCTAAGAAAAATATCACAGTAACGTTTATAAAAATATCATTTCATAAAATATATTGAAACTGTCACAAAGGAAACGGAAATTTAAAGTAGCACTGTTTAAATTGATTTGACAATATCCGAAAATTTCCAATGGTGCAGTCTGTGCTGTGATTCCTCCCATTTGAAAATAAAAGGTTTACTTTGTTAGTAGAAATTCTAGGCGCAAATTAAAAATTAACTAGCCATAGTTTCAAATTGTAATGTTGCTTGCCTCCATTCCACCCTACTCCCAATATTTAAACCTTACAAAGTTTCATCGTAAACACATATTGTTTAGGAAAGAAAATACTTAAAAACAGCTGGCGCCTAATAAAATTTAACTACTATTCCACAAAAAAAGATGATGAAAAAAATAACTAAAAAACTACCTAAAAATAAATTAATATAAATTAAAGAAATAATAATAAAACAAAGTTATTTACAGAAGCTCATGCATTATTTTTTAAAAAATATTTATTGCATAATAATTTTAAAAAAAGTTATGGGTTAGGAAATTATGTCTGTCGGCCCTTCCCCCAAACGTTTGAGAGAATACTGCAATTCAAACATGCTTCTATTTTCGCTGTTTATACATGCATTTCAACATATCTTGAACAATTTACATTTAAAGTTGCAAATTTTTCGTTCAACAAAAAAGGTATTTATATTAATCATCTTTTGATATTTTTTTTCATTTTCATTTTTCTCGTGTATCAATACTTTCTTCCATTGTCTAGCTTTAGCATATTGCTTAAAATTACTCTACATATATTAATACAAAGGATACAAATCCTGGATAAAGAGGCTTTTATAATAAATATAGTGCTACTAAGGAAAAAGCGTCTATTGGCCACTGGATAATATCTAAATGTTCGAGCCTTTAGTTCTAATTGACAGAATGAGGTTTTATTAACAATCAATAAGAAAATCGGTTCATAGAATTTAAATAAAATCTGAAAATATTACTTTTTAGAATATGCAAATGGAAGAAAAATAATCATTACTCACAATAATAACTTTGATCTAATTCTATAAAGTTGAAAAGTGTAAACAATAAAATAATTTTTGAAAAAAAATAGAACCGACTTCAAACCATAAATTGCGCTAAAAAGTAAAGAATAAAAGTATTCTTTAAACAACTTCGATACGACTTTTAAACATAATTTTTGAAGTCGGTGCAAAATTATGACCGTCTAATAATAATAATTTAACTTTGTGCTAGTAAACGGTAATAGAAATATAAATTCACGTTAAATTAAAGCACAAATGAGCAATTAAAACGCAGACATATGTTTCAGGATTGCTTGGAATCCCTTTTTCAATGCGACAGGGAGCTTCTAGATGCAAAACATCCAAATGAAGCAGACAAAACAACAAAAACAAAGCTTATAGAGCCTAACAATTAACTGTAAACCAATGAGAATAAAGGCAGTGTGAAGTGGAAGTAGAAGTAGAAGGGAAGGCACCAATAAGAGAGCAACAAACGAATGCAGTTGAAAGTACAGGAAGTAAAAAGGAATATCAATACAAACAAAGCAAAAAAGACAGCAGCATGCATAAAAATGTGAAAATACATGAAAATTGCAAAATAATAAAATAAAATACAAAGAATAAAATGGAAATAAAATAAGTACAGAAAATACTAAAAACAAAAAGCAAAACAAAGTACACATGTAAAGGAGCGGGAGGGTTCCTAAGTTTATCACTTTAAAGTGTAATTTACCGCGTTCTGTTAGGGTTCATAAGGTAATTTTTCGTTCTAAATTAGCTTTACTTAGAGCTTCTATCCAGGAAACTAGGAAAAAAACTTTCGTTCATAGAACGTGAACTTTATGATTTACATCTTTCTGTATCTAATTCTAATTTCGATTTTGATTCTATTGATAGAATGTCATGGGCACGAGCTCTTCAAGAAATTTACGAAGTTGTGTAACGATTCAAATATTCCTGTTCCGGCTGATTTGCCTCTTGTTAATAGGAATGCGGTTGTAAATCTTTCGAAATTTCCATTGAATAGTAATGAAATAAATGCTTTGAAATGTAATAACAATTTTGCTTTGGCTAAAAAGCCTTCTTTTTCTGAACTTATTGCTCCGGTTGAAAAAGCTTTCAAATTTAGTGCCTTAACTTCCACTCAAAAAGAGTCAGTTCGGCATCTTATTGCTTCCAATGTTGATTTCAATTCAAAAGTTCTTAATAGTGGTTTTACCCATTCTGTAAAATGCTGTGTCAATAATTTAGTTTCAAATTCTGATTTGGTCATTCCCAAAGCTGACAAGGGTGGCCAGATTGTTGTTCTTAATAAATCATCTTATGTTAAAAAAACTGATGACTTAATTGCTTATGGCCATTATTCTGAAATTTATAAAGATCCTAGCGACAAGGAGTTAAAAGTTATTTCTTCTGCTGTTAAGTCTATTCATTCTATTCCTTTGATTGCTAAACTGTCTGTGATTCCTTCTATTGCTAATTGTGCGCGTTTCTATGCTTTACCAAAGGTACACAAGGCAGGTATTCCTTTCAGACCAATTGTTTCCAATATTGGCACTGCTTCATATAAACTTTTCAAGTATTTAGTTTCTGTGTTTTCTCCATTTAGGGGTCGAAATGTTTTCACTGTTAAAAATTCCACCGATTTTGTTAAGAAACTTCATAACTTCGTTCCGAATAATTCGGTTATGGCCTCTTTTGATGTTAATTCTTTGTTTACTAATGTTTCTGTTGATGGCGCTTTGACTTGCCTCAGGAAAAGGCTTTCTGAATTCCATTTTACTTCTGTGGAAATTGAGGAATTAGTTTTTCTTACTCGTGTGTGCTTGCAACAGAGCTCTTTTGTATTTAATAGTAAATTCTATGCTACGGTAGATGGCCTGGCCATGGGAAGCCCTCTTAGTCCTATTTTAAGTGATTTCTATATGCATGATTTTGAGGAAAAACTATTCCAGAAATTGCAATTTCAATTTTATGTTCGTTATGAGGATGATTGTTTTGTCCTAACGGACAGTAACTTGTTAGGTATTGATGATGCTCTTTTTATTATGAACTCCATTCATCCTAATATCCAGTTTTCTTATGAGAAAGAACTTTATAGTAGCCTCGCGTTTCTTGATGTTTTGATTTCTAGGAGTGAGTTTGGTTTCACTACTTCTGTCTATCGTAAACCTTTCGCTGCTTCTTTACCTCCTCACAGATTGTCGTCTCATCCTCCCAACCAAAAATATTCGGATTTTAATGCTCTTGTCCATCGTGCTATTAATATTTGCTCTTCTCCCGAGCTTCTCAAGATTGAACTCAACTATCTGAAAGCTGTTGCTGTTGATAGAGGATTTTCTCCCTCTTTAATTGATTCTATTCATAACAAACTTTCTAAAAAAAACTTCTGGTCTCAATCATGTGGTTTCTAGAAAGAATTTGGTTGTGTTACCATTCTTTCATTCTGTCAGTTTTCGTATTGCTAAAATCCTAAAAAGGTTTCAATTTCAAGTTGTTTTTGCTCCTAGCAACAAACTTTAATTCTCTTCTCTTAAAGATCCTGTCGATCAACTTAACACTTAGGGTATTTACCAAATTAGTTGCCTTTGTGGCTTTTCTTACATTGGACAGACAAAACGTGCTCTGAAAATTCGGATAAATGAGCATAAAGGTTATGTACGCAAGCAAGAGTTAAATAAGTCTAGCATTGCTCAACATTGTTGGAATCATATCAACCACTCTTTTGATTTCCATTCTGGGAAAATTATTCAAAAATGTTCTTCCCCATTAGAGCTTGAATTTTGGGAAGCTTATATTAACAGGAATAGTTCTAATTTGGTTAATGATTCTTCCTCAACTCCTTATTTTTCACAGGTCTGGCATAAGTTTCTTTAATTTGTTGTTCTTTCTTGGTTTTCTTGTTAGTTTTCCTTTTTTGTGCCAATTTTTTTCTCTCCCTCCCCCCTCCCCCCTCCTTTACATGTGTACTTTGTTTTGCTTTTTGTTTTTGGTATTTTCTGTTCTTATTTTATTTCCATTTTATTCTTTGTATTTTATTTTATTATTTTGCAATTTTCATGTATTTTCACATTTTTATGCATGCTGTTGTCTTTTTTGCTTTGTTTTTATTGATATTCCTTTTTACTTCCTGTACTTTCAACTGCATTCGTTTGTTGCTCTCTTATTGGTGCCTTCCCTTCTACTTCACACTGCCTTTATTCTCATTGGTTTACAGTTAATTCTTAGGCTATATAAGCTTTGTTTTTGTTGTTTTGTCTGCTTCATTTGGATGTTTTGCATCTAGAAGCTCCCTGTCGCATTGAAAAAGGGATTCCAAGCAATCCCGAAATATATGTCTGCGTTTTAATTGCTCATTTGTGCTTTAACTTAACGTGAAATTATATTTCTATGACCGCCTAATTATCATTACGCCATGCGTTATTTTACATTGAATCTGTTGCAAACTCTGCGCCATTTTTATTTGTAATTTATTCATAGTTACAAAAGGAATCATGCATCAAAATCCATCATAATTTTGCACCGACTTCAAAAATTATGTTTGAAAGTCGTAACGATGTTGTTTAGAGAATCCGATTATTTTTCACATTTTAGCGCAATTTATAGTTCGAAGTCGGTTCTATTTTTTTTTTTTTTTTTGAAAAATTATTTTATTTTATTCTTTTTAGTGTAAATACATTTTTATGTAAGTACTCTATTTTTAAAAAATACATATCAAAGGGGAAACCTTCTTTGAGGGAATGACACTAAAAACTAACCGTTTGTATGATTCGTTTTAAAATCGATTTAAAAAGGTCACTAGAGCAAACAAACTGATTGGATTTAATTTCTTCTTCAGAGAAGCCTTCAGTCTATTTCTTGCTATAATTTCCTTTAATATTACATCTCAATGGCAACAAACTCTTTTTAAACAATGATTTTCGTGTTTAACAATTTTCCCAACAAAGAAATATCAAGCCCAGCCTTTCCAATTAAATTGAAAAATGCCTATTTTTCACCCATAACTTTTCTTCTAATTATCGAATATTGTCGAACAAAGGTACGGGGCCTATGGGAAACCACCTTCGATCGATTAAAAAAATCGTGAAAATCGATTCATCCGATAAGAAGTTATGAGTGGACAAACAAACAAACAAAAAAAACGACATACATACAATATGAATGTATAACCTCCTTCCTTTGTGAAGTCGGTTAAAAAGAAAAGTAATGGAGAAATGGTAGAATTAGAAATAAGTATAATAACGTCTGCCAAATAATCGTTATCGGCCAATTTGCATACTGGTGCATACCTAGTTTTAAAGATAACATTTTGAAAGATTTTTAGTATTTATTTATGAACTTTATAATATAAATATTTTATCACGGAACAGTTACAAACATGAATGAAGTTACGAACAGTTTTTTAGAAATTGTTTAAAATTTAAAAAAAAGTTCACTATATTAACTTATGCGAAAATTGGTTCAAAGAATGCAGACAAATGGGCCACCTGTTCAGCAGCATGGGCACTAAAACAAGAACAGAGAGATATACAGTTGAGTTACTCATTCATGAACATTTCCGTAAATTTTACGAAAATAGTTAAATTTCCAATATTGCTACTTCAAAGTCATATGTTAAACATTCATAATGTTTTTAATTTTTTCTAGATAGGCTGTTGTAAAGATATATTTTTTAATAATTTATTCAAATGTTTCACTCATTTTAAAGGTTTTCTATTTACTATATAAACGCAATTGTGATACGATTAAAAGAAAATATATTTTATAAATGTTTTAGAAGATGCATGTTGAGACGATCATAATTTGAATATTTGTTTAAGTATTTGCTTAAGTATGTTAAACTATGTCAATGTGTAAAGGAATCGAAATATTTGCACTTTCAAAGAATGCTGGCGGAAACGCTGTAGTCTTGCCTGTTCAATATCATAAAACTTGGAAAATATAGTAAACATAAAAGTGCACAAGCTAGCCTGCAGTGAAGAAAAATATGTTTTAACAAAAATGATGCTTCAAGAACAGCCTGTTTTTTTTTTTTTTTTTTTTTTGTTAGGTAGCGCTACAACTAGATTTTTTTCTAAAAAATTTAAAAGAAACTTAACTTTGAAACAAAGTAGTTTTCCAAATTTTGTTTAAGTACTTACTGCCTGCATATCATTAATCATTATTACCTTGGTTTTTCAAAACTGGAAAATCTTTTGTACTATAATTTTTATAGCTTTACTTTATTTTCGTATACATATATATATATATATATATATATATGCAAGAGCGTAGCGAAAGCAAGGGCTGAGTGTGCTTCAGACCCTTGGAAATCGGGAGTTAAAGAACTTTATGTTATTTCCCATTAAAAAGTTTTTTTTTTTTTTTGCACTAGATTAAAAGTAGTTTACTCAGCAAATAAATTAAGCAAAATAGTGCATCATTTTCATAAATAGAAGAAAAGAAAGTCCCATGTACAGACTCACAATGCGTCCCCCCCCCCCGGTTATTTTAGAATCGCCCCCTGATATATGTATATATATAAATATATTAGTTTTAGAAATATGAATTCGTTTAAGAGGAAATTGAGTTCATCGTCAGCTTATTTTTGGAGATTTAGTTTTTTACAAAGAAAATAATGCATAAATGATTGGAAAATAACTAACTCGGTGGCGCCACAGCACATTGAGATCCATGGCCTACTGTGTCCATCCCAGCTCTCGAGACCGAGGAGCCTGGGGTACAGAAGCAGATGTTCAGGACAAGTGGTCGGCCTGACGCGGAATCCCCAGTGTTGGTTCCCAAGCACATGCTTGGTCCACATTTTATCGACCCCAATGAAGGGTGAAAGGCTGAGTCGACCCTGCCCAGCCCGGGAATCGAAACCCGGACCTGTTTCACGGTAGCACGGCAGGCTACCACTCAGCCACTGGCCTTCGATTGGAAAATACCGTTAATAATAATTGATAATTTTGTAGTTCTCCTGAATTTTACTGACAAATTGCGATTGAAAAAAGTGTTTTGTTTTTTCGTCATGAAAGATAAGTTAATAAAATAAGCTGGAATAAAGGTGAATCGACCGAATATATATTTTTACGTTTTTTATGGACTCGTCATTATTTTTGCTATCGTGCCTATTTTGCAAACACTTGGAGAAAATAGGAAATGATAATTTTTTTTATCAACTCAAGTAATTTGAACTGTAATTTTGATATATTGTTATAAAGGCTGTGCAAATTATGCTCACGATAAAATAATTTCCCTCGGAAGTGAAGAATATATCAGCTTTTCCCCTGATTTCAAAAAAGTTAAGTTTAATTTCGCAGTCAGTAATTTTCATTTGCATTTACTACATTGGTAATGAGTACGTAGGCTGAAACAGCATTAAACGTTCTTGTAGCAAAATTGTAGCTCTTTTACGAACTGCTGTTTTTAATTGATTACATTCTCATTTAAAAAATCAGAGACCATTTTTCAGCTTCACAATTAACGCTTCCAGTTTCAGAATTTTTACAAGAAAGTCGAAAAGCCATGTCTTATAGTTTACATTTAAACTTTTTGAAATTAATATATTTTTTGGTGTGTTTATTTGGAAAGTGCATTTTTATGGGGAAATCGCAGAATAATCGAGTTTAATGCTGATGATATATTCTGAATCTAATTTATAAAAACATAATTGATGTTTTATCGGTATGTATTTTTTTATAGATACGGAAATCTATTTTATACGATAAATTTAGAGATGAAAATTTTATGATTTATTATGCTTCTATAAGATTCTAACACAATATTTTATAAAGTTCACATTAGTTTAAATAGCAAGCCTTTTATTTAAAGGAATCATTCATCCAGTTTAAAATTTGGCAAGAATGTCAGTAGTAATTATGCAAAAATATGACCTTTAAATTCTCGTTTTGTCGAGAGAAACAGCTCATCTAATCTGGAATCAGAAAATAAAATGCGAATAGCGAATATAAGGATTGATTTCATCAGTGCTGCCATCTACCGTTCTTAAGAAATTATTTCAAAATTTGGAATTATCACGGCGCTAAGTTTTGTGCAATAAGATTCTTCTAACAGCCCACTATAATCCCACAAATCTATGTCATGCATTTTATATCGTTAATGATTCTACTACAAATGAATGCAACATCTTGGGTAAAACCTACATTTACACAAAATATAGCTTTCTGTTTTATCTAAAACTTTAGATACGCAATTTATATAAGTACAGATGATCAACATTTAGCCGATTTTTTCATAAATGTTTTGGAATAAAAATTAACATTCAATAAATCGTTTCTATACCGAAGTTTTATAAAGTTGTGTAATAGGCAAAACTTAAGGGAGGAGGGAGTGTTTTTAGCTTCAAGAGAAAATATTTTTCGGCTCAAAATTTAATTTTAATAAGATTAAGATTTTTTTTAATATGCACTTTAGCGTTACAAGCGTTAGAATAAGTACAGTTGATTATAAAATAATGAGAAATAAATACCTGTTGTTTCAAACATTTCTGACAGTTTTACTTTGCAATTAAACGAGGCTTTGTACAAAATCAGGAAGCGGTATCAAACAGCGTGTGCAACAATAAAACAATCATCAAGAATGATTGCAATAAAAGTCAATAGTCAAAATTTTATTAAATCCCTGAAGTAATTCACAATTAAAAAAAACATGTGAGCGTGTTTTTCCGTTCGATTTTGTAATGCCCAAAAGCAAATTAGACTAATATGCGATGTAATTCTCTGGTATAAAATATTATTATAAGAAATTTCGCAACTTACGAACTATCTGGAAACCATGTACAAATAAGGAAAAATAAAAAAGAAACGTAATAAGATGTCAAACTTAGAAACTTATTTGCTACTGAGCTACCAAAAGTAAAATTTCAGGTTTTTATTTCAATATTGCAATGATAAATTTTGTACCTACTTTGACTGCATATAGTACAAAATGCTTAACTTTGTAATCCTTAAAATCTTTAGTGGTCTGCTAAGAAAAATTTACGTATGAGTATTGCGAATACATGTAGGTGTTCTTATGATTTGGTTTTGCAGGGATATTAAAAAGCAGTTACTTGATTTTTTTTTTTTTTTTAACTTTTTCAGCCCAAATTTTCGATGACCCTTACTATTTCAATTTTAACACACGAAGTCCAGAACTTTGTCAGATTTAGGTTTAGACATACAAGAAGCAGTTTACTAAGTTTCGTCAAAGATGATATATAACGCCTCATACACAAAAAAATTTGATGTCTTGTTTTGGTAAATAATGCTGTAAATTTATGTAGAGGAAAAGGCTGCGATTTTCTGAGGGCAAATTATTTCGGCGATGATTTTTTATGCTTCAAAATTGTTACACGATACACATACAATGTATATATATATATATACTGGAGTAAATAAAAAAACACTTTTTTTGGGAATTAAAAATAACAATTGATAAAAAGTTTCCCATATATACTACAAAAAAAAACTACACAGATGAAAAAATATATTTCAGGTCTCTCGCACGGCCTAAAATGTATGATATTCTTCAAAAAAATGCTTTTTTTCTAGACTTTTTTTTAAAATGAAAAAGATATTTTTTAAATTAGAGTTTAACAACTCAAACAGTGAAATAGAGCAGTGGTCGGCAACCCGTCGATCGCAATCAACCGGTCGATCTCGAGCCTATTTTTGGCCGATCGCGACAGAATTTTGGCAGGTTATAGTTAAAATAAATAAATAAATAAATAAATAAATAAATAAATCAATCAAATGGTTTTTGAATTAGAAGGCGCATTTATTTATTTTTTTCTTTTTTCCCCTTCAGAACCTGTTTATTAGTTTGTCAGACCATTCACCGGATCTAAAAAAACTTGCTGATAATATGGAATGTCCAGTCGTCACATTAACTGAGCTCTCGGAGAGAGTTAATTGAAGAACATAACGGCATTTCACAGGCGCGTTTTAGTTAAAAAACAAAACAAAACCAACGGTTTTTTTTTTTTTTTTCAAATTTATAAGAAATAATATATTAGTATCTGAAATATTGCTTTGATGCGAGTTAATGATGTTAACATAACATTAATTTAGAAATTATGAAGTACTTATTTTATAAGCATTACAACTTGTTCTGACAAGAATTAACCTGCAGTTTGAAGACTGGCGCAATCCCAACATGCGCTATTAATAGTGAATGCATTCCCCTCCCCCTGCCCCTGCCCTCGGTCCTAAGAGTCGATCTTGAGTTCACCGAACTTGGAAAGTAGATCTTCAGTCAATTTTGGTTGCGGACCGCAGAAGTAGAATATTAATATTTAAAAAAAGTGTTATTATCATGCAATATTAAAGTCCCCCTCTCAAAAAGAAGGATTCTTAACTTCAAGTTGAATATTTCATTATAAATACATTTTTTATTGTTATTATTTTGTAAATGTTGTTAATTTTTTGTAACATATTTTGAAGACTTTGTGACCTATATCTAAATTATTATCTGGTGGGTGAAAAGAATGGCTGTTATAAATCTGGCTTTAAAATTAATTGAATCTACATAAATTTCTGCACCAAAGTTAACTTTGGAGCAGTTTAAAGACTTGTAACTAATTTTGCTTTGTTTGAAAATATTTCTTAATATTCTGGAATGCAAGAACTCTACAATTTTTTCTCAAGTCAAACAGCAAAAGAAAATGTGAAACATTTATTTGCAGCGTTGACCAAATATCACAAATATAACAGATCTACCCCTCGTTACTGAGATAAGTATTTCGGAGCTAGGATTTCAGAAACTGACCCTAGTGAAAGGAAAGTTTAAAATCCCTTGGATACATAAAAGTACATACGAAAAATACTACCATTCAATATAACCATACAACTACCAGACAATAAATTCCCAGGGAGGCTTTAAACATGTCGCACTTTGGCAACATAAGTGACGAGACTTAAGCGAGTTTCTATTGTATCATGTTAGCGAGTTTCTATCTTACAAAATACCATGCGTAACATCGCTCTGAATAAAAAGATGGATAGAACGGTGAAAAGAGTAATATTAATCTGTTATAGTACGAAATACGAATTAATTAGATTTTTATTTGTCTATTTGTGGTGGTTGCAACATACAGTTTTAATGCTTTTTGAGTTGTGTTACTTATATTGCAGGGGTGCGATGTCTCTTTTTCAAGGAAAGGGATTTCTTTAACCGCTCGAAGCGTCTAGATAGAAAGCGCCTCGTAACTAATATAATTTTAGAAAAATATTATAACATAATTTAGATAAAAATATAATTTTAGGAAAAATGTATAAAAATTTTTTTTTGAAGAAAATCATAAATTTTACACTTTTTGAGGCAGACCTAAATATTTTTCGATCCTGGTATTTTTTTGTGGTGTGGGTCTGTAGGGCAACTTTCTATCAACTTAAAATTTTGAATTTCCAAAAAAACGTTATTTTCTAGTAGACCCTAATATACATATATGTAGTATATCTCCTCCTGCCGGACACCCCTCAAATACAGGAATTTTTCTTAGACGGACAGTTTTTTATCCCCCAGAAGGCAAATCACTGAGCCGAAAAAAAACCCTCTTTAACGGACACCCCTCTATTACGGACAAATATTTTTATCCCGATTTACTGCATTTATGTATATATATGTGCCATAACCACCAGAAACTAAAATTTAACTGAATTAAAACAGAAATGAGTCATTGAAGTGGCTGAAAATAAAATCAATGAAAGTTTATCGTGAGTAGTATTGTCCTGGGCTTTATCTTTTTCTTTGAATTCCTTTTCAGGAACATGCATTTTAGTAAAGACGCTTTGATTGTGATCCTTATCTTTATGACTTCCTGCACTAAATGGATAAGAAAAGACTTTACATAAAGTTATTCTGTTAGAACATCTCTAATGACAGTACAACACAAAAGGGGAAGATAAGCGACATAAAACGCATTCTGACAGAACAGCCTCTAAAGATTTTATAATGAGCTACTTTCATTAGAGAAAACAATTTACCATTAGTTATGGCAGTCTTTTAAATTGGCCTCAAAGGTAATAGAGTGTACAAGCCATAAATCATGAGATTATGTTAATTTTGTATGGTCAATACATAGTGTAAAACGCATGTTACACGCAGATACACACACATATATTAGGGTTGTGCTTATTTATATGGTTTTTTTTTTGGGGGGGGGGATAATCCAGTGACGCCCTCTAGTTTTGTGACACTATCAAATCCTTCAGTTTTCACTTTATGAACAATTGTTTTTTCCATCTACGTTTCTTAGAAATATTTTTACAATAAAACACTAAAATTAAAATCAATTATTTCATTTCAACCCTAAAGGCTTTACATTGAACTATAATAAAAAATACCTTAGGACATGTACCTTACTTACATGCTTTCCTCGATGTCTCTCGACTGAAATTCCGATATTCTTGCAGTGTATGAACTATTTTAGTGCTACATTTTAGTAAACTAATTGGCTGAATTCTTTTATAACTTAACACTGTTCTTTTAGCTGCATCACTCGCAACTTTTAGCGATTTTGCAATTTCTCTTCCTTTCAAGTAGCTTTCTTCATTTTCCAAAGAAACAGGATCAAGCTAGAATGAACTTTTGGTATTTGTAATCTCCCAAATAATTTTGTTGACTTACAATGCATTCATTCTACGATGTTGAAGAGTTTTACTAAGAAAGTATTCCAAATCAACTGCTCTTATTTGTTTGTTTTTTCTTGTAAAATTATCGCTCGTTATTAATAATAATTAACTCGTTATTAATAGTAATATTGAACCGAGTGAGACATGCGCCTGTTTCACAATATTCTGCAGTATACTTTCAAATATATGATTACAGCAAGACACATGTTTGTCCATGTTGCACAATAGTTCATAAGAAAAAATGAAATGTTGTTGTAAAACAGCTAAGTATAAATAAAATATTTTCAAAATGTTTTTTTAAAACATTTTTTAGAAATTGTTTTCTCAATGTATGAAAAAGTTGTGGGATGCCATGATGAATACGCCGTACAGGAATTTTAAATTATCAATAAATATCTTTCCGTTCCATTGTTCGTTTGAAATGTTCGAAATTCACGAAAAGTGAGAGATTTACAGAAATATTAAAATTTACATATTTTCAAGTTTTTCATTACGGTACAGCAGATACGTGGAAATAAAGTATGATTAATGTGAATACCAAATTTAAAATTATACTAGCAAATGTACTCTGGTTCAATTTTAGGGTTTATACATAATAAATTGAACTAAAATGATGCAAAATTGTACATTATAAATTTTCATGTTTCCGTTCCTTTTTTTCACGCTGACGTAGAAAAAATAGGAAAGGATAGCATAAATATAAATTCAAAAATTAAAAAAATCAATAAATATATTCCAGTACCACTTTGCGAGCTAACTTTTTGAAATCAGGCAAAAGAAAAAATAGGTGCATTTGAAATTTTGCGCATTTATGCATCATACACACACAAATGCTAGCCCGCAATTTTTCACTACTATCTGTAAAATATGTTTTTTTAAATTCATTTTACACTTTGTTTGTTGATATGTAGTTTAATTTAGTATTTCGTTGCTACCTTTACGTTAGCAATCAAAAATTCTGCCATTACAATGTTTTTTTTTTTTTTTTGCGAACCACCTATTTAAGTTAATTCATATAGGATTCATTCTTTAAAACAGATGTCATCAGTAGATTGCATGGGAAATTACCTCAAAGACTTGGAGACAGAAGCAAAGCGGGATATAAGACGATGCAGGCGTATAAGTAGATATAGAAAGGACATAAGGACAAAAGTCAACATAAGTGGGTTTAAGAACTAAGATGATCGTATTTATAGAAGATAAATAAAAGGACACAATGGTGTTTTGATTAATCTGTTGATAAAGAAACGGTTTTTAGCCTACTTTCCCGTAAAAGTAAAAAAAAATAATAATAAAGCATGAAAGAAGGCAGTGTCGGCTAGAGGGTTGGTGAGCGACAGCGAACAGGGGTAGCCCCCCCCCCCCTGTAGGTCTCTATAAATTACCTCGCGAGTGAAGAAAAAAAGTAATTCGTCCCACTTCACCGTTTAAATCTGCAAATTATACTTGTTTTCTATAACCTTTCTTATAAAAGGGTTTGATGAAAGATCATTTACATTTTTCACCGCAAGATAAAAATAGAATAAAGAAAAATTGTACTGTGTATAATATCCTACTGAAAAACAAAAATTCATACCCTTCAATTTCTGCAACGCATTTTAGGTTTTTTTCCTACCAGGAAAGCATAAATCTTCTTGATAGTTGACATGTGAGTAAAAATCAGAACGAATATTCATCAATTTTGAGCCAGACATATTTTATAAAAAATAAAAATCAATAAACATAACTTCATTGAAAGTGCACTTTAAAGTTGTGTTTATTTTTCACCTTAGTATATGGTTGACTTATATTTTTATCACACTTTCATTTTGTAAAAAGTCTCTTAAAGTTAAAAATCGGCAATTCCACTCTAAGGCTAAAAACGTTAGGCACAAAAATTGTTTTTTTTTTTTTTTTTACGTTCCTTTAAGTACGCTATTTTTCTAACTTATAATATGATATTATCAAATCGTAAAAATAATTTTTAAATGGTTTTAAAAAACTTATATTTACTCTGAATGTAATAACTGGATGTAAAGATAATCATGAACTTATGAATCAAAAATAAATATACAAAGTATTTAGCTATTTTTAAGAAACAAGCGAAATACTGTTACAGTAACGATAAAAAATATATATTAAGGACTGTACTCTTAGGAAAAAAATCGTATGTTTACATAGTGCTTTTTCCTTCTTTATTTAAACAAGAAAAAATTATGATCAATCAGGCTGTACTATTAAAAATAGTTTGTCTAAACAATGTTTTCCATCATGAAAATTTTAGATAAAACATTAGCAAAAACAAAACGAAAAAAAAAAGGATAATTCGTAATGTTTTACAGAAGTATTAAAGTATTTCCCTTGTATTCAACTTCCAAAGAAAGCATTGCGACTCATCAATAGTCTTAGCAAGAAATCAATATAATTCTAATGCAATAAATTCCCTCTAGGTTAAACTTGAGTTCATTTATTTTCATATTTGAAATCATAAATCCAAATGATTCATTGGATACGTACGGTGAGGATAAAAGTTGGCGAAGGAATTTAGCCGCTCCGATGTTGGAGAAATTCTAGATAAGACACTTCATTTTCCCTTAGTGAATTTAGTAGGGTAATAGATTATTTATTGCAAATTTCGATAAATAGTTTTAAGATTAACCTGAAGGAAGTTAGAGATAAATTACATCGTTTAATTTTCTCTGCAATCGCAGCGGTTTATTGTGGGTTCTTATATGACGATATTAAAGTTTAGGAATTTAGTATAATTGTTTTGTTTTATTTTATTTCTTAGTTCAGAGTAAAATGTCATTTTTAGAAAACTATGCAAGGAATGTCCCCAATTTCGAAGCGTTTTGAAATAAACTTAAAACATGAGTAAGACACATTTGACATATTACTAGTTTTTAGCCTACTTTCCCGTAAAAGTTTTAAAAAATTATAATAAATCATAAAAGAAGGCTTAATGTATCGTAAAAATATCGCTAAAAATAAAGAAAAGTCAAAAACAGTGAAGTAGTTAAATAAAGATTGAAAAATAAAAAAATTGAAAGTAGGGTTTTGAGATGGGGAAAATGTGTGTCTGTCGGTCTGTCCCCCCCTAATAACTTTTAAACGAATTGTCCGATTCGAAAAATTCATTTTGCATTCGAAAGATCTCGGCGAGGACATCTCATTTTCATATTTTACTTTTTGATTTGAACAGTTTTTCGTTCAATTTTGAACAGTTCAAAAAAACGTAACATTAGCGCTTATGGGCGATAATGAAGCAAATGATGTAAACTATGGGTACAAGATCCAAGTTCCAAGGAACAAGCTTGCTGGAGGAAGCTCTTGGCGTGAAATAATAATTTGAACAGTTATTGTTCATTTTTGAACAGTTCAAAAAATTAACATAGCGCTTACGGGGAAATTTCAATCCTATATAAATGCTGATCTAACGGAGGGATTTGCTTGAAACAAACTTTATCGGAAAGCTCTTATGACGTAGAATATGTACAAATAGAATATTCATGAAGAACTTACGAGCCTATTTTCCTATGAATTTTTTTATCGGGATTTTTTAAGGATATTTGTTAATGAGTGAAATAATGAATGAATGAATAAATGAAAGAGTGAAAGAATGAATCAATGAATAAATGAATGAGGAAAAGAATGAATGAATGAATAAATGAGTGAATAAATTAAAAAATAAATAGATGAGTAAATAAATAGATGAATGAGTTAACGAATGAATGAATAAATGAATGGCGGAATAAATGAAAGAATGAATGAGTGAGTGAATGAATATGTATTATCTGTTTAAAAAGGTATACTTGAAATACTTTAGAACTAAAGCTAAATGAGAAAGAGTGAGAAAGAGATGGCTAGATTATAAATTTGTATTTGGTGTATACGGGAAAGTAGGCTCGTATAGTTCTAGACGGAACTTCTTGTTAATTTTCAATCTGCAAACTGCAACTAGACGACCTAAACGGCACTCTTGAGAAAATACTATACAAGTAACTATGGTAACACTGGCCCCATTCTCGTGAAATAAAGTAATTAAAAGGTGTGAAAAAGGGAAGGGGAGGTGAACTCTAAGATGTGGCAAGAAAGAAAAAAGAGAAAACAGTCAATTTGGGGTATTTTGAAAAATTCCTAGTGCTATTACAAGAAATTGTGAAGGGGGAATTAAAATTCGTAAAAACTAAAATACATAGAGAGAAACTTTTGAATTGCTTTGAGCATCGTTGCTAAGTTTATTATTAGAAGTTCAAAAAAAAAAAAAAATTTTATGCCTAGGGTAGAGACATGCTAATCATAACAGAAACACTACTTTTTTAAATGTTTTTAAACATTTAAAATAAGTAAATGTAAGGACTTGATTGAGACATGCTCTGTCCAAATCATTGAAGCAAGCATATATATCTCGCTTAAAATGTTAGGTTCAGTATTCAACAACATTTTTAGAATGTATTCATGTTTCCCCAGAAAATATTAAAATATATTTTTTAAGAAAGACCTCTTCCCGCGGATCAATGTGAAGAAAGGGCAATGTTGGCTGGCATTGAAACTGTTCTTTAAATAAGTGTTGATATTAACCTTTTTAAGAATTTATTTTTACGCACAAAACAAAAGGACCCTGATAGCTGAGCAAATGAGAAAAAAATGGAGTAGCAGAGCAACAGGGGAACAGCGGGGTACGAGAAATTTTAAAAATGCTTTTAGAACAGCAAATTGAATGCTACTTATAATCAATTCGTTCTTTTAAATTCAGAAATAATAGTAATAATAATTAAAAAATAATTAGTATTATTATTAAAAGGAAGTTCATACTCTCTTATTTGTGCTCGCGAGGCATTTTTTTGTTTAAGAATGCACTGCCCATTTTATTTATTTCATTATTTTTTCCGGGCGAGGGAATTCTCTATCAACCAATAAAAACACATAATTACATCTTACTACAAAATGCTCATCTTAGGTTATTTTGAAAGAAAACTTGTGCAAGAAAAATATTGTCTTTCATTGCGAAATACTGTATTTTCCTTGCATTAAACTTATATTGTGAAAAAAAAAGCAAGAAGTCCGTATTTAGATCAAGAGGAGGGGGTGGCTGGTGGCAAGAAGGGTGCAGCTATCTAGAGAAAAGGACAATGAGGGCACTTTTATCTAGGATGCAGGACAGGTTGGCTGAGTCACCCTTGAAAAATTGCTTGTGGAAAGCACTAATTATAATGCTTTTTATCAATTTAAAATTTATAAGTAAATTATTGCGTTAACTTCAATTTACTTCAAAATTGCTTAATAGTGCTTACATAAAATGTAACAAAAAGCACACATTTCTCAGCTGGTCTAGAATTTGAATATTTGACTGCAGACGTCCAAGCCTGCTTCGGAACTAAACACTGGGGGTTCCGCGTCAGGCCGACCGGAACTCTGCTTCTCCACCCCAGGGTCCTCGGTCCCGAAAACTGGGGTGGGCACAGTTCGCCATGGCTCCCAAAAGGTCTGGCGCGCCACAGAGTTTAGTTTCAATTTAGATTGCAGTCATCCTTTTCTTATGCTATACAACTATTAATTACTGTTATAGGTCAAATTAATCGCATTCAATATATTTTAAGATGCAAAAATAATAAACATATTTTAAGCTTATAGAAAATATGTGCGTGTCTCCAAAATAGAACAGTAATTTGCAGTTATGTGTAATTATAATGTTCCAAAAAATCATTAGAAATAGAAAAATAAGCTGGGTGGGGGCACTCCAACTGCCTTAGTGTGTTATGTCCAAAATCTAAACCTTAACCTCTATAGCAGTAAATGAATACAAATAGAACGATAAAGGTACATCTATGTTTATCATCATTATTTTTCATCTGTTATTTCATTTTACTACGCATTCGGGATCTTTTATTTATTGGTCAGTTAAGGACATTCTGCTTATCAACAATTCCAATAACGATGAGCTAACTGAGTTTTTGCTTCATTCTCCTTTCGAATAAAAATCAACTACTCTACAAAGCAACATTTTTAATACCATTCAAATGCAACAGTTGTTACAGCATCACAAAACGAAAGGAAAATATAGAGCATTGATGAAGTGAGGAGGGAAAAAGTGAGTTCATTGTTTTCCATGAGACAATTTTATTATGTGAGTAATAGTAGTGAATTATTAATTTTTCCAGTACCTTTTTTTCTGATGTGAGCATTGTTAAAATAAGAGGAAAATCGTATACATTCATTGTATCCTGTTGTGAGTTATTTCCTTTGTGAGTAACACTTTCTAAAATAAAGTATATTCGAATCATTTTTTTAAATTTTGATATTTACTCTAAATATTCTTCCAAACAAGCGAGTACTTGAGATAGATGTAAAATACAATTATCTCAAATATAACTAAAAAAGGTACTTTTTATAGGCATTTTACGTAAGTACGTCTATGTGTGCATGCCTGCGTTTAAAAACAGTCTGCGAAAAACGTATATAATAAATAAAAGGTAAGATACATTTAACTACCCCTTTGAAGCAAAAATATTCTATGAAAGTACTTCAGTTTTTTATTAAAAAAGGCAAATACTGTTACACGAACGTTAAATAAAAATATTAGGAAGGATACAATTGAGAAGCGAGCTTAAAGAGACGCGAGGCTTTTTCTCCTCTTTACTTAAACGAGACAGGAAAATCAATTTGAGAAGCCTTCTTTAATGACCGCGTTTATAGCTATGACGTCACATGCTGCATTTATGCCCCAGTTTCCAAATGGTAGTGAGAAAATTTACTGCTTGTACTTTGCAACCAAAACGATTTAGTTTGTTTATGAGAGTGTGTGTAGATATTGGGAGAACTTTATTCGATTAGACTTATAGAGTGGATATCATTTATTTTGCAATCACCTAGAAGTACACGTACTTGTTTGCTATAATATTTGTTTTGGACTATACATGTTCTGTAAAAAACTACATTTTGCTTTTATTTCTGAAAAACTAACTTTTACCTATAAGCAGATGATTTAGTATCAACTACTTGCAGCAATATACATGCAAGTAAAATCTGAAAAAAAATGAACAACCTATTACTTAAATTAGCAAGTTGTAAGGTGTACCGTACAAATAAAATTGATATTATGAAATAAAAGTATATAAAATCTGCATAGGATTTACGTCTTAAATCTTGCTTGTTATATAAGTAAATCTTCAGAAAGCGGTACAAATTTATTGATTTATAATTTGGATTTTTGAGTAATACTGTATCAGAGGATATCATTGTTTAACACACTGTAAATATTATCTCTTGTAGCTCTATTACCTGACGAACTTGAGATTTGCATTTTTACGTTTTTTCTGGGGTAATTACAGATTTTTTAAAATTCACTTTAAGCGCATACGTTTTGCATAAATTACAGTTATTTAATCTATAAAGAATATTTAAGCATTATGTCTTTAAGGAATTATTTATGGCACATTTGAAAACATCAGTTATTAAACAGTATCATAATGAAAAGCGTTATAAGGATATTCGTGAACGGTTTTTTTGTTACAGGTGAGACGTTAAAAACTCGCCATTACAATGTCATTTCTTGAATAACGTTACTAAGAACTGTAAGTCTACCGAGTGTATTCGGGAGTTACCCTCCGTAAGTAATTCTTGCATCGAAGTTACCCAGCTCCTTCCTAAGTGATCAGTTTTTTTTTCTCACTTGAGTGGGAGTATATTTTTCTGTCTCTAAAGACAGTTACTTCTTGGTGCATGGTTACGTCTCGCGAATGTGAGTAAGATAGTATTAGATATCAACCAGATAATGAAAAACAAACATTTTTGGTGAAGGTAATTGTAAATTATGCTAAAGGAACTAATATTTATACATAATTTTACTTTTGGAATATTTAGCTCACTTGTGAAAGCTTCATTCGACACAGTGAATAAATTTAAAGAGAAAAAAGTCGATAAAAAAGGAAACATTTAAAAAGATATATAAAGTGGTTGAAATATGAAGGCGTAAGCGAAAATGTTCTGCATTATGATGAATTTAATTTCATGTAAAAATACTTCCGGCAGACCCTGATGCCCTGCGTTCACTACAACCTTATCCTCATCTATTTCAATGTTCTATATAAAGTAATTCCCATTTAATTAACCCATGAGCCTCATATGAAGAACAGGGAAACGAGAGTTTTAAAGTTAATGATCATTTTAATACGAAAACGATACCATGAAAAAGTTTTACGATTGGTATTAGGATACTGCATATTATTCCCGACTAGCTGACATGCCCGGCGTTGCGCGGGATAATATTGCAGCATTTGCAGGCCAAGTGACACATGTCCAAAATTCTGTTGCAAATATATAAGGAACAATTTTCTTAAAAATCCAAATAGAAGATGGGCAACCTTAAAAATCCCATTTCACAGTAAAGCTCCTTAAAAATAACGATTGCATTAAAAACAACATCCTCAAAAAATTCATTTTAGACCATAAAAATCCACATTAAAGTACCAACAACAGTTCATAAAAAATGGCCATTAGAGTAAAAGCACTCGTCAATAAAATGCACATATGCATCATTATAATTGTTCCGAAATGATATTAAGAGTACGTAAAAATTGCAATTACAGTATAGGCAACACTACATCTAAAAGTTCCCATCAGAATAAGAGCAGTATTTTTTTTTTTTTTTTATGCCCATCAGATGAAGAACGACGGACCCTGAATATTTCTGCTAGAGTAAAGAAAACATTCCTTAAATCCCCCATTTTAATAAAGACAGCTATTCCTAAACATCCCTAATAGAATAAGGACATTAGTCCCAAAACATCTCCATTAGAATAAAGACGTCAGTGACTAAAAATACTCATTAGAATACTGACCTTCACGAGCTACTATTCCTAAAATTACCAACAGTCCATCCCAACTTCCCCATTAAACTAAGGACACCCGTTCCTAAAAATCCCGCTTGCAAAATCGTCAAAACATTTTCTGAAAATTCAATTAAATAGCACTTTTATAAAATTCGGATAAAAACGGAAGAAAGAAAAGCATTATTTCCATAGGGAAATGCACATTTAAGTTTAAAAAAGTCCAATATTTAACCAATTCTGACGTGCGAAATTTAAGTCAGTGGAAAGAAATAACTGAATTCAGTCCAAATGGCGCCAAAAAGTCAGTACAAAAATTGAATAAATGTTAGAAAATAAATCACTTGAGTAAAATATGGAGTCAACCAAAATCGCTTCTTCAAAAAGTTAAAATAAAGATCGCCAAATTGCACTATAGTAATGGAAACATAATGCAAATGCGCCATGATCATATAATGTAAATCACGTATTGAATTACATGATAACAATATTACTGATGACAATTATTGGGGCGGTTTGGAAAAGGTACGAAGCGCAAAATAACAGCAATTAACTGGACAGGGGGCGAGGAAAAAGTTATCACCACTTAGCGAAATTTTAAATTTCATTAAAAATAAGCCATATCGAAAACCTTCCAACTTAGTTTTTAGCGAAGGAATAAATACTAAATTGCCAAAAAAGAAAGAAAAATCAACCTCAAGATAAAGTAATTGAAAATCATCTGCAGTTAATGATCCACAAAGTATGCATAAGAATGAAATGAATTTTTAGAATTTGTTTCATTGATAAAGCGGACACCCTACCATAGGAAATGTTTCATGAAATTGTTGAACTGCTACTATACTATTAAATGGCCAAAAAATTAAGGAAAATCAACCTCAAGGTAAAGTAATTAAAAATCGTCTGCAGTTCTACAAAATATGTATGAAAATGAAAGGAATTTTCAGAATTTGTTTTGCTCATAAAACGGCATGAATAAAGATAAAATAGCATTTTTTCAATCTTACGTTAACAGAAATCATCTAGTTGGCGACAAAAGTAGTATTTATTTTGGCGAAAACATGCAAATTGGACAGATAAATTCAGAGGTAAGCCTCGTTTTAAAGTTCAAAAACTACTTTAAATGAATATTGCGCATGTTCTATTTGTCCTACGAACTTCAGAAAGAGATCAACTTGTGCAGTTTTTTTACAGGCATCAGTATGCTGCAAAAATCGAAACGGTGTGACGTTTCTTCGATGAGATATTCCTAAAATTAACAGTTTTGCTTAAATTGGAATAAAGAAAGAACAAATTCGAATTTTCGGAAAAACTCTTCGAGGTGCACGAGGGCCTAACCCCAGGTATCTGTAACCAAAATTTCGTACTTCTAGATCGTTCCATTTCGGCAGGAGGCGAGCGATACACACGCACATACACACACATACACAAACTTTTGGTTTTATTTATATAGATTAACTGACATGATTCATGTGTCTCTTGTGTAAAAAGGATGCAAATGAGAAGGAGTATATCTCTCTCTTTTTTTTTTTTCAGCAACTCGACCTGGGAAGAAGGATGGGATAGAAAAGAGCAGATTTTAACCATTTGATATTATTAGTGTTGCTTGGCAGTTATTGAATTTATACAAATGTAAGATTAAATGTAAATTTTTGCACTATAACACATTAGCTTAAAATCGTAAATTCGACAGCTACAGTACAGGGTAGCTAGATGCATAAATAAAGAAATTAATAAAATCGTAAAATCGTCGTCAATGCAGAAATGCATGGTGATATTTGTCTCGAATTTTTTTTTCTAAGGGTTTAAAAAATATAATGTTAGTGGCTGCATAATAAAAAAACTGCATAATTTCCTCCATACATATTGAGCTGATGCATTTATGTTTATTGTACTTACTCTAAGTATTGTGCTGATCACATGCAATTTTATAATTAGAAGACTATACTATTAGTCAAACTAAAACTGTGTTATATCTAAATATTAACTAAATTGTCAGATTATAAGTAATCAAATATAAATTTGATAAAGTTCGTACATAAGCTAACTGCTGAGCATCATAATGAAGTTAATTATTTTGCGAACCGTCAAAGGGAAACTACTTTTAAATTAACTCAATTAAAGTGACGGATTTTCTTGAATTAGCTTAGTTTACACAAAGTGCTCACTAAACTATTTCATAGCCCGAAACATCATTACTGCCCCATTAATCTTGACAGACAATTTTATCGATTGACTGTCTGATGTTCCGATTGGGTTAATAAGATTAAGAACCTCTCGCCAGACTCTGCTGGTAGAAATTAATAATAAACATCATTTACCAAATTATGTTCTTGTATATATACCATATGTTAATCTTAATCTTCTAAAAATGTAAATATCATAAAGGTTTTTGAAAAAAGAGAAGTTTTTGAAGAAAAAAAATCGAAGAAAGAGAAAGTGATGATATGAAAGAGATATTGACATTTGATATCAAAATGAGCGTAAGTTAAAATGGGCTACTTTTCACAGTTATACTCTTTACAAAATTCATAGGACAATATGTCATTTTTCCTATCATATTCGTCCTCTGATGTTTCATTGTAACTTGCATAAGAACTGTTGATGATTTTGTGGTAATGTTTGAGAATTATAAATACCAACGTTTGGCATTAGAAATCAAATTATTGGTTTGTTTGTTTTTTAATTTTAGGTTGTCTATATGAAAAACATAGCCTAAACACCCTTTAGCTACTAAAACGATCTTTAATCGGGTAAAGTTTTCAAAGGTTTGTAGAATCGTTGAAATTCACGTGCTGCCGCTGAGGGAATTGTATACTGACTACATTAGTTTTTCTTCTTCCTTGATTTTTTTTTTTTTTACAGAATACGTTTCTTAATACTAATTCCATTTATGCAACTACAAATACAAAACTGACGACCAGCAACAGGCACAGGGCCCAATTTAACAATCCCTAATGAACATCAAGACCTTTCTTAAAAGTTTCTACCTCACTACAAGAAACAGACGCTTCCGGTAAACTATTCCACCTGCCCACAATCCTCTTGAAGTAGTAATTTTTCCTAACTTGAAGATTTGTCTGAGATTTGAAAAGCTTAAAACAATGACCACTGGTTCTACCTTCAGTGCATAACTGCAACCCATCCACATTTCCAATTTTAATGAGTTTGAAGAACTAAATCACGTCCCCTCTGACACTATTTTGCCCTCCTTTGCACCATTTCCAATAAGGTAATATACTTCTTTTACCTTATTGGAATGGGTAAAGGGTGTCATATCCAAACCTTTTCTATAAATTCTTAAATAAAATGCAAAATTTCCCAGACAAAGCACAAAATAGTAAAAAAAAAAAAAAGATTGCAGGCGTATATTTAAATAAGTGTTTCAAAATATTACATAATTAAACCGCAATGAAGTAAGGCGTACAAACTTTTAAATAAATGTAAATTAAAAGTTTCATAATAGTTAATATTTTTAAATACTTCGCAAAACAGTTAAAATTAGTATCATAAACTTGAATTTTGCCAGACTTTCTCAAGTTTTTGTTTGCAAGCTATTTGCACTGATTTTTTTAAAAATTATTTCCTTTTCTATTCATGACAACGTTTAAGTTCCCCACATCAGAATAAAATGTTACGGAAAGGGAAAAAAGAAAACTTACAGAACAAATAACAGAAAAAGTTTCCTTCCTATTTTAAACAACCCTCTGGTATGGAGGAAAATAACAAGCAAACTTTTCTGTAAAATTCTTTCCTAAAGATGTTATTAAGAAAAAATCTTAGTTCTGACTCCAAAACCAGAGGCAAGCAAACATTTAGAGGAAAAAGAAGCATTTTTTGAAAAATCCTTTTAAGTTTTTTCAACGAGTGAAAAACCTTAATTTAGAACGAAATAAATAAAACAAAAAAATGTAGCAAGATATTCGTTTCAAAAATATTCACCTGGGGAAAAAATGGAAGCAAAATATTCTATCAAAGCAGTGGATGAAATCTTACAATTTATATAAAAAATGAATTGTAAAAGAATAATTTATTAAAACTAAAAATTTCCATACCATTAAGCTTTTTTTTTTTAATTTATCATTTGTATATTTGCAACCTAAATTACTCTCGTTGCACTGAAACACAGAACATAATAAGAAAGTGAACACTAAATATAGCTAATATATCATCTAGAGGCTTGTGACTAAAAGAAAGTACGTTTTTATTTTTTGCCTCAGTTCTTCAATTATTTTTGAACGATTCCATAAAATAGCATTTAACATAACTCCTATTCAAAGGAAAGATTTAGTTTCGTTAAAGTTGAGGAAGTTATTAAATATTTATTAGGTCAAAATCGATGAGGTAAAGTATTTCGTTAAATAAAATATCTATTTAATATAAACTAATTAATTTTATATAAGAATATGAGAATGCTTAAAATAAAACTTGTACTCAAAAAACTTCTTTAAATCAAAAAACTGAAATCACACTTTTACTTTTGTTAAGCATAGTCCTAGAATTAGAAAAATAATACATTGAGTCTTATAGTTAAAGGGAACATTGCTATATTAGGTCTACAAATTTTTTTGAAATATTTAAAAATACTTTGAGTTTTATTGTAAAGCAACACAATTACCCCAACCTAAATTTAGGAATTTTCCCGCATATAAATATTGGCTTTGTGCCGCTAGTTAATATGAGTTCTTTGAAAGCTTTTCAATTCCTACGTTTCTTCATCCAATTAAAATAATTATTTCGGCTTAAAACAGACATTTTAAATAAAAACAAGGACATTTTCGTTATTTCTAACATAATAGAAAACCATTTCCCCTTTGCTTTTATTTACGTTATTTCAGCAATTTTAAGTATGATGAGGATATTTTCAATCTTTAGTGCATGCTGCGTTTTTAAATACTGGATAAATACGTGTGCAAGGTAGCATTGGGAACAAAAAAAAGTAAGGATGTCTTGTATTTACAGCAGAAATGTTACCCAAAATCAATGTGTCAACCATCAAATGTAACAAAACATAGGCTGATTATTTAAAGATCTAGAAAGTGAATACCATACCCAATGACATAATATGCATATTGCACAAAATGTAGTTAAATATGAATTTCCGTCGAAAGAATACAAAGTATGATTAAATTACATTAATTCATTGAGGGTAATAAAATTGCATTACAAAACCAATACTTAAGATTCACTAGATTAGAAACTTTCTAAATAAAATCTGCAATTAATCATTTTAAACAATCCGATTAAAATTACTTCGTAGTATTTCAAAGACTGCGAATTACATTTAAACGACTAAAATAAAAGTAGTTGTTTCATTATCATACTCCTGGTTTAGGCTGTGGTCCTGGCATAAAAATTATTGGTCTGGCATAAGAATATTAAAATATTTCAAAGAACTTCTTTCTGGTGATGAAAACAGTATACTAGATTGCATAGTACAAGTGTTCATGTAGTAGACTATTACATAGCACACTTCCGCACGGAATACATGCTTTGCTTTACTTGACATTTTATTTAAAACGTGCATTGAGCAACAGCAATGGTAATCTACAAGTAAAAAATGTCAAAGATCACATTGTTAAAGAAGGTTCTTCTTCTTCCCCAATAAAAAAATAATATTATAAGTCTTCTGAATTTCGTCAGAAGCTTAGAATTTTGTTGCATTATTGCATTTCAGAACGACATTTCAAAAGAACAGTGAATAATTAAGGACGTTGATTCAAAAATTGAATTGGTTCCCGAGTGGAACGAATAATTAATGATGAAAAATTCCGAATAGGCTAATGTACTTTCTGAATAATGGGATGCGTAATTTAGAAATTGAATGTAATACAAGTGTTAAATAGAAATGAAATACTCGAAAATAAAGTAACATTTATATTATGCTCATTTAATTGTTTTCATTACTCAACGAAAAGCATACATACCTAGTATATTAAATTTCGCTAGCAGTTATAACATCAATCCTCTAACATTGGCTACTTAGGCATCCCAGTAGCACTTCTTATTGACGTATACTTGCAACATACTAACAGCAAGAGCATTAGATTTCCAAATAATTTGAAGTAACCAAATAGACTTTTTTTTATCCGTAACTATGCAGTTTTCACTTTAATTCTATAGCAACTAAGGAAACTTCGTGGAAGTTGGAGGGTTGACTTTAACGGAACGGGACGTACGAAGCTAATGTTTGTTTAATCTGTCGTTGCCATTGCAAAATTTCCAAATGTATGCCGAAATTGGTGTTTTCACAGGTAAAAATAATTTATGAGTAGTGTCAGCATGGGGTAAGATGCAAGTTTAGTGTTTAACGCAAACTACGACATTGAATTTTTTCATGAACGCTTGATTTGGTTTTAAAGAGAAATAAAGCGTTGGTTTAGACATTTTTAAGGTTTTTCAACACCAAACTTGGAACTACTTTACTCTATAGTTTATACAGTATAGGCAAGCTAGGACAATTGAAAATTGCGGGAAATAAAAGACAAACGAATTGCGATTTATATATAGCAATTTTTTAAAAAGAAAAATAAAAAATAACTTCCGTGTGTTATCTAGTAACAGCAGTTGTATTTTGTAAAAAATGAAAAACACAAAGTGCATCGTTTGCAATACATAAACTTTTTCGGCCGCTTTTAGTGACCAACCCTTAAAAGCATACGAGTAAAAGATGTAAACATTTCCATTTGAAAAAAGCATGCAATGTTAAGTTAGTATGAAATACATTACTAGGTAAACTAATCGCGCCTCTCAACACTACGTTATTGATTTTATATGCCTATTCGTTTCTTAAATATTCCCTTTTAAATACTTGGAAACATTTTAAATAATGTTTTTGAAGTTGATTTTAGTTAATTGCTTTGTCCTTTGCAAGAATATTTGTCCTCGCAAAACGTTTTTGAGAACACTTCAAATGTTTTAGTTTTGTTGCGTTTTATTTATGACCACGAAATTAAACGCTAAGATTATTTCTGTGGCTTGGTGCAAGACCTGCCAATGACAGATTCTGGCAAAAATGAGTCATAACCTACTTTAATATCTTTCGCATCTGGAGTTTTAAAATAATGATATAAATTATGTTACTTTCAAGAAAGAAATGGTTAAAATATCAATCAGAGGGATTTTCTTTCTTTCTTATCCGACATTTCCCAACAAAAACACTATCGAAATTTTGCAATTCAAATTATTTCAGAAAGTAAGTAGTTCAGAGAGATTTACACAATTCTATGATGTTAGTGACGAAAAAACTATTACCTGTATCTAACTTCAGTTGTCTCGTGTACTACAAGTATTGACATTGTATATATGTACCAGGCAATTTTTGCTTGTTGTGCCATTCTAAAACAACTATGATCTTATTTCAGTAATTGTTTATGCATTGGGCTTTAAGCGCTTCTATGATATTCATTACTGCACTAAAACTATGCTTTAAGAAATATCTAATTGAAGAGCAATTTTACGCAAATTTTAATTAATTGTTACGTGTGCTTTAATGCAGTAAGATCACTGAATAGATAAATAGATATATAATTGCTTATAATACTATCGAGGTTTGGAATAGAGTAAAAATCAAAATTACTCAGTAATCTTTTCAAATGCGTGTTATCAAAAGTATTTTGAAATATTTCTAAAAACTGAAGTAAAAAAAAATGAATAATTGAAATTTGATAAAATTCACGTTTGGTGCACTGAATAATACTTATACTATGCAGTGCACTTCAATTTTCAGTTGAGAAATTTTGTAACAACTCTCAACACAGCGGGGAAAAGTTTGAATTTATAAGTAGTAGAATTGCTCAAAATACACCACAGACACACACACAGCACTAACACACAGCGCAACAACATGATGATAACATGAATGCAAACATAACATGATTGCATTGATAATGCATTGATAACATGAATGCAAAAATAATCTCTGTAAGCAAGCTGATTTTTGTCAGTAACAAAATTCGCTCTTTATATTAAAAGAATGTATTATAACTAGTTTTAAATATTTACTATATCTCCTAAGTAAACATTCATTTATCAACTGAAATTCGCTAATTTCAATTAGTTCCTGCAACGAATACAAGTTCGCGTTAATGAAACCTATTCCTCTCTATTGTTTTATAACTAATAAATCATAATAATACGTTTGAGAAATCAGAATATAAAAACCGAAAAAGGGTGGAAAAAAAGAAAAAGAAGATGGAAGAAAAAAGAAAGAAATGAGGAATTGAAACCGAAAAAAAATTTGCTGTAAAATATTTCTTTTTCAAAAATGCACAAGGAAATCCTAATGAGTTCAGGTTAATACATTGAAGCATCGAAATAATCAAGTGTTTCTCACTTATGGTATATTGTTCTTCAAAATTCTTGCAGTTTTTGCACCTTTCCGGTGAATTTTTAGTCCAATACCCTTCAACAAGGGAAACCCAAGAAGTTAAATTGATCCGAAAACCAACATCCAGTGGGGAGTCAAAACTCTACTAACATGTTTAAACATATGAAAAGTTCAGAGTACGTAAATAGTTCTTCGCTGTAAACCACTTCGTGAAAAAGAAACCCCACTGCCAATGTAACAAACCATCGCCCTTTCATTTCGCCCTTTTATAACAAGCTCGGAATTGTGTTATCTCGCCGGTTCGCTTCAATTCAAAACCCTGCCTCAGGAAAAGAGATTCCAGTTTTGGTGCCTTGATGAGGATCATTAACGTACCGGCTGCACCATTGTCTGCTGAGGAATTTCTGGGATGAATTGTTCTGCTATCGTCCAGTGCCAGTTAATGAGAAGGTTGAACACAAAAGGTTAGTTATTGCCTTTTAAAGGAGAAATCCGCAGTCCGAAAATGAAAAGTATTTCTCTTTCTACGGTCCTTCTTGAGGAAGAAAACGCATTTTAGGAGCAGAGTATTTCACTTCGATAATAATTGTCTTCTATCGGGTTTCTTATTTATTCATTTTTTTATTTGTTCACAGATAAACATTGATTTTTACGATACTTTCATTTTCTTTTCATTCGTTGAATGCAACCATACCGATATTATTTATCAGAATCTTTAAAGGTCGCAACACCATGACTAGTTTAACAGAGTTTTTTCACCAGAGATTTTCTGACGTTTCTTCGAAAATTGTTGTATACATTACCTTTGATGTGACATTATGAGCTCAGTATGCTTGAAACTTTACTTCGACAAAGCATAACTTATGGCTAAGTTATTCTTTTTAAAGTTAGGATAGAGTATATATATTATTCTTTTGTAGTTCGCAGAGGATAGGTAAAGAAAGTTTTTCACAAGTTCTTACATTTTTTAAAGTTCTCAATTAATTAATAGAACCACACTGATAATGTTTATCAAACCTTTAACACCATGCATGCAGTTTAGTTCTTCCCCCTCTATAACCAGATGAAAACATTTCTCAAGTGTTTCACTTTTTTTTTACTTTGGGGCGCAGGCTCCAAAAGAAAAATACGTGTTACGTTTATGCCATTTCTCCATAGAATTAACATTGATAAAAGTTGATTAATTTCATAAATTCAAAATGCTTTGCTTCTCCCACAAACGAAATAGCTGCAAATGGTTTTACTTCTGACGTAAACGAGTATTAAGATAGAATATTTGTCTTTTTTTTTTAATTTTTCCCCTTCGTCTATTGTTTTTTAAAATTAATTTTATTACTATTATTATTATCATTTTGGCGGAGGGGGAGATATGTGCCATCTAGTTGTAGAGTTCGTTGAGTGGAAGGTTTTAGCACCGAAGGTCCCTTACCTTGAACCGCTTCTTAGGTATAGGTATTATTGATCGATATCCAAACAAATAGCTCGTGCTGTGTTTATTTAGCCAAATTAAGTGCAGAAGATTGGGATTTAACCAAAATAGTTCTGGAAAAAAAAACTTAATACTAACGATACTTATGAAATATGATAGTTTATCCCTCAATTTTTGTTATGGTTCGTTAAGCTGCCGTCTTCATATTAAAATAAACGTCACTTCATAATTTCACCTGGTAACCTTAATTTTGGATCACAAATTAGTAACCAACATTAAAATTTAACCTTGTAAACCATGTATTTTAGCTAAACTGTAGCTTCAACACTAAATTGAGAAAAATCCAACTACAGTGCCCGCCGCTATTAAAATCGCTGGTTAATAAATTATCCGCTCATTAAAATCAAATCTCCAGAAACATAATCAAATCAGTAGGAAAGAATAATAAAATAGCTGCTTAATAAAATCAACACCGCCGCTTATTAAAATCAAAGTTCAAGACAAGCCTAGTCGAAAATGTGTTCCTGGTTCTACTTTTTTCTACAAATAAAAGAGACTGTCAAGAGAAAGAATATTAGCCCCCTCCCTCTCTGTCTGCTTCTACTCCTGACACGGATGTCCAAATCTTCATCAATCTATGAAGATTTGGACATATCACCTGGGGTAACGCACTTTGGTATCGTGCAAGAAATTCTAAGAACAAAGAACTCAATAAATGGAACAATATGGAAAGTTTTATGCATTTTCAAACTGTAGAAAAGTAGATAAATGAATGAGCAAAACAAAGCACAATCACTAAGTACTTCAAAAACTTATTAAAAAATTGAAACATTAAAAAAAATGTAAAATTTATGCATCTCATATTATTTTTAAATTTAATTTAAGATAACTGATCTTTTATTTTAATTAGTTGTATTTAATTACTGATTTTAAAACATTCGTAAAGAATAATATTTAATACAGAGCAATCAGTACATCCATGGTAATTTTTTAAAAAATCACATTATTTTTTGGAATCGTCAGTTAATAAAATCAGCCGCTTAATAAAATCAAAATGTGCAGGACGAATGTGATTTTATTAAGCGGCGGGCACCTAGTATATTCAGGAACAAATTCCCTCAAAATCTCTCTTGTTACTGCAAAAGCTCATGCTATAGAACTTTTAACCTTTCTAGCACTTCAGAAGAAATTTAGCGGATAAAATAATCCTTTGTTACTTGCAAAATTTAATTCATGGACATAACAGTATCGAAAAGTGGTAAATATAAGGGGGTTCGCATTAAAAATTGGGTCATGGGAGAAAACGAACGTCATATTCGGATTCCGGAGGTCATTTTATGTCAGATTCGACATAAATGTTTATTGATTTTGAAAGAAAAAAAAAATTGCAGAGCAGTGTTATTCGTAAAATGAAAAGAACACTACGTGTTTATAGCGGATAGGATGAGAAGAATATTAAATCTGAGAGAAATTGTATATGACAACAATTTTATGCAATAATAGAATGCTGATTCATCTAGACCGCATGCACCTACTCTGCTTAAAAGAATACATTCGCCCAATGAATATTTGCTCATCATTATTCAGAACAAATACCTCTTTAGAAGATCAGTATAATAAAATGGCATTTCAATACCTTTGTTTTCAAAGGAAGCTAATGCTCTGTATGCAGAAAGCTTCGGTGATTGATGCAACATCTTAGATTTTTCGACATTCAGGATTAAATATTTTTTAAGCTGTTGCATTGAAAGTAAAATAATCAATCAAGCTTCTTTCCTCCTTTACGAAAGTGACATTTTCCACCATTTATAAAATAGCTTCGAATAGAAGCAGCATTCTAAATTGCACTTACTGCGTGATTTATTACTATCCGTAGAAGGTGATAGTTTCATACCGTTATAGATGTTTTACCTATTATAAGTCGGTCTACAGCTGAAATACCTACGTTTTGAAAATAGTATTGTTCACCCTATCTATTTTTTAAATTCAACATTTACATCAAGATTGTAAACTCCGCTTTCAATAAAGAAACATATATAAGGAAATACGACCAATGAATTAACACACACACTTAAACACAGTTTCATTTTTAAAAAAATTATAACATTTTTGTAACATGTAGCATTTGACATACACAGTGTGTCAAACAATTTCTAAGACTAGGTTTATATAATAAAATAAAAACTAGTAATTATATTTTTTAAGTATTTTTATTTTAAATAAGCTCATTCGGGTTCAATACATTTGTTACACCAGTTTAACAACGATTCGAACCCCTGTTCCAGCTCACATTGTGGCACTGCCTCCAAAGCTCGCGTCGAAGCTGTCTGTATAGTGTCAATGTCATCAAAGTAAAAAAAAATGGTAAACATATATGGTAAACATATAAAAAATGGTAAACATGAACTGAGGTTTTGACCGTGGAACAGCTGATAGTTAAGGATTTTCACGAATGCTCGACAACACAGATAGCGCCCCTGTAAGCTTAGTTCCATTTGTAGCCTTAAAAATTTGTTTACACACTGTATAAAGAGCTTCGACGCGAACTTTGGAGGCAGTCCCACAATGTGAGCTGGAACAGGCATTCAAGTCGTTGTTAAAAAGCTGTAGCAAATGCATTCAAGCCGAAAGAGCTCATTTTGAATAAAAATACTTAAAAATATATAACAAGTAGTTTTAGTTTTATTTTATAAACCAAGTCTTAAAAATGTTTTGGCACGCTGTGTATGACAATAAAAACCTTTTTTATTGATATGTGTATGTAGTCTTAAAAAAATTGAAGGGTTTCAAATGACACTGCATCAGGTCTTTTTGGTCATGCATATAAAAGGTGGTACAACAAAAGAAGAAATGACCAATGTATGAACATAACATTTTCCATCCAATAACATTTAGAATTTTGATTGTATTGATCATCCAGGTGGTCAAATAGCTTGGAATTGCAAGAAAGGTTAAATTAATTACAAAAATCAAAAAAATTACAATTTGTTCGTTCAATGCGGGATGCTTATTAACTTGTTGGTCAATAAGCATCCCGCACCAACACACACATCCACACCGTATATCCTAATGTGCAGGGTGCTTTCACAGCAACCACAATAAAGACAAGCAATAGCGACGAAACCTTACGGGGCATTTCATTGGTTCTACATAACTTACTAGCCATGTAAGTTATGTAGGTCAGTCAATACGAGGGTAGTATTTACCCTCGTATTGACTGATTAGCCTTCTTTATTGCGTCATTAAAAGTACCTCTCTCTTGACGAATGTCATTTGCTGACAGCGCTGTCGAAGAGGTACGTCATTGCTGTTTGTTTGATCACCACAGCAACAGTCTATTACGACGAAGGCAAAATCTCGCGTTTGTGAAAGCACCCTTAATGTACTCAGGCCAGCGCCAAACCTGTTCAGCACCATCGAACTAATTTTTACTGAACATCTTTTTAGGGTTGGCAAATTAAATGAGCTATGCACAATACAATTTTTATAACATTTAAAGTTTGAGCACTTTTGCTGCATTCCGTCACAACAAGTAAACGTATTTTTTTCCAATGCCAAACACATTAATAAAATTATTTTTTTACTACTTCTGTAACTTAAAAGTACTCATCAATTAATAAGTGAAGTTATGCATAATTTACTTTTTTTTTTGAATTGAGAAACTCAAAAGCTTGGTTGACAAAAATGTCATTCCATCAAAAAATCTAAAAATAGTATAAAAATTAGAAAATACAACGATAAAAATTATTTTTCCAGTTTTGCTTTTATAATTTAGTTAACAATTAAATGCATACAAAATGTGAGTTTGAATGAAAATAACGTCATTGTAATCACTTAAAGTTTGATTTTTCATCAAAAATGTCATTCCATCACGTATAGAATTTTACCCATGGTTTTATACGTTTTTAAGAATAGCAATGTTATAAATTTAATTAGTTTTTTTCTGTCAGAGAACAAACATTAAATTATTTTCCAAATAAACATAGTAACGGTAACTTTTTTTTTGTAAACCATTTAGTTGAGAAAATTTTCTTTTCAGAAGTAGCATATTTCCTTCATGAAAAATTAATTAAAAAATTCTCAGAGAATTAGATATTGTTCTGCGCTCTGATCTAAAATATCCGTTTTTTGAGCTTTGGAGAACAGGTGGTTCACATTCAGTTTACAGAGCAACATCTTGATGTATCTAACATAGAAGCGTAATAATGTTCCAATTAATCATTTGTTTTCCTCTCTATTTCTCATTATTATTTCTTTATTTTATTTATTTTATGAATCTCATTTTGACAAATGAAACGATCGATCAGCAATAAAATCATTTTAACACAAATGCATCGATCGAATATATATCGACAGCACGCTACTTTAAATATTTTCAAACATGGCCTTTAGCACTTACTTTTAAACGGGAAGCCGACAAAATGATACATTGTATTTCGGTTCAGGAGTGAGATGTTGTCAAAATGTACCGGCCAACAGAATGCTTACATACCAAATAAAATACTTTCCTTTTGAGACATTATTTTTCTACTTTCCGGGGGGGGGGAGATCATAAGATGTATGTTATTTATTAAACAAAAACACACAGATTCCTGAATTTTCTAACAACTAACATTCACTCAGCATTTTATGAAAATAAACGAACGGAATAGGAAAAGGACACATTTTTTTCGTACATGCACAGACACTATAAAATATCAATAAGGATAGCTTCAACTTTTATCCAAGCATATTATATTTCCATACATTTTACATATTTCACATTTTACGTTGCAAAAAAGAAAATCAAAGCCAAATATCTTCACTGTTATTCTATCGAAAAATCTTTCCACCATAAATTTTAGAAGAATGTGAATGCGGTAGATACACCGAAAAAAATGTTTTGAATTTTAAGATCTACATATCAAACCACTTCCTCCAACAAGAAGTATATTTTTCCTAAAAATTTGATGGCTATTTTATTCATTCTAAAGTACATATTCAGCTAGAAATTTATACTTGAGAAACTTAACTGTACCTAAACTAGTCTTGTACCTTTTTCTACAAGTACGGATGAGAAATAGCATTTGGTTTATTTGCTTACAAGATAAACGATATATATATGTGTATATAACTTTTTAATCATATTTTTTAACGAAGCAAAGCAAGACATTATATATATATATATATAGAGAGAGAGAGAGAGCAATTCCACGTAAGCATCAACCCAGACATGATTTTTTCAACTTTTAATATATATATTATGTTATACATTATTTTAAAGGTAATTTCTCAAATTTTTTGAATTTAACTTCAGTTTTTCCAAAATCTTACTCAAAACCGATAGAAAATAGCCGTCAATACAACATATGTAATTACTCAAAATGTCTCGCATTTTTCTCACTTTTCACAATTATATTTTATCAGCAAAACTGCAAATAACAATTAGTTTTCTTTTTGTCATTGAAGCATGGTCCTTTTTCTCTTTAACAAAACATAATTTTTCGTCATTGAATTAAAATTAATGCTTCAAAGGTAATTAGTGTTCAATCTGATTTACTTGTTATGTTAGTCACAAAAACATGAATTAAACTAGCCTATTTGAGTAAAATTATTACATTTTATAAATTTTCCTCCCTGATGTCTGCTATGTGATGGGAACATTTAGATTGATGAGGCTGAACATAAATAATTTTCTTTTTTCTGGTAGGAGTACGTGTGACAAACATAACATCACTGAGTGTGAATAACATAATATGATTTCTGAAATATCTAAATTCTAAACAAACATCAAAATTATTTTTAGAACAAAAAAAATCCATTTAATTTCTTATTAATAATAATATTTTTTTTTAAATAATTTCTCTCATTCTATTCAAACAAGCATTCTGCTTATGAAGTAAACAGTTTTATTGAAAGACTTATATAAATTCTGTTTACAAATCAACATACTTGTCATACACATGTCAATCTTTAATAAAGTCCTATTTGTATACTCAGGGGTGCCAACCAGGAAGGGGGTATGGCACAGACTTCGCCATTGAAATTTCTAATTTTGGGGGGACGGGGGCACTTAGGGGGTGAATTGGATGACTGTTTAGCTGATTTGGGGTGTTTTGTAGCTTTTTAGGGGGGTGGGCACTCCTAGCAATACTTATATTTGTGTTAATGTTACCTAAGATATTTTAAGTTAAATGTGTATTTACATGTTATGTTAGTCACAGGTAAGCTTTATTAAAACACTATTTTTTGTAATGTATTTAAAATATGTGTCAAATTTTCACATGATAATATAACAATAGCCTTTCACATAGATAAAATCAGAGGAAAATAATTAGTTTATTGTTTTAGTTTCAGAGAATTATGTCTGTGAATGTTACACAAAATCTTTATGGTTGTAAAATGGTTACGTTAGTCACATTGATAGAAATGCCCTCCAAATCTCAAAAATAAAAATAATAATATCAATTTTTTGCATTTACTTGAACAACCTATCGGTGCAAAGAAGATTAACACCCTGCTTATGGTATCATGATAAAAATTAAGCTATGAGACAGAAAATGATATTAAAATATTTGTGCTCCTATTATGTTAGTCACCATGGAATTACCCTATATGTATAATGTCTTGCTTTGCTTCGTTAAAAACATAGACATATTAGCATAGACGGAGTCATCTGGCTTTTCCTTCGCTTTGCGAGTGCTTGAGGGGCGAGTACATCACGTGACGCCGACCCCCAAATTAGCGTCTGTTGTCTAATCTCGCTTCGCCTTATCTGCTTTTACCTTAACTTCTTCCCACGGCGGAGGGGAATTTTGTTATTTTAAAGTACAGTAAAAGCTCCTTATTCGCACTTCCTTCACTCGCGTTTTCACTATTCGCCGATTTAAAAAATGCGACCCAATTCCTATATTCGCGGCTAAAAATTTCTTTATTCGCGGATCTAATAAGTACATATATAATAATAAAAGGACTACAATAGGTATCCAACCCAATATTTGAAATTGAAGTTGAAATTGTTTGCTAAGAAAATGCATCGCGGCAGCATTGCTGAAAAGTTTTTTATAATTTTCCACGATCCACTTGCAAAGGGAAATAATAGGAGGGGTTCTAATAAGAAAGCCTGGGTTACAAGCGCTATTTTTTGTGACTGGTTCCGGAATTGTTTTGTTTCTGAAGTTGAAACATTTAAAAAAACAGAATTTAGACTTTAAAGCACTTCTATTTTTGGACAATGCACCAGGTCATCCTCGCTAACTTGAAACTTTATATCCAAACATAAAAGTGACATTTTTACCTCCCAACACGACGGCTTTACTTCAACCTATGAACCAAGGAATAATCCAGGCCTTTAAGCTCTATTAAAGTAGACGAACCTTCAAAGTCATATTGGATAATATGGAATGTAATCCTAATATGAATATTATGGAATGCTGGAAGAAATTTCACATAACAAAATGCATCGTAAACATAAAAGAATCATTGGAAGAACTGAAGCCACACACATTGAAGTCATGCTGGAGAAAACTGTGGCCTGCTCTGACTGCGGAAAATGACGAAGAATCTGCGCAAGTTCCAACTTTGACTGCAAACAAAGCCGAAATCGCGAATGGAATAGGACGAGATGGGTTCGAACAGATAGAATCAAGTAACATTTAGGAATTGCTTGAATCGCATGAAGATTTGACTGAAATCGACTTGGAGGAAATGTTAAATTCACAGCCCATTGAAGAAGAAGCTTCAAGAAGCACTGGAAACGTAACATTTAATTTGAAAAATCTTAGTGAGGGTTTAAGAATGGCAAATGAGCTTTGCGATTTCTTTATGAATATTGATCCGTCTATGGAACGAAGTCTTTTTTTAAGAGGCAAATTACTAGTGCGACTGCTACGTATCAGTCTGAATTGAAGGAGCTTTTAAAAACTGCCAGCAAGAGAAAATTACAAAATTCTTCAAACCATTGCCTAAGCCTTAAGATAATTAATCAAAATGTTCAAAAACTTCAATTAAGTTGATTTTTGTATGTATTTGTTTTTTTTTTTTTTTTGTCACCTAGGAACGTATCCCCTATAATCCCATATAAATTACCAATCCATATTAACGGTTTCTGTATTCGCGTCATATTTATGGCAGTCATATTTGGAACATATACCCCGCGAATAAAGAGCTTTTACTGTATCTGAAGATGGGCGTATGCTGCGCGGCAACTTGTACCGAAAGAACACGGCTTGGAGGACCTTCCTTTCATAAGTATAAAACTAAATTCTGAATAAAATGTCATGAAATCGAAGTATTTTTTACAAAATTTGGAAGCGAAAAAGAATGAACTTATACACAGGTTAGCGAGAGGGGGAGGGGGGGGGGTTAGTACTTACAAAATCTTCGATGTTCAGAATCTTAATGAAATTTAAAGGCAAATAATCATCTACAAGTTCAAAAAGTCTAAAAACTTCACTTTTTTAAAAATTAAAATTCAAATTTATCACTGGAACCTATCAAAATAAAGATTATTGCTTATTAGAATCCTAATATAAATGAAGCGTTTCAGAAAAGTATCTATATAATGCGTGTGTGTATCTCGAGGAATATTTTTTGTTGGAATTGCAACTCAAAAAGTGATGCATGATAGGCAGAGTCCGACAAAAACGCGAAAATCTCAAGAGCCAGGGAATATTTTTAGGAGACAGCTTTTCATTTGCGAACTAGTCGCCACCTGAAAAACTAGTCGCCAAGACATTTTTTTAGTCGCCCGGGCGACCTGGCACCCGGGATTTCTCGGACCCTGATGATAGGTAATGAAATTCGATGTGCAAATCGGCATTTATATAAACTGTGGTTTATATAAATGCCGACTGTTTATAACTTAACTTTATATATTTTAAAAACTTATTTAAATGCAAGAATGCATCATGCAATTCAAAGGCTCAACCAAAAGCGCGAGAAGCGAGTTAGACGCAAATTCACGAAATTAATTCTTTTTAAAAACCAATAAAATTATGATAAACTGTTAGTATTAAACTGTTATTGTGTATAGTTGGTTTATAAAAGTATAGTTACATGCAAATACTTCTAATGCATTAATGAGTTTAAAATGCTCTGCAGAAATAAACAATAAGTACGTTAAAGTTTTTTTTTTTAACTTTTACCTAAACTTACACTTCATTTAGGAACAAATGTATGAATTTAAAAATGCAATCAAAATAAAATATGCGCTTACATACACATACGAGTGTATATATATGATATACAAGCGTAAAAACATATATATATATATATATATATATATATATATATATATATGTATGTATTACGTAAGGGTAATTAACTGTTAAAAAAAGTCTAAAGAATAGAAATTAAAATTTAAATGCCTCTTAAGGTTTTCCGATTGTTAGCACTTTATAACAGAAACGAATATCTTCAATAATCTTCAGTTATTTGCTGTTTCCTCTTGTTTTATATTTAAAAAAAAATGTTTTATGAATTTTAGTGAATTATAAATCAATCCTCTATCGGTAAGAGCTAACCAGGCCCGTCATTTCGAATTTTTTTGAGGGAGGGGAGTGCAAAGGGTATATTCTTTTTATATCTTATACTGAAGACGCAAAACACATTTGCGTTCATAAAAATACATTATATCCTCAAAGCCGCGCCTCCAGTAAGCAGTGGCATCCTACTGGCCGCTCTAAATGGCATGCCTGGAATAAAGACATTAAAATATCGGTAGCAACGGATAATTCACTTTATTATACGTGCTTTTAAGCTGTTTTTTAAAATAACTATTTAGTTTTATTAAGCGAACTGTTAACCTTTGAATTCAACTTAAAAAACCCGCACTTTAATGAGCTTTTCTTTATAAAAGAAATTTATAAAATTTACACAATCAGTGATCAACTGTTCCAATCCTATTTACGTACTTGCGCATGCTAAAACAATCACGTCAATAAACCAGAAAAACCCTTTTGGTAAAGAAACTCAAAAAGCCCCTGTGCGGTTGTGCTCGTTACGGCAAATTTGTAAGGACCCCAATTCGAGTGGAATTCGAAATACTCGCTTATCAACTGCAGAAATTCCTTCGATACAGAGATTGGCTTTTCTTCTTGAACACGTGAAGGTGACCGATTCCCGCCCTTGTGACACTGGAACGCCTCCAAGCATTATCTAGAGTTTATAAGATCTATGGTTAAAAAAATATGATTAAGAAGTATATTATCATTTAAATGTATTATTTAAAAATTAATTAATTTATTTCCTAAATTTGTTAAATTTTTTTTCTTCTTTAATTTTTTTCATAATACAAGCAACAGTAAAAAGATATTAGCATATCAAAACTTTTTCTTCTTTAAAGCAACCAGCTTTAAAGCAACCAACATATTGCGCTTCATTTTTTTTCTTTACATAAATTTATTAGAAATTTTATAGTTTTTTTTCAGTTGCGAAAAGTAAACTACACATTATTAGAGCTATAGGAACGTCTATAACAAATATCTAAACGTCTATAACGAGTGACCAACACGAGTGACCGCATTGGATGATTACAGGGGTTGCATCCATAGTTTCCAGACATTCCTAGACAAATCGAACGTCATCAAAATTGCAACGAAATTGAAATGCACGAACAGCTTTTTTGCTTTTAATGTAATTTCTTTTTTCTCTCAAAACACTACAATTGTAAGCTCCTTGTGTAAAACAAAGTCCTCCTATAACTAAACTATTAGTAAGGGATTATTTAAATGTTCTTTTTATTGCATTATATTTGCTGTGTGTTTAACTTCCCCCTAAATGAAGTATATCTTATCCTTATTCCCCTCTACCCAACTACAACCATAAAAGTGGATTGATTGAAAAAAAAAATGTGTGCTTACAACTAAAAATATGTAATTGTTAGTGTCACGTCAGATAATACAACGTTTAGAAAAAAAAAATTGATGTACTCATACAGGTATTGCAAGCAGAGTCATACGTAAGTACAAGATCGGAACTTTTTCCTGCGCAATCGGTTTCTGAGCATATTAGGCAGGGAACGCGAAAGGGGAATTGTGTGATTTTCTTGTGCCCCACATAGTGATGGCACAGAAAGTTAACTGTTTATAAAGTTGTTAAGGTACATTGAAATGCATCTTTCTTTTCAAACTACCGTAATTCTAAACCAGAGTTTCTCAACAGAAACCACATGTAACAAATATGGGCGCCTACAGAGAAAAATAGCAAAATATGGAAGCCACGAGCCTCCAAAAAGAAAACACGGACCAAGCCTTTCCAACTGATAAAATGTTTCACACAATGGAAAATTATTACACCTTGTGATTACCGAATGCATGAATGAAAAAATCTCTCAAAACTCCTTGAAAAAGCACTTTCATAATGAAAAATAAAAATAAAGTCTAGAATTACAATGAATGCATTACAGAAATTTCGAGCGCATATTTGTTTTATTCAAATAAAAGTGGAGCAAAAATCCCTACTTTATTTATTTTTTCCTGAAGAATTATATGTTCACACAGGAAGCTTTTCATTTCTGTGGAAGAATTTGCCTACTCCGTTCCTCCCATCTCCTACCCCCTGTGTCATTTTTTCTTTTTTTCAAATTTATTGAACTCAGTTTCTTTGCAATTTTTTGTCTATCCCCCCCAATTATTATTAGTTGATAGCTAGACGGTCCTCTCTGCCCTCATTTTCGCTAGTGTACTCCATTCAGTGTTTTCGAATTAAACAAAATTTTCCTTGTACCTTTGAAATATGTTTGAATATTATTCTTTGATTAAAACGATAGATTTTTATCATAGATTAGTCAATCATCATTCAATGAACTTGTTTGTACTAAAACTGACAAAGATTTTTTTTAAAAATCCTACTTTATGCGATCATGCCTGCAGGACCAGGAACCACACACAGACAAATAAATAAATTATTTAAAACACATGCATACGTATAAACGGGGGGGGGGGTGCCATGATAAGATTTGGTACTCAAAAGAGGGCCACAAGCCGAAAAAGGTTGAGGACCCCTGCTCTAAACAGGAATGACTTCATGTGGTACACAGAAAATGTAGACATTCACACAATTCATCAGATCATAGTAGTTTCATTTCATATGCTATACACATGATAAAGCCTTTCTTTTATGAACAAAAAATGGAAATAAAAACCCCGTTAAAACGCGGGTGTCGGAGGACATGTTTGGCACCCGCGTTATAACATAACCGCAGTATAGTGAAACTATACCGCGGAACCATATTCACGAAATAATACTCTTTTTTGCATCATTTTTAACGTTATCAATTACTCTTAACTTTTCTTCTGTAGTATAATTTTTTCTTTCTTCTTTGCTGCCATTTTATTCACTGTAATTGCTGTGCAAGAAGCACACATCTCAACTGTGCAGTCAGTCTATCGAGCGATAGGTTGTAAACCAACTGCATTCCGAGAAAAAAGGGGCCTAAAAATCTCTTTATATTATCAACATGGGATTGCACTCGATTTTGACATCAAGCTATATAGAGTCCCATGTTTAAAAAACAGAAAAAGCATAAAAAAGGTGCTGTACATCTGGCCTATCAAAATACAGGCCTTTATCTGTTAGTGTTTGTGGTGGGGGATGGGAGCTCTTAGGCTGGAATATTTGTGTGCTCGGACTGGCTTTATTTACAATGGTAAATAAGGAATAATTTGGAAATGATAAAGGGTTATTTAAACGTCGGGGGACATGATAGTCACTGGGATATATCAAATTCCGCGGTATACTGAGGTGCGGTATAACGGGGCTTTACTGTAATTAATTATATTTTGGTGGGCTTATGTATCTTCATGCCTACTCAAAAGAATTTCAGTCTAAAGAACTAAATTTTTAATATTATGTTAAAACGTACCTTGAAAGCAATGTCCAATTTCTGTGTCACGGCATGTTTTACCTCAGAGTGCTTTCACGCCAAAGGCGACAAAAACGAAAAACTCTCATCTGCGCTCTCTTTTCTCATCTGCGCAACAGCAGAGCTGATTTTTTAGCGCATAAATATGCACTGCACTTTCGCAAATGAGAAAACACAGAAATATTGTTTTTGTCGCCTTTGCCGTGAAAGCACCCTAATGGTCCATAATTCTCATTTTAAATTTAATTTTACTTTTATTTTTTGTAGACTAAAAATCATGCACTATGTTGACCAGTATTGACTAGCACTATGTTTAATATGTCGACTAGTGACACCATGCGACTAAAATCATGCACACTATAAAAGTAGGCATGCAGATGTTTAAGCACACCAAAATGTTTTTAGTTATTTATTTATTTTTCTTGAAACAAAATAAAAAATATGTGACGGACGTGACAAAATATACGAAGAAATAACCATTTTTGGTAGACGTGCTTCTTAATCACCATTATTTTGTATCATGTTTTAAACTATTTTTAATTTTCTAAATTACGTTACAACTTTTTTTGCTTTATAAAAGAAAGATGAAACGAAATGAAAAAAAAAAAAAAAAACGCGAGATCAATACTTCCCGTGATTTTCTATTTTTGAGAAAGATGAAAAAAGTAAATGAAAACTTTTTTACTTATTTTCTTGCTTTTTTAGAAGATTTTTCAATTAATAAATTTACAATACCTATTTTTTTTTCTCTTTTAGAATATGTATCAAAAGCAACGATTCTTCTGCCATAAGTTTAAAAATGGGAAAAATCACTGCGGCGTAAAATGGGAAAAGAACGGTCAATGAGAACTGACTTGACAGCCTTTTTTATGATGTCAAGTAGCAAGATGATGGGGATATTTCAGCACTCAAAAGAGAATAAATTGAGTTATTTTCTCTTGCTTCACTTTTTTTGATATGCATATGCTGAAAAAATGGGGGAATAATATTTCACGAAAAGGTTAAAAAGATTCCTTTCATGTAAAGGGAATTCTACATAAGTTTTTAAAATTTCACCTTGCATATAAAAATTGGTCTTTTACTTAAGAGTGCCTGAAATATTTCTCATCATTTTAAGCTTTTTTTTTTAAGGATAGAGCAAAACCAGAACTTACAATATTAGTTAAAAACTTCATTCTTTAACACACAAATTATCTGTCATGTCCAATAAGGGTTTACGTGAAATAATTTGATAAATGTAAAAAGTGGTTTAACCTTCTTGAGTTGTGTTTTTGCTTCAACACAGACAGTTGGTAAATTAAATATGTGAATAATATTTCATTCTATTAGTCTGTCGATGCACAAGGAATTTCAATCAGGCTGTTTAATTTAAAGTATTGTGCAAATGCACATGCACTTCGAAATAGAATTAAATGAAATCATATATAAAAGAAAATATCATAATGTTATTATTTAATTTTCTTCATACATAAAAGAAATTTTAATTTAATGCTATTATTGCAGTTTCTCACAGTTTCATAACACTAAAACAAAATTATCTCATGAAAATATTATTTCAAAACTATAAAAAATTCGATTTTATAATGTCGTTAAAATATTGGATAATGCATTATTTAAGCTTCAGTGCTATTCAATTTTTAACTGTACTGGAACTAAAACTTAATTGAATTTATATGAAATGGAATTATGAGGCTTTACACAATACTGAACGTAATTGAACTTTTCATTTACCGCAGTACTTACATGACACATTCTTTTTATTACGTGTCTGAACAATTTAAATGCAGAACTACATAATTTAATTTTTAGAGCGCATTTTAGAATTAACCTAATCACCAAGTGTTAAAAATATTTTTTTGACAGCTTTCGCAATTACACGAGCGGTGTGCATCAATTATTTATTTAAACAAATATGTAAACATTCATTAACCGAATGTAAATATTAATTAACTGAGTAATAGGTAGAAATATTTTGAAAATTACTCTATTAGCTGAAATTATTTTAGCTATTTCAGCAAAAATATGCTTTTACAGTGAAGAGAATGAAAGCTGATTTTTTATGCTCACAATAAAACAAAGTTACATTACATGTATATGCCTTTTATGACAGTAATAACAGTTGTGCATACTTTTCTGCTCCAACCTCCTTCCCTATTATCACTAGGAACTTAAAGATGCCCTGTCCCGTGGGCGAGGTGGAGGGGTAATGGTGTCCACGTATTTTACATGCACGTATCCCCAAGTGTACATGGTGGGTCTTCAGTGGGTTGGGTATCGAACACGCGACCTTCTAGGTGGAAGTCCGACACCGTAACCACTACGCTACCACGGCCCCTGCAGTTGTGCATACTAGGTAAACCAAAATAAGCAGAAATTGTTCAAACCTCTCCGACAGAAAACCTCAATATCACCCGATTTCTGACAAACATTTCAATTTCTGAAAGAAAATTTTAATTCTAGGTCGCTATTAAAGGAAATAGGTCTGAGGAACAAGTTATTTACGTTACTTTTTTATTATCCTATTATTAACCTTTATTTATTAAGAACCAGTTTAACAGAGCCGTTTCGTGCTCTGTTAAACTGGAAAAAAAATCTTTCAAAATACAAAAATAAAGCTGAGTTTTTTTTAATGGTCTTAGAACTTGTTTTAAATCAAAAAATCAAGTTTCTTGAGAGCAGTTTCTCAATAAAATTCTTGTTTCCTGCTCTCTGTAAAAGTACAAAGAAGGATTTATTAAGTTACCCAAAGCTGAACACTTTAGATCTGTGACTACCAGTTAAAAAGTTGAAAACAAATGTACAAATATACGCATTATTTCGCCATAACTGCATTATGTATTGTCGGTGCATAATTTAACTTCAGCTCTAGGGTAACAGCCTGATAGCCCACGGCAGCCCCTGACTCTGGAGGCAACATTGACGGAGTATGCTTGAGTTCAATTGAACTCACACTCACAGCTTTGTGTACCGGACGTTGTAATTTAGAGTATTCAAAGATAGTGCCACTATTGCGGCACATAATCTGCAGGCATAATCTGTGTACGTAATCTACAGGCAACTAATTTGCAGGTTTTCCTGTGTAATTTAGTTTAAAACCTTTGTAGTTTCTTGTTTTTAAGGCTTTGCAATTCTAATTTTACGTTAGACTTCTCATGTATTTTCGGGCTAACATTTTTTATTGTACTGCATCTATTTATTCAGCATCTTTGTCTTTGTCTCTCGGTTGTATTTGTATTATACAGATTATATTTTTTCACAAGTACAGTTTTTCCTTATACCAAATCTAATAGTAATTTGATATAATTAGTATTTCTTTTCCTATAATTAAACAATCTGAATATCGTATACATACATCATGAACTAGAAAATACAAACAATACCCTTTTCGTGACAAAGACACTTTATCTGACGTGAATAATATGCTAGAATCATCCTGAAGAAAGCGAAGATTTGTGGGTTGCCCTTCTTAGAAATGATGAGCACGAAAAGTATTTTGTACCGTCTTATAAATATGCAACATAAGAAACTGCAATAAGAGAAATTGCAATTCGTGCTTTACATGAAAAAAAATTAATCTTTTGCAATGTTTTTTTCAACAAATCGAAATATTGGTAACAAACTTTCGTAATCATATTCAATACTTTCGTTTCACACCAAACGTAGGTATCTTGCCTCTTTCTAACTCTAACTCCTCAATAATGCTAAGTTTTATTACGAAATTGAAAATGTTGTTGGCATCGGTTGTTCGTTCGAGCATCTGCTTTATTTCAACAAGAGATGTAAGTCAAGAATATTCTTAAGGGGATATTCTTGGAGAACGTAAATGCTCTAAGAATATTTTCCTGAAGATGAAATTTGGAGAGCAATCTAGAATAATCTTTTTATTAAAAGTAATTATAAAAATCTATAAACACCTAATATTATGAAAAATTTTATTATCATTGTCAAAGTATGCAAAAACTATTTATTTTTGATATAAGAGAATTAGCCAATGTAAGATTTTGGTCAGTTGAAAACATTCCATGTAATAAATTAGTGTAACTTGGTAGCAAATGCTAATTAAATGAAGGTATATTAAATTGTTTTATTTTTCCTTCAGAGAAAAACAACTAAAGTTGAAAAATGTCACTTAAAAATCTTTTTTTCTAGATCCTACTATTCAAACAATAGACAAAATAATTACAGTTAAATATGACTACTTTTTAAGCTTATTTTTCTTAAAATTTCATTTGCTCTGGAATTGTTCATAAGAACATGCCGAGAACCGTCTCTAAGAGTTGTTATTTATATTTTTTATATATAATTTTTGAGAAAACGTTTGGATACTAAATTTATTTAACAACAATTCTCAACGGACTTGAGCAAAAGATGTAAATCTTATTTTAATTCTTTGAATATATACCGATATTTTCAGAAAAATCTTAAAAATACGTTTCTTAAAAATAATGAATTTTTGTAAATTTAACAAGTATTACTTTTTTGGTTCGAAGCTTTTCATTTTCATCAAAACGGCAAAATGTGGTGATAGTATTGTAAAAGATAGTTAGGGAGAAGGTTCTCGAATATTCTCATTCAAGAGAATACTGATAATTTTCTCGAAAATTATCCCCCCAAAAAATGTTACCGATCATTTAAAACCTCTAATATTTTGCACTAAATATATTTGAGCTATACTGTAAAATCAAACTTGTAAATTACTTGTAAATTAAAGCTCTCGTATACATTAGTTCCTTTTTTTTTTTTTTTTTTTTTTACATTTTTTCAGTTACGACGATTTTGAGTGAAACTCTAGAATTTATTTATAAAACTAGATCGATATTTTACACATTTCAGCAGTCTTTCGCCAATTTCTGCTAATTGGGGTTTAAATATTTGACTTAAATTTTAATGATTGGCTTAGTTAAACTTTCATGTTAATGATCGGATTATTTAGAGTTCAGTGGTAATGACTGGGTTATCCGCCCCCCCCCCCCTCCCGGACAATAAATCGCCAGTTAATGAGCGTTGATTTATTCTCCTGGTCGAGAGGAAAAAAAAAACATTCACCATTTTTTCTGAATTCTTTTTTTTTTTTTTTTTTTGAGAAAAATCTTTTGAATCATTATCTGAATTGGTGTTTAGGTCTGTAGCACATTTTTACGCATAGTTAATGTTATTTATTTTCTTAAATTATCACAAAGTCTATGCATACCAAACCAGAAAACAGTGACCGAATTTTAAAAAATCTTTTGTGGTTATAACCATGAAAAATACGTAAGAGCTATCGCTGTCTCAATAATGAGCGTAATGTTTGAAATTTAAATTTCAAAAACAAATGTAAAGAACAAACTCAAAAGAATATTAGATCCATCTCGATTTTTCTAATAATGTCACACTTGGGTATTCAGTCTATAGATCGCAAACTAGAACAACGAAAGAAATATTTCGTGACAAACTGCCATAACGGGACGTGACCAATGATTTATATGCTAGACCTGCTCCTAAATGGCGTGAAGGCGCATGTGTTACACTTTCTCACAAATGAGCTGCATGAAGAAACTTTCTTGTTGTCCTATAAATATGCATGATGACGAAACTTTTGCTCTGAGCTTCGGTTGAACTATAAGTTGATTGTATTGGAATTTTTAAGTTCGCTTAGCATGTAAATTATATTTTTGGTTGGGGTTCTAAAAATCGAAAATTTTGGAGAAGGAGTTCGTGAAGTTCTTTGATATAATACTTAAAATTTTGTTTTAACTATGTATAAGAGTTTTAATGCCCCCCCCCCCAAAAAAAAGTAAGGAAAATTATCAATAGACAGAGCTTACAAAAATGCAATATTCTTGCATTAAACCTTACAATTTTATTTCATTTAATTTTATTATTCATTCCGTTTCATTTAATTTTTTTTATTACTTTTGCGAAAGAGGAAAAATACTTTTTTTTAAAAATTGTAATATGCTTTGAGAAACAAGAGATTAAATTGTATGTATGTTTCGTTAGAAATTTTGTAAAATCACAAGTTAAGCAACTTTTAATTTCTTATTTACACGTTTAACAAAACAACAGTAATTGGTGCATTCATATACTTTATACGCAAAACGAAACGATGGATGTACCCTTATGTGTGTACGTTGCGTGATGCGTATTAAAAGTTATAGTTTAATGAAGTTTTTATGGCAATGAAAATTAATGGTGAGCATACAACACATACTGTTCAGGCAATTTGCAGCATCATGAAGTTAATATTTCTTAATTTTGAAACGGAAACATTAAAGGAAAATTTTTTATTGAGTCGTCCTATTTAATCTTATTTTTGCAAGCACATTAGTTTGTTATATTGCAAAGTATATAATGACACAATAACTGAGATAAAATGAGTAAGGAAATACTTATCTGTAAATCTGAAGTTTAAAAAAGCATAGTAAAAAAATATAAACCAAATGATGCAAAATTTAGGAGTGTCAACTTTCTAATTATACTCCACTCTATACGCAGAACGGACAAGGAAACCATGTACAATTTGTAGGCGTTAGAATATTACGTTGGAAATCACAAAATAATAATTCCAAAATTTCCTTATTTCAACAATAATATGCATTTTTTAATTATTTATTTTCTTTTTTGGTAATCAGGGATTTGGCGCAATTTTTATTTTGAGTTGCTCCGCTCCTTGCGCCCAAGTACTTGCTTGCACCGGCCACACTTCAGCTCGGTTCCGTGCTCCAAATTGTTTTAATAAAGTACATTAGATGTATGTTTTCTTAGTTTAATTACTTTTTACTGTGATACAAAATGTTAAAAATTAAAAAAGAATTAAACCAGAGCCGTGGAGCACAACAATTATTTTCTCCTGCTCCGCTTCAGTTTCAAGCAATATCTCGTTTCCCCACTACTCCGTACTCCTACTCTACGCTCCTACTCTACGCTCCGCTCCAGATCTGTTCCCAGATCCAGTTGCAATCTGCGTTAACAATTAATGTAAACGCGAATTTAATTTGATCCCTCTTTCTTGGTTCTAATTTATTTATCGTGAGCGCTTTATTAGCCTACTTTCCCGTAAAAGTAAAAAAAATAATAATAAAGCATGAAAGAAGGCTTAATGTATCGTGAAAATATCGTTAGAAATCAAGAAAAGTCAAAAATAAATTAAGTAATTAAATAAAGATTGAAAAATAAAAAATTTGAAAGTAGGGTTTTGAGATGGGGGAAAAAGTGTGTCTGTCGGTCTGTCGCGCCCGTGGTCTGTCTGTCGGTCTGTCTGTCGGTCTGTCTGTCCGTCGGTCTGTCCGTCGGTCTGTCTGTCGGTCTGTCTGTCGGTCTGTCCCCCCCTAATAACTTTTGAACAAATTGTCCGATTCGAAAAATTCTTTTTGCATTCGAAAGATCTCGGTGAGGACATCTCATTTCCATATTTTATTTTTGAACAATTTTTGTTCAATTTTGAACAGTTCAAAAAATTGTAACATTAGCGCCTATGGGCGAAAATGAAGCAGTTCCAATGAAGCAGTTCCCATGAAGTTCCAATGAACAAGCTCACTGGAAGAAGTTCTTGGCGTGAAATACTGATTTGAACAATTTTTGTTCATTTTTGAATAGTTCAAAAAAAAATTAACATAGTGCCTACGGGGAAATTTCAATCCTATATAAATCCTGATCTAACGGGCCGATTTGCTTGGAACAAACTTTATCGGAAAGTTCTTATGACGTAGAACATGTACAGATAAAAAGTTCATCCAGAACTAACGAGCCTATTTTCTTATGAAATTTTTTGATCTGGATTTTCAAGAATATTTTTGAATTAATGAAAGATTAGATGAATAAGCAGAATAATGAATGAATAAATGAGTGAATAAATACATGAATAAATGAATGATATAACGAATCTGTATTAACCGTTGAAAAAGGCATATTTGAAGCAATTAAGAACTAAAGCTAAACGAGAAAGAGAGAGAGATAGCTAGATTATAAATTTGAAGCTGGTGTATACGGGAAAGTAGGCTCGTATAGTTCTAGACGGAACTTCTTGTATATATATTAAAGTGGCAGCGCTTTTTTTTCCAGTTTCGTTAAAATTATTGTTTTGACGATGATTATGTTGGATATAAATAAATATTTTTCACGAACAATTTGCTCATATAGTAAATAATATTTTTATTTTACAGATTACTATAACTTAGATGGGTGTTTTTCGGTATGAATATTTTTTTCCGAAATTATTATATGTTTATTATTTATTCCTTAAACCTTACTGCTCTACCTGATATCTCTTTGATTTGATGTGCATTTTCAGTTACTAGGAGAATTGTATATTTATAATATCTAGAACAGCGGTCATTTCGTATGACCGCCGAGCTTACCAGTTATTGAATAAAAAAATATAATACCTATTTTTACGCCATAACATTGTTTAACTATTCTTTTGGCGCATAAAAAATGAATGAGCAACTTCTTCGTAAATAAATTCCTATTTAATCAGATTTATCTTTGAATATCTTAATAGTAAAAAATACTTGAAAACCAGATGGTATACAGATACTGGAACTCGTTCAACTAACTACAAATATATTCGATTTAAACTTCGTGTACTTTTTTAGGTTGCTACTTTTGAAAAAAATGGTACTGTAATATTCGTAAAAAACATTTTAAAATATTCATAGCGATTTTCAATAACTGGAACAATGCGCTATTCAAGTGACAGACATGAAACGCATTTTCTCAGCAGGTATAGAATATTATTCTATATCATTTTGTATTTGACATTGCCCAACGCGACAGATACTTCCCGAAAAGGAAAAGACTTATTTTACTACTTTTCAGATCTGAAATGGGCTCATCATCATGCTACTTGGGATCATAAAAGAATATGTCAAGTCAGCTTGCACAGGTCATTTTTCTCCGATTTCACGGAACAGTTATTGTTGCCACATTTTGAACTCGATGAAGGAAATGCTTTTGAACTAGGATCACGTTTTATCGGTAAAAGAGAGAAAAATGAAAAATAAGTTTTTACATGTTTTTGAGAACTTAGTTCAAAATTTAAAAAAATATATATTTTTAGTAACCGACTTCCCAAAAGAGAAGGTTACCAATTCATAACGTATGTATGTTCTTTTTTGTTTGATCAAGGGTAGTCTCCCTTAGGTTTCGTACTTAGTTTGGCAATATTCAATAATTAGAAAAAATCTATGGGCGTAAATATAGCCCTTTTTTTTCACCGATAACTTTTGAGTAAATGAAGCATTTTTTTAAACAAAAAGCAGATAGAGGATCGTTTAACTTAAATTTCGTGCATCGATTTGACTACAACTGTTCTTTTAGAACGAACGTTATGTGTGAAAACTGTTTTTTTTTTAATTGAAAATGCTTGACTTTGTTGAGTAAATTGTTAATAATTATAAACCGCATCGTTAAAACGAGTTTGTTTCCAGTAAGCATTAATATTAAAAGCATTTATAACAAAAGTTGAACTCTCTCAGTTAACAAGTTAAATAAACCCAAAGGCGACAAAGACCTGTGTTTTCTCATCCGCGCAACCACAGAACACATTTTTGCCTTCAAAAATATGCTCTGTGCTTGCGAAGATGAGGAAAGACAGGAATATTGTCTTCGTCGTCCCCTTTGGAGGGGGGCACTAAAAATCCCAGTTTTCGAGAAGGAGGGCCCTGGGGTGCAGAAGCAGAAGGTCTGGTCAAGTGGTAGGCCTGACGCGGAACCCCCAGTGTTTAGTTCCCAAGCATGCTTGGTCCTCATTGTTTCGACCCCACGGCACGAATGAAAGGCTGAGTCGACCCTGACAAGCCCGGGAATCGAACCCCGGACCTGTGGCACGGTAGCATGGAAGGCTACCACTCAGCCGCAGGACTTCGGTGTGAAAACACCCTAAAACTTAAAATACACTTCAAGACGGAATTTATCGTATAAATTATTAGTTTTAGTGCCATTTATTTTCAGTAGGCGGGCCGTTTCATATGTTTTTTTTTATATAAATGGAGAAATAATATGAAAAATGTATTTACACTTTAAAAAGTAAAATAATTTTGGAATTAAAAAGTTCAACCGATTTCAAATTAAAAATTGCACCAAAAAGTAAAAAAATATATTCATTCTTTAAAAGGACATATAGAGTATCTACGAAAAAGCCAGGAGCAACATGATGGTTCCAAACTTTTAAATTTCCCATCGGCCATCTTTATTTTAAGGTTCGCACGGAAAGATCTAGTCTTGTAGTACTAAAAATGTTTGTTGCTTTTTTAGCCTACTTCGCCGTAAAAGTAAAAAAATAATAATAATTAAACATGAAAGAAGGCTTAATGTATCGTTAAAAAAAGAAAATTCAAAAATAAGTTAAGTAGTTAATTACAGATTGAAAAACAAAAACGAAAGTAGGGCTTCGTAGTGAGGAAATTGTGTGTCTGTCCCCTCTTAATAACTTTTGGACGAATTGTCCTATTCGAAAAATTCTTTTTGCATTCGAAAGGTATCGGGGAGGACATCTCATTTCCATATATTTTTTTTTTTATTTGAACATTTTTTCGTTTAATTTTGAACAGTTCAAAAAATTTTAACATCAGCGCATATGGGCGAAAATGACGGAAATTATGTAAACTCTGGGTACAAGATGCAAGTTCCAATGAACAAGCATACTGGAAGAAGCTCTTAGCGTGAAATACTAATTCGAACAATTTTTGAACAGTTAAAAAAAATTAACATATCGTCTACGGGGAAATATCAATCCTATATAAATCCTGGTCTAACGGACTGATTTGCTTTTAGCAATCTTTATCGGAAAGCTCTTATAACGCAGAACATGTACAAATAGAAAGTTCATTCAGAACAAACGAGCCTATTTTCCTTTGGAATTTTTTGATCGGGATTTCAAGTATATTTCTGAATTGATGATTGATTAAATGAATGAATAAATGATAAAAAAGAAATAAACGAGTGAATAAATGAGCTAATGAACGAAAAAATAAGTAAATTTGTGAATAAATACATGAATGAGTGAATGAATAATTACATGAATGACTGAATGAAAATGTATTAACAGTTGAAAAAGGTATATTTAAAGCATTCAAGGACTAAAGCTAAACAAGAAAGAGAGAGATAGAGAGATAGCTAGATTATAAATTTGAAGGGGGTGTATACGGGAAAGTAGGTTCGTATAGTTCTCGACGAAACTTCTTGTTTCTTTTTAACTTCATCGCAAAACTCGAAAAATTGACTTAGGATACTATGGCTCGCAGTTACAGATATAATTATAATATCACATGTTCTACTAGAACATCAAATGGGCCATTATCCGAGCAAGGTGAGCTAGCAGAAATTTCTCGGCACATAAAACTGAAATACGTTATAAGATCTTAGGCATAAAGAAATGTTTTACTTATTAAAGTAGTGTTTCACGTTTGCATTCTATGAATAATATAAGAACAAAAATGCTTCTTTAAAAAATGTTTATACTTGAAAACTACTTAGATAAAATTGAATTACAGCAGGAGAATGCAGGCTTGATTGCATGAAACATTCTTTCGAAAGTAACATTATTTGTTCTTTTTTCTTCACTCTTTTACGAACTTAATAAAAGAAGAATATAACAAACGCTTCCTCCTTCTTAATATTTTAAACAACCTTTGCCAGAACCTTTTCATTCAAAAAACTTCCGATGGAAGAACCTTTTAAAAAGGATTTTTTTGAGAAGGAATACAGAAAAAAATATTTATCTTAGAATTTTATTTTCATTAGAGAAACCCTTTTGGGCTAGGGTTCTTTTAAGTACACAGTGGACTTTTTCTAACCAAGGTAGAGTTTTTAAGGCGTAACTATTTTCACAAATGACATTATGAGCTAGTACAAAAACTTCAAACTAGCGAAAACGTTTCTCATTCTAAAAAGCTTTTTTGTTTTTTAATGTAACTTTTACAGATCTGACGTTTAATAAAAAGGGATGATCAATCATATTTGATTTTTGATATCGTACGCTGTAATTGACGAAGAACACGAGTCTCATACGTAGGGGAGAATCAGCTAAATTGGAACGATGTTTGACTTTGGTTGTAGAAAAAAAGAAGTTTGAAGGGAAAAAAGAAGCAACCAATTAGAACTAGAATTTATTTTCATAGAATTAAAATAGTGCAGGAGTTTCAGTAAAAAAGATGTAAAAATAAATAACGAAACTAACAGCACTTTAATGTTGGAACTCCAGTATTTCAAATATGCCCGCAGATTTCTTTAACTGAACCATCGTAATAAGAAAAACAAAAATCGTTTCGGTTGTGTAGGCTTATCAGTACTATTTTACTTTAGAGGACTCTTTGGCGCAACTAATACGTACACATTTGTATTACTGCAGCCACCAATACCCTGTCTTTCTCTTATCTTTTTTACCCATACAAGTATTATTTAAAAAAGAATTTTTAAACAACCTTTTGTAGCGGATACTTGAATAGAATGAATAATGAATTTAATCAGTCAATTTAAGTCTCTAATGAACATCAAGCGCTTTCTTAAATATTTTTACCCCACTGCAAGTAACAATCGCTTCCGGTAAACTATTCCAACTGCCTACAACACTATTGAAGTAGAATTTTTCCTAATTTCAAGATTAGCCTGACATTTGAAAAGCTGAAAACAATGACCTCCGGTTCTATTTTTGGTACATAACTGCAGTCCACCAACATTTCTCATTTTAATGAATTTAAACAACTGAATCCTGCTCATATAACTCTCCTTTGCTCAAGACTACACTGTAAAAAATTCTAGTTCAACCTTTCACCAAAAACATGGTGAAAATAGTGAAATTTATCTGCAACCAACATTTTGGATAAAAGTTGAACCATTATAATGGTTCCTTGTTTCCCATTCATGGTGAAACTAGGTGAAACTTCACCATTATAATGGTTCAACTTTTATCCAAAATGCTGGTTGCAGCTAAATAAGGTAATATCCTTCTTTAGGTAAGGAGGATATTACCTTATTCGAAAGGGTTCAAATCAGGGCTACTATGTTGTTAAGTGGTCTTTCAGACTTAGATTTTGAGGTTATTCTTAATAAGATCAATATGTATACACTGAAAAATTCTAGTTCAACCTTTCACCAAAAACATGGTGAGAATGGTGAAATTTAGCTTCAACCAACATTTTGGAGAAAAGTTGAACCATAATAATGGTGAAGTTTCACCTAGTTTCACCATGAATGGGAAACAAGGAACTATTATAATTGGAGTAACCCGAACAGCATACTCCAAATGAGGTCTTACCAAAGTTCTGTATTATGGCAATACAACTTCCTTAGACATGTTCGAAATAGCCTTATTGATAAACCCAAGCATCCTATTAGCTTTTTTACTTAATATGCTGCACTGTTGACTAAACTTGAAATGTGACTAATCAATACTCTTAAAACAGCAACTGCTTCTGCTTCACCAATGACGGAGTATTGGAAATAATAGCTTGCATTTTATTCCAATGACCAAATTGAAGCACTTGACATTTCTGAATATTAAAAGACATACCCCACTTAATTTCCCACCTAGAAATTTTATTTAAATCCTCCAGAAGCTGATTGACTTGTTCTTCCGTGTCAACAATTCCCATGACTTTGACATCATCAGCAAAAATATTGATGTTCCCAGAAATACTCTTAGTAATATCATTATTGAAAAAAATAAAATATCGGCCCTAAAACTGGAACCTGTGGAACACCTCTCAAAACATCAATTCCACTGAGAATAATTACCCTTTACAACTGCTCTCTGTTTCCTCCCAGTCAGCCAATGTTTAACTCAAATTAAAGATTTCCCACCAATACCAATATAAGCAAGTTTGCCAAGAAGAGATTCATGCGGTACTTTATCGAAAGCTTTCTTAAAGTCAATGTTAACAACATCTACACACTTTTTATGCCATGGTAACCTTGTCATAGAAATGCAACAAATTAGTTGTAGAGGATCTACCCTTCCTAAAACCATATTGAAAACCAGTCAACTCTCCATAAGTATAACCTATGCGCTCGCATTTAGAACTTAAAAATTTTAACTTTTTTAAAGAAAAGTACTTAAAATGTTGATTTTTTTCCATGTAAAAGGTATCCATGTTTTTGATTAATATATTGGCAGTATACATGTTGCTACCAAAGTAGCAACAGGCCAATAAGTGTTTGTGCAAAAGTAACTAATGTTACTTAAGTTAAAAAAGTGTTTTTTGAACACTACATCATTCGTTGATGTGGAGGAAAACCCTCACATCATTTGTTTACATTTTGGAATATCCAGCATATACATTTAAGCACTGAGTAAAATTTAATACGTTATTTTAAATATTATAATACATAGAGACAACATTCAGTGACGAGTAAAAAGTAGCTAGTTATTTTATTTTATTAGACGAACTATGCTTTGTTTAAAATTTTACATAGCTAAGCTTTATTTATTTTAGAATGAAAGCAATGTTCCACGCAAGAAAAAACGGCAAAGAAAGTATTTTTGTAATCTTATATTTCCATTTCATCAGCTTAAGATATCAGCGAAGAAATTGAAGAAGAAACAAACAGAAGAAATAACCTTCGTGACAACTGCACATAACAGCACGTGACTACTGATAGAGATGGAAAAAGTTCTTGATACATGCACATTACTTTAAGCGCATTAAGGGGCACCCTTATGATGCCAAAAATAAGAGAGAAAAAATATTTTTTTGCAATATTTAATAAATATGTAAATGAGATTTGTTACTGTAGAAAAAAAGATGGAAGTAATCACTGTACAAGTTTCTAAATTTGTTTGGAGAACTGAATATTTTCAGAGCTGAAATAAATGGAGGATAGTTTTAAAATGTAGGATTATTAAAAAGTTAATATAATCACCTGTTGGATTCCTTACTAATGAGTTGCTTACTACTTTTAAATTGTTCAGGGGCCGTCATTGAATGTTTTACCTTTTAACTTTTAACCGTTGCGACGTTTGAACAACACATAATTTTGACTTTATTATGCGTTTCATTTTGTTTGTTATTTCAGTTCTTCCCATATAATGAACACACAGATATATGCTATAATCTAGGTTAATTAGCATTTTCTGGCTGATTTATTGGAAAAGTCAAGAAAAGCTGAAAACATTTTGTGCAAAATAATTTCCCGTGTCAGATAATATTGTGTTTATAAAAACAAAATTCGTTTTGTGTATTGCAAGAATAAAAAATTATACACAAAAATTAATTAGTTTGCAAAGAAGGTAAAAAATGAAGAAAAAAAATGCGTAAAACAAAACTATTCCTGGGAATAAATATTAAAATTAACACAAACAAGTACATATTTCGATAATTTAGTAAGCAATAATAATAACGTGCTTATTTTACTTTGAGTGAAAAACATAAATTTTAGATTAAAACTATGTAGAGCTCTTTGAAATGTTGTTACATTAAATCCCTCTGCAGCATGACATTATAACAAGTTCTGTATAGAACTATACGAGCCTACTCTCCTGTATTCACCAACATCAAATTTAAATCTAGCTATCTCTCTCTCCCTCTGTCTTTCTTTCTCATTTAACTTTAGTTTTTAAAAACTTGAAATATACATTTTTCAACGGTTAATACATATTCATTCACTCACTCACTCATATTCTTCCATTTATTCAGTCATTCCTTTATTCATTCATTCATTTACTCCTTTATGTATTTATTTACTCATTTTTCAGTTCATACACTCATTTATTTATTTTATTATTGATATTTTTTGAACTGTTCACCAAATGAACAAAAATTGTTGTTCAACTCAAAAAATATTTTCCTCCAAGAGGTTCTTTCAATAATCTTGTTCATCAGAACTCGACTCTTATGCCCAGAGTTTACATAATTTGTTTCGTTTTTGCCCATAGGCGCTAAGGTTAAATTTTTTGAAGTGTTAAAAAGTGAACGAAAAATTGTTCAAATAAAAAATTAAAACATGGAAATAAGATGTTCTCGCCGAGATCTTTCGAATGCAAAAATCATTTTTCCAATCGGACTAGTCGTTCAAAAGTTATTGGGAGGGGGGGGGGGGCAGACAGACCGATCGACAGACCGACTGACACACATTTTCCCCATCTCAAAACCTTACCGTCATTTTTTTTTTTTGTTTTTCAATTTTTCTTTAATTACTTCCCTTATTTTTGTCTTTATTTTTAACGATATTTTAAAGATACATTAAGCCTTCTTTCAAACTTTATTTATTTATTTTTTACTTTTACGGGAAAGTAGGTTAAAAAGCAGAGAGAAACACAAACAAATATAAACACCATGATTTTTCAGAAAGTTTTCTTACCCTTCTTTTCTTATGTTTCTGAATCACAAGAAGACTGTAAGCTGAAAAATGCATTTTTTTAGATATTTACTCAAACCTATGTTGTTGTTTTTTTATACACCGGCACCTTTTTCTGTATCACATTTCATCACATGCCTTTGCTCTATGATATTTTGTCATATTATTTTTTCGTGAAAGTAACTATTTTAATCCTTTTAAACAAATGCAATGGATTCGTTTTTTTTTACCAAAAAACTAAATTTATTCCCTTAATGTGCACGAAGGGTAGTATTTTTGTGAATCTAATGCATTTCTTATATTTTATTTAAATAAAATATTTTAAAGAAATCGCATAGTTTCATAAGCCCATTGTTATTTCTTAAGAAAGCATTAAGGAAAGGCATGCTTTAAAAAAGGCAAAAACGGTGTTGTTTTCATTACTGTCCAAGCATTTTAAAGGTGTAGTCTCTATGCACATGGGCGATCCGGTTGCCGTCAGGCACCGGCCACTCGTGTGAGTTTTGCCTTTTAACTCAATGTACTACTTTTCTCCACCAGACCCCAACCTTTTAGCCGGAGCTTTAGGTTAATGTACTACTGGACTGGAATTGTGGTACATGAACGAGCCGGTCGTGCAAGTCGGCTATACACCATTATGGTAAACACACAATGTGTTTAAATCACTTAGTTTAAACAAATTATAAAATGATATTTGATGAATGTTCCGTTGTTTGTACACTTTAGTTATAATTGTAAATTTTTTTAAAGGAAAAAAAAACAAACTTACTTTGGGGAATTTCTGGTTTATTCCTATGTGGTTTATCTGCAAAAAAGAAAACTTTTGTTAGACAATCATAATTTTGTAAACAAAACATTCTGTAAAAAAAAACAGAAAAAAAACACTGGTAAAAATGATGCTCCTTAAAAGGAGAAAATATACCATCTTATTTTTCTAAGTAAATTTGACTTAAAAATGAGCAAGCGCCGTTCTCAGTTTTAAGTACCGATTCTTACTTAGATATTATAGTTACAGAAAGAACAAATGTTGTTTTATTTTTACTTCAATAAATTAAATATTTAAAAAGCAACTATACGTTCAAAATTAATACCGGGCTTTTTTTAACGATTACTTTTCAGAACAATAGCATTGGTATCATATTAAACTTTTTTTCTGCGGGTGACGTCAGACCGATTCAATAATGTGAGTAGTATATTCCTTTCTTCAGAGCGGGACAACAAAATGCATTATTAGTCGGGTTCGGATCGGACGAAGTAAGACAATAAAAAAGAATAGACGAGTGGATAATTAACGATCTTCTGGATTTGGCTATGAAGAAGGTTACAACAGAAGCACTTTAGTTCTCGCAGTGGTACGTTTGGAAATTATATAATTCAAACCTCTTCCTAACTTCTTAATGTCCGCTGGCACAACGGAAGAGTTTTTGCCTGCAGACAAGAAGATCCGAGTTCGATTCACTAGCGGTGCACTGTTCTCAACGACCACATACTCTTGCTGCGCATGTGTTGTGTTATTTATGATAGTGTGTTACCTCAAATACGAGGGAACACCTGATTTTTTTTAGTGGTGTCTCAAAAATGAGATCGTACAGGATCATTTTTCGGAAAAGGGATAATAGAGGGGAAAAGGAATACGGGATTTTGAAAAGGGGTTTACTTAAAAACTAATTTGTATCTCTTTTTTTTTAACTCCATCAGGGTGCCCTAAGGTCTATGCGGAACCCAGCACTTTAAACTATCAGTCAAAAGCAGAAGCGTATGTCGGAAAAAATCACAGAGATGGCAAAATGCATACAATTGATCAAAATAATCTTCAGAATTAGAATTTATTACTTTCCGTACAATTCAAATAATGCATAATTAACTTTCAAAATAATTAAAACACAAAACAATAAATACTAAATATTGCAATGGGGCACCATGATCGGGTCGTAAACGGTACCTTTATTTCTCTTATAATTCTAGATGACAATGGGGGTTCTTGAAAACTATTGTTCTTTCATTCTGTAGAGTTTTTTGAATCATAAAATTTTAAGAGTAATACGTTTCCAAGAATCAATTCTTAATATAATTAATAGCACTATTTTGTTAAGAGAAGAATAACGTTACTTTTTGTACAATAAATTAAATTGTACTGCTCCATTAAGAGTTTCCTTCTTTTATAAATGTTATTTTACCTTATATAGTAACTCATCGCTCTAAGTGCTTTAAACAATACTTTCTAAACATAAAAAAACCTATTAATTTTAGTAGAATAACAACAGCAGTATATTTTATGTCTTTAAGTTGTATTTTTTATAAGAAAATGAGATGAGAAGAAATGAAATCACGTTAATAAAAATGCAGAAAATATAGCCTTGCGCAGTATTAAACATTGTTATGAAATGAAATAAAGCTTAAAATTGCGGAAGCAAAGTAGATCCATGGTGAACAAATTGGTATCATAGATAATAATTAATTATTATAGTGGATTAAGAAATGCTACGTTTTAAATTTTAAGCTTATGTTTTGGCTTGTTATAGAGTTTTAGCAAATATTTATGCCTGGAATGCCTAAATCAAGGAGAGCCTTGGATTTTGTAATTTATAAAAGAAGATTTTATTATTATTATTACAAAAGTTTCAGTCGTTGTGCAAACTTTGATCAATTTTAATCTTGAGACTTTCTTTTTTAGCTTCAAAATCCGGAGAAATTCGACCAAAAATGAAAATTTATTTTTATTTAATTAAGACTTTTCAAAATCAAAACAGTCGATATTGTACCAGAATGTTTCGAATCCGACAATAAATAGGTTTTATACACCGTTCAATAAAACAAATCAATAAACAAACAAATTGATTCAGATATAGATAATATTACATATAATCTGGAAGCTCAAATTTGTATTAGTAGTTATTTAGTATAAACTGATTCTGTTTTGAGCCTATTGCTATTTTCAAACATGAAAAGTTCCACATTTTAGTTTGAAAATGAACAGTTTTTTTTTAACGATATCATTGCTTAAATTGTATGATATTTTTGGAAGACAGAAAAATTGAGAATAAACATTATTTTGTTCATTCAATATGTTTAATGAAGCACATCATTCGTACAAATTGCAGAAAAAATTAGAGAAGAGGAAAATTGGATATGAACATTATTATTCATTCAATTCTTAAGTTTATCCATTTATTTAAAAACTATATCATTGCCAGAAAGTGCAAATTATTTTTAGAAGTCATAATTGAATATGAACACTCATTTGAGTCAGTCTATAAATAAAAATAGTATAATATTTTCAGAAGACAGTACGTTGAACATCAATAGTATTATCTTTATTCATAACTTTATGACGTATACGACAGCTGTATATTAAATAAGAAGTTCCGTTTAGAACTATACGAGCCTACTTTCCCGTATACACAAATATCCAATTGATAATCTAGCTATCTCTCTATCTCTTTCTCTTTCTTTTTCTCTCTCTCTCTCTCTTTCTCTTTCTCTTTCTCTCTCTCTCTCTCTCTTTCTCTCTCTCTCTCTCTCTTTCTCTCTCTCTTTCTTTCTCTCTCTCTCTCTCTCTCTTTCTCCTTATCTATCTTTCTTTCTCTCTCTCTTTCTGAATTAGCTTTAGTTCCTAATTAATTCAAGTATGCCGGTTAATTCAACGGTTTATACATATTTGTCACCTTATTCCTTTATTCATTCATTCATTCACTCACTCGTTTATTAACTAACTATTTCGGAAATATCTTAAAAATCCAGATCAAAAAGTTTTGTGGGAAAATAGGCTCATTTAGCTCTGGATGAACTTCATATCTGTATAGATACTACTTCATAACGTTTTTTCGAAAAATGTGCCCCCAAGCAAATGTGTCTGTTAGAGCAGGATCTATATAGGATTGAAATTTCCCCGCAGGCGCTAATGTTTTTGAACTGTTCAAAATTGACAAATATTGTTCAAATAAAAAAAAATGTTTCCCGTTGTGTGATTCTTCCAATAAGCTTGTTCAACAGTACTTGGATCTTATGCCCAGAGTTTACACAATTTTCTTCATATTTATCCAAGGAGCGAATGTTAAGCTTTTTTCGAACTCTTCAAAATTCAACGAAAAACTGTGAAAATCAAAAAGTAAAATTTGGAAATAAGATATCCTCGCCGAGAGCTTTCGAATGAAAAAAAAAAATCTTTCGAATCGGACAATTAACTCCCTCAAGAGTTGTTAGGGAGGGGGGGGGGGCAGACATTCCGATAGACGGACCGATAGACACACATTTTCCCCCATCTCAAAACCCTACTTTCAAATTTTTACTTTGCAATATCTATTTAATTACTTCACCTATTTTTGACTTTTCTCTCATTTTAACGATATTTGTATGATGTATAAAGCCTTAATTCTTTTTTTTTCTTAACTTTTATGGAAAAATCGACTAAAAAGTAGTTAAACTGGAAGATAAAGTTAATATATTTTTCTGTGAAACTAAAAGTTGTATCAGTTGTCATCGAGTATAAAATTTTCGTGATTTCATCGTATTATGTCTGGTCAGTGACTTTCCGTCGACACTAACATTCCTGTGGCGAAGTTTTTGTCGTTCCATTCCGAGATACCATTCAGTCGTTCAACAGCTGTGGCAGCTGCACGCCGCTTCATTACACCTTACTTCTACGGCTGTCACTCCCATTAGCTACAGTGTGGCTACACCCTAATAGAAAGGCTTACGTAAAATAAGAATTTGATAGCCCAGGGGGAAAGCCCTCGCCCTACCTTTCACGGAGTGAATTTATAAGATTTCTTTCGTGATGGAATTGAAAGAAAGCATTGTAAGAAAGAACTTCACTTGATTCTGTTTATGATTTATTTGCAAGAATGAAATAGGGATAAAAACATTGAGTAGTTTTCTTTTTTTACCGGAACATACGTTTTCTTTTTAATTTAAACATCAATTTTTTTTCCTGGAAATAAAGAATGAAAATTTCAAACATTCCGAAGGTTGTTCTATTAACCCTTACAAGGCGTTGAAAGTAAACTGACCACCAAATTCATCAGTATATAAATTTTTGTAATAAGCAATTTTATCCTCTATGGTTGACAGAAATTTGAAAACAGTGGCGAAAGTATATTTAACACCAAATGCATCAATTTTTTAGTGTGTCAAGGGAACCCCTCCCTCCAAAATAAAAAAAGGGAGAGGTAAAAAATCATGTTTATTTTATTAAATGACATACATAAATTACCTTTTTAGCACCAACCAAAATAAAAATAAAAATATTTTTATCTACCAATACTAGGGGAGAAGGGCTTTAAAAAAACGTTTAGAATTTCATGTTGAATAGTCTCGGTTGTTCTAGATATTCTGATTGTTAACAAGTTGATTAAAGCGTTTAACTAAAATGGATTGTGCTCCAATGAGATATTTTCAAAATCAATAAGAAACTAGAAAAATTCCAATTGTTGTTCTGTAAATACAATCTCCTAGTTCAAGGGTCTTAGTTATTAAAGGCATTATGTTCTGAACAAAAAAAAGGTTGATTATTGCGCTTAATTAAAATGCGTCGCACTCCAATGAAGTCTTTAAAAAATAAAAGAGCACTAAAAATTCGAAATATAAAGACAATGCATGCCATAGCATCTTATGTAAGCAAAATAGAGCCCATGCTTATGCTGATTAATAACCATTAACGTCATTCATTGCCGAACTTACGAGCGAGAATTTCATTTCCCCTACGTTACGGTTCAACCTCCTCAGTACATACTAATTTTTGACACCGTCGATTACTTGAAAATAGTCTTAGTTATTTTATTGTACTTAAAAAAAAAACGTTTTTCTTAGTTGCTTCCTTCTATTCAGTGTCACACCAAAAAATATATAACATTTGAAATAATTATATCAAGCCCAATATATTTTAAAAACATCTCTATTATTATGAATAACTTGTTCATATCTTAAAAATAGTTCATTCTATTATCTAAGTTACTTTCATTTCCCAATTGTTAGTTCAAAAGGAATGGTTTCCTAATATTTCCGTCCAAAGGAAATACATTTTATTATTATTTTTTTCTTTTAATTTACTAAGTGTCGTCACCTAATTATTTTAAGAAACCCATTTCTCCCTCTCTAAAAGTTTTATCTCGCAGTATTTTTGCAATGAATATTATAATTCATAACGTGCATATTCAAACTGAACTTTAAAAACTTTTGTTCGAAAATACATGAGAATCTCCTGGAAATCATTTATCCGGAGTCTCACGTCAAATTAGAGTCTTAAAAACAAGAAAATACAAAGCCTTGAAAAACGTAATTACGGAGGTTTTAAAACAGAAAACATTCTGTAATTTGAATGCAACATATAAGGTAAATGACCAGGTAGTGGACACTGCGCTAGTAGTGGACACTTAGATCTTTAAGCTCCTGTTGTTGTGTTGTGGTTGTTGCTTATCCTCATGATCTGACATTAGTCAGATCAACTCCAATAAGTTGTTAACAGTTAGAAAGTCGATGACATGAAGGGAGCTCCTGAAATAAGCGAATGTAACATTAAACTTGAATGAAATTATCAGAACCTATAGCGAACGATTCCTAGTGCTGGTTAATAGAACTAATGGCGTGGAGCATCTGTGCAAGTACATGGATAATAATATTTAATAGCTGCCTCCACAACGGTCACATTTGCTGCACTTTACTAAAGCCGACTAATAAGAAGGTTAGGGATTTGGGGAAAATATGGAAAAAAAAGCGTGACATCATTTATGAATGGTCCCTTAGTCATTTTTAAAATTATTTCTCCAAGTTAACAGCATAAAATAGATGATATAATTTCTGTCCACTACTAATGCAAATACGTGTCTTATAAATGTCCACTATAGATACAAATTAAACGTTTAGTAAATTTGACCTAAAAATCCAAATTTTTCATCAAATGACATTTTATAGGTAATTAATTTTTTGGGAAATAGTTGGCGATTAAGCTAAATATGCAAATATTGATGTAAGTCTCTTGAAAAAATTTTGCCACGTAAAAGAGTACGAGAACTTTCTTAACTGTGTCCACTACCGGGTCGTTTACATTATTATGCCTCAGCAGTGGTGCCATATGTGAGTGCGCAGAATTACTATTTCTGGTACAAAAAGTCGAAGGTGGGCGCAGGCATACTCTGACTCCTGCGCCTAAGGCAAATGAGGCCTCCGGAGTCAGGAAGGCTGTCCGCCGAGGTAAACTGTAATTAGAACTGAAGTTACACTTAATGCTAACAATATATATTGCAATTTTGACAATTTTTAAACAGGTAGTCAGGGATCTCAAGTGTTCAGTTTTACATAACTTAACAGATCTCTGTATATCAGAGTCCGAAAAAAACAAAAATGTTGGAGAAATTGTAATCAACAAACTTGATTTAAAACAAGTTCTTCGTAAATTTAAAGAAACACTCAGTTTCTTTTTTTTTTGCTTTTGCAGAATTATTTTACGGAGTAGACACACAATTGCGAATTTATTATTTGACTAGTAAAAGAAGTTATATTTCTAACTAATAAAATGGGAAAAGATAGATAAATGATTTTTTACTATTGCGACATTTCTACTTTCTTTAAGAATGTCTAAAAACAAGACAACAAAAAAGCGAAAACTCAATATCAACAAAAAGAGTTGATACAGAAGGCTTCAAATAGGGAGAAAACATGGAAAATTGCTTTTTCTTTATGACTGATTTTGAAGTCCTTTTCATTTTAGAGAAATTTCTTCTCTTCACTTCGTTCTGTTTTTTCCTGATTTTGCTGAAGGTTAATCTACAAAGATTCTCGAATTTTGTGCATTCCGGTTTTATTGTCTGTTGTGTAAGGAAAATGTCGTAAATTCTTAGACGTAGAAATACATGGTAGGTTATGTCTTTTGATAATTTTCTTATGGAGGGAAAATATAGCGAAACACATATCTATGAATAAAAATTCACATTTAAAATAATGTAACAAAGGAGAAAGCTTATATTCGTTTTTGTACCATAATCAAAAATGATATGTCGTGCACAATACTTCGTTAAAAACTAAAAGCAAATATTTATTGTGAAGTTAATAGAATAACTTGCCACGCAGTGGACCAGTCGGTAGAAGCTCGGTTCCCGCAGAACCCCGAAACTGAAGCAACATTAACTTAGGTCAGTGTTTGGGACGGTGACAACCTCTCGCGGCTGGTTCCTGTGAGGCCGTGTACGCTAAAGGGAGCTGGTGCACGTTAAATAGGTCGTGGCTCCAATGCCCTCCAAGTGAAGCGATACCTCTGGGGGTGCCAACCCCAGGTGACGGTCTCTCATCTGGGAACTGGTTCAAAAAATTAAGAGAAAACATATAAAGGGGCGGAAGTCGGACTCCTGCCTATCAAGGCCCCGTTAGACTCAGGAGCAGCGCACCCATTCTTCCTCGCCTCGCGCGAGGATACGACAACAACAACAACAGAATCACTTTTGTTACATGGAAATTTGAAAGAAAGGCAAAATGCTTATTATTTTCGATTCGGCAATTTAATCTTGTTCAGCTATTGAGGAGTAATTTAGTTTCATTTTTACTAGAATTGTATAAAATACATGAAATCATGATACGTAGCCCCTCTTCAAACTTATAAAAAACATGATTAAAAAAAATGTGTGTTCGGCTCAAATAAGTGCCTCGTTTTGCAGTTACGCGAGGATTCTTAATATTAATTTAACGTTTTCGAATTTATTTATCCTATTTCATGTCCCATATATGTTTAAAATTCGAAACTTCAAAATTTCAACTACTGAGAAGAATATTAATGCGGCTTAATGAGTATTGTGTCAATATTGTTTATCGGGGGGTAATGCAAATCTGTGACATATAATATGCGCATACACTATAAAAAAAATCTGTAAAAGTAGAGAAAGGAAACTGAGTGTTTCATAAATTTATGTGGATCTTGTCTTAAGTCAAATAATCAAGTTTCTTGATAACAGTTTCTCAACAAAATTCTTGTTTTTCCGCACTTTTGTAAAAATACTGAGAAAGATTCGTTAAATTACGTAAAACTGAGCACTTGAGACCTGTCATTACCAGTTTAAAAATGGTCAAAAATGAATTTTATATTGTTGGTGTAAAATTTCACTTTAGCTGCAGAAAGCAGACTGCTAGCCCTCAGCAGCCTTACCTACTTCGGAGACGTCATTGGCTAAGCGTAGGGTCAACTGGACTCATCGAATTTGTGTACCAGATATAGTAAATCAGCTTGTGCTCATGGATGGCGCCACTACTGCGGCGTAATATATGTTACAATTGATTTACAAAATGTTCTCTGTTTTTTACTCTCTGTAATTTCCTTTCTTAAACACTTTGAAGTTTCTTGTTTCTAAGTCTAGACTTAGAAACAAGAGACTCCGGATAAATGATTTCCATGAGATTCTCATGTATTTTTGGTAAAAAAATTTTTTTTACAGTGTATGTAAACATTGATTGTAAAATTTCATTCTTAGCTCGAAGATAACAAGTCAAATATTCATTGTATTATTATATGATCCACATGAGAATTTCAGGTAATATAAAGAAAGGGATCATTCATAAATGATGTCACACTTCGAGGGGGAGAGGGGTTCGTGAAGTTGTGACAAAGTGACAAGGGGAGGGTGTAACAGGAAGTGTGACATCATGCATTATGCAGCATAGCGTGAAGTGTGACATATTGTGACAAACGGGGGAGTGGGGGTCAAATATATGGGAAAAAACCGTGACATCATTTATGAACGGCCCCAAAGTTGTCTTATTTTCAACCAAAATATATGCTACCTACATTATGACAACGAACCTGAATACTATGTCCTTATGGCGTATGGAAACTTATGGCACCCCAGAATCTCCTATTTTCATATACCACATTCCACAATGAATGATGGACAGTAAGCATGTGCCCTACAGTAATCTGTAGCCAAAAAATTACTCAATGTCATTCTATTATCTAATGCAGAAGAACGGTCCATGTTTGTAGACAGATATAAAGCCAACATACAGTATTCGGTGCATGTTAATTTAGGGATGATGAATAGTCTATGATGCATGATAAATGAAGAAAGAAGGACGAAAGAAGGCGGAGTGTATTTCAAGATGATGGTATTTTTGCATCTCTCATGTCAACAAGTAATCCATACCGTATGACAATTGAAGGTTAATAGATTGTATATACAAAGGTCACACCTCTCAATCGACTAGTTTCTCGCAAAAAGCATTAGATATTTTAAACATAGCTAAAAAATTTACTTTTCCTCTCATTCTCATTTGTCTGCGGTTAAGCGGGTATTCAAGAATATGACATTAAAACGATTTTTCAAAATTCCTATTATTTCATGAGTTATAGACGTTGTAGTGGTATCGGTTCCGGTCCGACCGCTACAAGTCAACAAAAGATGGTAGGCGTTCCCGAGTCACTACGGTTGATTATCCCTTATAAAATATTTATTGTATAGTATCCCTTTTAAACCTATATTTAATTGAAGGACATAGAAACTTGTTTTATTGGAATATTCTCCTTTTAGCTTTATTTTAAGTTAGGTTTTGAGCCAACCTTCGTACCAACCTTTGCAGTTAATATTTTTAATGAATGTTTTATACCCATATTAGAAAATTTAGATGTCATGGGAATCACGATTGACCTAGAAGTTTATGCTTTTGTAGCGAGACGGGACGACGCGCGTATCGAGCGCTCGGTACTCAGAGGTGTCAAAGGAGGGAAGAACTGTTTGACTTCACCAGAGAACATCAGAGAATGAGCATTTTGAAGTAGAGGAAGGTTTCTTATATGTAGTAGGAATTTCCGATTAAAAATATGTAAGTATTCTGTACCATTTTATAAGTAAAACTGCCAAAAACTTGTCTCAAAACTTTGAACGCATTTTTCTCGAAACTACTTTTTGTGAGCTGGCGGTAAAAATATCTCGAGTTCTAACGGCCCGATTTACTTCAAATTTGGAGAGGATGTTCTTTATACATCCCTTTATCGTGTGGACCTTGCCAAAAACTGTAACTTTTCATTTAGTATTTTTAAAAAATTCGTAATTGTTAAAAAAATATGCAAAAAAAAGGGGTTTTTTTTTTCAAACAGCCGCCATTTTGTAAAAAAAAAAAAAATTGACTTATCCAAGGGTCATACGATAGCGGCATCTATAATAATTAAGAATCCCGTCTGTTTTTTATTTTTCAGATCACCAGGAGGGTTGTAATAATGCACGCCAGGACACCCTCTCTTTTTTGGACCCCCACTTTGACTGCTCATAACTTTGTCAATTTTAATTATTATTTTTTGGTTAATTTTTGTATGTAATAATAAAACATCAATAAACAAATGATAAAAAAATAGATACTAAAAATAGTTTTTGTTTCCCTTTTACGGTGCTTCAAAAACCGAGCGAAATTCATGTCTCTACGCTACAATACCCCCTTAAATGATGTTTTGATAGATGTAAAGTTTTGTGCAATTGTAGTGGAATTATTTCATACTTCAGGTCCAGTTATTACTGGAACTGGAGTCTCTGAAAAACTAACTAATAATGAAATAATGAATATGCAAATGTATTATCAGCCTACAGGGTTGAGCTTTTTTTTTTCATAACCCTTGAAAATATAAAAGGGAGTTCTAATAAACTCTGCATAAGGATGGCGTATTAAAACCGAAACTATTCCACATATTGCTTATAGAAATGAACAGTGTCATATCTGCAAAATAGACATTTTTCAAGATAGGGGTTTGAACTATTTGCAATTTGTTTTTATTAATTCCCTTATTTGTTTTGATGATTATTGCAATCGATATTGTTCAGAAAATAGTTATTGTTCTAGTTTTCTCTCACATGATGGATGTTAATGATGTCCAAATAACACTGTGCAACACGAAAAATGTCCTTTGGATGAAAATGTCTATTTCTTATGTATTTTTGGCTGAAAATTACGAATCTGCAATTATATTTTGCCTATCACGTACCATTTTCCCAAAATTCCACATTGTAGCTTTTGCGCATTTTCTGGATAAATGTGCATATTTTTGTAATTTATCGACTTAATTTATTATAAATTATATCTTTCTCATTGATAGTGAGATCGTTGCCATTCTAGAAACCTTTTTAATGAAGTTGGGTTACTTTAGCGACATTTTTGGCAACAAAAACTTTATCTACTTCTCGAAGTTTTGAGTCTTTTAGAAGACGATAAAGGCATTTTGTAGACTATTTTACGGAGCAAGAAAAAATGGTATGCTGCTATGATGTGAAAGTACTATTTCAAGCATTAGGACATAAGCACAATTCAGCAGAGTGGCGCTTGTTTATCAGGGCTCCTATATCTAAGTAATTTTTTCCCCTCTTCATTCCTATAGCATATTCTGCAAACACAAAGGAAATTTCAAAACTACAAAATTACAAGTGGCAAAAGCATATCAAATAAGCCTATGATGATCTACAATGTGCCTTTTTTCCACAATTACACATTAAACTTGGTTTATCGAAATATTTGTGAAAGCTCTGGACAGAGAAGTAGTGGATTTCTTGCATTTCAGGAACAAATTAAAAAATTTAAGCGAGGCAAAATTAAAAGAAAATATTTTTATTGGCCCACAACTTAAGGAAATCCTTTCATGATAAAGAGTATGAAAAGAAACAGTCAGAAGCCGAAAAATCAGCTTGGCTGGCCTTTACATCAGTGCGCTCACATTTCCTTGGAAATGGAGAAAGCTGAAAACTACAAAAATCTTGCTGGCGACATGATAAAATCCTTTTGTATTATTTGGCTGCCATATCTCATTAAAACTACACTTTTTGGGCTCCCATATGGACTTTATTTCTCAAAACCTTGGTGCAATAAATGATGAGGGTGGGGAAAGGCTTCACCAGGATTTCTCTGTTTGAAAAGCATTTCAGCTCTCGATAGAATGGAAGTATACGAATTGAATATTGCTAAACTGTTATCAGATAAGACCAATAGAGCCCCACAAGAAGAATTGGCCAAAAAAATCATTTTAGCGTTTGTGTTTTCAATAAGTAACCCTGAGTTACATTCTTCTATAACCAAATTGTATAAATATGAGAAGTGGGTCTCCAGCAAAATCGGTGCGTGATGGACCATTTTGGTTTAGATATTTGAATCAAGCACCTTTTGTTTATATAGAATCACATACTTTCATCTAAAGGACAAAAAAAAGTTCAAATTTGTTGCACAGTGTAATTAGAAATAACTACAAAAAGTAGTCATGACAGTGTTGCACCAAAAAAAATAAAATTGGCCTCTAACCGGATTTTTTTAATATTTACTTACAACAATATTCACATTATAAAGAGCGCAAAAATCTGAAAATTTTGATGTAAAAACCAAAAAAACTATTTTTTGCAGATATGGCACTGTTTATTTCTATAAGCGATATTCTTTCAAGATCAGAGAGAAAATATAATTTATTTTTTAGCACTGTTATGTAATTTCAAAAAATTGGTTATAAAATTTATTATGTTTTCGAAATTATACCACATTTCTAACTGAATAAAAATACATTTCATTTTTAAAAACTGACATATACGCTAAACGTATTATAAAAAATCAATTATTTTTAGAGCTTTTCTCATTAAAACCATATAAAATTTTAAGCTTAAATGCGCATTTATTAGTTTAAATACATTATTATAATATTTAACGCAAAAAATCTTGTACATTTACTTTAATGTCCCTGTAAAAGTAATGGATAGTCTAGATATAGCGTTATTGATCAGAACACCTGTTTTAATACGTTTTTGAATTAATTAATAAAGAAACAGCTTAATATCTGTAATTAAGCTTCAGTGTCAAAGTTCGGAATGGAGTCGTTTAAGTTATACAGTTAGATGATGGAAATTATTTCTGTGCAAGGATACATCAATAAAAAAATTTATTTTTTTCCAAAAATCAATACTAAAGTAAAAATGACGGTTACTATAAAACTGAAGTATAATAATAAATTCTAAATTATCATCGAAAAAACCCGTGGTTCGTTAGTAGAACTATATTTCCGTGCACGAAAAGCACATAAAACTTTATAATCATAAATAAAGAAATTAACATAAATTGCAGATAACAATAGATAGCACACAATAACAAGCTACTATTTTTGCCAAAATTTACTGAAGGTAATCTTTGTTACAACCGTAACATAAATAAACAACTCAATGATACTTTAAGCTTGAATATTATTTATATTTTGATAAGAATAGACTGCCTTGATTCTTACTTTTATTTTCATTCTCTTGAATGGTTGTATGTTCTGAATCCGTACGAGGCGAAATGAGATCATAATGCAAAGGATACTCATAAATCAGAGGAGAAAAAGTAATAACATTCCAACTCATGCTGATATTTTCATCGATCAATAATATTTCTTGGAATTTATAAAAAATAAAAGAAAGAGGTAAAAGGGGGAAATTGCAATTTTAGAGAAGCACTATCTTTGTTTGAACCAAAAGGTTTATAAATAAATGTATTGTTAGTTTCTCTACCGGTGGTCCGCTGAAAGGTTTTAGTGCTCTTGGAACGTCTTATAATTTATTTCATAGTTTTACAAGCTTTGAATGCATTATTACTCTGTTTTTAAAGACAACAATTATGCATACAACTGAGGAAGTTTTTTTTTCCTTCCTAATAGGTGGCATTTGGATTATTTGCGTTGCAGGCCTAGTGCATTCCCCAGAAATTGGTACCAACTCTTTCAGTAGCACCACAATGGGTGTACCAACATTGCCAAAAGTTAATTTTGCAGCCAAGATGTTCACCTGAAAGGGAAGAACCTAAGCTGTGCCGATGCAAAATTACACTAGAAATTGAATTTAGCCGAGAGTATTCAAGCCAAATACATACTCAGGGGATCTTTTACAAACTACATAATCATACGACATGGGGGCTGACGATTTTCTGCATCTTGAAAATCCACCGACATATATCCTCATTTTATGAGGGATGTCCCAAAATTTACTAAAGGTTTGAACTGAATAGAATTTTTTTTTTCCTCAATTGTAACATTAAGTACATAGGATAAGGTTATGTATGTAATAGCGCATCGAGCAGAGTTGAAATGCCACACAGCCCGTGAAACAATCCATCTACTGCGGGAGAAATTTCCTGGTCGTGTATTTTCTCAATTCAGAATTCAGTGATCAGGATGTGTACCTTATATCATGTGATTTAAGACTATTGATTTCATTCTAGGGAGTTATTTGAAGTCAAAACTCAATGTCAACACACCCGCATTTGCCTGTGCATTGAAGAAGGAGATTCCAAGCTGCATCAACGAAATTCAGCCCCATGTAATCAAAATGAACATGGCAAATTTTGACAAAGAAGTGCGTTTGTGTCTACAAAGCCGTAGAGCTCATTTGCCCGATGTGCACTTTCACACCTAACTTACCCTATGTAATTTACGTTTCAATAAAAAGAAAAATACAATTAAAAAATATATATCTTATTTTCTATTCAATTCAAATCTTGCATTGATTTTGGAATACCGTTTAGTACTGTCTGAACTATTTATTCAATTGATCAGTTAATAATAATGAAATATTTTTTTTATAAATAATCCTGAATTTTCTTCATTTGGTATGCACATATTTTGCGTAGTTCACAATGCAACCTTAAAAATTTCAGTGGTCCGCATTACCAACTGCAATGAAAAGTATTTGTAAAGAACACAGATGAAGAATAGCAGTATTATTTTCTACAAAGTTCATTATTATACTAACAATAATGTTCTCCCCATACCTTAATTTCCTTCTCTATTACAAGTTCCTATTTTCTAACAGTCATTTTCGAAGAACTTCTTAAATGGCTTTAAAAATCAAACTATATAATACTCAGCTCTATTTATTCTGTGACATTCTTTTTCAACCGTTTGAGAAAATAATTCTGTGCTTGAAACTCTTTGAAGCTATTTTAAAGAGGCAACAGCTGTCGGGGCATTTAATCGCTTTCCACTTTTTCGATCTTAAACAATATAGATCGTACTTTTGTTCAAGTACTCGGAAACAAACGATCTTTTATCGTTACCCAGAAATCAGTCGTATAAACCTGGAAAAGAAATATTGTGAAATATTCTTTTTCAGGAGAAAAGAAGGTAATTAGTTACTTCTAACTGTCTTTAAGTTAAACATAATTTTATAGAAAATAATTTATAAGTATGATTGATAATGCATGTGCTACATTAAAATTAAACTATGTTGAAAACATAATTAATTTTCAAAGTTGTTTTTAAAAGAATAGAAGCAGAAACTTTAAAAAATAGATATTCATTTCACCTGGCAGAAAACATTCGTAAACAGCAGCTACAATAAATTATCTAACCCAAAAGTGTGTTACTATGTACGAATGTATCGTTAGTTTAGAGCAGTGGTTCCCAACCATTTTGAACTCGCGAACCAACACACATATGATTGATATATATACGTGTATATATATATATATATATATATATATATAAAACATGACACACGTTTTCCAGGATGGCTTGTGTAATTAAGAAATTTTGCGCAGGAGTAACACGCAATGATTTCAGAAATCACTACTCAGAAACGTAAAGCTGCTATAACTTTTTAGAGTTATATTTTGAACTAAATACTGAGTTTCTGGTTATTAAAAAGTAGCATGAAAAAAATCAATAAACGCTTATATAAAAAAAGTATCAAACATGTAAACAAGAATTTTCGTCTAGAACTATACGAACCTACTTTCCCGTATACAACAAATTCAAATTTATAATCTAGCTATCTCTTTATCATTTAGCTTTAGTTCTTAATTATTTCAAATACAGTAGAGCCGCGGTTATCCGAGCCCCGACTAACCGAGTTCCGGTTTAACCGAGGTACATCAGTCCTTGAAAAAGCGCCTTTTGCGTGGGCCAATCGCGCCCCTGCCAAACAGAAAACTTTTATGAACTTCTTCAAGAAATAACATTTTAAACTGGAACATTTACTTTACGTCTGTATGCATGTACAAATACACATTTGTATGTATGTAACGTCAATTTTACATTTCATAACATCATAATATGTACAGTAAATGCCTTTTATCACGTCTTCGACAGCGCCTTTCATTCATTTTATAAGTTTACACACTTTTCCCTCTAGATTTGGACAGAGTCCGTCTTATCCGATGTTTCAATTATCCGAGGTAGTCTTGGTCCACATTACCTCGGATAATCGAGGCTCTACTGTATACCTTTTTCCAACGGAAAATACATATTCATCCACTCACTCATTCATCCTTTCATATATTCAGTTCTTCATTCATTTATTCAGTTCTTCATTAATTAATTCAGTTATTCAGGTATTTATTCACTAAATTACTTATTTTTTTATTCATTAACTCATTTATTTATTTTTTAACATTTATTAACTCACTTGTTCATCCATTATTTCACTTATTCTTAAAATTCATTAATTCAAATATATTCTTAAAAATCCCGATCAAAACATTTCATAGGAAAATAGACTCGTTAGTTCTGGGTAAACTTTCTATTTGTACATGTTTTACGCTATAAGAGCTCTCCGATAAAGTTTGTTCCAAGCAAATCGGTCCGTTAGATAACGATTTATTGTTCCAATCAAAAAGTAAAATATGGAAATGAGATGTCCTCACCAAGACCTTTTGAATGCGAAAAGAATTTTTCGAACCGGACAATTCGTTCAAAAGTTATTAGGGGGGGGGGGGACGGACAGGCCGACAGACCCACTTTTTCCCGATCTCAAAACCCTGCATTCAAATTTTTCATTTTTCAATCTTTATTAGCCTACTTTCACGTAAAAGTAAAAAAAATAATAATAAAGCATGAAAGAAGGCTTAATGTATCGTAAAAATATCGTTAAAAATAAAGAAAATCCAAAAAAAAGTGAAGTAATTAAATAAAGATTGAAAAATAAAAAATTTGAAAGTAGGGTTTTGAGATGGGGAAAATGTGTCTGTCGGTCTGTCCCCCCCCCCCTAATAACTTTTGAACGAATAGTCCGATTCAAAAAATTCTTTTTGCATTCGAAAGATCTCGGCGAGGACATCTCATTTCTATATTTTACTTTTTGATTTGAACAATTTTTCGTTCAATTTTGAACAGTTCAAAAAAATTTAACATTAGCGCCTGTGGGCGAAAATGAAGCAAATTATGTAAACTCTGGGTACAAGATCCATATTCCAATGAACAAGCTTACTGGTAGCAGCGCTTGGCGTGAAATATCAATTTGAACAGATTTTGTTCATTTTTGAACAGTTCAAAAATTAACATAGCGCTTACGGGGAAATTTCTATCCTATATAAATCCTCATCTAACTGACTGATTTGCTTGGAACAAACTTTATCGGAAAGCTGTTAAAACGTAGAACATGTACAAATAGAAAGTTCTTCCAGAACTAACGAGCCTATTTTCCTATGAAATTTTTCAATCGGAATTTTTAAGGATATTTCTCAGTGAATAAATGAATGAGTGAAAGAATGAATAAAATTGAATGAGGAAAAGAATGAATAAATGAGGGAATAAATACATGAATGAATAAATGAATGAATAAATATTTGAATCAGTAAACGAATGAATGCATAAATTAATGGCTGAATAAAGGAAAAAATGAATGCGTGAACGAATATGTATTGTCTGTTGAAAAAGGTGTATTTGAAAAAAAAAGAACTAAAGCTGAATGAGAAAGAGAGAGAAAGAGATAGCTAGATTATAAATTTGAATTTGGTGTATACGGGAAAGTAGGCTCGTATAGTTCTAGACGGAACTTCTTGTTTAATTACGTAATCTATTTTTGACTTTTCTTGATTGTTAACGATCATTTCACGATAAATTAAACCTTCTTTCATTCTTTATTATTATTATTTTTTTACTTTTACGGGAAAATAGGCGAAAAATATATACATAAAACTACAGTCATATATATTTTTAAAATAGAAGTAATCCCACGCCCCCAGGGAAGGCGTTACGACTTCATTTCGGATCGCGACCCATAGGTTGGGAACTCCTGGTCTAGTGTCTTGTGCATATAAAACATGAATATTTATTGTAAGAAACTTAAGTTATCATTAAAATCCTGAATACCCAACTACAATGCATAACAAAAAAAATGCAATTGGACTTCATTTACCATGCAATTAGTTCTGAATCATAATTATTCCACGTTAACAGGAAAAAATTTCTGAAGTTTGGAAAAAAAGAAGATTTAAAACAGAAAACGTAAATTTAAAACAAAAGACAGAAAAAAATCATGTTCTGCTATTAAATATCTGAATCAAATTATTTTTTCCTGTTGTGTGTTCAGCTTAAGCAGTAATTATCTAAACAAAATGATGAATCCCCCTCCCCCCTCCCGCTGATTGCAAAAATGATAGGGAAAATAGGATACTGGGAGCATGACTATTTTTATAATGACGGAAAACGGAAATAAAAGCGAAATGGTACCTTTTAATGATCATTACAGTAGCACAATGCATAAATATCTTTTATTTAAATAAGGAAGAAGCGCAGTAAAAGTTTGCATGTTAATGACAATTTCCAGTATTTTGTAAAAAAGCAAATTTTCATTATAGACCATTCCACAAAAGCAGATTTTGATGAAGATTTTAATTTTATTTTAAGAAGAAGAATATATCCTTATTTTCAGAACTTTTGAGTAGTTTTTTATGTTAAAATGTACTGTTAAAAAAGTTCAAACAGCTTAACAACGCCGTTTATTTTCAAAGCTGAAAGTTTTACTGTTAAGAGCGCCTTACTGATGAATATCGCCAAAACATCATTAAATAAAGCTGTAATCTTATAACTAAATCAAAGTACTATCCAAGAGAAAATCTTCTTGCATTTTAGCGACCCTTGATATTACATACTAAGATAACTCTTTTTACTGCAACACAACCACATTTGGACAGTAAGAAATGATTTTGGTTAAATTTGCTTAGCATATTCTTGCAATTCTCCCTTTGATCTTTTAAATCTTTCATTTTTCTCTAAAAATACATGAGTCCGTATCGCAAGACTCGTAAAAGTTATTTTACAAAAAAGACTGCATCGTGCTCTACCTAGCAAACTGTACATTCTGTTGACCTCGCCATTTTAATGTTAAAAATACAAATTACACTTTGAAGAATATATTTTTCAGATTAAATTAAAATCCTCACGCACCAAGACGGAAAATTCTTACCAACGTTATATTATGCAATTTTAATATTCAAAATATATCATATTGTCTGGCCATAAGATGGGATATCAGGTCTCTGAAAACGTTTTATAATTAATGACTTACATAAAGTAACTAAAATTGACGATATAAAGTAACTGAATTAGTTGCTGATGTACATACCATTTAGATTATCTTTATTATTTTCATTGCAGTAATTCAATTACTGCATTACAATTACTATAATTATAAAAAAAGAGGGCAGTAGGGTTCTAGGTTTAACTAGGTTATTTCTCCTAGCAGTTTTGTATCAGGCCGTGGTAGCCTAGTGGTCAGAGCGTCGGATTCCACCTGGAAGGTCGCGCGTTCGATACCCGCTGAAGACCCACCAAATACACTTGGGGATACATGCATGTAAAATCCGAGGACCCCACTGCCTCGCCCCGAGTGCAAGCAATCCTAAAGCCTCGGCTAACAGGTAGGGACCTGGTGGAGAAAAGCAGTTTTGTATCGAATAATATTATTGTATGCAAATGCCGCAACAAATAACGCCAATGTAAAGAACTTCAAATGATAGCAACACCAAAACAATTCAAATATTGAATACCGATAAAAGCCTGAAAATCTTCTATTAGGTGATAGATCAGAGCCATGGTTCGAAAAAACCTGGTTTTTATGAAAAACACGGAATTTTTCGCATTTCTCAAGAATCCTTCAAATTTATATTTCTAATTAAATATAGTACTAAATTAATGTTTGGATTTTTTTCATTTTATAAAGCTGTAGGGTCAGTTGGGATAATTGAAAACGCTTTTCAATGTTTTAATTTTGATCCTTCCCTACCTCTTCAATGAATTCAGAGATAAAATTGTGAGCCTTACTGTACTTCTTGTGAGTAAATGTGTACAAAAATTTTGATTTTATGACTATTTGTAAGCGAATGAGGTCATGTTTACAATTACCTCAGTGTGTTTACAATTACCCCAGAGATCTGGGGTAATTGTAAACAGTGATTTATTTTCGAGTAAGTTTGATGCAAATGGAAAATTGTTTCATACACAGTCTGCTTGAAGACTTAAGAAGTCCCGGAACCATGGTTCTCAATCTGCGGCCAACAGGCCGCATGTGGTCCACTGTGTTATGTTATGAGTCGGCTGAGATCATTTAACGAGAAATATATTGCAAAAAATCAAGTAATGCGACAAATTTCATGTAAAATTTGTCCCGCAGTGGATCAATCGGTTAAGCTTGAATCCCACAGAGCACTGAAAATGAAGCACAACTGGCCGTGGTCAAAGCTTTGAAGGGTGACCACCTCCCGCGAATCATTACTCTGAGACCGAGTGCGCTAAAGAGAGCTGTGCACGTAAAATACATCGTCGCTTCAATTGTCCACTAAGTTAGAAATAATTTCCTATGAGGGACAACCTAGGCGGCGATCTCTCATCTGGGGGCTGGTTCAAAATCATTAGGCCCCTCAGAGTCAAGTGTACTTAATTTTAGGGAAGATCATTAATAATCAGTAGGAGCTCCCTTAAGTCATGGTCACCCTGCAACGAGGACTTGGTTTTCCAAGTTTCATTAACAACAACAGCTATGTAAAATAGACACAAAAGTGTAATTTACATCAAACCAAAATATTTATTGTCCCCCCAAAATATTGGAAATAGAATACATTTACCCCAGAGTACGAAATATATAGGGTAGTTGTAAACACCTAACTTGCACATGAAAAATAACAGGGAGGATTAAATTCATAACTAAATGTTTTTAGCAGCATTCCATAAGGCAAATAAAAATGGTTAAAACCGCTTACATCGCTTTTGTAGATCAGCTGGAGAGGACAATGCATGAACACTAAATTTTGTTAAACAACTTTTTTCACTGTGTCATTTTCAAACAATAGTGACGCTTCCACAGTTGTTTCGAAACTTACGAAACTGGTTCAATGTCTTCCCTCTACTGTCAGTTTATCCCTCACAAGCAGTTAAGTTTTCTAAACCACCGCAAGTGTAGTTATGAAACTTGTTTACAATTACCCCAACTGACCTTATATAGTTTTTAAATCACGAAATTTCGCTTTACTTAAATACAATGGAAAAAACTAAGAAATAAAGAAAAAAATTGAATTTAAATTTAAAAACAATGAAATAAATACACATTTATATGAAGTTCTATTTGCTAATTTTATTTGGTAAATTATGTTTACTTAAGAGGAGGGGAGGGTAAACATTTACTTCTGTGCAGAGACAAATTATGTGAACTAGAGTTCTGCCAGCGGTCGAAATTCGACCGTAATTCATTTTTTTTCCAAGTTCAACCCCGAATATTTAAACAACTTTTAGACATTTCAGTTTTTCTGTTTGACAACAGTTCGTTTTGCTTAAATATTCATCTCCTACTCCTGTAAAAAAAAAATATAAAAAAAAAATATTCGTGCCACCGTATTATTTTTCAATAAATTAGACAGCACAAACACTTACTTTCAATTTAATCAACAGTTCAAAACAGAAATGCAATGCAAATCAACAAAATTACGAAACGTTGATTCGAAGCAAAATCACGGGTCACCGCATTTATTATATCCCTTTACATTATGTTGAACCTTTTTAGCTTCAAATTGTATTTGATTTTGTTGGGAATTGTTCTGGACGGTTTATTATCATTATATATATATATACATATATATATATTCACATTTTTCTTTATAAAACTTTTACTCAATCAAAAAACGTAACAATACCAATTATATTTTCTACCAGCAAGTTAAATCTTAACAGATTTTCAACAACCACTTTAGAAAACATCCATCTAAATTACTGGACGAGTTATTACCTTTAAATCGGGAAACCCTGTTTGGAGTGGTTAAAAAAAGTGTTCTTCCACCTACAAGAAATAACCTTCCTGTAACCTGATGATAGGACATTGCCAAAACAAGGTTAATGTCGATTCCCAATGAACAGCTTTAGGACATTTTCCAGCAGACAAGACCAGCTGTTACTTAATAGAATGACTTGTTACAGTTTGACTTTCATTCTTGCGAACTGCGAAGATGGGACGGTTGAGATATAATGTCAGAAGCTTACGAAAATGAATGAACTCGGTAGTGTACTCCTATTGGTGTTTTTAGGTGCATATTAACCACAAACAAAATTCATTGTTATATGTTCAAGAAATGCTTTCTTTAGTGGTGGGATGTGCTAAAATTATGGCATTTGCAGTCATTGATTTTTTATTTGTTGCTTTTTTTTTCTTTCTTTTCTTCTTTTTTTTTTTTTTTTTTAACGTTTGATTTCAATTCTACATAGTTTTTGACCTTATTTTATATTTTTTCGCGCGCTCCTTTTTTAATTTTATTTATTTGTTCATTTCTTTTCTTCTACATTTTTAGCAAATTTTTATCGGGACGCCATGTAGTTATTCGTGTATGTATCAATGTTTGTGTATTCTGCATAATTCCAGAGAGGTTAGTTGTAGAAATTTTGTATGTAGGTTGTCTGCAACGTATAGTTGTGCACCTCCTTTTTTGGTAGCATTTAGATGTCAGAAAGGGATTTTTTTTCCTTTTTGTTTCTTCTTGGAGCATTTCTACCAAAGCGTCGCTTATGTCCTTTATAACAGAGTAAATTGGCAACCGGGTAAAGTTCAGCGCTAAAATTTAGGTGTCGAATCCAGTCAGTTTGGCAATATTGTCGATATTTGGCCGATTTCAGGCAGAAACCCATTTTATCATACCGTTTGTGAGGTGTTTTCAGGATATTTTGTGACATTATCTATCCTACATCAGTTTGCAGGAAACTAGATAAGGTCCAAGCTTTTAGAACGCTTTTCTCATGAGAGTAAGTCATGTTTATATTGTAATTCTGCTCCCTTTTAATGTATTGATGGCAATAGATATCACACTAAAGCAAATCCAGAGCCACTCCTTTCCAAAAAAGATTTTAAAAAATGATCCTTTCTCCAGCTTACTTGTCTTTCATACATTCAAGACGCATTCTTTGAGTACGAATATCCGGTGTTAAAGCATAAGTTAGTCGTTAAAAGCAGCACTGTGCTTGATACTTTTGAACATATTGAAATAAATGCAAAAAGTATTAAGAAAAATGTCTCATGAGCATGTAAAAACTCAAAAACAAATAAGTTGTAACAACAAGCCAAACAACGTCAAATTTTTTTATTTCTACCAAAAAGTTTAAAAAGAAAAGAAATAAAATTAATGCATACCTTAAACTAAAATTAAGCTTTTTGGTGCCTTATCGCTTGTTGTTAAAACTTAAGTGTTTTTGTTGTTTTTTTACATGCCCGCAAGTCATTTTTCTCAAACCTTTTTGCATTTATATAGTTCAATGCATGTACATTTATTAATTTAAAATGTTGATACCGTCGTAATTGGTAAAGATCTATATCTGCTAACAGCGATGCAACATGCTTGCGTAAATAAACCTTATTTTATAAACTGAAGGTAGAATTTATTTAAGACTCAATTTTATTTTTAAATCATGCAAAATAATTGCTTCTAAAACGCAGTGAACTTCCAAGAAGAAACACCATTAACAATAGTGTTGAGCTCTTGTCGATATTGAAGATTTTCTGTTCATGCAGTCTCTCCCGTTACTGCAAAAAGAAGAATAGTTTCTCCCCAGTCTTGTTATTTTTACGGTCTAATGGGCTTTTGGAAATGACAGCAGTTTAGCTGAACCGTTAGATGGCCATGCCTCAATAGTAGAAACTGCCTCTATAACTATAAATAACAAGGAGTTTCTAACTTACGCAAAAGGAATCAATAAAGAATTGCCTCTAAAAAGCTTGAAAATATTTTGTGTTTCAGAAAAATATATTTCGTAAATAAATAAAAAAGAAATTGCTGTTTTATCTCAGCATACGAATTTTTTAAGAATGTTTTGGGTTAATTAACATCGTTTAGTAGATAACCTTTACGTTTTTCTGTGCAGTTAGCGTTCTTTTTTTTTCGTATTATATTATTTACTTAGTTTTCCGCATCAATACACGTCTGATGATTTTCAATATTGATAAATCTGGAGAGAAAAAAACTATCGGCACAATTATAAGCAAACGATGCTTATTTCCATTTTCTTATACTCAACTGCAAAGTTTCTTGACTATGGAGAAATATGCTGAGAACAAGCGAAGAAAGTAGTTCTCTGCGCGGTGTCCGATTTTAGGGTTAAACTTCGCTATCGAAATATGATAAGGTATTTTAACCTACACATATATAGCGTTTATTTGTCATAATTTTCATAAAATGTTATATATTTTCAATTTTACGAGAAGCGTAACGCGAACAAATACTTTCATTTAGAACTAAAGCTCTAGCCAATAAGAGCTCACGAGCAGTTGGCGATCTTCCGATAAGCGGTTTGACGAGATTTGGAATTGTTTATATTTATCGCTGACTTGTGACTTTGCTTAAAGCTAAACAGCTTTTATTATTCTATTCGTTAATATCGTTATTATTATTATTATTGTTAATATCGTTCTTTTTATTATTATTATACTCGTTAATATCGTTCTTATTATTATTATTATTGTTAATATCGTTCTTATTATTATTATTATATTCGTTAATATTGTTCTTATTATTGTTATTATATTCGTAAATATCGTTGTTATTATAAGAATGGAATCTACTCCAAAATTGAACTACGTCTTTCAAACCCACAAGAAAGGCAGTGCTTTGAAAACCTCTGAAAAGACAATAGTCATGAATGTATTTCACAAATTGCAAGAATGGAATCCACCATTTGGGAAAAACTAGATAAGTCGATTTTTGGCCAAAATGAGATAAATACACTGAGCAACCCATATTGGTGTCCTACACATCCTGTAAAAGTATGAAAGTCATAATGTCAGTGGTCTTCTTTAAAACCATTGTGCATTATTCGACCATTTTAAAACCATATTGCATTTCAAAATGTAGCTGTGATAAAAAAAGTTTTTTTATGTTTGTACAATATCTATCTTTTTAAAAGTATTAAGAGTATAGTTTCTCTTTTTTTTTTTTTTTTGTTGAAAGGAATAACTTATGATGAAAATATATTTGATCCAATAAAATAAATTATGATTGCGTAAAAAAAAAGAAGTTTACATTGTCTTTTTCTGATAAACAGACAAATGATTTTTCAAACATGCAATGTGCCAAATAGAGTGCTTAATCCGATTATTCGCCAAGTTGGTAGCTTGGCGTCTTTTTGACCCTACTCCTGTAACCCAACAGCTTCGCTGTTAACTCATATCTTCTGCCGTTACTTGATCGTTAGTTTCTGTTTCCCCTATGGATTTGCTCAATAATTCAGCATATAATTTGAAGCATAAATACAATTCATTGTGGTTGAAAATTGTCATGGGGACCAAAAAATAATTCAGTAATTAAGAGCAATAGTGCTAATTATTTATGGAATTATTTAAAAATTAATTTTTGCACCGCTTTAAAAGCATTACAGGTAAACAATAAAGAAAACATTGCTATAATTTAAGTTTATATACCATATTTCATAAAAACGCAGCTAAATTTTCTTAATGAACTTTTAAAATCTTAGCTTAGTTTAATAAAACGACATTCATTAAAATAAGCTAATTAATATGTTCTTTTTATATAAACGACGAACTTCGGACTTAAATAAAGCTGATAAACACTTCTCCGCCTACTTTTCCGTAAAAATTTTTAAAAAAAGAATGAAAGAAGGCTTAATGTATCGTAAAAATATCGTTAAAATAAAGAAAAGTCAAAAAGATGTTAAGTGATTGAATAAATTTATTATTATTTTATTATTATTTTACTTTTTATTTTTTATGATATGAGATAATGGGATATAAAATGGAGACTTATTATGTACTTAAACTATTCTGAGAACTGAGCGGAGCTGGAGTGGAACTGGAGAGGAGCATCTCAAAGAAAAGGCTGTTCCAGTTTCTTGGTTTTTATACATGATAACGTTTATTATACATGAAAATTTGTTTAAGTCAGACAGATTTGGTACACTCAGTTTTTAAAAGTATTTAAGCAGAACGACGATTATATCTTTTTACAGTATCAACTGGAAGCCTAAATCTAACATGTCTCTGGCTCTAACATCATGTCTCTGCATATATATATATATATATATATACGTTTACAAATATACTAGCGGTGCCCACACGGCGTTGCCTGGGATGAATTTAAAAAACGTCGCCTACAGCGCTGTTCTTGCTAAGAGTATTAAAAAAATCGCCTGCGGAATAAAGCCTGCAGTATTTAAAAACATCGTGTGTCTATTTGTCAAAAAAAAAAAAAGCATTGTCAACGCTTGAAAAAGTATCATAACATGTAGAAGAATCAGTTAAAAAACTTAGGAACAATTCATCAGTAGGGTCAGATTTGTCACCAGAGGGTAATTAAAACTGCCAAATTGTAGCACGGCACATCATTTGTTGCGTTACTTTTCAATTGAAATGAGTCTTGGCGATGATCTTAGATTGATTGCAAGAATGAAGTTGAAACATCATATTAATTTTATTTTCCAGCCATGGTGGACTGTTGTCTCGCTAACAGAAGATAAGTTTCGCTAGAAGATAAGCTTCGCTAGCGGTACCATAGAGGTGAAATCGTAGGTGACAATATTTATAATTAAATGATACTGTAAACCATACCTAAAAAACGTATGCACAATTTTGTTAGTATTCTTTATCGCCGGTTTATCATCAACGCCTAATTAAAAAAGTCAAATTGTAGGGAGTCGTCATTCGCCACGTTATTTGAAATCTAAAATAACCTATACGTCCGTGAACTTTTCGAGGCGATATTTATTTAAATGCTATTGCTAAGTCAGGGAAACCATAGTTGTCAATAGAGTTGAGAAAACTGTTAATTATTATTTTTGGGTCAAGGTAAGCCTTAAGAAAGCGAACTAAAAAGCTTATAACTGGCGTTCTTATTGAGTTAGAAACTTCGTACAAATTTCGTCTTGTACAAAAAAATCTGCGCTTTCGATCGACGTATTATATTAATATGTGCAAGGTTTTTATCACCCCCATATTGGGGGATTTATGGGGAAATTCGTGTAAAATTGGAATAAAAAAAGAACTACCTGTAGAATTTTTTTTCTAACAGGTCTATGATTCGTTCTCTTGAATCACTCAGTCCATTGATGAAAACCGTATTCAAATCCGTTGCTTAGTTTAAAAGATCTCAGCGTACAGACACGGGAAGCGACTTTGTTTTATACTCTTTTAAAATGGAGAGAAGAGAGGAAGAATATCGGGGAACGATCAAAGTCCATTATTCCGCCAAACTGAGGTTCACATGGTAACCGGTAGATTATTACATACAATATTATTTAACTGTAACATTATTCAGGCAAAAAAGATCATAGACACTGAGTTATATCAGAGAAAAGATGAGGGCTAACAGGCAAGAGCGATTTGAGTCCATGCGTCACGTCAGTGGGCAAGGGAAATCAAGGTACAATTCGCTTCCTCCACCTACATGATTTGTGTCAACTGTGCTTTATATTATTTCTGTTTTGTGAGACATTTTTACTACAAATACATAACCGTAACAGAACCTCTTTTAGCTTTACACTTTTTTTATGTTGAGTGATTTTAGTGAAACAAACTGTAGATGGTACTAGAGTGTTCAAACAAGCCCTTCATTTCCAAATTTTCCAGTGCGAGGGGCAAAGGGTATATTTTCAATGCATATTGTAGTTCAAAAACAACAAATACATAAAAACCAGCATGCATCAATGTGTTTCTAAAAGTTAAGGGGGCAGTTGACCCTAGCCCCCTTGATCGGCCAAATGATGGGCCTGTGTTTCAAAGAAATGCGAAAAAAAGGAAAAGAACAGGTAGAATGATAAAACTAAGAACGTGAAAACGTGATGAAAAACTAAGAGCCTCGCATTTTAAAGTCATTCATTATGCCAAAGAAGTCAAATTTAAAGCTTGGATAGAACTTTTTATCTGGGAGTTATCTATTCCTACACTACCAATCAGAGTTTCAAAAGTTGACCAAATGGGGCCAAGGTTTGTGTTACACAAGACAAACTAGTTTGGAAACTTTTTGAAGAAAACTCTTAAACTAAAGAATCAAAAAAAAAGAAGAAGGAGAAGGATACGAAGAAGTAAAAAGAAATCAAGAACGTTTAACAAGCAAAATGACTTAAAAGTAGTGAAACAACTAATCTACCACATACTAAAAACTTGAATAGCACTTGGAAACAAGATGACATTGAATACGCAGACGACCCCCCAAACCCCCAATTCATGAAGCTCAATGACTGGCAAAAGCGATCAAGGTTCAGATGTCTTTTTGCTTTGAAAATATTTTTATGCTCATTATATTTAATGTATTTTATTCATGAATGTATAATAAATAATGTACTAAAATATAAAAAGCTTTTAAAAAAATTATGAGCATTTTTAAGCTGCCAAATCAAGAAAAAAAGTAGAAGAAAAACAGTAAAAAAGAAAGTCTAATAAGCAAAATGACTTAAAAATAATGAAACAACTGATCTACTGCACATTAAACACTTGAATTGGACTTAGGAGAACATGATATATTGAGTACGCAGACGACCCGCCAATTCATCAATTCATAAAGTTGAATAACTTGCAAAAACTATCAAGATCCAGAAATCTTTTGGCTCTGAAACTATTTTTATGCTCAATATATTAAATGTATTTTGTATTAATCTGTGAATGTGTAATGAATAATGTACTACGACCTAAAAAGCTTTTAAAAATTGAATGCCATTTTTAAGCTGCTATATCGACTTCAAACTTTAAAAAAATATACTGAAAATTTCTGTTTGGTGGACTATGATCTTCGTCCCCGTCGCCCTTCATATCTATAAATATATATATATATAAATAATTCTTCAATGACGAACAGAGTATCAAGTGAGCAGTTCTAAATAAATAAAAATGCAATTTAGAGAATAAAACTTCATCGCATAAATCAAGCTCCAAGAATGTCTTATTCCTTAAAAATGTCTCTCCAGAATGAATTGTTTATGAAATGGAGCCATCAAAGGAAAACTCATGATCCGTTGCATTTTTACCAGCATGCTTGAAGAGACTTGAAAAACGGGAACTTTTCCTAATTTAATATTGTCTATGCATACTGGAGTAGTTTGGAAACAAATATCTCTTACAAAATGCTCATAGGCCTTTCCAGCTCAATGGAAATTCAAAACATTTCTTTTATAAGGAATATTTTTCGATAATTAGATTTGGCGTTTCATAAAAGGAATAGAAGTTTATATTGAAAATGTAGGCTGAAAGATTAGGTTTTGTGTTTTTTATTCAAAGTGTGTTATGGCGTTCAACTAAATAAGTGTACTATATCGTATTTTTGCTCGCATCATCAGTAGAGATAGTCTCATTAATTTTTTTTTCTTATTTCATTTTCTGTTAGTTTTATCCACCAATTGCTGCATTTCTACTTTGTAAGAATAACTAACATTTTCCACTTTAAAATTACGTACTGAGATATGACTGCTTACCATATTATACAGAAATGTTATTTTATAAAAAGAATAAAGGCTGTGAAAAAGATAAATAGTTGATTCCCATATTTATAAGACTGGAAAAGCAAGTAGCGAAGGCATCACTCGGCACATGTACACATTTTAGCTATTTAATGATATATTTCAGAGAAAAAAGAAGTATGATTCAGCTTTTATTCTCGAACTGTAAACTACAGCAATAAATTCAATTCAAAAATTTCAAACTATTGTCAAGTTGATATATGAAATTTATTCTTTTGAATGCTAAAGGAAAAGAATACTGAGAAAAAAAACAAGGCATCCAAGGTTTGTGACGTATCTACAAAATGCAATCAATTAATTTTTGATTCACAAACTTATGAGGTAAGAAATATGTTTAGCAAATGTAGACATGGACTGTTCGTAGTTACTTTAAACACGTGACGAAAAATATGTAATTTTTTTTTTATATTTTAAGGTGCATTTACACGAAGCATAACAGCGATAAGCAGCAGAGACGAAACGTTTTAGGGCGTTTCATTGGCTCTACATAACTAAATAACCACGCCCCCGTATTGACTGATTGGCGTTGTTTATTTGTCATTAAAAGTGACTTTTACGGTGACCACCGTGATTTGTTGGTTTCATTGTTGAAGACAAGGAAGTCATCGCTGTTAGCCCATTAAACGCCGCTATATGAACCACATTAAAAATCTATAATATATTTATGTTTTTAATGTATGTTATGTATCTCTATTATCATGCAGTTGAAATTTAAAAAAAAAAAACTGTAACCGTTCAAAAGTTATTGCCTGTTCCCGTAACGGGAGCTTTGGCGTCTTTGAGGGGAAAATGCTTCTCTGTTTCGGAAACGCGTACTTTTTCTTTTCTACCCTGTTTTAGAGGAATTGCGTTCAATGACACGGATAAATGTTATATATTGTGTACTATTGGGAAGAAATTATGGAAATGCACCTAAGAAATTGTCGAAAGAAATTATTTACTCGCAATAGATAGCAGATTTGATGCTTTTCCGTGTATGAGGATTGGCTTTTGTAAGTTTTCGTTTTGAGCTGTAAGATTTGAAATTTTCACTCGATTTATCACTATTTTTGCTGCAATAATTTTTCTCAGGGTTAATTTTCCTTTTTTTCTCTGATTTAAGAGGAAAGATTACTTTTCTTTTAGAAATATCAGATTCTCCATGTGTTCATGTGTTTCGTCTGGAACATCCATATCAAGAATAGTATCATTTTCCGCTTCATATTTTAAATTAATTTTGAGTTCTTACTCTCATTACTGCATTCTGTTCTTACTGGTGAAATTTTCTTCCTTTATTGGAATTTAAGGGACGTTTTTTCTTCTTTTCAATTTTTTTTAAACTGTTTCTTCTACAGCTCCACATGCGTCTCGAGGAAAATCAGTGATAAGAGTAATTTTGTTTTCAGCGACACTTTCTTCATCTGTAGCAAGACTAGGGTCAGGGGGTAAACATACAAAATCCGCCTTCTTCTGAATATTCATCCGAATCAAGAGTTTCAAAATTATCGAAAGCTTGTTGAACGGTTAAAAACTTAACAGGCATTTTTCATTTAGCATGAGTCCGATCCCAAAATATCAACTTTTTCGAGCAGAATGAGCTAACAGTGAAACGAAAATGTTCAACTTTTTAGCATAAACTATTAGTAAGGTTGCAAGTTTGTCTCGCCACGAATCCCCGCGATGTTTTTCGTGATTTTTAAAGTTTTTTTCTAAAACCCGCGAATTTTTCTTTTTCTTAGTGATTTTCTTACAAAATGTCTTAGTTTTCGGAATTTCAGAAAGCAAAGATAAACTCTGTGAGTACTTAACGTATAAAAAGGCTTTAAAGTTATGCCAAGAAAAACAAATCAACTTTTTTTTTTTTTTTTTTGGAAACAGTAACAACAAACATAGACTTTGCCAAACAGCCTCAAAAATTTTAAAATCATTCTGAATACTTATCCTAGTCAATACAAATATTTAAATGTTTTTAGCGAAGTTAATTATTCCTCAATTTTTAGTATTATCCCACTGTTTGAGGATGGAGAACGACTTTCATTGCAGATATGCTATATTGTATTACATTTGTTTTGCGAACATTTCAGGAAATTTGCTGCGAATTTCGGGCTATTTTTCCCGCGACAAACATGCAACCCCTAACTATTAGTAAAGCAGAAGCAGAAAATACAAAACATTGTTCTACGAATTCTTCTCCTAAAATTCAAGAAAAGGCACCTGTTTTGTGACGTAGTAAAACGAGTAAAGCCCCCCTGTGCAGCAGTATTAATTCGCAGACAAAAGAACGAAAAACGGCTACCCAGGGACTGCCAAAGCTCCCATAGCGGGAACAACAGGTTTCAGCGTGTCTAGCATAGCTTTCAATGAACATATTCATTTCCGGTTTTGTGTCTGCTATTGTTTAAAAAGTGTTGGCTAGAAATATAAAGTGTGCTCAAAAAGATTTAACAACTGATTTATGTTCTTTCTTTTAAGATTTTACAACTTCGTGAAAAAAGCAAAATTCCACTTTTTAACCGACTTCACAAAGGAAAGAGGTTATACATTCGTATTGTATGTATGTCGTTTTTTTTTTGTTTGTTTGTCCACTCATAACTTCGCACCGGATGAACTGATTTTCATGATTTTTTCTTCAATCGATCAGGGATGGTTTCCCATAGGTCCCGTACTTTCGTTTGACCATATTCGATAATTAGAACAAAAGTAATGGGCAGAAATGTAGTATTTTTTTTGTCTTTTCATCCATAACTTTTGACTAAATGAACCGATTTTGATGATTTTTTCTTTAATCGATAGAGGGTCGTCTAACTCAAATATTGCAAATCAATTTGCCTACATTTGTTTTTTAGAAAAAACGTTACGCGTGAAAAATAAGTATTTTTTATTTTAATTGGAAAGGCTTGGCTTGATTTTTCTTTGTTGGGAAATCTATTAATAAATATAAAAGCATTGTTAAAAACATGTTTGTTGTCATGGGCTATAATATTAAAAGAAGTTACAGCAAGAGTTTGACTGAAGGCTTCTCTGTGGCAAAAATTAATCCAATCAGTTTGTTTGCTAAAATAGACTTCAAAAGTGAATTTATCATGCAAATGATTAGTTTTTAGTGCCATTAATTTAAAGAAGTTTTGCCCCTTGATATGGATTTTTTTTAAAAATAGAGTATTTATATACAAAATGTATTTACACTAAAAAGAAAAAAAATAAAATAATTTTTATAAAAAAATAAAACCTACTTCAAATTAAAAATTGCGCTAAAAAGTAAAAAATAAATTCATTCTTTAAACAACATCGATGTGACTTTTAGACATAGTTTTAGAAGTCGGTGCAAAATTATGGGTCTAATTACCATTATACCATTTGCTACTTCATATTGGAACTGTTGCTAATTCTGCGGAAATATATATATTTGTGATTGATTCATGATTACAAAATATTTTATCTATCCTAATTTTGCACCGACTTCTAAAACTATGTTTAAAAATCACATCGATGTTGTTTAAAGAATGAATTTATTTTTTACTTTTTAGCGCAATTTTTAATTTGAAGTCGGTTCTATTTTTTTATAAAAATTATTTTATTGGAAATATTCAAAAAAATAGAAAAATGAGAAATATTATTCTGATTTTTTTAAATAATGTACCCAATACTATAAATCTTTCCATGAAAAATATTTTTCATAAATAACTTCAAAACATTCTGAGAAAAAAAATTTAAATTAGATGTTCCCGTAGCGGGAGCTTTGGCGGTTAATGGGTTAATTTGATAATCATAGCAACAGTCGCAACAACTGAGGAAAATGTAGCAGTCGCTTTAGGCGCGAATGCACGGGTGCTTTTACGCTATAGATGACAAGGACAAAAAAGTTGTATTTTCTCATGTTCGCAACCGCAGAGCATATTTTTGGAAGTATAAATATGCTCTGCGCTTGAGTAAATGAGAAAATACAAGAATATTGCCTTTGTCGCCTTTAATGTGAAATGCAATCTACATCAATTAAACTTCCCCATTGATGCAGAGAACATTATAACGCATTTTTTTATACATAATACATCATAAAATATATTTCTAAAATTTTAAAATGAAGTACATGTAAAGTTTGGACAAAGATGATATAATGGGTATTAAACGAAACAAGCAGGTTGTATGCTCGCCTTCGTTCAATTTCTAGGTAATTTAAGCAAATCCTTTCCAGCACATTTGTGTGTATATATATTTTTCATTATCTCAAAAATCTACAAACACTGCGAGACCGTTTGCGAAATGCAATTCTATATATGCTTTTTCAACCATTAAATCGAAATCAGCAGTGTTCAACGTCGTGAATGTTCCATTGTCATCCATTTCAAATGAGTATTATAGGTTTGATAAAGTGTTCGATTTAAATTGCTAGAGCATGAAATTCTTAAATGAGAATTTCCTTAAAGTGTTGGATAATTGCTTAAAGTTTGAGATACTCAAACATTTGATTAAATTTATAGCAATTACATTATCACCAATTGGCCCGAATCAGTTTCAGAGAACGATTTTTGAAAGAAAAAAAATTTCTTTCGATGAAAGAGCTAACTTCTTATTTAAACAAGATTTAAATAATACACTTTTCAAACGAATTTATCAAAGTTTTTGCTTATTTTTTTGCGCTTACACATTTGTCTAAGACCTCACGATGTTGCTACACTTTATTTTCAGCACCAGCTCTTCAGAAGGCATATTTATTAGCCGGCTTTTGATACTAACGATGCAAGGTTAATTAAAGATTATTTAATTTTCATCAAATATTTAAATAAGGTAGAAAGGGTGAATTAAGAAGCCTCATTTAAATGAATTTGAGAATATTTCTGGATAAATTTCACTTATTTTTAAAACGCTGAATGTAATTAACATAAAAGTAAAAGGATCAACTGCTGTTTAAAATTCATTAAAATATCGCGTATTTCTAATTGTTCAGATGTATTTAAAGCGAAAAATGGTGTGTCTGTGTGTACTTCTGCAGGAGCGTTAAAAACCATAAGTCTTTTTTTTTCTCTTTTAACTGTTGAAATTCTAATTAACATAATATTGTTATTTCAAGCAGAGTTTCTGCACCAAAAGTGCTCTTGGAGTCAGTACCACGTCGATTAAAAATCCCTTTTGACAATTTCAAATTATGATGTCACAACGAATGATATTTCCGTTACATGTTAAAATTACACTATGATAGCGCCAACAGATGTAGTTCAAAAAATTAAAAAATAAATGAATAGAAGAAGAAAAAAAGAAAACATAATGCCAACACAACTGTTCTTGTAAATTTAATGAAACGCATGGCTTTAGTATGGTAATTACTATTACTAATCCATAACTAATACGGTATAATAAAGGAATAACAAAAAGAATCAATAACCTCCTGAGACCTGGCATCCAATAAAATGGATATTTTGCTTTTTCTCCCTGTTGTGACAGATTTTATTTTAGCAAGCAAGACCTGGACTGGAATTTTAAAGGAGGAATAGTAAATAACTTTTTAACTTTGAGAATTCGGAAGCGGTAGTTTATTTGTTTACAATATGGCAAAGAACACGAGTCAAGTTGGAATGCGGCGCTCTCGCGGTTGTTTTGATTTTCACGTTATTATTTTTCTTTTTCAATATTGTTCTAGGATTTTTCTGCAAGTTTGATCTCTTTTCTTATGTTATACGTAATGAATGAAATTTTTTCTTTATCTATTTTTGTGAAAGTATCGCGTAGTTATACTGTAGTTATGACCTCAACATACATTCATGGATGTGCCCCCCAGAAAAATTTCAAGGTTCAAGTTTATTATTTTTTTGAAAAACATCACTTTTAATGCCCAACTGTTCAGAAAAACTAATAGTTGAGATAATATGTGTATTTTATTTTGCTCGGGTCTCAGGATTATAAAGAATAAAAATTAAAAATAGGAAAGTAGTAATGAATACTATGAGATCAGTATCATTACAAATAATATTTCTTATTCTTGATAGTTGAATAAGAACCACTGTTTCGCAAAAACAAGAGTACTGACAAACGAAAGGGAATTTTCTTAGGTAAATAGAGTTTAAAAATTGCTTCACTAAAATAAGAAGGAATTATTCTTTGTAGTACAAACATCGTTAAACGATAAGATAAATTACACAATATTCTGGAAAAGAGTAATCGATCAAGTAGAATATCCAGATCTCGTGCTTGTATGAATCTCCGGTGTCTCATAAATCAGTCAAGTTGCACTATCTCTTTGTGGTTATAAATAAAAGAATCAAATGTTTGATTTTACTGTTGGAAATGTGTTTCATTATGCTACTGCAAGCATCAGCAAATGATATAAACAGTTTCGTTACATTATAATGAAAAGTCTATTTCTTGATGATAAAATATAACTAACTAGCATAAGATGAAAAAAAGTCCTTCATGTAACCGAGAAATATAACCGTGAAATCTACGTTACAGACATGATGCAATTTTTCAACGTAAAAAAAGGAGAATCGATTTTTTTAATGTTTAAGTTCACCTCTTTTTGCATTGAAAAGTCCTTGTAATTCGGAAACGTGTGTCTGAAATTTTTACTGCTGATTTTCACTTTAACCCCTTAACTGGTTTGCCCGTACAGCATACGAGCATTGATATTTCCGTCTTTCTTGTTTTGATTTGCCCATATTTTTAATAGGTTGAAAGAGAGAAAATTAGTGCTAGAATATTTCAATAGATGATTTCAACAGATCGTGAGATCTGTAACACAGTCTTCACAGACTCTGTGATTGCAAAAAGCCAACATTTAGGGGCATTTGTGTTTCAGAGTTATAAAATAAAAAAAATCCTTAAATTCATTATTCATGACTTTTTTTTCTAAAAAGTCTTTCATTTTACTTTTATACCAAATTAGGACTTTAATAATAAGCAATAAAAAATATGCTTTTTTTAGGAACATGTGTGGTAAAAAAAATTGACCAGTTAAGTGGTTAACGGTATTTTTTCCTCCCAAAAAAGGTTAACTATTTACATCAGTAAAAAGCATTCATAGAAAGTGTCGCGCTGATTCTTCTTCATGTTTTTGATGCAGAATGCATGGGCATACCAAGCTAAGGTGATGCATTTAATTAAAAAAAGGATAAGTCACTACTTTGCTTCAATATTTAACCGGTTTTGTTTAAGGGCAGCAGAAATGTGCTAAAAAAATATTTTATTACATCAATCAACATATTGAAAATACTTTTTCAGCATATCAATGTTTAAACAAATATGTCTCAAATTGGTGTTAAATTTTAACGGATTTCAATAAAGAGACTTTTTTTTCTTGTTCCGTGCATGTCTGAAACTATTTTTATTTTACTCTCTTTTATTTAGATAGAAGGTGATTTAACTTAGGTCTCGTACTTTCGTTCGACTTCATGTGTTCTTTTTAAAAAACGTTATGGTGAAAAATCAGTAATTTTCTTGTGAACTAGAAAGGTTTAGTTTGGTATTTCCAGGTTAAATAAATGTATAAATATGAAAATCATTGTTTGAATAAATTGGTTGCCGCAAAACAATAATATAAATAGTAATTTTAATAAAAATTTTGAATGACGAAATCCATTTAGTGTTTTCTTGTGTATGACTTTATGACTAACTCAAACCGTAGGAATCGCAAGAAATTCAGTAAACAAATATAGCCTGGAACCTGTAGGGAAATATTGATGATTAGTTTTTCGGGCCAAATGCTTCCAGAAAGTGGGATGGGGGGGATACTGTTTTCAAAATGATTCTGTTATACACATTTTAATCAGTAAAGAAACAAAGATTGCAATAAGTATTAGTGTTAATTAAGAAATAAAACGTGTACTGTGCTACGGTCAATGTGAAATGGGTTATTATTAGGAATATACCTATTTTGATGAACTAGTGGATTTTATTTTTAAAAAAAGAGACAATTTATAGTACAATTATTTAAAGAGATGTTTAAATGACATTACGACATTCCGGGCCTATTTGAAGTGTTCTGCCCAGGACACGGGCAGTGGGGGCCCGTGCGGCAGTCAGGGCCTGCTTACACTACTGTAACTTCCAACTAGTTTATTTCTTACTTAAATTTCCTTACTTGTTTAATATTCTGTGATAGCTACCATTTCTTTCAGCGAGAATACTGATATAACAGTTGTTGAAACTATTGTATTTTCTTCAAATTTTGGAGCCGATAGCGATTGTTAGCCATTTATTTTATATCTAACTGTCGATTAAACCGAAACTAGTCGCGAAGAAAATTTGTAACTCCAAACCACCAAAAGAGCCTTCAGTTAATGGTTGTTTCTCTTTTCAGTGCCCTACGGCATAGCGCATTGCGATTGGCTTCGTAATAATATAAATTCCATTTCCCAATTTCAAATGAAAGTTAGTTAAGTATAATATTCGAAGAAAGCTCATATTATTCCTTCAAAATGAACGTTGAAATGCAGAGTGCATACCTTATTCTCTACACTTGCTATGCTTAATTAAATATAACTTAAAACATTTTACTTAATTTGCAAAATCACATAATGCTTCATTTAGTATTAGCAATATAAAACAATGTGTTTTTAGAAATTAATATCAAGGATCTGGAGAAGCCTTTTTTTGAGCTCCGCTCAGCCTTCGAAAACCTTGCTCCGGCTCCGTTGCTCGCTGCCAATAAATTTAATAGATAATATTATTATTTTTAATCTATATATATAAAAAGTAGTACGCCCAGCAGTCATACGAAATGACCGCTGTTCTAGATATTATAAATTGTAATTAAAATGATTTGTGCAAAGGTGTCTACTAATTCAAACTGAATTACCAAGATCAGGTGGCGAGGATGATTCTTCGCTTACAGCCCCGCACTACTATACATTTATTTACTATATAATCAAATTGTTTGTGAAAAATATATATTTATCATCGAAAGAACTTATTGAAATTTTATTATGCTTTTAAAAACAACAGTTTTAACGAAACTGGGAAAAAAGAGCGCTGCCACTCTAATAAGAAAAATAAAAAAAAGCGCAGACGATAAAGAAATAAATTAAAAAGAAAGAAAGGTTTAAATTAAATTCGCGTATGCATTCATTTTTAACAGAAATTGAAAATACAGAGAAGCCTCACTCAATATGCTAGAGAAACGTTTTAATTATTATTAGTATATTTGTTACATTTTTACAACAATGGCAACTGCGTTGATTTGTTTGTTCACCCGGCAACTGTAATTATATGGTTGGAAACGACGGGAACAATGCAAAAATAAAATAAATGGGTCAAGAAAATCATTGAAAATTTTTCAAAAATTAGATAAAAAAAACTCATTGAGTCACAACTTTCATTTTTCCGGCGATGAGTTTCTCGGGTCGTAAACATTAACCGTGCCGAATGCGGTCCCGATCGGTAAAACGGCCTGGGATTCTATAGCGCACAGACAGACAGACCGACAGAATAAGCCGCTTATATATAAGATGAATGTATGTATGTCTGTCTGTGTCTCCTTTATGCATTACTGCACCATTCCTCCGATCGCCATGAAACTTTGGGAAATTGTTGAATACACTCCTGACGAGGTTTCTGAAAAAAAATCCTACAGGTAGTTCTTTATTCCAATTTTACGCAATTGTCCCCATAAATTCCCCAATATGGGGGTGAAAAAAACCTTGCATATATTAATGTAATATATCGATCGAAAGAGCTATTTTTTTTGCATAAGATGATATTTGTTCTAAGTTTTTACGTGAATAAGAACGCCAGTTATAAGCATTTTAGTGCGATTTCTTAAGGCTTACCTTGATCCAAAAATAATAATTAGCAGTTTCCTCAACTCCGGGGTTAGCTTAATTTCAATGTAAAACTTATTTTTCAAAGTAGAGAGACATCAGTTTCAACAAACTGATAAACAATAATGAAGCATAAATTCGATTTAACGTTTTTCTCAAATTAGCAATATTTTTTAAATTCTAAATTGAGCTTGATAAAAGTGTTAACCCCCGATTTAACTATTTCCTTGATTTAGCAATAGCTTTTAAATAAATATCGCTAGTAAAGGAATACGTATGGTTTATACTAGATTTCAAATAACGTGGCTAATATGACACTCTACAATTTGACTTTTTTAATTAGTCATTGGCGATAAATCGGAACACACATTAATGAAATTGTGCTTGCGTTTTTTAGGTACGGTTAAAATTCAGCACGAGCAGCTCCGTGCGGGTACCGCTAGTAAGATATAAAATGACGAAAATATGAAAGAAACCATAGCAGTGGAGGACAGCAAATTCCTTTACTCTGACTCTGCTCCCGTTTCGAGTAAATTTTATTTGTTCAGTTGTTTCACACTCCTGCTCCACTCTCTGAACAAAATCCCTATCTAACAATCTTAAAAGAGTATAAAACAAAGTCTCTCCCAGTGTCTGCACGCTGAAATCTTTTAAGCTACGAAACGGATTTTAATGCGGTTTTCATCAATAGACAGAGTGATTCAAGAGGACGAATCATAGACCCGTTAGAAAAAAAATTAGACAGGTAGTTCTTCTTTTATTCCAATTTTGCGCAAATTTCCCCATAAATTCCCCAATATGGGGATGACAAAAACCTTGCGCATATTAATATAATATATCGTTCGAAAGCGCGGATTTTTTTGTACAAGATGAAATTTGTTCGAAGTTTCTAAGTCAAAAGAACGCCAGTTATAAGCTTTTTAGTTCGATTTCTTAAGGCTTACTTTGATCCGAAAAAAATAATTAGCAGTTTCCTCAACTCCGGGTGAATAGTGTTAGCCTTATTTCAATATAAAACTTATTTTTCAAAATAGTTCAGTTTAATAAAGATAAAACAATAATAATTCATATTTTCGATTTAAAGTTTTTCTAAAATTAGCAATAATTTTTAAATTCGAGATTGAACTTGATAAAAGTTCCGTCTCCCCGATTTTAGGATTTCCTTGATTTAGCAATAGCATTTAAATAAATATCGCCTCGATATGTTTACGGACGTATAGTTTGTTCTAGACTTCAAATAACGTGGCGAATGACGACATGCTACAGTTTGACTTATTAATTTAGGTGTTGGTGATAAATCGGCGATAAAGAATACTAACAAAATTGTGCATAGTTTGTTAAGTACGGTTTACAGTATCCTTTAACTATAAATATTATCCCCTACGATTTCATCTCTATGGTACCGCTAGCGAAGCTTCATTTCATTATGAAACTTATCTTTCGGTTAGCGAGACAACAGTTCACCATGGCTGGAAAATAAAATTAATATGATATTGCAATTTCATTCCTGCAGTCAATCTAAGATCATCGCCAAGACTTATTCCAGATGAAAAGTAACGCAACAAATGACGCCGTGCTACAATTTGGCAGTTTTAATTACCCTCTGGTGACAAATCTGACCCTACTGATGGAATTGTTCCTAAGTTTTTCAAACACTGTAGGCTTTATGCCGCAGGCGATTTTTTTTATATACTCTTACCAAGGACAGCGCCGTTGGCGACGTTTTTAAAATTCAGCCCGGTCAACGCCGTGCGGGCCCCGCTAGTATTAAAATAATAGAATCATAAGTAATTTTGTGGAAATAACGTCATTAAGAAGGCAGGAGGAACAGTGACGGAAACGCTTTGTATCTATAAATCAAAGTTTATAATAAAAGCAGAAAGTTTTTCAAAAGTCAATGAACCTACATTTCTCTATACTATCTATTTTCCAACTTCAGCAGATGAAACATGGTACAGTTGATACAACAGCCTTAAAGTTCGAGTACGCATGCACCAAGAAAAACATGCTCATGTCAAGAAACAACCGACTTATACTCATTCGAAGTACGTATATATGACTTCATCCGTTTTTGAGTTTTTTTGATGCATAAAAGCACACTATTATTGTTTTCCTTCACCTGTCCTATTGAGTGTTTAAGTGATTTTATTATAGATGCTAAGATACTACTTTCTTGGGTAAGCGTAAGACAGAATATTTTAAAAATGGAAATTGGTTATGTTTACTTAGATTCGAAGCATGCATAGCATAAGCAAATACATAATATAAATTGCATTAGTAAATGCATAGCATAAATAACTCCAACTGTTTAAAGTTACGCTAAATGTCTAATAACTGGTGGAAAATAAATGGAATATTTGTCCTCTGCGAAACTAAAGTTGTTTGTTCTTTATTTTCAGTGTATTATACAAACAAAAAAACAATGCAAAGGCAAACAATAATCCATCAAGTTGATCATCCGTATTCAGTTCCAGCACGAATCTCAAGTGCCTCATAAATCAGATTAAATGCAACTCTTCTATTTTCTGATATAAATGAATGGAACTAAATGAAGTCATTGGGAATAGTATTGGATATGAACAGTAATATGCATTCAAATGCAGCTGTCAGTAAATGGTTTTTATACACATTTTTGCAAAAGAGTTCACATCGATAAAATTATTAAAAGTTGCAAAAAAGAACATTCTTCCCTTTTCTCTCGTCATAAAATTATTTCTACTTTTAGTAATACAACTGAAAAGTAAAATTCTGACTTAGTGTTTATTCACGCGCAGTGCAGGCTGCAGTAGAAATTCTTCGGAGATTTTTTGAAAGAACATAAAAATGAAACTTAATACAAATATATTACAAATCCAGCAACAAAGTTTATTTACATTTGAGTTAGCTTACCGAGCATTCAGTATTGTAACGGGTTCGTCGTACTCTAAAAAGATAACTCCTTGAACATACAGAGCAATTTATATATAAGTTATTTGCAGTATGTATAGATTTTAAGCACACAAAAATGTCTCAGAAAGTTCACGCATAACCATAAAAACAACGGTAACCTCGTTATTTACTTCCTAAATGCGAATAGAATCAAGCACGAAGCTTACAGCACACATTGGCTCAGACTGACACACACTCGCCAAAAGACTGAACTGAACTGCATCTACATTTGGGCCAGAGCTCCTTATATAACATCTCAGATCACGTGACAGGAATACTCCAGAAAATTGTAGCAAAAACTAGGATTATCTATCACGATCGGAAAGTTGCCAAGCTTGGCGACAAACAACATGTGTACCACTAATTTCGTAACAGTATGTATAGCTTTTATGATGCGACAAGCATTTAATTCTAATACTGCATTCTTGCCAGTCTCTTCAACGTCTCATTACAATAGTAAAGAATGCGGCAGTGGCCCTTCTTCGTAACTCTGTTAAACCAGTAACCTACAGGTGATAACCTGACTTTTGATGCAATCCATTATTTAAAAAAAATAGAAAAAAAAATGGAGGTAGTTAAGTTAAGAAATCCTGGTGACCATCAAAGAGGATTCTGATTACTTAATTTAAACTACAGCTACATTCGGATGTATTCCATTGCGCAATTTAAAATTGTAATAATTATTCAAAAAGGTAACATGCTCTTTGTTGCTTTATCTGTAATAGCTTTTCATAACCCTTCTCTAACCTAAAAAATAATTCAGTAATGTTTTCATGTTGAAAATTATTATCATTATTTTTTTTGTAATTAAACATATTAGCACAAGGTGTATAACGAGAACAACATTGTACATTATTCTTAGAATAAAATAGTGCCACCTCTCAATATGGCTGATCTTTGCATCGTCTCATACAGGTACTTATTTTTCAATCCCCCCCCCCCCCATGGTCGAATATATACACCCTGAGTAGTTAATGCATTAACTGCCCCGAGCGTATTTATGCGTTGTTGCAAATACAGTAGTTTTTAAATATGTAAATGTAGATACAATTGCATCCGTACATTCAATTTAGAATAAAACGGCATTTCGTGGGACAGCTATTCACTATTTTTTTTTTTTTTTAAATTTGAGTGAGTGCTCAAGGTGTACATATGCCTGGGACACTTAACTTCTTGACCGGGAAATTAATCTGAAGCGCGCGGTGTTCAAAAAAGACTATTTAATTTTTTTTAATCAGAAAAGTTTGGCTGTTAATATAATTGCATATATCTGAAACTCGAAACAATGATTCTTCATTACGTACGACTTTCGAGTTTTTTTGTTTTTAAAGCTGTACTGCCTTACAAATTTCATGGCGAGTATGTGCTAGTTTTAAGCAGGACAGTGCTACTCGTCATTCCTGGTTAAAGGATTAACACTTTCATCGCTAGGACGAGATATCGCGTCCTCCGAGATCATTTTTTTTTCTTTCCAATGGGGCTGCGGTATGGGTCCTCAACCATTGCAGACCTAGTGCGTTTCCCAGTAATTGGCACCATCTCTTTCAGCGGCACCCCAATGAGTGTGGTACCTTCGCCGCATGATAATTTTGACGTTCAGTTACCACTAGATGGCGGTACCTGAGCTCTCATTGATGCAATATGCACTAGGAATTTAATTTAGCCGAGAGCATCCAAGTCCTCCGAGATCATACTGCTATACGTTAGAAACCGGGTAATTTGACAGCTACAGTATATTTTTCTATGCTTTTGTAACATTTTCAATGATGCTTTGATGCAAGGGATGAAAAAAAAGGCGTGCCCATTGCAGCGATGAACTTGTTAAGACTTTAACTGTTCTGAAAAAAAGTGCTTTGTATAACATTTTTATGTTATATCGTAGTAGTTATTAAAAATATAAGTACACTCTCAGAAATAGTGCTCTCACTTTTGACGATTCTTCAATCGTCAAGAAATTTTCGTCATTTAGAACGATTCTTTCCTAGCGAGATCACGTAACTTAAAAAAGTTTCTTCACAAATTTCGCCAATTTGACGAAAGGTTTACTTGGAGCATTTTTCACGAAGCCATTTCGTCAAATACGACGAAAGTTCCGTGAGATTTGAGTATGCGTTTCTGAGAGTGTAGCCACAAATTGCGTGAAAATTTAAAGACTCGTTGAAAGTTTAAAGACAAAATTTAAAGACGCGTTGAAAGCGTATGGAGACTATTTTCAATGCTTTAATGCACTTCTTAAAGATAAATAAGAAAAAAAGAATACATTTAACATGAATTTGCAAAATAACAGATAAGTTTTTAGAAAAACATCAAGCGAAGGGGAAGAGGGAAAGAAAGAAAAAAAACTTAATGAACATAAAACTAAAAATAAGTATGCTTAAATGCTGCTTGCACATGTATTGAAGGACTAAACAGATTCAGTAAATAGTTCATTTCATCTTGTCTTTTGGATGCTTATGTAACATTATGAAATGGTATTTAATTGTAATACTGCTTCGCATTTAGTAAAGGACGTTTGCCCGTGAAGACAAGATTAATCATTATCATACACCTTGCACTCGTCTAAGTTTATCTTCAACAAAGTAATGCAATATGTTTTCACAGTAAAACTAGAATAGCTAAAGTCAAAATATTTACTTAAGTGCACTTGTAAATTGCCTAATTTTGCGAGTGGGGAAACTTCTGCATAAGGATTGCATAAAATACGTTTACGCAGGTCTAGTTTCGTAGAAATAAAATGGGTTCTTATTTACATAAAGAGGATTGTAATTAAGATAAGTTATTCAGAATAACAGTCAAGAGACAGATCTGAGTGTAAAATTTTAGAGTAAGTTTCATTTAAAACTGCGGAGAAACTTTACAGCCTATCTCGGTTTTAAATTGTTTTAAAGGGATTTGTTCAGACATTAGAGACATGTGAAAATTATTAGACACAACTATTTTTCCCGTGAAAATTGTCTAATACGTCTTAAAGATCCCTGCTAAATGTGTACGGTTGAAGTTATTTCTCGATAAAAACGCTTTTGTTTAAGCAATGTCTTAGAAGCAGCATTTTCTCTACAGGAATTGTCATTAGTTTTTCTATAATTTAAAAATCTAGAGAAATACAAAAAAATAAACATAATTTTACAAATGCATGTTTAAATCTGAAAATAATCGCCTTTTAAAACAAAAGCCTTCCTTCTTAAGGACCTTATGAAAATAAATGAATCTCCTTCCTTTGATATTTTACTTGATTGAGAATTCTAGTAAAAATTTGCCTTCCAATCGAAGCGACACAGCTGATTGGTTTAAATAGTACTGCCAACCCTCTAAACTTAGGTCCTCCTAAAGACTTTTGAAGAGTCTCCAAAATTCTCTTTGGCAAGCTCACAAAAGACAGTTTATTTTATTTATTTCTTTTATCCAACCAAAGACCGCAAAGCCCGAAGAAACAATGTATATTTTAACAGTAAAAAAAAATTTATAAATGGATGAACAATTTCGTTCAGTCTAATCATTTTCCTTCCTCTGCATTCCTCCAGTATCAACTCGTGGAGTAAATTCTAGGTCATTTAAATTTTCTAATAATATATGAAATTTTCATCTTCTTCCAAGTAGATCATTAAAAAAAACTCTAACTTTCGAATGTTATTAGAATGCATAAACTGCAAGACCTATTTTTAAAAAATAGTAACTTCGCAACGGAAATACTATTTCAGCTCACACCAAAAACTGTCCCGTGAATTTCATCTATGTTAGCTTCAATATTCACGAAAATATTGTTATTTAGAGATAAAGTAGATATGTGTTCGTAAAAGAATAATATCCCTTTGTTCAATGATAAATGCTCAATTACCTTGAAAAATATAATGGAAATTTATAAAGGGAAAAAATGGCATTTTTAAAATGAAGAATCCTTTAATAGTTTATTAATTTTTCTCGGTAGAATATTAGCAAACCCCTACCCCCCATTTAACGGTATCACAACTATTTCCTAATCTATATAAATAAAAATGTAAGTGTTCGTTTGTGCGAGCCGCAAATCTCCGAAAGTACTTGACCTATTGGTTTGAAATTTTGCCAGTAGACTGAGTGATTCAAGTGGATGGTTTATAGACCCGTTAGAAAAAAATCTGACAGGTAGTTCCTTTTTAATTCCAATTTAAGGCAAAATTTCTACATTAATTTCCTATTATGGGGGTGAAAAAACCTTGCACATATTAATATAATATATCGATCGAAAGCGCTGTCAAAAAGAACGTCAGTTATAAGCTTTTTAGTTCGATTTCTTAAGGCTTACCTTGATCCAAAAATAATAATTAGCAGTTTCCTCAACACCGGGTAATATAAGCTATATAAATAAAAATGTAAGTGTTTGTTTGTTCATACAAGGCTGAACGTTATCCAGTTTACGGTTACGATCAAGTTCAGCCTTGGTTCCTAACCTCAAATCTCCGTAAATACTTCGATTGCTTTGAAATGTTATCAGAACATGTGTTTTAATATATCGCTTTTAATTTATTTCAACTTTGATTTAAATATTTCGGTTTTTAATGTTTTATCACGGAGAATGAGCCACTGCAACTATTGGCAGGGTACAGCTATTTTCATTTTGATTTAATAATTTTTTCTGTTTGTATTGAAGTATTTGTTAGTATTTTTGCACTCGAAGATTAAGGGGAACTTTAAAACAAAGACTACTTATTTTGAATAGCAACAGTTTAATTCATATATTTTCATTTTGACTTAAAATTTTTTTAACCGACTTCACAAAGGAAGGAGGTTATACACTCATATTGTATGTATGTCGTTTTTTTTTTTTTTTTTTTTTTTATTTGTTCACTCATAACTTCTTACCCGATGAACCGATTTTCATGATTTTTTTTAAATCGATCGAGGGTGGTTTCCCATAGGTCCCATACCTTGGTTTGACCATATTCGATAATTAGAAAAAATAAGTAAGGGAGTGAAATGTGGTAATTTTTTTGCTTTTTCATCCATAACTTTTGACTAAATGAACCGATTTTGATTATTTTTTCTTTGATCGATAGAGGGTCGTCTAACTCAAATATCGCGCATTAGTTTGACTACATCTGTTTTTTTTTAGAAAAAAACGTTATGGGTGAAAAATATGTATTTTTTCATTTTAATTGGAAAGACTAGGCTCGATTTGTCTTTGTTGGGAAAGTTGTTAATAAAAATGAAACTCATTGTTACATTAAAAACAATTATAACAAGAAATAGACTGAAGGCTTCTCTGAAGAAGAAATTAAATCCAATCAGTTTGCTTGCTCTAGTGACTCTTTAAAATCGATTTCAAAGCGAAATTTATCTTACAAACGGTTAGTTTTTAGTGTCATTCCCTTTGATATGTATGTTTTAAAAATAGAGTATTTATATAAAAGTGTATTTACACTAAAAAGAGTAAAATAAAATAATTTTTGGGAAAAAATAGAACCGACTTCAAACTATAAATTGCGCTAAAAAGTAAAAAATAATATTATTCTTTCAACAACTTCGATAAGACTTTTAAATATAATTTTTGAAGTCGGTGCAAAATTATAATGGATTTTGATGCATGATTCCTTTTGTAACTATGAACCAATTACAAATATAAATAGCGTAGAGTTTGCAACAGCTTCAGTGTAAAATAACGCATGGTGTAATTATAATTAGACTGTCATAATTTTGCACCGACTTCAAAAATTATATTTAAAAGTCGTATCGAAGTTGTTTAAAGAAAATGTCATTTTTCACTTTTCATCGCAATTTATAGTTTGAAGTCGGTTCTATTTTTTCCAAAAATTATTTTATTGTTTTTTCCTTTTGTATTGAAGTATTTGTTAGTATTTTTGCACTCAAAGATTAAATGGAACTTTAGAACAAAAATTACTTATTTTGAATGTTAACAGTTTCATTTAGCTGTTTTCATTCTGATGTTTGAAGTATTTTTTAATTATTTTTGAACTTGACGATTAGGGAACTTTAAAACATAGATTATTTATTTTGAACGGCAATTTTTTAATTTAGAATTTTTGTGTTTGTGTTTCTTCTGTTTGGATAAGGCTTATGTTGGAATTTTTCAATGTGCTGAGCCAGACAATATCAAAATCTTCACCGACAATGGAACAAAAAAAAAATTGCCCGCAAGCATTGTGAAAAAAAATAAAGCTCAAGACCAATCAATCAAATTGAGCAGTTTAGATTTTCTCATGTGTACAGTTATAAATTGCGTGTTCTAGAATGGGTAAACCAGACAATCTATATTTTCAGACAATGAAACAACAAGATTGTCAAATGAAACATATACAGTGAAACTCGGTTATAGCGTCATTCCAGGGACCGTGATAAAAATGACACAGTAGCCGAGTGATGGTATAAGCGATCACCATTACTATTGATTGTCGAATGAAGGGACTGGACTTTCTTGAAGTTATAACAGAGTTGTCGCTATAAACGATGTCGTTATAACCAAGTTCAACTGTATGTGCTTTTTCTGGCTTTTCCATAGAACCATACTGAGCCACAGCAACGCGTGGCCGGGTGCAGCTAGTATAATATAAAGTTTCTTATATAATTATGCATAGCACTACGTTTAAGATTAGATTGTAGGTGTAAAAAAATCCCTATGGACCACAGAAAAGAAGAAACAAATGGAACACACTTGTGATGAGAGCAATTGTATCTCCCTAGCAATAAAGGCGTACATTAACAATTTATTTTTTGGCAAAGAGAAACTTCTTTGTAAATATTTATTCCACCATCCCTTTAATAATTACTTTTTATGTTAGAAACACATATTTCTGCTCTTTGTTTTTCTTTAGCTAATTATAAAATGTATATTAAAAATTGTGCTGCAAGTCTAGCAAAGTAATTTGTAATAGAAAGAAATGTTTCAAATAAAAAATAGATGCAATTTCCTTGATAAGGTGGATAAAACTATGGACACAAAAAATAGCCTTCCATAACCAAATGGTGCTTTTACAACAATAGCGACGAAGACATTTTGTCTCCGTCGTGATAGGCTGTTGCTATGGTTATTAAACCAACAGTGATGACGTCTCTCTTCGACGGCGCAATCAACAAATCACGATCGTCTGAATGAAAGTTACTTTTAATAACGCAATAAAAAACGCCAATCAGCGCGAGGGCGTGGTAAGTCAGCTATGTCGAACCAATGAAACACCCTAACATGTTTCGTCACTGGTGCTAGTCGTTGTTGTGTTTGGTCTGAAAACGCATTGCAAGCAAACATGCTTTTCTTTCTCCTTTGCCAAATTAATTACTGTTTCATGTGAGTACTCTACAAATTTTCATGTTTAGTTGCCACAATTTTTGGATTTTTGGTGTTCTTTTGGTACTCAGTAACAACCAAGTTGAAAATTACTCATATCTTATATATATAAGCGGCTTATTCTGTCTGTCTGTTCGCTATAGAATCCCAGGCCGTTTTACCGATCGGGACCACATTCGGCACGGTTAATGTTTACGACCCGAGAAACGCATTGCTGCAAAAATTAAAGTTGTGACAATGTTGTGACAAGTTCAATGAGTTTTTTTATCTAATTTTTGAAAAATTTTCAATGATTTTCTTGACCCATTTATTTTATTTTTTCATTGTTCCCGTCGTTTCCAACCATATAATTACTCAAGTTGTGACTCAATTAGTTTTTTTTTAATTATTTTTTAAAAATTTTTCAATGATTTTCTTGACCCGTTTTAATTTATTTTTGCTTTGTTGCCGTCGTTTCCAACAGTATAATAACAGTTGCCGTGTGAACAAACAAATCAATGCAGTTGCCATTGTTATTGTAACAAATGTACTAATAACAATCGAAACGTTTATCTAGCGTATTGAGTGAGGCTTCGTTGTATATCAATCTCCGTTAAAAATTAATGTATACGTGAATTTAATTTAATCCTTTCTTTCTTTTTAATTTATTTCTTTATCGTCTGCGCTTTTTTTATTTTTCTTATTAGAGTGGCAGCGCTCTTTTTGCCCAGTTTCGTTAAAACTTTTGTTTTGAAAAGAGTAATAAAATTTTCAATAAGTTATTTCGATGGTAAATATATATTTTTCACAAACAATTTGATTATATAGTAAATCAATTTATAGTAGTGCGGGACAGTAAGCAAAGGAACGTTCTCGCCGCCTGACCTGGGTAATTCAGTTTGAATGAGCAGACACCTTTGCAAAAATCATTTTAATTACAATTTATAATATCTAGAACAGCGGTCATTTCGTATGACCGCCGGGCTTACTAGTATATATAAATATATATATATATACTATATATACATAAATATATATATATGAAATATTTGTTTATACATCTAGCTAAAAATATAGGTCGTATAATATGGGTCGTATAATTGTCGTATAATTGTTTGACACAGAAGTTTGTTACACAGTTGCGTATCAAACTTTCATTACTATAGCTCATTTCTATGAAAATAGGAGAAATGAGCAACCGCAAAGAAGTTTAATACATAAACGAGTTACGTATATGTTATACGTAATATGTATGTAACAAATGTTTACGTATATTTAAAAATTTTAACGATGAACGAAAGCATTAATAAACGTTTATTTATTATAATAAATTTTCATTCAGCGTTACTTTTAGAAACTGTGTGTGTTTACTGTAAAACTTATTTTTCAGATATCGGCATTGCTGTGCAATATACCAGCAAGTAAAATGAATCTTTCCCCAATATTTTTAAAACTCGACCATTTTGAACTGGAAAGACGTAACTCCTTATCTCTGACAGAGGAAAATGGGTATGCAAATAACGGCTATTGTTCTAAATCCAATATGAAATGGTTCGGCCTTTCAACTAAATTCATGTCAAATGATGATTACGCTCCCGCAGAGCCAGATAATTCGGGATCCGTTTCACCCTAAGCTAAAATTATTCCACTGAACGGCATTCGGAAAGTACTTATTTCTCATCTCGGAAATCTGCCATTAAGTTCCAGAAAGATCAAATGGGAATAAACGATAGACTATTAAATTCGCAGGTTTAAGAGAATTTGATTACCTATTGGTGAATTCGTCTCCTTGCCATCGATAATTTGAGTTACTGAACACTTCAACTTTTCTTTCTATTTTCACGCCTGATATGGAGTCACTAGCAATTTCAATTTGTTTTAATTGATATTTAAAAAATTCTGTGCTGATTACAATTTTCACATAAATTAGAAAAATGTATCTCAATTCTTTTTTAATCTTAGGTAATTTTAAGTGCGTCTGTTTTTACTAATTTTAAATTTAACACAATATGAAAAAATATTGTGGGCTTGAAAACAGTGCATGTTGAAAGTGCAATACATGTTTTTCTTTTTTAATGTTTTTTGAGATAATAAACTGTGGGTATTAAAAGCAGAGATAATCCCTCTCCACAAAGTTCCTTTCAGTATTTATAACATGCTTCTTTTAAATAACATTATTCCCTTTAGAGAACTGCGTAGGAAGCCCCCGCCGAAAACATTACCCTAAATCACGCAGAAAGAACAAAAAAATAAAAATCTGTTACTTCTAATGGACAGTCATAGGTCATATTTTTCAATTCAACACATTGAATTTAAGAATATCTGAACTGGCATAAATACAGACAGCGCAATCATATGCAGCTGTTTAAGAACACTTTCTATTCACATTTTCTTTCTTCCTCACCAGATTTATTTTTTAAAAAGTTAATAAAAAAAGAAGAAACTTCAGCAAATGGGCATCTATTGACCGAGTACAAAAACTCCAACTGAGAAAAGCAATTTATTAAAATACGACAATTATTCTTTTTCCTTAAAAATCTTTGAACGTTTTTATTTTCTATTATGCATGAAGTGACTTCTCGAAATAGTTGTCCCAAACGAAAACAAAATTATCATATTTCTTCCCGTGCAGCATTAAAATTCAAAAGTTCTGCTATATGTTGATTTTTGGCAACATTATACGAATGTAAGGCATTAAAAATAAGCATCAAAGTTATAAACAGTTGAGGTCATATTTTTTTTATTCTGAGAGTAAAATTAGGAACCCGTTAAGTTTAGCAAGGTAATTAAACATCATTTAACGTAATCGTATTAAAATAAGTAAAAAAATTATGTAAAATAATCAATTTATTTAGCGAAAAAATACTATCTATTTAAATCAAAAGAAAATGTCATGTGTATAATTTACGCACGTTTATGATAAAAAAAACTATAAAACGTATTAAAAACAAGGATTGTTATCACATCAAGCATATATTTTTATGGTCGAGTGCTTTTTGCTTAACATATCTGTAAAAGGTATACTTTTAAAGTTGTTAGTAAAGTTGTTGTTGTTTCTAATGCCACTTGGGTATCCAAGCTCCCCTTCGAAGGGCGACCAGGAATTAACCCCTTAACTGGTCATTTTTTTTTTACCACAAGTGTTCCTAAAAAAGCATATTTTTTATTGCATATAATTAAAGCCCTAACTTGGTATAAAAGGAAAATTAAAGATATTTTTTAAAATTTCATAATTAATGAATTTATGCATTTTTCTATTTTATAACTTTGAAACACCCAAATGCCCCTGAATGACTCTCTTTCAATCTATTAATAATAGGGCCAAATCAAAACAAGAAAGGCGTAAATGTCAATGCCCGTACGCTGTACGCGCAAACCAGTTAAGGCCATTTTTGGGGAAGGGGTTAAGGTGTTAAGGCGGTAAGAGAGCACCTTCCGTTCGTAGATGAGCACTAAAACGGTGAAAGTACACATTGGGCTCGTTATGTTTTTGGGAAATGACACCAGATGGCGCCACCACAAATACGCCCCCTTTCCCTTTTTTTTGACCACAAGAAGGAGGGGAAGGAAAATTATTCACCCTCCGGATACCCTCTGAACTGCATCGGGACTTCAAGGTCCCCGGATTTTACACGCACTTAGCTCCAAGTGTACATGGTGGGGCTTCAGCGGGTCAGATATTGAACACCCAATCTTCCGGATGGAAGTCCGACATCCCAACCTAACCTAGGATCGTTATTGATTTGGATTACATTTAAATGAAGTAGAGAAAATAAACTATTACTGTCCTCTTAAGTAAGAAAGACATGTAAGATAGAAACTTTGACCAATGAGCAACTTTGAAAATGTCCCTTTCGCCCCTTTTTTAATAATAACACCTATTTTATCCTATCATTTGATATTTCCACTGTTTTTATTTTGCTACGTATAATATGTTTCTAACTAATTCGTGAGTCGTTTAAATAAAACCTAAGTTTAAAAAAAATAATATTTCTAGGAAATATTAAGATACGTCTTTTGGTTCAGAACTGCAGAATGTGTTAGTCATTCATTCACTTACCCACTTCGCCACGGGATTAGAAGGGAAGCTTTGAAACTTAATGGATCAGTTTGGGATTACGTGCCTGACCTAAAAATTCAAAAAAAAACTTTCTGGGAAGAACATGTAGCGGGTCGTTAAATACAGCTCAGCGGCAACCGTTGTTGGAAGAAACTTAGCAAAAAATAACAAAGATGTTGGACATAGTCGATTAGACGAAACTCGAAGGTCGGCTTTACGTGATATCTTATTCCTCCCTCGGTCACTGGCAAAGCGAAGGGAAAAACATGGACACTCCGTTGAAATTTTAAAGGTCTATGGTACCATATGATAAAAAATGTATAAATATTCGGACTCAACTTTACAAGCGGTATTCTTCATCAGTAACTGAAATTAGTCGTAGTGTAAATTCATAAATATAACGATAGCACATAATGTTATCACTTTTTCTTTTCTCAATTTCTTTCAAAACTTTATTATTCTAAAAAGACAGCAGTGAACTTGCTTTTTACACGGTTTTATTTAACTTGATTTGTCACGGAAGTTTGTTACGCGGTTTTCGACCACTATTAGTGTATAAATTATCTTAAAACTTTATACACAAACTTATCTTCGACGGCAATACAATATTCCATCTATTTTATAATTTATTATAACGTTAATTAGAAAAAAATAATAATAATTTTGGCTCTGTGGAAATTATCAGAATTGTTATTTGTCGAATGGCAACGATAGCTTTGTTTGGAATGTTTGGATAATGCTGCGATGTTTTGAGTTTTAAAATACTCAAATCAGGGCGAACTTTTTTAGTTTTTTCTAAATGAAACCGTGTTACTTAAAATATTTTTGCACGGTTTTATTATTTTATATTTTGAACTTAAGAAAGGATTTTCTCAGAAAAGTAAGATTAATTATGTATTGTTAAGGAATGATTATGATTAAAACACATCATTGTTAAGGTTTTAGTTAGTCGGAACGAGAATTAAATGCGGCTTGCTATTCTTTATAGAATTGAAAGCTTTCAGTACAAATACCAGTTATAACAATCGAGTCTTGTTTTTTCAACTAATGTACGTTGAAACAAGCTCATTTGAATACCGCTTCTTTAGCCGCAATTTATTGAGGAAGGAAACAAAGACAGCGTAAAATGGGAGCCATTTGATTAAGCTTGTCCTTTTCCTAACGACGCAATCAATGAACGTCTGGGAAATAAAAAGGAAGTGCTTTGAGCGAAGATGAGCAGCGATAACGAAAGAAATGAGGATAAAACAAATAGATCGAGTATTCCAATTTTCTAATTAAATTATTTTTGAGCCTTGAAATGCGTTTGATACTCATTGCGGATACTGCGAAAGAAGATTACTCTGATGATGTATACGATTCTAAATAGAATGACAAAATTAATTAAATATTTCGGGTAATGAGTAAGAAATGGTTGTGTTATCGCTTTAAAGTATTGTGAGATGTATTTTATTTTTTATAAGATAAAATAGCTATTATAACGTAGCTTTATAAATTGAATTATTCCAGAGTATGAAGTAATTAATTCATTCATTTCGTTCCTCAAGGTAAAGAAAATTTGAAAATCAAAAATGAGCCTGAATAACATTGAAATATAAAGATATAAAACGAACGAATATTTAATAGACTATTCTGTGCATTTGAAGACAAAACTTAATATAAGCCATTACTTGGGGTCAGGTGAACAGAGTGGTCATACAGCAAATAAAAAGCTATAGCTTTCGCGCAAAAAGGGAATTACTGTATTTTTGTTTTTATACTTTTAACTTTTATTAGTTAAAAGTTAACTTTTTTATTCAGAAAAGTATATTTTTATACAACGCTTTGAAAAGTAACAGCTATGTTAACTTCTGCCTGAGATTTTTTTTTAAAGAATTTGTAGTAAATTAACGGTGCAGAAAGCTGTACACAGACTTCAAAAATACTTCCTCAGTAACAGTGAATCTGGAAGTGGTCAGAAATACATGCCTAAAAAAATTCGGCATAAAATTATTTTACTCAACTTTTTTTTGACCAAAGGTTAATGCTTCGTGTCCTGTAATGATGCAATGCAAAATATCAAGTAAAAAAATCAGAAGGTTTTGAATACATTCTTATTATTACTGTTGACGAAAGTTGAAAAACATACCACTTTACCCCACCTGACCCTATTGTCAGAAATGCAAACAATATGAAATGAATTTATTATTATTATATCTAAAGTTTTTTTTTAAATGTAAGATGTATTTGGTACTATTAAGAAACTAAATTGAATCTTTACTTAAAATCTCACACACCTCCACATATAAAGTGTTACATGAAATTAACTACGGATGTACAGCACCAAACCCGTACAGCATTAAATTATACCATACATATATTTAATCTGTGTAAACTTCAGAAAAAAGAACCTTACTGGCGTTAAATAAAAATATTGAAATGAAACTCGTCAAAAAACACTAGTAAAGTTTTCTTTTTCCATAAATGAAAAATCAAATATGTACTAAATTTGCAAAATATTTGGAGTCATGAAAAATATTCGAACATTGTTTAGTTATTTGAAATTTTCATCTTCTAAATAAGACCTTCTCTTACGTCACAGAGCGCAGTGTCTCTTTTAAGGTTGCTCACCGAGTTTTTACAGTTTAATGATAATCACATAAAACTGAAACATTTGACAGGTTTTTGTACTGTTAGATTTTCGTAAAAAAAAAAAAAAAGGGAAAACAACTACTCATTAAACATCTTACAATATACTCCCGAAGAATTTTTAATCCGTACTGCAAGACATTTTCTTATGTTTGTGTAATTACTTTTTTAAATAAAGTAATTGTTTAATATTATTTTACATATTTTTTGACAAGGTCCTGGGGGGATCACGCCGTTCGGTGAGATTGCGAACTTGGGTAGTAGCAGAAAGAGGAATTTTGAAAGCACAGTGATTATAGAGCGTTGTAAACATCAAATTGTACACAGCAAGAAAATAATCTACTGAAACATAAGAACCCGAACATACTCCTTTTTTCAAGTATAATTGTCTTAAAAATGAGTGCATGAGGTACCAAATACAGGGTGGGGCAAAAGGTATGAACTGGATTTAAAGGAATGTAAAACAAAAACCATTCAACTTAGAGAAATTATGCTTATATTGTTTAATTCAGTACAGAATCTAGTTTTATACATTAATTTTTAAAGATGTTATATTAGGTAGGTGGCGGCCGTCAACGGTGCTGCACTCTTGAAGGCGAATTCTGAAGTGTTCAAACGCTCTTCTCCCCTATTTCGATGGGTATTGCCTTAACTTCCTCTCTAATTCTGTCCTTAAGTTCTTCCAGGGCATGTGGACGATGTTTAAAAACTTTTTCCTTTATGTACCCCCAAAGAAAAAAATCACAATACTCAAATCTGGTGAGCACGCAGGCCACTCCACGTCGTCCCTCATAGGGATGAGGCGTCGGGGGGAAGCACTTGCCTAAACTCTCGCCATTGAAATCCTAGCAGTGTGGGATGTAGCCCCACCCTGTTGGAACTAGATGTCTCCCAAATTAGTTGCTGCTCGCAATTCTTCCAGCTCAGGTTCAAAACACTCTTCCAACATTGTCATATAACTCTCAGCAGTGACTGATGGTTCGCCCATTATCCTCGAAAAAGTAAAGGGGTAATAATCCCAAATTGGGATACTGCACACCGTACAGTCACTTCAGGGGAGTGAAGTGGCCTCTGGTGAATTTCCCTTGGGTTTACATTAGCCCAATAGCGAGAATTCTGTTTATTAACAGATCCACACAAGTGGAAGTGGTGATAACAGAATGGCTATTTTCAAAAAAAGTAATAACATCAAACCTACGATGCTCTCCTGTCCAAACCATGGTTGCTACTAAAAACTAGACTATCCCACTGCCACAACGAGACCCCTCCCCTTTCCCCACCACCACCACAGGCCAAGCGCCAGCCAATCAAAACCGGTTCATACCTTTTGCCCCACCCTGTATAAGTATAGATGCATGATAACGAGGACTTTTGTTTTATCAAAATTGAGACATTTTTAATCCGAGCTACTAGTTCCAAATAATGCCCACTGATGTAATCCGATAAACCCCAAACATATTTCTCAATTATCTCAGAAGGGGTCTTTTAACTGTGCGTCTTACTTCGTTTTTGAATTTTCCTTCTATTGTTAATAATTATTTTTAAACTTTTGTTTCTACCAATCCTCGTGTATATAGATACATATTTATTTATTTATTTATTATACTAGCTGATTCCTCGCAGAACATATGCATGCTACAAGTTCAACAATCAATCTAAACATGAGAATAATCGATCGATATAAACAAACTAAAGTGTTGCCACTCCAAATAATGGAAAATTAACCATTTTTAAAGCGTATAAAACGTTTTAAAATTCGAAAGGCTTAAGAAAAGATCGATAGATACGAACTTGAGAATGATCTCTCGATCTAAACTAACTAAGGTGTTGCCACTCCAAAGGATCGGAAATTAAAAATTGAGTTATGAAAGGAAATACTTTTTTTTTTTAAAGAAATAAATTTGTTAAAGTCCGTAAATTACCATAATAAATACGAATATTACGTTACGTTTCTTGACTAATCACAAGACACATTTTTAAATATCGTTTTAGCACAGCCATTTTTTTTTTTTTTTTTGCATGATGACAATATCGTATCGTATCGCAAAATTTAATCGTAACTGGTCCACGTTAAGTGAAATATATAAATAGATGCATTTGTTTATAAAATAAATAAATAACAAAAGTAATACATAAATAAAGATACCTTACATTAAGTAAGCAAAAAAAAGAACAAATTTGAGCACAGAATTGCAATACAAATAGCAGACGCAAAGAGGAGCAAAAACAGATGCAAAAGCGTCTGCTTTTCTCTTGTAATTATGTACTTAAATCCGTTGCCTTTTTTCTTTTTTTTTTTTTTTTTGTTTCCCTTCATTCGTCGCATAAAAGGTGTTTTTTTTTTGCATACCGTGTACGGATAATACGAATTTATAGTATCTATATATACTACAATATATGAATAAAGTTCATTCACTTGAATAAACTATAAGACAGTAGTGTGCGTGGGGTATATTTTAAAAGCAACCCTAAATATTTTGCTGAAATTTATTTTAGATTTTCAAGTCGAGTAAAGAAAATATGTAACACAATCGCTCTAAAATTCGTTATTATATGTATGTTGACAGTCATATATTTTTAAAAATATGTAAGGTATCTAAAAAACCTCTGTTTCATACATGCGTTGAAGATTGTATTACATTACAAAACCCAAACGTTAACTACCAAAGTGAATAATGATACAGGATGCTCGTAACAGTAGTGGAGTAATTAAAAAAAAGTAGAAGAGTTTTCAAAAAATCTGTAAGTATTATGAAGAAAACAGCAAGATACTCATGTAATTAGGTTTCTAAACCATTAATGTACTTTTATCTTTAAGTAACAAGAAATCCCATTAGACTCTTTAAAACAAACTTCCCTTTTAATCAAAACAAAATAGAAGAATACTTGAGCTATGTATTTTTCTTGCTAAAAACAACAAAATGCTGCTTCCGTTTATTTTTGTGGTATCAGTAAGGAAAGTGATGTAAAGATTCAAAACACTTTGTGCTGCCTCATTAAATTAATTAATAAAGTTATAATTAACCAGCGTTTTTTGCTTGTGATTTGTTTTCCAGCAACATTCTCCTTTAGCATGTTTACATAATAACTACAAAATTAAACAGATAAATGTTTTTTCTGAAAAACGTAAATTTGGTTTTAATTACAGAATAAAATGCAATTTGATGTACTTTTTTTCTAAAGTTTTCAAGTTTTCCGAAACAATTTTGGATAAAACATGTTCCAGCATAAAAGAGAAGGGAAAAAAAAGCTCAAATGGGATACCTTACGATTTTCCTTAAAGTGCAACATGATATTTTACTTTTTAGTTTTTTGGTCAAAAAGAATTTATAAAACAATAAAATAATTTTTACAAAAAAACAGAACCGACTTCAAATTAAAAAATGCGCTAAAAAGTAAAAAATAAATTCATTCTTTAAACAACATCGATGTGTTTTTTAAACACATAGTTTTAGAAGTCGGTGCAAAATTAGGATAGATAAAATATTTTGTAATAAATGAGTCAATTACAAATATATATATTTCCGCAGAATTAGCAACAGTTCCAATATGAAGTAGCAAATGGTATAATGGTAATTAGACCCATAATTTTGCACCGACTTCTAAAACTATGTTTAAAAGTCACATCGATGTTGTTTAAAGAATGAATTTATTTTTTACTTTTTAGCGCAATTTTTAATTTGAAGTCGGTTCTGTTTTTTTATAAAAATTATTTTATTTTATTCTTTTTAGTGTAAATACATTTTGTATAAAAATACTCTATTTTTTAAAAAATCCATATCAAAGGGCAAAACTTCTTTAAATTAATGGCACTAAAAACTAATCATTTGCTTAATAAATTCCCTTTTGAAGTCTATTTTAGCAAACAAACTGATTGGATTAATTTTTGCCACAGAGAAGCCTTCAGTCAAACTCTTGCTGTAATTTCTTTTAATATTATAGCCCATGACAACAAACATGTTTTTAACAATGCTTTTATATTTATTAATAGATTTCCCAACAAAGAAAAATCAAGCCAAGCCTTTCCAATTAAAATAAAAAATACTTATTTTTCACTCGTAACGTTTTTTCTAAAAAACAAATGTAGGCAAATTGATTTGCAATATTTGAGTTAGGCGACCCTCTATCGATTAAAGAAAAAATCATGAAAATCGGTTCATTTAGTCAAAAGTTATGGATGAAAAGACAAAAAAAAAACTACATTTCTGCCCATTACTTTTGTTCTAATTATCGAATATGGTCAAACGAAAGTACGGGACCTATGGGAAAATACCTATGATCGATTGAAAAAAAATCATGAAAATCAGTTCATCCGGTGCGAAGTTATGAGGGGACAAACAAACAAAAAAAAAAACGACATACATACAATACGAATGTATAACCTCCTTCCTTTGTGAAGTCGGTTAAAAATTAAAAGATGATGATAATATCAGAGGATAAAAAAGAAAATAAAAAATAACAGTAATATATATTTACAATATTAAATGTAATATCTTTACATATTGAATGAAAAGCGAAACTCTTCTGACTTCATAAAATAAGGTGGACAAAATCACAACCCATTTTCGAGTTTTTTTTTTTCAAAATATAGACAGAAATTTAATTACTGTGCAATACATGAGAAAAAAGTGCGCATTTCGCTATTCTATCTATTCTTCAACCATATTGAATAAAAATGAAATCATCTCAACTGGTCCTAACAGCATTAAGTGTGTGCCACCATCATTTCTTCTGTCAAAAAATAAATCAATATTATTTTTTTCGTTTTCATGAAGACCAAAACTTTCCACGACATACCTGAACTTAGAATAAACTCCTTTACATGCATAAAAACATTATTAATTTTACCTTATATATTTAAACAAGCAATTCTTCTATATCTATTTATATATACATTTATATATATTTTTTGAGTTCTCGAAAACGGCTCTAAACGATTCGGATCAAATTTTGTATTTAGGTCAGGTTTTGTTTTTTAAGTTTACCTCTGCAGGTGTCTTCCCCGAAAAAACGCGATGTTACACAAAAAACCCATTTTTAAAATACCGCTATTGAGGTGCTTGTAACAATGAACCTCGAAAAAACGCGATTTTAGACAAAAAAAATAATAAATTATAACGCTATTTAGGTAATTGTACACTCTCAGGAACGCATGCTCAAATCTCACGGAGCTTTCGTCGTATTTGACGAAATGGCTTCGTGAAAAATGCTCCGAGTAAATCTTTCGTCAAAGGGGCGAAATTTGAATAGTAACTTCTTTTAAGTCACGTGATCGCGCGAGGAAAGAATCGTTATAAATGACGAAATTTTCTTGACGATTGAAGAGTCGTCGAAATGAGGATTCTATTTTTGAGAGTGTAACAATGAACAAACATCATCCAATATCTATATTTTATTTCAATTGAGATTGCAATACTTTGAGTGGCAACACTTAATTTTTAACCGACTTCACAAAGGAAGGAGGTTATACATTCTTATTGTATGTATGTCGTTTTTTTTTTTTTTTGTGTCCACTTATAACTTCGCACCGGATGAACCGATTTTCATTAATTTTTTTTCAATCGATCAAGGGTGTGTGGCAACCTGTTATGCATCGTTATTATGCAAAATGCTCAACCTGCTCATTATGCATTGTTAGCGAACTTTTTAAAGTTTTGTGGCATCGGTGCTTGTGGCGAGAAGAACAGTATAAATGCCAAGTGAAATGTTTTTCACTCGCTCGCTCTCTTTCTTTTTGCTGTACAGCAGTCGTGTGCCCGCGGCGCATGTTTAAAAGTTTGTTTTGATTTACTTTGTTTAATTATGTTTTTGTTGTTTATTAAATTTGTTGAGTTTTAAATTGCGTAATGTCTTTTATCAGCTTAAGTAAATCAGCATTTAAGGTTTAATTTTACCATATCCTAAAGTTAAATTTTGAGTAATGAATTTACGCCTTGCATTTACGCAGATGTTTTCAAATCTCTACACAATTGACTTACTATGCATTAGTAAAAGGTGAAACGTTTCAAGATTGTCTTCAGCGCACCAGCGATAAATGTGAACTGTGCAGATCCAAATTTTATCGCAATATGAATAAAGACCAAATAAAGTTAGGTCGGAAACGTCTAGTAAAAGAATTAGTGTTGTGTTAGTTTAAATTAGCATACCACTAAAGTGGTAGACCCGGACGTTAAAGTGGTAGACCTTATACGTTAAAGTGGTGATTCAAGCCTTCTGAAAATTCAACTGTGCTGAATGAGTTTGCTGCGTATTATTTCTACAGTCAGCGGAAAGGTGTTTACACCGAAAACTTGGGTGAGTGTTTTCTGATTTTCATTCTTGACCAGTTTCGCTCGCGCTTTTTTGTGGTTCCAAATCATGTTCTGGATGGTTTTTTCTGATATTCACGAATTGAGTTCTTAACTTTGGTACATTTTGGGTTATTGTGCAATTTATATTGTATTTTAAAAACTCGTAGCGTAATTTTAAGCCCACAAATATTTTTGACTCTCTTTTAAACACTAACATTTTACAGTAGTTCATTCTTTTTAAGAAGGTTTTGTGTGGAATTTTTTGGTGATAACAGTTGTGTGGTACATATTTCGGTTGACTTTAGTCGTGAATTTGAATTTAAAATGCCTGATACTGATGTGGGGAACCTATTTCCGGTACACTTTCTAGTGATAAAAATGCTTCTGCCATTCCTGAAGTGTCTCGTGTTGCCTTTAGAGCACCTCCGTTCTGTGATCCTGAAACATGATTTTACAATTAGAAATCCAGTTTTTTCTCGCTGGTATTACCGATCCAGTCACTAAGTTTCATTGTGTTGTTTCGGCAGAAACAACACGGTATGCAAATGCTTCGGATAAAAATGTGCTTTCAATAATTCGGGATCTTGTGCGTAAACCCCTAGGGAGACCGTATATTACGATAAAGGAAGCTATTGTTAAGCATTTTTCTCAGTCTGAGACATCTCGTTTAAAGCTGTTGCTTCAGGACTTGCATTTAGACGATAAATGACCTTCTATTTTATTGCATGAAATGAAGAATTTGTCATCGGGGGAAAACTTGCAGATGACGTTTTGCGTGCACTTTGGATGCAAAGGTTGCCAGTGCATGTTCAGGAAATTCTTTCAGTTAGTGCAGATAGTTCACTTGACAATTTAGCAGCAGTTGCGGATAAAGTTCGTGAAGTTTCCGAATTTTCGAACTCTTTTGAGCGTTTCAGCTGCTGCAGCTGAGAATGTAACTTTGCAGTCCCTCAAGGCTGAAGTGGCTTCATTGGGTGTTGAGCTTAAACGGCTATCGCGGGGATTTCAGAGACGGCGGAACTATTATGGAAGCAATAAACAAGTTAGGAGTTGTACTCCCAAAAGTCGGGACGGTTCTGCGGAACGTCTGGAAAAAGGAAAGTTATGTTGGTATCACAGACGTTTTGCAGAAAAGGCACATAAATGTATTCAGCCATGCCAATTTTCGGAAAACAGAGTGGCTCGTTTGTTCTATCGGCGGCAAATGACAGCCAGCAGAACAGCCGACTTTTTGTATACGACACAATTTCAGGGTTTCGATACCTTGTAGATAGTGGTGCTGTGGTCAGCTGTTTTCCGAAGAGGCTTTCGCCTGAAAGTTTTCTGGATACCTTAAGTTTGTATGCTGCAAATGGTTCTAAAATCAAAACTTTTGGTTCTAAAAAGTTTAGGTTGAATTTTGGTGTTGGTCAGAATTTTGAATGGAGATTTTTAGTTGCAGAGGTTTCTCATCCTATTATAATAGCGGATTTTTTGAAACATTATGGTTTGTTGGTGGATATGCGAAATAATCGTTTTCTAGATTATGCCTCGAAACTAGTAGCAAAGGGTATAGCTTGTACCGGACCAACATTTGTTTTAACCTTAGTTTCTGAGCGAATCCCTTTTTCAGATGTTATATCTTTGTATCCACAACTTACAAACCCAAATATGGTTAAAAATCCTAAGCCCCATCCTGTGACTCATTGGATCGAAACTAAAGGTCCTGCAGTGTTTTCCACTGCACGACGGTTGTCTCCTGAAAATCTGTTGGCTGTTAAGATGGAATTTGGCGAACTACTCAAACAAGGTATTATTCGTCCTTCCAAAAGTCAATGGGCCAGCCCCATACACCTTGTACCTAAAAAACCTTCTGGGTGGCGCATTTGCGGGGATTACAGGAGACTTAACGCTGTTACGATTCCTGATCGTTATCCCGTACCCCATATCCAGGATTTTACGCATACTTTAAGTGGTAAAAGGTTGTTTTCCAAGATTGATCTCGTGAAAGCATACCATCAAATCCCTATTGAACCATGTGACATTCCAAAAAACTGCTGTAATAACTCCTATTGGACTTTACGAATACACTTCCATGTGTTTCGGATTACGATGCGCAGCCCAAAGCTTCCAGCGCTTTATCGATAATGTTTTACGTGGTCTTGACTGCTGTGTATCTTACATTGACGATATCATTGTGGCTTCTGTAAGTGAGGAAAAGCATAGGGCCGACTTGAAACAAGTCTTCCAGCGGTTAGTGGACTATGGTCTAGAAATTAACCTTTATAAATGTGAATTCGGTAAGGAAAAAATCAATTTCTTGGGTTTCCTCGTGTCTAAGGATGGTATTGAACCCCTACATGAAAAAGTCAAAGCCTTGCTAGAATTTCCCCTATCTCACACTGTCGAAGAATTGCGTCGTTTCCTAGCAATGACAAACTTTTATCATAGTTTTTTAAGAGATGCAGCTAAAGTTAAAGCTAGTTTGCATACTCTTGCAAAGGGTGATGGTAAGCGCAGAAAGAAAAAAACTGTTCTTTCTTGGTCAGAGGAAGCCAAATTGGCATTTCAGGCATGTAAAGATGCGATTTCTAATGCTACGCTTCTAGCACATCCCGTGCCTGATGCTCCTTTACATTTGGTCGTAGATGCATCAGATTTTGCAATTGGTGGGGTTTTGCAGCAGGTAGTCCATGGGCAGGTTCAACCACTAGCATTTTTTTCACGTAAACTCGATAATGCCGAGTTACGCTACAGTTGCTATGATCGTGAATTATTAGCTGTGTATTCTTCGGTCAAGTATTTTAGACACATGATTGAGGGACGCGAATGTGTTATTTTCAGCGATCATAAGCCGTTAACAATTGCTTTTCAGCAAAAAGCTGATAAGCAATCGCCTAGGCAAATTCGACATTTAGAGTTTATTAGTCAGTTTTCTACTGACATCAGGTTTGTACCTGGAGCCCAAAATTCGGTAGCTGACAGTTTCTCGCGCATTTCTGAGATTAACTTGTCAAGTTATGGCGAAATTGATTACGAAACTTTGGCAAAGGCTCAATGTAATGATGAGGAGTTGCGATCTCTGCGAGAGTCAGATTCTGGTCTTGAGTGGAGGTCATTAACACTCGCCTCATCAGAAGTGCTTTGCGATGTGTCCACTGGTCACATTCGCCCATATGTGCCTAATTTTTTCGTAAGAGTATTTTTCAGACTTTGCATGGACTTTCGCATCCCGGAGCACGTGCAACGTTGGACATGTTGAGTAAACGGTTCGTCTGGCCATCAATGTCAAGAGATATCAAGACCTGGTGCAGACAGTGTATAAACTGCCAGAAATCAAAGGTCCAACGCCACACTATCTCTCCCACTGGTTCCTTCGACCCTCCTTCAGCTCGCTTCGCCCAAGTGCATCTGGACATCGTCGGACCTCTGCCGCCTTCGAAAGGTTTCATCTACGCTTTGACTGCCGTTGATCGTTTCACAAGGTGGCCGGAAGTCTTTAAAATGCAAGATCAGACTGCAGCTACAGTGGCTGACGCCTTCTACTCCGGCTGGGTTTCAAGGTTCGGCGTTCCTGAGATCATCACTACTAACCAGGGACGACAATTCGAGAGTGACCTCTTCACCTCTCTAGCAAAGTTCCTTGGTATAGTCAAGACAAGAACCACAGTCTACAATCCGAAGTGCAATGGCACGGTGGAGCGCTTTCACCGGCACCTAAAGAGTTCCATCATGAGCCATGCGACGGAGCGATGGGTTCAAGTCCTGCCGACAGTACTGCTTGGTATCCGGACGAGTTTGAAAGAGGACATCGGCGCTACGACTGCGGATCTCGTCTACGGCTGCTCTCTCAGTCTTCCTGGTGAATTCCTGCAAGCCACATCGCCTTCTGCTGTATCGTCTCGTGCAGACCTCTTGGGGGATCTATGGCGAAAGATGAACGAGTTGAGACCTGTTCCTGCAAAGCATCACTCCACCAAGTCAACTGTGTTTATGAGTGAGGATTTAGCTCGAGCATCTCATGTGTTTGTGCGGGTAGACGCCATAAGACGACCACTACAGCAGCCATACAACGGCCCTTACTCGGTAGTTGAGCGAAGACCCAAGTTTATGTCTTGCTTATTAAGGGTAAGGAAGTCAGCGTATCAGTTGATCGTTTGAAGCCTGCGTTTCTCTTCGTCGCCCCTGATGTTCCGCTACAAGAGCCCTCTGATGCAGCTACATCAAAGCCTCCCGAGTGCACAACGGAGAAGGTACATGATGCTACACAACACTTGCAATCTTCCCTTCGCAAGTGTGTTGTCACAAGAGCTGGTCGTAAAGTACGTTTTGTCGTCCCTTATCAGTCCGAAGACTGACTTCGTGACTAAGGGGGGGGGGGGGGCTACTGTGGCAACCTGTTATGCATCGTTATTATGCAAAATGCTCAACCTGCTCATTATGCATTGTTAGCGAACATTTTAAAGTTTTGTGGCATCGGTGCTTGTGGCGAGAAGAACAGTATAAATGCCAAGTGAAATGTTTTTCACTCGCTCTCTCTCTTTCTTTTTGCTGTACAGCAGTCGTGTGCCCGCGGCGCATGTTTAAAAGTTTGTTTTGTTTTACTTTGTTTAATTATGTCTTTGTTGTTTATTAAATTTGAGTTTTAAATTGCGTAATGTCTTTTATCAGCTTAAGTACCTCAGCAGTTAACGTTTAATTTTACCATATCCTAAAGTTAAATTTTGAGTAATGAATTTACGCCTTGCATTTACGCAGATGTTTTCAAATCTCTACACAATTGACTTACTATGCATTAGTAAAAGGTGAAACGTTTCAAGATTGTCTTCAGCGCACCAGCGATAAATGTGAACTGTGCAGATCCAAATTTTATCGCAATATGAATAAAGACCAAATAAAGTTAGGTCGGAAACGTCTAGTAAAAGAATTAGTGTTGTGTTAGTTTAAATTAGCATACCACCGAAGGTGGTTTCCCATAGGTCCCGTACCTTCATTTGACCATATTCGATAAATAGAACAAAAGTAATTGGCAGAAATAGGATCATTTTTATGGTTTTTCATCCATAACTTTTGACTAAATGAACCGATTTTGATGACTCTATCTTTAATAGATAGAGGGCCATTTAACTCAAATATCGCACATCCATCTGACTGCATTTGTTTTTTAGAAAAAACGTTACGGGTGAAAAATACTTTTTATTTTAATTGGAAAGGCTTGACTTTATTTTTCTTTGTTGGGAAAACTATTAATAAATATAAACTAATTGTTAAAAAAAGTTTTTGTTGCCATTGTGCTATAATATTAAAAGCAATTACAGCAAGAGTTTGACTGAAGGCTTCTCTGAGGCAAAAATTAAATCCAATCAGTGTGTTTGCTAAAATCGACTTCAAAACGGAATTTTTCATACAAATTAGTTTTTTGTGCCATTTATTCAAAGAAAGTTTGCCCTTTGATACGGATTTTTTTTTAAAAATTATTTATATAAAAAATGTATTTACACTAAAAAGAATAAAATAAAAATATATTTGATAAAAAAATAGAACCGACTTCAAATTATAAATTGCGCTAAAAAGTGAAAAATAAATTCATTCTTTAAACAACATTGATGTGACTTTTAAACATAGTTTTAGAAGTCGGTGCAAAATTATGAGTCTAATTACCATTACACCATTTGTTACTTCATATTGGAACTGTTGCTAATTCTGCGAAAATATATATATTTGAATTAATTCATGATTACAAAAGATTTTATCTATCCTAATTTTGCACCGACTTTTAAAACTATGCTTAAAAGTCACATCGATGTTGTTTAAAGAATTAATTTATTTTTCACTTTTTAGCGCAATTTATAATTTGAAGTCAGTTCTGTTTTTTTATAAAAAATATTTTATTAATTTATCTTTTGATGATTGAAATTTGCTGTTGTTACCATTTGCGCAATTTAAAATGCCTTGGAAACCCATTGAAAAAAATTGTTAAATAATGTTGCGCGTAATTTGAATGTATCAGAAGTTCTATAAAACTATTAAGACCGCTACCTCCGTAACGCTAATTATTTAGTATTTCGGAGGTAGCGGTAGGACTCACTGTGACAAGTTTAAGTAATAACTTGATAAAGGCGAAAGTCGTTATGGTGAACAACCTGGCCAGGAAGTACATATGCATGTACCTATATTCCCCTTTTGGGTACAACTTTAGTGTAAGGGGCCTGTTTGCGACTCTTTTGGTTGAAGAAGAAATTGTTGGTTACAATTGCAATTAGTTGTTTTGTGTTTTATGTGTGGAACTTGAGTTTGTTGTATAGTTGGAAAGTTCTGGACATATCACTCTTTCGGGGACATCTTTCGTCGCCAACTAAAATAAATTGCCAACCGGTCCCTATACTAAAGCTGTTCCTTTATTATGACAGTACACACATCTCAAAGTCAAACTTACGAATTTGTTAAGATCATCGACTTTTATCCGTGGCATACTGTCTGTAAAAATTTTATGAACTTAAATGAAGTTTAAAGTTCATATGTAGGTACGCTTGCCAAATATTCATATTCAATACATGTAATGCAAAGTGGATTGTCTCAATAGGTATTTAACCTTATATCGATTGATCGGAATAGGAAGAATCCTTTGTATTGGATCAAATTTTGTATTTAGGTCAGGTTTTGTTTTTTAAGTTTACCTATAGGTGCTTTTCCCGAAAAAAACGTAATTTTACACAAAAGTTATTTTTTATAAAGCAATTAAAGTACGTGCAACCAGAGCCCCCTATACTAAATGCCCTCCGATAGCGCTTTAAATCCATACACATTTTGGCCGCAGTTTTTTAGATAAAGGGCGCTAGTTCTTTGCTCATTATACAGCTTTTATAAGTAGATACATAACCAATTTTGGTGTCAATCCGTTGAACGGTTTTAGCTGTAGGATGCCCTGAATAGGGGAAGTTTAATTATAACCACCCTGTATATAAATCCCATAAACTATTTAATTTTAAACATATCAGCAAACAAAATCTTCCAGAAACCAAATTTTGACTTGTCATTTAATGAATTTATTGAAGACAGCACAATACGTTATTCTTAAGTTCGCATATATAATATTTTTCTAGTGATTCAAATTATAAAATATTGGAACCCTTAATCTTAAATATTTACATATCCCCTCTGTATGACATATCCACCCTAAAACAGTAAATAGTAGCACTGATTCCATTTATTAAATTAGCCAAGAAATTAAAGAGTGAAGAATGGTATAAATTTAAAATGCGTTTCGACGTAGAATCGGGTACCCCTTAGTTTGGCGATAAAATTTTATTTCTGGTTAGGTAGCGGGCATCTTGCTAGTCACATCTTGGCGTCAAAAAAATCGCCATAAAAATGTAATTTAATCTGTACGACCATCATATTTTTAAATTTTGACTAAAACAAGTAAGAAACTCGAACTTTTGTAATATACGACAGCGAAACATGATCTGTGATATCAAAAATAAAGCATGTTAAAAGAATAAAATGGCAGCGATTTGAAAATAATAAATATTTAAAGTGTCAAACACATTTAAGTAAGAAAAAGAATAATTACCTTGTCTAGACAAAGCTGTTATCCACTTTGTTCCTAATCCTTCGTCGGAAGGGAATTGATGGAAACTGATTTTTTCAGTTCTTGAATCTGAAGAGCACAACGCAATGCACCATAATTTTGATCAAAATCTAACTACAGTGGAGCACCGTTTATACGTTTCTCGTTTATACGTTTTTATCATTTATACGTTTTTTTGAACGGCCCCGGCGAAACCTCATACAAATTAATGTTAAATAATTTCGTTTATACGTTTTCCTGATTTTGCACATTTCATTTATACGTTTTTTTTCTCCCCAAGTCAAAGAAAAAACGCACATTTTAACGTGATTATACGCTAGCGATTGTCCAGTTTAGAAATCCCATTTGACCTTGACCTACACCTGCTGTGACCACTTACGGTGGTCACGCACCTGCCTAAATGAACAAAAGACATACCCCGGAAGAATGCGAATATCCTAAATTCACAAAAGCATTCTGATTGTGGTGCTACCTAGAAATAGCAGGTGACAAGCGCTTTTCCTCTCCTACCAGTGTTGCCACGGCAGGCGCCCTTAAATTTCAGTAAGTAGCCTGGGGACTTTATGGCAACCCAGCAACACTGCTCCTACCAACTTTATAAAATTCTGGGATCTATCGTTCACTAGCATTCACGATGGCTTCGAGCTCGCGTAGTAGAAAACCTCTGTTTCTGAAAGAAAAAATGTGCATTTAAAACAAGCGAATGAAAACCAACATTTAAAAAGAGTTGACCTAGCCAAAAAATTAGGTTTACCAGTTTCAACTTTAAGCACCATAATTTATAAGCGTAAGATCATCGAGGAAACTTATAATCAAAGTGGTGCTAGTGCTTCAAAAAAACTTCGAGTTCAAAGCGGAAAATTTTCGGATGTAGAGAAAGTGCTTTTACAGTGGTTTAATCAGTGTCGTAGTGCAAAATTTCCCATCAGTGGTCCTTTGCTTATGGAGAATGCAAAAGAAATTTCGAAGAAGTTAAATGTAGAACGCGATGCATCATTTTCCTCGGGATGGCTTCATAAATTTTAGCTAAAACACGGCATAACAGGCAAAACTGTAAGTGGAGAGTCAGGAGATGTTGATTGTGAAACAGTGGATGATTGGATTCAAAACCAATTGCCAGAACTGCTAAAAGAATATGAACCAAAGAACGTTTTTAATGTGGATGTACATACTGCATGAATATGAAACGTAGTGATTGTAATTCAATGTATTATTAAAAGTACTCATTATTTACTTTTCATAATATTTTAAGTTACTGTTTTGTTTTCTATTACGAAAATGTTCGTTTTATTTTGTGATTTTCGTTTATACGTTTTTTCATTTATACGTTTTTTTCGCTCGGTCCCTTGAAAAACGTATAAACGGTGCTTTACTGTAGTTTCTTAAAAGAAATTTAAAGTTGATAGAGCGTGTCATTTGCGCCACCTAGCGGATAACTTTTTACGGCCGTTTTTTTTTTCTCATATCGGAGGGCATTTAGTATAAATAGGCTCTGGTGTAACAATGAGCAAGCATCGGCTATAGATATTTTATTTCAATTGAGATTACAATATATTGAGTGGCAACACTTAATTTTTAATTTACCTTTTATTGAGAGAAATTTGTTGCTGTTTCCATTTGTGCAATTTTAAATGCCCAGGAAACTCATTGAAAAAAAGCGTTAATAATGCTGCTCGTAATCTGAATGTATCAGAAGGTCTATGAAATGGTGTAAGACTCATTGTGACAAGTCTAAGAAATAACATGCTAAAGGCAAAAATCGTGATTGTGAACGATCTGGCAAGTAAGTACACAAACATGTACCTATATTCACTTCTTGGGTACAACTTTAGTGTAGGGGCTTGTTACCAACTTTTTTGTTTGGATAAGAAATTGTATCAGTTGTTTCGTGTTTGCTGTGTGGAACTCGGTAAGTTCGGGACATATCACTGTTTTGGCGACAACTTTTGTCGTCAATTAAAGTAAACTGACAACCGGTCCCTATACTATAGCTGTTCCTTTGCCATGACAGTGCACACATCTTAAAGTCAAACTTACGAATTTAAGATCATCAGTTTTTATCCGTGTCATATTGTTTGTAGAATTTTAAAGAGTAAAGCGACCAACTACGGAAAAAGGATTCCTTCGAAATGAAATTCATCGACATACCCGCAACATACTATGAAGAAAGACCTGACCATAAGACCTGATGATACCATCGTGATGCTGATGAAACATTTATATGTATCTATTCTATATATCTCTCGTACCCTCGTATCTCGGAAACAGCTTGAAAATCGGAGTAAATGAAAATTTTTATTTAGTAAACCCTGTACTTTTCTTAATATATATTTATTGGCAAAAAAAAAAAATAATAATAATACCGAGCTATAAGCTCGATCATCTAATTTAATTAATTAAGTTGATCATCACAGCAAAAATGTAAACAAAACTTAGCCATCGTTATCATTATTACTGTTTTTTTTTTTTTTTCTTGGTTCATATGATCATGTCACATACGATACAAAATTCACGTAAAAGGGAGAACATCTTCCAGAATTACAGAAATGACTCGCCGCTAAACCACAAACCTCATTCAAACTTTTTCCCATGTTTTTTGGACTTACAGAAAACCGCTTCTTCAGAGAAATGAATGTATTTAGTTATGCTTCAAGATACCAGTTTCCGTAACAGGAGTAGGGGAAAATAGGGGGGATGGAGTTTACTCATTAAATGATCATTAGACAAATTAAAAGCTTATTTTTCAAAATAAAATTTGCGACATTGCTAACTATCAGTCTTTTTCAGTAAAAAATAAATTAAAGAAATAGTATTAATTCAGAGAGCATTAAATAATTATAATCTTAAGGTAAATGAATTATTTTTCTTCAGCCATTCAGTTGTTTTCTGTATTTTTTAATAGCATTTATATACACATTTAAGTGTAACCTTAATACATTTGAATTATCGACGAGTCAAACTTACCGGTTTTTCATGACTTTTGAAAAATCCAACATGCAAAGGGGAGCTCATAATTAAAAAAAATACATATAGTGTAATATGATGCTCAACATATAAGCTAACAAATAACGTCAACTGGTAAATTCTCTGACGTAAATTGAAAATAGGAAAATTAATTTTTAAAAAGTGGTCAAAACTCCCTATTTTTCCCTATTCAATTTTCATCGGAAATGTTTCTCCTACGAAATTAGGTTTCTCCATTTGTGAGCTATTTGCACTATTTTTTAAAATACAAAAAGGTAAATAAATAGAATTTAGTGTAAAATAATTATGAACGTTTAATTATTCGTTTTGAACACACAAAAAAGCATTTTCACAAGAATTACGGTAAATTTTACTAAAATTTCACAACATGCATGTATTCATTACATAGCAATGAAGCGATACAACACACGTGCCTAAATCGTAAAAAAATAGATCCGAGATAGTGTCTAAAAGATTTTATTCATGAAAAAGAGAACGTGCAGTTGTTACGAGCCATTTTTATCTGCATATGATAATACGAATCATCTAAATATTATCACAGCGCTGCAAGAAATTACGCTGGAGTACGTTGCAAGAAATTTAATTACGAAAATGAATTACATATAATGGTATTCATTAATATATACGACTCTTTCCTAAATTAATCATATGTGATAACGACTTTTAATGAATACTTTTTATCTAACAAGAAGTTACCCTGACCTGAATTAATAATGATGAATGATATTATTACAAGTACAGTTATTTTAATAAGTTTGGCTGTCTATTTTCCTTTCCATGTAGATTATTTCCCATACCATTGCATTTCGTATCATTGAATAATAATTTTTAATTTCATCGCAATAGCAAAAGATTTTTTTCTGCTAAAGAAATTAAACATGTTGACATCAAAAGGAGAACTAAAAATAGAAACGATTATCAAAATTTGCATGGTACAGTAAAAATCCTCCGGTCATCACGGACATCGCGCACAGACGGGAACCTCTCTCATAATGACAGTTTTTTAATTCCCCGCCAGCAAAGCACTGAGCCAAAAAAAATCCTCTTTTACGGAAACTTCTCTATTATCTATATATATAAAATGAAAATTTGTTGATTTTTCCAGTTGGCAACGCCCTTGTGGCTATACGCTCTACAGCAAAATCTACGCAACGTACGATTACGAAAACTGGCACAAAATTCTATCATATCTTCATGGTTTGCACCTCGAAGCTATTTTTTTAATTCGTCCTAATCTTTAAATTCAACAACTAAAGTATAATCCTCCAGCATTTTCTTTATTTCAAGCGAGTTCTTCTAGAATTGACTCGAGTGAATTGAAGTGAAGCGAGAAGCTAATTTCAGAAATTCCGCGATCCGCGGTTGAATTGTAAACAACGTAGTAGCTATGAGGCAAATGTTTAGGGATTAATTTAATCCAAAATCATTTTTGGCCTAAACTTATTGCATATTGGAGAAAATCATTTTATTTCCTGCAAAAATTAAACACAAACAAACTTCAGAAGCTCCAAGTATGGATTCGTTCATTCGCAAACAGTTCAGTAACCCGATGAATGCAATTTTTGATTTGCCATCCTCGTAGGCTACGTACGTGGGTATGTGTTTCTATTTAGTAACCACTGCTTAGGCCACTTTTTTAAATTATTTTTTTTATATACATGCAGATTTGAACTAATAAATATTTTCATATTTTAAGGCTTAAGATTACTCGGTGCGGTCGCCAATGTTTTGTGTTCGGCAATGTACCCGATGAGAAATTTACCGATTATGGAAAGTCTCTACAGATTTGATCGATTGTTTTAATGAAATTTATTTTGTAATGGTGCCTAACGCGAAGCAAATCCTTCTTAGTAGCAAATGATGTTCACTACATGGGTGATTCTGATTCGAAAATTTTCGAGCACCTGTTCCGAGTCAAAAAAAAAAAAAAAGTCTTCCGAAAGTTTTTTTTGACAATTAATATCTGCTTTTCTTTCTGCCTTCAGTTAAGCAAAATATTTTGTACTACTTTAAAAAAAATTCAATACAATATTTTTTTCCAGAAAAAAAAAAAAGAACTTCTGGCATTAATATAAATAGACCTTTCATTCAATTACTTGAAAGATTATTTTTGAGCTTTATGCGTATGTAGTGTTGAGGTGGAAGGGGGGGATTGTTGACATAAGTATATAGTTTTATATTTTAAATTGTTGGCGCACACTTTTTCCGAAAATTTTGTCTGAAGCTCCGATTTTTTTTCCCGTAAGAATCAACCATGGTTTACTGGAAAGGTGAAAAATTTGATTTCCTTTTTTAGAATGTTGCTGCTAGATTTTGATCATTTATTAAAAGGTTCGGTATTTTTTTCGTTCAGCATTATTTTTTAAATTTGCTACCTCCTGTGGATACACACATTCAAAATAAAATTAGTACGTTGTTTTTAAATAAAGAATTTAAAAAATAGTTGGTATTTATGCATTTTAATGAATTTCGGTTATTTGTTGATGCGTTAGATATAATTTTCTTTGAGTATTATTTTTTAAATTTGCCTTCTATTATACAGAAGTGTCGATCACTTCCGCTCTTTATTGTGTTGAGCCTAGAATGTTCTTGGGTCTTAAGCAATTTATATTGAATTCAACCATTAGTACTCAATTAAGTGACTCGACCAGCCAGTTTAATTCATCTGAGCTGTTTATTAAAATAATGATCATTCATAACAAAAAACAAGTGGTAAACAACTTTCACTCGAGTGGTGAAGAATTTAATTTTTCTTTTGACAGGGCACTGCTTCAGTGACGTTATGTGGGGGGGAGGGGTGTGCACCTCATATGATGCACACATTTAAAATAATATAAGTATGTTGTTCTTAAATAAAGGATTTACAAATTAATGAAGATAATTTTAGAAATTCCACAGATGAATGTAAACAGCATTGGGGTATCTGTGGTTGTTTCGAAACGATTCAATATCTGCCGATTTAATTTTTTCATTCTAGATGTTTGCCTTATTACGAATAATCCTGTTAAAATTTGATGCTCCTTTTATTGGAATACTTGCTTTTTTTTCAAATGCTGCTGGATTTTGATCATTTATTGAAATGTTCGATTTATTTTTCAATCAGCTTTTTTTTTTTTAAATTTACCTTTTTTATACAGAATAATAATTTAAGTTTTATATTCATTTTGTGTTGTTTTTGTTGTACGCTTTTGGTTTCCTAGAAGGAATCAATGCTTTATTCCTTGGAATAAAAATACTCTTTTTTCCCTTTTGGTGTTTTTTTTTTCTGTTAATTTGCTTTCTATTGGGAAAGTGCATAAAATCAGCTTACAACTTATTTGAAGGAAAGATCCTCAATTTTCAAAACAATGAAAAGCTGTATATTTGTAGCGTAACAACATTGTGTGTGTACACAGCTGATGCAGCGTTAAAATTTGCAGTTTATTCCATATTTTTAGCAATTATTTATCAATTTTGCTTTGATTCCTAAAAAGTGCATTATTACCACAATTTCACGTTAACTGCAGGGGTCAAGGATTTATTTATCTTTTTAAAAGCACTGTCGGTCACATGTAAACAGGTCCTGAGCAAGTATAAGCGTTGCCATGAAGCAGCAAAATATTCTGTGCCCCTATTTTATGTATTTTGTTGAGAATAGCGATTAAAAATATTGTCATTAATATGTATTTCTGTATTTAAATATTAAATATTCACAGGAAGGACTTTTATTCAAATATAAGTATGTTGTTTTTAAATAAATCATTTTTAAAATAGTTGAGGTATTTAGGCATTTTAATTATGTAAACTTCAAATGTTTGCTTAAAATTTTATGATTACTTGCATATTCATTATTAGTTCTAAATATTTCCACTTGATTAGAAACTGGGGAATTTGAAGAAACCAGGAAGCCTCCTTCGATACCATGAACAATGCCAAATATAGAGGGGCAAGCTTAAGTGTTAAGCCTAAGCATGAATCAAAACGGGGATCATGACCCCTCTTAATGTGACCAAAGGTAGCCTGAAATTAAATTTCTGGAACTTTCACGTCAAAAAGTTTTCTGGAAAGCTCACAACGCCTCCCTCTTCTCTTAATATCCCCAAACATGGCTCGAAAGTGTGTTTTAGGACTTGAATAAAAGCTTCCAAATCCCTTTTCCTTCCTCTAATGTCACCAAAGGCAGTGTAACTCCAACTTTAGTTACGAAAACAATTTTAGAATGGAACCCGAACACCTCTCCTTTTTGCAAATTTCATAAAATGTTGCGCAGAGAGCCGCTGAATCTCCTAATGTTATTAAGATGGTCTAAAGTTGTGTCTTGAAGACTTCAAATTTAAAAATTTCTTTCGGAAATGACCAAACTGTCCTCTCTTCCGTCACTAAAGTTAGAGTAAAATTGATCTCCAAATTTCAATGGCAAATATTTTCTGGCAGTTTGAACCTTCCCCTTATGTCAATAATATACCAAGCTTCAATAAGTATATACTTTTAGTATTTCAATTTGTAAGAAATACAGGAAGAGAGAGCTAGGGCCGTCCACCTTCCGCTAAACGCCTCGAAAGACAGCCTATGCAAGTAATTTTAGAACTTCGATTTCAACTAATTTCGAGGAAGAGCCCCCTTTCTCCTCCCCTAATCTTACCAAACATAGTGTAAAATTGAGTTTTTCGAATTTCAATTTCGAAAAACTTCTATGGAAGAGCTGTTACCGTCTTTCTTCCTATTACATAACTAAAGATAACCCAAAATTGTTTTCAGCTACTTCAATATTGAAAACCATTTCATTTGGAGGGGGCAAGAGGCACGATTTTCAACCACCGCCCCGTTGATTAGACTGTAAATCCACGGGTGACACTTATCACTACCTGCCCTGGGTGTCACCCATGCTAGCTACAACACTGCATTCCATGCAATTTTCACTATCAACATACTTCACATCAAGCCTTCACTGTTTTTTTTTTTTATTATTATTTCATCAAACTGTCTACATATACAGTCCAGCATCTCTTCACTGCAGCTTTTGCTTTTCTTGAATAGACTAAGGGTGATCAGAAACTGTTAGATTTTTCAGATGATCTTTACTAAATGGCATTGTCTGATCAATTTATCAATTTTCCATTTAGCCTACTTTAATTTGTAGCAGTTAAAATTTCATATTTAAAGTTATATCAATTCATTTTTCTGATTTGATTTTAAAATGTATGTTTATGTATAAAACTACTAATATACTTATTTTTTAATTTTTGTATCACAATTTATTCTTTTTATTGGTTGAAATAAGCATTTAGAAAATAACATTTATATTTTTGAATTCAGACTCTGAAAGAATGTACTGCTTGCTATCTATCAGACTCAGAGTAAAAAAAACCTATGTAAAAGTTTTGATGATGTAATAAAGATAAATATGTCACATGATACAAATATAGATCAATAAATATGGGTTATTAGTGATAGATTGAAATAATTTTATACCTAAGTCAAAGTAGATATATATTTGTGGAAAAATACTGGCTGAAATAAGTTTTTTTATCGGCTCAGAATTGACTTAAGAGGTCGCCTTCGATGTCTTGCTTGGGGGAAAAAACAAGTTGCGCCGTAGGCGCCGCTATTTTAACTTTGCACGGGCAACGCCGTTGCGGGTGCCGCTAGTGGACAAATATTTTTGTCTCACTGATGTCCGCCATAGATGAGTTTTACTTTATTTGGAAAATTGGCCACATGAGAAAATGTAAAAATAGGGGAGCCGTTGTCTCTATGAAGGAGGTCATGGGTAGCAGAATATTCAGAGAGCAATGTCCGGGTGCAAAATAATGTTATTCTCCTTTATTAACTCCCCCCCCCCCTCCCTTCTTTTTTCTGTAAAATTATTGAACCCAAAAAAGATATTTTTGCAGTAGAAATATTAATTTTATTATTAATTTTTTAATCTTTCACGGGGTAGAAAAGTTCATTATTATGATCAAGTTACATCTCAAACTATTTTGACAGCATGGCGTTACATCTTCACGTACCGTTTGTATACAGATTAAATGAGGTGTGTTATAGAGGAGTCTTTAAATCGTCCATGGCGAATATTAGTAGATTACATGCAAATGAATTGCCCATGCGGCATCATTTTAAAATCTGGATGAGGGGTGGGGGCAAAAGATCGCGATTTATTTAAGAACCTTTTAGAAAAGCAGTAGAAATTGGAAAGCCTTAAAATAAGAGCTTAATCCCCTCTTTATCCTACTTTCCCATAAAAGTAATAATAATAATAATAAAGCATGAATGAAGGCTTAATGTATCGTAAAAATACCGTTAAAAGTAAAGAAAAGTCAAAAAAAAAAGTGAAGCAATTAAATAAAAATTGAAAAATGTGAAAGTAGGGTTTTGCGACGTGGAAAATGTGTGTCTGTCGGTCTGTCTGCCGGTCTGTCTGTCCCCCCTAATAACTTTAAACGAATTGTAAGATTCAAAAAAATTCTTTTTGCATTCGAAAGACCTCAGCAAGGAAATCTCATTTCCATATTTTACTTTTTGATTTTTGATTTTGATTGACTGAACTTTTGATTTTGACTTTTTGATTTTGCATTCGAAAGATCTTAGCAAGGAAATCTCATTTCCATATTTTACTTTTTGATTGATTAGTCAAATATGGAATTTGTCATTTCCATATTTGACTTTTTGATTTTGATACATATTTTACTTTTTGATTCAATTTTGACTGTTCAAAATTGACCAAAATTGAACAAATTTTTGGTCAATTTTGAACAGTTCAAAGACTTTTTACATTTGCGCATATGGGCAAAAATGAAGCAAATTCTGTTAACTCTGGGCACAAGATCCAAGTTCCTATGAGCAAGCTCTTAGGAGCACTCTCTCTCAAGCACTCGGCGTGAAATATTCGAAACAATCGAATAATTTGTATTGAGTAAGTCAAGTAATAACTTCTTTGGATATATGTTCGTATTTTATATAATATATAATTTTATATATTACATAATAAAATATTTTTATAATAAAATGTTTGAAACTGCACAGTGCAATTATTATTTCAAAAGTGAAATCTGAACAAAATCCATCTCAAAACCTAATAGAACGCAACATTCGGAATGAAATTATACGCACCTATGCGGTCCGATATAAAGACAAGATTGCACTGTACGGAAAGTCCTACATTTCGTGTATGAAAAATAGTTTTAGATACTTAAAATATAATCATACTCAACAAAATATCATTATTCCCGTGATACAGAGGAATAGTTTCTCCCCCATCAAGAAAATATTATGTTGGCAATGCCTGTTGATGAAAGAAAACACATAAGGCGAATGCCCCTGAGAAGACTTATAGAAGCATGAGAAATGCCAAATAGATTAAAGTCTGCAAGAATTCAATATTCTGAACATCATTTTTAATGCAATTTAGTGCAAAAATTTTATTAACTGTCAAAAAAAGAACACACGTGTATTATTTTTATATATTAAAAAATTAAACGCAAAACCTAATTGTACAGGACATTTCACTTGAAACATAAGAGTTGAAATCGTTTTTTAGTTTTCTGGTACGGTGGTACGAGAAGTAGAATAAACAGTAAAGAATTTTATAATAAAACAAAATGTTTTTTATTTAACTTTTGCCTAAAGAATTTCTCCTCAATCATTTTAAAGTAATTAACTCAGATCTTAATTAAAATGCAAATTAATCAGATTGATATTTATTTATAAGAATTTTATTTTAATCTCCTTCTTAATATTAAAGTGCAGAGATTGTTCGAAATAATATATAGAATATAAGAACGATTTTGGCGAACTACCAATGTGCATTCTTTCAAAAATTAGAATAAATTTAAGTGTTAAACTAATATTTCTTGAAAGCAAAACGTGAACGGCCAAAGCGAAGCAAATCAAAGAAGATTATTGAACTTTTGATTAAAAAATTATTCAGGGAACTTCCGGTTCAGTCGGCCGAAAATCAGAACTAGGGAAATATCAATACTATCTTACTCTAAGAGCAAACAGAATGTTAAAAAGATAGGAAATGAAAATGTGCCTTCTATTGATAATTTGAATTCCTTTTGTCTGTTATTTCTCCGTCGTATTAATATTACTATTCTTGAAGCGCTTTGTTTTTCGAGTAATATATTTGAAACGAATAAATTTTGAAGTGGAGGGAAAAAACTTTTTAAATATCTGTACAGTGATTACTTTCGAGACATATGCACGTAAATAAATCTAAATTAAAGAATATGCTGAAAAATGCATGTTTAATATGTGTCCTTAGGAGGTAAAGGGCACTATGTCCATTTTCTTCAAAGTGGACATAATGCCATTTTATAAGTAACTAAATCTTACCCGCAACTTCGTTCGCTTGGAAATTTTAATGTTTACGTGTGAGAACTGATCAAAATTTGATCAGGCCGCCATTGCCAATATTATAAAAGGCGTCCTTTTGAGAGCTGCATTTCTTGGTGGCAGAAGTCCTAAACGAAATTAAACGGCGTTGAGGCGTCGATGGCTTAAAAACCTCTTAAAAATAGTATGGCACTAAACAACTGTTTTCTTCTTATTTTTCAAAGTGAGTGATCAAACGCCCTTTTGTAAGCACAAAGGAGCGCTGATCACTCACTTTGAAATCACTCACTTGGTGATTTCGTGGCTCTAGATATTTTGTCCGTTCTAGACTGGAAAGCACAGCATTAGGACGCAACTGTACACAACGGTCGTTTTCAAGAAAAAATAACAATTTTTTTAAATTCAATTAATTTATAAATTATCTATTGAAAAGGTTTAAATATAGGTTTCATTATATAAAAATGGTGCATTACTGTAAGATAGACGTGTGGCTCCAGTGGCGTAGCTAAGGGGGGCGGTGGGGGCGATCTGCCCCGGGTGTCACTCATTCTGGGGTGACTCCCGGGCACGAAGGGAGAAACAATAAACCTTTAAAAGCCTCTATATAATGAAACAAATACCTTGAACTGGATATTTTTTAAACCACTTTCTTTTCTATTTTTAACTGAGCAAAGTGTTTCCTTACAAAAATATTCAACGAGGTTTTTTACTGCTAAACACACCATTGCCATCAACAAATACATTAAATAGTATAACTCCCATGATACAAATGGTAGTTTTTTATTCGTTTTTTGCTTTTTTTTTTTTTTTTCTTTGGGGGGTGGGGGTGGTGACACTACGGATAACCGCCCCGGATGTCAGCTATGCTAGCTCCATAGTTATAGTTGAAATTGAAAGGAAGTCAGTATAGGCCTAATAGTTTAAGAGGTAGAGAGCGTTCGGAGCGTACCTTGGGGAAATGGGTTAGAGTTCCAGTCCGGACAGATAGACTTTTACGGAATAAATCCTATGTAATAGATTATGTAACGAACTTTAACGAAACTCCTTTTAACTATGTAGGATGCAATTGTTATCCTATCCCATAGGAATCGTGCATTTTCCCGGGATAGAAAGTTGCCTATGTCATTCTCTGACCCATAAACTACCACTATGCAAAAAATTATGTCGCTGTGAAAAACAAAAACAATTCTATCCCACGGGAACTGTAACATTTTCCTGGATACAAAATAGCTTACGTGCTATAAATTGAGTAAAAATCAACTAGTCCGTTCTGGGACTTGAAGCCAGGTTCCTCAGTAACGTGTCTAGAGCTCTACAACTTAAACCGTCAGGCCGGTACTGATTTTCTTGCAATTTCACTTATAAGTACTGAGCCGCGCCGTCCATCTTACGGTAATGCATCATTTTTATACAATGATGTCCCACGGGGACCGTACATTTTTCCGGTATAAAAAGTAGCCTATGAACTATTCTAGTCTTTAACCTCTTCAGACCCCAGAACTAATCACAAACAATTTTGACGCAATTTTTTGGTTCTCTGATTTAAAAAATGATTACAAAACAAAATAACTAAAGATTTTTTTTTAATTTTAATTAATAATTAGTTTAAATAATAATTAATGCCCAATTTCCATGATTTCCATGTTTAAAACGAAGTAAACTATCTGTTGATTAACTTAAAAAACAATTGGTTGTTTTAGCTTTCAAACTGCACAAACAGTAGTTAATAAACAGTATTGTAAAATGTACCCAATTGGATACACTTGGAATGAAGAGAATAATCTATCTCTGTGCCAAATTTGATCCAGATCCGTTTAACCGCTCTGGCGTGATTGAGTAACAAACATTCATCGAAACTTTCGCATATACAGGGTGGGCCATCTAACGTTTGGAATGTGAACTTAAGTTATTTTGACTTTGAAAGATTATAATGAAGGCTATAAGTTGACAGAAATTCAGTTTAGTTTTTGACATTTACGAAATGGGACGGTTTACTTTTAAAAAAAGTTGGGAAATATGGAAAACTTACTTCCAAAGTGTTTAGTGTTCCACCCAAACTGTAAGAAATTTACGATGAAGCTCAGTTCCATCTCGGAGGCTATGTCAATAAGCAAAATTGTCGCATTTGGGGTTCAGAGAATCCACACTTGACTATTGAGCAGCCTATGCATCCATAACGAGTAATTGTTTGCTGTATTTTTTGGTTTGGTGGCATCATTGGGCCATTTTTCTTTGACAATGAGCAAGGAGCCGCCGTCACCGTCAATAGCGAACGCTACTGTGCCATGCTAAACGAATTTTTTGTTTCCAAAAATTGAAGAGGATGACATGAGTCACATTTTGTTTCAACAGGACGGGAGCCACTTTCCCCAACGTAATCATCGATCTTTGGCGCACTGTTTTTGGGAATCGAATAATCAGCCGAGATGTTGGTGTGAATTGGCCGCCTCGGAGCTGTGATTTGACCCCCGTTGAATTTATTTTTGTGGGGAACTCTTAAGGATAAATGTTACGCTAACCACCCGGAGACGATTGATGCCTTGAAACACGAAGTCGATATTGCCACTCGTGCGATTGGAGCCCAAACAATCGAAAATGTACTAAAAAATTGGGTTGATCGGATGAGGTACTGGTCAAGCCAGCAGTGGCAGTCATTTGAATGATGTCGCGTTTCATTCATAAATGAAAATGTTCAATCTTTCTAATCAAGTCATAATTTTGGAAAAATATTAATTAGTTGTTATTTTATAGCCGATTCAAATTCCAAAAGTTAAATGGCGGACCCTGTACAATAGTAGTAAGATTTTAAAAATTGCAATCATAAAACGTTAGAAGTCAAAATATAATAATACTTACTTACCTATGAGAAACTGTGTATTTAAAAGGAATTTCGTTGAAATTCGTGAAATAAAGTGTTAGCATTAATTGAGTAAAAATCTATTTGCCCGGACTGGCCTCTAACCCAGTTCCCTCAGTTTCGTGACGAGTGCTCTCTACTTCTTAAGCTTTCAGACCTATACTGACTTCCTTTCAATTCCATGTATAACTATAGAACCACACTGTCCATCTTACGGCAATGCACAATTTTTATATAATTAAACCCAAAACTGCACTTTTTCAATAGATAATTGATAAATTAATTGAGGAAAAAAATAGTTTTTTATTTTTTAAAAACGACCGTTGTGTATACTGATAATCTTTAAAAACCTTGTAAATAATAGTCCAGTGATAATAATCACGAAAAAAGAACTTTAAACATACCATTTAGAAAATTTGGTTTTTTGTGACATAGTGCTCTTTACCTTCCAGATACAGATATTCGATTGCAAATTTACAATATCCTACATCTCAGTACTTGAAATGGTTTGTACTCGGATCTCTCTCTCTCTCTCTCTTCCTCTCTCTCTCTCTTTTAATACAGTAGCTGAATATTACCTTCAATTTCAGTTCATAACCTACTTTATTTATAGATTGAAAAATTCCGTATCACGTCTTATACATTTATCTCGTCTCTGTCGCCAAAGGGTTTTGATTTACTCTTGAATTATCTGAAGGAGTTTCGTAATTCGTTTATCATTTTAGACATGTTGGCTAGAAAAAGAATTTCCTTGCTTGAAAGAAATGAAGCTTTTATGTAGCTCAACTTCGTTCAAAACCTGATGTGACTACAAAGCAGATTGTGGAGGGGATCCATCATCCTCTGGTAGCTGTCGTTACCGCATTCAGCTATTGATTTCATTCATAGCTTAATCGCAGTTTAAGATTCTTTACGTTGCTACAGGGGCAAGTTCGACTTATTTATTTTGTCAGAGAGAAATCGTTAGTTTTATAAAAACAACCCGAAACTAAGGTTGACTTTTAGAAATTTTAAAATTGAAATTGCAGATGCGTATTTTTGAAACATTGCTTTAAGTTTAAAAAAGTTAACATTCTGTTCAATGTTTTATATTATCGGTAAAATGTAAAAATTCGTTTGTTAAATTAAATATATTCGAAAAATCTGTTTTTACTGCGACGTAGGTTTTTTTTTGAAAACAAATTAACAAATGTACTGACATATTTATAATTCATTGTTTTGTTTCATATAAAAATTGATTAAAACGAACCATTAGTAGCACAATCTAGTTAAACTGACATATAGTCGGTCAGCTCACAAGTGGTTGTGCCTCAAAAATGCAACATTTAAGGATAAGCTGTCTGAAATACAATATGCTTTGTGTACGTTATGTTACGTCCTCACATTAGCAGATATGACCGATGGAACACAGACGCGCACGCTCACACACACGCACTCACACACATATACATATATGTGTATGTGTATATTTATACAGTTAGACATCGATATAAAGTCACCCCCCTCGGGACTTCACAAAAATGACTTTATAAGCGGGGTGACCTTATTAACTTATTCATACATATTTGATATTCAATGAGTCCGGCGTTTAGAAAAGTGTACTTATATTCAGGGTAACCTTATATGCTGTTGACCTTGAATCGAGGTCTGACTGTATATAGTATACAAACCTACGTTTGCAGTACTGGTAGACTAATTCAACTCCTGATAAAAATTGAACTAAAAATGTTTTCCAAAAAAAAAACATAATTCAATTCAGGAAATAATCATTTAGAAATTTTAAAGTTTTATACTATAAAACCATTATGTATTGCAACGTTTATGCACGAAGAAAAACACTTGTTAGCTTTAAATTTAGTACGTGCTCTAAAATTTATTCTAATTAATGTTCTTTTGCGGTAGTTATGTTGCGCGATTTTTTACTGAAAGTAAATAATTCCAAGACCTCATGTTTTGTGAATTTGTAATGTGGAAAAAAAATATTCAAATAGTGTTCTACTGCAGAACTTAAACAACGGCATTTTTCTTCATGTTGCTCTCGCTCAAAATCTAGTTTTATCTTCATTAATAGCACTGTGAAACAAATTTGAACTTTATTTTTGTCCATTAGATGAAACTATGGGATTCTATATGGACAAAAGGTGCTTCATTCAAACATGCAAACGAAACGTACCGTTTTTGCTGGAGTGCCACTTCTCATATTTATGCAATTTGGTTATAGAAGAATGTAACTGAGGCTTAATTATTGAAAACACAAACACTAAAATTTTTTTTAGCCGTTTCATCTTGTGGGTATCTGTTGGTGTGCCCTGATAACAGATTAGCAATATTAAATTTGTATACTTCCATTCTATCGACCTCTGAAACGCTTTTCAAACACGGAGATGTCCTGATGAAACCTTTTCCCATGCTCGTCATTAATTGCGAAAAGGTTTTGAGGAAAGAAGTCCATGTGGGAATCCAAAAAGTGTAGTTTTAATGAAATAACAACCTGTAACACAAAAGCATTTTATCATGTTACCAACAAGATTTTCGTAGTTTTCAGCTTTCTCATTTCCAAGGAAACGTGAGCACACCACGTTGAGGCCAGCTAGGCGGATTTTTTGGCTTCTGACTATTTTTTTGCATACTCTTCATCATAAAAGGACTTCCTTAAGGTTGTGGGCCAATAAAAATCCTTTCTTTTACTTTTACCTCACTTAAATTTTTGATTTTTTTTTCCTGACATGCAAAAAAGCTACTCCTTATCTGCCCAGAGCTTTTACAGATATTTCGATAAAGCAAGTTTAATGTGCAATTGTGGAAAAGAGGCACATTGTAGATTTACAAGTGGCTCATTTGATATGTTTTTGCAACTCATAATTTTAAAATTTCCTTTGTGTTTGCAGAATATGCTACAGGAATAAATGGGGGAAAATACTTAGATGGAGGAGCAGTGATAAACATCTGTGCTCATGTCCCTGATTTCAGCTCATGCTTGAAATTGTACATTCACATCACAGCAGCATACTATTTTTTTTTCACCCCAAAATAGTCTACAAAATGCCTTTGTCGTCTTATAAAAGACTTGAAACTTCGAGAAGTAGATAAAGCTCTTGTTGCCAAAAATGTCGTTAAAGTAACCCAAGTTCATTAAAAAGGTGTTTAGAATGGGACGATCTCGCGGTCAATGAGAAAGATATAATTTATAATAACTTAAGTCGATAAATTACGAAAATATGCACATTTATCCAGAAAATACGTAAAAATCTTAAATGTGGAATTTTAGGAAAATGGTACGTGATAGGCAAAAAATAATTGCAGGGTCGTAATTTTCAGCCAAAAATGCATAAGAAGCAGACATGTTCATCCAAAGGACATTTTTCGTGTTGCACAGTGCAATAAGGACTCTTCCCACGTCAAGTGGACCAGTTATCCTCACCCGACCATCTCCAATCTTGGAGAACTTTATGTACCGTTTTCTGTCTACATGAAACTAAGTTTGACAAAGTTTCTGAATTCAAATGTTAAAACCGAATCAATAAAAGCCTGTCCGATCCGAAATTTAGGCTCAAAAAAGTTCGGGAAAAGTAGCATATTAATTTCTAAGTTTGCCACTCGGTAATTTTTTTTAATTGATTAATGTTGCCAAAATCTGAAATTTTCAGACCTCTAACATACTTGATTTGCTGCTGAGTTACAGCAGTTCAAAACTCAGATTTTGTTTGCGGAAGTGATTTTTGGATCATCTTAGCATATGGTGCAAGACGTTTATGAAGGCTCCGAATTTTGTAGAACTATTAAACAGAAACTGCTGTTTTAATAGAGCAAATATGAAATTGGCGGTCTTATTATTTGGCTCTCAATAAGAATCCAAACATATACTTGATTTACGCCTCAATCGAGAACATTTTGAACCAACTTTTGGATGGCTATTTCGCTTCAGTTTTAATATTTCAGTTTTTTATATTCAAGTGGCTGAAACTTTGTCAAACTATATACGTATTGTATTAAATCTTGTAAAGATTGAAGATGTGCTGCTGGGGATGGTTTAAAAATCTGTCCAGTTGACACATGGCACAAAAGCATAAGGGTAAATTATTATTATTATTATTATTATCATTATGCATTAAAAGACGCATATCTATCAGATAATTTATGTAACAAATATGTCATTATTTACAAATCAGTAATTTCCTTCATATCTTATACAAATTGAAAGATTTACACACATTACAAAAATATTTTTTTTTGTCATTGATTTTAAATTAACATCATTTCGTTTAATTAAAGTCACTCTTAGTTAATCAAATCATTTTAATTGAAGATCAAATATTTGGTAAATTGAAAAAATACAATCCATACAAAAGAGTAAATAAAAATGCGTCCATAAAGTTACTATTAAATCTTTAATTGAAGACTTTTCGTTAAATGATGTTTTTTTTAAAGCACAAAAACACGAATTTAATTGGCTTTGATGTTACATGAAGCTACTTTGTATACATTATTTCAAAGCATTTTGTGAACAACGCTTTATTCAATTTTGTGTTACGTAAAATAAGTGAATCTGTTTTAAAGCAAGTTCAAAGGCCTTAATTTATGTGCGAGACATTCAACAAAAAGAACCTGAATTCAGAACAGAAATAAACGTTTTTTTCTTTTTAGAGACCTCTTTGTTTACTGCTAATTTCCAACTCTCTTTATTTTTGTCTGATTTTCAGTTTGAGCGGATTCTAGAGTTTTTCCGTGTTCCCTAAACCTACATGTTTCCTGCAGATTGACAATAAGCTACGAATTTTAGTATCTTAAAAATCTTTAAGCTTTTCTCTCTTGCATTGTCGTATAAAGTTAAATCACATCAAAAGAGCCTAATTTTATTTTTAATGTTGAAGATGAAACACGCAAAGCGTAAACGAACACAAAAAATATTCATTACGGCAATAGAAAAAAATTTAAACGAAAATATAAAAAACATGCCTCTGTGCCATTGCATTTATTTCAAGCTATTTTCAAGAGCAAATGAGTTAATTTTGTCACAATTTGATTCAAAGAAATTTTAATTTTAATAAGAAACAGCTACGTTATAAAACAATCGGATTTTTTTTACAATAATCGATTCTGTATGTATTGAAAGTTATGAATAATTAATGGATGGACCCCTTAAATAGCGTGTGTTTAGAATAGAATAAAGGAGTTTAGCCTGTTTTGTTTGATGGTAATAAATACTTTTCAGTAATTTATGATTTGCTCTACTGGCTATAGAAGTATAACTAACTTTTACTTCTTGAGCTTTCTAAAGTAAAATTTGATTAGTTTTCCTTCTTTACAGTGTTACGCAGTTTTCAAAGAATAATTGCTCTAATCTTTAGATAACGCAACACAGTTTATTTTTTATTTTACACTAAGACTCCCAAGTAATTTGATCATTTTAGAAACAATTTAGCACTCATTGATGGTTTTTTCATATTATGAGTTATTAAAGTAAAAAATGAAGTTGATGTAATTTCATAATGTTAAGGAAACATTATCGTCGAAATTTTTGTATCTATTTTCAATTTAAAATATAAGTGAACGAAGCCTTTAAACTGATAAAAAGATTTTGCCATAAAATTTTTAAAACTTTATTATGGACCTTTCAATGGATTATTAATTAAAGTGAACTTCTGCTTTGAGGAACAATTACTTGATTCAATACTTTCATTCGATGCGTATTTTTTATATTACTAATATAATTTATCACATTTATACGATTATTATTGTTTTATTAATGGATGGATGTTGTTTTTTTACGACACAAAATGAAGGAGGTAGTTAATTCGTACCATCCGTATGTTTGCAACTGCAACGACTTCAATTATGTTTAAAGATAACATTGACCGTTGTTTATATATTACATTGCTTTGATTTTACTTACCATAAAAATTTAAGATCTAAAAAAATTGCAACTTTTTTTTTTCAATTTCTTAATTTTGCATTCTTCTTTTTATTTCATTCTTATTCTTGTTATCATTATTACTTTCTTGTTATCCTTAATAATAACTATATACGAAGATTCCAATGCAAAGCGAAGTAAGTAACATACTACTTTTTGAACTTTGCTTTATGTTTTATTATAAACTAGCTGACATGCCCGGCGTTGCACGGGATAATATTGCATCATTCTCAGGCGAAGAATCCTGTTGTAAACATATCAGAAACATAAAATCCTGTTGTAAACATATAAGAAAAAATTTTCTTAAAACGCCCAAGTAAAAGATGGGCAATAGTCCTTAAAAATCCCATTTAAACAGTAAACTCATTAAAAATCACAATTGCATTAAAAACAACAGCCTCGAAAAATTCCTTTTAGACCAAAAATAATCGTTCATAAAAATCCACATTAAAAGGCCAAAAACAATTCATAAATTTGCCATCATAGTAAGGGCAACAGGAACTAAAATGCACATATGCATCAGGATAATTGTTCCAAAATGGTATTAGGCGTCCGTAAAAGTCGCAATTACAATATATACAACGCTACATCTGAAAAATTTTATCAGAATAAGGGCAGTATTCTCTTTAAAATGCCCATCAGATGAAGCACAAAATAAAAACCCTGAGTATCTCTGCTATAATAAAGAAAACATTTCTTAAAGTCATCCCTTGAATAAAGGCAGCATATTCTAATTCCTAAACATCCCTAAAAAATAAGGACATTAGTCCAAAAAAATCTCCATTACAATAAAGACGTCAGTGACTAAAAATTCCCATTAGGCTACAGCCCTTTAAGAGCTGCTGTTCCTAAAATTACCAGCCAGCTTAAATTCCTCATCAAAATAAGGACACAATTTTCTAAAAATACCGCTTGCAAAATCGTCATTTCCTGAACATTCAATTAAATAGCACTTTTTTTTATAAAATTCGGATAAAAACGGAAGAAATAAAAGCATTACTTCCAAAGGCAAATAGACATGCACATTTAAGTTAGAAAATATTCTGTACTAATCCATCAATCAAATAGCACTTTTATAAATTTCGGATAAAAACGGAAGAAAGAAAAGCATTTGCTTCCAAAGGCAAATAAGCATGCACATTTAAGTTAGAAAATATTCAGTACTAATCCAATAGTGACATGTGAAATGTAACTTCGTCGAAAGAATTATCTGAATTATGTCCAAATGTTGCCAAATTGACCGTACAAACAATTAAATAAATGTTAGAAAATAATAAATCACTTGAGTAAAATATGGAATCAATCAAAACCGCTACGTAAAGAAGTTAACATGAAACAGATCGCCAAATTGCACTATAGTAATGGAAGCATAATTCAAATGCGCCATGATCCTGTAGTGTAAATCACATATTGAATTAAATGAGAATATTACTAATAAGGATTATTGGCTCGGTTTGGAGAAGTTACGAAGCGCGAAATAATATATTGAGAGCAATTGAATGAATGGGGGCGAAAAAAAAAGTTATCAAAATTTTAAATTTCATTAAAAAATAGGCAAATAGGCGATATCGAAAACCTTCCTACCTAGTTTTTATCGGAGGAATAAATATTAATTCGCCAAAAAAGAAAGAAAAATCAACCTCAAAATAAAGTAATTGAAAATCGTCTGTAGTTAATAATCCACAAAATACGCATAAAATTTGTTTTTCTTTTATAAAACGGACACTCTACAACACGAAATAATATGTTTTATGAAATTGTTATAGTCTGTGTAATTAGAATAGGCGCATCAAGGTCGCGCTTCCTGCTTTGTCTCCATGGCAACTGCGAGAAAGATAGCAGAGCCAGACTTTTTTTTTTTTGCACTGCAGTTAAGGCAATTGCATTACTACACACCGATTCAAAATATTAGAATAATTGAGAAAAGTAATAAGAAATAATTTATTTTCCATTTATTTATTTTTGATATTGGGTAAATGCAATTAAAGTTCTCATAAATTAAATCTGGAATTTTTAGATAAGATTTTAACATTTACAAAATATAAAATGCATTAAATTAGCTATACAATAGCTTTCTGAAACACATCGAAATATTAGAATAATATTTGGATTGATTCAAAATATTAGAATTTATCTCACGCAATCTATTTTTGAGATTGAGAAATAAATCTGATTTTAATCAGTCTAATATTATTATTATAACTAAAACAACAAATTGACTTATCTTCCCCAAACCATGTGGTTTTTCCCACAGCTTCCAGCACGGAAACCATGACGATCAGAAGGGGAAAAGGTAGAGTTGTATGACCTTGACACGCCGATTCTAATTACACAGACTATAAACTGGTACTAAAATATTAAATCGCTAAAAAAGAAAGAAGAATTAACCATAAGATAAAGTATTTAAAAATCGTCTGTAGTTAATAGTTCACAAAATCTGCATAAAAATGAAATAAATTTTTAGAATTTGTTTCGCTCATAAAACGGCATGAATAAACATAAAATAGCATTTTTCAATCTTACGTTAACAGAAATCATCTAGTTGGCAACAAAAGTACTATTTATTTTGGCGAAAACACGCAAATTGAGCCGATAAATTCAGAGTTAAGCCTCGTTTTAAAATTCGAAAACTACTTTAAACGAATACTGCGCATGTTCTATTTGTCCTACAAACTGCAAAAAAAATCATCTAGTGTAGTTTTTTACGGGCATTCATATGCTGCAAAAACCTAAAACGTGGGACGTTTCTTCGATGAGATAATCCCAAAATGAAGAGTTTTGCTTAAAATTGGAATAAAAAAAGAACAGATTCGAATTTTAGGAAAAACGCTTCGAGGTGCACGAGGACCTGACACAGGGTACCTGTAACCAAAATTTCTTACTTCTGGATCGTTCCATCTCGCCAGGAGGCGATCGACAGACACACACACACAAACTTTCGGTTTTATTTATATAGATTATGTATTATAAATATATGTATTATACAGTTGAATTTGGGTGTTACGGAAAAGTAGGCTCCTATAGTTGAAATTAACATTTATGTTTTAAAATAATTGAATAAAACATAAAGCAAATTTCAAAAAGTAGTATGCGACTTAAGTCGTTTTTCTACCCTTCAAACATAGATGGACAATGTATTACTAATGCTGCAGTAAGAAAAACAATCTATTTCTTCAATATCTTAACTGAATAATTCGATTAAACTTGATTATATACCTTAGCTTAATACATTAACTTATTCTATATTTATAGCAGTCTTCCTCCAGCATTATAACGAACTTACTATTCCTTTTTATAGAAAGTTTTTTCGTGTTGCATCGTTCATGTTAGAACATCATTTACACGTGACCTTGCATGAAATATGCTGGGTTTTGAATTTTTTGAAGCTTAATTAAACCAGTTTTGTTAATATTTGACTGAAACAACAGTGGAGTTTTATCTAATCAGTTATGCAAGATGTAACATGTCTTGAATGTTAAAAGCTATGGTGTAGTTAATGGCAAGTTTTTTTTCGCTGTCAGTGTGCAATTGCCAAAGAAAAAAAAAGTATTGCCACTTAACCCTTTCTAAGGCGGTGGGAAGTAGGCTTCCTACCAAAATCATCAAATTATAGACGTTTAGAGTAAGCTATTTTATCCTTTCTGATTGGCAGAATCTTGCCAAAGACTTCACCACATGCATCAATATTCAAATATTATAACTATCCCCCCACCCCCTCAAAAGGGGGTCGCGGAAAAAATCATGCTAATCTTATTTACTGTCCTACACGAATTTCTTTTTTGAAACGAAACAAAATCTGAGAAATATTTTACCATACCGATACTACAAAAAAAATGACCCTTTAAGTGTTAAAGAAGACAAAGTGCCTGACATGACTATTGCAGGAATTAGAAAATGTCTCGTATTAAAAAAATTGTTCTTTGAAACACTAACGCTCACATTCTGAATTCCATATGCTCAATTCTCAGCAGTTCTATTTTTGGCAACAATCTGCAGCCGGCTTTGATATTTGCTTCCTTTCTAATGGGCTGCTGTTGGCTTCTGCCAATTGCAGATCTAGTACGTTACCTAGAGATTGGTACCATTTCTTTCTGTGGCACCACAATGAGTGTGGTACCATCGCCGCATGAGAATTTCGATGTTCAGTTGCTTCACCTGAAAGGGTGAGTTCCGTACTCTGTTGATCCGAAGTTGCACTAGGAATATAATTTAGCCAGGAGCATACAAGCCAAATGTCTACTCAAGGGATCTTTTGCATGCCGCTTAATCATACGACAAGGGCACAAACAATGTTCTGTATCTTGAAAATCCACCGACATTGCCAAGCTCGATCCCATGACCTGGGGCGTACGTGGTAAGGTGCGAGTACCGCCCCTTACCACGACGCCACCATGCCGTCCATGATTTGATAAAATAATCACGAATTGACCAAACGAAACATAACGTTTGATACTCAATAACAAAATATAAACAAAACCACGTTAAAAATTTTAAAAAGTCAGTATACAGAAAAGTAAATGCAAAAATAAGTAAATGTAAATTTAAAAAAGAAAAAAAATGATGTTTCATACATACAATTGTCTTAAATGAAGTTTCTTTGTTTTAAGAGCTTCCAAAAATGAAAGATAATTAACAAAGATTTTAAAATAAATACATGCATAATTTATAATAATATCATCATTAGTCTTCGAGAAAAGGAATTTTAATTAATTTTAAATGGTCTCAGTCATGAGACAATGTCATTTATATATGTTGCTGTTTAATTAGAAATATTTTCAATTTTCTTGAATCATATCCCTTTCATCCTCACTGCAAAACATTGAGAAGATTAACTATTCGAGTATTATCGATGTAACTGTCTTTTAATTAAATCTGTAATTAGAATAATTAATCGTAGCAACGAGCAGTGATATGAGTTGGATAATAGAAGGCTCGATGCGACGATTTCCTGATGCTAGACATTGAATGTCCTTAAAATTATTCTCTCTCCCTCTCTTTTAATTAAATGGAATACTGAAGGACAACGAGTAAAGTAATATCGCTTGTCAAAAACAAAAGTAACAGCCGGTGGCTTTTATGTTTTGCAGAATTGTAGTTCTGAAAATTGAAAAAAAAAATTATGTTATTTGGCGGTTTTAAGTCATTTAATTATTTAATTTAATTTATCTTAGTTAAATTAATTTACCTTATTTATTTTTTATTCTATTTTCCTTTATTTCCTTTTCTACAAAAAGAGTAGTATCTTATAAATCGTTTACAGAAATTATGAATAAGATCCTTACATTTTTTAATTCAAAATTATAAAAAAATCATAAAACTACTTCAAATGCTGTAAAAATATCTTTCCGTGCTGTAATAATGTAATTTTATAAACAGTTCTCTGGAAAGTTACCCTATTTTAAGTCAGTGACTTGTGAATTTTATTACTAAAGTACAGTAGAAAAGGAATCTAATATTGATAATTATAATGTACTTTTTGTAATATATCTTATTTAATATATATATATATATATTGCTTTATTTATAATATATTTTTTATAAATTAATATAATATTTCTTTTAATACTCCAGCTAAAAAAGTAATACATTTCAGATTTTTCAATAAACATTCGTGTACTTAAACATTTGCGTTAGTATTTATATTGCTTAAAACTCGAGTTTTTTAATGAATATTAATTTAGAGGTTTGCTTAATTATGCAGAGTTCTACATGCAACGAAAGTTGTGCACGGCTATCGAATATCTGAGCTTTTTCGGAACATATAGCTCACCGATGACAATAGTGGCACATCACGAAAATAAAAAAAACATTGGAAAAAATAAAGGTTTTACAGATTTAGGTAACTGAAACTTTGCTACACTGTAAAAATTGTGCGTTTAATTGCCACCATTTTTTCTGTTACTGCACACCATTTTGGTATTCAGTTGGTGTAAAGTTAAAGTTATTTATTTTTTGATATACCTTGATTTCCTTTTAGTGTATGTCTTAAAAAATACACACCTGAGATTTTTTTTTAGCATATGATGTTCGATAACTCATTTACGTATCAAAGGTTCGTTACGACTACTCATTTATTCTATTTTCATAGAAATGAGCAATCGTAATGAAATTTCGATGTGTAACTGAGTTAACGAATTTCATGTGCTAAGAAACATTACACGGTTTATTTTTTCAGACAGAAAAAAAATAAAATACCTCAAAAAGGAATTATTTCCAACTGAACACCAAAATTCGTGTTCAGTAACACCAAAAGTAGTGAAAACTAAACGCAAAATTATTACGGAGTACTTAAAGAAGTTATGGTATATTATGATAACTGGTTGGTTTTTGTCTTCTAAATTAATTGTGGGGATTAATCCACTATTGCTTACATCAAGTATCACGCCACTACGCACCAGGTATAAAAACTCCTTTATGCCACTATTGTGGCAAGAAAGATCCTACAATTCAAATATCTAATAAATAATTAGTCCGTTTTTTTTTTTTTTTTAAGTTTTTGTGACGTGCCACTATTTTCGATGGTAAGCGATACATTTAAAACTCAACATTACTACATTTTGGAGTCGTACACATAATAACAAGAAGTTCCGTCTAGAACTATAGGAGCCACCTTTCCCGTATACACAAAATTCAAATTTATAATCTAGCTATATCTTTCTCTCTCTTTCTCCATTTAACTATAGTTCTCAATTACTTCAAATATACCTTTTTCAACGGATAATACATATTCATTCACTCACTCATTCATTCTTTCATTTATTCAGTCATTCGTTTATTCATTCATTCATTAACTCATTCATATATTTATTTATTCATTCCCTCATTTATTTATTTGTCATTTATTCACTCATTTATTCATTCATTCATTCTTTGACTCATTCATTCATTCATTTATTCATTGAGAAATATCCTTAAAAATCCCGATAAAAAAAAATCATAGGAAAATAGTCTCGTTCAGTTCTTGTTAAACTTCGTATCTGTACATGTTCAACAGCGTGATATCTTTCCGATAAAGTTTGTTGCAAGCAAATCCATGGGTTAGATCAGGATTTATATAAGATTGAAACTTCCTGTAGGAGCTAATGTTAATTTGGTACCTTTCCATTATCACGGCGCAAATGACGCCAAATAGACATTTGGCGACAGCACACGAAAAAGGTTAATAGCGGAGACATTCCGTTTGGCGTTGGCTGCATCATTATTGGCGAATTTATCACCTTCGCCGAGATAATGGGAAAATGACGCTATTTTTTTTTTTTTTTTGAACTGTTCAAAAATGAACAAAAATTGTTCAAATCAATATTTTACGCCGAAAGCTTCTCCCAGTAAGCTTGCTCTGGTTTGTTCCCAGAGTTTTCATAATTTGCTACATTTTTGCCCATAGGTGGTAATGTTAAAATTTTGTTTGAACTGTTCAAAATTATACAAAAAAAATTCAAATCAAAAAGTAAAATATGGAAATGAGATGTCCTCGCCGAGACCTTTCGAATGCAAAAAGAATTTTTCGAGTGGGATAATTCGTTCAAAAGTTTTTAGGGGGGGGGGGAGACAGACAGACCGATAGACCGACCGACACAAATTTTATCCACATCTTACACCATGACTTTAAAATGTTTTATTTTTCATTCTTTATTTAATTACTTAACTTATTTTTGACTTTACTTGATTTCTAACGATATTTTCACCATAAATTAAGCCTTTCATGCTTTATTTTTATTATTTTTTTTTTTACTTTTACGGGAAAGTAGGCTAAAAACTAAACAATACAAAATGAGGTACCTTTCCGTTTTGGGGAGCTGTAAAAAATCGCCATGCAGTGACGCCAGTTCTGTGTTTGATGTTTGATTTGGCGGAAAAAAATTAACCATAGCCAACTGATAAATGAAACGCGAAACACAAAACAAAGACCCGTAATTAGGCATCAATGGCATCATTGTTTGGCGATGTTTTACAGCTCCTGAAACCAAAATTACGAAAATAAAATCAAAATTTCACAATATTGTAAAACGGAACCATTAAAAAAATCAGTTGTTACCTCTTTTGCACGTTACTAACAATTCACTATTCAATGCTTTTAATAATTGAATATAACATCAAATTTAAATATAGTGTAAATTTGAAACCATAATTATCTGTCACTCAGAATTATTTAAACTCTATTATACTCCCAAATTCATCTCGCACCGCGGGAAACCTTAGTACACAATTAAGATTTCACTAAAATCAATACTTTCATGCGATAGCGGCTGTTACTGGACGAGTGATGGATATTCCGCAAGCTCACCTTTGTTCCCAGATCAGCAACAGACACCGATAAAGTTCCGCAAAGGTTTCAGAATTTTTTTCCTTTATTTTATCGGCCTTTTCTTTTGGCACCTTAAATGTCTCGGTTGATGTATGAGTTTTATGGGAATGCGGCGTTAAAATGCCTGTTCTGCTAATCGGATTGTTGCTGGGAAAAATGCTTTTTCGCTTCTGTAAGCCTTGTAACCACACATCGATAAGAAGAATTTATTTTGTGAGACAATTTATGTTTACTCATTTGGATGGTAAGGAAGATTTAACTCTTTGTATGCACTATTTTGAATTTCCTTTAATATTTGTTTTTAAAGGCTTAAGCCAGAGTACAAAGGCACATGAGAATGATTGCATTTTCAGTAATAAACTGCTGCAATCGTGAAGAAAAAGAATATGTAATTCATTTGTATTTTTAATTGAATTAAAAATGAAAAATCTGTAAAAGGGCATTCTTGCTTCTCTTGATTACTGGATTTTCTTTACTAATACTTGCGCTTTCATCCCCTGGGTTTTTAAACCCAGATCCTGATTTTTTGTACACTCCTGTGTTGTTGTTTTTTTTTACACTTGTTTTTTTTTTTTTTTTTTTTTTTTTTTTTTTTGATGATGATTTGTGTTGCTTTCGTTCATAACGAAAAAAAAGGAGTTTTTTAAAGTTCCAATTTAGGTTTCCCTTAAATTTGTGAATGGGAGCATTCGCTAATAATAAAGCAGCAGGTATTAGTGTCTAGGTGTGTGTGTATCTCAGTATGTATGTCTGTGACTAGCGTAGGGCAAACACCATTCGGCTGATGTTCATGAAATTTTACACACAATTAGTTGGAGAATACGGTTGTGTGTTCACCTGAAAGTGGTTTTTTTTCGAAATTCGATTTGTTCTTTTCCCATTATAAATGAAAATTCACTTTTCACATGTTTTCAAATTTGGTGATACACTATTTCATTATCAAGATTAAATTTTAGCATATTTTAAAGGTCTAATTTTTCTGCGTTATATGAAACTCTTTCAAAGTATCCATAAGCTTTAGAACAACAGCAAAACTTGCGTCTAGTAAAATTCGAATCCTAGGATTTTTTTACTCAAAGCATGACGGGTCACGCATTTTATGATAATTGAACTTGAAAAAAATACTTTCAAAGATGCAGATAATTGTTTTTAATAACTAATTGTTTTTTGCAGAAATTGTTGCGTGTCTTTGTTCCTTTCTTAATTGTCTATTTATTTAATTATTTATTTTGTACTCATAAACTATTTCTTTATTTGTTGTTTATTTATTTATTTATTTGATGCAATATATAGGTATATATCATATGTATTTTACTTTAACGCGATTTTTATTGCCTTTTTTTTTCCACACTACGTTTGATTATGGTATAGAATATGCCATTATATTTTCTATTAACGGTACCCGTACGGCCATGCCCGTGTTTAAAAAGACCAGTCGGTTAGCCATTTGGCCGAATAGCCGAATACCGAATATTCGGCCATTTCTTTCAAGCCGAAGCCGAATATTTAGTCCTTTCTGCAAGGCCGAATAGGCCGAAGCCGAATATTCGGCGGACGAATATTAAAATTTCTAGAAAATCTTTGTAATCGAAAGTATTTGTCAAATTTAAAATTATTAACAAAGTCAAACACCAATTACACACAATCTATGATGTATGATTTAATTCTGTTTGTTAAGAATGTAGAATTCAAAATTAATCTGTTTTCACTATTGTTTTGAATGTAATAAAACTAAAAATTTCACCCAAAAGCAAAATAGAAATGACAGGTTTTACGGTAGTAAGCATTAGCATTATTTTACTAATTATTTAATTGCAATGAAAGAAATACTAGTGCTTAGTGAACTTTTACCTTGCTCAAAACTGTTTTATAAAGACATTTTAAAAGTTATAAAAGTTAATATTTTTATTTTATGGGGTTTTTTTACATACCTAGTTTTAAAAGATCTATTAAAACTTAATGCACTTGGAATATGTTTTCATTTTCAAAAACCCCAATAACTTATGCTCTCTAAATATTCATGATATATTCTGGGGTTTTCACATTTCTCTCTAACCCAATATTCACAATAAATCAGTCTACCCAAACAAAGTCTGGCTTCCACTTTGTTAATAATAACAAAATGAATTTATCATATTATCTATTATAATTAACTATTGGCAGCTTTTGGGAGCGAATGCTAAATATAAAATGCAATATTACAACTTTAAAATGTGTTTTTGTTCAGTCAAGCCTAAAACAAGATTAAAAAAAAGTAGTTTATTCTAAATATTTTTTATTTCTTAAAACTATAGTGGACTAATGTATTCTTTTGCAATAATTATAATACAATTTTAAATGTTTAAAATCTACCAATTTCTTTATTTTTTTACTGCAGCAGAACTATTTGGCCGAATAGTCCATCAATTTTCGGCCAGGCCGAATTTGATCTTACCCAGTATTCGGCCAGGCCGAATACTCGGCCAAAGGGCCGAATACCGAATAGTGGCCGAATATTCGTTAATCCCTAATACAGTGGTAACTTTTTTATGTGTAAATTATGTTATTTTATTAAAATGCACAGTATTCCACAGAATTGAGAATTAGCCGCCCACTGCAATCAATAGGCGACACTACGCATTTAAGCAACTTTTTTTTTTTTTTACAAAACACACACATTAAAAAGGGAAACGCAGAAGAAACGTAAAAGACACTACTTATTAACAACGTATTTTGTTTTGTTTAGTTCAAGTACCCACACAAAAAGGATGATTAAAAGCCATTAAAATAGCTTAAATTTAGGAATTTTTAGTATAGTTAACTTTTATGTATTATTCATTGACAGTAAAACAGAAAACTTAATTTTTGTTGCTTGTAGAAACTAACAGTAGCAAGCCAAAGTTTGAAACCGGCTAAAGCTTTTCATCCGAGCTCAAATAGGAAAATAACATACGTTCTACTTCACTGAAGAAAAAATTAAATAAAATAAATAAAAATTTATGAAACAATAATTATGTGGAGTAACAAAACTCACTGTAAAGGATTTCTTAATAAATCCGTAAAGAGTATGGAGAACGGTCCCGTGAAAATACCTATCAAAATAAGGAAATCAAAATGAAGCGATCTATCCCCCGAGTGCTGCAGGAATTAAATTTTTAATTGTTTAAAAAGGAAAAAGAATCAAAATCCAAAAAAAAAGGGAGAAGATAAATTAAAAGTCGGTTGCGCCTCAAAATGACAAAAACATTGAGTAGAATTTTATTTAGAAAATATGCATCTAGACAAACTATTAGTTTTCTAAGCATCGAAATGTCTTATATTTTATCATTTTTTCTTAGTTTGTGTAAACTATAGTTGAAATGTATCCAAAATTGTGTGTGTGTGTGTGTGTATACATGTATATATATTTATTTATTCATATCCAATTACGTTATTTCCACACTCTGAAGTGTTATTGTTAGAATTCATTTGGTGTCTGGTTCGGTTATTTATTTATTAGTAATTGAATGCTTTAACACTATAAATTTCCGATTTATATACATTTTATAATGATTTATTATCGTACGTTTATAAAGTATTTTCCTTAAATGAACACTTTCTCTTTTTCCAGTTTTTGTTATTTTATTTTCTTGCTTTCTTCTAAACTTAATAAATATAAGGTCTATCGGAAAGTTCTGTCCGTTTTTAGAATAAAAGATAATACAAATTTTTCTTAATGTCAAATAACTTTATTTAATAATATAATTGCCATTATTAGCAATGACTTCTTGCCAGCGTGAGGGTTATTTTTGAAAAATATTTTATGATTTGATTCGAAAAATTCAACCAGTGTTTCTTTGATATCTTCTTCATTTTTGAACTTTTTGCCTGCCAAAACATTTTGTAAGGACAAAAATAAGTGTTAGTCGGAGGGTGCTATGTCTGGGAAATATGGTGGATGCAATAGGATCTCAGCCTAGTTCTGCAATTTTTTTACGAGTCCTCAAAGTAGCATGTGACCTGGCATTATCATGATGCAGAATGATGTCTTTCCTATTGAACATTGCCGGCTAGTGAGAATTAACTTTATTATAGCCAATTTGCTACGTCAGTATGTATAGATTAAGCGATAAAAACATGGAACCGAACATGCTAGAACATTAATTATAGAACGTGTCGAAACTTGTTGTAATAGAAACGGACAGAACTTTTCGGTAGACCTTATAAATTGCTCACACATATAGGCTGTCTAACTGGTCGCCGAAAGAGTCTAATTCTCAATTCATATATTTTTCGACCCTTAACAGCGCGGAGGAAATGTCCAGAAAGACAAACAGGCACCGATTTAATTATATTGATTAGTAGTCGTCTAACCAGCCATATATTGGGGCAAAACCCAGAATAATAAAACGCTGTCTAATCACATACTCATACTTCGTAAAGACAAAAAAAAAGTTTTAAAAAGATTTTTAAAAGAAAGAAAGGAAAAGAAAAGGTTGTACAGCTCGGAAATATAAATTGACACTAAATGGAATCAAATCACACGCTACTAAATCACAATAGCCTCTTGAATTTGATTCTGCCTTGCTTTAATATGATCATACATTAATTTGCCTTATTCCAGCAACTTGATTTAAATTCTCCATTTCAGTTGATCGCAATTCTAGTGTTACATCATTTCAATTACTCACCGAAATGATATCTCCCCCTCTAGCACTTCGTAAAGCGAATGAATTCCAGGAATCGGCGATTGTATTCCAAACCCATCAACGCATTAACAGTCGCTTCAGAATACGAAATGTGTAATTCTGATTAAATCTCTAATCAATAGCATAAAACGGAATTCTGATAGCTCTAAAACAACTTCCGAGAACATATTCGGAATACTGATGCTTCCGATTGGTAATTGACCGCATGCACACTTTTAAACTAAATGGTTGTGCTTGGGACAAGCAAACACGGGAGAAAACAAACATGTTGCATGCTTTAAAGCAATATAGATTCGTTATCGACATGGATTATTTGTTGACTTTAATCAGTTATTGGAAATTGATCAAATGTTTCCATTTTTGAATGTATGATGAAATATGTTTTACTCACGTAAGAGTAGTTGAAAAATTTATTTACCTTCTGATTGCTCAGTTTTAGCGAATTTGCTTCAAAATATAAGGTAAATGACCCGATAGTGGACACTGCTCTAGTAGTGGACACTTAGATCTTTAAGCTCCTAAAATAAGCGTAACAGTAAACTTGAATAAAATTATCAGAACCTATAGCGAACGATTCCTATTGCTGGTTAATAGAACTAACGTTGGTGTGGAGCATCTATGCAAGTACATGGATCATAATATTTAATAGCTTCCTCCACAACGGTCACATTTGCTGCTCTTTACTAAAGCCGATCAATAAATTTAGGAATTTGTTTAAAATATATGGGAAAATAGCGTGACATCATTTATGAATGGTCCCTTAGTCATTTTTAAAATTATTTCTCCAAGTTAACAACATAAAATAGATGATATTAATGTCTGTCCACTACTAATGCAAATACGTGTCTTATAAATGTCCACTATAGATACAAATTAAGCGTTTAGTAGATTTGACTTAAAAATCCTAATTTTTTATCAAATGACATTTTATAGGTAATTAATTTTTAGAGAATAGTTGGCGATTAAGCTAAATATGCAAATATTGATGTAAGTCCCTTGAAAAAAATTTGCCGCGTAAAAGGGTACGAAAATTTTCTTAACTGTGTCCACTACCGGGTCATTTACCTTACATATTCTTTGTATTACATATTTTAAATCTGCATATGTCAGTAATAGATTTTTGCAACAAAGATTTTTTTATTATCATTTTGGATCTTAGGACCAGATGTTCTGAAGCATCAATTTCAGGCATAAAATTCGCAAACTTAATGCAACTAAAGCCATCTCCGGGATAAAACCTTAATTAAAATTAAAATATTTCAGAAACTGCATTATTGACGTTTAAACGATGAAAAAACGGGAAACTGTTTTAAATGCACGTAAAAACCGCATCCCCTTGGAAGTCGCGAGGTGAACTATTTTCGCTACGTTTACGATGCACGTGAAAATCGCAGGATAAGCAGTCAAAGGGTTAAGAGAAAAGTTTGATTGTAATATTCTTAACTGGTTTGTTTGACGTATTTTTAGCCAGTTTCAGCTGGTTTAATAGCTTGCATAACTTCACTTTGCTTATTTGTAATTATTTTTATTTATCTGTTTGTTACTGGTACTACTTTCACTTAACTCGTTGTTATGTAGTTACATTTTAAACACAACCCTCTTTAAATCCGTAGCTCGCCACAATTTAAAGTGCATTTACACTTTTTATTGACCTTTCCTTATTTCTTGGCTTAAGTGGAAGGAATTCTGGACTCTGGAGGTTTAAAAATACGTGAGCTGGTTCGCCCACTCATATTTACGCCTTTAACTTCAGATGCAATGATGCCTACTGGCTTTTGATAATTCGATAATTACTAACTAAAAAACTTAAAGATCTTTCGAAAAATAGTAAAAGAGACAACTTACTGTAATTCAACTTCTATACAGAATTTCAGCCAATATTTTGTATAAATATATCAGAAATCCCTTTTTTTCCGAAAGATTGAATCTCTCTTTAAATTTTTACTTTGATTTACAGCAACGGGTAAATAATTTATCTTTGTCTTTTAATAAAAACTTATGAACATTTTATTAGTGTGAGTAATTAAAAATGGAATTATTATTTTGAAAAAATATTAAACTATTTTCTACTTCATAACTGCTACGCAATAAACACATTAGTTTTATTCCAACTTTATTATTATCGATAATTGTAATGTTTTAGGATTTTAAATTTCATAACTACATTTCTCATGCGGTGCGTCGTCGTAAGTTTTCTAGCAAATTTTAATGCAATAGCCTAAAACAAAATTATGACCTAGTATCTCAAATTTTCTTTTGATAAAAGTTTTACAAAATTCCACGTCTTACTATCTATTACACACATCACACACACACCGCACACAATAAAAATAAAACTTCCTAAGTCCTAATTTTTTTACCGATGCATGCGAACCAATATCTTGCTTGACGCTTCTTCAAGGAAATATTCAAAGCGTGGGAAATTTTACAAAAGAGACCGTTCATAGTAATTCAAAAAGTATCAACGAATAAAGTATTAAATAATTTGATTTGGAAGATGCTTTTTAAATCAATTAAAGTATTCATCAAAGGCAATTGACATCTACAAATCTTAAGTTACCTTAGAACACACAAGTGTGTTTACTCAAATATGTTACCTTATTACATCTAAAGTCCGGCAGGCAGGCGTAGTGGTGAGGCACTGGCCTCGTACGACTAAGTTCGCAAGGTCAAACCTGGCCCAAGTCGGTGGATTTTTTAAGATGCAGAAAATTGTCAGCTCCCATGTCGTATGATTATGCGGCATGTTAAAGATCTATTGAGTATCTGTTTGGCTTGGATACTCTGGGTTAAATGAAACTCCTAGAGCAGTTTCGCATCATTTTGAGCTCAGGTGCCGCCTACTAAACGGAAACTAAGCGTCAAAATTATCACGTAGAAATGGCGTCCGCCGATATGGTGCTACGCGAAAGAACGGATGTCGATTTCCGGGGAATGCACTAGGTCTGCAAAGGTTAGTGACCATACGCAGCCCCATTAGAAAAAAATACATCGAAAAACCACGTATTTAAAGAGAAGTTGATTTAAATGCACAAAATTATGAACTATAGTAAACCGAGGAAAGTGCGGTAAGAGAACTAAGGCACATAAATATTAATATATCTCAAATAAAGAAGCTAAAAAATGAAAAAAGAAAAGAAAAATTACCTATATCGTTAAACAAAGAAGGAAATACAATACTTCAAATAAATGTATTAGAAAGCTTTTGAATATATATATTCAACTGAAAGTACACTACATAATTTAATAAATCAACTTCAGCAGAAAATTTAATTTAATTTCACATAGAGATATATCTTATAATTCATTGTTTAAGTTGAATGTGCCAACGTCGCGTCTTTCATCGTTTAACTCCCTATAGATCAATATTATGAAAAATACGCCTGCGTATATTATTAAAACTTTCCTGGAATCAATATAGCTAGAATAAACACCTCGCGGCAAATTTCAACATCGCAAGTACTAGCTTAAACGATTTCCATTAGCACAACTTTGCAGAATGTTGAACTAAATAGACTAATATTCAAAATGTATTTCCAACAAACTGCTTCACAGAACATTAAGCCGAAGATCAATTAATGCCAAAAATTACAGTTAGATAACACTGACTTTTGTTGCAATACACAAACAGTTGAACTTTCAACGCAATGTATCATTAATTCAATGGTAAAATGTAAAATTTAATCCCTTTGTTAAATACTTTAACCGTTATTTATTTCAGATAATTAAATAATTCACTCAAATAACAATAATAATAACTTTTTAACACCTTTCACAAAAAAAACTAAAATAAGGTTAAAATTAAAATAAAGTTTGAAACTAAAAAAAAATTAAGTTTTGTAAACATTTTTTCCCACCTGAATTAAAAAAGATTTGTGCCCCAGAATCAACTACGAAATATCACTTCAAGAAAAAGTCATCCTACGGTTTCTAATGTTTAAAATTTAAATCAGTGTTAAAGAATTTCATGCTAAAAATTTTGGAACAAGTTTTTAAATGTATTTATTTTGCTAATTTTAAAAATAAATTTATAAATTAGTCAATAAGCAAATGAATAAAAAGTAAAAAGTAATTAACACCGTACGAAAAGGGTTTTCAAAATGTGTATCAGGCTGACTAAGGAATATACATTACTGCATAATATAAACAATCGAAACAACGTCGAAAAAGAAACAATGTACAATGTATATTGTACATGTTGTATTTCGGATAGCAGCCAAATACAAAGTATCCCATCATATTGTATTGACCGAAATGTTATGGTAAAACCTTCCATTTGATGAAGCTTGTACTATGCAGTTTATTGTTGAGTTGCTCTAAAAGTTGTTTATTTATATGCAACAGTTAAGCAAAAATAAATTTTTTTCTCTTTCTCTATGCTATACAATAAAAGTTATTTTTATTGTCCTTCATTAAATAAAATACTTCAGTCTGAGATATCTCTCAGAAGTTAAAAATAACACCATAGTAATATTGCGACAAATCAGAGCAAGAAATGTGAAACATTGTCGGAATGCTTTGCATGCGTACAAAGCAGTGTTTCTTGAAAGCTTTGTATGGGTACTAGAATACTAGATGCGCATTTATTTTCATTCAAATACACTTCGTGGTATCATATATATTATTTCTGGAGGTTTATTTTTCATTTTGTCGATACGCCATAACTTGATATTACTCTCCGAATACTTCATCAAACTTCATAAGCAATCCATTATTTAAAAAAAAATTCAACGCTATCGGAGGACATTAACAATCCACAATTTAACTGGTTTTCGAAAAATTAAACTTGAAAAAAAAAACGGATTTTTCTCGTATTTAATTACGATTTAACGATACACTGACTATGTTAACTAGTCACAGACTATTTAATTAAACTTAGTACTTGAATAAATCGGCTTGGAGTGTGTTCGAGTGCGAATACTTCGCAGCTGTGTTAAATATACTTGTAACTAACATATATATATGATTGATTAAATTTACAATTGATCGACTTAGAGGCAAAAAATCCAAACCAGTGGAAATAATTCATTTTCCATCTATAATAAATTTAAAAATCACTAAAAAGGAATCAAAACCTATTTCTGTTCGTTCCCCCAATCTTCTCATGTTACAGAAAAACCACGCAATCATTTCGTAGCATAAAACTAGCCTACAAAAATTAAAACAAAACCAAAATTCGATGTTTAATAAGGAAAAATGCACTCATACATATATATATCACAAGTCTGAAAATGAATATCATTAAATTGCGTTACATCTAGAAATTGTTTGAAAAATTAAAAGGTCACTTGTTCTTTTTTTTTTAAAAAAGTCATAATTAATATGCGAGAATAACATTTTTCTAACGTTCTTAAAAACGGATTGATGTTTGCTTAATTAAAGCGAGTTTTTCTAATCGAGTTTTATGAACTTTAACATTTTTATAAATAATATTATTTGAGCACCACTTTGTACAAGTTAATTAAGGAAGTATAGGAATTTATTTAATGTAAAATATTTAAGTATGATCTAAACTTTTAATTAAATTGTAGAAGATTTCTTAGTTTTTTTTTTTTTTTTGGGTCTAATAACAAGATGCAAAAAAAGAAACTGCTTAAATTATCCAATTCAAATGAGCAGTTTCATCTTTTTTCTAAAAATATTTCTTTTTAATAAAAATAATTAATATCCGTAATATTCATGTTTAAATTCCGAAGGTAAGTAAAAATTAAGTTGAAGTTTTTGATTATTTTTAACTTATTTTTCTTCCAAAAATGTAAATTTCATGTGAAAAATTCAATTTGTTTTTCTTGTAACGACATTCTGTAAAAATAGGAAAAGAAAAATATCGTTATTTTTCAAACATTTACACTTTGACTTAAAAACTGATACATATTCATCTGAAGCACCTATTCTTATTACTATCAGAATTATGGAAGATATAAATTCGGAATCAAATACACTCCCGTTAGTTGTATTTTTAACCGACTTCACAAAGGAAGGAGGCTATACATTCGTATTGTATGAATGTCGTTTTTTTTTTTTTTTTTTTTTTTTTTTTTTTTTTTTTTGTCCACTCAGAACTTCTCACCGGATGAACCGATTTTAATGATTTTTTTTAATCGATCAGTGGTAGTTTCCCATAGGTCCCGCACCTTCGTTTGACCCTGTTCGATAATTAGAAAAAAAGTTATGGGCAGAAAGATAGTCATTTCTTTGTTTTCTTATTATCCATAACTTTTGATTAAATGAACCGATTTTGATGGTTTTTTCTTTAATCGATAGAGGGTCGTCTAACTCAAATATCGCACATCAATTTGACTACATTTGTTTTTTAGAAAAAACGTTACGAATGAAAAATAAGTATTTTTAATTTTAATTAGAAAGGCTTGGCTTGATTTTTCTTTGTTGGAACACTATTAATAATTATAAAAGTCATTGTTAAAAAAGTGTTTGTTGTCATGGGCTATAATATTAAAAGAAATTACAGCAAGAGTTAGCCTGAAGGGTTCTCTGTGGCAAAAATTAATCCAATCAGTTTATTTGCTAAAATCGACTTCAAAAGGGAATTTATCATACAAATGATTAATTTTTAGTGCGATTAATTCAAAGAAGTTTTGCCCTTTGATATGGATTTTTTAAAAAATAGAGTAATTGTATAAAAAATGTATTTACACTTAGAAGAATAAAATAAAATAATTTTTATAAACAAATAGAACCGACTTCAAATTATAAATTGCTCTAAAAAGTGAAAAATAAATTAATTCTTAAAACAACATCTATGCGACTTTTAAACATAGTTTTAGAAGTCGGTGCAAAATTATGAGTCTAATTACCATTACACCATTTGCTACTTCATATTCTGTTGCTAATTCTGCGAAAATATATATATTTGTAATTGGATTCATGATTACAAAAGATTTTATCTATCCTGATTTTGCACCGACTTCTAAAACTATGTTTAAAAGTCGCATCGATGTTGTTTTAAGAATTAATTTATTTTTCACTTTTTAGCGCAATTTATAATTTGAAGTCGGTTCTATTTTTTTATAAAAATTATTTTATTCAATTGCTATGGTGTTTTTACTACCCATAATTTTTGTCTTAAATTTCATCATTTTGCAACACTAGTCTATATATTACTTTGCTCAATAAGAAAAAATAATAAATTAATTTTTAATTTTAAAATTTAACCTATTGTATATTTTAGTTCTTAAATTTCATTTATTGTCTCTGCATTCCTAAAAACTTGTTTCCTAGTAAAACTTCCGTACTTGAAGATTTACATAGTCACAAGTTTAGTGCAGGTGTCAGTTTGCAGCAGTGGTCACCAAACTGTCGATCGCGAACAACTAGTAGCTCGTAGGGCAATTTTCGGTAGATCGCGATCACGCTTAGGTGATTAGTCTTCACATTATTATACTCATGACTGATGGTTTTGTCAATCTTTAATTAATTTACATTGAATAAATAGCGCTTGGCTCAGTAAGAGACTGAGGAATATTAGATTTTCTGTCTCTTTTTTCTTTTTTTCTTTGTGTTGTCAATATGTGTATTTTTATATCTATTGACCTATTTAATTAATATTCAGTAGCATTTTGCGAAAGGTGCAAGCGATTGAGCAGAAAGTGCGTCTTAAAACTTGTTTTATGCTTCAATAGCTTAGAGGTTACTTTTTTGAAAGACATGAAAACTACTTTTCCGGCATTATGAGTTTAAGAAATATACCAGTTTTTAATGCTTTTCAATGACAGAAAACTCTCCATATTTAAATTTCTCTGTGAATTTATGGAGCATAATTGGAAGGTTAAGTATCCTAAAATGATCTCAGAACAAAATGGGAGCTTCGGGAAATTAAGTTTGGGACCCTGAGATAACGAAAGAAGTGTGGCAAAACGTTGTGGGTTTCATACCTAACACTGCGATTGACAGATAAGGTGTCTCATATATAGATAAGGTGTCTCATCAAAAACATTAAATTATTTATTTTTCAACTGCATTTATTTATTTATTTATTTATTTATTTATTTATTTTGCGCAAAAGAACTTGAAATTCTTCCTTTATTTCATTTTAATTTTTGAATCGATTTCTAACAACTAGCACGTTTTTTGTATGCCATTCTTTATAAAATTAAATTACTATTTTTGCTCAATAATTTATTCTTTAAACTGGTTTAAAAAGCTGGCGTTAATAAATATCAATTGAATTCTAAAAATTTGAATTTTCTTTTGGACTTATTGCTGAAAAATTCATTTCTCAAACTTGCAATACTTTGCCAGTAGTGCATTAGTAGCGGATAAAAGAACATATTTTTTTTATCTGATTGTCACTTATACTTTCTTTAACAACTTCCTACCTTTTAAGGTGAAGCCTTATAGGATTATCATTCCCTGCCGCATAGCGTGGGAAGAAATGGTAGAATCTTCTTACTTCCACTGCCACGGATTCTACCCGGATCATTTGGATAAAAGACATTGGTGCTAACCATTAGTTTACATGGGACTATCGCACTTAAACTGTGAAAAGCTTAGCATTGAATAAAATGGCGGGAAAATGCAACTTTTTTTAGTTTTTAAAGAGTTCAAACCTAATCGAATGGTTTGATTTGCCGATAGCGCTGCTTATACTGCCCGATATCAGTTGTTTGATAGTGCATGAGACTAAATTTATAAAAATTGCTCATCTGTCGTGAGCGTGAAATAGGGAAGTATATGAAAATGCGTAACTTCTAGTATTGCTTTATATTTTTTTGGAAGAATCTTTGTTTTCGCAGTTCAGCGCCTCTTATACTGTTAACTATTCTGTTGTGGCCATCCGGTACTTTCCTCTATATCCTGCATATGACTATTACTGCTCGCCAAATATTCCAATTATGATACAAATCCTTATTGTAAAAAAATAAAATTTATAAAAAGAATGATTTTAAATCAAAACAAACTGATTAAGATGTTTGTGCTAGCAGTGAAGCCTTAAAATGCTAAAAATATTGATAAGAATTTTGTTAACGTGTAGGTGAAATGGCAACCATACAATGCAAAACAAAGTCTCTGCCTCCTTGGCACGATTGGCTCCAAAATATAATATATTGTCCCATTGATATTATTTGATGCCAAAAAAATTGTCAGATACTCTTACAATTTTGCTTAAATTGTGGGATTCTTCAGATATACGATTAGGCGAGAAAAACGTTCGATTGCTCCACCGTTTTTGGAGTGATTGGCGCGAAATTTAATCAACACTACTTCCTATTTCCTATCAGGAGGTATAGGTTGCCCGAATTTCGTTTATTTATATGCATTACGTATTGAGTTACAGCTCCCACAAAAACAAGTAAAAAGTTCGATTGTTCCATCCTCCTTGGAGCGTATGGCGCCAAAAAGTAATCAACCCCAGCTCCTCTTTAGCCCCAATTGTATACCAAATTTTGTTCGCATTCTTTACTTCTTGAAACAAAAACATTTCTGCTTCTGCACCTTTCGAATGAATTCGTGCCAAAAACTAATCAACACAAGTTACCATCAGGGTCAATATGTATACCGAATTTCGTTCGATTCCATGCATTTCTTTTTGAATTACAGCACCGCCTCCCCCTCCCCCCCCCCAAAAAAAAAAGAACACATACAGAGACAGACAGAGAGACGGATATTTCCTAAAAAAGGTTAAAATGGCATCAGCACAACTTAAAACGTTTAAATCCTTCGAAATTCGAAAACTTTCACGAGTCCAATACTGTATATCTTTGAACTCTTTGAAGAAAAATATATAGGCAGAGCGACTAGCTAAACTATATTTTACTAAGTTTAATTATCAAATTTTACACATATTTAAGTTTTCCTAATCATTTTAGCTTATTTTAATAACAACTAATCTCCGAAAATTTTAGCTTAATATTTTTTCAATTATTCGTTCAGCATCTGTTTACATCATTAGGACGTTCTTTAATGAAGACAACATTTTAATTTTATGAAAAATTGCAGATATCGCGGCTTATAATGAAACAGAAACGTAGCAAGATAAATTTCATTAGTGAACCTCGTTAATTTTAATTTATAATTCGTCAAAAATAAAAATAATTTACAGCTTCCCATTTTCTGCATAAAAATCTTAATTATGCTTAAAAATATATCTTCATATCATGGATATTACTACGATGAGCCTAGACATCATTAAAAATCTTTATATTTCATATTGAATAAATCTTTAACTTCATTCACGTTTAGGTTTTTAAAATAGCGTAAGCTTCCACCAGTAAACTGTTATAGTTAATTGAGAAAAAATCCGCACATAATGTGTGTGCTAAGACAGCTCAGGCAAAACAAAAACTGTGATTGAAAGTAATAACATATAAATAATACTAAAAATATGACAAAAGTATGAATTTTATTATCCTTTAAGAAAAAAAACCTTGTTTTATAGTTTATTATTTACATTTTTCGACACAGTATTTTTTTTTATTGTTTAGATTAATTTTTGCTCTTAAGTAATCTTATACTGTTTCAAATGCAGTTTTTTTTTTAATTTTTTTACATTTCTTTTCATGTGATTTTTTTTAAATTTGAAAATGTTTGTAACATTTTACAATGCAAAGCAGAAAAGACGAGGAAATTCATGTAACGAAACTATCGTAATTGCTTATTTTGTAAACGTGCATTGTAAGTAGTGCATAGTAAAAATATAATGCGCCTTTAGAAGTTACAGAATGCATCTACTAAGCAAAGAAGCAAGTTTGAGTTTAAAAGCGAAAAAAAGGGATGTTAAAGAAGTTGAAACCGTTACTTAAAATTTAAGTAAGCCTTTCAAAACCCCTTCATATGTGCAACGTGAAATGGGACGCGTTTAAAGGTACTTCAAAATAAAAAAAAAATTGCTTCAACTTCTTAAAAGTTACATAATAAAAAAAACTAAAAAATATATATTTTAATCTTTCATCAACAAAATAGAAAATATGGTAAAATTTAACTGCAACTAACATTTGTTACTAAGTTGAAACATTAGAATGGTGTATTTTCACGTAGTTTCAAGATGAATCTGAAATTAGGAATTATATAATGATTCATATAATGAATTATAATGAATATATAATAAATTATAATTATATAATACGAATAACATAATTTAATAATAAATTAATTAATTATAATATAAATATAATGTTAAATTATAGTTACATATTATAATATAATTATAATATTAAATTATAATTATATTATAATTCATATAAGGAATTATAATGATGATATTATAATGAATTATTATAATAGCACCAAATACTGATTGCAGCTAAATTTCGCCATTTTTTAAATTTTTTTGGTGAAAGGTCGAACTAAAATTCTTTACAGTGTACGGTTGAAACAGAAAATTAATGATTTTAATACATTGAGTTTTAAAATTTTAGGTTGATCATAAAACACGAAGTGATTATATTATACAGTCTTCTGTTATGCTATAATTATTAACAGAACAGTATACATTTGCACTAAAATTTACAGAAGTCGGAAAATCACGAAATTGGACTCGGCCACATTCGCTACAGAGCGGTTCATTTAAAAAGCAAACTTTTATAAGATCCCTTACATGTTTGTGATAAAATTCATTTATCTTTTTTAACCAACAAATTCGACAAAGTACTATACATTTTGTTTGTAATTTTCAGCCTTTGATAGAATGTCACTGAAGTCTCATCAATTGTTGCCTCATCTAAAGAAATCGCTTAAAATTTCATTGTTCAACAAAGAAAATTTTTCCCCCAAAAAAACGTCGTTACAAATAATCCGCATTGTATTCGTGACAAAAAAATGTAAATAACAAACGCATGTAAATAAACGCATAAACTCCATTATCTCAATTCCACTCAACGAAGCATAAATGCAATTATTTGACAAACAATAATAACATCATTAAAAAAAAAAAAAAAACAAAACAACATGTAGTATCCGATCCGTTTCCAAACTCTGGAAGAACAAATTCGATTAAAACATAAATTACATTCTATAAGACCTTTATTGATCAACAGAAAAGTCCAACAGAGTCTAATTACATAGCCGATTAATCGATCAAGAAGACATTACTTCGCTTTTGAAGTCTTGGATCATGATAACTCCGTGTTTCATTTCTTCTCGAAGAAGTGGCATAATACGAAGAACTGTTTGATAAGTTTCTTGTTAAGGGTTTATGAAGTATTTTCCTCCGCAGAGATTTCTCTGCTCTTATCAGTTAGCTTCAGGCCCAAAAAGTGTTTCATTGTGACATTGTATAATTGTATGAAATGGCAATATTAACGCAAACAAATCCGTTAAAAAAACTAGTTGCATTAATTTAGTAACAAAATAGAAGTAAAACTAGGAAGCTGTTTCTTAGGTTTTTCGTTTCAACATGCATATAAAGGAATGAGCTGAAAAAATAATTAATAATTTGGTTGAAATATTTACCTTCAAAGGTTAAAAACTCAAAAATGACGTGAAAACTAGCACGACATTTTTGTCAGTTCTTTTACGATGAAAAAGAGGTTCCAAAACTAGTTATTAACGTCTGCAATTTTTATTGCTATACTGTGCTATTTTTTCCTTGTTAGTTTTGCCTTTTATAAGGATTAGAAGATCTAAATACGAATAGTTTAATTTATTAATTTTGAAATTTCGCATGAAAATTGAATTTTAAATGTTTTCCTCACAAGTCGACACAGTCTAGGTACAGTTTCACACCACGGGCTTTTGACATTTGGAAGCTTCTGCGCATGGCAAAAAAGAACGAATCCATTCGAGTTTTAGGGATGCTCGTTTAGCCGCGTTTTTTTTAGCAAGCGAATCAGAATGTTTGCTTCTCTGTTTGTTGAAAGCAACTAAATTTATAAACTTGCAAATTGCGTCAGTCCGAAAGAAATCAAGTATTCTAAACGAACTAGAACGAGATCAAAAACAGCACATTCCATATACCAGCAGTTCCTCCCTTGAACATGAGTCGCTTCTTCTTGGCACTCTGCCAGGAAGATGGCTTTGGCTGATGCACTGTATAGAATGAAATATTTCTACATCTGATCAGGAAGGCATTTTAAATTACATAGGTTAATGCATCTGTCATATAAACTTTACTTAGAGATATATCACGCAACAGTAAGCTGCATCAAGCAACAGTAAACATATTTTACCTCTTGATAAAACATACGCAGATAAAGCTTCACGGAATCCCAAAAACTATGAATGAAAATTAAATTTTAAAAAGCAGTATTCGCTTCCTGAAATATTAAACATGTTTTAGCTAAGCTTCCGGTTACGCTGTAATATCATGTGAGGTTAGTTTAAGTATTTCTATTAGTTTATGTTCTAACTGTAATAACACGTGAGGTTACTTTAAGTTTTTCTATTACTGTTTCTGTTCAAAGTGTAATATCACGTGAGGTTACTTTAAATATTTCTATTACTGCTTCTGTTCTTAAACTCCTATTATTATTATTTTTTCAATTCAGTGTCTATAGTAAAGGTTTTTGGTTTTTAGAACTTTCTAGGAACCCTGATGCGAGTTTTAGGCACATACCATTTCTCGTTTTTTTTTTTAATATTTATTTTGTCTGTATGTATGTATACGAAACATTGCTGTAACAGTCACAGAAATCTAATGCATATTTTAAAATGCAATTTTTAAATATATTTTTTTTAAAATATTATTATTGCAAACTTTTAAAAATGATTTTATACTGGGATTAACATATTATATTTTATAAATTAATTTCTGTTTCAAAACGTCATTTTCAGTCCAGTTCACAAATAATGTTTGCATAAATACTATCTACACAATTAAATAATTGTTATTTTCAAAACCCACTATGCATTTTTCTTTGCATCTTAAATCATGAAAGCACTAAAGCATCTAAAGTGTATGAAAAATGTATAATTTCCGGAATATTTTTTAAAGCTATGTCAATAATTTGTATGCAGCACGAAAATTCGTCATTTCCTTGGCCACTTCTTGTAATTTCTCTATCATCTACATGGAAGAAGCTAATGTTTTATATTTTAGTTTAGAAGTATACGACGGCAATACCATCTTGTTTTTACATGGCTTCCATCAGGAACAGCGCAGACTGTTTCTAGGAAAATTCTAAATACGCTGCATTTAAATTAAAGCAAATTTAACTACTGCGTATGTTTTTATGCTGTCATTTTCCTGACGTTTCTAAGCAATAAAAAACTAAACCATGTGACTCTAACTCATATATTATCGGAAACCGTGTTGTTTCCAACACAAAGTATAAGTTTTTAAGACCTAAAAGTAGAAGAAAAGTAAATGGCTATAAACTGAAAAATTGGTATTATCCTGGCTGCCATTTTCCTAGATAAATGATGTCAGACAAGTTATCCAAATGCAAGGAAGTTGACAAAAAGACAGAAAGATTTAATTTTGGGTTTTAACTTTTCCAGACTTGAGTCAACTGAAATCACATGACGATTTAAATTTTTTGATCAGCATAAATTACGCCTCGATGTATTAAACTAATTATTACCATTTAAAATATTTTCGAATTATAATTGAAATGTTTTAAATTAATGTTATTACGGTGAGGCGCGAGTTAAATTTTTACCAAAAACATGTCGCTTGAAATCTAGCTTTAACTGCATAAGTTCTTTCCGTGGCGTGAAGCAATGATTTAAATTCGTCAATGGATTTCGTCAATAAATTCGAATTTTAGACTAACAAGTTAATCTTAGAAAAGAGAATTGGACTTGCAGATTTTACATTCGTGGTTGGACTCCAAAACTTAGCAACTCTTGAAAGGTAACATACAACAGTTCGAAGTAGCAATCCAACAAGCATCGAGATGGAGAAATGGTGAATTAACTGGTATAAATTTTAAATTTTAATGAATCAAAGCAATATGAAATGATTTTTTCACGTTGCAAAAACTCTGTACCATTACTCTCCTTTTCTCAATGTCCTCCCTCTCTCTGACTCTCTCTCTCTTTTTTTTAGGTTTCAAATCAGAATATTCTTTTTTCCATTCCAACTAGTTTTGTTTCCTCTTAAACATTTTAGCATTGTGTAATCGAATCCATTTAAAACAAATTGTTTTACGTTATTATTTATATTTAAGCATATGTACAAAATACGATTAACCGATTTATTTTTTAAGTTTATGTCACCACATTGCTACACTCTTATTTTCTCTCAATGTACCTACATACTTTCTGGTCTTGTATTTCTTGTCATAAATAGGCAAAAGAGAGATATCATATATTTTTACTTCGAACATACAATATGCCAGGAGGAAAACATCTATCATGTATAACCGTAAATAAGAATTACTGCATCATATTCTATTACACTGACCAAGGGATATCTATTCGATAAGTCTAACATCGATCTTCGAAATAGTCCTTCAGAGTCTAATTACTGAGCCGATTAATCGATGAAAAACGCATTACTTTCTCTGGCTCTGTCCCGAGGATATAATCATCCATTACATTCTCCTGGTAAATGAGTCATACAAATGGAGGACCATTTTCTGCAGTTGTATTCGACCCGAATTTCTCTTCATTTCTTTCTTGGCAGAAAATATTAGCTTCTGTCTTGAAAAATGAAAACATGTAAGCAACTTCTAAAGATGCTCACAAATGCTGACTGAACTTACTTTTAAGTATGGAGCAAATAACAGAATACTTGCATAAAGAGTCAATCCTGATATAAGTTTTTGCACAATAAAATAAATCATATGAATCATGAAAATCAAAATTTATTTATAAAAAATGTAACATTCATTAAGGTTAAGTTATTTATGTTGAACTTTGCCCTTTAGACTCATATTTAAGAATAGTATATTTCTATTGACATAGGCGCAAAATTTCATCATGTATCTTAGTACTTCAGCCTAAGCACTTTTTTCTTTGTAATTCATTCTAGGATTTTATTAAGGAAAATTAAAATGTAGAATAAATAATCAAAACTTAGTAACCAAGACAAATTTTTCACTTTATCGCTTTTAAATATACATACTTGTAGGTTAAATAGGGCAAAACAAATCTTTAGCGCATCAAAATTTTAGTTGAAACAACAGCATTAAATAATTTTCATAGAATGTTTGTCTTTGACATTAAATTTGTAAGGCTTCTTAATTGCTAGTTGAAGGTGTTACTATATTGACAAGAGTATACTTTGTGCATAACATAACAAAAATGGGAAAAAAACAATTTCAATTGGGATGAACCGAAACCATAAAAAACATTAAAATTTGAAAAATAGTTGCTGGGTCAGAAGCCTTCCTTCATCAGTGCTAAATGTGAAAGACTACTGCAAGTATGAAGTTTATGTATACATTTTAGAAACAGTTCCAAAACTAATTTGGCCTCAGATTTACTCCAAGATTGGAGTAAATCTGAGGCCCTTTTTTCTTTCTCCAAGATTGTTTAGATAAAATTCATAAAATACTGGCGATAGGTATGACGCAGTACAACTTGAAAGTAACTGTAAGATTAAAACAAACATATTCGATAAAAAATGAAGCTCCGTGATCTTGAAAAACGCTTGTTCCCAGCCTTTACGTACATTGGCTAAACTCTTGCCGTTGGACTACGAGTATACGTGTAGTAAAATAAGATGTTTGTTTGCTTGTGGTGCGCTTACCAGAAAATGGTAAGGCCAAGAAACATGACAGATTCAATGTATACAGGTGTAGTATTTTCCTAAGTTGCGTATTTTTAGTTCTTATTTTTGATCAGTTAATTTTCAAGAAATTATTTTATGTATTGTGTTATTTTGAGAAGTTTTTATTCTACATACAGTGGGAACTGATTGAGTGTAAAAATTCTTTTTGACTCAACAACAGAAAACGGTCATGCCAAATGGCAAGCAGTCACCGAAAACGATGGCAAAAATAAACCGCTAGTCATTCCAAACGTTTTGTAGTCATTTTTCCTTAATTAGTTTTTCTCAATTAAAACACTTTAATTACAGACTTTCATTTAGCAAATTTAATTTCGTATTATGAACGTTATTACTTCCATTTTATCTCAATTGAAAAAGTAGGCCTAGCACCTCCTACTTCTTATTACGAAATTTCTTTTTTTTTTTTTTTTATTCTCACAATTAAATCAATAAAAAATAATGTTTGAAGCACAAACGAACGAAATAAGAAAAAAAAAACGCCCACTCTCATGCTTTCAACACTTATTTCAAAAAGCGTCTTTAAATATTTCTAATTTATTAGAAATAAACGTAAATATGCAAAAAGCGCAAAAATTTTAACGAAATATATAATTAAAGTGTCATATTAATTTCAATTTACGTGTGAAAAAACAGAATACCATTTCAAAAATATTACGGCTGGGAACTGAAAATTGCCTGATAAAGAAATTTAAAGGGAAAAAAAAGCATAGCTACTCAAGTAATTTAAATGAGAAAAGCAAACTGTCTAATTTAGCTTTCAGATCTTTGAAACGAAGCATTAAAACAAAACACTTACTTTCTTGTATATTTAATGCAATAAATTCTTTCTTTCCAGAACAAAGTTTTCGATTGTCCTGGAAGCTCCACAAAAAAGAGTAAATTTATTCACAAAACTAATCATACCAATTTGTGTCTTAATTGAAACAATAATTAGAGGCTTTCAAGAAATTAGTGATGTGGCATCTTAAAAAACAATGTTAGAAGCTTTTTTTTCTTTACTAACTCGTACATAAGATGCAAAGGTTTCCTTTTTTTTCTCTTTAAAATCTTCTTTGTATTTTCCGTCAGTTGTTATGTGGAGACATTAGCTAATTTGTTGATTTTGTGCTGTAAAAAACTACTTTTTTCTCCAGCAGCAGTTGTAGACTGCGGTGTGCTTTTATTCTAAAATACTAAATTCATAAAATCTCGGCATTAAAAAAAGTGCTAATATCAGATAAACCCTTCGTGTTATTGCAAATTGGTCATATAGAAAATGAAGATGGCTTTTATATGTATAAACGATGATTTTTGAGCTACTGTAGGACAACAAGTGGTATCTATTGCAATATATTTGCTATGGTATCACACCAACAGCGATGGTTTCTTTGTCCTGTATAGCGTCATAGCTAGAGGTACCAAAAAGTGATCACAGTCAAACGATTATGAAATGAACACAAAAGAAATACGAGGAGGTACGTTTAAATTGCTTCAAAATCAATGGAACAAAAAAAAAAAAAAAAGATTCCCACAAGTCACACCAAAATATTTCTTGGCTATAACAGTAAAGCTAAAAGACTGGCAGTAAATGGATAGAGCTTACGAAGTAGAGATACTTAAAAAATGAAGATGTAGTCCAGACTGGTAATTGCATTTTTCTCGTTATTTTCAATAATAAACAAAAACGCTAACATATCCTCTTCAAAAACATAAGAAACCAAAATGCGATTCACAATCACCGTATCTTACATATTAAGGACATTAACCATGAAAATTACATTAAAAACCAAAGTCATTTTATTTTCATTTGAAAACAAACAATTATTTTTGAAACCAACGTATTAGTTAATCAAAAATAATCCAAGAGCCATACTTTAACAAAACCTGTTAAAGCTGGCGAGACAATAGTAGTAAAAGATGGCAGTATATAGGATGTGCCATACAGCTAGGTCAAAAAATATTAGTGGATTTTTTATTCCATATTCAATCTGATTGTTTTAATCTAGCTTGATTTATTCTACATCCAATATGTATAAAAACTATTGAATTATTTTTTTTTATTTCCGAATTTTGACGGATTCAAACACTTTAAAGGGAGTCGACCCTATTTTGAACATTTTTAAAAACTTGTCTTAGTATATTATAATACTTTATTATAATATTATGATACAGTACTTTATGTTCGTATTTTTTGATATACCTTTGGCTAGAAGGATTTAACTAATAGGTTAGAGAAAGTTTTCACTTACACAGTAAAATATAATGGGGTTATTAGGTATTTTTCTATTTGACTTAAATTTAATGAAAGTATGAGAAATAAATACCAGTTTACCTTTTCATCATGACGATGATGCAAATGATTTCTTTCCAATGATATCTCTCTTGCACAGACAAATCTTCGGAACTAAAATACACGATTTGTTGGATACCTACAAATTAAGCATTTAAAGGGTTTCAAATAAACCCATTTTTAGATTTTAAAAAAAAATTAGGTTTTTTAATAATCATAACTCTAAAAACCATAATTTATGAGTCTATTTTATTTATTCTCTTTTAATTTTTGAATTTAATTGCAAGGAAATATGGTATGAAACTTTTATTGGAGGGCTTTGTTTAACCATCTCTGTTCGTAGAAACAAATTCGTAGGAAAAAATAATAAAATCGTTTTTGAAAATGGTCATTTTGGTGCTGTAACTAAAGAAAAAAAATCCATGCAAAATCTTTTTGGAAATTGTATACAGTAAAATATCGTTACGGTGAATACGAATACAACAAAATTTTCATTACAACGATACATTTTTTTTTGTTCCGTTTTAATTTTCAATAGAATAATGTATGTTCTGTTACAACGAACATTCCGTTGCAACGAAATATTTTCCCGCTCCGCTAAAGTTCGATGTAACGGGATTTTAACGTATATTCATTAGTAATAATTACTACAACTTAAAATAATAATAATAATAAACCTTTAATGTTCATGTGACATGCCCTGCCTGATTTGAAATGGAATTTTTTAGCTGACAAAAATACCATATTTAAATGCTTATTGCCAAAACGTTTGGCAAGTTTACGAATGTTGACAAAAATCTTCATAACCCAAATTATTCACGACATATTTTCCTATTTTAATTCGCATTTTGTGCAATACCAATGGCTGCTTCGAATCCAAATATGCTGCAGCATACGTAAATGATGTCCAGGTCCAAATATTTGTGTCGTCTAAAATCACTCAAAAGGCGAAATTACTTGATGCAAAGCAATTTTGCGCATCGTTTCTGCTACTGTAAAATTTAATGTTATCGCTCTAAACGGAGGTAAATATTTGCTTATGAAATAATTCTGGCCATTCGAAACAATTCAAAAACTTTTACATTAAATTAAAATGTATGAAATCTTTGAAATCACTGTGATCAATCTTGTTAAAATAATGTAGAGATGTTTTCAAAAAAAGAAAAAAAAAAAAAGATTAAAAAGAATATGTATCAGACTAACGCTTCATTGCTTAAAAGAAAACCTATTACATTTCAGTTGCTTAAAATTGCGATTTCGAACATTTAAGGCAATTTAAGAGACGACACTGCGCAATTTTTGATTGCTTGAGAGAGAGATAATTACAAAAGAACAATGATTTGCATCATTAAGCGTGAAGATTACTTAAATTCAAGTCCATTTCGACATTTTTTCGGTTGTAATTGCTCAGAGTTGGAAAGAATACGTGCGAGAATTCTCTAATCAGCCAGAATTATATTTGCACTAGCAATTCAAGGATACCATTTTACCGTATTTCTCTCTTTTTTTTTTTTTTTTGTTTGATCTTCATTTTTTTAAGCTTTATAGCGACAACATTAAAGCGTGATATGCTAAAAGGAAACTTTACTTTATTGAAGTTCAGTTACACAAGTAGTAGTCATCTGTTTTACCCTGACATCATTTTCGCAAAGTGGAACTCTTGCACTCGGCGTTTTATTAGCAACCTACGATTTTTTCTAAGGTTTCTAAAAATGAATTTTGCAGATAATATACAGCGTGATTCATAAAGAGTGGCCGTGGTAGCCTAGCGGTTAGGATGTCGAACTTCGGATCGGAAGATCTCGGGTTCGATACTCGAGCCGCCGAAGACCCACCATGTGCACTTGGGGATACGTGCATATAAAATCCGTGGACCCTGAAGTCCCGAGGCTGTTCCGAGGGTACCAGAGGGTGGATGGAGATGTTCTCTTCCCTTCACCCTTAGGTCAAAAAAGGAAGGTGGCGTGATTGTGGAGGCGCCATCTGGTGTCATCCGACTACAGTGTGTTAGGGTCAATGTTGGTCACCTATCAGGTGACCCTTCACAAATGGTCAGCAATTTCCGATGAAAAAGGCCAATGCCGAGTAGGCAAGTGCCACCACATTGGAAACAACAACAACTGATTCATAAGGAAATATACATCTTCAATGTATTATAAACAAAGAACATTGTAAGATATTATGCTACCTACAACAAAATTGCATACGATTATTTTTAGTGATTTTAGAGACAGTCACGCATGTTCTATGTGTTATCTTACCCTTTAAGTACACGACCCAAATCGTCGGTAATCCCTTTCTGCTAAGGCACGTGTTAATGTATCTTCAGAACCATGCCCATCAATAGTGGATGTGATGCACTAGCTCAACTCCGTTATATCAATAGGAAGGGGCGAGACGAATACTTTGTCCTTCACGCACCCCCACAGGTGAATTTTTATGAGCCACACTGATAATTTTGGGTTCTCTGTTCCCCAAAAGCGGATCTGAAGCTGGTTATCACAACCTCTATCAATGGACTTACCTATCAACGCATTGTAATACTTAGATACTTTAATACGCGTTCGGGCGGCAATGGAGTAACTGCCTGATGTGTGTCGTGTGATTAAGAGATTACACAATACACATGGGTCATTCTACAGAAAACCTGCAATTTGACTACATAAATTTTCAAATTAAAAAAATCAAGATAAATTCTTCAAAAAAATCTTAAGGTTGGCTTATGATATGTATATATCTATAACATCTGTCGCACAGATCAACTCCGTTTTGATTTTGTGAAAAAAAATTAAGAAGAATTTAGCAGTCCACAGAAGTGATGACTATGTCCACAGAAGTGATATCGCTGAAAACATACAATTTCTGATGGGAAAAGAAGAAAAAGACAGCGAGTTTATGCAAAATAATTTTGGTATTTAATAATCAGAAAAAATTTATTGACATATACTAGTAATCCAGTTGTTCTATGACAAAAAAAAGAAAGTATAAATAAAATAAAAAATATAGACAAAACAAATTTTGTAACAGATTAAGTTACCACTACTAACTACGGAAATTTATTCTAAGTTTGGGAATGGTGTTAAATCATCATCAAATATATAACAACCTCTTCTGTTCCTGGTTAGAAACTTTAAAATATTTATTACGTTTTTCTTATCAACTATTTCTTCATCAACCTGTTGATGAAAAGAAAAAACTTTATTTCCAACTCCTATATAATGCTTCTTAAAATTTTTCTTTCCTTCAAAGCAGACAATCACATATTTATGTTCCATTGCTTCAAGTTCATCTAAATTGGAGCTGTTATGATCATCATCAAAATGAACAGGAATTTGAGAAATGAACACACTTTTCTTCAGGTTTGCACGTTATACAGACGTCTCAGACGTCTTGCATCTAGAAAGTGCTTGTTTTTCTTTGACCAAGTAATCTGATGTATTTTCATTGTACCTTTAAATGTTACGATATTTATTTTTTCTAAAATCTCATCAATTTTCTTCATTTCTACATCAGCATTTTTTTTTGTTTGTTTAGTTGCACGTAAGTTATAATGTGTTACAATGTTCTTGATTTGTAGTTCATTGAAACTATACTTCTGCAGATTTTTCAGCTAGTTGACTTTAAACTTTTAAGCCCCAATAAATTCTAACCCTTACTTGACTACTTAAAGGGAAATTGCTCTGCTTCAGTTGCAATTCCTTAGTCGCAATTACTTAGTTTATTAAATTACTTCTTACAATCTTAAATTTTAATTGTACTAATTCTTAATTTTTCCGATATAAATTTATCAATTTTCCAATTAATGGAATGTACGAAAGACATGCTAAATGCTTTGCTCTTTGATATTGCTCTTCAAGACTTTAAAGTATGCAGCAAGATTGTCCAACATCTCACGTATCATGAGCCATTTTATTTTATTTTATTTATGTATTTACTTTTTACTTTAACACATAAGTTCATATGCACAATACAATTAAAAAATGTTCATTCTTTTTTACCTTTGTGGTTGGGATTGAAAAAGAAAGGTAAGGGTAAATATCTTTAGTTTAGGAGTAAAATAAATACTAACTCAAACATGCTACTAGATTAAATAACAGACAAAAAAGACTAGTTTATAAGTTTCTGCGTTTTCAGTATAGTAGGACAATACTTTCAAGAGGATGATTGCTGTCGAGGAATTTTATGGGAAGCTAATGAAAATATAAGACTTATTTGAGGAGACATGAGAGTTTTAGTTCGGAATGAGGTAGAGAGGGAAAACCAAATGTTAGGTTGTAGTTTTATCCCTGTATGAGATTCACGCTGCTTGCTAGAAGGAAGGATGCGCAGTCTTCACAACGTCTTAAATAAAATTATAATTCTAGATATTAATTGTAATTGGGTATTACATGTAATTAATGTATAAAAAGACTTTGTGATATGCAGTTCATAAAAATAACATACTATTAACTATATTGTTGAGCCTGCTTGGATTTTGATAATAGGTTAAAGTTTGGGGTTAAAATTGTTCTTGGTAAAAATAGAGTTTTTTTTTTTTTTTTTTCAAATTTGAAGCCATCTTTCGAGACCTTATTCTACTCTAAATTAATTATTTTAAAAAGGGAAGTTCAAAAGAAAACGTTCCAGTCTCTTCCCCTAGGAAAAATACGACTCACCTCATTGCCATAGAGACGTACAGAAGCAGATATTTCGGTATGAGATTTTTCGCTTAAGAGTATGTCAACGTTTAAAAATAAAATGCATAAAAGAAAGATAGGCTTTGTTTTCACAAGCACGCTTAATTTATATATTTTGTTAAATCAATGTTACTTTGAGTTGTTTTCGTAGTTCTCATTATTTCCGGCCTGTGAGCAATAAAAACGAAATTCAAAGCAAATCCTAACGTGATCTCACTGATTCAATGCCTATTTCAAAGAAAATAACTATTTTAAGCATCTGGATGTTCTTCTGCTCTACGAATAAACAAGAAGTTCCGTCTAGAGCTATACGAGCCTACTTTCCGGTATACACCGAATTCAAATTTATAATCTAGCTATCTCTCTCTCTCTCTGTCTTTCTCGTTTAGTTTTAGTTCTTAATTGCTTCAAATATACCTTTTTCAACGGTTAATAGATATTCATTCAATCATTCATTTATTTATTAAGTCATTCGTGTATTTAGTCACTCATTTATTCATTCATTCTTCTTATTCATTTAATCATTCATTGATTCAAAAATATTCTTGAAAATCCCGATCAAAAAATGTCATAGGAAAACAGGCTACTTAGTTCTGGATGTTCTTTCTAATTGTACATATTTTACGTTGTAAGAGCTTTCCGATAAAGTTTGTTCCAAGCAAATCGGTCCGTTAAATCGGGAATTATACAGGATTGAAATTTCCCCGTAGGCGGTATGTTAATTTTTTTTGAACTGTTCAAAAATGAACAAAAATTGTTAAAATCAATATTTCACGCCAAGAGCTTCTTCCAGTGAGCTTGTTCATGGGAGCTTGGATCTTGTACCCAAAGTTTACATAATTTGCTTCATTTTCACCCATAGGCGATATTGTTAAAAATTTTTGAACTGTTCAAAATTGAACAAAAAATTGTTCAAATCAAAAAGTAAATAAGTATATGGAAATGAGATGTCCTCGCCGAGATCTTTCGAATGCAAAAAGAATTTTTCGAATCGGACAATTCGTTCAAAAGTTATTAGGGGGGGACAGACCGACAGACACACTTTTCCCCCATCTCAAAACCCTACTTTCAATTTTTTTATTTTTCAATCTTTATTTAATTACTTAACTTATTTTTTACTTTTCTTGATTTTTAACGATATTTTCACGATACATTAAGCCTTCTTTCATGCTTTATTATTATTTTTTTTACTTTTACGGGAAAGTAGGCTAAAAACGAGAAAGGTAAAGGAGGGGAAATCCCTTTTTGGTTTCTGTACAAAAAGAAAGATGGAGATATTACCAAACTGTCTAAAAGTACAGCTCTGAAGAAAAGGCATCCGTAGCCCCGAAACAGATGTTTCCTTTTAATATATTTTTTATCTGTGCATCACATGTGTTTGGTACTTCGTGTTTAAGTTGAAATAAGTCCGTAAAAACACTTCTTGTAAAACAATCCTATTATTAAATGATGTCGCTCATTAATACGAAAACATATTTTTAGAAACATCAGTGCTGAATAACGTTAAGAAAATGTCACGATATTAGTTACTTCTGTCACATTCACGATATGGTACCGTAATATAAGCTTTATTAAAAAAACAAAGCCTCACAGAAATAATTGTAGAATAAAAATAGTTTGTTGCATAGTTTAAGATTACAATTTTGGTTTTTTACTTTAATAAAATCAATTGCTGAATAAGCCCAAGAAAATATATATAATTATCAATTACTTCTGTAAAATGTATGGTAGGGTACTGTGACACAAATTTGAAGACTAAAAATAAGTATAAACGTCACAGTACTATAAGTAAAATAGAACTGAAAAATCAATATTTTTCTAATTTGAGGTTTCAAAGTCGTGTTGTGTAAGTTTTTGCACTTACAAAAATCAATACTGAATAAACTGAAAGAGGTATCCCAATTATTATAGTTGTTCTATCAGACTCTTGACACGGTACTGTGACACTAAATTAAAAATAAACTCCAAAACTAAAAATAAATGCAGCCTAACAGTATTGATTTGAAAAATTAATTGTCATTTAATTTCAGATTTTAATTTTGGCGTTGAATTTAAAATAAAACCAGGGGTAAATGGGAATTATCAATTATTTCTATGAAATTTACAACACAACACGCTGACAAACTTGTGGCGCAAAACTAAGCAAAACATCAGAGTAAAAGTTTGAAAAAGAATTTAAAATTAAACTGTCATATAATTTCAGATTAAGGAATTGATTTTACACTTTGAAAAAAAGTCAGTGATAAATTAATTGAAGGAAATATTTCGAATATTTCTGTTTGATACATGACACGGTATTATCACCTCTAAAACTAACAAGTTCCGTCTAGAACTATACGAACTTACTTTCTCGTTATACACAAACATTAAATTTATAATTTAGCTATGTCTTTCGCTCTTTCTCACTTATGTTTAGTTTTTAATTACTTCAATTATAAGTTTTTACATGGTTAGTACATTTTCATTGGCTCATTCATTTATTCAATCATTTATTCATTCATCCATTTATTTATTTAGGAACATTTTAAAAAACCAAGATCAAAAACATAACTCTTTCTCATTTAGCTTTAGTTTTTCATTATTTCAAATATAACTTTTTCAACGAATTATACAGTTTAATTATCTGTTTCATTCATTCACTCATTCATTTATTCAATAATTTATTCATTACTCATCTAAGTATTTATTCTATCATTCATTTATTCATTTAGTCATTCCTTTATTCATTCATTCATTCACTCACTCATTTATTCATTCAGAAATATCCTTGAAAATTCAGATCAAAAAAACTTACATGGGAAAATAGGCTGGTTTAGTTCTGGTTGAACTTCGTATCCGTACATGTTCTACGTCATATGGTGCTTCCAATAAAGTTTGTTCCAAGCAAATCGGTCCGTTGGATCAGGATTTATATAGGATTCAAACTTCCCCGTAGGTACTGATGTTAAATGTTTTGAACTGTTCAAAATTGAAAGAAAAATTGTTCGAATAAAAAAAAAGTATAGAAAGGAGATGTCCTCACCGAGATCTTTCGAATGCAAAAAAAAAACCTTCCGACATAGACACAATTTTTCCCCACCTCAAAATCATACTTTCAATTTTTTTTTTTTTTTAATTTTCATTCTTTAATTAATTATTTCAATTATTTTTGAGTTTTCTTTATTCTTAACGATATTTTTGGAATACGTTAAGCTTTCTTTCATACTATTTTTTTTTCCTTTTACGGGAGAATAGGCTAAAAATGAGCAAAAACCTTACAATACTAAAATAGAGCTATAAAATAAAGTACCGCCTTATTTTAGATTTACCAGGCATTAAATTTAAAATAAGGTGACAGTTTATTAATTTTGTTTTGTTAAGATTTTTGAAGAGTATCCTTATGAATGTATAACAGGGCTATTTTTCCCCTACCAAAAATTCTACACTGAAAAGATTTTCCAATTTTCCCTAGCGCATTTCTCTTCTAATCACATCTTCTTCGCTGTATGGTTCATATTCAGTCCTTTCCCTGGCTTCAGCTGTAATTTTCGTCTACCACTCTTCTTTCTTTCTTTCTTCTTCACTTCGAATTCTTTATTGGATATCTCGCGTAATCTTATGAGTTGACATTAGAGCGTAACTTTCTTGTAGGATAATTTTATCCTTTAGTACAATGTGTTTTTTGTTTGGATGTGAAGCTGAATTGCATGTGATTTCTAGACTAAAATAATTTAAAACTTAATAATATTTCTTTTTACTGCTTAAAAAATATTTTTTATTGAACATTATTTAGCACAAAATAGATAATACGTAAAACTGGAACCTTAGACAAGTGTATTGTTAGCTTTTCTTTTGCATAAATGGTTTAATCAATTAAACTTATATGTAAATAAATGCATTAAGGTAAAATTTCCGAAATAATTTATAAAACCACAAATGCAAATAAATGCACTGGACGAGGATTTACTATTTTCATTTTCGCAATTTTACGTTAGTGCATTTATTTACTGATAAGTTTAATTGATAAATTGAACTTATCAGTAAATAAGTGCACAAACGTACAATTGTGGAAATAATTTAGAAAATCAACAAACATTTCTGGAGGAGGACTTTTTATCATTAATCTTACTTGCTCTCTTCAACAGTGATTTCTCGCCTTTATTCTAAATTTATTTTTCATTTCTTAGTAAAAATATAAATAATTTAATGAAATTTCGGGGGAATTTGAAATAAGCTTAGTTGTTGTTCGATAGCAAGAAGGAAACCTTACAACTGAATAAGCTAAACGAATTGTGGAAAATTGAATAAGATAAATTAATTTCAGTCCAAACGTAATGCTTTAAGTACATTAAATTGAAATTTTGTCATGATTTTTTTTAAATTTAACTGACGTTTAACACTGAATAAGTTCAGCAGATAAATAAAGCTGATGAGTTGGCAAAACATATTTGAAAAAATGCAGGGAGAACGTTTTTCTTCGTGATTGATGTCATAAGAAAAAAAAAGAAACTTAAAAGTAAAGTACCATTTTTGCATTGCAATACAATACGTTTTACAATACACATTTTGCAACGCATACAATCTTGTATTAAGTAATCTTAGAGTGTGACGTCCTACCCTGATGCATGTATTGCGCTGCGGGATATGTAATAAGAATTAAGATTTCTAATGGCCGTGGGAATGGAATACAATTTTTTTTTTTTTGGTTTCACAAGTGTGTATGCGACTTGCGACTATACAATGCCCAGAGAAAGATATATATCTACTACGTAATTTGAAGCTACCGTAACTATAACGGTTGCTATAGACTGAATTTTAATAGAAACTAACCGTAAAGTGAACCGCTAATTAAAAACCTATAAAATTTACCATTAAAGTGAACCGTTAGTTAAAAAGGTATAAAATTTACCGTAAAGGTGAACCTTAAATTAAAAGCATACTTAAATTTAGTCTGTAATGAAAGTTTAATATAAATTGCATACAATATGTTATTTTAAACTAGAAAACTTCAAAAGTAGACATCTTTGCCAATTATGATTACATTACACAAAACAACATATGCGGTGCGACGAACGTTAGCTACGGAACGTTTTAAATCATAAATATAAATCAACATAAAGCAATAGCGTATTGCCGCGAAACAATTAAAAGCCCATCTTAGAATTTCCCGAGTGGAAACGCAATATGTTCATGATTTTCATATCCGTTGCCTACCATAATCACGATAGTTAAGAAATGCTGCTGGGAAAATAGTTGCCAGCTTATTATATAGGTTTTTTTTTTTTTTTTTTTAGGCAGAGAACTTGAAATGGAAATAAAACACCAAAGAATGTATTTAATATTCATGTAATTTGCTTTATGGCATTAATGCTTGAATATGATGTCGTGCATGTGGCCACCATGGCTGGCGTAACCTGGAGGTCCAGTTTTCCCACCTTTGTCGCAGTAAATCTGACTGAATATCTACAATAATGCGCCGAATCTTGGCTTTCAAATGCTGCATTGTTCCTGGTTTCTCACCATAGGAGAGAGAGCTCACATATCCCCAGATGAAATAATACAAGGGCATCAAATCGCAAGAACAAGTTGGCCAGTTAACAGATCTACTGCGAAACGCGTGTGAAAACTGGACCACTTTTCACACACAGTTTTAGAGGTTACGTCATGCACGCGCCAACCGCGATGTTCACATTCCCGACATCATATTCAAACATTAATGCCATAAAATTATCTTTCAAATAAAGCAAATTACATGTCTATTAAATATATTCTTCTGCGTTTTATGTCCATTTTAAGTTATCTGCCTCTAAACGAAAACACTCGATGTAATTAGTGTCTAAGTATATCTAAATTTACTTTGAGAAATTAAATCCAAAATACACAAATATTCCAATGCAAGCGCAACTGTACCGCCCCTTTTGGGGACGCCTCTCCATGACGAGGAAATATTTTTGTCCCGCTGGTGTCCGCTATAGAGGAGTTTTACTGTAAGTATGTAACATAATGGTATTCATTCGTGGCCCTTTAGCTTATGGAAATTGAACATAAACAAGTAACATAATTAAATTATGGAGTTAAATTTTATAGTATAAATTTAAGATGGGATTTTGATATTTGTAGAGAATGAAGGAGTTAAATTTGAATGAATATGTTTTTAAATCTGGCTGACGTGGAGAGAAATTGTCCACAGACATTACAAGATTGTTTTCTCAATTTATCAATATTTCTTTATTTTCGTATAAAGCAAAAAGTTTAGTTAATACCGAATGGCCGATATTTACTAAAGCCAAATCGTAAAAATAAGACATTATTATAAAGATTCAAAAAGTAGGCGATGTACTCCCCTTAACACACATATATATGCCATTGCGATAATAAAAATCTTATACAGCAGTTTTAAAATAGCCGTTGCACAGACGATCCGAAAAATGCCGAGATCAATATTTATTAAGTAAAATCAGGAAAAACTGCATAATATTTAAGAATGTCCTTAAAAATAAACTTCTTTTAAGTGGATTTTGAATGTTTGGAAGAAATAATGCTAATAAGCAAAGCGATGAAAGAAAATAAAGTTTGCACTATCTAATATGCGTACATTTTGCCCTGTACATTTAACAAAAGACTTTCTAATGTGAGGAATTTATTCTGCTTAAACCAGCTTTGAAACTTGAACTTTATGCGAGGATAGAAAAGGTGTTTTAATGAAAGGGGAGATATATAATTATTTTTATAAAAGGGGGGACATTGTGTTAATAAATGCACATTTTAATATTCCTTTCTTGATTTTCGAAATTTTCCTTGAAATCACTTTAACATCAAATGTCTTTAACATCAAATCACTTTAACGTTCAAAATAAAAAGCTCGTTTAAAAAAATATTTTAACGAATTCACCATCAGGTCATTACGAGTAACGCAAAACAAACATTTAATATATATAAATATATATATATGCGAAAAAAATTATGCATTGAAATATTTAATGTTCAGTGTATTTCCGTTTTTTAGTGTAATTTTTTAGTGTAATAATTCGAAATATCAGTATACAAAAAACTTTCCAGTATTATCTGAAACTTTAAAAAAAAAGATATTCTTCTAACTTATACAACACCCTTGCTTGCCATGTAGTGTCGAGTTGTATTATATGACCAAGAACTTATGAATGCAAAGCGAAATCTATCATTGATGCCTAAAAATAGATTTAATTAAAGCCTAAAAGTAGATTTCACAAAGGACTAAAAATTGATATCAACAATGCATAAAAGTAGATTTCAGTCAATCAATTCACCAATTTTCTGTAAAAAAAATCCTTCTCATAAAATTTATTTTAAAATAAAATATTTTTATGAATGCAGCGATTTAAACTTGTTTTAAAAACAGAATTTCAGGTTCAGAAAAAATAATAATGTAAGCAAATATTTAAACAAAACTATGTAGCATAATACAATATTCTAATATTAATTCGACATATTCAGTTCTGATTTAATGATTAATAACCTCACTTTTATGTGCTAGACGTATCATAAAAAGTTGAGGTGCAGGATATTCTCCTTTATATAATTTTACAAATTACCGTATGTTTTTACATACGGTAATGTAAAAACATACATTACCGTATGTAAAAACATACGGTAATGTATGTTTTTAAATAAAATAAAACATACGGTAATGTATGTTGTACCTCTCAATCCACAGAGGTTTATACTGGAACTCTTATAGTTTTTTATTTTAATTTTTAGTACTATTTTACTTAAATTTGCTTCAGCAATTACGAAAACTTCAATTCTCAGTACAAATATGGTAAACTTTTATTTTGTCAGTGCAATTAGTCACTTATTTTTAAATTCATACTGCGTTGTTTCCTTAAGCTTTGCAAGATATTTACATATTTTTCATTTATTTTTATTTCAAAGACACTTCGTTCGTAGCCTACTTTTCCTTATAATAAATAAACAAAACATTCTTTCTAATGTTTTAACTACAATTCTTTCTAATGTTTTAAAGCCATCAAAATATGCCGCTTTTCTTGTAAAAACATCATTTACACAAAGAGAAATTTAATAACTATAATGACAACAATAATAATTACGAGCATACTGTGGATAGAAATTTAAAATCTAATCTTGAAATGGAAGACAAGTTGCATCAGTAAATCCCTTATAATATATTATATCCCAACAACAAAAAATATTCCCCAACAACTTCTGAGATCTTATTCGATTGTTAGGGGGAAATTCCTAATATTTCAGTCCGGAAATTATAATCCCTTGTTCCTTGCATTATTTTTCAATATTTATTTATTATTTACATTAAATTTCAATTCATTTTTCTTAAGCTGGGAAAATGAAAAAAAAATAGACATTAGGCTCAACGGGTAACAAAACTTCTCTCCTTTTTATTAATGAATAATGCGAATTTAGTATCAACGAACTTTCTCTGATAGCTCTTTTGCAGCATATAATGCTATTTTCAGTGAGATTTCACTTGTTTAATCATATGCAGTGATATGTTTTAAAAAGTTAAAATTTGACATTAGAATTTACGTGGGAAATTGAAAACTCTCTTTTTTTTTCCTGAAAAATTCAGTAAAGCAAAAAATAATTTGCACATAAAGTTCAATGAAAAAAATATTTAGAATGTGAGAATAGATTTTAGTTCTTGTTCTATGATAAGAATAATCAAAGACAAACAAATAAAACAAAGTGAGAAAAAAAGGAAAAGACTCACTGGGCGAAATGCCTATTAATGTTTAAAGTATTCGAAATTTCGTTCTGCATTATACAACTATAATCATTTTTGTCCTAAAAACTGACCTTGTGTCGCAAATATTTTATTTTTGTCGTAGTTTTCTTCATTTTTTTTTAAATGTCTGTTTAATATAGGTTCACAAAGAAAACTATCCTATTTCTTACACTCGCAACTGCGGGAGATATATACTTTTATTTACCGCTCGTAAAATGCTATTACATTTATCCTTACTGAAATTTTATAAGGCAAAATTTGTTTTCTATTTACTTTGTATAGTTTGTATTTCACATGTAACGGACATACAAGGGATTTTGAAATATTTGATCCCTCCCAACTTTAAAAATTATTTTATGCTTTATGGTGCACTTTTCGCAATTACTCCAGCATATATTTCTGACGCAGTATTATACGCAACAATTATGCAAACATATGTAAATAATATTATATTCCTAAACTCTATATCAGTGATTCCCAACCCCTCTCAACTCGCAACCGCTTTTGATTAAAATTAAGCAACCCATGACCCCATACGTTATACATATCTAGCAATAGTTTTGTGGAAGTTTTACAGGAAGACTCGCCTAAAAAATTGTTTTCATGAGTAACATGCATTGATTCTCTTCTTTTCTGCATTTCTGAGAATGATAGAAATAATTTGTGTGCACATTGAAATGAGGCTAGCTCCATTTTTGTTAAAAAATGGAGTTGGATCATTATTTGCATATACCCTTTATGTACTATACTTAAGTACGCCCCTCTTTTCTTCAGGTTTAGGAATGACAGAAATTAATCAAGATAGAAACAATTTACGTGGACATGAAAATGAGGTTAACTCCATTTTAAAAAAAAAATGAAGTTGGGACATCATTTATATAAGGCCCTCACATAATACACTTGTATATGGCCTCTTTTTCTTTATTTTCACAAATGTATTTATTTTTCAAAGCATTCTTTGTTTTATTACATTTATTTTTATTAAATTTATCGCGTCTCACTTAAGGAGCTGAAATTAAAATATATTTATGGCAGGACTACGAAGTTACCAATTAAACAGTAACAAAACAAACACTAACCACCAAACAATCACCAACCATTTTAATAAACCGCAAGAACACTGATAGAAAAAAACTAAGTCTAATCTAGACTTTTCGCGCCGTAATAAATCACTTATAGGACGCATAACTCTGAAGTAGATAAAAGGTATACATAGAAAAGCAAAGGACTACTTACACTGAATGTAGACTACCGTCCCGGCAATGACAGCCACAGCCACTAAGAGAGCTGCAATGGTCAGCAAAGTCAACAAAAGTTGATTATGCCGCCATCGAGCGAACCTTGTTGATAGAGGTTCGTCATCAGTTTTTTCTGATGGCCACTCGACGTCAGGAGCCATTAGCACAGAAGTCACAGTCACAGTCAATAACAAAAACTGATAACAGATGGATAATCCTCTAACCGGGAAAGAGAAACACAGACTTACTGTTTACACAGCAGCAAAAGTGGATCCCCAAGAAAGAAGTGTTGCAATAACAGCAATATATTGTTATCCTATGCTTTGAGTCCATTTTGTTTTTCTTATTCCTTTTTGAGATTTTACTATTCTTATTTTATTATATAAAACTGTATTAATAGCAATACAAATATTCAAAATGGAAGATATTTTCCTGTATGTAATAAAATTGGTAATAAAATGTTTACGTAAGTAAATATAGAAAGAAATTATCCGTCCTTGTTCAGTGATAAAGTTGTTCAAGCACTTTAAAAATCCAAATAAATGGAAGAATTATCCAATTGTAAAATTTTCAAAATTAAATATCAGATTCATTTAAGTAGACCAGTTTTCGAATTTGATGCATAAATAATGTGCAAAGTCATTGTATATAAATTTGTCATTGAAACATTTTTAATGAAACGATTGATTAAAAAAAAAAGGAAACCTTTTCACGTTTTATAGATAGTTTTCAAATCCATTTTAGGGCTTATTTTGCTTTTGCATGTCGGAATTTGGAAGTCGATATCGAAGGAAATAAATCGGCTAGTTTCTTCGTGCTTAATTTCATTTAAGCATATCCCGTTTTCATGGGAAAATCCGGGAATTCCGGGAGCTTTGCAAATTTCTCACCGCTCGGAGAAACTACGCGAGAGGCGAATGTTTCCCGAAGACCAAGCACGTTGATGAAACAAGCCGAAAGCGCATGACAGCAGAATTTCTAAACCTTAAAAGTTCCATCACGTCGCTGATACGTGTGCTGCCATCTATTAAGAGTTTAAAACATTATTAATCCTCCGGAGGTAAATCAGGTTAAAGCAGACTGTGTGGCGAATCGTAATGAATGCTTAATGTTGTTTAACGGTTTCGGGCTCTGCGGAAAGATGTTCTTTGTTCCTTTCGGAATAATATAAGGAAATGCAGAAGGGCGGATTCTTTGAAAATTATTTTGCCGAGAAGCCTTAGTTTTCTTTGCAGAAAAAAGAAAATGCCAAACGTTATTGAAAAAAGAAACAAATATATTTTATTATTCTATGAACGAAATGTTTATTTTTAGCTTTAAAATCCGTATTTTATTAAACATAATTTTTTGCTTTATTTTTGAATCATATTTTATTGCTATAAAGATTTTAAAAGTAAAAAAAAAACGAATAAATTAACTACTCACGCGATTTTCATGCAAAGCAGGTGTGACAAAAGCAAAACATTAACGCAGAAATAGTTATTTAAATCATGATAATTAAAGGTTTTATTCATTTATTTATTTATTTTTAAATATTTCTTTTATATTTATTGTATATTACAGAAGCGTTTTACAGACTTTTATTTTCCATCTCTCCCTATCTCTCTCTCTCTTTTTTGCAAGAATTATTCTATTATTTTATTAATATACAGTTTTAAACAAAACATTTTTTGTGTGTTGTTTTTTTACTTCTGCACATTTTGTTACCGAAGCTTTTGGTCACAATTTATCAAAAAATTTGAAGAATGTATTTTTGACATATATATTTTTTCCATAAAATATTACTGATCAAAAGTAGCATAAAAAAGGAATGCAATTTAACTTTTATAAATATGCGTCACTGACCGTCATGAGTATTCTCTCTCTCTCTCTCTCTCTCTCTCCCTCCTTTATTTGTCCTCACGTTCTTGACAAAAATGCTGTGTTTTTCAAAATTATTCTAATACAAAATGCTAATTTACCAGCTCTAACGCGTGAATATTTGAATAACTTTGGAATCGTGTGATAAAACATTAATAAAACTCTCCATTTTTGAAATTGCTAAAAAATTGCAAATCACGTCAATTTCCACTTTTCAATTTCCATTTTTAAGTGCCATTTACTTTTTTATTTTTGTTAACATCGTTTCTAACTTAGAAATACATTCATTAAAATGAAATTGATAGTATTTCATCGTTTGCTCTGATATTAATAATTATCCTTCGAACTTCATTTCATCTTATATATATACATACATATTATATATATATGTATATAAATTAGTTCGTTACTACCACTTGTACTTGAACTTTCAAAAGTACGATCGATCATACAAAAAAAACGTAATTTGACTTTCGGTCATACTTCACTGATTCAATATATGTCTCAGCTATACGCCGGTAAAAATGTTATACCGTTCGTACTTTTTTCATCCCTCACGCTCCTACCAAAACTGTTGTTTTCCAAAATTAGGCTAATACAAAATACTAATGTGACAGCTTTTTTTTTAAAGCATGAATATTTGAATTATATTGAAAGAGTTATTTTTAGTAGTGTCACAAAAAATAGCTTGGAAAAGTTCAGCACAGTGTCTACAGAATTTGAAAAGTGAAATTTCGCGACATTTTCGGGACTTTTTCGTGACCCTTCGGTGATACATCCGATATTGATTTTGTCGGATATCGGATATTCGGTCACTTTGTCTGATGGATCCAAAACAGATATCCGACTCTGATATATGAAACCTGTAAATTCTATACATTTTAAAAATATCCCACAGCTTCCAAATACTTTTAATAATCTTAATTTACATACTTTAAAAATCCTAATTAAATAAATCCCAAAAACAAAATTTCACATGCTGGATAACCGGTTTTCGTGCAGTTGTCGAATACCGGATATCTGATGTTTTCCGGGGAAACCAGTAGCGTTTGGAGTATCGGATGGCACATTTTCAGGGCATTCGTGACTTGTGTGCCGATTTGAAATTCATAACATTTTCGGAACTTTCGTGACCTGTATACACCCTGTTCAATAAAATGTGTGAAGCGCATAAATAATAATGTGGTTCACACATTTTAACAAAAGTGTGAATCAATTCAATAAAATGTGTGAAGCATTTAAAAGTTTGTTTTATTTTAATGTATTTTTAAGTTAATATTCTTTTTAACTGCATCTTGTTAACATCGTTTTTGACTGAGAAATTGATTAATTAAAATGAAATTTCTACTATTTTCACATTTTCTCTGCCCGTTCATGTTCCTTTATAAAAGTTCATTTTTCTAAAAATCGTTGATGCTACTTTTTCGTCTCTGTCACTCACATGTGTCCTTTTTGGTCAGTCACTTGTACCGACCTATGCGTTATAGTTTACTGTAATTTAATGAGTAAGCAACTAACTAGTATTTAATTCTGATTAATTTGCAATGACTAATTATATACTAACTCTTCAATTACTAGATGAAATAAAGTAATTGAAAAGTAACTCATATTTTAAAGCAGGGTTTCTCAACCTTTCTGGCTCCGTGCGGCCCACCCCCTTGTACAGTGATGTGAGGTCACACCCTGCGCCGCCACCAGCATGCGTGTTAATACAAGTACACTAGAGCCTCGATTATGCGAGGTAATGTGGACCGAGGGTACCTCGGGTAATAGAAAACTCGGATAACACGGAATCTGTGCAAATCGAGTGGAAGACGAGGGTGCAAACGGGTGAAATGAATGAAAACGTAGTCAAAGATGTGAAAAAGGCATTTACTGTACATATGAAATGATGATCCGCTCTCACCTAAATCTGAATCTACGTTTTTAATTGTCTCTCCTTTATTGAGTCTGTTGATGGCTTGTAATTTAGTGTCCAAAGACACAACAGTTCGTATACGTTTAGCACTCATCACGCAACCAATACAAAAGAAAATAAGCAGACAATAAACGAACACTAGCAAGATGAAAAAGCAATTGACGTCAGTCAGTGACAGCGCCATTGGCACGAGAAAAAAAAAAGGCGCTTTGTTCAAGGACTAAAGTACCTTGGTTAATCAGGAACTCGGTTAGTGGGGGCTCGGATATCCGCGGCTATACTGTAGCGAAGTCGGAATTTGAAATTGAAACTGGCTATTAGATAAAAAATATAGATACATTCATCGACAAAATTTAATATTGCTATACGTATCTAATTTTTTAACCTTATTATTAATTATTAGAACATTTTACCACAAAATTAAGTAAATACAGTTAGTTCTACTTTTTATTTTATTTTGTTTAAACTAATGGCTCCCTTGAAATTCTTCTAACCCCCTCCCCCTCAAGAGGGCGCTGTCTCCAGGCTGCTACCCTCTCCCCCCCCCCCCCCCAGGCTGTTTTAAAGTGTGCCATTCGATTAGTTTAAGCTTTTAGCAAAAAAAAAATCTCTACAGAACGTCAGTGGAAAAAAAAAAAGAAATCTACGACTGTTAGTAAAATTATATGCATAAAGAACGGTATAATTTCTTTGTTATAAGATAGTTAAAAGCTTAAACGATTGGACGTTACTTGAATTGTTTCTTATTACTTGAATTTAATGATTGAAAAGGCAAATGCTTAAGAACACTTGATATTGTTTGAAATATATATGCTTTATTATAAAAACAAAAAGAAAACAAGATTTGATTTAGTGCTACCATGCATTTTATAGAAAAAAAAACTTGCGCCATACCCCCCATTTTATTATTCATCAATACCTGAATATTTCACTCATTCAATTTGGTAAATAGAGAGAAGAACAAAAGCACAAGATTTCTTTGCACAAGATGATGTTAAAAAAGTGATTCAATTTTCTAAAAATCTCTTCTTGCAAATTTTATGACGCTGAGCTACATCAGTTGCTCATATTTTCCTCTTTTGCTTTTCTTGGACTGCTTCTTCTCTAAAAATTTTTGAATGAGGGTACTCCTTATCCACTTATTTAAACGTTTTTAAAGCAGAAAGCCCATTAGAAACGTACTTGCTTTTAAGTTATAATTCTTAAACGCAGACTTAGTTTTGAGAAGAAAATCCATTAATAGTATATTTGAGAGTAGAATTGTTATATATGTTACCGTTAAAGTATGAAATCCGTTATTTTATAGAATACCTAGTTATTCCATGAAATAACTGATCGTGTCCGTTAAAGTGTAAAACTCTTTTGTATTTCATGGTTTAACTAGTTATTTCATAGAATAGCGATCTTCAGCCCATTAAAGTGTAAAATAATCTATATCATATGAATTAATGTCGGATAAAACTCATTCTGAAGCTTCTATGGGGTTTACCGTCCGTATCCCAGTGCCTGAAGTTGACAGAGGAAAAGGTGATGCCAAATCTATTTTAGCTATCATCATAAAAATAACCGATGAAGGATTTCTCCAATTGGGCACAAGAAACGGCCGCATAAAACAATAATATTCCCGATCCCAGTTCAGTGTCTGCGAACAAAAATTAATTAAAATCGAAGAAATACCGGATGTATAAATATCGCTCCGGTCGGTTGCTACAACTCAAAGTTTAGGTATTGGTCAGGGATTTAAAAAATGTTCGTGTAAAACCCAGTATGTCAACAAAAAATGTTTTTGTTTTAGAAATAATGTTTTTTGTAATTCCAAGTGTCATTTAAGTAATCCTTGTTGTAACAAATGATTTTATGGGACGTTTCCATAAATGCCATTTATACGCTGCATAAATTAGATAAATTGCTTCTTTTTCATTTTAATTGTCTATCATTAGTTTATTTATAGAATACCTAGTTATTTCATTTTAGATAAATTGTTTATTTTGCACTTTAACTGTCTCATTAGTTAATTTATAGAATACCTAGCTATTTCATAGAATGACTAGTTAAAATGTCAAATTAATAACATATTACACACTTTAACGGACACGATCAGTTATTTCATGGAAAAACTAGGTATTCTATGAAGTAACTGCATTATATACTTTAACGGTAACATATACATATAGTAGTTGTACATAGAATTGCCCTTCCGAATTCTATAAAGGTTTTTTATAAAGTTCGTGAAAACTGAAACACAAAAATTATTTTTTTTAAAAAATCATTGTGATCTAAAATTTCATTCACAATAACGATTTACATAACAATAATGAAACTGCAAAACAAGTAAATTGCATTAACGATGGAATGTGTACAGTTATCGAAAACAGTATATAAAAGTGCTTTGAAGTTGAAATATTAAATGTTATTGCCAAACTTAACGCAAAAACCCTTCTTATTGACTCCAATTTGTGACGTCATTCCAAAGCTTTTCCATCTCATTACTTCGCTTGCATTTTGAAATTTCCCTTTCAGCGCCAAAACAAATATGATTAAAAAATAGAAGATTATGTATAGAGTTTTACTGAACATATTTTATGATGCAATCCGAAGAACTTCAATTTCCATAAGTATACTTTTGTCGTAGTTTCAATTGCGTCAAAAAAAAATCTTTCAAAAAGTTTAAAACACTAAAAAAAAACAGTTTATAAGAATATATATATATATATATACATATATATCTATATACATATACATACATTATATATATATATATAATTTTATATATATATATATATATATACAGCTGAACTCGCTTAATATGAAAGGCCACAAATTCGCGAGTTTGTTCGTATTAGCCATTATTCGTAACAACCGTGAATAAGTAAAATTGTGTTTAAAAGTGTATTTGAAATGCATGTTTATATTGCAAAAATAATTACTACTATTTATAATAAAAAATAAAATAAAAAGTGAAAATAAATGATCTATTTTTACTAATATACACTTTTAAATATTTCTAGTATATTGATAAAAAGTGAACTTACCTTTTAAAACTTAAAAATTCTGGAAAAAATCCTTAATGGTTATTTGTTTTTAGGTACATTAAAATTTATCATAAGCATATGTCGGCGCAAAATATTTTTTACATACTGTAGATTTTTTCTCCTCATTGCAACCTATAAATAATATCCACTTTTTCACAAATTGACAGCTTTTCTTTTTTACCGTCCTAAATTTAAATAAATTTATTAAATTTATTTAAAAACTAGTTGACTATTTGTTCTGCTTTTTATTTCTTTCGTTGTTACAATCAAACTTTAGTTGAAAATGTATGATTTGCATTTCAACAAACCCTTCTTGCTGTTGTTCGTGACTCTAAAACTAGCTCAGAAATACCGCAGTAATTTTTAAATATGCGAGGAAAGTTGAAAGTGCCCTCCAATTAGAAAATGTTCTGTGCAACATTGTTTTATCATAGTTGAAAACGTTTAAATGCAAACCTAAGAGACCCAATTCCAATGCAGTACGAATGTTATGAACATTACATTGACATGAAGAAACAGGAATTAATTGTCAGAAGCGTGCGTATTTTGATTTATTTTTTGTAACCACAAAACTATGGCGTTGTTCTTTAATGGTATATTCTTGAATATCTAAACTTTGGAAATATGAAAAAAAATCGATTATTTCAAAATTCTACACTAGAATACCCCCTTAAATGAAAGTTTTAGATTGCTCACTAATTCTAGCTACGGAGGAAGTGGGGGTTTTTTTGCTGTTGTTAATTTGCAAAGCTAACATATTTGATTGCCTTGTTATCAACCCTACCGTGATTATAGCATACCTTATACGCATTATTCTTCCTTATAGAGTTGGAGTTTATTGACATCAGGCTTGGAGTAATCGCGATTACGTAATCGTAATCGGCTGTAATCGATTACATTTTGACAAAATCGTAATCATAATCGTAATCTGACAGTGGCATCTTCTTATAATCATAATCGAAATTGTGTAATCCCGTAATCCCTTTTCTCCCGTAATTTTAATCGTAATCTTAAGGAAAAAATCCGTAATCTGCTGGTCCTATAATCGTGTAATCTTGACCTGCTGAAAGCTGAAATTTTTAGTTCTACCATTGAATAGAAGAGATAAGATTACAAGAAAAAGGATTCAAGCTGTGTACTGAGGCGACCTATCCTATCCTAAGTGGTTTGTAACCTACGGGCGATCATAATATAAAAGGTTCTGTGTGGCGGTCGCAGACCCTTGATGGCAGGACCATATAGTCTGCCAGAAACGCTTCTTGTCCTGCTTGTTGCGGTTTCTCAGAATTCTTAATTGCGGCTCCACTCTCCCCGGGGAATGGCTGCTGGAGAGCCCGAGAAAAAAGGGTCTAGATACAGGACTTCTGGATATGTCACTCGCATCGCCTTGGGGCTCTCAAGGGGGTCTCCTCGCGTCGTCCAGTTTCGGTTAAAAGAGCGGTAATCTGTCCGCAAGTCAAAAAGATTTCGGGGTAGATAAGAAAGGGGAAGCACAAATTACCCCTTCAAAACATATGCAAACGGTTGAGCGATAGGCGAGAGTCTGGAGCCGGCATGAAATGGACGCCCCATTTTCCCTTTCAATAATCGAAGCAGACTGCCCCCGAAAATCTAGTGGAAAGAGAATGTCACGAAATGCCTTTTGGCGTTTGTCTCCTTTCTTTAACGGCGGAAGTGAAGAATTTTTCCAAAGAATATCACATTTACACATCAGCAATTTAGGACTAGGTGTTACATGATGCTCTATGCTTATGTATGAAATCTTAATCCTGGAAACGTGTGATTATTATTGTTTTTTTAAATATGTTCTTCGAATATTTAAAAAAATACATACATTTAAATCTTAAATTTATTTATATTTTAATGCTAATATTCTTTTTAATTAATAGGCATGTACAAGAAAAAGAGATTATGTTCAGACATTCTCATAATTGTTTTTTACATGCATGAATTCATATTTATGAATTACTTTAAACAGTTAATTATCTTTTCCTTCTTAGAATTACCTCAACTGAATTTTGTATTTCAGTTTAATCTTGTACGTTAAATTTGTATTGTAAAATTACTTGCCCTTTATTTTTTTATTAAAACAGTTACATGGAAAAAAAAAATTCCCACAAGAAATCATATTAAAATATTATAGTCATTCATATTATAATTATTCTTCATATTACATTTTAACGATTACTAATTTTTTAAGAGTTATTTGAATGTTCATGTTCAAATTTTTTGAAATTATTCTAAAATGCAGCATTTATTTTCAAAGGATTATTTATCTCTTACACTATCTGAATATTTTGTTATCTCGTGCAATCCATACACCTCTTATAAGTGATTTCATACAGAATCATACAAAATTATTATTTACAGTAAATTAATTGGTGTTGTGTGAAATATACTACATTTTTAGAAATTGCGGCCAGCTAAAATTTTGATTGTATGCACACAAAATAACAATGAACCAGGTAAATCACTTATGCATTATATACATTTAGTGCATCGTCTTTTTTTATATACAAAATATGATCAATGTAGTTATCCCTCACATGAATTTTAAAAGTTCGGAATGTGCCTTTCCTGATTTTATATATATATATATATTACACATTTTTCATTTCTGCAACGACGTCATAATTCCAGAACTGTGATCTTGAAATTATTTCATTATAATTGCATTCATCATCATTTTAGTTATCTCTTATTAAATCAAAAATTTAATTAAAAATCATAACTTTTTGATTTATGACACTATTGTGAAAATGAGAGTTGTATGCATAATATCGGATAATTTTATGCTAATCTAATCGTAATCAAAATCGTAATCGGATGTCATAATCGTAATCGATTACATTTTTCAACGACTGTAATCGCTGCCGTAATCGTAATTACTTTTTGGCAAAGGATTACAATCGTAATCGTAATCATAATCTCTCAATTTCTCCCTTTGTAATCGTAATCGTAATCGATTACGTTTCTTTGTAATCGACTCCAAGCCTGATTGACATTGGATCCTACTTGGATTAAAACGTAGGTGTGAAAAATAAAGATCTTGATGTCTATGTTCTTCGACATGACGGGAAATGTAATCGAAACTATTCGTTGATTGTAGTACTGATATGTTTCTAAAGTAACACACACACCCACACAAAATAATAACAATAATAATAAATTAACATCATTTAGCTCATGACAAGATAGTTGTTTCATATTATTTTTTTATATCACTTGGCCGTTCATCATTTTGCGGCAGAGTATTTAGAACTTAAAAAAAACAAAACATTTTTAGTGTTCTGAATCTCAAAATTCGTTGACAATAGTTATGTGTCTGTGTGCGTTAGATTTATCACAATAACAAATGCATGTGTCAAAGCTTCAGTATTGAAAATTACGATAAGAACTGAAAACATTTCAAGAGTTTCCAGAGAATAAAACTCAACCAGTCTGTCAAAATTTCAAGATTTGTTTTATGTTTATTTTAATGCTAACACATATCAATTTTATCATACAACTCAGGGTTATATTAAAATAAAGTATGAAACAGTAGGCAGAAGAATAAAATTGGCTAAAACTGCTATCTATATATTCGGGCAATAATATTCATTTAATCTTTTGTCTACTGTATTATGTTTTGCAGAAATTTTCCCATAACAGTTTTATTGGGTCACCACATTGAAAATTAAAGGATTAACATAAATACAATGTTTACACACTGTTTATCCTATAGAAATTTAATTAATTAGAGTTTATTAGTACCGGAGAGTAACTCAACTGTGAAAACAATTACATAAAAAATCTAGTCAACTTGTTTTCTAAACTCTTATCTAACACATTCAACAAATAAAAATATTATTTCTTGAATTTTACTTTTTCGGAGCAAAATTCAGAAAAGTGTAACCATTTTAACAAAATGGCAGTACAAAAACAGCTTCTGTTTCAAAGCTGTCGTCTTTATTTGTTAACCCTCTCAGGCGAGCATTTTTTATTTGTGTTAAAAAAGATCATATGCTGCAAACCAATTTAGTTTCTCAGGATTGTAGTGTAATAAATTATTTTGGAAACTTTTGTAATGTATAGTCAAGAATTCGTGTCCTTATATGAGTTCGTTTTATGTTTTTTTGTCATATTTATTGGTTATAATAATAAACGTGGCAAAACTGAATATTCAAACTTCCATTTATAAGGAATTAGTTGCTATAAAAATAATAGCAAACTTCCCAGTAATGCAATACACGCTTCAAAATAAACAGAGTTTGATTTGAAACTGATATTTTCTCTTCTTTCTTGAATCCTCTGTGGACTTCTAAAGATATTTTAATCTTTTAACTATCTTGAATACTCTTTGAAACTTTTTGCGGTTTGCAAGAACTGTTTGGAGTCTCCAGATGAGGACGACATGCAAATTGCAGCACAAAAACGATGCATAAAATTTTGAAGCAAAAATTTACGTAACGTATGAATCTTACATTGCATGAGAGGATTAAAATACTCTTCATAGAACCCATGCTGAAATTTATCCAGAAAAAGTGAAATTAGTGGAGTGTTCTTGCAAAGTTCTGTCAGGATATCAGTAATAAAATAATTTTTATAAAAAAACAGAACCGACTTCAAATTAAAAATTGCGCTAAAAAGTAAAAAATAATTTCATTCTTTAAACAACATCGATGTGACTTTTAAACAGTTTTAGAAGTCGGTGCAAAATTAGGATAGATAAAATATTTTGTAATCATGAATCAATTACAAATATATTTCCGCAGAATTAGCAACAGTTCCAATATGAAGTAGCAAATGGTATAATGGTAATTAGACCCATAATTTTGCACCGACTTCTAAAACTATGTTTAAAAGTCACATCGATGTTGTTTAAAGAATGAAATTATTTTTTACTTTTTAGCGCAATTTTTAATTTGAAGTCGGTTCTGTTTTTTTATAGAAAGTATTTTATTTTATTCTTTTTAGTGTAAATACATTTTGTATATAAATACTCTATTTTTTAAGAAATCCATATCAAAGGGCAAAACTTCTTTAAATTAATGGCACAAAAAACTAATCATTTGTATGATAAATTCCCTTTTGAAGTCTATTTTAGCAAACAAACTGATTGGATTAATTTTTGCCACAGAGAAGCCTTCAGTCAAACTCTTGCTGTAATTTCTTTTAATATTATAGCCCATGACAACAAACATGTTTTTAACAATGCTTTATATTTATTAATAGATTTCCCAACAAAGAAAAATCAAGCCAAGCCTTTCCAATTAAAATACAAAATACTTATTTTTCACTCGTAACATTTTTTCTAAAAAACAAATGTAGGCGAATTGATTTTCAATATTTGAGTTAGACGACCCTCTATCGATTAAAGATCATCAAAATCGGTTCATTTAGTCAAAAGTTATGGATGAAAAGACAAATAAAATACTTCATTTCTGCCCATTACTTTTGTTCTAATTATCGAATATGGTCAAACGAAAGTACGGGACCTATGGGAAACCACCCCTGATCGATTGAAAAAAAAATCATGAAAATCGGTTCATCCGGTGCGAAGTTATGAGTGGACAAACAAACAAAAAAAACGACATACATACAATACGAATGTATAACCTCCTTCCTTTGTGAAGTCTTTTAAAAATGGTTACTAACTGCAATTTTAAAGAGAGTGATACTTTGAAGCAAGGGTTCCAAAATTGATACATTTCAGCAAGGGTTCTATGAAGAGCATTTTAATCCTCTCATGCAATGTAAGCCTCATATAAGGTGAGGTACATTTTTGCTTCAAATTTTTATGCAGATTCGTTTTTGTGCTCACCGTAAAAATAAAATAGATAAATAACAAAATCTACTGTCATATTATTTTCAAAGCGCACTCATTATAAGAAGGTTGAACTATGCCGGAGCAATTATCTCAAACAGAAATATTTTTTTCATCTTAATTGTGGCTTCCAATTACTATAGTTCGGAAAGATCATGCTCTTTACTTAATTACACCTGTTGACTGTTCTTCCTTTCTGACATACAGCCATCTTTTTCTAAGTAAAGCTCATGAATTTCTTGTGTCATTGAAGTGACCGTTTCCGTTTGTGGGATTGTCTATCTCGGCAGTTCTTGGATGAGTTAAGCAATGAAGAACTTTTTATGCACCCCAAGTCGGGGTGATAGTCTGTGAAAGTAGGGTCCAATGACGGATCCAAACTAGGATTTGGCAAGTGTGTATGTTTATCCTTAATTTTTATTGAACTTTTAAGAATTTTTGCAATGTTTTGTAGAAGTTGTTCACAAGAAAAAGCCTTAAATGGACAAAAACACATTTAAAACCATAATAAACAAACATTAACTTATGATTTCAAAGCTCTTAATAAAACCACAGCAAATGCGATATTCCTTATACGTTATTGACTATGGTACATGTAATTTAAAATTGATATAACTTGTATGATTATATCTATCTATCTATTTATATACATATATTCTTAAGCTTAAATCTAAGTTTCTTCCATAATTTCGTTCTGCACTGACTTGCTAGTTAAAACAGCGAGTCAAATTCGTAAGTTGATATTTGAAAAGGTAATAATGATATCATATCTACAGTAACTCAAATTTACTAGTTTACTCACATTTTTTTTACCACAAATAACTTACTCAAATTTCAATGAATGAAACGTAGTTCGTTCGTTTTATTATGATGGTAAAACTTCAAAACAATTATTTTTAACTGTTTCAAAAATCAATGAACGTAACTGGTTCATCAATTATTTAAGAAGAAAAGAACGATGTGTTTGTACAGTAATAAAGCTCAAACAAACACAAGATTATGATATCTCATGTAGGTACAGATAAGTAATCTTAGGTACAAATAAATAATAACATTCATAATAACATAAACTACAAACAACAATAAAGGCCAATTACAAGAGGAAATTACGACACCACGGCAGAAATAAGTGAAAAATTGCGAAAAAACTTAATTAAGGAAGTAAACAGAAATAAATAAATGCGTACTTTCCTATTAATTAATAAGTTGTGTTTCATCAAATTTGAATTACTCTGTTTTGCCTCAACAAAAATCCTTTGAAGTATCTTATATTTATGCCATTTGTTAACTTACCTTTTGGCATATAGCAAGAATGTATTAATAATGAAGAAAATTTTGCATCGCGTGTTTTTCTTATTCAAATAATTTAACGAGAAATACCAAGAATTTTTTTCCCCCGAAGGAATAAGAGGAAAGCTACTTTACTAACTACTACAGTTTTAATTTTTTAATTTTTTTTTTGTTTTTTGTTCAGAAAATCGGATTAAAATACGTGTCTTTAACCTTTAAACGAACTTGTCGTATTTAATGAAAAATATGTGAAAAAAGCTCTATTATCTTTAAATGCCTCTTTTATCTTGAATATTTCTCGCTCTGTTTGTCAGATAAGTGTGTTGGTAAATTATTAAAGCTGTTTTGTACTAAATTTATTAACTGGGTAATTAGGGAAATAAGTAAATACTTTAAATACTTTTACTTACATCTCAAAGTTGTAAAATTGAAGCAATTGTATTTTGTTTTTCTTAGATTTCTGAACCCACTGTTTTCAAATTTCAATGCTTTAAATTTGTTTTCAGAAAAAGGCAATTTTGATAGTGGATTAATTCATTACCTGTAATTTACTAAACATAGCAACTGGACTTTTCTTCTTTTTTTTTTCTTTTTTGCCCTTTTCTGTTCTCTGAATATTGTCCCTTTTTGTTTTTCAGAAAATTGTGTCTTATTTCTTCCCCTGATAGATTTTCCCCAGAGTATGTATTAGAATAAATAATAAATATAGAAAGCACTAAAAGTGCTAGTATACAGTATATTCAAAATATACATTTTTGAAGAAAGTCAAATCGACAGGAAGAATAAAAATTTCAAATTTGGTTATAAGATTAGCAGCAAAAAACGATCTGCCTAGATTTTTTCCTTCAGCTGATATGTCTTTAAGTGCACAAATTATGGCCTTTTAACTGAAATTTAACTATACCTGTAAATTGGTGTGTTTAAAGAACAAAAGGGTGAAGTATTACATAGGTGTTTCACATAGTCCTGAGTTTTTAGACAAGAATTGCGACAGCAAATTTTTCTTATGTAAACCCCCCTTGTCAATAATGTTTTTAAGGTGATTACCAGGCCCTGGATGTAAATGACCTAAAAAAGACATCAAAACTGAAAAATGCACTTCACTTTTTGAAAATTGCACTTGAGATCTAAGATCGAAATAAAATTGAATCAATTAAAATATTTGCTTTTTGAAAAATTATAACACCATCATATAGTGACTTTCTAAAAAAACAAATGAATAAAAACGGAAAACAATATAGCAAGTAATTGGGAAACGAATGTCTTGAGAATTTTAATATCTTAAATGAGAGAATCTACCATTTTGCCATTCACTAACCTTTAAAATTTTTTGTAAAATTTAGTGAAAAAAATCAAATTAAAATTGAAAGAAAGAGCTAAAACATAGAAAAATATTCTAAGAAATGAAAAAAAAATACTTAAAAATGCAAAACGTGCTGTAAACATCTTAACAAAATGCTCCAAAACAAGAAAAACGTCGAAAAATGGAAAAAAATAAAGAAAAAATGCATTATCATTAACTTCCGGGGACTCGTGATTACAAATGTTAGAACGTTATTTTAAGTTTGAATAGTAGTGTTTCGAATATACCGAATGAAGAAAAGAAATCTTTCAATTTTGCAAAGAAAAACAAATATGACAAAAGAAAATGTCCAAATCAAAGGACTGTTAGTAAATCATTAAAAATATTTCTGTCAACTATTAATTAAAGCTTTTATTTGATTTTTTTATGAAGTCAAAAATTCCATGTTCAAATTTCTGCGTGGAATAGTGCCAAACATCGAAAATGTTCCGAAATGCTTTACCAGAGGCATTTATTGTGAGTAAAATAAATAAATATCGTGACAAATAGGATCATGTTTGGTATTTTTACTTGATTCCATTTAATATTGCCAAAAGGGAGAAAACAAGTTAAAAAATTGTTTTAAACACGTAAAAAAAGTTTTAGAAAGTAATTAATCATTGTTGCTCGTTTTCATTGCGTAGGAGAATTGAAAGGAAAAATGTTGAGATGAACTCCACATACTATCAAAACACTCAAATATTCATAAATAAAATACCATGTCTTTCTATCTAGTCCCAACAGTCTGTCGAATTTGAGCAATACAGGCAAACCAGCTACGTATAAAAATTCATTTTTTAATGGAAATAATTGACGCACAAACGGGCATCGTGATCTTCTTACTTCAATTCTCGCTTTTTCTTCCTATAACAACCAACTATTGATTTTTGCCGACTGATGACCGAACGTTAAATGTAGCTGAGTTAAAACTTTATCACCTTTTAAACCTTTTATTTGCATAGAAATAAAAACAAATTAGATTAGTGTTTGAGAAAGAAATTTCTTTATTGATTAGCAAGTGATAAATTGTGGTAATAAACAAAGGTAACTCCCCCGGATAGTGCAAAAACGTCATTAGTGGGAAAATTCCTTTCATTATCGCTTTTATATTTGATTATGGCAAAACACATGGCCATGCTGGTAATGTAATTCAATGATGATTATTTTTAAGTCTCCAAAGCACCACTTGCACTGTTAAGGGATTTTGTGTCTTCAAATTTTTTCTTTTATATCACACAAAGGGGAGATCAAATCCTTAAGTGTTAAAATTAAAGCTTTACTTTTTAAGACAAGTCTGTTTGTGCTGATCAACCCTTTTGAACGATAACGTTTAAGACAATAAACTGATTTTCACACTTCAGTTATTGATAAAATTAAACAGGAAAAAGTTGGTGGCTTCTTTGATCACGAATTTAGTGGAAAAAAAAACAAGAAGCGTAGATGGAACGGCCATGGTTTCCGCAAAAAGTACTACATACTTTCTTATTCAGTGTAAAAAACAAAGCATTTACAAATAATCATCGTAAAATAGTTCTTCATCTGAAAGAATAATTTTGGCATATAACTTTAAGGAGATTTAACTTGCTGACATCGTATACACTAAAGCATGGAAGCAACTATTTAGGCGTTTAGTTAAAAAACTCATTCTTCAGAGTTTTATATTGTAGTTATATGTATATTTTTGCATTGTTACGAAAGCATGTAAAACAACCAACACAATCTACTTCCCTTCACTTTTTTGCAAATATAACTGTACACATAAAGAAATCGTCAACTCCATGGACGTGTTAAAAAAAACTGCTTTTCCTCTAATAAACCTCTTGTATAGGATATAAAATAAATGTTTCATTCAGTTAGATCGTAGGTTCCCAAACATTTTTCATCCCGGGGACCCCTTGTCATTCTTTTCTGTCTCCCATGGACCCCCTTCCTTGGGGATCATTCTAAAAGAAGTGAACTAGTGCATCATTTATATTTAAAAGTTCTAAAATAGAGTGCAATCGATAATAAGGTTTTTGCCAAGAGTTTCTCTAAACAATAGGAATTATAGAGACAAATGTCTTGAAATGCCGTGTTAAAGTTACAAAATGTAATTTAAAACAAAATTATAAGAAATATCTCTTCTATCACGTAAAATTTTATTTTTACACATCAACATTTAATGTCAAGTTCCCCCGGCTACGCCCTTTCTACTAGCATTAGGTGAAAAATGTTACTAGTTACAAGCACAAAGAGAATGGGTATGTACTTCAACTACGGTCATACTGTACGTAGCATCTAGACCTTCACAGACTACCCCCCTACGAGGGGTGCGACGAAGCGCTATCCTCCTGTTCCCCCCAATAAACTCTCTGACACTTGACAACCAGCACCGGCCATAAAGGGCTGGGCTGGCAGAGCGTTGCCTACCTGCTCTATCGTCCCGGGGCCACAGTCCTATACAAAGTAAGCCTTACGTCACCCGGAACGGATATTGCTATTTTAGTACCCTCTTCCGATACGCATAACTACGTCAGAGCTATTTTACGCCGGCCACCGCACGGCAAAAGAGAATGGGTATCAACTTGCACAATTTATTAAAAACATTTTACGAATTTTTAATTAGTAAATTTGTGTGATTCTCATATAAAGAAGAAAGTTGTATTGGGCAAAATTTCTGTTAGGTGCATCAGGTCTAAAATTTTGTGCTAACTTCCTTACGTGAAATCCAATCTTATTGACTTCTATTTTTATCTTTTGCATCCACAAAATTTTCTTCCGTTGATAGGACTTTTTGTAGGTCGTAATAAACCCCTAGGGGTCCCTGTGGACCACTTTGGGAACCACTCAGATAGAGGGATACAATAAGTCCACCACTTGGTTCAAACAATTGTAACATTTTTGAAGAGATGAATTAATTTTATTCTTGAATGTATCATGCTTCCTTCCGCTTTGCGTTTATGTGTTTTCTGGACAGAGTACAAGTAAGCATGGAAAAATATATAGTAGTAATAATAATAATAATAATGTAAGAAAACACAGGCACACACAGAGAGAAACTTTTCAAAAACATGTTTGACGTCCAGATTATAATTGAAATAAATTATTTCAACATTGATCGTAGCATTGTTGTTACCAATGCATTATTATTATTGCATTACTGGCACTAAAATTCCTAATTTTTAAAAAAGAATCAGTTAATTTTAATAAAACCTTTATTTAAAAAAAGTTTAATATTTTTGTTATGTCTGATATATGTTTCATTTTAATTCACTTTCCGTTAGATATTTACTGGAAATAAAGTAATGCTTTTGCATTGAGGTTTTAATGTAACGAATAAACTACGGATCGTCATGTGTTGTTGCTGCTGTCGAGTCCTTGCACGAGGCGAGGACGAATGGGTGCACTGCTCCAGAGTCTAAGGAGATTCTTACGGATCGTCATGTGTTGTTGCTGCTGTCGAGTCCTTGCACGAGGCGAGGACGAATGGGTGCGCTGCTCCAGAGTCTAAGGAGATTCTTACGGATCGCCATGTGTTGTTGCTGCTGTCGAGTCCTTGCACGAGGCGAGGACGAATGGGTGCGCTGCTCCAGAGTCTAAGGAGATTCTTATAGGCAGGAGTCCGACTTCCACCCCTTTGAGAGGTCTATTAATTTTTGAACCAGCTCCCAGATTAGAGACCATTACCTGGGGTTGCCCCCCAGAGGTATCGTTTTACTTGGAAGACAGGGGAGCCACGACGGATTTACCGTGTACCAGCTCCCTTTAGCGTACACGGTCCCAGAGCAACCTGCCTTGAGATGTTGTCACCCTCCCAAACTACTGACCTCAGTCAGTGTTGCTTCACTTTCGATGTTGTGCGGGAACCGAACTTCTACCGACAGGTCCACTGGGGGACGGATCGTCATTTTAAAAGTGAAAAAGTGTTATTTTATTTTCCTCCTTGTAAGAGAACAGGCGAGCGAGAGAGTAAATTGGGTGTCATTTCCAGTAATATCTACGAGCTTGAAAAAACAACTGTGCTTCATATAATTAACTGTATTTCAAATTCACGCTATATTTTATTTGTTTTAGTAGGGTTTTACAGAAAAACTAGCATTATAATAATAATTTAACTTTGGGCAAGTAAACAGTAATAGAAATATAATTTCACGTTAATTTAAAGCACAAATGAACATTAAAACGCAGACATATGTTTCGGGATTGCTTGGAATCCCTTTTTCAATGCGACAAGGAGCTTCTAGATGCAAAACATCCAAATGAAGCAGACAAAACAACAAAAACAGAGCTTATATAGCCTAAGAATTAACTGTAAACCAATGAGAATGAAGGCAGTGTGAAGTGGAAGTAGAAGTAGCAGAGAAAGCACCAATAAGATCGCAACAAACGAATCCAGTTGAAAGTTCAGGAAGTAAAAAGGAATATCAATAAAAACAAAGCAAAAAAGACAACAACATGCATAAAAATGTGAAAATACATGAAAATTGAAAAAATAATAAAATAAAATACAAAGAATAAAATGGAAATAAAATAAGTACAGAAAATACCAAAACAAAAAGTAAAACAAAGTACACATGTAAAGGAGGGGGAGGGGGGGAGAAAAAAATTAAAAATAGACACAAAAAAGGAAAACTAACAAGAAAACCAAGAAACAACAACAAATTAAAGGAACTTATGATAGACCTGTGAAAATACATGAAAATTGCAAAAATAATAAAATAAAATACAAAGAATAAAATGGAAATAAAATAAGTACAGGAAATACCAAAACAAAAAGCAAAACAAAGTACACATGTAAAGGAGGGGGAGGGGAGAGAAAAAATTAAAAATAGACACAAAAAAGGAAAACTAACAAGAAAACCAGGAAAAGAACAACAAATTAAAGGAACTTATGCCAGACCTGTGAAAAATAAGGAGTTGAGGAAAAATCATTAACAAAATTAGAACTATTCCTGTTAATATGATAAGCTTCCCAAAAGTCAAGCTCTAAAGGGGAAGAACATTTTTGAATAATTTTCCCAGAATTGAAATCAAAAGAGTGGTTGGAATTCCAACAATGTTGAGCAATGCTAGATTTATTTAACTCTTGCTTTCGTACATAACCTTTATGCTCATTTAACCGAATTTTCAGAGCACGTTTTGTCTGTCCAATGTAAGAAAGGCCGCAACGGCAACTAATTTGGTAAATACCCCAAGTGTTAAGTTGATCGACAGGATCTTTAAGAGAAGAGAAGGAAAGTTTGTTGCTAGGAGCAAAAACGACTTGAAATTGAAACCTTTTTAGGATTTTAGCAACACGAAAACTGACAGAATGAAAGAATGGTAACACAACCAAATTCTTTCTAGAAACCACATGATTGGGACCAGAAGTTTTTTTAGAAAGTTTGTTATGAATAGAATCAATTAAAGAGTGAGAAAATCCTCTATCCACAGCTACAGCTTTCAGATAGTTGAGTTCAATCTTGAGAAGCACAGGAGAAGAGCAAATATTAATAGCACGATGGACAAGAGCATTAAAAGCCGAATATTTTTGTTTGGGAGGATGAGACGATAGTCTATGAGGAGGTAAAGAAACAGCGAAAGGTTTACAATAGACAGAAGTAGTGAAACCAGACTCACTCCTAGAAATCAAAACATCAAGAAACGCGAGGCTACTATTAAGTTCTTTCTCACAAGAAAACTGGATATTAGGATCAATGGAGTTCATAATAGCAAGAGCATCATCAATACCTAACAAGTTACTGTCCGTTAAGACAAAACAATCATCCACATAACGAACATAAAATTGAAATTGCAATTTCTGGAATAGTTTTTCCTCAAAATAATGCATACAGAAATCACTTAAAATAGGACTAAGAGGACTTCCCATAGCCAGGCCATCAACCATAGCATAGAATTTACCATTAAATACAAAAGTGCTCTGCTGCAAGCACACACGAGTAAGAAAAACTAATTCCTCAATTTCCACAGCAGTAAAATGAAATTCAGAAAGCCTTTTCCTGAGGCAAGTCAAAGCGCCATCAACAGGAACATTAGTAAACAGAGAATTAACATCAAAAGAGGCCATAACCGAATTGTTCGGAACGAAGTTATGAAGTTTCTTAACAAAATCGGTGGAATTTTTAACAGTGAAATACAGAAACTAAATATTTGGAAAGTTTATATGAAGCAGTGCCAATATTGGAAAGAATTGGTCTGAAAGGAATACCTGCCTTGTGTACCTTCGGTAAAGCATAGAAACGCACACAATTAGCAACAGAAGGAATCACAGACCGTTTAGCAATCAAAGGAATAGAATGAACAGACTTAACAGCAGAAGAAATAGCTTTTAACTCCTTGTCGCTAGGATCTTTATAAATTTCAGAATAAGGACCAGAAGCAATTAAGTCATCAGTTTTTTCAACATAAGATGATTTATTAAGAACAACAATCTGACCACCCTTGTCAGCTTTGGTAATGACCAAATCAGAATTTGAGACTAAATTATTGACACAGCGTTTCACAGAATGGGTAAAACCAATATTAGGAACTTTTGAATTGAAATTAACATGGAAGCAATAAGATGCCGAACCGACTCTTTTTGAGTGGAAGTTAAAGCACTAAATTTGAAAGCTTTTTCAACCGGAGCAATAAGTTCAGAAAACGAAGGCTTTTTAGCCAAAGCAAAATTATTACATTTCAAAACATTAATTTCATTACTATTCAAAGGAAATTTCGAAAGATTTACAACCGCATTCCTATCAACAGGAGGCAAATCAGCCGGAACAGGAATATTTGAATCGTAACACAACTTGGTAAATTTCTTATTTAAAGTAATTTTGTGACAGTCAGATGAATGAAGAGCTCTTGCCCATGACATTCTATGAATAGAATCAAAATCGAAATTAGAATTAGATACAGAAAGATGTAAATCATAAAGTTCCGTTCTATGAACGAAAGTTTTTTCCTAGTTTCCTGGATAGAAGCTCTAAGTAAAGCTAATTTGGAACGAAAAATTACCTTATCAACCCTAACAAAACGCGGTAAATTACACTTAGGAATGACTTTCTTAGATACTTAGGAATGACTTTCTTGCGCCTGCAAGCCTGGAGAAATGGTTCAAAAACCGAACCTTTTTAATTCGTAGATTACAAAATCTGTTAACCTGCGACATATCCAAAATCAAAACAAACAAAATATAAGGGAAAAAACAATAGCAAAACCGTTCTATAAACAAAAATAAACAGAAAGAACAAATTTCAAAACAAATGCAAAACATACACGACGTAACAATATCGGAACAAATGACAGAAAACAAAATAGCAAAAACAAACACAGTCAAGAAAGACAATGAGGAAAGAACAAAAATCAAAAACTCACCAAGCAGCGAACAGATGGAAGAACAAAACAAAAGAAAGAAGAGCAAAATTCAGGCAAGTTAAGCCTATCAGATAATAATAATTTAACTTTGTGCAAGTAAACAGTAATTGACAAAATGGCGAAATAGAGTTTTAACATTAAAAGTAGTTAAAAGGATATTTCAAAATTCCTACTATTTCATGAGTTATAGCCGTTTTAGTGAGGTGGCATCTGTTCCGGTCTGACCACTACAAGTCAACAAAAGACGGTAGGCGTTCCCGAGTCCCTACAGTTGAATATCCCTTATAAAGTCTTTATTGTATAGTATCCATTTTAATTGAAGGGCGTAGAAACTTGTTTTGTTGAAATATTCTCCTTTTAGTTTTATTTTAAGTTAGTTTTGAGCCAACCTTCGCAGTTAGTATTTTTAACGAAGGTTTTATACCCATATTAAAAATCTTAGATGTTATGGGGATCACGATTGGCCCAGAAGCTATTGCTTTTGCAGCGAGACGGGACGAAGCGCGTATCGAGCGCTCGGAACTCCGGACTTCAGAGGCGTCAGTGGAGGGTAGAATTGCTCGTCTTCACCAGAGAACATCGGAGAATGAGGATTTTGAAGTAGAGGAAGGTTTCTTATATGGAGCAGGAATCGCCGATAAAAAATATGTAAGCATTCCGTACCATTCTATAAGTAAAATTGCCGAAAATTTGTCTCAAAACTTTGAACACGTTTTTCTTGAAACTACTTTTTTCGAGCTGGCGGTAAGGATATCTCCAATTCTAATGGACCGATTTACTTCAAACCGAGACGATGTTCTTAATACATCCCTTTATCGTGTGGACCTTGCCCAAAACTATAACTTTTCACTTAGTACTTTTTAAAAACTCGGAAATTTTTTTTTCAAGCAGCCGCCATTTTGTTAAAAAATAATAATAATTTCTCCAAGGGTCATACGATAGCGGCATCTATAATAATTAAGAATCCGTCTGTTTTTTTATTTTTCAGATCACCAGGAGGGTTGTAATAATGAACGCCAGGGCACCCTTTTTTGGACCCCCACTTTAACTGCTCATAACTTTGTCAATTTTATTTTTTTTAATTTTTTTTTGGTTAATTTTCGTATTTAATAATAAAACATCAATAAACAAATGATAAAAAAAATGGATGGTAAAATATTTTATGTTTCTTTCGTACAGCGCTTCAAAAACCGGGCGAAATTCATGCCTCTACACTAGATTACCTCCTTAACTGGTTTTTTTTCTTTGACAAAACCTCTAAACAAAAGTTTCAATTACTTCCGAAACAGTTATTTTGGAGTTGCTTCGTACATGAAAAATTATTCCTAGTTTTATTATATACCCTCGTATCTTCGTGGATTTTTTTAAAGAATAAGATTATAATTTCTTTAAAGTTTTAACTAATGAAGCATTAAGGTCTTCACTAGATGATGGTCTTCACAGTCTGATTGCCGTACCATATTTGGGGCCGTTCATAAATGTTGTCACAATCTGTCACACATCGGCGGCCCCCCTCCCCCTTTGTCACATGTCACGCTATGTTGCATAATGCACGATGTCACACTTCTTGTTACCCCCTCCCCTCCCCATGTCACAATTTCACGAACCCCCCTCCCCCTCGAAGCGTGACATCATTTATGAATGATCCCTTTTCAAAATTCCCAATTGTGTTTATATATAGTGTAACGTAGTGGAGACTATTATGTATGTCGAGTGGTAAAGCATGACTTCGAAGGTAAGCTTAACAAGATTTTATTTACACATTATTTACAGCTTCATTAAAACTTAGGCTTGGTAGACAGTGACGGAGATGGACGGAGCACGTCCGTTTCTCTCGTCGTCAAAAAATGTTCTCCTCGAACTCAGAATCTTCCTACTCCTCCTTACATGTCCGTTGGCCTCGACTACCGGAAACCGGCCAGCCCCCCTTTTGAGATAAAATGGAGAGAGATGGATGCGGCCGCCCCTTTTGTCGGCGGGCACACAACCCTGGGAACGGAAATAGATTTTGGGCTAAAAACCGATGCCAGAGGTCAGGGGCCAAATTCGGACGGAAGAGTCAACTTTAGCATCTGGATTTTGAAGTATCGGGTTTTCTCGACGCAGATGACATTAAAGGGAACCGAGGGAAAGTGGATACGTCGGAACGAGGCAAAAAGGACCGGATGCCCCCTTCTGACCGGATGCGGTCGCCAAGAAGACGTTACAATAGAAACGAGTCTTCATTACTGACTTTCTAATTTGTTCTATACTGCACTGTTGTAAATGTTTCAACTAATAGTAGCTGAATCGAAATTTGGTGTTAAAACTTTTATGCATTGTTCTTGCTTGGTACAAATGTAATACCAATTATTTTTTTCTATGCATGAGCTCCAATTGTTGTATTGACTTTTTTGCTTTGTTGTATATTCAATGTCCGCACAATTTTATTACTCTTCTTACACATCACTTGGTTCTCAACTGGATCTAGGAGACTAATTACGGAAACAAGTCTACTTTTTACGTTTTCAAGAAAACTGGCTACTGTACACTAGTTATTGCAACTATTAGGAATATTTACAGTAAAATAAAATACAGTAGCCCCTCGTTATATTTCGCTTGTCGAGGGACATCAAAAAAGCGCGATGTATCCAAATGCGCGATATAACCGAAGTCGTTAGAAATAACTCAAAAAGTACAAGTAAATTGAGTGTCAACGTAGAAAATTTAGTTTAATCTTACATAATGACAACTTTCTTGATAATAATAGCAAATAAAACTAAACTGCTTTATTTACTATTATTATTAAGAAAACGTCTTTTTCATTCAATGGGCGTTAGGATCAATACAAAAAAAAAAATGTCAAGACAACTCAACTGGTTTTAGAATCATTCTGCTGGCATGTAAGTTGGGGGAGTGGGAGGAGAATTGTTGCAGCTTTTAACTGCGGCAAATTCAAAAGAAGGGAGAACATTCCTGTTCGATGCCTTTGTTTAATGGGGGAAAGGGCTATAGTGAGGCATGCAATATTTTTGCTTCCGAGAGCTCAAGCTTAAAGTTTTGGGAGACAAAGGAAAACACGATGTATCCGAATGAGGATATAACGAGGGGTTACTGTATTATATAAAACGTAGGTGGGTAATATAGTAAGTTCCTTTCTTTAATTGTGAGTTGTGATAATTATAATTCCGGATGTAAAATTTATGGCTTAATTGTTATAAGCTAAACCAAAAAGTTTACACTAATGGAAATATTAATTTAAAGTTTTGGTCTATTAATAACCACTTTATTTTACTTGACCCTGACGTAACGCACTGATTTGTTTTTATTATTTTTGGTTATAATTCGCCAATTCCTTTGGGTAAATGGTGTCAATAATTATTTGATATAAGAAATTTCTTTTGTTGCTGATATATAAAAGTTTGTTCAGAACTATTTACGTCATTAAAACAGAAAGAAAATGGTAACATATATTTTTTGTGTGAGTAAAAAAAAACTTACAAATTATAGAAACACATGCACATTTATTTTTTAAAATATATAACTTTTTCCAGGTATGGAAATACCGCGCAAAAAAGAAAGCGAGGACAAATTTGCATTCAAAATAGTGGAAATGTTATTGTGTTGTGAGAAATTTCTTATCCATTACCTAAAAGTTGGTAATAGTGGTGAGTAATAATTTTTTTGGTTGTTGATATTGGATTGTCAATATTTTTTTTAACTCAATATCATTGATAATGTATATTACTCTTTTTTTCTAAGAATTTACTTGTGAATTACCAAAATTTTAAGTTTTAAATTTTCAAAATTGTTTCAGATTTAAATTATATTTCTGTTACTTCTGCGTCCAACTTTTTCCATTTTCTTATCAACTTTTGCGTTTAAGAAAAAATCATTCTGCACACTAATTCTCCATACATTTCACTAGCAAATATTTCTAATATTTCTTGAGCATTTTCTACTGTAACTCTTTTTACCCAATTAACCTGGCTGTGTCGTTCGATGCTAATGAAATAAAATTCCTAGTGCTTTGACATGACTTGAGTAGTAACAGTATTAGTATTGGAGAAGGTAACAATTTATTTCAGAAGTTGCTCTCCGGGAGAAAAGATTTTCAGAATCGCCAAACAGGAATCAGACTCTTTGATGTTGTTTATCCAGAATTAATTAGAACCGAAACCATGAAAATTCTGGAATAGCGTGTTTTGCTAAATCCCTAGGTAACTGTTATTGAGAAATAGGGGTTAATTTATTTGGCGATGGAACGCAGGATGACTTTGTGTTTGTGGTAATAAAAGTTCACATTGTGGGTCGATTAATCCTTAAAGATATCAATGAATAAAAATTGCTGCATTTCTTGAATTATTAAAAACTGATAATAAATAATGTGACGGATGTTTAATATAATTATTAGGTTTAAAAACCTAACTATTTAATTATTTTTATTTAAAAATATTACAATGAAAAGTTAATCAACATGCTACATCTAAATACCACATCTGCTCACCGGATAGTAAACTTAAAGAAAGTTGAAATATAATCCTACTTTAGTAAAGTATATACAGTGGAACCTGAGTGAGTTGATCACTTGCGGTGCAGCACTTAAGTGGTCAACTTAGACAGGTGGTCAACCTACAGAGGGTGGAGATTTTTTTTTCTTTTTGGCAGTTCTTATACTATGCATTTATAACTAATTAAAATATAGCTTCATATAATGACGTTACTTTAAAATAGTGATTAGATTTTTTTTCCCACAATTATCTAAAATATCATTAAAGAAATTTCAACCGAATGACTTACAATGTATCCTATACAACTTCAAAAGTAAAGTATTTAGTTAAAATTAAGATAAAGATCATATTAATTTTTGTCAGTTACTTAGATGATGCTAAAGATTTCCTTAAAAAATATATTTTTCAAAATGGCTCTATTAGATCAAAGAAAAAAGAAAACTTATTTAAAGAATAAATGAGTGTTCGTAGCAGTTTTCCCATTTGGTTAACTTACAAAGAGGTTTAGGCAAACTTTATTGGGATCTTTCATCCATCCAGGCAAATACTGGTCTAACATTATAGGGGTATTATAAAAAATATAATTGCGAAGCTATTTTAGTATTTTTTCTTTTTCCAAAAATAATACAACAAATAAATATAGTAGTAATTAGGCGGTCAACTTACAAAGGGTTTTTTATAATACGCTCACCCAAATTTGGCGTACGTAAATGGTCAACATAGACATGTGGTCAAGTTACACAGGTTACACATTATATAATATAGGGCTAATTCCGTTCCCGACAAAAGTGGTCAATTTAGACAGGTGGTCAGCTTACAAAGGTGGTCAACTTTACAAGTTTTACTGTATTTACATTAAAAAAGATTCTATAACAAGTTAAACATGTCTACAAATATGTTGGGAAAACAAATATAGCCCCAGATTATGTATTGTTTATTGTGTTATTTCGCAGGTTAATTGGATGCTCTGTTTATTTTATATACTTGTTTAAACTAATTTTCGGATGTAATCTGAAATTTATTTCTCTTTAACAAATTATTTAGAGCTATTATCAAAATAGTATTTCTTTCTTTATTTATTTTTTCAATTTGCATGTTCAAATTAATGTTCTTGAAGCATTATGTCTCACTTTAAGCAAAATAAACAGATATGAGGATATTTTAAGAAACATAAAATGTTGCATATACAAATGACAATTTTGTAACAATAGCTTTTGGCTCCCACATTATTTCAAATAAACTTCTATTGCGACCGTTTTTAGCCTACTTTCCCGTAAAAGTAAAAAAAAATAATAATAAAGCATGAAAGAAGGCTTAATGTATCGTGAAAATATCGTTAAAAATCAAGAAAAGTCAAAAATAAGTGAAGTAATTAAATAAAGATTGAAAAATAAAAAATTTGAAAGTAGGGTATTGAGATGGGGAAAAAGGGGTGTGTCTGTCGGTCTGTCTGTCTGTCGGTCTGTCTGTCGGTCTGTCTGTCGGTCTGTCTGTCGGTCTGTCTGTCGGTCTGTCTGTCGGTCTGTCTGTCTGTCTGTCTGTCGTCGTCTGTCTGTCGGTCTGTCGGTCTGTCGGTCTGTCTGTCGGTCTGTCTGTCGTCGGTCTGTCGTCTGTCGTCTGTCGGTCTGTCTGTCGTCTGTCGTCTGTCGGTCTGTCGGTCTGTCGTCGTCTGTCGTCTGTCGGTCTGTCGTCTGTCTGTCTGTCGGTCTGTCTGTCTGTCGGTCTGTCCCCCCCTAATAACTTTTGAACGAATTGTCCGATTGGAAAAATTCTTTTTGCATTCGAAAGATCTCGGCGAGGACATCTCATTTCTATATTTTACTTTTTGATTTGAACAATTTTTTGTTCAATTTTGAAACAGTTCAAAAAATTTTAACATTAGCGCCTATGGACAAAATTGAAGCAAATTCTGTAAACTCTGGGCAACAGAGCCAAGTTCCTATTGCAAGCTTATTGAAAGGAGTTCTCGGCGTGAAATATTGATTTGAACAGTTTTTGTTCATTTTTGAACAGTTCAAAAAATTAACACAGAGCTTACGGGAAAATTTCAATCCTATATAAATCCTGATCTAACGGACCGATTTGCTTGGAACAAACTTTATCGGAAAGCTCTTATAACGTAGAACATGTAGAAATAGAAAGTTTATCCAGAACTTACGAGCCTATTATGCTATGAAATTTTTTGATCGGGATTTTCAAGGATATTTCTCAGTGACTCAATGAGTGAAATAATGAATGAATGAATAAATTAAAGAGTGAAAGAATAAATCAATGAATAAATGAATGAGGAAAAGAATGAATGAATAAATTATTGAATAAATGAAAATATAAATAAATGAGTGAATAAATACATGAATGCGTAAATGAATGAATAAACACTTGAATGAGGTAACGAATGAATGAATAAATGCATGGCTGAATAAATGAAAGAATGAATGAGTGAGTGAATGAATATGTATTATCCGTTGAAAAAGGTATATTTTCAATAATTAGAACTAAAGATAAATAAGAAAGAAAGAGAGAGAAAGAGATAGCTAGATTATAAATTTGAATTTGGTGTATACGGGAAAGTAGGCTCGTATAGTTCTAGACGGAACTTCTTGTTATTCTTGTTTAAGGAAAAAATGCAGCGTTTCCTTTACGTAATTGAGGTGTGGGGATTCTGATCATTAAAGAAATAATTCACTTGCCAACTTGACCATTCAACATTAAATCTATGGGTTCGCCTGTCAGAGATATGAATAGAAAAGTAACCTTATACAATTTGCTGGCGTCAGTTTGTTCAGCCGGACATGCAGGTTGTTGCCAAATTTGGAGAGTTATTGCCAAATGCGAAGCAATGCCGAAGGTAGCTGAGAAGCCGGAGCAGCTTTCGAGCGCCAAAGCCCCATAGCTATGTAACAATTCTGCGCCAACTCTGGAATTTATAACGTTGAATTTTTAAAGTACACAAGTTGTGTTTTTTTTTTTACTGATAAGTACTATTCGAGTAATTGTCTGCAAAAACATGAAATATGTGCTTAAATTATTTGGATTATTTCTATACTAGAAAATTATTTCTATAAACTTTATTTTAAGTAAATAATAGTAAACGTTAAATTTATGTGAATAATGAAAAAGAAGTGGGGTAAAATAAAGTAAGGCTTTACGCCTACATTTTTATTACTTGTTTATTTTTACGATTTCTTCTTTCTTGATACTGGACACTTTTTGCTCAGATATCGCTCAATGAATATATATATATATATATTCAAAAGTTAATAAAGTGAATCAAACTGTGAAAAGGCGCACGAGGCAGCACACTTAAACAGTTGCAAATATATGTATGAAATAGAGAATATATATATAAAAAATTAGTGGGTATGTGAAAAAACAACAATATAAAAGGCTGAACGTGGGAAATCACAAATATAAACATTCAAAATGAAAAAGAGCCTGCCTCTTCACCAGTGGGAGGGAGCAGGAAGCATATATAACGAAATATTGTCATTGCAGGTTTCTGAGAAATCGCAGCATAGCATGTGAGAAAAATAAATTTTATAACAAAAAATATAAGACTGGGAGTTGCAAGCCAAGTGAATAATCAAAATAATTTGAATAATCAAAATAATTTATCCAGTTATAAAAAGAACAAAAAATTTTTTATTATTAAAAGAAGTTTAGAGTTTACGTGATACTGACTGAGTCAAAATGTAAAAATAGAAAAAAACAACATGCTATAGCCGAAATTTCCCCTCCCAGACCTGCAAAGCAATACGATTAAAATATAGCTTCTAAATCTACTCACCTCCCAAGGCAGGACCAGAAAAGGAAGACATCAACAACTATCCGAGAAAGAGATACGCCATGTAATGGCTAAGTCCGTCCGTGTCCATGTGGCTGACCTTGACTTTCCGATCTCGCTCACAGACCAACACAATATCCAACAAGAAGTTCCGTCTAGAACTATACGAGCCTACTTTCCCGTATACACCAAATTCAAATTTATAATCTAGCTATCTCTTTCTCTCTCTTTCTTTCTTATTTATCTTTAGTTCTAATTATTGAAAATATACCTTTTTCAACGGATAATACATATTCATTCACTCACTCATTCATTCTTTCATTTATTCAGCCATGCATTTATTCATTCATTCGTTACCTCATTCAAGTGTTTATTCATTCATTTACGCATTCATGTATTTATTCACTCATTTATTTATATTTTCATTTATTCAATAATTTATTCATTCATTCTTTTCCTCATTCATTTATTCATTGATTTATTCTTTCACTCTTTAATTTATTCATTCATTCATTATTTCACTCATTGAGTCACTGAGAAATATCCTTGAAAATCCCGATCAAAAAATTTCATAGCATAATAGGCTCGTAAGTTCTGGATAAACTTTCTATTTCTACATGTTCTACGTTATAAGAGCTTTCCGATAAAGTTTGTTCCAAGCAAATCGGTCCGTTAGATCAGGATTTATATAGGATTGAAATTTCCCCGTAAGCTCTGTGTTAATTTTTTGAACTGTTCAAAAATGAACAAAAACTGTTCAAATCAATATTTCACGCCGAGAACTCCTTTCAATAAGCTTGCAATAGGAACTTGGCTCTTGTGCCCAGAGTTTACAGAATTTGCTTCAATTTTGTCCATAGGCGCTAATGTTAAAATTTTTTGAACTGTTCAAAATTGAACAAAAAATTGTTCAAATCAAAAAGTAAAATATAGAAATGAGATGTCCTCGCCGAGATATTTCGAATGCAAAAAGAATTTTTCCAATCGGACAATTCGTTCAAAAGTTATTAGGGGGGGACAGACAGACAGACCGACAGACAGACAGACCGACAGACCGACAGACAGACCGACAGACAGACCGACAGACAGACAGACAGACCGACAGACCGACAGACACACTTTTTCCCCATCTCAATACCCTACTTTCAAATTTTTTATTTTTCAATCTTTATTTAATTACTTCACTTATTTTTGACTTTTCTTGATTTTTAACGATATTTTCACGATACATTAAGCCTTCTTTCATGCTTTATTATTATTTTTTTTTACTTTTACGGGAAAGTAGGCTAAAAACTGGCGTTCCACCTGATGGACTTTAGCCAGGAATCTTCATCCCGTGTGTGTCAATGAGGTTCCGTTATGGTTATATAGCAACTGCAAAACGCTACGCCAAAGTTTTAAACGACTTAATGTAAAAATTAATAAAATTCAGCGGATAATTATTAAAGTAAAAAAGGATTGCAGAGAAGGTTAAAAATTTTTTATCCAAGTTATATTTGTTATTGCAGATTTTAAAATACCTGTAAAGTTGACCTGTGATAATATTTATAAAAACTTTTTTATGCAAATTACTATGCCAGTGTGGCATAGTGATGGTATGGAAATTGAAGTCCTTACGTTTATCATCCATTACGTTAATCATATATGTCAATAATTAAATTACTGTTTTTAATGTTCAATGATAAATCCAAAAAGTTAGTTATGTATGTATTATTATTATTAGTGGATTTTAAATTTAGACAATTGGGATAAATTTTTTCCAACTCCTCAGCAATATTAAAATTGATAACCAAAATGTCATCAATATATCTGAATGCACGTATTCTATTGTTATATTGCACCACATATTTAAATTCATAGTAGAATAAAAAAAGGTTTACGGCAGTGCTAGAGTAATTGGTTCCCATTCCTATACCCTTTATCTGCTTATAAATCAAGTTATGGAATTTTAAAAAATTATTTTTGAAGCAAAAACTGCATAGATTAAGCGTAAAATCCTTATTCAAGTTAATTTCAGATTCTAGGTGAAAAAAAATCAAATAATTTGTCTATTGCATGTACCAGCAGATGAATTGGAATATTGTTAAATAAATTTTCAAAATCATAAGAGTATAAGAGTGTAGGAGGTGAAGCGATTAAGGCTTTTACAACATCCGAGCTGTTGTTAATTGACCAAAAATAGCTGATGTTATGAAATTTGTTTTTTTAGAAAATCGTAAATTTGTTTTAATAGTTTTTGTAAATGTATATTGAAAAAGCTATTCACACTATCAATAGTGCAACAGATAAATCTGAAGCCGATTGGTGTTTTATGGAATTTTGGAGTCAAAAAGAGAAAAGGAATTTTTAATTCCCTAGGAACGTAAAATTTTTTTTCGAATAGAGATTTGCATTCCTTTGCAAAAGCAGCGAAATTCTTGTAAATAGAACTGAATTCTGCGTCTACAGGTTTGTAAAAAGATGTGTTATTCAATTCGGTCATAATTTTTTCTTTATAAAATTGTTTGCATATAACTGCATAGTTGTTGGCAGCTTTATCCACAGGTACAAATATGAATGATTTTTGTATATTTTTTATATAGCTTAAGTCTTTGTTACTGATTTTTTGATATTCAAATTCATCACTATTAAGATGGGTTTTTAAAAAACACATAAAATCAAGTAGTATGTTATGTTTCCATTCAGAAAAGGCTTCGAAGGGAGTGGTATATGTATATGCGGTTTTTAATATGAAATCATTAATATCGTTTGTGAAATTTATTAAAGCTTTTTTGAAATTTAACTTTCTATTTAATCTGAACTTTGCGCCGAGTGATAGTAGTTGTCTTATATTTGGATTCTCAATGAAATTGAGATCTCCAGTTAGGATATGACTGTGATTATTGTCGATATATTTATAGAATTCAGACTTATGTCATAAACAACTAGAATCGTCATTCGGATCTTTGCATGCAAATTGTCTATAGTTATACATAGTTGCACTGAAAGGTTTGCAGTACTTAAATGTATTTTGAATTTTGCAATTTTTTATAGGGAAAATATTGTAAGCTTTTTTAAAAGAACTGTTAATGTCGAAAAAATTAAATGATTTTTGTTGAAAAAGAGTAACAAAGTATAGCACATTTACGTTATTATTCCGGTTACGAATAAACGTAAGGACTTCAATTTCCATACCATCACTATGCCACACTGGCATAGTAATTTGCATAAAAAAGTTTTTATAAATATTATCGCAGGTCAACTTTACAGGTATTTTAAAATCTGCAATAACAAATATAACTTGGATAAAAATGTTTTCACCTTCTCTGCAATCCTTTTTTACTTTAATAATTATCCGCTGAATTTTATTAATTTTTACATTAAGTCGTTTAAAACTTTGGCGTAGCGTTTTGCAGTTGCTATATAACCATAACGGAACCTCATTGACACACACGGGATGAAGATTCCTGGCTAAAGTCCATCAGGTGGAACGCCAGTTTTGGATATTGTGTTAGTCTGTGAGCGAGATCGGAAAGTCAAGGTCAGCCACATGGACACGGACGGACTTAGCCATTACATGGCGTATCTCTTTCTCGGCTAGTTGTTGATGTCTTCCTTTTCTGGTCCTGCCTTGGGAGGTGAGTAGATTTAGAAGCTATATTTTAATCGTATTGCTTTGCAGGTCTGGGAGGGGAAATTTCGGCTATAGCATGTTGTTCTTTTCTATTTTTACATTTTGACTCAGTCAGTATCACGTAAACTCTAAACTTCTTTTAATAATAAAAAATTTTTTGTTCTTTTTATAACTGGATAAATTATTTTGATTATTCAAATTATTTTGATTATTCACTTGGCTTGCAACTACCAGTCTTATATTTTTTGTTATAAATTTTTTTTTTCTCACATGCTATGCTGGGATTTCTCAGAAACCTGCAATGACAATATTTCGTTATATATGCTTCCTGTTCCCTCCCACTGATGAAGAGGCAGGCTCTTTTTCATTTTGAATGTTTATATTTGTGATTTCCCACGTTCAGCCTTTTATATTGTTGTTTTTTCACATACCCACTAATTTTTTATATATATATTCTCTATTTCATATATATATATATATATATATATATATATATAGTTTTCTAATTCAATAATCATTTGAATGTTTGAGTCTATTATAAAATGTGCGGAAGTTGAAACTAATACATTTAATACTTAGAAAAGGTTCTTAATTAGAAAAAACATATTTAAATTTTGTAAGTTGATACCGAATTATGCTGAAATAAAACTGAGACGCAACTCTGAAATCCTCATTAACAGATGTCACTTATTTTATTAATGTTTTTTATTATTATTATTATTGAAAAAATAAGGAAACACTTAAAGTACTTATTCAAAACCAAAAAAATCTTTGCACTACTTAATGACTTTTTTACATGGGATTATTTGACAGTTGATTTTCTCTTGCAAAAAAAACATGATAAAGATAAGATCACATCAGAATAGAAACATATACTTTTCTCTTAAGGATTATAAAAGATTAAACAGAAAAATAAGTTTTTTTTTTTTTTTTTTTTTTTTTTTATTTATTGAAAGGCGGTTTTGCTTGTAATTGCATTCCTAAAACTTCTTTTTTGCATATTTTAAAGCATTAATTCATCGTTATTACAACTTTCGGATTGAAAGTAGTTAAATGAGTCATAATAAAGAGGGATTACGTTTTTTTCAATGGAAAGATGTTAGCGAAAAAGAAATGAAAATAACATTTTTTCAAGTAAACAATTCGTTTAGAAAGATTTAATATCTTGATTAAATTATCTAAGATTAAAGTAAAACTTGTTTCGTCCCCACATTTGATTAAGAAATCGTTCGTTAAATTGTAACGCATATTAATTTTTTTGTACAAAACGAAAAAATAAGTAAATACATTTTTACTGCATCAAAATATTTAAAAGAAACTTGCTTAATGCTTCGAATTGAAAAGGATCTAAATCATATGATAAACCACGTTCAGTACTTTAAAAACGTTTTAAGAATATTTTTCTTGGAAGAAGTAATTCTGAGAATAATGAGCGTAGTTCTTCAGGCATTAAAAGAGAAAAAAAAGATTGCCAACGGTAACCTTAACTTCTTAAAATATAAAAATAGATTTCTTTGGTTACCAAGTGAAACTTTCATTTATTCCCTTTGTGATAGGACAACACTTTTGACTCCTTTTCCAAAATAAAATTTTAACAATGGTTTCCTGTCATATGAAATGATCATTTTCAGAACAAAACACACAGATGTCATGTATTTGTTTCAATATGTTCTAAATCGGAAAAAAGTATAATATATTTCTGTAATTCTACAATGTATATTATAAGTAAAACTTTTAGATCCAAAGGATCATGTACATACAGATTTAAAATGGCAGAATGTAAAATGCGAATTTCATAATTAGTAAAGTCCGTATAAGTCTTAACTACATTTTACAAATCAGTTTGCTTAAAATACGCGTGAGGAACTTCCTAAACACACCATACCAATTTTATGATTATCGAAGTAACATTCAGCAATAAATTATCTCGCCTTCTTATTTTTCAACACTAGACGAATAACTATTTATTGCTTTAAAAGAGGTTTTAAATATTGATTTTACTCCTCAGTCATCAGCATGAATTTCTTTTTTAATTACCATAATTAATTTGGAGGGTATTGAAAGAATAATAATTCAATATTTCCCTTACAATATAAGAGCAGGAGTATTGTGCTTCATTTTAACAAAATGGTTATCATTTTACAAATACAGAATTAGTTGTTAAGGGTTGCACTTTATCAGAAGAGGATACTTACACATTAAGTGTTGTTTATAGCTTTTTTTATCCAAAGAAGTTTCACTAATTGAATAGCTTCAAATAAATAGTTTTATTGCTCCACATAAGGCAACAATATTGAAGATTTTTCTCGATAGAGAAGAATTAATATGCATATATTCTTTATTTTCAGCATTTTCTTTTATTATTATTTTTTTATAACCCGACAGAGTAATTTAAATTTAAGTAGAATTTTTGAACTCTAATAAGGGGGCTTTCGCATCAAAGGGGAAAAGGGCAATATTTCTTCTCGTTTTTCATCTTTTGCTATGAAAGCACCCTAGGAATTCATTGGGATAGCCAGGGGGCGTAGCGCGCTTTTTCGTCAGTATAACGCGATTTCTTTTTCTTTATTAATGAATTTACGCATATTTATGAAGAAAATTTTGGTAAAGTGGAGTGTGGCTTAAGAACCCTGAAAGTGCACTTCTTATAAAAATGTAGCTTTGACTTATAACACCGGGGAACAGTCATTTTGCGGCATTCTGGCTTAAAGTCAATTCTATATAAAACTAGTATGCTGAATACTAGAAAATTATTAGATTTGTCAAATTGGCTCTAGTTTTTGAGACAAAGACAATTAGCTATTTCATTGAAAAAAACCTAAATAAAAATACCAATATGCATTGAAAAAATATTTTTATTGAAATCATTTATAAGAACGATATAAAAACAAAAATATATATGCTGTTCATCAAATACTTAAAACAAAAATTACAAAAAACTTTTTCTGTAAGCTTTTCTCTAATGATTTTGCTCAGGACAATCCCTTATTAAAGTCCAGCAGTTGTCTGACATCATGTGGCGATCTTATCGACCTTGGTATCCTTCTTCCATTATCCTGATGTCCTGGTGGAACCCTTCTCCTTGTTCCTCGTTGTAATCGCCCAGATTATCCGGGAATTTGTCCAAATGGCTATGCAAAAAATGTAATTTAATGCTCATAGTAGCTCCTAATGTGGGAAAATTTTGAAGCATTTTAGCAACCAATTCTGAATAGTCTGGTTCTTTATGATGAAGAATGTAATGGTAACACCAGGTCGAAGACAGTGTTTTCCTTTTAATTTCGAAGCAGGATTTTCGGCTGATTTTTTTCGATAAATTCAAATCACGAACCAAGTCATTGAGCCCCTCTTGAGACAATCATATTTTTGTAGAACTACTTTCTTCGAACTCGCATTCACTGCTGCTCGTCTTAATTGTCTGATCCCTCTAACATTTCAATATCATCACTGTTTGCAGTAGATGGTCCTGAAAACACTGGAATTGGAAAATCATCATTGTGTAATACTGGGGGGGTAAGCCGATTCCACATAAGGATAAACCCAAGTAAGTTTTTTATACCGGTTGATGCCTTGTACATTCACTGCACAAAAGTAACAGTCAGTTAAGGGATTAGTAGGCTCAGTCCATATCATCGGCACTCCAAATTGAAGCCCTTAACGGCTTCCTTGACTCCAGTATCACAAAGATTATACACAATGCTTACAGACGATATTGGGCACCCAATATTTATTCTTTTGTACAAGCTTTCTCCCAAAGCATGCTTCGTAGGTTTTTATCACAAACTCCGTGATCTTTTTTCTTTGCTTTTGTAAACAAAATTTGAAACATATATAACGAAAACTGTTGGGGTTGTTAAAATAACGTTTTCGTAACGAACTCATATTTTTCAAGACAAAAAACTTTTAAACTTACAATAAGACACGAACTGATACTTTCAAGGTCTAATAGCTAATACGTAAAATTGTTGTACCTATATACGTGAATATATAATAAAATTTAGCGGTGGTAATCGAATTAATAGATATTTAGGAGGGTAGTTTAAATTTCTTCATTGATTTCTTGTGTTTCGTTTATTTCAAGAACCAGAGTCAACCAAAAAAAAGTAAATGCATACTGTAGGGCTAATTCAAGTGTTTACAAAAACCATTAACATATTAAATGCTGCATGTTTTTGAATTTTTTTTATTCCGCAGTGTAATCACTTGAAATAGAATATAAAACTTACAAAATAAGGAAATATTTAATTTTTCTCTTAATGTTTGAATTCAATAAGTTAGTACAGTAAAACCCCTTTATACCGCGTCTCAGTATACCGCGGTGACTATCATGTCCCACTAGTTTAAACTTCTCTCAATCATTGCCATTTAAAGGTGATTCCTTATTTACCACTGTAAAGCCAGCCGCAGTCTCTTAGGAGCAAAAATATTCTATCCAAAGATTTCTCATCCCCCCACCACACACACTAACAGATAAAGCCCTCTATTGTGATAGGCTGATGTACACCTTTTCATGATTTTTTTCACTTTCAACCTGCCACAACCTGTTCTATGCTTATATCTTTTCAGACGTCTAGTTACACATGTGTATTGATAGCGTTATCAACCTTTGTATTCCATATTCTTTACCATTCCTGAAAAGTAAACATATTCTCCGGTGTATGCAGGTTGTTTCTTTGAGAAGTTCGTTCCTCCCCCTTCAAATATTAATTTTCTTAGGACCTCTCCCTCTTCCCAAATTCATATTAACGTACAGATTTTTAAACCCCCTTTTTCTCGGAACACAGTTGGTTTATAACTTACTGCTCAACAGCCTGTTTGCGCAGTTGAGATGTGTGCTTCTTGCACAGCAATTACAGTGAATAAATGGCAACAAAGAAGAAAAGAAAAAAATTATACTATAGGAAGAAAAGTTACCAGTAATTGATAAAGTTTAAAATGATGCAGCAAACGCGAGTATTATTTCAAGAGTATGGTTTCGTAGCACAGTTTCACTATACCGCGGTTATGTTATAACGCGGAGGCCAAACATGTCCGCCGACACCCGTGTTTTAACGGGATTTTACTGTAATTTGAATGGTTTATTTTCATTTTTTTTATTTACAATATCATATGTATTTTCCCTTCCTGCATACTCTTTAGCTATAAAGTGCTATAAAGTTCAATACATTTTACTAAATGTAGTCGAGACAAACATGCATATAACTTTGCTAAAATAAATCACGTTTTATTTAAAGATATTACTACATACTGATTAAACATAAACATAATAACATTTTAACTATTCTAAACAAAACCTTTTTCAAACTAAATGCGGAAATGTTTCGATGATATATTAAACTTGTATTTACTTTCCTAACAAACAATGTTCTTGCAAAATAAAATATTCAGATACTGAGAAATTACAAGTTACTATTACAGAAATAATAGAGTTGTATTCAATACGTTCCCAAGTTTTTATGCTTCTTTTAAATAGAAAGAAGTTTAAGGTTGTCTAATTGCACTAAGAATATTTAGTTGAGCAAATAAAATTATAGAGTTTTCAGGCCCTTCAGCACAGTTAGCAATAACGGAAACACATTTAGAGACAATAAATTTTAAACTGAAATCAAAACAATTCCAACTACACTAGAAATTTGAATTTTCAGAATGCATAAAGTCAACAGAAGTTTTAAAAAGCATCCGCACAAAAAGCCCCAAGGGTTACAAGGGAAAATATTACAATATTGTAAAAGCCAGGACCTTCCAACCGTTTAGAGTACCCTTAAGCTCTCTTATGTTTGAACGCGTGTTTCTTTTTTTTTTTTTTTTCATGTTTTTTTTTAAGTAGTAGTGTGGCTGTTAACTACATTTGAGCCTTTATTTGCATTTGAACAGTTGCGTGTAAAAAATTTAACACTCGAAAAACAGACATCCCTGTGTGGTCCCTCTCGTTATTTGTTGTACAGCAATAATAATTAACTGAACGTAGGGAAGCTTTCTGACTTTTCATAGCATGATCTTATTTTAGTTCGCGAACTTATGTATTAACCTCAAAGAAGAGTAGATAATGAATCTTATGCCGGGGTAACCTTAACTAGCAAAGTCGCCCTTATAGAATTTCACAACAATAGGGGAGAAGTTCTTTGATTCTCGTAATCGCTGCAACATGACAAGAGCTATTCATGACAAGAGCTTTTTAGACTTCGATTTTCCTTTTTTTACGGGAGGTTTACAAATGCTACCGTCCACCAGTTAAGAAAGCTGGTTGAACAAACAATAGCGATTGATTTTCGGACTTTTATTGATGTATATTTTATTTATTTAGTGCAAAAAATAATTTCAATATTATTGAAATGGTTGTTCAAAAGGACAAATGCCACTCTGTTATTATTACGTTTCTCGTCGTTTGATAATATTACTGTAAATATTGTATTTTATTTTATAACACGAGTTTCTTCGGGTTTTTTTTAATTTATTAAATCCAAAATTAAACTCATTCCTATTTTTTGCATAACATATACTTTATCTGACGTAGTTTAATTACAATATTATTTTGTAATGTGCTCTAAATTACAAAATTCTTTTCAATTAGACACGCGTGTTTCATTCCCTTGCGGTTAAAAAAAATCTCAGTTATCTTTACTACAATGAAACAGGTGTTCAAATGTAAACCGAAATAAAGATTTCCACAATCAGTAAGCATTTCACGGTTGTTATTCTAATTAATTCCCAATCCACTCAACGCTTCTAACTCCTACTTACCAGTTCTGAAATTCCTTGCTGTGCTACTTTTCCGAAATAAATTGCTATTTTCTCAGTTAGTATTCCAGCTATGTTGGAGTTACCGAGTTGTTTTACTTTATTAACATCAAAGAGCATGCAAGTGCTGAATAAGAGTTAAAGGAATTGTATCCGAATAACGGTGAAAATATTTTTTAGTGTAATGATTTTTCTTGTAATAGTTTTTGATTTTTATAAATATTTTCGATATTTCTAAACTGTATTGGCTTTTAGTTTTCCTAAAAATTTTCCTCACTTTAGTAAAAACTATTTTTAATAATAAAAAATATTTTTCATTACTAAAAAGAATTTAGTAATAAAAAAAATTTCGTAATTTTTTTATTACTAAAAACCACGAAAATTTTGTAAATAACTCCATTTTTTTTTAGAAAATAGAATTATTTACGAAAACTCTATAAGTGTTTAGTCACTTCATTTGACTTTTATTGAGAGACAGGGGCAATTTAATTGTCACGCGTGATAATTTGTAATATAGAAATAAATAGTTTACTTTTTTATATGCAGACTGCCCCTGTTTCTCTATAAAGTCAAATGATGTGATTGAACACAATGATTGTGTTATTTTTGCCCACATAACTTTAATCTAAACATATTTTAAGTTTTCGAAGCTAATATTTCTCCACTATGCAGGCAATTGCTGTATTAAGGCAGACTTTTAATCAATCATTTTTGTTGCAATATAACATGCATGTATATATGATAGAGTATTTACTTTCGTTACTTAATATATTCATTATGGCTTTGTCCCAGCTTGTGGAAGTTTTGGAAAAACATAATATAATAGACTGTGATTAATACATTTTAGAAGAAATCGTGTAGAGGACAAGTGTTTATGTCCTTAGCGCATGTTCTAGTTCACATGTTCTTAGAAGGCTGGATCCCTCCGTCCGTCCCGTTGCAAGTGAAGATCGCAAATGATTTCAACACAGATGACAACAAAGTTAACATTTACAATCTTTACGTTGTATACCCCCCATTGCAAAACATTGCTATCAAAAAGGCAGAAAGAGGACTGAATGTTTCTTTAAATTTACGAATTAAAATATTCTACTTCCTTGATATCAATTTCTTTATAACATTCTTGTTTTTCTGCACTCTACAATTACAGAGAAAAATCGGTGAAATTACATAAAACTGGAAACTTGAGAAATGTGGCTATCAGTCTAAAAATTGTAAACAAATGCCTACAAACTTGAGATTCGTGGGCGGCCTTTAGCACGTCGTCGCCCAGGCCTCCCAACTCAGGAGACATCTTTGATCGAGCGGCACTAAGGCACAAGGATCACCGTCGACTTTAAGTATCATGGAAGTAACTGAGCTTAAACACAGATGGCGTCCCTACTGCGGGTCATTATCTGTTGCTATCAATTTGCAGAAGGTTCTCTGTAATTTTCTTTTTTTAAAGACTTTGTAGTTTCTTGGTTTTAGTTCTCTGTAATTTCACACCAGACTCCAGATAACTGATTTATAAGAGATTCTCATGTATTAGAGTTTTTTATAGTGTAAAATATCATAACGTTATTATATATTTATAATTTTAACTTCATATAAAATTCCACTTACGAATAACTGATATCCAAGCATAATTCTTTCAGAAAAAAATGATTCCTTAAAAACTTTCTGAGCTATAACCTTTAATAAAAATAATCTTGAAATGTATCGCACTTATTTCAGATAAATTACAATATTAGTAAGAAAGTCAAAAATCTTATAAATGACCAATTTAAATGATAATTAATTTTGTACTATCAACTATTTAGTGATACTGCCGACAGGGTGGCGTAGTGGTAAGGAGCAAGTCTCGTACTCCCAAGACCGCAGGTTCGAACCTGGCCCAAAAAAAAGAGAGAAAACTATTTAGTGATACTAATTTACTTATATAATATATTGACTAAAAGTGCTACTAACAATCAAAGTCTGGAAAGCATTTTTTTTTTAACTTCTATAAGCAAATGCATGATTTTTAATCGTTAATTGATTTGAAAATAAATTAACAGACCTGAAATAAATGGCAATAAACTATTCGCGTATTTATTTCGCGTTTATCAGCGATGTGTATCGTGAAACTAGAAATTTGTGTACATAAACGCATTTTTAAACTCTTCATCTGCCTCATTTAAATTTGCCAGACAACTGAGAATACATGTAGTAATTGAAAAGCCAAGCGTTGCTCTTTTATTACAAAATGCAGTTTCAAAACAATGAAATGAAGTTTCATTCGTACGGTATATTTTGCGAGATAACTAAATGCTTCGTCTCATTTAATCTGAGTTCCGGGTTGTGTTCCAACTTGGATTATCACGAAATAGAAACATAAACGCACGTTCCATGAAACATGAAAGTATTTACATCCCCAGTAGTTTATGCGCATCTCATTATCATTTATAAATTAAAAATTCTCTCACTGTATAATTTGCGTAATTGGAATATACTTATTCGTATAGCACTGAATTAATAAGAGTAAACTTGACTTACTTTTGGGGTTTATTTAATACGCTTTAGTAATTAAATTTTGGTAACAAAATTCGTTAACGTCGGTTTAAACCTAACTATAAAATAAGGAAAATTCAATTTTTACGAGTTTGCAACAAATACAAGAAATTCAATTAGAATGCGTCACATTGACCTTTTTTCAAATCCTTTGCACTGATAGTTTAATAAATGACTCAATTTAATTCGGTTACACGTCCAAGGTAAAGCCATAACAAAAAAAGCGTACATCTAGATTAAATTTAACTATCTATTGATATGATGGGGAAAATTAACAAAGACAGGCTGGGCAGGAAAGATAGCACGCAATATAATTAGTTTATATATATTGATGTATTTTTTCCGCTATTGATTGTGGATTTTAAAAATCAGGCCTTATAGAATGAAATGGTAAAACAAAATATATTGACGAGTTTTTTTCTATTGAAATTCAATTATTTAAGAAATGGCACCATTAGAAAGTAGTATTAAGCTGAAAAGATCAGAAAGCAAGCCAATTCAAGACGTGCATAAAGTGGGACGTTCTTCTAGTTTGTTATATGAGAACTTACAGATTTATTTATTCAAATAACCAATGCAATAATGTTAAAATATAAACTCTTCAAACTGTTGCTTTTAAATGTTTTAATATGGAAGTCATGTTAAATATTAAATTAACAAACACTAAATATGTGGGAATGTTCCCAATTAAATAACATGAACTTACTGAACTATATACTATGCGCGCGAACTGTTACTTAGATGTACGGTGTGACGCGGCAGTGCGGAGGACGATTCATATCAATGAATCGTCCTCCGCACGTCCGCGTCCGAATCATCGGGCGGTGTGAGACAACGAGGATGCTGAAAAAACAACACTAGTCAATCGGACTCTAAAACTAATATGATGAGACGATGGCGATAGATTTGTGATATTTAGAGTAAATGATGTGAATGTGTTAATTTTTGTTCATAAGTTTTTGTATATAAGTCTTTTTAAAAAACATTAAATCCTGACTTCTTATTGTTACTGAGTAGCGGCCATCCAATGTACAAATTGAAGAGATACAACACAAAAAAATGTTTTAACATAATTTTACGAAATATTTTGCAAAATAAAACCGTTTAACTTTCTATATTTTTCAAAACTTTTTTTTTAATTCAATTGAAAAACAAAACAGAAGAAATTTAAGAAAAATGAAAAATGTTTTCCAAAATATCATCTTAATGTTTAAGATTTAATCATAAATTTTAAAATAAAAGTGTTGGCACAACGAATCGTGACATTTTATGTTATTGTTACTTATTCTAAAAAAATAAAAAGAAAATAATAATCAGACAAGGGGATCCTTGAAATGAATAGCGCACAAAATACTGACACAAAAACAACATTGATTTCTGAAGTTACTGTGAAGCTAAATTGACTTTTTAAGTTCTTAATATCTTTTCAATTAAAATTCTACATCATATTTAAGTCTGTTGAGATTTAATTACAAAAGAAAGTAATTAAAGCTTTATTTAGAAAGTTAGAGCGACATAAAAACTAGCTACTTAGAAAATAAGATTTATAAGACAAAGTTGAAAAGTTCATTATACATTTCTAATGACGTTATACATTTCCGGATGTAAGTGTTGATTATTTATGCATTGGTTTTCATATTAAAGTAAAGCAACATTTTTTTGTGTTATGAAAAAAGTGAAGAAAAAACTCAACATAAAGACTTTATATAATAGCATTACTTTTATATAAAAGTAATGTTATCCATATCAAGTCGTTTCTGTACTTTAATTACCTTGGAATGGAAAATGTTTCTCAAAACTCGTTTGATTAGAAGGCTAGTTGGTTACTTTTCTCTTCCGAGTTAAGCTAGTTGAGTGTTAACTCGAGTTACACTCAATCGTGTTAGCTCGAGAGTTGATTTTTATTTATTACCCGTGAGTAGCTTTTATGTAGCTTGAGGATATTATGCCAGGATTGCCTTTTGACTAGAGTTTGAGAATATTTTTGTTTTTAATTAAGAGTCACTTTTGAATAGGGACAAACCAACATTTATATCGTGATTGTGAAGAAATATCTTCAGAGACTGAGTTTCTCTCTATCATCTTACCATAGTTAGTTCATATGCGGTAAAACAAAGTTCTTAAATGCAAGAATTTTTCTACTGTAAATGAACCTCTCAAGAAGACAAGATACAAAAGAGAAATTTTTCGGCAAACATATTTTTACTGATTTGACAAATTTCGTTAAAAAAATAATAATAACAACACTGTTGAAAATTTCCGTAAAAAAATAGTAAAATAACCATTTATTTGATTGCTATTTTACCATATTTAATTACAGCAGTTGAATAACCATTAAAAAGATGGTACTCAAATCGCTGATTGTGAAAAAAATCGATTATTCTCTGTTTATCCTAAGGAACGTTTAACTAACCGTAATTTTCAAGCGCTCAATAAGAATCGGGCGTCCATCTTGGTTGCGAAACCTTACCGGTCGTACGTTGTTGTTAAAATATGAATAAAGATTTATCAGTTCAAATCTGCATGTGTATATAAAAAAAGAAGAAGAAAAAAGTGGCTTGAGCAGTGGTTACTAAATAGAAACACATACTACACACGTAAATCAAGAATTGTAAACATCGGATTGCCGAACTGTTTGCGAATGAGCGAACCCATAATTTCAGCTGCTGAAGGTTGTTTGTATTTTAATTTTTACAGCAAATATAATGATTTTCGTCAATATACAGTAAGTTTATACCAAATATGACTTTGGATCCAATCAAAAACTGAAATCTCAATTTTAAGGCAGTTTGCTTGTTGGAAAAGAAGATTTATTGATAAATAAACGGCCGCTTTACGTGGAGTATATGGCCGAATGGCTAGAGAGCAAGGTTGGTGTGCCATACACACGGATTCGATTCCCGTACGCTTCGTTTACGGTGTCTACGCCTCGAAGATTCTATCCCTCGAAATGGTTCAAAAGCGGTAAAAATTTGGTTTTGAAACCATTTTTAAATGGTTATAAAACCGTAAACATTGGTATTTACGGCTTTTTATCCAAACTGATTGGATATGTATTAGGTCCCGTAAGGATAGAAAAATGTTCCAAACCGTAAATTTTACGGTGAATTAGATGGACAGACTGCTGCCGGTTATTTAACCGTAATTTCATGACGAAATTTTTAACAGTGAGCTTTTGTGTTTAGGATCAATACGATCACTTTCCAACGTATACGACTTTTGAAAAAACATTAAGTAAGAAACATATAATGTATCTTCCTTTTGACTATCTATCCAATTTCTATTTTACAATATTTAACCCTTTCGCGCCGATTGTCACGCATACGTGACAGCAAGAAACGCACACTACCCTCGACAGACACGCATACGTGTCTGTGTCTTGGAACGTCTTAAAAACTATAATTATAGCCCCAAGATGACATTTTATGTCCATAGGATTCAAAATGCATGCAGATTTGAGTTTCTGCTTGAAAGGAGAGTGAGGGGACGGTGGACGTTACTTTTCGAAAAATCGGCCAAAAAATCGATTTTTTTTTTCAAGCATATTTTTTTTGCTGTGGACCTTATTTTCATTGTGACAAAAAAGAAGAAGATTTATGCATAAATTTGAGCTAATTTTAAGGGTTAATGTTTGAAAGTGCGCGTGGCTCAAGCCTGAATGGCCCTTTAAACATGTAAACATAAGCACATGTCATTTTATCTGAGGCTGCATCTGAACTTTACATACCGTTTTTAGTAAGAAGAACGCATTGTGATGGGAAAAAGCACTTCTACTTCAACTACTAATGTTCTGTTTACATTTGTTATTTGTTTTGCTTGAAAACGTCTCTTGAATTTTAACAAAAACTTCTTTTCAGAACTAAAGCCCGTAGAATAAAAAAATTTTGTGCTCTTGCAGAGGTTTTATATATATTGTAAGCGTTATTGTGAAATAAATATGGATGAATTGGGTGGTAAATGGCGTAAACCAAAAGCCAGACCTTCTGAACAGCAGCATGTTTTCTGACATAAACACGCAGCATCAGCATCAGCGAATGCTCGAAAAAGATGGGCTGCTCTCAAAAGCAGTGAGGAAAATATTGCTGTAAATGAAGCACTGCAACAGTGAATACTGTATCTTCATATACTTTGGTGAGCCCTGAGATTTGGGGATCTCTTTTACAATATATGAGACTCTTCTTCAAATAACTTGTTGGTGAAAAGTGAAACACAGTATGGATTTTCTTCAAAGATTAGCATAGTTTGTCAACATTTGTGCGGTTCTTCCTTTTCAAGCATAAGAGATTAAGCTACAAATGCTTTTGAAATAAATAAAAAGATGGCAGAAGCCTTTTTAAAAATCGACAAAGGCCATGCTGACCTAGAAATATTTTCCATGGGGTTAGGCAGTCATACTATGGATAACAAAACATTTGCAAAATGACTGAACTCGTTGTGCGAGGAAGGTAAATCAACCAAATCAGAAATGCTACAATTGTCGAGGAAAATTGTATGTTCTAAACACGAAGAAATTGGTTCAAGAGTATGGGCAGATGATGCAATTCTGAACATTACGGTTTCGTATGATGGAACTTTGCAAAAGAGATTACATACTTCTCAGTATGAATCACGTTGCCAAAAAAATACTTAGGAACAGCTCTGTGTAATAAAGTACACGGATGACGGAATAAAAAGGTTGGAGGAAGAAAAGATGGTAGTTTGAAAGCAAGCCACTATAAAAGTCTCGACTAATTTTCATTCGGAAGGCAATTACGGACGATGCTCCAGATGTCGCTAAAATGAAAACTACTGTTTATGCTACGCTTTTTCATTGCTCTTCCACGGACACCAAACCTAAACATTTCAAATTTCGGCCAGGAACAAAGTCTTGGCGTTTCTACCAACGAGAGATTGAGAGTAATGTGAAACCAGCCAGCCATTTATCGATTAGGCTAAGCTTAGTGAGGATGTCGTGTTGAAAATACTGCCTGTGTATCAACGACTAGCAAGTGATGTACTTTTATTTCGTGTTTCAGTGAAATCACAAAAAGCTAATGAATGTGTTCCCAGCCTCATATGGAAAACAGCCTCTAAAGAGTTGCTTATTTCTAAAAAAAGACTGGAACTTATTGTTGTTTTTTCAATCGGTGAATTTAATTTTGGCTGTTTGAAGACGATAGAGCTGTTTGATAGATCCAGCCTAATGAACTCTCCGTTTCAATTTCTGAAAAGGGGGATAGTCGTCGAAACTATCAGTGTAGTAAAAGACAATCAGAGCCATATAATTTTAAAAGAAAGCTGAAAAGAGTAAACAGTGTAATGAAAGACAAAAAATGTGTAAAAAAATGAAGGCGTTTCTTATACTGGAGGATTTTGAAAACGTTCTGTTAATCGTCAACACTTATTGCTAAAAAGTCCCCCCCCCCCTCATTGCAATCTAAAATAGTGTTTTGTTGCCTAAACTAAAGCTGAAAATAGTAGTAGAAGGAATAATAATTATACTAAAATGTCATTACATTCTTACCAATAGGTTTCTAAATTTGTTTTTGTAAATACAGTCGATTTTCAGTTTTCGGTGTTACTGTCAATATTCACATGTTTAAACATATATTTGTGCTAAAATAGTGTCGATATTCTTTGAAAATAGTAGTTATGAGTTGTTTATGCAAATATTACTTTTAGAAGACATTTGTTGAGCAGGTTTTCAAAGTAAGTGCCATTATATTCTTAAAATGCATTTTTCTCGAAATTTAATTTTTCGTGTTTTTGAGATTTTAAAATGTTCCTTGCGTCTCAATTTTTCCTCGATAAGGCTGAAAGTTGGTGATTTACTAGTTTTTATATAGCTAAATGAAATTTAGTATCCATTATGTGTTTGGATTATATTAAGTAATTTAAAAATATTAATAATGTTCCAAAAATGCGAAATTTCGCGAAAAAATTAGTAATAACTAACAAAAAAAATTAAATTTAAATAATTTACTGACGGATTCTTAAATGAATACTAAGTTTTCTTCATATTGTTGCATTTTTTCATTATAAATCGACTTTAGCTTTAAAAAAAATCAAAAATTGTGACGCAAGGAACATTTTGAAATTTCACTAAAAATTTATTAAATTTAAAATTTTTAAAATTTAAAAAATGAAATTTCAAAATTTTTTTTTAATTTTCTGTTTATTTATTGAGTTATATGCAAGTACCAAAAATTTCAAAATATTTCATGAAAAAAGGAAAAAGTTTCATTCGAAGGTACTGTCCCCAGTAACATGATTCCCATGCTAGTGTATTTTGATTAGATAAGCATAAGAAGAAAAGAATGCTTCAAAATCGCCTGCTTTGTGACTATTTTTAAATTAGTACGGAGTTTATTGTATATAGTAATTAATGGAGTTTTATATTGACTAGAGCGTTGAGTATTTGTTTGCAAGTGCTGCTTTCAATATATAATTAGAACTTACACACAGGAAATGTTCTACATAAACCGTTACAATTTAAGCGTCGAAAAAAATGTTCAAAATATGTATTTTAACCAGAAATACCTTAAGTAAATAATACTAAAAAGTTCATTAATGGAAAACTTCCTGGACTTAGGGTTAACAGAAGAAAATCCTCGTGTCTGGCGGTAAGCGCGTTTGCGCTTCCCGTCGCAAAAGGTTTGACTAATTAAAGTTTTAGTGTTTTGTCTTTTTCTTTTACAATTTCCGCATTACATTTTATTAGTTTCATTCCTTTATTGATGCTCTAAAGTAAGCATTTATTACGTGAAAAAAATTATCTAATAGCAGAATAGTTTCCAGTGTTGATTACTGATGCTACAAAGAAAAGACTGAATTCTCTTTAGGCTTTACTTTACTAGATAGTTGCACATTCTAATTCCACATTTTTAGCGCAGTAAATTTTAAAACTGCTTTGGTTCTACCTAATTATTCTTTTTTTTATTTTAGAAACAATAGAACCCTTCAGAGGTTAAACTGAGCAAAAAGTTACTTCAATAAAAATGAAAAAATGATTCCAAAAGACGGCAGTCTTTAATTGGAAATTGGAGAATGACGTTCTTTCACAATATTTTTTCATTTTTTCCCAAAAATGACTCATTTCATAAAGAAACCTCTTTTTTATTTGAATGTAATTTGAGGGGCTATACGAAAAATGAGAGTTCCAGTTAAAAGTACTAACGTTATATTGAATTACAATTTGGGCACAAAGATTGAAAAACATCATGTCCATCTATTATTTAAACTATTCTGTTGTTGTTGTACATCTTATACAGAGGTTAAAGCATGAAAAAAATTTCGACTTTAATATATGAATATGTTTTAGGGGTCAATGAGCTCTAAATCCATTTCCAAAGATTTTTTTTTTTTTTGAAATAGCTATTTTCCGTAATTGAGAAGTTGTGCATGTTACTTAAAGTACATAAGAATAATGCGTTGGTTAAAAACTAAACAAGCGTACATTTTTGAAGAACAAATTCGATGTTATGAAGTATTTACCATTTATAATTATTTTTTCCAAGGTAATTTAATTATGTGGCAAAATAATTACAAGAGTACTAAAGAAATATACTGCTCAAGATTATGATTAACAAAATTTGTGTGTTAATTTTAGCAAGTGTTTCATATTGAAACCCTAGTCTCCAATATCCCTATTTTGGAGAATGTCATAAATAATTGAATTTATTCTAAGGTTTAAAATATTCATCTTAAAAACAAGTTAAATTTATGTAACACAATTATACACGAATGATACTGATGATTTTTAGAACACTAAATGCAGTTCAAATTCTAAATTTTGTCAAAAATTGGAAAGTGGTCCATATTAACACCTTCTTAGTTTGTTAAACTTACTTAGTACTTTGTTAAACAAGTTTATGCTATGCCCCTATTCATGGTATAGCCTGAGTCAAATTTATTATGATGAAAATTAGGAAACATTACTACTTCAATAGGGTTGTAGGCAGTTGGAATAGTTTACCGAAGGCAACTGTTAATTGCAGTGGGGTAACAACTTTTCAGAAAGCTCTTGATGTTCATTGGGGACTGCTAAATTGACTAGGACCAGTCTGGATGAGCCCTGAGCCTGTTGCTGATCGTCACTTTTGTATTTGTATTTGTATCACTGGTATAAAATATTTATCTAAGCACTAAAGTGCAATGTAAAAGCATTAAATTGTAGATTAAAATAAGTAATACTACTCTAGTAGTTTTTTTAATGCCAAAAAAAAATGTTCAGTGGTAATACAATCACGTGTTGAATTAGCCAGCTGAAAATTGTCTTTCCAAGTTGGCATCTCATCATTTCCGTAAAAAACGAAGCTAATATTTGATTTCACGCTATTTCGCAAGATGTCCTTAAAATGAACTCCGAAATTGGTAACTGGATAAGAGGAATCAAAACTACTGTAGTTCGTCGAAATGATGGTAATTTAGAAAACATTATCGCGATATTCTCCTCTTTTTACGAGATATCCGATGATTAAGTGTAATAAAGGATCTAAATAATGAGAAAGAGTGTGACCACTAACGATGTATTTATTCTCAGTCATAAGTGGCCTTGTTTGTAACAAACCTATTCCTCTTGGAAAACAATATCCGTCATCGTTCAAATGATCATGGGACTTTCTCGATTTCTTTTATGAAGAAACTTTGGTTTGTTAAACTAAACTTATTCTGCCGTTCCATATAATTAAAAAGGCTTAATAAGTATTAATCAATCATTTTTCTTTTATTATTGGTGTGTAAATTCTTACGAATTTAGGTGGGAAATGTAGCGAAATATGTTTTTTATTTCTTTTATTAAGGGAATCATAATAAGTTTTTCTTTTAATGAGTTTATCCCAAAGTACTTGAAAAAAAAGAATTCTTTAAGTTTAAATTATTTGTGTATTAATTATTACTTTGTGAAAACATAATTCATTGTTTTAACTTTAATTTTACTTTGCACTGTATAGTTAAATTTGATGCATTATTTGAAGCTTTCTTCTTAAGTTTTCGCTTTGCGAGTCTTAATATCAACAAAGATAAGGTCTAACGGGCAACATAAGTTATACATACATATTTCTTCTGCAGCTTTTTTTGATGGGATAGAATATAATTGAAGTATATAATTATAATTTAGGAGAAGAGTCTTCATGGTTTAGAAGTTTAGTAAAATAGATTCAAGGTTTCTCTTTTTTAATTTGATTCTAGATTTTTTTATTTTACAAATCTGAAACAATAAACAATATTTTATAAACTGATAGTTTTCAAATTATTATTGACTTAGTGACGGATGCTCATAAAGTATGCAATAAAATGCAAAAATTAAGTACTTTGATGAAAATACACTGTAAAAAGGTGGTTTTTTTCACCAGGAAATAATGCAAATTTAGACTACAAAGGGGGTACTATATTTTGGGGCTAACTTTAAACCTTCATCAAAATATTTTACACCATCATTTTCAGCCAGAAGACTTGTGCAGCACATCACTAAAGTTTTCTACAATCAATCACATTTTTGTGTTTATTTTGTTTTTGAATGTCTTTAAAAGTAGTCTTTAAATATAGTATGTCTTTAAAACTAAAAATAAATATACAATAGAACAAAAGCACAAAACGCGTCAAAAGAAATCAGAATTGCAGCAAGCTAAATCATTAAACCCCTTGATAATAATGATTATTTCGTTCTTTTAAAATAAATTCAACTATGACAGCAAACAAATGCAAGAATTCACATCCTTTAAAATATAAGTTGATTAAACAACAATCAACAACAAACGTCACCCATTCGTTCACTAATTGCCGTTTATTCACTGTCCAATTTAAGAAATCGCTTTTCTAATTGTCTGAGCTTACTGATTCATATTAAAAGGCATTTTTGTTAAGATGCCTTCAAATATTGCTAATTACTAAACTCAAAATAGTAAATGAATGTTAAAGTAGAATTTGTCTGAATTGTTGCTAGATTAAATACTCACTTAAATAACGAATTGCACTCAGATCCTTGAGTATGAGAGTGTACTACGACCAAATTTTAGTTTTGAAAATAACATTTTGTAAGTTCCGCCAGTGGAGTAAAACATTTTATGACAAATAATTGATTCCAAAGGTTATTCTAGACCATCGCAAGCTATTTCATTATTGTATCTTTAATTTTGATCTTATCTCTTAATTTTGATCGTCTGCCCATAGCAGGGTGCATAGCGCTTTTAAGCCACGCCCCATTTTGTATTTATTTTACAACCAGTATACCAAAAAGATTTTTTTTTCTCTATTAAGAAATTCACGATTCATTATGTGGAAAATAGTTTTATGCGATTATTGGTGGTGAAGTGCTTACTAAATGGGACGTGGTTTAAGAAAGCGCTACGCGCCCTGATGTATAATCTTTGCAACATGCTTACTGAAATTAAAGATATATTTATTTCCTAAAACAATATAATAAACAACTTAAATAAAACATACTGTTATAATATCTTCTCTTTCAAAAAAAAAAGTTGAAAACGCAGCCGTTTTCGTAGATAATACTGATTTTGACTTTTTTTATAGCAAACAAAAATCGGTGTGTTTTATAACGCGGTTTTTACGAACTAAAAGCACTTTCTTATTGATGACATTTAATGGAAAATGCATTTACAAACCAATGTTTCCCGTTTAAAGACGAAAATATTTCCATAAACATTAAGTGAAATATCTTTCAATATTGATTATTTACCAATTAGAGACTGGATATCCTTAAAAGAATTATCTTTTGATGTAAGTCAAAAATTAGAAGGAAAACTGAAACAGCATACATCCTTAGAGAAAAATATATTTCGGAGAACTTCAGCAGAAGTTTGATGCTTTTAGGAAATCAATACATTTTTACTCTTTAACCATTACATTTTTCTTAGATTTTATTTTGTTGCTGTTTTGGATTTTGTATCATAAATACCCGAAAGTATAGAATAAATGTGGGGAAAAAATGTGATAATAAGATTTTCACCAAGCAAAACCCTGCAACTTTATTAAATCGATCTTTCGCCGGGGTTATTCTGTTTCAAATTATCCAGGATTATTCAAAAAGGACACCCACCACCTCCAATTATATTAAGATTTGTTGTACGTATAGATTTTTTGATACTGGTTACGAAAACATAAATTATATTGAGATTCATAAAGGGGTTGTTGAGTTATAAGCCTTTGAATATCTGCGAAGAGGGATGATTTGCCAGCATTTTGAATGACGGCTGTAAGGGTATAAAGGGCCTTATATCTCTTCAAATTTGTCATACAGCTTTTTTTTTTTATGTATGTGTGTATGACACTTTAAGTAATATTTTACTTCGATGATTCTTTTAAATTTTTCCCTAAAAGTGTTCATTTCATGTTTTTTGGACTCGGAAAAGAAGTAACTTTAACAAAATTTTTCTCACATTACCTCATCTTCAATTTCAAGAGAATTGTATGCACAGGTACCTCTAAGTGTGTCCTAACGCATGATAAAACAATTTGATGAGTGGTTCACACGAGTTTTTTTTTTTTTTTTTCTTTTTTTTAACTTATAATTTTTACATATCAAAAAATTGAAAAAAATATTTTAATGTCACATAAAAATACTTAAATATAATTACAACTGGTTGAAATAAAATTTTAACAGTCTCTAGTTAATCACATAGCTTCCAACCTTTAGGGATTATCCATTAAATGTATTTTATTTGTTTTTCATGCCTTTTTGGGACCGGCTCCATTTTTTAAACATTTCGAAATCCAATTGAATCGCCTTGAGAAACATTCCATAGCTTTTATTTGCTATATGATTCTTCCACTTGGACACCAATAATTTAGTTTTACCTTTATTTTAAACCTTTCTTATTATTCATCTTCTGTAAAGTTCATCATTTCGCCCACTGGAAAATTTCAATTAATTGCAGTCAAGTTGATTCAAACCAATGCCATTCGTAAAAATTACAATGCTTGAGTTTTGGTATTATTTCATCTCATGAATCATCATGTGCTATCATAATGCTTAGTCTTTGGGATTTCTATTTATTTCTTTATTTGTTCATTCATTAGATATTTAATTAAAAAATGATTTAAAGATTTAGCGATTGTTTAATAGGTAATTTTTCAAATGGCATAAAATTGTGGTGTTTGTACGAATGTTATTGATTGGAATAAACTTGGATGCAAATGGATTGAAATTTTCCATTGAGCAAAATGATGACCTTTACAGAAGCTGAGTTATAAGAAAGTTTAAAACAAACATAAACACCAAATTACTGATGTCCAAGTGGTAAATTATTATAGCAAATAAAAAGCTAGGAAATTTTACACAAGGAGATGCAATCGCATTTTGAAATGCATAAAAAATCGAGCTTGTATCGGAAAGGCATAAAAAACAGTTATAATTCGTGCGTTTTGCGGTTAGGTCCTTCAAGTTGGCAAGTATTTGATTAGCTCGAGACCATTCAAGTTATATTTCAACCAGTTGTAATCATTTTAAATATTTTTATCTGACATTAAAAAAATATTTTTCTTTAATTATTTGGAATGTAGCAAAATTTAAGTTAAAGAAAAACTCGAAAAAAATCTCGTTTCTCTCCTCAATATTTTTATCATGTGTTATAAATACACTTAGAGATACCTGTGTACCATTTGATAGAAATTGAAGAGGGGAAATAAGAGAAAATTTCTGTTAAAGTTACTCTTTTTACGAGGCAAAAGAATATGAAATGAACACTTATAAGAAAAAATGTAAAAGAGTTACACACGTAAAACATTATTTAAAGTGTCAGATTATTCTTAACAAAATAATTAAAAAAATTGAAAGCTCTGTGACACATTTGAAGTGAGTTACAGCCCTTTATATCCTTTCATCCGTAATTCAAAATGGCGGCAAATGAGCCATCTTAGGAGATATTTAAAGGCTCATAACTCATAAGCTTCTTTTTCAATCTCAACATAACTTATATTTTCGTAATCAGCATTGAAAATTCTATAAGAACAGATATTTTAATAAAATCGAAAGTGTTGTGTGTCATGGTCTGGATCATCTGACATGGATTTGTCCCTCGCGCTTTGAGAAATCGTTAATGCGAAACTTTTAAATCATGTTTTTAAAATTCTAAAATAAATACAAATTTCTTTAAATAATGAATTAATCTAAATTAGTTCTACAATAACTGAACTATTTTGCACAAACTATCTCCCAATAAAAATAATTTAACTTTGTGCAAGAAAACAATAATAATAAAATTACACGTAAATTTAAAGCACAAATGAGCAAAACAATGCAGACATATGTTTCGGGATTGCTTGGAATCCCTTTTTCAATGCGACAGGGAGCTTCTAGATGCAAAACATCCAGCATCTAGAAGCTCCCTGTCGCATTGAAAAAGGGATTCCAAGCAATCCCGAAACATATGTCTGCATTGTTTTGCTCATTTGTGCTTTAAATTTACGTGTAATTTTATTATTATTATCTCCCAATATCCTAAAACCCTATCCTTTATTACAAATTTAAACTTAACTACACTGTTAAAAATTTCCGTAAGAAAATAGTAAAATAAACATTTATTTGATTGTTATTTTACCATATTTAATTACAACAGTTGAAACCCTATTAAAAAGATAATACTCAAACCTGAAGCAAATCGTTTATTCTCTGTTTATCCTAAAGAACGTTTAACTAACCGTAATTTTCAACTGCTCAATAAGAATCGGGCGTCCATTTTGGTTGTGAAACCTGACCGGTAGTACGTTGTTGTTAAAATATTAATAAAGATTTATCAGTTGAAATCTGCATGCGTATATAAAAAAAGAAGAAGAAAAAAGTGGCTTAAGCAGTGGTTACTAAATAGAAACACATACACATGTAAAACAAAAATTGTAGATATCGGATTCCCGAACTGTTTGCGAATGAGCGAACCCATTATTTGAGCTGCTGCAGCTTGTTTGTATTTTAATTTTTGCAGCAAATAAAATGATTTTCGTCAATATATATACAGTAATCATATATAGTAAATTTATACCAAAAATGACTTTGGATCCAATCAAAAACTGAAATCTAAATTTTAAGGCAGTTTGCCTGTTGGAAAAGAAAATTCATTGATAAATAAACGGTCGCTTTACGTAGTGTAGATGGCCAAATGACTAGAGCGCAAGGTTGGTATACCATACACCCGGGTTCGATTCCCGCAAGCTTCGTTTACGGTTTCTACGCCTTGAAGATTCTACGCCTCGAAATGGTTCAAAAATGGTAAAAATTTTGTTTTGAAACCATTTTTAAATGGTTATAAAACCATAAACTTTTGTATTTACTGCTTTATAACCAAGCAGATTGGAAGTGGTTTAGGTCATGTAAAGATAGAAAAATGTTCCACACCTTAAATTTAACGGTGAATTAGATGAACAGACTGCTGCCGGTTATTTAATTGTAATTTCATGATGAAATTTCTAACAGTGTATTAAAATGAAAAGGTAAATTTACACAAAGTACAAAATAAATTTTAGATCCTTTTCGAAGTGTTTTTTAAATATATACATTCTATTTCATACGTTTTCCTTCAATTTATTGCAGTTCACAAGTGCCATAAAGCAATATTTAACTTCTCGTTAACTACTCTCAAGACGAGACACAAATGTTTGATTTCCATTTATGACGAAATAACCCCTCTAGTGATAATAGTTTAAATTCTGAATGCACTTATCAGAGAAGAAATAGCTACTAACAATTAAACCATCTGTAGGGAAAATAAATATGTACCCTGTCAAAACATATAGTATAATTTAAACATGTGTGCATAATTTATTCAAATTATTTCTACAGCAGTTACAACTATTTTACGTGAAAACTATTACACTCTTATGAAGTTTCAAATACCGTTGATTTTCTGAACATGTATACATGTATAATAGGTGAGGCGGTGAATGGAAAAGTGGCATAAGTCGATTGCATGTCATTGTGAGTGCTTTACTAATAGTATTGTAAAAAAATCCACGATATAATATTTCCACTTTATGCAATCAAAACAGCTACATGATAAACGATTTTGACTTAGCATTAAATTGTGGTGATTCGAATGTGAAGAATTGAAATAAGAGCGCAACTGATTTTAAAAGTGAGTTACACCACTTTTCTTTACCACCATATATACTTTATACAAGTGAATGTGTTAATATTATTAGTATTATAATTAGCAACATATATTTTTATAGACGTGGATGAAATTTTATTAGACCACACTTAATTAACACTTTATTAACACTTTAGGACTAGCCACTGTTTTTGTTTAAAAAAAAAGCATCTCGAAACAAGAAATTTAATGATTTTCATATCAATAAATCCTTAAGGCTTGTTTTCCGAATCGATTGGGGTATTTTAATTTTATCTAAATGATAGCCGTTTTTAGTCAAAAACCTTATTTCATTTAAAATACAATATGAAAACCCCAACGATCAAATATTATACTATGCGTGATTAGGGTCGGAATTTACGTGTTCTCTTACTTTTTCTTCATTTCGCATGTAAAATGTATGATCCTTGGTTTTGAGTTGATAACTAAAGCAGATGTATTTATTTTAATTAAAAACAGTTCATACTCAATATTAAGTAGAATTTCAGTCAAATGAAGAAAACCCGTGTGATTTTCATTCCAAAATTCACTTATTTTGTTCGCATTGAAAAAAGGGTTCCTTTATAATGTCGAAACCGTTGTGTGCAAGGTTTTGTAAATTTTGTGATTTTATTTTTCTTTTTTCTTTTGACTGAAACTCTAGTTAATAACTCTAGAGTTATGAGTTTCAGTGTTTCCAAATCATCTTTCACATTGAGAGTGTCACATAAATTGCGCATTGTTTGTATATTATATTTGTGTATCATTTTTTAAAAAACTCACACGTATTAATTTCGCATATTTACCCCAGCTTAAAATAATAACGACCCCACAGATAGCATATAGCAGATAACTGGATTTTTGTATGAACTCATTCAAATACTCATCCTCATAAATAAGTACTTTATTTTCTGAAATCTTTTCAAAACTACGATGGAAACAGACGGCTCAATCAATCACTTTTTAATCCAAAGAAATTTTCTCTCGTCGTGAAACTTAAGATAAATGGTTTTACTCTTGAAAATTTGTTTCGAATACAGATCGTCTCCTATTTTCTGATTTAAATTCTACACAATATCAGTACCTCTTGTTCTGGAAGAAAAATGAAAGAACCAAGGATGTTTTTTCAGTATTTTCTATGATTTATCATCACAGAATATCTCACAAATGATAAAGCAAAGATGGCCCTAGATGTTTTCTCCAAAATTTATGCCGAGTAAAACTGAAGAAAAAAAGCTGGTCGGCAGTAAATGTTTATGAAAATTAGGGTTGCAGTTGTGACTTACAAATACCTAAAGTAGGGTCAGTTGGGGTAATACGCTTTTTCGATGTTTTAACTTTTTACCCCTTCCCTACCACTTGAGTGAATTAATTGGGAGCATTGTAGCCAATACCGTACTTCTTCTGAGTAAATGTGAAAAATTTTCACTTTATGACTATTTGTTAGCGAATGAACTCGTGTTTACATTTACCCCAGTGTGTTTAGAATTACCGCAGCCTCTCAGGTAAATGTAAACAGATTTATTTTCAAATGAGGTTGATGCAAATAGAAAACTATTTCATAGACAGTCTGCTTGGAAGCTTAAGAAGTTCCGGAGCAATGGCCCTCAATCTGCGACCAACGGGCCGCACGTGGTCCACTGAGTTATTTTTGAGTTCGCTGAGATCATTTAATTAGAAATATGTTGCAATAAATAAGTAATGCAACAAATCTATGTAAAATATGTCTCTCCGTGGATCAATCGGTTAAGCTGGGACCCCACAAAGACCGAAAGTAAAGCACAACTGACCGTGGTCAATGCTTAAGAGGGTGACCACCTCTTGCAACTGATTACACTGGGACCGACTACGCTAATGGACGCTGCGCACGTAAAATCCGCCGTGGCTTCAAATGTCCTGCAAGTTAGAAATAATTTCCGCTGAGGGACCAACCTAGATGACGATATATCATCTGGCAGCAGACTCAAAATCATGAGAACCCTCTGAGCCAAGCGTACTTCCATTTGAGCGAGGCTCATTAATAATCGATAATAACTTTTTTAATTCCTGGTCGCTCTGCAAGGTTTGCTTGGATTTTCAAGTGGCATTAGCAACAACCAATAGTAGTAAAATAGACACAAAAGTGCAATTTACATCAAAATATAATATTTATTGCCTTTTTAAAAGATTGGAATAAGATAAATTTAAGTGTTTACAATTACCACAGAGAACGAAATATATAGGGAAATTGTAAATACCTAACTTGCACATGAAAAATAACAGGGAAGATGAAATTCATAGCGAAATGTTTTAGAAGTATTCCATATGGCAAATAAAAATGGTTGAAACTGCTTACTTCGCTTTCGTAGATGAGCTGGATACGAAAATATAAGATCACTAAATTTTGTTAAACAACTTTTTTCACTGTGTCATTTTCAAACAACGGTGACGCCTCCAAAGTTGTCTCGAAACTTACAAAACTTTTTCAATGTCTTCCCTATGTTGCCAATTCATCACACACAAGCAGTTAAGTTTTCAAAACCACCACAAGTGTAGTTATGAAGCTTGTTTACATTTACCCCATGTTTACAATTGCTCCAACTGGCCCCATATTGTAAGCATGCATATTTTATGGTCAAGTATCTTTGTTCAAAAACGTCGTACAATATGTATGATAAAAGAGGTGCCTTTGTAGTTAGGGTTTTTGTACCACACACTAAAACTTTTTCCGCAACCTGTGCTGTTGATGATTGAAGTACATTTATTTTCCAGTTCGTGTGCTTAGTCTCGGGACTCGCTTATGAACTGTCGTCCAATATGACAGATAGCACAAGACAATACATGAAAGATTTTATTACATCACAAAGAGAGGAAATAACGGATATACACCCAGGGCACGGTGGGTATCGAACCCACGACCTCGCTACTGCGCGCAAGCAGCGGGCGGAAACTGGTACTAAGACCGCTCGGCCACCGAGGCCCCACCTGTGCTGTATTTTTTCCAATTACCGCTGTTGTAAACATATCTGAAATCACTTTGAATGAAATCAATTTTTTAATCACGTGCACAAGCTAACCAATAGCAAACACTCTAACCAATGTCTGCGTCACAGATCAATGGCGGCTACTCCTACGTGAGTGTAAAGAGTGGTCTACATTTTTTTGCAATTAAGTTATTTTTTGACGATCAAAAGTTTGTCTAAGTTATTTTGCAATTTAGCATTGTTGAGCTTCCTATATTCGTTTCATATAAATTCTATTTATTTTAGTATTTTAGTTATGAAAGCATCAAAATGGCCAAGTTTAAAAATCATATGGTATGCAAGGATTCTTTGTTCTAAAGTAAATTCTAGTATTTGGATACTGATTCGGTTTATAAAATTGTTCTGAGTAGCTTATATCATTTCATTTTTGGTCTTATATGTTTCCTTTTTGAAATGTGCTGTGCAAAATGTGAATGAAAATTTTAATCTGTTAAAAAATAACCTTGATGCTTGTATGAAAACATGTACAACCCGTTACCCGTTGACCTAAAAATAAAAAAAAAAGAAGCTCTTGGAGGAAAACGTGTTCAAGAAATTCGAAATACAAGATTTGTTGTTGAGTATTTTAAAAACAGTGCATGTTACCTGGAGTTAAACGACACCTAGAGATAGCTAGAGTAAAAATAATACTTCGCGAAATTTCTGCCATTCTTAAGAGCAGCATTAGGCTGTTAAAGAGCTGTCCTTCCTGTGAATATTGCCATGTAATGATCTACAAAACGTGTTACTTAATCGCGTTACATTTGTTGGCTTTGCTTATCTCTGTAAAATTTCCTCAGGGCCACACATTTTTAGTATTATTATCAATAAGGTAAGTTTATATTTAGATTTTTACAATAATAAACGTAACATATTTACAAATAGAAACCTTGATGTCTTTTTACCTATTTTATCTGCCATGGTTAACACAGAATATTATACTTTGAGTGGTGAATGTTTTCCATTTAATGGTTATGAGTCTGAATGACAGCGTGACACGAAATGAAACAAATTAAAATTAACCATAACACCCTTGTGACTGTCACTTTGTTTACTGCTTTTTTAATAAAAATTTTACTGCATGGGTAATTGAGCTAGTTTGTTTATCATTGGATATAAGGAGGACCACCAAATACTCAGTTTTACTCATACAGAAGTGGATGCCAGAATAAGGTTTTGCTCGGATTTTAACGCGACAAATTGAGTGGCAAAAGGGTCACTTCAACCTAAGTGGTGCTTTGTGCCACATAGTTTTTTTTAATTTTCCTTTCCATTTAAGATAAAGATTTACCTAATACCTCAAGAAATAGTTCTACAGATTTATTTTATAAGAGTTCAGAGCTCTAATTTTCAATTTAAAAGAGATGCAAGGTCAAAGACCAAAAATAGCGGTAGTACGAAGTCACCATTTTACTCGCAGCATTTTTGCCAAATTAACACCGGAATGCTTTTCGACGCTTCGTTTTAGTATCTCTCATTCTTTTTCTAGTAATGGTTACAAGATAGAAATTATATTAAAAACATACTTTTTTTTGAGGAAATTATGTCAGGATTTATGATACTTATAGTTTCACAAAAAGCTACGGGTTATTGAAAATTATCAAGCGAAACATAATGGTATTATGGTGAAGGGCAAAAGGATTTCAAATACATGATTGCACAGATCTAAACGTGAAGCCAGTACCAGAGACGTTTCTTGGACGTACATATCCTGAACTATACTCTCATATGATCTGCCTATTTTTGCACAAATAACATGTTATAGACTCACGCTAAATCTCAGCGTACAGTGTGCAGATTGTAATTGCTGAGTAATTATGCTTAATAGTGTTCCCGGATGTTGGGAAAGGTGCCAAAAAAATTATTTCTCGTTAATTAATCTTATATACAGTGAAAAGTTTTACTTAATGATTTACTGTTACAATATCATTGCTGCAGTGTCATAATTACCTTTAATACTTAACCTTTTAAATGATTTCAAATGTGACTACAGTTTTCATTATTGTAAAATATTGTAATACTTTTAATAAGCAGAAATAAAAGTCTTTATTACTACGCTAGTTGAAAAAAAAAATTAAATTGGAAGACGTATTCATTAACCTGATGCTATATTTGTGAGGGAACAAATAAACATTGACTTACTGAGAGAATTGCCAATCGCGTAGATAGCCGTTTTCTTACTGACCAGTAATCCTAAACAATTTCAGTAAATTTGGTTCACATTACCGAAATATTTGTATCAATTTACATAAATATATGTAACTGAGAACTAAAGAAATTTACCTCGACATCTTTTTTTCTTTTGCATATTTATATTAATTTTCATTGAATATATATTACTAATAATATATTCAATGCTATTGTACTATTGAATAGCATTGAACACGGCTATTTTTCTTCAGAATATATATTAGATTAAATTCTCACGTTCTAAAAAGGTGTACTTAATGGTTAATATTATTATTTGAACTAAGTCAGTTCCACGCCAAAACAGTATACTACGAGAAAACTTCAAAAAAACTTCGAAAAAATGCATAAACGTCAAAAATCTGAAAAGCTCAAAAACTTCGAAAAATCAAAACTTTCATCGGATATCTTTTCTTTTATTAGCTCTTTTTTTTTTTTCATTTTAGAAGCTGTTCTTGTATCCCTTTTTAATAAATATTTTGTGCTTTAAACAGTTTTTGCTTTCTGTATTGTTGTTATATGGTCAGAAATTTATATAAATATTATCTTCTAGTTCTTCATAATGAAAGTGTCAACTACTGCCTTTGCTTTTCAAAATCAAATAGCGTAAAATTTGAAGTAATTATGTAAAACAGAACCTCAAAATTGTCCAAAATAATGAAAAAAAAATTTTACTGTATATTTTGATATACACAACTGTTTTAAAGCCTCATGAAATATTTCAAACTTATGTGAGCAATATTTTAAAAGATATTCCGGTTTTCGTAAATGACTTTAGCTGCTTTTATTCTGTATTAAAAATATTTCAACGCCTTTTTCTCTGCTTTGTATTTTTGACAAATTACGCGCAGTTAAATCCGTAAAGTTTGTTCCAGCTAAAGATACTGCTTTGAAACTTTGTATGTATATTCCACGGAGTATGTTTAACAAAAACTAGCATGTATTTGGCTCTGAAGTTTGTAGTTTGCTTTTATTTAATTGTTGAATTTGAATTTTTTAATTTGTTGTCTTTTTGTCTTAGATTTTAACGAAAAAAAGTATTAAAATTCAAAGTTCAGATAATTAATTCCATGCTAACTTTTATTCTAGAATGGTTGGGAAGAAGTACAAGAAAAAAATCAGTTGAAAAACGAATTAATTGAGAAATGTATAGGAAATGTTTAAAAATTTTTAAAAAGTTCTTTTTTTTTTAAACTTTAAATTAATGGTTGATTACAATGAGGTTCTACTTTCAAATTTTATAACTGATATCAATTGGAATTAAATGAATGCATTATATTTTATCTGATTGTTAAAAGAAAAACTATCTGAAGGGGATGCTGTGCCCCGTTAAGTTAAAAAAATTGAAGTTCTTCGGACAAAATTCTAAAAAGTGTTTGAATTGTGCGAAAAGGTTTAAATGTGTTGCTAAATTAGCTATTTCAAAAAATACGACTGGTTACCACACCTATCGACTTCATTGGCTTTGTACTACATAAAAATATCGAGAAATCGGCTTTCCTTCAAGAAAAGCATTACTGTAGAGATATTAAACTGCAGATACGGTTTCACAATTCTATGTGAAGATTACTGATATGTAAGAAGCTTTATAAGAAACGTGATATACGAGAAAATAGATTTAATATCTTTGCATAAAAGCATCTTTTACAATAAGGCATAATCTTTTTTTTTTCTTTTTCCCCTTTCCAACTTAAAAACGCCATATCCATTTCAATTGAAAAAATGCATGCATGTTGGAGCATGTATGTTTACGCAGTTTCATCAACGAAAAGGAAACGGAAAATTTGAAAATTGAAAGAATTCCAAATGATAAAAGAATTAGGTTTATTGCTATTGTTTCAACAAACTGCACGTTGTTTCATAGAATGGAGTCATTATCGTTTAAACTTTATAGGCTCATTTACGTTCGCAATGAAAAATATTTAAATTTATTAACAACTTATTTTAAGTTTTTCACTAGAAACATAATTATTCTAAACTACAAATCTTCATTTTGAATCACAACAATCGAATCTAATTCTGAAAATAGTTTTGTCTCATATTTCATGATATAGTTTTAAAATCTGTTTAATATCTGAATAAAATCTTTAAACTAATATAAGAAAATCCTCTCTATTAAAGTATTCCTATTTCTTGACAGTTACAGCCATTGTTTTTAGCACATAATTTCAAACGTTTTGCAAAGATTTCTCAAGTTGTCCGCAACTCGTCTATAAAAATGTTGTCCCATTTCGTGTTTAAAAATATTTTTAGAGAGGATAAACGTTTATGGAAGTTTAGTACACCATGTTACACCCTTTGTCAACTAATACTTTGCTAAATAACCTAAAGAGTTGATATTAGGGAAGTAAGCCGGTCTATTCTTGTGGTATTAAAATTCCTTGCAGAGCGCTTGAGTACATTTTCTTCTGTGTTTTGATGGAAGGTCCGTTATTTGTTTAGAAAATTCTTTTGGACCAAAGAAGAGGAACCCCCCGTAATGAACTTAGAACATATTTATTTTTTTGGTTAATTTTCATAACCCATTCAACAAAAACAAGTACTGTTTTTCCACTAACAGATATCCTTCTTCGAACCAAATTGGATTGTTGCTGTTGACGATATTCCACAGTACAAGAAGTACCAGGGTAATTAATGCCAACTGCGTCCATACATCTAAAGCCTTCACAGACTACTCCCAAAAAGGGGTGCGGAGCGCGGCGCTACTCTTTCGAGCTTCCCACAAATGCTCAGACAGCTTATCAACCAGAACCGGCCATAGGGACCAGACTGGCAAGCGTTGCCTACCTACTTTACCACCCCGGAGAAGTACCAGGGTAATCCTTTGACTATATTCTATTATTATTGGTATTTTTGAGCTCGTTCAATGAAGAATTTCTCATATGTAAAATAAAATGCATCCCATTGATAATCCCCTGAGGTCCGTTTTGGTATTACTCCGTGTTTGATTGTTTTCTTCAGTTAGTTTTTTTACTTTTTTTTTCAGTTATATATCAGTATCCAAGCTCTTAATTTACTATCGATCATACTTTCTCATAATTAATCCGAATTTCATTTGCAATTTTACTCAGCTAAACTCTGGGATACCATTCAGTTATTTTTCGGATGACTACGGTTAGACTCATATAAAAGTATTGTTGACTTTCGTGGCGTTTACAATGCGACTTTTCATCTCTTCCTGCTCCTTCCTCATCATCACGTAAGTTCAAGAAACCGCTCGACAAACAAATAATTTTACATCGCCTTTTTCCTTGGGCATAAAATGCCAAACAGCACTCATTGTCTTTGTTAGGTTCCCTTTAAAAGAAATAATATTGAAATCTCCAATTCGGAAAGAATTTAATTTTTGTGAAATAAGCTAAAAGTTAGAATGGGTTAATATATTTTGTTTCTTTCCAAATGTTGTCCGTGTCATTTCTTGTCACCCGGTAATAACCAGTGGAATACAACTGATCAAGCGCGACTAAGCTGCATCTGAGTATACAAGATAAATTACTTCAAAGTTAACAATTTGGCATTAGGGAAATGTTACTTTTCATTATGTAAATTAAAATTAATAGAAACAAACAAGCTTTTACACCGTAATTTGATTAAATTGTCAAATATATACATGTTTTAGGATTCAAATAGATAAATTCAATTAAGAGATGGATTAATTAATGTTACATTGTTGATGTTAGTTTACGAGAAAGTAGCTTCTAGAAGAATTTGAGTTCTAGAATAACTTTAAATACAAATATACTGATCAAGCGTTTATATACTAGAAAATGCCATGAACACATAAATCTATATTTGTACTAAATACTTTTGTGAGAAAATTCTGCCACAAAAATAATACAGAATTATATATATATATATATATATATATATTAATAAGAATTCTAATAATAATCGTTTATTCCGAAATATTTCCAATGAAAGCTGATAAAGTTTTTTTAGAGCAAGGTTTTACAATAAATGCTTTGCTGTTAAAGAAGACAGCAACCAATTGGCAACCAATTGAATATTTTTCGAAGAATTATGTTTTATCGGCGAAGTTCTGAAAAATGTTGTAATCAAATTTTCTTCTCCTATACAATAAAACGGTTAATGAAATCAAGAAAAAGTCCCATGCCTTTATCAGTTTTGTTCATTACTTATTATTGCTTTATCGTACAAAAAAGGAGCTAAAAAGAGGAAGAATTCATAAAATTACTTTTCCAAATATTTCATTTTCCAAAAAAGAAAATCAGCATTCGCTTTCAAACTTAAGAAGCTTATTTTAATCGGATTTATGAAATAAAAAAAAGTCGATTGAAAAGTAAAATAACTTTTTGTACCAAAGATTATTAGGATCATGAGTATTCTCGTAATTATGTTTATTGTCAGTTATTTCTGTCAAGAAAATGTTTATTGAAAGTTACCGTAATTTCAAAAATAAATTATCTTTTTTAGCAATAATGGAATGGGATTTAAATGGATTTTTGAAGCTAGAGTTATGTTTCCTAATTGCTATTTGAATGCAGCATTCATATGCTCCTTTATTTTCTTTTTGTATTAAGTGCATCTAGAAAGTAATAATAAGAAGTTGTAGGTTTCTACTTTCCAGTAAGGAAAGTAAGGCTTTCTTTTTGTACTCAATTATTGAATGAGATTACTTTATTCTCTGCGATCAAATAATAAAAATTAGACTTTTTTTCCTCATAAGTTTTCTGATGCGTATGATTTGCAAAACAAGCAGGCACAAAAAAATCAATAGTTTTGCTTATTTGTGAATTTAGCTACGTTTGAATATAAAAAATAAATCAGAGTTAAAACTTCGGAATTCGCTCAAAGTTGCTCTTAAAATGTCAATTAAGAAGAGCACAAACAAGAAATATGAAAAGTAATGATTTTATAAGAAAGAGCTCAGTTGCTATTTTAAATATAGAAGTAATTTGGATAATTTTAAATGTTGTCAGGTTGGAAAAACTGCCTGTTGTCATACTTCATTGAAATTTGTTTAAATTAGTTTTCGAATTACTGCACACTAAAAATTACTGAACTGCATATTTTATAGAAATTATTTACCTGTGTTTTTTAGTCATAAAATACAGTTGTTTTTTCTTGAAGTTGCCTATATTGTATTGGTAGTAAATATGGATTGATTTAAAAATAAAGTTAATTTTTTAACTAGAGTGCTGGCAAGGCAGATGCTCTGCACAGCTGCGCAGATTTGTTTCATACCCTGCCAATTTTACAATTTTTTTTCTCTCGAAAATTAGTCAGCTCTTACGATTTTATGCTAGTAAACGATTTTAAAAGTATTTTTTTCTCAACCAATTCTATATATTTTTTAATTTCTCGTGAAATTCTAGATTTTTCATGATAATACGTTATACCACATGCCAATCGATACTACATAAGAATCATATTTTCCTGAGAAATAGCTGTGTATTTTCGCTCAATGTGTTGTTCTCAGTGTGTAATGTTGTGAAAAATACAAATAATACCGTACATTGGAAGCTGCTGCTAAAACATTCCTGATATTCGCTACAACAAAACGCTATAACGCAGCAATGCTATATGACAAAAATCAGATTCTGCTGTTTTCCCAGCTTCTGTAGGTGGTTAACCTTAACAGAATTATTTTATTCGCCTAACTTGGAAGTTTTAAAATAATTTTGCATTGGATTTAGATAAATTTTTACAATTTGCATGGAAAGGCACCTCGATATCGTCACCATTTTGATGGAAATATTGTTACTCAATTCGATAAAGGTGAGTAAAACAAAATGGGTCTTGTCTTTCGTGAATATTGTATTTTAAAGATTATAAAAGTTAAAAAAAAAAAACAGTAATGTCTGTGATCAATATTCGGGAGATATCAATAGTTTAAATAACTTTATTTCATTAAAAATAAAAAATAAACAGAAAGTTCCGGTTAGAACTATACGATACTACTTTTCCGTATACTTCAACATCACATTTATAATCTAGCTCTCTCTCTCTCTCTTTCTCATTTAGCTTTAGTTCTTAATTACTTCAAATATACCTTTCAACGGTTAATACTCAGTTAATTCCCTCATTCATTCATTCACTCATGTATTTATTTAGTCACTAATTTCTTTATTCATTGATCCTCTCATTTTTACATTGATTTTTTTAATCATTCAGTTGTTCATTCTTTTATTCAGAGATATTCGTAAAAATTCACATCAAAATGTTTCGTTGGAGAATAGACTCGTTTGTTCTGGATGAACTTAAAACTGGAACCCAGAGTTCGCATAATTTGCTTTATTTATCCCTATAAAGGCTAGTGTTAATGTTTTCAGAACTGTTTAAAATTGTGCTTGTTTAAACTATGTCCTCGCCGAGACCTTCCGAATACAAAAAAAAAATCTTTCGAGTCGGACAATTCCGTCAAAAGTTATTAGAAAGGAGACAGACCGAGAGACACGTTTTCCCGATCTCAAAACCCGACTTTCATTTTTTAATTTTTTTATTATCTTTATTTAATACTGAACTTTTTTTTTATATTTTTAACAATATTTTCACGATGCATTAAATCTTCTTTCATGTTTTTTGTTTTTACTTTTACGGGAAAGTTGGATATTAAAAAAATAGATGAAAGAAGGCTCATTAATGTATCCTAAAAATGTCGTTAAAATAAAGAGAAGTCAAAGGTAAATGAAGTAATTAAGTAAAGATAGAAAAAATAAAAAAAACTTAAATTTTGCATAAAAATAAGAATTTAGATACAGAAATTTTAAGTATTCCCTAATACTACATAAAATTACCACAAATCGTCAGACTCTTAGTCAAACAAGTCGTGGTTAAATGATTTTTGTAAATTGCTTTTCATATTGATTGATCTAAAGGAAGAAAGCTCTTTTCTATCTTTCTGAGGTTCTGAAAAACTAACTTTCTTACTATGAGTGACATGATTTTGATCCTTGATGTAATTAAAATCCTAAAGTTTCTACTTCAACAATTTTCCTGTCAGCCTTAATTTGATGCTAGACCTACTTTTTGTCAAGAAAACAAAGTCTTTATATGGATTACTTGGGCAACAAATTAAAGTTGAAGCACTAGACCGAAAAGCGTGGAAAATAAAGATAACATTTTAGAAATAATATCATTAATTTCCAAAATAGAAAAAAATGAACAATGCTTCATTTAATATATTTTGAAATACAGAGCAAAACAGTTTTTTTAATTGAGGAGAAAATACAAATTACTTGTATTGGTTTAATTTTTTTAATATTTTAAAAGTTATTCAATTTTAAGTGACACGTTTACCTATGTGCATAAAAAATTAACGGTAAGATCAACGTCATAGAAGCTCAAAATTGAAAAAATATTTTTAGACCTTTTTTTTTACAGTTACAAGGGCCCAGCTTTTTATTATTATTAAAAAACAAGTTTTAGCTTTCGACGCAATGTAACAACCACAAGGTAGCAGTGTGACGAAAGTAGCTTGTTTTTGGGATTATTAGATTTGCTTTTTAATTTTCATTTCCGTACACGTCTTTATGTATAAATAAATGAATATATATATTATATATATATGTATGATATATGAGTGTATACATAGTATGGGAAGGTTTTGCGTTGAAACTAAGTGCACATTTGGTACCTCGGATGTGCTTTTAATATCGAAATATTGAGCTAATAACTAGCCTCCTCGTTTGCATGGAAACGACGGCATTCAAGTTAATAGTTTAAACTCACGAAGTAATTACCAGGGAAGAAAAGTCACTTTGTGCCCTTTTGTGAGCAATCCTCCGCTCTGGAAACACTGTGTGCGGTATTTTCTAATAAACTCTAAAGTCCAGCGATAATATCCCAAATCATTAAGAAGGATGCGGCAGGGAGTGCTTATCTATTCGCGTAATCTAAAGCAGGATGCACTTGGTCTGCCTTTTAGAACACACATCTGGAATACAAAGCGCTGAAATTGATAATAATTTCCTGATCCATGAGGAAATAAAAGGCGGAACTTGGCACGTTGCATCAACGGTGCATATTAACTGTTTTACGCATGCAGTTGCTAGCAATGGAGAATAAAGATGTGCATTAGTTTAATCTAAAAAAATAGCTTTTTGTTGAAATGAATATGTTAATGACTGAAAATGTCAGTTTATTGTATTTTATTTATCTGTGTTATGTTCTTATTTCTCTCCCCCCCCCCCTCTCTCTCTCTCTCTTTGGTAATTGTTTAAAATGAAGGCCCTCCAAATTATGTATTTAACTTTCAAGAAAAAATATATCTATTTCTGCTTTTTTTTTTAATTATTATTATTGCTTGAAATGGTAGGTTCTCTGAATTTTTTTATATGATTTTCAAGGAAGAAAACATCTTTCAACCAGCCCTCTGTCAAATTCTGTAGGTTAAGTGAAAATTTTGTCATCTGAATATTTTTTTGGAATTACCGTCTACTTGAAATTTAAAAAAAAAACAAGGATCAGAATTTTCAATCAATAATAAATATAAACTACTAGATAACCCCTTAACTGGTTTTCCAGTACGGCTTACGGGCTACACAAAAATGGCCTTAACTGGTTTGCCCGTACAGCGTGCGGGCATTGATATTTCCGCCTTTCTTGTTTTAATTTGGCCGTATAATTAATAGATTGAAAGAGAGTCATTCAGGGGCATTTGTGTTTCAAAGTTATAAAAGAGAAAAATGCATAAATTCATCAACTATGAAATTTTGAAAATAATTCTTTCATTTTCCTTTTATACCAAGTTAGGACTTTAATTATATGCAATAAAAATACTCCTTTTTGTAACACTTGTGGTAAAAAAATTGACCAGTTAAGGGGTTAAATTGTGTGCAATGTAAAAAATCTGCATAAAAATATATCTTGTAGTCAAGAAAAGGGGGGGTGCATTTTAGAGCCTCTATTTGCCACCAAGCTGAAGTTAAATTATCTCGGTTTAACTAAATTTGAGAGAAACAGCGTTGAAAAGCCACTTTTCCTGAAAGGTAAATAGTTCAACTTCCTAAACAATTATGTAATTGTAATCAGAAAATCTTTAATATTTACATTATAAAAGTAACTACTATTTCGTCTATTTTATTTTTGGTCTGTGGTTGCAACTAATTCAAACTTCTCAAAATCTCTTAATATTTTATAACCATTGTATTTTAGCCCAAACCTAAATATTTTATACGTGAAACTGTACCAAGTAGGGTCAGTTGGGGTAGTAAAAGCTTTTTAAATGTTTTAACTTTTGACCCTTCCCTTCCTCTTGAACAAATTTAGAGATAAAATTGTGAGCATTGTAGCCCCTACTGTACTTCTTGTGAGTAAATGTGTGCAAAAATTTTGAGTTTATGACTATTTGTTAGCGAATGAGCTCGTGTTTACAATTACCCCAGTGTGTTTACAATTACCCCAGAGATCTGGGGTAATTGTAAACAGTGATTTATTTTCAAGTAAGGTTGATGCAAATGGAAAATTGTTTCATACACAGTCTGCTTGAAGGCTTAAGAAGTTCCGGAGCAAAGGTTCTCAATCTGCGGCCAACAGGCCGCATGTGGTCCGCTGAGTTATGTTATGAGTCGGATCATATCATTTAACGAAAAATATCTTGCAAAAAATCAAGTAATGCGACAAATTTATGTAAAATTTGTCCCGCAGTGTATCAGTCGGTTAAGCTTGGATCCTACAGAACACCGAAAGTGAAGCACAACTGCCCGTGGTCAACGCTTGGGAGGGTGACCACCTCCCGCGACTGATTCCTCTGAGACCGAGTGCGCTTAAGGGAGCTGTGCACGTAAAATACGTCGTCGCTTCAAATGTGAACCAAGTTAGAAATAATTTCCGCTGAGGGACCAACCTAGGTGACGATCTCTCATCTGGGAGTTGGTTCAAAACCATTAAGCCCCTCTGAGCCATGTGTACTTCATTCTAGCGGAGCAGCTCATTAATAATCAGTAGGAGTATCTTTAATTCATGGTCGCCCTGCAAGGGGGGCTTGGATTTCCAAGTGGCATTAGCAAAAACCACAATTATGTAAAATAGACACAAAAGTGTATTTTACATCAAAATATAATACTTATTGTCCCCCCAAAATATTGGAAATAGGATAAATTTAAGCGGTTACAATTACCCCAGAGTACGAAATATATGGGGTAATTGTAAACACCTAACTTGCACATGAAAAATAACAGGGAAGATTAAATTCATAACTAAATGTTTTTAACAGCATTCTATATGACAAATAAAAATGGTTGAAACCGCTTACATTGCTTTTGTAGATGAGCTAGAGAGGAAAATGTTAGATCACTAAATTTTGTCAAACAACTTTTTTCACTGTGCCATTTTCAAACAATAGTCACGCCTGCACAGTTGTTTCGAAACTTATGAAACTGTTTCAATGTCTTCCCTATGCTGCCAGGTTATCATTCACAAGCAGATAAGTTTTCAAAACCACCACAAGTGTAGTTATGAAGCTTGTTTACAAATACCCCATGTTTACAATTACCCCAACTGACCCTATATTTTTTCATGATGCGTCGTGCTCCAACAAAACTCTAAATTTTACTTCGTTTGAAGCATGAAAAATATTTGCAAAATTACCAGAAAATTGAAATGAACTACCTTTTAGAAAGTCCACCAGTCAGTATGAAAAATGTTTGTAAGATTACCAGAAAATTTAAATGAAATACTTTAAGCAAGCCCACCAGTCAACATAAAAGCTGTAAAGAATTCATTTGCATTTATAAGGCTTTCAAAATAGTTCCACGAAAGGATCAAATGAATGCAGTAGCTCTCTGTGCAAAGCGAAAACAGAACCCTTCTAACTGCGTGTGTTACTAAGATATTAAGTTCGGAAAATGATTGAGAAATCTTTGAAATACGCAGAAGGTCTAAAAGAGTTTCCTCTATATTTCTATCATAATAAATAGCTTTGCTGCTAGTTTAGGTAGTACTATTCATTAAATTTCCACGAGATACTGCATGAAAAGAATTCGTTATTACGATATTTTATAGAATATTTCACATGTTGAATAGAAAGCTTATAATGAATTTTAGCGTACAAATTATATTGAAATACAAAATCAAGTTCATAACAAGATTTTTTAGCTGTAATAGTATAAAATTCATTACAAATTACAAGGTAAATGTAACATTCCAACGGTAAATTTGAGTTTTTAGTCTAATTATGATTTCGTGTGATTTATAGTCATTATACAACTTTTCATATGAGTTATATTATGGTGATTAAGCAAATATTAAAACATTTCTATTGCATTAAGTAAATTTTACTTACTTTCATGATTGTAATTCATTCTCAACATCAGTTGTTATACACTAATGAGTATTATTTATATTAAAAGATAATTTTAAAAAATAATGTATGTATTATTATGATAAAAGGTATTAGATTTTTCCCCGAAATTGATGATTCGAAAAAATTATACTGCATTGGGAATAGCCGCATTATGTTTCGAAAGGGGCCATTTGTAATTCGACTCCAATTACTGTTGTGGAAGTTAGAAAAACATAATCTAGATAGGTATATATTTTCTTCTCTAAACTGTTTGTCTCGCGCGTGCGTGAACCACGCTTTGTCTACAATCTCAAAACATCTTTCCTTCGTGTTTGTCATTACAGTACGCTTTTCAAATCGGTTGTTGAATATTTTAATACATTTTATTGGTTAAATAAGGTCCGATAGTTGCATTTCAGATAGTGGAAAATAGTCCAATTCTCCTTTATGCAAAAAAGGAACTGTCGGGCTCTATAAAAGATGAAATATAAAAACAGAGTTCCATAAAGAACACAGACAGAACCGGTGTGAAAAGAATAGGAATCACGTAAAGAACCCTATTAAATCACGTAATTTTGTTTCTTGAAAGTTTGGTCTGAAAAGATTGCAATTTTAGAATTTATTCTATTTATAAAACGTCATGACATACAGGGGGGTTATAATTACATTTATCCTTTTAAAACCTAGATAGCTCATTCTAAGAGATGTACGTCATTTAAACTTCGTATAATGCGTTATATGGAACCGAATAAAAGAAATCTACAATTTAAAAAGAATGGTACAAAATTTTACCACCAGATGAGAATGGGATTCATAAAGAACAAAAACCCAATGAAGCAGAAAACTTTATATTATGCAACATTTCTTTGATGCACTCCATTTGTATCAATCACATTTTCAAATATTCAATCAATCATCGCGTATTTAACAACAAGGGTTGCACTTTGAACAACTTCTGTGATAATATAAAGTTTTTTTTATTACTATTTTGTGTTTTTCCTATGGTGGTAAAAATGTACCCTGATTTTCTTTTTTAGCACACTTCTCCGTAAAAGTAAAAAAAAAAGAAATGAAAGAAAGAATAATGTATCGTAAAATTATCGTTAAAAATGAAGAAAAGACAAAAATAAGTGAAGTAATTAAATAAAGATTGAAAAATAAAAAATTCGAAAGTTAGGTTTTGAGATGGGGAAAACGTGTCTGTCTGTCTGCCTCCCCCCACCCCTTCCTAATAACCTTGGAGGGAATCTCTTGATACGAAAGTTTTTTTTTTTTTTTTTTTGAATTTGAAAAAGCTTGGGGAGGACACCTCACTGCCATATCGTCGGCTTACAAGTGAAACACACTAAGTCAGATTTTTCATTTTTTCAGTTATTTGCATAACCAGACGAAAAAGAAATATTCTTTTGACTGGTGAAACCCATTAAGGAAATAAAAATGCGATATAGAATAATTAAAAATTATTGACAAAAAATTTTACAAGTATTGAAATTTTTATTTTTTTCTTCTTCGTTTTTGAAAAATTAGGTTTTTTGACTTAGTGGGTTTCACTTGTAAGCCGACGATATATACTTTTTTTTCTTTAAAAAAAGTTTTGTTTAATTTTGAACAGTTCAAAATCGCCTTCGGGAAATTTCAATCCTATATAAATCCTGATCTAACAGAGGATTTGCTTGGAACAAACTTTATGTAAAAGAACTTATGACATAAGACATTACAGATACCAAGTTTGTGCAGAACTAAACGAGTCTATTTTGCTGTGAATTTTTTTCTCCGTATTTTTAAGCATATTTCTCAATGAATAAATGAATAAATAAGTGAGTGAAGTGATAAAGGAATAAATGAGATTGTGAAGGAAATGAATGAATAAATTAATAGATGAGTGAATTAATAAATACACGAATAAGTGAAAGAAGGAAGAAATAAATGAATAAATGAATGAAAGAATGTACAGTGAAACCTCTGTAAGTTGACCACTTGCGTTGCAACGCTTTAGTGGTCAACTTATAGAGAGTGAAGGACTAATTCAATTCTTGACAAAAGTGATCAACTTAGACAGGTGGTCAACTTACAAAGTTGGTTAACTTTACAGGTTTTACTGTATATGTACTAAACATTGAAAAAGGTATATTTAAAGTAATTAAGAACGAAGTTAAATGAGAAAGAGAGAGAGTTAGCTAGATTATAAATTTGATATTGATGTATACGGGAAAGTAAGCTCGGATAGTTCTAGATGGAACATTTTTTAATTCAAGATTTCTTTTTTAAAAAAAGCAGGTAATGTATATACGAAGTTTCATTGACATGCGTCTATTAGAACGAACCCTACGTAGGCCCAAACAGGGTGACTGTAAGCATAACCTCCCTATACATTCATTAAGAACATCCTAGTATTACAGTATTTCTTTGGCAATCTATTTCAAAAATCCTTATTATATAAATATAATATCGCAGAAAATTACTTTTATAATAAGGAACGACAAAAAATTTTTAAAAAAGCATTTTCTTCCCCCAAAGCGCTGGAAAATACGAAAAAATATTCTAGCTATAAAGCGAACATCAGATGAAAAGAAAACTCAACCTTTATCCTATTGAACTTTTTTGTTGCTGCGGTGAAAGCCCAGTTTATTTTGAAACCTCATTTTTGTTTCAAATTCGGAATATAAATGTACGTTATTTGACGTCAAAGAGAAACGGCATTTAAAATCTTCCCTGTATCAAATCTGTGTTTCTCAAAAATGACATATTTCTTCCTCCAAAAGTTTCCTTTTTTCGATAGAACCATTGCAGGGAATCTCTCTTAGACTATATTCCGGAATAAATTTGTATTGATCTCTGATGGAACTGGGAAATAAAGAATTTTTAAACAAGGAATTTACCGACATGGGCCTGCATGTATATTAAATTTTGTGTATATTAAATAATCATATATGCTAAGTTAAATTGTGATACTTCTTTAAAACATTAGAAGGAAACTTAACTATAGAAATATTATGTGTTAAAAACTATGAATTAAACACAAAGAGTTTGTTTTTTATTCTTACTCGAATAAAAAACGAACGTATGTTTCTTCTTAATAAAAAGTTAACATTAGTGCCTTAAAAATGTTAAATTTTCCAGTTTAAACTTAACAGAATAAATAATCATATTTAAACCTCTACAGTGAATAACAGCTCTGAATATAAACATATTTTGTTTGAAGTTAAAACACATTTAGAAACTTCCCCGTACGAAATTGATGTATCGAAGATAATGCGTACTCGGGTTGTGAATTCCTTTACACCTAACATTTTCCCCGCTCATACGAAGGTATTGAGAACATTCGTTATTTTTTAAAGCTTTCCGCTTGCAAAAAATGCCATTTCGAGTTGTAATGCATTAGCGAACATAATTTAAAGAAATATTTTTATGTGTTGGGAATAAAGATGTAAAAGAAACTTGATTTATTTATTTTCAGCAAAAGATTCTTTACCGTTACGTTTTAAATCGAAGGCATAACTTTTTTTATTCAAAGAAATTTCGAAGGAAATTTTGTTTAAAGTATTCGTTTCAGTACTAGTAAATAAGAAATTCGAGTAACTATTTCAAAATGTGCATAAATAATTTTATAGTTTATGCTTTTGCATTTTATTGTAATAAATTTCATATTATAGATGGAATATTACTTTTGCGTTTGTTGGTAAAGGGAACGCACGGCGCAAAAGCCAAAGTATCTTATAAATGTGCAGTGTTATGTTTATCATTTAGAGTATAGTCTAGTTTCGTTAATAATGCATGTAAACCAAATGTTAAAGTTCATTGCAAATTTTAACTTAACTACATTATTTTTCTAACTGGCTTGAAAAGTCTCAAAGTGCTCTTTCAATGCTCTTTCTCGTGTCTTCTGTGCCAAAATACGTTAGTGCGTTTTTGTTATTTTTACTTTATAGAATACTTAGATGCATGCAGATAGATTGTGCAGGAAAAATACAAACAAAACTGTATTCTTAAGATCCTGATTAGGAAAATACAGATTGCAGATATATTGCCCAAAGAGCAGGAACTCAGTTTACACCGAATTTATAAATACCGTTAAAATATAATTACTCTGTCCCGCAGTGTACCAGTCGGTAGAAGCTCGGTTCCCGCAGAGCACCGACAGTGAAGCAACATCGACTAAGGTCAGTGTTTGGGAGGGTGACAACCTCTCGCGGCTGGTTGCTGGGGTCCGTGTACGCTAAAGGGAGCTGGTGCACGTTAAACACATCGTGGCTCCAATGTCCTCCAAGTGAAACGATACCTCTGGGGATGCTAATCCCGGGTGACGGTCTCTCATCTGGGAGCTGGTTAAAAAAATTAAGAGACTTTTCAAAAGGGTGGAAATCGGACTCCTGCCTATAAGGGCCCCGTTAGACTCAGGAGCAGCGTACCCACTCTTCCTCGCTACGCGCGAGGATACGAAAACAACAGCAACAACATAGAATTATAATAATAAAATTACACGTTAATTTAAAGCACAAATGAGCAATAAAATGCAGACATATGTTTCGGGATTGCTTGGAATCCCTTTTTCAATGCGACAAGGAGCTTCTAGATGCAAAACATCCAAATGAAGCAGACAGAACAACAAAACCAAGCTTATATAGCCTAAGAATTATCTGTAAACCAATGAGAATAAAGGCAGCGTGAAGTGGAAGTAGAAGTAGCAGGAAGACACCAATAAGAGAGCAACAAACGAATCCAGTTGAAAGTACAGGAAGTAAAAAGGAATATCAATAAAAATAAAGCAAAAAAGACGACAGCATGCATAAAAATTGCAAAAATAATAAAATAAAATACAAAGAATAAAATTGAAATAAAAATAAGTACAGAAACCAAAACAAAATGCAAAACAAAGTACACATGTAAAGGAGGGGGAGGGGAGGAAGGAGAAAAATAGACACAAAAAAGGAAAACAACAAGAAAACCTAGAAAGAACAACAAATTAAAGAAATTTATGCCAGACCTGTGAAAAATAAGGAGTTGAGGAAGAATCATTAACCAAATTAGAACTATTCCTGTTAATATGATAAGCTTCCCAAAAGTCAAGCTCTAAAGGGGAAGAACATTTTTGAATAATTTTACCAGAATTGAAATCAAAAGAGTGGTTGGAATTCCAACAATGTTGAGCAATGCTAGACTTATTTAACTCTTGCTTTCGTACATAACCTTTATGCTCATTTAAGCGAATTTTCAGAGCACGTTTTGTCTGCCCAATGTAAGAAAGGCCGCAACGGCAACTAATTTGGTAAATACCCCAAGTGTTAAGTTGATCGACAGGATCCTTAAGAGAAGAGAAGGAAAGTTTGTTACTAGGAGCAAAAACGACTTGAAATTGAAACCTTTTTAGGATTTTAGCAATACGGAAACTGACAGAATGAAAGAATGGTAACACAACCAAATTCTTTCTAGAAACCACATTATTGGGACCAGAAGTTTTCTTAGAAAGTTTGTTATGAATAGAATCAATTAAAGAGTGAGAAAATCCTCTATCAACAGCTACAGCTTTCAGATAGTTGAGTTCAATCTTGAGAAGCTCAGGAGAAGAGCAAATATTAATAGCACGATGGACCAGAGCATTAAAAGCCGAATATTTTTGGTTGGGAGGATGAGACGACAGTCTGTGAGGAGGTAAAGAAACAGCAAAAGGTTTACGATAGACAGAAGTAGTGAAACCAGACTCACTCTTAGAAATAAAGACATCAAGAAACCCGAGGCTACTATTAAGTTCTTTCTCACAAGAAAACTGGATATTAGGATCAATGGAGTTCATAATAGAAAGAGCATCATCAATACCTAACAAGTTACTGTCCGTTAGGACAAAACAATCATCCACATAACGAACATAAAATTGAAATTGCTATTTCTGGAACAGTTTTTCCTCAAAATAATGCATATAGAAATCACTTAAAATAGGACTAAGAGGACTTCCCATAGCCAGGCCATCTACCATAGCATAGAATTTACCATTAAATACAAAAGTGCTCTGTTGCAAGCACACACGAGTAAGGAAAACTAATTCCTCAATTTCCACAGAAGTAAAATGGAATTCAGAAAGCCTTTTCCTGAGGCAAGTCAAAGCGCCATCAACAGGAACATTAGTAAACAAAGAATTAACATCAAAAGAGGCCATAACTGAATTATTCGGAACGAAGTTATGAAGTTTCTTAACAAAATCGGTGGAATTTTTAACAGTGAAAACATTCTGACTTCTAAGTGGAGAAAACACAGAAACTAAATACTTGGAAAGTTTATATGAAGCAGTGCCAATATTGGAAACAATTGGTCTGAAAGGAATACCTGCCTTGTGTACCTTTGGTAAAGCATAAAAACGTGCACAATTAGCAACAGAAGGAATCACAGACCGTTTAGCATTCAACTATCTGAAAGCTGTAGCTGTTGATAGAGGATTTTCTCACTCTTTAATTGATTCTATTCATAACAAACTTTCTAAGAAAACTTCTGGTCCCAATAATGTGGTTTCTAGAAAGAATTTGGTTGTGTTACCATTCTTTCATTCTGTCAGTTTCCGTATTGCTAAAATCCTAAAAAGGTTTCAATTTCAAGTCGTTTTTGCTCCTAGTAACAAACTTTCCTTCTCTTCTCTTAAGGATCCTGTCGATCAACTTAACACTTGGGGTATTTACCAAATTAGTTGCCGTTGCGGCCTTTCTTACATTGGGCAGACAAAACGTGCTCTGAAAATTCGCTTAAATGAGCATAAAGGTTATGTACGAAAGCAAGAGTTAAATAAGTCTAGCATTGCTCAACATTGTTGGAATTCCAACCACTCTTTTGATTTCAATTCTGGTAAAATTATTCAAAAATGTTCTTCCCCTTTAGAGCTTGACTTTTGGGAAGCTTATCATATTAACAGGAATAGTTCTAATTTGGTTAATGATTCTTCCTCAACTCCTTATTTTTCACAGGTCTGGCATAAATTTCTTTAATTTGTTGTTCTTTCTAGGTTTTCTTGTTGTTTTCCTTTTTTGTGTCTATTTTTCTCCTTCCTCCCCTCCCCCTCCTTTACATGTGTACTTTGTTTTGCATTTTGTTTTGGTTTCTGTACTTATTTTTATTTCAATTTTATTCTTTGTATTTTATTTTATTATTTTTGCAATTTTTATGCATGCTGTCGTCTTTTTTGCTTTATTTTTATTGATATTCCTTTTTACTTCCTGTACTTTCAACTGGATTCGTTTGTTGCTCTCTTATTGGTGTCTTCCTGCTACTTCTACTTCCACTTCACGCTGCCTTTATTCTCATTGGTTTACAGATAATTCTTAGGCTATATAAGCTTTGTTTTTGTTGTTCTGTCTGCTTCATTTGGATGTTTTGCATCTAGAAGCTCCTTGTCGCATTGAAAAAGGGATTCCAAGCAATCCCGAAACATATGTCTGCATTTTATTGCTCATTTGTGCTTTAAATTAACGTGTAATTTTATTATTATTGTTTACTTGCACAAAGTTAAATTATTTTTAACATAGAATTACTCTATTTACTAAAGATTGCATGATGTAAAGTTAATAGGTTAGAGCACCGGCCCTTTGTAGCAAAAGTTATCTACATAAATAAAAATTATGCATATTTTTGTAAACTTAGGACTCGTTTCATCCTCAACATGTTTCTTCATGTTCCAACATTCTCTGTTTTAACCTCAAAAGTGCAAAAAACATAGTAGAACAATCTAACAATGGTCAATTTAATTACATTATCATTATTTTCTCATGACTAAAATATTCAAAAAATTTCCGCTGTCAATTTGTAATTGAGTAGTTTTATAAATCCATGTTCAGAAACTAAAAATATAATGAGAAAAAAAATATGCAATTTCCTTTTTCCCACCAACCTCCTTTTTCACAGCTTTAGATGCTGATTTAAAGTGTGATGCAATCTGTTGCTTAGATACATAATTTAAAATAATTGACATATTTCAACAAAACTTGGAAGCTACATTATGTGGACCGTGAGGGAAAGAAATTTGTAATAAGTAAATAAGATTTCAAATTTTGACCACCAAGTGAAAATTGTAATCATGAAGAACAAAAATCAATTCTGAAGCAAAAAAAGAAACTGTAGCTCAATCTCAGAATTTAATATACTTTCCCTTGAGTCAATCACATGTTCAAAGCGTATTAAAGAGCGGTAAACAGCAGCATGAAAGGTTTCTTTAGCAGTTGCAGCAATTGGCGATGTAGATTGCAATTAGCAGAAGAGCAAGAAGCCTTGGTGCAAACATTTGAACTCTTTTCTTTTTTTTCATTAGTTTTCTAAACGTTTATAAAAAAATTGCAGACGGCAACTTCATTACAAATACCATACACATGAAACTTTTGCATATGGAAACACTTTTCAAAGCTCATTTATTTGGTGTATATCATTAATGATGTAGTAATTTTAGTTTGCGTCAATATTTCTGTAATACAATGTTGAGATAAATGCACTACATTGCGGATGTATTTATATTACGTATTTATGATTAATTAATTCCTTAATTTTAGAAAAAACAACAAGAATTTATTATTAATGATGCTAACATTTTATCAGTGAACACAGCTAACTATTTAACTTCCTTCCATAGCTAAATAATGTTCATATTTTAATTACAAAGCATTAGTTGATATCATCAATTTACTAGCTTAAACATGTATCACATATAATATTCTTTAAAATCTTAATATTGTGACTCTTTTTTAAAGATACAACATTTTACAGTTAGCAAAACCCTACGGCATTTTAAAAGAAAATAAATTTATCATTTTTGCAATAATACCAGAAACATTCTATCTTTTCTCATTTTAAAGCGTATTGATAAGTACAACATACATTTCCCTTTCAAGCAAAAAGCAAACATTTGCTAAGTAAAAATGTTCGAGGACTTGACATTTTATACTTTAATAAGACCTTATCGTATTTGAAATTGGGAAGAATGGTTTACAGTTCTGAGCAAAAATGTATTATTTAAATGTAAAGGCGAAAATATTACAAACCTTTCCGCATGAAAACTTGCTTTCAAACATAATGTAAAATCGACTATGAATTCAACTAAATCCTGCAAGTTTTATGTGTTCTAAAAGATAGATAAATTTCGTTTATTATAAAACCTTTTCACTCCTAAAATATAAGTTTTATACCTCCGTAAATTGTAAATATTTAAAAACAATGTTTTATGCATTAACAATGTTTCGTCAGGAATGGAAAAATACTTTGATCCTCCTAAGCAAAAAGATATATTTTTTTTCCCTTTTAAGAACGACTTTTTTAAATTTTTAAAAGGGTTCCGGGGTTTTTCCCCCCCTTTTTTTGAAATTTTTTTCCCCTTTAAAAATTTTTTTTAAAAAAAAAAATTTGGGTTTTACCCAACATTTTCGTTGAAAAGGAAAATTTAGTATCTACGTTATCAATCAGTGAGAACGTGGAATAGAATTAAGTTAACTAAAGTTTTAGCGAATTTTTAAGTAAGAGGTTTATTTCAATATTTTAATATTAACAAGCGACCAAGATTTGGAAAGGCTTTATTAACTACAACTACGTTATCAAGCAGAGAGGATACACAATAGAATAATAGTTAACAAGTTGGAGCAATGATCTATCGCTTAGAGAAATAAACTGTGTCATATCTGAAAAAAAATCGTTTTTTTTTTTTTTTTTAATATCAAAATGTTCAGATTATTGCGCTCTTTATTTTGGAAATACTGCTGTGAGAAAATGTTCAAAAATTAAGGCTAGAGGCCAACTTTAATTTTTTGGTGCAATACTGTAATAACTACTTTTTATAGCTATTTTTAATTATTTTGACATCATTAACATCCATCATGTGAGAGAAAACTAGAACTATAACTATTTTCTGAACAAAACCGATTATAATAATCATTGAAACAAATAAGGCAAATTGTAAAACGTTCAAACGCCTCTCTTGAAAAATGTCCATTTTATAGATATGACACTGTTTATTTCTATAAGAGATATGTTCGGCGATTTAACTTGTAGCTACTGTTTTATTAGAATTTTTTAATGGTTAAAAAGTATAAGGGACATCCATTCCAATCTATTCTAAATGCTTAAAGCTTTTTAAAAATGTATCTGTTCCTGTTTCCGAACGACGAATTTCCAATTTCGTTTTCACCATTCTCGTTTTCACGTTTGTGGTTTGTTAATTTTTGACCTTTGTGTGTTTCATGCGAATTTACACATGGGGATTTGTTTTGTTCAGGTTTTTCTCTTATTTCTTCCATTAATGAGTCTTTTCAACATTACATTTTTTTACCCGTCTCATCCCAATGTATCCTTTTTGATTTGATACATATCATTTTTTTTACTTTTAATTAATCTTTCGAAGCTTATATTATCTAGTTATGAATAATTTATACACAGTAAATTAAAACAGCACAATCGTTGAGAAGTATTGCCAAAAATGATTAAGATTGAATATAGATAATTAACTTCAAAATTGTTCTTAGTTAAATAATGAACTGTTATTTTTATAATATTATAACTTTTCTCTATTCTGCATCAAAATAACTTAAATATTTATAACCCACTCTTATAACAAAAAGTAATGCAAATCTTCAATTTAATTTTGTTAGAGGTACATTTCATGGTGTGATCCTGTAAAGAAGAAAAACATTGCCTAAATTTGAATATAAAAGCGATTTCTTAAAATGGATTAAGCATTAAAGGTTTCAACACAATCACATTTCTTTTTTCTCTGAAAATGAAAAGCTGCTTCTAAATCGGGTATTATTTGAAGAACTTTAAATACTCGAATATGTGACTTTTTTTAGACGACCCAAAATAAATAATGTTTTTCTCCCTTTTTCGTATTATATTATACGTTGTAGTAAAACTACACAGTCAAAGGTACTGTAGCAAACGCGTACCATTTGATCCATACCTACTATAAATTTGATAATTTTGGAGGTTTTTTTTTTTTTTTTTTTTTTTTTTTTTGAGGAATCAATTATAAATCATTAACATTGCTCTAATTCAAAGACTTTTATACTAAAAGTATGTATTTGTTAATTATGCACTTTTTAGTCAAATTCTATACTACGCATTACAGTGTATTTTTTATTGAGTGAAGGAGTCGGTACTTTTCGGTTGACGGTTCCACATTGGTAGCGGTTTTCCAAATTGTCACCAACCTGAATTTATTAGTTACAAGAATTTTATCTTGGCGACAAATTGGAAAACATGATAAACTAGCCTCGTTGCGGCCTTTTTTTACATTCTTCATATGAATATAACTACTCGACAAATGTCCCTATTATGTTATAAACCCTTATTGCAAATATGCATATGTATAAATAAATTGTATAAAAAAGATTTTAAATCAAGAGGAGGGAAAGCATGCTACCAGCTAGTCCTTAAAATGCTAAAAAAATTATAAGAATTTTATTTGCCAACATTTAGGTTAAATGGTAACGATACAATAGAAAAGAGTCTCCGCTCCCCCGGCACGTTTGGCGGCAGAATATACGTAAAACCTTTTCCATTGAGATACACTTACAATTTTGTATGAAATGTTCGATTCTTGAGATGCACGTTAGGCAAGAAAAACGTTTGATTACTCCCTTAGAGCGAATAGCCTAAAATTTAATCAACACCACTTCGTATCAGAATATATGTGTGCGTCAAATTTCGTTTTATTCTATGCATTACGTCTTGAGTTATAGCACCCACAAGAAACTAATAAAAAGTTCGATTGTCCCACCACTCTTGGAGTGAATGGTGCAAAATGTTATCAGCACAAGTTCTTATGAGGTCCAGTTGTACACCAAACTTCTGTTCGAAATCTTTCATTATTTCTGGAGATATAGCACTCACGCTAATCGAGGAAAACGCTCGATTGCTCTGCCCCCTTCGATTGGATACGCGTCAAAAACTAATGAGCACCAGTTTTCAAATATTCCAGGGTTCAAACATGCACCTAATTTGGTTTGATTCCATGCATTACTTTTTGAGTTACAGCGGCCGCAATGAAAAGGATAATTTACAGACACACAGACAGACAGACATTTCCCAAAAAAAGGTCAAAATGGGTTCACACCTTAAAGCGTGTAAATCCCTTAAAATTCGAAAATTTCTACTAATTCAATACTGTCTTCTATATATTGGATGTAGAAAAAATGTAAAAAGAATTAAGCCATTAACGGACGGTTTCATTAAAACAACTTTCGCCAAACTTTTGGTAAATATTATAGACCATACTCCTTCTGTATGTATTTCCATTATTATTTTGTCATCACGCTATAAAATAAAGCGACATCTGGAAAAAAAACTAAGACGCCTATTTCTCGCTTCTCTCCTCATTCCAATTTTACGCAACTGTCCACATAAATTCCCCAATAGGGGAGTGAAAAAAACCTTTCATATATAAATGTAAAATATCAATCGAAAGCGCTAATTTTGCTGCACAAGATGATATTTGTTCTAAGTTTCTAAGTCAATAAGAAGGCCAGTTATAAGCTTTTTAGTGCGATTTCTTAAGGCTTACCTGGATCCAAAAATAATAATTAGCAGTTTCCTCAACTCCGGGTGAATAGTGTTAGTTTAATTTCAATATAAAACTTATTTTTCAAAATAGAGAGACAGTTTAGCTATCAACGGAAAAACAATAATAAAGCATACCTTCGATTTAACGTTTTTCTCAAATTAGCAATAGGTTTTAAATTCGAGATTGAACTTGATAAAAGTATTGTCTCCCCGATTTAACGATTTCCATGATTTAGCAATAGCATTTAAATAAATATCGCTAGAAAAGGAATACGTATGGTTTATACTAGATTTTAAATAACGTGGCGAATATGACACGCTACAATTAGACTTTTTTAATTAATCATTGGTGATAAATCGGAACACACTAATTAAATTGTGCTTACGTTTTTTAGGTACGGTTAAAATTCAGCACGAGCAGTGCCGTGCAGATACCGCTAGTTAATTTAAAAGCTAAACAATAAAGACGCTCAGATCCAGTACCAGTGAAATAAGTAGCATTATAACGGTTAAATAGCGGTTAGAATAAAAAGAAATTTAGTTTCAAAGGCAAAACTTTTGAAAAAGTCAAATCTTTTTGAATTTTTTTCGCAATAATCCTTAAATAACAATTAAAAATCAAAGTAAAATTAAAAAAAAAAATTCTGACACCTGTTTTGAGGTCATAATAACGTTTTTTGCATTGAAAAAGGGTTCTTTGTAACCTCGAAACACAAGTCTGATATTTTTAAAAAGTTTGTTCTTAATTTTACGTTGATCTTTAATTCTAACTTTGTGACACAAAGGTTTACATTTCATTTCACTCCTTAAATAGTTTTGCAATGATGTATGAAGCATTCTTTCCAGAAATATGAGTAAAAATAAATTTCTTCTAAGTCCTAAAGATTTTGTTCTACCATATTTTATGCAGTGCGTGAGTTATTTCATTAAGCAAAGGTGTAGAATGAAAGGAAAATTATGATTGATGGTGAAACCTCAGAAATTTTGATGCTACTTTTCCATTAGAGTCTGAGTAGGTTAGGGTAAGTTATTTCCATCTCTTTGAGCATAAAGAATTACTTTTATTAAAGTAGGTTTATTCAGGAATCAATTGAATAGGTTGCAAAACTAAATCTCCTAGCTTTAAAAGTATCAGCTAATTTTTGACACAAAAATCTGTAGCTTTATAGAAGTAAGTCGGGTACAGTTAAGACGCGCAAGATTTTCCTTGACTGTATTTTTAATTAATTTTCCAGTTTGACCTTTCTGCTATTTGTTGTTATGTTGTATATATTGCGTTAAGTTTCAGAAAAAAAATCATTTTCGACTTTTGGAACCAAATTTATATTGCGTATATACATGGTTTTACAACAGCTTTATAAAAAAAAAAACAAATATTTATACTTACTATGTAAAACTAATTAATTAATGATATTTGCGTTCGTTGAAAAAAAAATCAAGAATAATATTCGTCATAAAGAATGCTTACCCCATACAAGTTTTCATAGGACCAATTTTTTCACAGATTTTCATTGAATTATGTCCTCTCCAAAAGTCTTGTTGCAAATGATACAATGTATCAATTCATTCTCTTCCTAAAATTATCCATCAAAATAACAAGATTCCAGAAGCTCTTCAGCTGTAGGTTTAACAACCTTTTTCTGATATTCATTTACTGTATGAGGGTACTTTTTCTCTTTTCATTTGAATTTCTTTTTCAGATCTTCGTATCTATTCTAACAAAAACTTTTTCTTTCTCCAACGGGACGACATATGGTTACTAACCTTTTGTCAGACCTAGTGCACTCCCCGGAAATCGACATCCTTTCTTTCAAGTAGCACCACTGCTCTAACTAATGTAGATTGTACTAGGAAGTTAATTTAACCGAGAGCAATAAAGCCAAATGTCTACTCAATGGATCTTTTACATGCCGCATAATCATACAACATGGGCGCAGACGATTTTCTGCATCTTGAAAAAATCCACCGACTTGGGCCAGGTTTGAACCTGCGAACTTGGGCGTACGAGGCCTGCGCCTTACCAGTGCGCCAATCTGACGACATTTCTTCACTCAAATGTCTCGTTACTTCCACAATTTAATGTTTCTACATTCCTTACTTTCAATTTCAGTTTTATGTGGCGTTGTGGTTTTACTTCGTCTTGTTACAAACTTCGTACTTGTTGTGCTTGGAAAAGCTAAAATCTTCTGTTTTCATTTAATTTTCTAAAGATTAAGTTTCAGGTCTTTTTACTGTAACGTTTTCGATATCCAAAGATCCTTCTTTATCTGTCATACGTTTCTGTCGATGATGCTCAGTCAGGGGAGTTAGCAACTGAATAAAGAGTATATATTTCAATTTGGATTTTGGAGATAAACCTCTCATTTCTAGAAAACATTTCACTCATTTTTTAAGTGTTTGATGGTAGGTATTCAGTAGATAGTTTACATATTCGTTTCAACTCAAAAACGAAGAGTATTGCTTTAATTATTGTCCATTCCCAGGCGGAGGAATTCATATAAAATTGCAGGCACAACGGTTAAAGCAAATTGACTTGAAAAATATCGTCTGCGATTCAAATTTATCAGATATAAGACTTTGCCTCTGTCGAGATTTCTTTGGTCATTTCTTTACACACGCTTCATATTCTCACAGAGTGACAAAATGTGCCTTAAAATTTGTTTTCTCCCAAAAAACTGTTCTTAGTAAAATTAAGCTTGTATGAAGCAATATCTGGCTTCCAGGTAATGTGTGCAGTCAGTCGGTGTCCAAAGATGCAGAAAAAGAATGTATCATTATTATCGGAGAAGGGTGGTCATTTGACAAAAATCAAACTTGAAAAAATGGGTGATCCTTCATTATTTTATTATTAATAATCAAGTCTGGCAACCGTTCTTTCTCTTGTGCAGCTTTCATCTCCATTCTTAAAGCTATTTAGGTGCCATCATTGAAAAGACCCAGAGAAAGACATTAATCAATTTCCATTATTATCCTAAGCCATTGCTGCTTCTCAGTAAGCTGTTTTTTTTTCCTCACATTTCTGTAACTTTGTTTTTACCCTCTCGGTCTGTCTAGCTTTCTTTCATTTGTAATATTAATAGAGTATGATGGGTGTTCATTACTCTGAGACCTGCTTTAATTATTTATCAGTTTAATAATTCTAAATATTGTTGGTAAAGCCAAAAGCCATTAATTTCTGCTTTGCTCAAAAGCCGAAACTGTATCAGAGCCACAAGGGCAAAGCATAGTTAGATCATTTGTTAAGAGATAATTGTATGTTTTTACAGGAGAATTTACAATTCGTTTAAGCATTTTAAACAACTTTAACTATTTTAAACAACGTACTTTGTATTGAACAACTGGTTCGCAAAAAGATGCTTTTAAACAGTGATTATTTTAAAAGCATTTTTTTTCACTGCATACAGTTAATTAGAAGCTGTATTCCTAATTACATGTATTAGAAGTTGTACACGTAATGAATGACGATGTTATTAAGGGATATCCGAAAATAAAATTTATGAAGAAAAATAGCAAAGTGTCATCATTTTAGAGCTTAAAAGGCATGTCTCCAGCTAATGATCGTTTGGGCTAAATGAACCTGCATCAGTTCAATAATTTATAATGCAACATTTCTTTTCCAATAAAATAACCGATTACACAACAAAAGTGTAACTGTCTTTTAAAAAATGAGGCTTTGTTAGTTAAATATTAATTGAATTACAACGTATTTATTTTAGAATAATGTATAATGCGAAAGCAGTTTTCATGAAGTACTACTGCTAAAGCCTAATACAAACTGTTTGAATTCGGTACAACAAAAACATAACAACAGTAAACTCGAATAAAAGAACGTATACTTGTCTTCTTCTTAGAACCAGAAATAAAACGTAGTATACAGCGAAGCAAACACACACACACATACACGCAAGCGCAAGCGTTGTGAAGCGTACAATTTAGAGTCTTTTTGTACTTGACTATTATTTTCCTTTTCATTGCTTTCTTCATTAGTTTTTTAATCTAAGTGTTATCAACAAATAAATATTTTTAGAAAATATTAGTATTTTTGAAAGAAAAGCAATATTAATAAATTCCTTAGGGATCATTCATAAATAATGTCACGCTTCGAGGGGGAGGATGTTTCGTGAAATTGTGACAAAGTGTGACAAGCTGAGGGGAGGGAGTAACAAGAAGTGTGACATCATGCATTATGCAACATAGCGTGACATGTGACACAAGGGGGGAGAGGGGTCAAATATATCAGAAAATATATGACGACATCATTTATGAAAAGCCCCTTAGTTACATTTTAGGTATGACTTAAAAACAAATTGGTGATTTAATTTTCATTACACCAGATGTTTGTTTTAAGTGTCACCAATAAGTACTATTGTAAATAATTTCTATATTAGAAGGTTTCATGTTCAACACGAGACTCTAGAACGGAATTTCATATCCTGCATTAAAATGCTTCTTCATTTTCAAGATCAGTGGCTCCAAAAAGGGATCCATATGAACTCCAGGGGTCTATAGATTACTTGTAGGTTGCAACCTACAAGTGGACCGCGTCAACGAAAGAAAAATTGGGGATGGAGACGGAAAAAAAAAGGGTCTATGGATCTTATTTAACCCCTTAACTGCCGAGGAAAATTTACACGATTCGCTTCCACGTGCCACCGTTTTTCTATTAGGTGCGCGTAGTTAGGCGGTGAATTAGGGGAAAGAAGCATGTTTTGAAACCCCCTTCCCCTCCCAGAAATTAGTATGTCATTCGCAAACACTATCAGGATCACTTAATGCCATTCCAATGCCTCAGCTGTAATTTTACTGATAGCAACACAAGGCAAAGAATCACAGTTCGGGAAGGCGTATGTATAGGCCGGGGGAAATAACGCATCGCCTTAGCGAATTGTTTATATACGCCGGCGGCAGTTAAAGGGTTAAATAAGTTATCACCAATGTTAATACATAAGGCACCTACAGAAATTTTGTCAAGGTCACTTACTTATTTAATAATATGTGTACTAATTATATAGTCATAAACTATATCTCATAACTTGTGCAAGTAGTTATCCATTCTCTTTGTGCTTGCAACTAGTAAAATTTTGCACTTAATGTGAGTAGAGGGGCCGTAGCGAGAGGACCTCGCCAGTAAATGTTGATTTATAAAAGCAAAAGTGTGCATGATAGTAAAAAAACAATTCCTTTTTTTTTTTTTTTTTTTTTATTAAGTTTCATAACTTCCCGTGACATTTCATAACCTTTTTTTATTTATCTCCCTACTGCTTCAGAGCTTCTTGGGAAAACGTTACGCCAAGTTTTCTCTATTTTGGAACTTTCAAATATAAATGTTGCACTAAAAACTTCTCTTAGAATGATCCCCTAAGAAGAGGGTCCACGAAAACAAAAAATAATTACAAGGACTCCACAGAATAAAGGAAAATTTGGGAAAAAATGTTCTAGATGTCATGTATGTTTTACGTCTCGTTATACACACCGCCCGGTTACATTTGACAGCCGTCCCTAGATTGAGAAATTTATAAATGTTCCTCGCCAAAATAAACTGTTTCTGTGTTTCATCTGCGCTGAATATTTAATACTTAGCTCAGCTATTTACTTAATACTTGCTCAGTTTTGCACCGGGAGCTGTGTTAAAATTCTCATAACTATGTAGTTTAATATTGGGTAGCATTTATTTCACCCTTAAGTTGCATTCAAAACTTCTTCAATTTGAAGCGAAAATTCCTGAAGATCTTTAAACATCTTACATGAACTAAACAGGATTTTCGCAATTAATCTGCAGAACGAAACTTAAAGTTTCGTGAAATATTCTTGAGAAAGCACACTTCACTCTTCGTACGCGGTGTTCCAGGATAGAAAGTTCACGCAATCTCTCCTAATTAGATCTCAGCGCCGACAGTTTCCACCCTAATCATGCGCCAAAAGAAGTCCTCGTTAACTCGGAGAAAATCGCATTTTCTGCAGAGTGTAGAACTAAATTTGATTCTCGTACGAAACGGAATAAAGTTTCTGGGAAATCTGTCCGTTCTGTGGCTTGAGTTTCTGAAATAAACCATATTTAATATTTTTTATTATTTTAACTTTTGGTTATGAAATTTATACCACTGTTATGGAATAATTATGATTGATTTAGGTCTTTAACCCCTTGAAACAAGAGTTTTTTTTTTTTTTTTTTTTCGGAAAAACTGGTAAAAAATGATCGAGTTTTTTTGTCAATAAATGAATATATAGATATAGTATAAATTGCTTTTGGATATTTCAGTTATAGAAGTGAATAGAAAGCGGGGAGTGGGGTAAAAGTTATATAAAAAATTGTTAAACAAAGTGCAAACGGATCTCAGAGGGGCCTTAGAAATAAAATGACGCGAGATACAAGATCGCCCGTGTGAGACACGGGCATGTGCAAATTTGCCGGTAACTTTCGACCGTGTCAGACACGGGCAATTGCGATGAGTGGTTATAAATTTATTTAATGGCAAACTTTCTTTTCTACTTTGGCAACAAACATTTTTGTAAAGGTTTCTTTTTTTATCATGTTACTCATTAAACGAAGAAACGTCATCTTGTTGCCCGGAAAGCAAAGAAATCCCATGGAATTAAGATGCGATTGGACGTGTGATTTTTTTTTTTTTTAAATTCAGCAGACAACTTTTTAGTACTTAATTCAGGATTTTATTTTTTATCTATATATTCACTTGGCAAAAGAAAGGAGACAGTGTGACATACTTTGCTGAATATATTGCTCTTTAAAAAAGGGGGGGAAAGGATTTTATCGATACATAAATTATATAGATTGTTTTTTGCATAAAAAGACTTTATAATTTTTTTTCAAAAAGTGTTTATTCCAAAAAAAATGCTTTTGATTTTATTCAAATACACTACTGGACATGTTTATTTGTAATATATTTTATTATAATTATAATCATTGTTATTATTATATTTACTGCTATATCTCCTATTTCCTTCATCATTTGACAGAAAGCAAATCACTTAAGTGAAATAAAAATTAAAAAAATTCAAGTAAAATCTAAATTAAGAATTGTTTAAAATTTTAAAACATTGTTTTCTCTGACATTAAAATTTTTAAGCAGTATTGTCCTTTGTTTTTAAAACTATTAATTAAGTGTATGCGCGTGTTCTATTTTTTTACGTATTTATTTATTGCTAATTTCACTATCAAAGCAGAGAAGCGAAATCATCCAAATCATAAATAAAGATTTGATGAAAAAATGTACTGGACTCAAAAACTTCCATTAACTTTTTTGGTATATATATATATAGGGCTATTTATTATATTAAATTGTAGTTAATGTGTTGTGTTGTACAATTACTATTGCAGGTACCTTTCTAAGCATAGTAGGATTTTTTTCCATAAGAAGTTTGTTTCATACGATTAGTTTTTGAATTGTTGTCCTATATTTAAATACTAGTTGCAATTCAAATCTTTATGTTATTCTTTTATGGTGATAAAAACTGAATGCAGGCGAGTGAATAAAAATTGCGATTCCAAAATTCCTTTAAAATATTTTTATTTATTCCAACTCGGAACGTTTTTATGTTAAAAAAATATTAATATTTAATTTTTTTAATGTCTGCATAGTTATATTTTTCAGTTTTTACTTTGTTTACATAATTAAGGCTTGCAATGGTGCATAGTTTTGTTTTACTAAATTTTTTGCTCTTAAATTAAAAATTAATCTAAAATTTAAGAAAAAACAATATATTTTATAAACTTAAATATCACTACGTTTTTGCATTTTTCTCCAAAGGAGAGCACTTAAAAGCGATTTTTAATCAGCTTCAACAACATTGACTGAAAATAATACAAACATCCAAACGTAAACACGCTCACGTAGTTGTAATGCATGAGTATTTCTTCTCACTCCCAAGCAAGAAAAATAAAAATTAAGAAGTAATTTCGGAAATTTTTCGCTCTCTTGCACTTTTAAAATTCTAAAGTAAACGCGAAAAATTTTATTTCTCTCTGGATGCAAGTCCTAATTGAAGCTCCAAGTCGTTTCCATGGATACGGTATATGTAGCAAATCCATAAGTTTTGGCTCCTTAATGACTTTAGATCTACACCTTGTATAGTAGTTGGAAACACGTTTCTCAGCTTTTATATCCAGCTTTAACTCCCTAAATTACATTATCAACTCAATTTCTGATATCAGAAGATATTTTAACAAGTAAAAAATTCTAGTTTATCTTTTTTTTTTTTTTTTTCCATTGAGCTTCAAAACATTATTCTGTGTTAAATTCGAGCATCTCAAAAAATTAAAATCTTACGCAATAACAAAACAGTTAAAATGCATGGATTTGGTGCAGACACTCTTATGAGTTGCTCCGCTCTACTAAGAATTTGCTCCGGCTCCACTCAGTGCTCCGAAAAGTTCTAATAGGAATCATATTATTTATCACTTTCTTTTAGTTAACTCATTGGATATATGATTAAAAGTTTTAAATTTATTGACTTATCAATAAATATATAACGTTCTATATGAACTCAATCATGAATTTTTTAATTTATGAACGTTATTTTTAAAATATCGGAGCAATGGAACACAAATTTCTTTACTCCGTCTCCTCCAGTTTCGAGAAAAATCTCATTGCTCCCCGCTCTTGCTCCAGATCCCTGAAAAAGTTACTTCTGGGTTAATTAGCAATAAATATATTATGTTTTATATGAATTTAAAAGAACATCATTAATTTGTTATTAATGAATGTAATTCTTAAACAACATCGGAGCAATGGAGCACAAATTTCTTTACTCCGGTTCCTCTCCAGTTTCGAGCAAAATCTCATTGCTCCGTGCTCCTGCTCTAGGTTCCACTCCATATCCATGAAAATTTTACTTCTGGTTTAATTAGCAATATATGTATAATGTTTTGTATGAGTTTAAAAGAACATCATTATTTTGTTCTTAAATTTATGAATGTAATTCTTAAACAACATCGGAGCAATGGAGCCCACGTTTCTTTTATTCCGACTACTCTCCAGTTTCGAGCAAAATCTAGTTGCTCCGGGCTCCTGCTCAGGATCCGCTCCATATCCCTGAAAAAGTTACTTCTGGATTAATTAGCCATAAATATAGAATGTTTTGTATGAATGTTAAAAAAAACCTCATTAACTTGTTCTTAAATTTATGAATGAAATTCTTAAAAAACATCGGATCAATGGAGCCCACATTTCTTTTACTCGGACTACTCTCCCGTTTCGAGCAAAATTTAGTTGCTCCGGGCTCCTGCTCCACTATCCGCTCCATATCCCTGAAAAACTTACTTCTGGATTAATTAGCAAGTAACATATAATGTTTTGTATGAATTTAAAAGAACATCATTAATTTGTTCTTAATGAATGTAATTCTTAAACAACATCGGAGCAATGGAGCACACGTTTCTTTATTCTGACTACTCTCCAGTCGAGCAAAATCTAGTTGCTCCAGGCTCCTGCTCCAGGTTTCTGCTCCAGGTTCCGCTCCATATCCCTGAAAAAGTTACACCTGGATAAATTAGCAATGAATATAGTATAATGTTTTATATGAATTTTAAAAAACCTCATTCATTTATTTTTAAAATTATAAATGTAGTTAGCTCTCAAAAAAAACCTGAGCAGCGGCACAAAACAAAATTTCTTTGTTCCAGGTTCCGCTCCTGTTTCGAGTAGCACATTTCGTTGCTTTATTGCTCCATCCTCCACTCCAGATCCCTGATAAAATGCAATATAATATAAATTTCAAAGCTGCATACTAAAGGAATTAACTTCATACTGTAGTGAAAAATAATACATAATTCAAATTTAAAATCATTCCCAAAAAAAGCCCGAACCGCCTAAACCTTTCGAGAATGCTTGAAACTGAGTCAAAAATATTTTTGCCTTAAGGTATAAAATTTTTAGAATTCGACTCGGCTTTAAACTTAAAAGAACCAGAAGGAAAAAAAAGAGATGAGCTCTGAAATGCATTAAAACTAAAATCGCATTTTACAAAAGTAAAGAAGATTCTATTCACGTTGCTCAATGAGAATAAAACAGATGGCCTCCAGCCACTTGTGATATTTCCAAAAGGTAGAAAGTGATTTTTTTTTAATGTCATGCAGGAATAGAACTTTTCCTTTTCACCGTTACTGTGTAACATACAAAAGTTCCGAAGCTTGTATCTGTCAGTAATAGAATAAGGTGCCGAAAACATTTTGTGTTATACTTTGTTTATGTGCCTAAGTTAATGCAATAAAACTGATGATAATTCTAATAAAAGTTATTATTTGTAATATAGCACGTAGTGTATGACATTTTTAAAAGTTTTATTGATGATAAAAACTGTATACATGGGGTTGGTGTCTCGGCGTCAGCAAGATCCAGCAAAAAGTTACACTTAAACAAAGTTTAAGACGGAAAGAATTATCTATTCTTCTTGAGGTCTTAAATAAACCGTTTGACCCACACTTTGAACTCCTAATTATGATTTTCCATCATCGCTTTAACGTACTTTTTGTTATTTACTTATCAAACTACAATTAATAATGTTTTGCAATCTATACAGTTTATTTAATACTTATTTTAATGACTATGTTGTAATTGCCCATTCGTTTCTGATTGGTCAATCAGGCAGCTCGTAAAGTGTTTGAACAAGTCTATTGGACGAAGTGGAGAGGCCCTTGTCACATGATCTAGTTTTTTTTTTTTTTTTTCATCTGCAAAATAAGACGGAATACCAATAGCAATAACTCCAGGGTATTCTTAAAGGTGTATGCTTCAGAGTTTTGTAATATAACACCGTCTAAACCAAATTAAAACTCCTTTCGGCCGAATAGACCCTTGAATTAATCAATTTTATTTAGATCAATCCAGGATCCAAAGTGATCTTCGCATATGTTATACAAATACAAAAGTGACGACCAGCAACAGGATCAGGACCCAGCTAGGCTGGTCCTAGTCAGTTCCCAATGAACATCAAGAGCTTTCTTAAAAGTTTTTATCCCACTGCAAGTAGCAGTTCCTCCCGGTAAACTATTCCAACTGCCTACTAACCTATTGAAGTAGTAATTTTTCCTAAATTCAAGATTAGCCTGAGATTTGGAAAGCTTAAAACAATGACCTCTGGTTTTATCTTCAGAAAATAACTGTAGCCCATCAATATTTCCCATCTTAATGAATTTAAACAACTAAATCATATCCCCTCTAACTCTCCTTTGCTCTGGACTATTATGAGTTATAAATCATGGTTTTTGAGTATAATATGCATACAATACTAATAAAAATATAAACAAAAAATATATATAACATGAAAGCCTTATTTAATGTAAAACCATCATGTAGGGAAAAATCACACAAGAATTCTTTTTTCGATTGGTTATCCAAAGCAGAGTGGAAGTTTAATTTCTTTGAAACCCTTAGAATACAATTTAAGCTTGAAAATTGTTTTCGAGATGTGTTTTAAAAAACATGAAACAACATCCAAATTAAAATGCCTCACTACATTTATTCCTAAAAGTACATGATATTGAAACAGAAATGTTATCAAATATTATTTCACCTTGTAGCACAGAAAGCAATCGAAATAAAATTTCGTCAAATACCAGAAATTGATTTTTGCTCTTACTTTCCTGTTTGAGCGAAATATCTCTGAAGTACTGTTTCTCCTTCTTCTAAAACAAATTCGCCAAACCAGAAATTTCAAGATTCAAGAAACTTTTCTCTCACTACCCGCGTAGAAGGTAGCCTAAAATAATAGGCCTTCTCTGGATGACTGACATTAAATATTGAAACATATTTCAAAGAGCAAGAACTTTATTTGAAGGAGTTTGTTTAGGGATTTTTTTTTTTTTAAATCTACATTCCAATATGTTTCGAATGATAAGAAAGAGTATATTTTTTTTAAAAATATGGTACACTGATAGACGTATGTGACTATTTTGAGCTTTAAATTCAATTTTTGCTTTACATATTTGACAGCTTTCTTGTGATCATACACTTTAAAATATGATTAGAGCCACTCCAAATTTTTTTTCCTCTAATTTAATATAATAAATTTATTTTGCAGCTTTACTTGTGTATCTTCTTGACGCACATTTCAAACTACTCAGAAAGTTTTCATATTAAATGCATGAAAGATCAAATTTTAAGAGAACATCCAGCTGAATCTCATTTGCATGATAGCCCTGACGTCACATTCACCCTAGTGCGCTTGATCACGAAGTGTTTAGCATACACTCTAGGAAGCATGTGACAACAAGGAGGAATACATCCCTGAGACCAAACTTGGCCTTCTATTTAAACATGAGGCTCTATTTGACTAAAAGAATCTATGATGGGAATGTAATTGATATTTTTATTAGTATTAAATTCACACTCTCGGAAACGCATGCTCAAATCTCACGAAACATTGGGCTTCGTGAAAAATGCGTCAAAAAGGCGAAATTTGTGTGGTAACTTTTTAAAGTCACGTGATCGCGCGAGGAAAGAATCGTTGTAAATGACGAAATTTTCTTGACGATTCAAGAATCGTCAAAAGTGATAGCGCTATTTCTGAGAGGGCATAGAAAACAAGTACACTAAAAAACTTTCGTCTTACTGAACACCATTTTTGGTGTTCAGTCGGTGTAAAGTTAAGAAATATTTATTTTTTGAGCATTTTTAGTATATGAAGTTCATTAATCCAGTTACATATCAAAATTTCATTGTGACTTCCCTTTTATAACATTTAGATGAGCAATCGTAATTGAATTTTTATTGCGTAACTGAATTCACGAACTTCATATTCTACAAACTATTATACTGTCTACATTTTTGTTTCACTTGGACACATAAAAAGTTTAAATATATCAAAAATGAATAATTTAAAACTTTTTTATGACTGAACACGAAAACATTTACATTTTAATCTATATTACCTGCTATTTATTTAACACGCATGTGTGTTTAGCGTCGCACTACTTTAGACTAGCACAACAAACACTAATCTTCTGACTGGACATACCTGACCTAACTTTTATTTGATCCGAATTCATAATGCAATCAAATTTGGATCCACATAGCTCACATTTATTGCTGGTGTATTAAAGACAAGCTTGAAACGTTTCACTTTTCAATGATGCATAATAAAACAATTGTGTAGAGGTTTGGAAACGTCTACGTAAATGCGAGGTTCAAGTTCACTACCCAAAGTTTTGCTTAGGATATATTAAAACTGAGCTTTAACTACCAAGACATTTAGACTGCAGAAAAACATTAGACATGTTAAAACTCAGCAACAGCTTTAATAAATAACAAAGATATAATAAAATTAGGCAAAGTCAAAATAAACTTTAAATGTGCTCCGCGGGTAACAATCTGCGCGGACACACAATTGCTGTACAGCAAAAGGCAAAAGAGCAAAGAGAGTGAAAAAGGATTCCATATGGCATATACTATTCCCCTCACACCAAGCACTGATGCCACAAAACTTAAAAAAGTTTGCCAAAATTCCGTGTCAGGCTGAGCAGGTTGCCACATGTGTGTATATATATATATATGTGTGTGTAGGTATATATAAGCAGCTGCGCTTGAAATTACCATGTTTTGACCCAGTCTTACAAGTAAGCCTGAACTTAACACCTAACATACTTTCTAAATGTTATGACATGCACAAAGATTAAATTTTTACACAGAATTTTAATTTAAGCCAATGCCAAGAGCAGAATGCTATTTTAAGGTTTTTCTTTTAGCAAAATACGGCCTTAATTTGTTATTTACTTATTTTATTTTTATTTTATTTTATTTTTTAATTACATGCTCTGACAAAGACACGCTGGTAGCGCATATTTGCTTTTATGACCGCATGAGCTTTGCAAAAGCTGAAAGTAGCCGAAATCGATATCTATTTTCTTGGAAGTTCGTTAATTAAATACGATCTTGAAGACTGAGCGAAAGTAATTAAAAAAGTGAATGAGTATTCAAACTGATTGAAATAGCCGATTCAAGCGTTAACAAATTTATGAAAGAAAACCTCTTAAGAAAATTTGAACTGTTGTTTTTAAAATTAATCTTCGGAAATTGCATTCTTTTTAGGGCTGCCAGAACAGTTGCTTATTAAATGCCTTTTTTTTTCTTCCTTTTCACGTTTCCAGCGACCGCTAAAAAAAAAATGAATGCTCGAACGTGATTTATTTTCCTGTGCAAAAAAATTCAAGATGAAATTAAGATTTTTTTTTCGACGCAGCATTTTCTTCTCTAATACTTTTTAATATAATGAAAAATATCGAAAACGACAACCTATAGTTCTAAAACATGGCCTCGATAGTACAATGTTTTCCAGCTTAAGACACTCTGATTTTGAGGGGGGGAGGGGCAAGCCTAGAAGGAGTTATCAACTGTTTTGACTTTGACTGATTTCCTGTCTACACAACAAAGTTGTTTTTTTTTTTTTCTTATCTGTTGTACCTGTTGTTCGAAATCTTGTTTCAAGTATTCTAATGATCTTTTAGATTTAATCATAAGAAAACCTTTTATATTGACATCACTATAGGGAAGATAGTAGTATTTTTAGATGATTTTTAGCTACACACAAGGGGTGGCCTCAAAAAATTGCGAATTGTTGTTTAGAACAGAAGTCTTCAACATGGGTTCCGCGGTACCCTAGGATTTTCTGGAACTTTGACAGGGGTTCTGCAAGTGATCGGCACTTACTTATGGGAAGCACCAAAATTTTAGTAAAACGTGATATTATAATAGAATAATTAATTAAAAACCAAATAAAACCTATTTGCTACCTTATACTACGTAGACTTATTAACATGTTTTTATTATGATAAAATAAAGATGCAATAATATTTACGTAAATTTGAGTGGGATATCATGTTCTCTTCCTTCAAGAAAACGTTAAGGTCAATAGGATCCCTTCGGTGGTAAAAGGTTAAATACTCCTGTGTTTTTGACGGTTAAAAACACATACTACTTAAATATTATCTTCTGAGGACTTGTCGATTTCACTACACTAAAAAATTCTAGTTCATCCTAGTTTTTCCTACTTTTACATTCGTAGTGAAACTACGTATATAAAACTACATTATAATGGCTCAACTTACTACCAAATGTTGGTTGCAGCTAAATTTCCCCATTTGTTTTTTTTTTTTTTTTTTTTTTTTGTGTGTGAAAGCTTGAACTAAAAGTTTTAAAGTGTACTTTGGTGTAAAATAACTTCAAAAAATTTACTAATTGGGAAAAACCATACTATGCGTAGTACATACCACAGAAAACAGCATATGTATTTACTTAATTATACCTAGATCTAGGAAAGCAGACGTGATTATAAAAAGATAGACATATTTTATAAATATATTAAATATTTGTATATTTCCTTCAAAACTACCCGGTGTTGTCCCCCTGCAATAGTAATATTGAAAAAATACATAATGCCCATAGATATTAAACGGCATGAAACAGGGTTGCAGAAAGTTAGCAATGAACTTTAAGTTTAAATTCACTGTTTTTTTTTTTGCAAAAAAAAAAAATATTGGAATTGGTTCTCTCAGAAATCTTTATTAAACAATAATTCTTAGCTTATCCTTCAGTCGAAGAGTTAAGATTTCGGCTATATTTCAGTTTCAATTTGTTCTCAAATTTTCGAGCAAATTTGATCTGATGCAATTTATCATCCCAATTCAAAATGAAATAAAATTGATATTTTTTTTTGCTTTTCATTATCGAAAGAAATATTGAAATTGAAACTAAACACGGATTTGGATTTTCGGATAGGGCTTCGTAAGATACTTTTTTCAAGGGGTTATTTAATTTTCTTGCAAATTTCCTTACAAATCGTCAATCTATCTAGCTTAGTATAGCTAACATACACACGAAAAAACATACAAACAAGTTCTTTCAATATATGTTAACAAAAATGTTAGCAACAAAAACTACAACAATGTGCGATATTATTCGAATCATTAAAATGATGTATTTACCATAAAAAACAACGCCACTTCACGTTTAATTAAAGTTCCATGGTATGTCAATAAATTGTAAAAATTACAAAATAGGTACTAAATAAAATTGGGTTTTTGTGTTTAATCCACATTTTGTATCAGATACATAAAGAAATTTCGCTTGCAATGATAAAAAGAAGAGAAACTTATTAGTAATTAAAATTTTATTTTCTAAAACTCCCCACTTAATTTAAAAATCTTATAAGAACATCATTTGAAAAAATTTCCTCCAGTAAACGTTTATTTTTAATATTTCTTAAGTTATTCATTTAAAAAACGGAATTTCCTTTTTCAAATCACATATGTATTCAACAGAATATCTTTCATTTTGATACTTTGCATTAATATGATCACATAAATTTTAAATTATGTTTCAATCTGTAAATGAGTTTAGAAAAAGATCTTCCTTTAACGCGAAATACAGAGACATGATCATTTTTTAAATTAAAAAACTGAAATTATTAGTAAACACATTTCGTAAATTAATGCTTATAAAAATTTTCTTGACAATTTTATCACGTTAATGAACTACGCCAACAAAAATTTCATTTTTAACATTTCCTATTTTTTCTTCTGTGCCTGTTCAGCAGATTTGATGGAAGAAAAGTAAATTAAGAGCCTTAATCAAGTTTTCTTTCGTAATTGCTAAAAAAAATAACAAGGAGTTAAAAAATCTTAATCACTAATTGCGCTGAAAGCTTATAATAACACTTCCGCAGTCTAACCCAAGTAACTCCTACATCTTCGACAAAATTTCTTTCGCTTTAGATTATAATTATTTATGCTTGAAATTTTATATTCCTATATAAGCATTTTAGCTCATATTAATTTAAATGAGAGTCAAAAACGTTATAGCAGATTTATTTTTTTTTAATTTATAAAAAGAAAAGACTTCTATTGGTATTTGTTAGAATTTAATATCAAAATGTTCATTGCCAGTTTATACAAGGTTGTGAGAGTGAGACTCTCACATTAAATCAAATTATTTTATATTAAAGAAGAAGCTTGCTCATGTGCTTCAATTCTTTTATTTTTCTGTCTGAGCATGCGATTACAAGCGCAATCACATCTACAACCCCTTATCGTACTCCGCGAAAGATGACTCATCCAGAAAGCTTTCCTTCGAAAACAGTCAGTTTTCCTTACATGGGACGACCCCCCGAAAGGCGCGTCGCAAATTGAACGTTTTTTAAGAAGCTCGCAGATCCTGCAATGCGTTCAATTCTTAAATTCTGTAAACATCCCATAAACCCTAGCCTCGAAAAAAGGGTCCCTATCTTTCTTGAACATTGATTGGTCTGCTTTGAAGACGCTAAGCTGTCCAGAAAACAATGTCCTCTGATTGGTTGAGAAGTTTTTTTCTCGCCGTTTTGAAAACTTTTTCGACAGACACTTGACTGCGAGCCTTCAGTAAGAGGAGTGTGGGATTTTCTGCCCACCTTTTTTCACGGCAACGATGGAAGCCAGGGAACCAAAAGCAGAAGCCGGATGAGTATTTCTGGAATTCATTTAACTTTTTATTCTTTTTGATACATTCCATAATATCCTTTAACTTCAATATGCTCAGTAGTAATTGAAACCTCAATCGCCGTCATGGCCTGCCAAGCTTAAATGCAAGTCAACGTTCTTTTTGAATAATGGCAGCCATTGTTTGCTGACCATAAAATTCATTCCGAAAAACAATGCAGGGAACATGCATTTGTCTCTTTTAACTTAAAATGGCTCAATTGTAAGGCCAAATATAATTAAAAAGAAAGATTAGTCTAAAGTGCCAATAAAAATAATGACAAAATACAATGTGCCTTTTTGAAATTGTTGATTATTAATGTCTGTGCCATTGTCTTGTACCAGTAGTGAAGTATTGTTTATCTATATGCATACCGACTGAATATGTTTTAGTGCCACCTTAAATTTCCAATGAATGAAAATGCTTATAGCTGTGTCTATTAATAATTCAATTTCTATTTTACCTTAAAGTGGACATTAATTCCACTTGTTCTGAAATAGTGTTCCTATTCAAATTGAAACATAGCGTTGCAAATGCAACGGATTTTCATGCTTGCATAACTGAAAGCTCAGTTCAGGTACCATATTGCCTGAATAAAATACGAGTATTTTATTTAGTATGTCAAGTGAATAAAATTAATTTTGTTTTCTAAATCAAAAATGTTGTTTTAAATTTTCAAAGAATAACACCTACAAAAAAAATTCACTTACAGCAAAATTAAATCACATTCATTTTTTTATCCTTTTGTGTGACATATTCTTTTTTCTTTTCATCGACAAGTATGCTCCGAATTATCAAGAGATGCAATTGGTCTCAGTATATTAAACCTGTTCGTTATTGATTTAAGGAAGGATCCGAAAGCTTTTTTCAGGTAGTGGTCTTTTGGGAAGCAAGGTATGTTACTTATGTTTTTTTTATTTATCTGGATCCATATTGCTAAGAACCTGGTCATACCTCCCATCTGCAGGCCCCATTCCTGATTTACACATGTCGCGTTTGTTGGCTGGAGTTGGTTGCTGGGGCTTTTGGCTTGGATTTGACCTTGCACTTCCAATGTATACTCCACTACGATCTTTGGCTTAACCAATCTTTTTATTATTTGGCCTCCTGGTTTTTTCCAATTCCCTCACCCCGGCTTCCAACTCCACCACAAAGGTCTTGTAATGTAAGCATATTTTCAAAACATGCTAATTAATTTAATTTTTAAAAAAATGACGTGCCATATAACCGGATCTTTCTTGCAGCGGCTGGATCCGTTCCGTTCCATGAAAATGAAGAATATTTTTTATTGATATTTTAACTGACTTAACAAAGGAGGAAGTTACACATTCATGCTGTATGTACGTCACTTTTTTTTTGTCCACCCATAACTTCTCACCGAACGAACCGATTTTCATGATTTTTTTTAAATGATCGAGTGTGGTTTCCCATAGGTCCCGTACATTCGTTTAACCATATTCGATGATTAGAAAAAAGTAATGGAAAGAAATGTAGTCATTTTTTCTTGTTTTTTCATCCATAACTTTTGACTAAATGAACTGATTTTGATGATTTTTTTCTTTAATCGATTGCGGGCCGTCTAAGTCAAATATCGCACATCAATTTTACTACATTTGTTTTTTAGAAAAAAATGTTATGGGTGAAAATAAATGTTTTAAAAGTATGAAACTCATTGTTAAAAAGAGTTTGTTGTCGCTAAGCTGTAATATTAAGAGCAATTCTGACAAGAGTTTGACTGAAGGCTTATCTGAAAGAAAAATTAAATCCAATCAGTTTTAGCTTTAGTGACCTTTTAAAATCGACTTTAAAACGGAGTTTATCTTACAAATAATTAGTTTTTAGTGCCATTCACTCAAAGGATATTTTTCCTTTGATGTGGATTTTTTTTAAAATAGAGTATTTATGTAAAAAACATTTTACACTAAAAAGAATAAAATAAAATTTTTTTTGGAAAAAGATAGAACCGACTTCAATTTATAAATTGCGTTAAATAGTGAAAAATAAATTTATTCTTTAAACAACATCGATACGACTTTTATACATAATTTTTGATATCGGTGCAAAATCATGATAGGTTTTGAGTCATGGTTACTTTTGGAATCATGCATCAATTTCAAACATAAATAGACCAGAGTCTGCAACAGTTTCAATGTAGAGTAACACATTTCGTAATGGTAAAGAGATAAATTTGCGCCGGTTTCAAAAATTATGTATAAAAGTCGTATCGATGTTGTTTAAAGAACTAATTTATTTTTCACTTTTTGGCGCAATTTATAATTTGAAGTCTGTTCTACTTTTTTCCAAAAATTATTTATTTAAGCAACTTAAATGTAACATAGTTATAAAAATAACAATTTCTTCTTTCATGTAGAATTTATTTTATTTTGTTTTTCACTTACAAATTGCGAAATCATTTTAATGAAACTTTTCTAATATTTAAGGGAAAAAATTTAAATAATGACAATATTTCTATGTTTCTACAGAATTTATCCTGTGGTACATAAATAGTAAACGAACATTAATTAACAATTTGTTTACTTTTCTGGTTAAAACGTTTTTTTTTTTTTTTTTCAGTGGAATTAACAATTGCCTTTTTATCAGTCGCTTGATTCAGAACTGTTAATTAAGAGTCTTATTAAGGGAATTAAATTCTTGATATTATGCTTCATTTCTAGCAAACATTGATCTCTTGCTAATGAAAATCCGATAAAACATTCGTTAATTAGGAATACGCTCATCAGTTAAATTTTGCGTAATTAAGTACCTTATACAGAAGTAAAAATGATAAAGAGCTTAGATATGTATAATCATTGTAAAAAACAGTTTAATTACAGTTACAAATTTCTTCCGTTTAACTGTGAAATGTGCTGTTAAGATGCTTTATATGTATTTTTGTTTTGTTTTTTTTACTTCTTTAATATTCATGTATTACCTTCGTTATTTAACTAATAATGCGCGATATGAAAATTAATTTAAAAAAATATCCATCTTTAAAAAATCCATCTTAAAAGACTAAAGTAAAAGACTTAAGTAAGTTTTATCTTAAGTAAAAGTGTATCCCTTTCCCCCCTGGAGAATGGATTATAATTAAGCGACAGATTGGCTGTATTTATGAGCATTATGCATACAACATTTAAACTGCTTTTCGCTTCACAAAAGAACATGGGATTTTACACTAAATCTAGTTGCGTTTTTTATTTGTGTTTCATTTTCAAAAATTAAATTAATATTTATTTTCATACTTGTTGCATAGTCAATATCAGGGTGTCTAACTCGTCTTTCTACTTCCTAAATGATCCGTTTGTTGGTGACAAGAGATAGGAAGAAAAGATTTTTTAAATATTCATATAGCAATAGATTCAATAAAATTAACACAAAAACCACTGTACTCGCACATATGATTGATTGATGCAAAGAGATTAATTAATCAATGACAAGTTTATACCTTTTCCATTACAAGTGATTTTGGGGAATATATATGTCAACAAAGCGAATCTCACAGAATACTGAACCTAGCCTAATGTGATTTGACATAATTGTTTGCTTCAAGTTGTTCTGCAGATTCGCTTTTGTACTGTAATTTGCATGTAAGCCTCATGTGAGGTGACATAATTTTTTGCTTCAAGTTGTTATGCGGATTCACTTTTATAGTGTAATTTTCATGTACTCCATTTTGGAACTTCCAAACAGTTCTTGGGAAACCACACAAAGTTTCACAGACCATTCAAGATAGTTAAAAGACAATGACATCTTTAGAAGTCTGTGGAGGATTCAAGAAAAAAGTGAGAATTTAATTTTGCAAATCAAATTTATTTATCTTGTAGGGTATATTACAATACTGGGAGGGTTAATATTATATTATATATCTTATTGTACCTTATAAACAAAGTTTGAATATTCAGTTTTGCGATGTTTGCCAATATATCAATTAAATACGCCAAAAACAAATATTAAACCACAAACCTGAAATACAAAATTGGTTTGTAGCATATTTTTTATAAATCAAATTACTAATGCATGCATGAGAGGGCTAGAATAATAAAAATAAAAAGAATGAAACAGTAAAAGGAATTATATTAATATATTTTCAAAGAAATATTATTTTTTGAATTGAAAAAATACTCATCCTTTACCACTTTAAAATCATATTATTCATTTTTTCTCAAAACCTTTTAAGAAATTGCCACACATATCTTGCATATGTATTGATGTTCATCTGCCCCTATGACATTATATCAAACTTTAAAAGATTAAATAATTGAAATAAATAACAGCTCCTTTTTACACTTAATAGAATTTAATTTTTCGGGAAACTTATGGCATCTATAAAAGGCAAATAAGTATTTTTTAAGACTTATTAACATTTTTGCCCATGTAGAAAATAATTCATGAGATTTAAATACCCTTCAGAACAACGTATTAATTTTTTAAAAAAACTTTACTTTTTTCGTGTTTAGTACATTACCAATTTTGTTTCAATAATGCTTGAAGCATGCTCCGTTTTGGTGGTTTTCTTTCTTACATTCGTTTCCTGAACTGTGTGGACGAATAAATATTCCCACCATACATACGACTATAAATCTACGGCAACCTCATCCGATGCGTCTCATGCCTTAACGAGGCTTGGTAGGGAATGGAGGTCTAAACGGCGTCTGCGCCATGGAAAAGTCGAATATTTTCTCTAGTCATGGGAATGTTTGCGATAGAATCGATTTTAGATTTGATGAACTTCAGCTGTGAATTATATGTTTTCTTTACGTTTAAATCTTTCTCTGAAAGAAACTGAAAACGTTGCATCGTGAATTATGGATGCTAGCTGAGAATAGCTCTTCTGATAAGTATATTTCGAAGTAAAGTTATTGTTCAAATCGGTACTTTCGAAGAATTAATAATAAAATTAATAATACATATATCAGACGTATTTTAGAAAATATGAGTTTTGATTATATTTGAAACCATTATTCAGTTTAGTTTTAAGTAGCTAATGCAACCAGCTTTTCGTCAGAATGTTCACACTTATAATGAATGGTTAAAATGTGATATATATATATATATATGTGTGTGTGTGTGTGTGTCCTCTAACTTCATACGTAGGTTGCTATGCATGCAATTATAAGTCAAGGGTGGTCTAAACTACAGCTAGTCTTTTTATACCTAAATAGAGCTTACTTTAATAGTTCTTCTGAAATTCCTGTTATTAAAACTTAGTGCGTACGTTAAGTACCTACAAGAAAAGATATCTTCAATAACAAAATAATGGTTCATATTTTTACAACAAGGTTTACAATTTCCTTGCTTCTTTATCTATTGCAATTATCATTACCAAGTTTCTGAAATGTATACTTTCCTTAGCATTCCACTCACGTTGATAGTTCCCTTAGCATTCCATTCACGTTGATAGTTCCCTTAGCATTACATTCACGTTGATAGTTTCCTTAGCTTCCATTTACGTTGATATTTCAGTTCGCGTTGGCGTTTAACACTCTTTAAACTTGTGATTGACATCTGTGATTGAAAATCTGAAATTTTTGTACAACACTACTTCTGCAGCGTTAAACGAAGTGAATTTTTGTTCATTATATCATTTTTAAAACTAGATAACCTTATCAATGACAAGAAAGAAAAATGAACTGTAGTGATTAAAGACAACAATGTTAGATGCATACTGGAAGAAGATATGGCCATTTTCAGTTGAAATAGAAAACCTGCCTGAATTGTCAGCAAATGAAATTTGTTTCCTAAAATTGATCGGAGTCGAAGGTTTTGTGAACATGGCTAAATTACGAGTATTAGTGGCTTGAATAAAATGACGAAGCGGATTTGATATAATTGACATCTGAACTTATAAACAAAATCGATTATGAAGACGATAAAAGCACCTGTTGTAGATTGTGAAGTTAATAATTTAAGACAAACAAAAGATTACACAGTCCTAAGCTTAGGTATAAATCTGTAATCATTTTTCTTGAATTCGTGCTTTTTGGCTGAAAGAAACTAACGGTGCAGTATCTGTAAAATTGTTTAGCACCATAACATCAAGTCTACAAACTGACGGTGCAGTATTTCTAAAATTGTTTACCTCCATAATCTCAAGTCTACAATGAACCAGAAAGCAAAAGCAAATGACCCAAAATTGCTTTTTTCGTAGAGAGGACAAAAAGTGCTAAAATTTAAATGAATAAAAGGGCTCAAAAATTTTAGAGGATGTCGTTAGAGGGTCGTTTTAGAGGATGAGCGTTTTCAGGGTTTAACCCTGAAAACGCTCTCGGTTGATTATAATGAACATTGATAAAAGGAAATTTAAACTACAGTAAGGTTGCATTAAATTAAAATATTTTTTACCCGTTACATGTTACGTATACTGTTAGGGATCGTTCATAAATGACGTCACGCTTTTTTTCCATATATTTGACACCCCTCCCCCCCTTTGTCACAATATGTCACACTTCAGCAGACCCCCTCCCCCCTTGTCACGCATCACGCTACGTTGCATAATGCATGATGTCACACTTCTTGTTACCCCCTCCCCTTGTCACACTTTGTCACAATTTCCCGAAACCCCCCCCCTCCCCCCTCGAAGCGTGACATCATTTATGAATGATCCCTTATATGTTTAATAAAAACTACGTTACTAGTCTGGAATTTAAAAAACAATTTGATTCTATTGAGTTTTCGGAATCTAACATCCCGTTTAACACTGCCTCTGCATCCCCCATAGCGGCAAATTCCCACATGAGATTTTCTAGGAACCTATATACTGCATTATAGGGGCGGGTTATCTGCATTTTATTTTAGGTCCGGTTTCTACTGTGTTAATTTTTTTAACGTGAAAACTAAAAATTGTTGTCCTTGTTGTTAAAATTAGTTAGTCTCCTAAATTTTTAGTATTGCGCAACAATCTTTAGCACAAATACTGAATTAATTTTCTGAAAGCTAAAATGTAATGGATATCGAGGATACACATTTTTAGCAAGAAAATTTAACTTTCCTGCTAAAAATGTAATTTGAATGAAAGCATTCTTTTCAAAAGCATTGGAAATGTTCAAAATTTTCCGAAATAACTATACAAAATAGCGATATGTTTTTCATCCCTTTGACCCAGATATCTAAATATTACGTGATTAATTTACTTTTAATTAGCAATGGAATGTATCGGCAAATGAGAAATCAACTGAGCCAAACATTAATTATTGTTTGAAAAGCATAAAAATAGATTTATTAAAAGCTTACAACGCTTCGCAAAGCTTTATTGTCAGGAGATTATTTTCCCCTGAGATGTAATTAGCGAAACGGATTGACTTTTTGTTGTAATTCCAATTTTCTTACGGAGAACTTTCTTTCAGAAGTTATTTGTTCATCACAAATATTTCTGCTATGTTTAGTTATAACCATAATGCGTACATCATTCGCATTTTTGTTCATCAATATTTCTTTTTTAAATATTTATTAATTTTTAAATAAAATAATTTTGCCCTGCATCAAAAAAGAGAGAAGAATTTGTTTCTGACGGATTAAAAAAGTTTCAAACAAGATTAGGTTATTGTTTTTTTAGTTTGAGTTCTTGTTCTGTAATAATCTTAAAATTGTGGTTGGCTGACTTGCAGTACTTGTACAAAATACTGACTTGCAGTACTTGTACAAATACTGACTTGCAGTACTTGTAAGTGTCTTTAAAACGGAATTAAATTTAATAAAACGTAACCTCAGTATATTTATAAGAATAAATTGATTCCCTACTGTTTGTATTCCCTAATTTAAAAGTATAGTTTAACAGGCGTAAAGGAATGACATTTCAAACTTAACAAACTCTTTTGACGTTTTTGAACTGCTGTTAAACTTGAAAAAAATATAGTGTTTTTGTTGGCATCTGAAATTGAGAAGACGAACTCTGCCACAAATTTTCAATGCCTTTATGAGTTGTGGCCAAATTCCTCCTCAGATATTACAGCATTTTCTTTGCATAAAGGGAGTTCCGCTTTTTATTTTATTTTCCTTTTTTGGGGAGGACTTTTACTATTTACTTGGCATATTCAATTTGGCAATGCAATTCGTTCATTTTACGCTTTAATATGAATTTTAAGCTTTTTAATGGCTTGTGTTACTTATTCGACCCATTTTGCGACTTTTTTTCGCTTTATATAATTTTTACTGCTATACTGGGTACTTCTCTACCGGTGAAATCTTAAAATTTGTGCTTAACACAAATATTATTGTTGTTCTAAAATTATTGGAAGATCTTTCATTTTTAATGATTTGCAATTTAAAACAGAATATGTTTTCGTGAAACAAAAACGTTCCTGTTGCGTTTTTTTTTTTTTTTTTTTTTTTTTTTTAGAAACTTAAAAATAATAGTTTAAATAAAAAAGTTTTTTGAAACAGAAATATTTTGTAACTAAGCTCTAACTAACAAAAACTGTTCTACTATCCATTATAGTGCATAAATAAAAAGAAGTTGAGCTTGGAAAACTGTTGGATGTTTTTTAATTTCAAAAGAATTTAGAATTGCTTTTGAAAAATCATTAGACATTAGAAAAACATTAGTCATTAATCATTAGAAAAACATTAGTTCTACTTACTTTATTATTTGTCTTATAGAAAACATTTCAGCAAATTCAGTAATTGCATTTAAATTCCGGAACTTAAGTCTGATGTGAAGACGAAAATTTGCTTTTATTACAAAGTTACCAAAAATAATAAGTTGTAGCAAAACATTTTCTTCGTTTACTGTTTTTAATATTTAAATTGTTCTCGCGAGAAATAGAATTTATTGAAGTTCTACACAAGAAGTTTTTAAATTATTCTAGCAAAACAAAGAAGGACTAAATTACTTTTAATGAAAACTAACAACTATGCAATAAATAAAGCGCATCACATTTTGACTACTACTGCGAGTAGTTTCGAAATACAGGTAGGCCAACTTGACACGTCCACGTTCCTTGAACCTCTACCCAGTGAGCTTTTTCTACACGTGACTGAATTAAGAAATTTTAGGACTCCATGAACGATGTCATTGCGAGCATGGAACCAAACCGTGTGGCAATTAATAGAACAAAATCTGCTTTAATACGCGGGAGTGTAGGTTTGTTCAGTTCTAAATTTTTTTTTGTTGCAATTAAAAATTAAATTATGTTCTCTATTAATCAGAAGTACACTCAGAAGTACATCAGAAGTACTCTACAATGTTCTTAATTGATGCATTATTAAACCTTTTTAATTTTTTTTTATTGATTTATTTTTATTTTTATTTAATGAGTCATGAGCTTGTCAGATGTTCTTTTAATACTTTTAGACATGACTCCTTATCAAAAGTTTAGTTTCTTACTTCTGTGGGACATACTTGCTGTAAGGAGCTTGCGTATTCAAGTTCTAGAAATGTTGTTAAAAATAAAACTTGAATTTTGTATATAAATTCATTTATATTTCAGTAATGACTTTGAAAATTTGGAAAAAACAAAAAAGGAATAGTACTTTTTAGATAATGCAAGGAAGAAATTTTTGAAGCTCTAGCTTTTACCACTCTGCGGTTGAGAAGTCAAAGAGTTGCGTGTAAATTTAACAAGATAGAACCGCAAGGTAGTTTTAAGGTTAGTCTTTTTTTTTTTTTCGAAAAATAAAAAAAAAAAAACATTTTTTTTTTTTTTTAATATTAATTGAGAAAGACCTCGAAAAATTTGCATATTTTTTTCAGTCTTATAAGTGTATTATCAAAAACCAAAAATGATGTTCAAATTCTAAAATGTTAAGCATAAATAATTTTGTTATAAATTTTATTTAAAAGAAAATTTATTATTTTACACTTTTAACTATTAAATACATTTGTACTTTATGTATTCATTTTCCTTAATTAAAGGCGAAAAACTAAAGTAAAAAGTATATTTTTGAACACATAATTCAAATGTCTTAATTTTTAGTGAACACTATACAATAATATTAAATTATCCACACACACATAATTTCATATTTCCCTGCATTTGGAATTTTTTTACTTTAGCAGTAGAAAGTTCTTTTTCCAAACAGATTGTTTAAGTCTGTAATTATCGATTATCTGAACTGGAGTTAATAGACGACGTTTCTTTTTGCGACAGTGAGACTAATTGAGAAAACTCTTTCTTTTAAAAAATCAACTTGTCAATAAAAGTTTTAAAGTGATGAATGAGCATTAGGAATTTTTCAGAGAAAAGCGTTTTCTAATAATTTATCACTTGACACTCTAAAAGTCTCACTTTTGTAAAAATGCGTCATTTATCAACACTAAATAAAATAACGATCATATTTGAATAGAAGTCAATAGTTAACCTACTCGAGGAGTACTATGCAGAAAAATCAAATTAATAATTGTTTCGTCAATCAACAAGTAGCACATTTCTATTTTTCGTGACATATCACTAATAAAATACTTGAACTAATTTACCATAAAAAATAATAATGAAGTATAAAGGCTGAAATATAGTAAGATGATGCTAAATATGTGGATTTATTTTAAATTTTATTCTACGTTATGTTCGATTTTTCCTATTGCAGAGAAGTTCGTTGTAAATGATCTGTAAATTATTTGCTTTGAATCTTCTTCAATAATTCCCAGCTCAATGATTGCTCTAACTTTCTGTTGTTGTTATGTAATGCAGAAGCAGGAGTGCCCCCCATGGCGCAAACAGCTCCGTTGACATTTGGAGGGGGAGCTCAGGGGGTTTGGCCGACTGTTTGGACGATTTTGGAGGTCATCGTGTTTGGGGGAGGGCGTCCGTAAATTTTTAAGGGGTAAGCCATTGCTCTGACGGGACTTTCATCCCTGGCAAAAAAATTATGTTTTTGTTTGGAATTAACGTATTTTTACATTTGAGTTCATTATAAAGTTTTGATTTACCCACAGAGCTTCAAACAATATTTCTTTCCCTTTTCCAAAAAACTCAGTTTTTGTGCTTACTTTTAATTAATAATATCATTATTCCTACATTTCAACCAAATAAAGTTTTAATCAAATATTAGAAGAACTGACACGGTAACTTGAATGTCAAAATTTTAAAAAACCATTATAATTGATGTAAAAATTAAAACTAATAAAACCATGCTTACTTTTTGAGGTATTGTTTAACTCTACTCAAAACCAAAAATATGCTTTTTTTGCAAATATATACTTAAAGTTGCTTTTTTTTTTTTTTTTTTGGAAAACATAATTCAGTTGAAGCAAAAGTCGTAAAACTGTAAATTAAAGTAAGTAAACAGCAAACATTTAGAGATTTTAAAATTCAGTAAATTTACGATGATAAATATTCTAGACTTTTTTGAACAATAAAATAATTAGAGAATGTGGAACAGGAAATGTTTTCTCAAGCCAAAAACGGCATGTATTGAATGGAAAGTGGAGTGCTTCCTATATTGACCGCTTGGATTGCTTCCTATATTGACCGCTTGGAGTGCTTCCTATATTGACTGATTGGAGCGCTTCCTACGACCTTTTAGCGTGGTAAACGCATCAACGTAATCGTCCAACATAATTGTGAAGTTACCTTTATTAAAAGAAAGCTGAAAATCATGTGATCTTTTATATTTCTATGCTAAATAAAAACTTCTGGTTCTTCGGAAAATAAATTCATTTTTGTATCATCTTATAAAATGAACTATTAATAAGATATTTTTCTGTTAAAGAGGCAGCAATATTTATCGATAAAAAATATATGTCTGAATCTGTGCTTTAATTCCCGAATTTTAGCTCAAACAATTCTTTCTTAATCAAAGAAGCGAGAAGTATTTATGTGCGAAGTTTTAACTCACACTAATATTTCATAAAATTAAAATGCACGTAAGGACGATAAATAACGGAAATCGATAGGATGTTTTATGCAAATTTTCTTAATTAAATTTTTCCTGCAGGATGAACAGAATTAGCTAAAAATGAATAAGTATAAAAATAAGCAGACGTCAAATCAAAATGTTAATATTCAAATACCTAAGAGTATTTAGAGCCTCTTGGGAGAGAAGAACAAAATATGTTGTTTGAAGACATGATAAAATACATAAAAAATGAAATATGTGTGTCCTAATTTAACTGTTTTCTTCTGTAATTTATGTGGTTAAATATTTTTTCTTTTTTTTTAACTATTTAGTTAGTCTTTTATACCCAAGTAGCAAGAGAAGGGAGAAACATTCCAGCATCGTGTTTAAAAAGAAAATATAACTGTGTTATAAGTCATATTTAACATACTAAGGGGTCCTAACGAAGACGTTTTATATTACTTTGAGCAACTGTAATGTCCTACTTGTTACAATAATGTTGATTAAGCCTCTGATTTATACGCGTCCAGAGCATATTCGTAATATCATTACATGACGTGCTGTGATGCTCTTTGAGGCACAATAGTTTGGAGTTTCGTCTGCAACGGCTCGGTCTATTGTCCTGACGTTTAATATTAGTGTTGTTCATATCGGGACATTTTGAATCTAAAACTCAGTCGCTTGAGCAATATAACAGGGATGGAAAAATCCCACTATGCTCCCCACAACGAGGCACAGTGGAACAACTTTTGAAAGTACCGCCCCCCCCCCCCCGAATAATAAATTAATGCTCTATTCTATTCTATTCTAGATGCCTCTAGCATCATATTAAGAAGTCGTGGCGCCTTGCCTATGTTGGATCTCTTGATTTTGAACCAGCTCTCAGATGAGAGACCATCACCTAGGTTCCGACACCCCAGAGGTATCGTTTCATTTAGGGGACATCGGAGTCACGGCGGATTTTACGTTCACCAGCTCCCATCAATGTACACGGTCCCGGAGCGAATCATTCCCGAGAGGTGGTCCCCCTCCCAAACACTGACCTCGGTCAATGTTGCTTCACTTTGTATTCTTTGGCAACCGAGCTTCTACCAACTAGTCCAATGTGGGACTAAATTAATGTTAGATTGAGAGAAAAAAAATTACAATGAAAGATGAAAGTTGCCAAAATATTGTTCTGTATTTCTGTTTTTTTTTAAATTAAAATCAAAGAAGCTATTTCCAAACTAAGGCAAGTTATCCAGCTCGGCCCCTTCTCCTCTGTATAATCTACTACGAAATACTATATATATACAACATTAAAAAGCAAATAACTCTTTCAAACCTCTTTTTAAATTCAGTTTCGATTTTAAACACACAAAAACTAAAGTGACCTACAGACAATTGTAGGCACTTTATATCTGTTCCCTTAATCCGGTCCCTTTTTTTCACTACGAGAAAGAGATTACTTAACGTGAACCTGGATAAATTTTGCCGAATCAACCAATAGAAAAATACTTGCTTGATCACGTGACATACAGATGAAAAGATTATTTATTCGCTGGGATTCATGACATGTAAATATGTAGTATAGACTTTTTTTTGTTTTGTGTTCGTCTTTGTGTTATTTTGGACTGTGTATTTACCATGTTGAAGCTACAAATAAAAAATGATTCTTTCAAATTCAGCCATGATTGCTTCATAGAAGGACATTAGATTAAAAGGAAGTGCTGCTCGTAACCTGAATGCTCCATATATAGAGAGACGTGTGTGTGTGTGTGTGTGTGTGTGTAAATATTCATGAATAAATAGAATTTACTGGTTATCTAAACATCCAGATCTTGAATTTCCAAAAAGCAGACGTTTTGATTAGATACTTTGTTCTGTACATGAGTACTGACCTCATTATTTGGATTCCTGTTACAACAAGAGCTCTTTTTGAACAAGTAAAAGTAAAATGAAGACCAAGCATGCTTGGGAACTAAACACTGGGGGTTCCGCGTCAACCCAACCACTTGACCGAAACTTCTGCTTCTTCTTCCCAGGGCCCTCGCTCTCGAAAACTGGGACGGGCACAGTAGGCCATGGCCCCCAAAAGGGCTGGCGCACCACAGAGTTTAGTTTTTTTCAGTTTTTAGAAGTAAAATATAACTCATCCTCCATTAAAAGTACAGAATCATTCTCAAAGTTCTGTGAAATTACATTTTCAAAATTAATTTTAAAATTCCAAAATATGCAAGCAAAAAACAAAATTAAATTTATCAAGTAATAACTACCAAAGCAAAATTTATCATATTTTTTAAATTTTCAGTTTTTCACTAAAGGTCATAAAATGTATACCATTAAAGCTTTAAGAAAAAATTAATTTCAAAATGCAAATACAGCTTTGTTAATTTTATCTCTCTCCTTATATTTTGTTCATAGACTTGTAAACAAGTATTGCATTAAAAAATGTATATATTGTAAACTAAAGTTAATATCATGATGAAATTTCCTTAAAAAAATATTGATACTGGAGTATATCACAAAATCCCCTAAGGATGTTATCTTTTTTCCTCATAGGCAAGTTCTACCACATTCTAAAATTAAAAAGCCATTCTTGCCATGCTCTATTTATAATACCAAAGTAAACATTTAAAAATGGCACTTTTTTTTCTAGTCGTCTGATTTCTCAAAATACCGTAATATTAAACACGTTGTCTCCAAAGAAAACAAAAATCCTTAATATGATTAATTTCATTAGTGCAAAAATGTTTTAACAAGAAGTGAAAAAAGGCTATAACTCACTAATTATGCATAAGTTTTATAAACAATGCATCTTATTTCTTCGTTATTTAGCACTGGATTTTTTCCCCATAATGTAACTGTAATTATTAATGCTTGAATTAGGCCTTTTTATGGATAATTTTTACTTAAGTTAATTATTTCACTTAATTGAGTACCCCATACTTTAATGAAAAAAATTTGCAGCATTAATGATGGGGATAATTGTTGTTTGCTACGCTTGAATAGCTAGGCTACATTTTTTGCGCGTGCATATGTTACAACAGCAAAAAGCAAAACAGATATTGCACATATTTTTCTCCTCAAATTGTTCTTTTTTTTACTAAATCATATTATATTTGCATGTGACTTTTCTCTACTTTCTAAAGTAAGTATTTTCATTTATTAATAAATCGTAACTCGTTTGTCACATCCAGTCCTGGATAAAGCAGCTGAAATAAAAGAAGAAAAAGAGAAAGGAAATAGATTTTTGAGTAAAATATACTTTTCGGCAAGTAATATTGATTTTAGAGATTCACTTCTGTCACTAAAGAGAGAGTGGAGAATTCTTTGTAACTTCGAAACACACTCGCGTGTAGCTTCATTGCCAACTTGTGCTCGCTGGATTTGTCGATGCATTTAGGAGGCATCGACAAATGCCTCCTAAAGTTAAAAGTTAAGAATGAAAAATATTAAACACATTATTTATATTAAACACATTTATATTAAACACTTGAATTTGTGTATTACAATTTTTTGAATCTGATACGTTGTCGCTGGATTCTTTGATGTTACGTTTAAAATAATTTTTTCTACCTCTTTGTAACTTCGAAACACACTGGCGTGTAGCCTCATTGCCAACTTGTACTAACAACGCTGGATTTGTCAATGCATTCAGAAGGTACAAATGTAATCCTCTCAGTTTAACATTATTTATTAAAACTTAAGAATAAAATATAAAATATTTATAATAAACACTTGAATCAAAACCGAACGTTGTTGCAAGCTTCTCTGAAGTTACGTTTCACATTATTTTTCCTATGTCTTTTTTTTATTGTGTGGAGTGAGAAATTAAATTTAAAAAACTAAGTTCAGTTCAAAAGTAAAGTATGCAGCCAAATTTTCCAATTCAAAAACTAACTCTCCTTCTTTATTCACATGACCAATTCAAAGAACATTTTTGCTCGTATATTTTACTTCAAAAGCTTTTTTTTTTTCCTGTTGAAATCCAAATCTTTATTGGAAATAATTCTTTTTTGCACACATTTTTGTACTGATTTTCATAGATAAAAAAATTAACTTTGTTGTTCTATTGAAAATAATTTGATCGTTCAGAATCAAAGGGTTTTACTTTTGAGTTACTTCCTAAAGACAATAATAGTCCCCTTCCCATCTGTAAAGCACATCATGCAATCCTTAAGACTGACCGAGTAGTAAAAATTATCGTGGGAACATCAGTACAGTCGAGCGTGTCCAGTAGTCTTCAGAATTTTGCATTTTTAATACGGCGTTCTGCATTAGATCTGAAACTCTTAGCTGCGGAATAAAACTTAAAAATTTTGAAAAACCGTTTTTCACGCACATTGCGCTACCCGAATACAGTTAAGAAAAATTCATATTTTATTAATTTTATTTATTGAACCTATCACAAATGATGTTCCGTTGATCCTATAATACTAAATGATGTTGAAAAATTTGCAAAAAATTTTTATTTTTGCCAATTTGTATAAACTTAAAGTACGATGCGCGACAATTTATTTCAACCTTCTTTTTTTTTAATTTAAATGTAGCGTTTCAAAGAAAAATAAAAAGTGTTTTCCCAACCACCTTAACCTTAAATTTTGATTCGCTTGTACTTATTGCAAAACAATTCAATAAATTTTGGAGTAATCAGAAGGATTAATTTTTTGTTGCTTTGCAATTTTGCTAAAACGAAACGTCAGCCATAACAAGTATTTCTAGTCATTGTTACTTATAGTTACTCATAATTTTACAGCATTCAGTTGCATGCTACAAAATGCAACTTAACACGTGAAGCATTAATTATTATTTTCTATACATTATTTTTGGGTTAACAAACTTCAAAAAAATACTTTAGACCAAAGTAGGCAATACTGGAATCAATAAATAAAGAAAACTAACTTTTAAACATGTAAAAATATTTGATTATCATAGTTTTTAAGTAATTTAGTTATTTTTCAAATCACGTTAATTTTCTCATATCCCATTTTATCTCATAACCCTGAACATAAGATATACTTTCAAAATTGCTTTTAAATAAGCGTCAAGAAAATTGTCTTTTATAAAAAAGAAGAAAATTTCATTACATTTTTAGAAAGGATTCCCTTAATTGATAACTTTATTTTTTTAAACTCATATCAGCATCTTCATTCTGGCAATATCTGAAGTAATAGTTAACTATTAAAATATCCTGTCTGATATAATGATTCTAATATTTAAGTATTACTACATTTTCGCGTTTAAACTATAATTAATAGTGTTTGTTTTTACTTGTTTTATATCCTATTAAAACGTATTTCCTGTTAACTATAATTAACGGAAATTACATAAGCATATGTTTAATTATTTAACATATGAAAGCTTTCATTTTGGTATTTGCTTAATAATATAAAGTAACCTTAACGTATATCGTTATAAATTCAAATGAAGTGAGGAATATTTCACATTTTATTTGTTATGAAAGCAAATACGCTGCATGGCAAGGTTAAGTTTGATAATATTTTCCTTGAAACAACTTTACATGAGAATAGAAGAAAATCAGTATAATTGCCATATTTTACGATATGTATATTGCTTGTTTTTCTTCGACAAATTGCGTAAAAATACTCGAAATTGACCTGAACAATCTCGCCAGTCCTAAAAAGTTTGGAGAAAGTGAAAAAAAATTCCGATGACGGTTTTCTAGGGTTTTAAAAGTATGGTTTTAACTAAAAAAAATTATTTTTAGTCTGGCTTTGTAATATAATATTACTGGTTAGGAATCTTGTTTTTCAGAAAAACTGTTTAAAAATTAATTTGCATCCCTTCAATATACATACATTAATATCCGTAGCGTTTCTATATTCCGTAAAATACCCTACTTCCTCTAATTTTAAAAATAATACTTATAGATTTTATGAGCCGAAAACGTAAGATAGGTATCGTGAATACAGGCATAGTATTTATTATTAATATTCAAAACCAATTTAATGATTAATATAAAATTAAATGTATTATAAAATGAGTAAAATGTTTAAAAATCCAGAGAATCAAAATATAATTGGATATTAAATTATTTTAATACGGCTTCAATTGAAAACCATAAATATTTATTAACTTCAAATTGTACTTATGAGTATTAAATGGAAAAATAATGACACTATTTATTTTGCAAAAACTAATAAATATGAGAACTAAGGCTCAAATTAGCGTTAAAAAGATCAAATCTAGAAATTTATTCGCAGGAACCGAATGCAAAAACGACAAATAGGAAATAAGAAAACGGAACAAATAAAGATACGGTCGTGAAAATATCGTAAATGTATTCTTATTGGAAATATAATTAAATTTCTGAGAATAGGCATGTTTGGAAAGAAGTAGTGATACAAATAAAAGTTCATACTGGAAGGTAGATGAGTACGGGAGAATAGATGTTCACATGGAATAAAACAAGCTGTGTACGAAGTATTAAAGAAGTTCTTTTTTATTTGAAAGGCGCATTTTGTATGAAATGTAACATTGTTCAAATGTCCGCCGCTGCTCCTCAGGGCGGCACGAATCCGAGTGGTCCAATATTCAATGATTCTGCCGCATAGATTCTGCTGCAGAATTTAAACAATGGCGTGGGTTATGTTGACTTTAAAGGCATCAACCGATTGCGGCTTATTTGTATAGAAATGTGACTTCAGTGAATCCCACAACAAAATGTCTAGCGGGGTCAAATCGCACGATCTTGGTGTCATCTCTGCAAGAGATAACCGTACTCTAGAAACGTTGAAGCAGAATGTGCATTGTGGCTAGAACCACGTGTCGTCTACGGCCATATCGTTCAATTTGGGCCAAAAGAAATCTGTTATCATTGTTCTGTGTAGCGCACGACGTTGATGATAATGGCCTCACCGAAGTCGTTTTCAAAAATTGGCATCAAAATCCGCATCAAACAGTAACTTTTTGTAGATACATTGCCACCTGGTGAACCTCGTGTGGGTTGGTGTCTTCCCATCTATGGCAATTTTGCTTGTTAACATAGTCATTCATTCAAGAATGCACCTTCTCGCTAAAGATGATTTTTCGGCAACAATTGGGGTCCTCTTCGAAACGCTACGAAGCCCGATAAGTAAGTCTATATATGGAATGATGCTAGATTCCGTACATAATGGCCTTCAAATAAAAAGCATATATAATACCTTTCAAATAAAAAGGGAATTTTGTTAAAGCCTCACACACAGTTTGTTTTATTCTCTATCAACACCTACCCGCCCTTATTGAAAGACCCTTTTTTGTTCTAGTGAATATTACGAATTATGATATTACTAGTCTTGTACTGTAAAAATTACATTTGTGGCAAATAAATGAAACATTTTCTAGTAATCGTATAAATTATCTTACCTTTCATAAAGTATTTTGAAATTTAACTATTTATATTTTAATCAGTCGTTAATACGTTAACTAATTTATATATTCACTGATGGTGCATTTTTGACTGTGTTAAGTCTCACAAATTATTAAGCATTTTTTTAATAAATAAAAATATCGCATTATTCATTAACAGCATTTGTTTACTTACCCTATAGAAGCTCAAAAATATTCTATACAATTTTAAATCATTTTAAAATTTAATAATTTAAGAATATTTTATGTATCTAAAGTTTATGAAATCAAATGCGAAACCTATGCGATAGATTTTCCTAGAATAAAATGATTGAAATTTGATATTGTGCATTTAATGAAGCACAAATAAAAATAATGTTGTTGTTTTTTTTCCCCTTTAACTGTCTACGATTCCTTTTCTTATTTTATGCATTTACAAGAATCTACTTTAACCTAATCGAAAGTTAAAAAATAAGTAAATAAATACATAAATAGGAATGAATAATTTATTGCAATTTAAATTCCTTACTCTAGTTAGAATCAAATGCCATGAAGTACTAAGATATTTTTTTAATACTTTCTGCATTGGCATCTATTACTTTTATTAGAACGCTTTTTACGTCACATTTTTTGTGAGATTAACTTAATCTCCGGAAGTTTAAAATTACGAGAGCTTTCTAATAGCCTGAAGAATAAAATAATCACCTTCGTATTTTCAATTTAACTTATTTTCGTTTAATTCCACGCCGCTTCACCTTTCTTTTGATTTCCTTCGAAAGTTATTACTTTTGAGCGACAAATGCCCAATTTCAATGAAGAAATTATGCACCAAATTTACAGAAATTTAAAGAATATCTTAATTTTCGAAACGTAAAATTATTTTTTTTATTTTTTAGCATTCAGCAGTTACATACGATTTTATTTCCTATATCTTTTATTACGGTCTATTTTTCCACATTTACTCAACTTTTCACCAAATTTTCTCAGGTAGTAAACAGCTCTGATATACATATTCCAAACTTATAACATTTAATAACTAACCTGGTTATTTTAAGCATTCGACAGTTACTTTAATTTCAGTCTTATATCTTTAAAATGAATCCGGTAATTGATGGAATGAAACGAGTTTTGTGCAGATATAACATCTGACGCATGTGACACAAAATTTTCAAGCAAAAAACTGCGGCAAGGTGGCGTCGTGGTGAGGCGCGGATTTGTACGCACCAAGTCACAAGATCGAGCCTGACAGTGTTGGTGGATTTTCAAGACGCAGTAAATCGTCTGCGATCATGTCTTATGATTATGCGGCATGTAAAAGACCCCTTGAGTGGACATTTGACTCGAATATTGCGCTAAATTGAATTCCTAGTGCGATTTCGCATCAGATAGATTGATTCGGGTGCTCGCTTTTCACGTGAACAAGCTGGATTCTCATGCGGTGACGGGTACCACACTCATTGTGGTGCCGCTGAAAGAAATGGTACTAATATCTGGGGAACGCTCTAGGTCTGCAATTGGCAGGACTAATAATAAAAATGATATGAGTAAGAGTAAATTAACTCTTGTCTTGTTACTGAGTGCTCTTACTTAGATATTAAACTACTGTAGAATTCAATAGTAAGTGTAACTAACTACTGCTTCTAACAGCAACTTAAATGGTTTTACCGCTAATAACTTAAGAAATGCATTTGGCCAGTCTCATTCGTGATTCACATTTTTTTTAAATTTATTTACTTAGCTTTTATTTATTTCTTATTATGGGCTGCTCATACATTGATTCTTAACCATTGCAGACCTAGTGCGCTCCCAGACATTGATAACAATTCTTTCAGCGGCACCACAATGAGTGTGGTACCATCGCCGCATGAGAATTTTGACCTCCAGTTTCTTCGCCAGAAAGGGTGAGCACCCGGACTCTATTGGTGGGAAATTTCACTAGGAATTTAATGTGTCCGAGAAGATCCAAGCCAAATGCCTACTGAATGGATCTTCTAAGTGCTGCATAGTCATATGACATGGGCGCAGAAGACTTACTGCATCTTGAAAATCCACCGACACTGCCAGGCTCAAGCTGATGAACTGCTACGTTCGAGTTCCGCGCCTTATCCAAATATTCATCGCGCCAGCTTAAGTAAAAAAGTATTGAGGCATAAAAATAAAAAAAATCTAGAACAGAACAATTTATCTGAATTTGTAATTAATTGCTTCTATATTGCCCTTTAGTATTTAGATCATTATTTTACATTAGTTATAAACAACTTGATTCATAATAATAATTTAACTTTGTGCAAGTAAACTGTAATAAAAAATAATTTCATGTTAAGAAAGCACAAATAAGCATTAAAATGCAGACATATGTTTCGGGACTCCAAGCAATAGCAGAACATATGTCTGCATTATTATGCTTATTTGTGCTTTCTTAACGTGAAATTATTTTTTATTACAACTTGATTCATGTTATCCCATGAATAAGTTCTGACTCACAAAATATCACTCATGCTATATTGAAAAGGATGTTAATTTTGTAATACGTTTAGATATGAGATAGCAGCCTTTTCCTATATGCTTAAAAATGTTTCTCAGTGTAATGAATGTTCTTAAACAATGAAGTTTTGAAGAATACTGAAAAAATTAACAAAATGTATTTTTTAGCAATAAAGAGAATAATAAAAGTGTGACTCACACTACAAAACGAATCCAACCCGCAACACGGCTCAAATTCCTTTTGAGGTAACGACCAATCGTGAAAGTGAAACGTGTGGTTCATTTTCCTGTTTGGGTGTTATACAAAATGTATCAAAGAAGTTTTAAGACTATGTTTAATAAATAGAATAAAAACTAATAATTATATTTTTGAAAGTATTTTTGTTAAAAATAAGCTCCTTCAACCTCAATACATTTGTTACAGCGGTTTAACAACGATTAAAAAGCCTGTTCCTGCTTACATTGTGGGATTCCCCTCAAAGCTCGCGGCGAAGCTGTTTGTACAGTGTCAATGTCATCAAAATAAAAAAAAAATAGTAAACAAATGAACTGAGGTTTTGGCAGTGGATCAGCTGATAGTAAGGGAGTTTCACAAATGCTCGATAACACAGATAGCGCCACAGTAAGCTTAGTTCCACCTGTAGTCTTGAAAATTTCTGACACACTGTGTACAAATAGCTTCAACGCCAGCTTTGGAGGAAGTCTCACAATGTGAGCTGGAACAGGCATTCGAATCGTTGTTAAACCGCTGTAACAAATGTATTAAAGCCGAAAAGCATATTTTGAATAAAAATACTTAAACTTAATGTAATTAATAAATTATAATTAATATTTTTTATTTAATTTTATAAACCCAATCTTAAAACTTCTTTGACACACTATGTAGAGCTTTTAATTTCCATTTTTGCACTGATAAAGGGACTCGTTTTCTAAGCCTTGAAACATTTGAATGAAGGTTTTTATTTTCCGGGTTGCAATTTTTTATTTTTGATATGATGTCACTGTTCTAAAAAATATTAAAGGCCAAAACAATTCAGGGAAAAAAGAACAATTTTCAGACTTTTAGTTATGCAATTTTACAGAATACTGGTGAAATCTAAACCATTGCAAAAGGTATCATTTAAAATTCTTTAAATTTCCCATACGTTAATATTAAGATAAATATTAATACATATAAATATTTATCGAAGTTAAATTATTCATAAAATTCTTAAATTCATTGCCTTTCCCCGTTGTTTAAAATGACACTCACATTATTAAAAGCTGCTGTTCAATGCCTTCATAAATTAAACTCCAAGTCTAATATATCCCTCATGAAATGAACAAATCATATAGATCATATAAACCAATCGTGATCATAAAATTACTTCATTTTATACGAATTCATTCGTGCTACGTGAGATTAGCATTACTCTCACTGCTAATAAATTTTAACCTGTCACATAAACTGCGACATTTTACAAAGAAACGGTGTGAAACTAATTTCATCGACGAAAAGCTCAAAGACAATAAAGTTCAATGCGAGAATTTAACAGAATGTAATTACTTCACGGAATTTTACTCCTTCTCTCACGTAACATATGCAAATTCAAGCTTTAGCTGAGTGGAATAAAACTTTAAAGTGTTGGAATCGTTGGAAATAGTGATAAAATTAATCATTTCAATACGTTTAGCCTTAACGTTATCACGTAATTGTAAATTTACCATTATTTTGGGAAAAGAGTTTTGTAAGTATGATTTAGTTAAAGCTTACACAAAAGTATATTAAGTATGAATTCATGAGCTTTTCCTTACTCGTGCTTCTAAAGTAGACGTCGGTCATATACACAACTGATAAGCATTTAAGCAGCACAGTGGGTGTGTCATTCATGTGTTAAGAGGTGCAGCAGAAGTTTCTTAGTTACTAAGTTATTTTCTGTAACTGAAAAATGTCTTACCTATTTGTAAAAACTGTAAAAAATACGATATATGGGTGACAGTTGTTATTTGTAATATATGACAGATTATGCTTCAATTGTTCTTACATTCTGTTCATCAGTTCAATGTACGCACGTCCAGTGTTCATAATACCACTTTGTATCAGGAACATATCCATTCAACGTGTATTTATGAATGAAGGATAAGTATATACGTATTTGATTTTTTTTAACGCAACAACTGGACAATAAGTAAATAGTCAATGTTTCATCAGTAGCTAATAGCTCTGTGAAAGGTAATTACCGTAAAACTTCTTTTGACCGGACATTTGTCTGAAGTGGGAAAATTTCTTGCTTTAAACCAAAACGGCAAAAATCATCCTGGTTTGTTTACATTGCGTTTCATGCACTAGTCATCATTCACATTTGCAGTTTTAATAGCTGGATTCATAGTTTTTCTGCCAATTTGAGTTTTGAGTGAATCTGGTACTTTTAGGCTTAATAACGTCAGCAAAACTAGTGGATCAGAACACATAACGAAATCATTAAAGCAATGATAACAACTAAAATCACTGTAAAAGTCCAACTGGGGCCTGGGAATTGATTTACACCACTGTCATTCTGAAATGAACAGCAGTTCAGGTTAATGGGAAAATTCTGAGACTACTAGTGGCCAAAATATTCCACCATAATATTACGCTACTGTTAAACTTAGTAGAGAAACTAAAGAGAAACCTGAATTCATTTCGAACTCAAACTGTAAGTATTTTGTCTTACACCACTCTAGTCAATCCAAATATATAAGTATATTTACCTGTTTCTAATACTTGCTGGTAAGATATATCTTTAAAACCCCTCGGAATGGACACAAACAAAACGAAATACCGGCAAGTAAAATACCATAAGAAAGTACAGCTTTAGCCATTGAAAATCAACAGAAAAGAACTGAGTTCCAAACTAAAACCATATCGTGAAAAAGGATGAAAAACAAAAGAAAACTCTGGAGGAAAATTCTTTTGTATTTTATCTTTTTCCCATCCAAGTATTTACACATATTTAATTAGAACACGATTTAATACAAATCAATTAATAGCTTCTGAAGAAATAAAATAAACTCACCCTAGCTCTGATGATAGTTTAATAAGGATTAAAATAATTCTATTAAAAGCTGATGACGATTGACTGAAAGTAATTGTCAAGACATTCTTCTTTCTCCCTTGACAGATTTAATATAAGTTATTTGTTCGCTATTCATCAAGATAAATAGCGTTTCGAGTTTTTAAAAAAATCTGCCTTGGAATTCAGTCGTTTCAGGTGAAAAAATGCTTTTATATCTTATTAAGAGGTACAAATAATTAATTGTTTAAATCAAAATTGTTACTCTAAACCTAGTTTTTTGTTGCTGCTCAACAACAACTTATGGATATTAAGTTGGCTTAGTTTGAGAATAGAGAAACTAATTATCATATTGATGTGCAAATTACATCAATAAGTGCTTTTATAAAAATAAATAAATTTTGAGTGAAGACAATGAAAATCATTAATTCAGCTCAGAAACATACCCTGTATATCAGTCGGCTACTTATTTTTATTTATTACTGTATCGCGTATTTGGTGTGTATTCCGTGTTCAAACCGACAAATTAATTATCTTTATACTTTTTATAGATTGCAATTTGCTGCTGATTTAATAAATTATTTAAGGAAATTTCCTACATCAAAAAAGCATGCAATAAAATGTCGCGATATTAATTGCAAATTGCTGATGATGAAATAAATTACCTAAGGAAAATTCCGACAGCAAAAATGCATGCAATTAAATGTCGCGAAATTAATTTCAGTTTTCTGATGATGAAATAAATTACTTAAGGAAATTTTCTACATAAAAAGTATGCAATAAAATGTAGGGAAATTAATCGCAATTTCTGCTGATTAAATAAGTTACTTAAGGAAATTTCCCACGTCAAAAAAGCATGCAATAAAATGTAGCGAAATTAATTCGCAATAATTGCATAAACAAATGTAAAACAGTAACTTCCGCCATTGAACATTGTTATGAAACAGCTGGATGTCTATATTATTGATATTGATATTCCGATGATCAATTATCAACATATGTGTTATTTTCTGTCAATATATGTTGACTCCCTGAATTTGATTTATTTTCGTCGCTTTAAAAATGTCGAGTTATGCACCGACAAATACGGCAATAATTTAGTTAAGTAATTTTTTTGTATTAATTAATTTGAACGTCATGTAAACAAAACGTCAGTACTAAAATATTTGGTGGTTGTTAAAGTGTTTGAGCTATTTCTTTTCCCGGAAGTTTGAAAACGAGAAAAAATATATTTTTGCAAACCTAACACCGTCTTTTCCCTTAAAATAAGCTGTGAAGATTAACTCTCTATTCAAGGTTGAGGAAACACATTTATAAATTAATTCACTAAAAACAGACCCAAATAAGCAGACCAGTGACGACATTTGCAAATTTGAAAATTAAAAAAACAAATATAATATCGTAAAAGCACCACGAATTTATTTCCCATTGTAAAGATCTTTAAAGTAAGATAAGTGCTAAATGTAAGCTAGTTTGTTTACTTTCCATTAGGGTTGTAGCGGCACGCACTCGCATTTTTATTTCTGCTTGAATATTACATCGACAACTCAACGTCTCTCTGCGAAGAATGATAGAAAAGAGTTTTTCCAATTCCACCGATTTTTGTCGCTAAGTAAAGATTTTGTAAATGTTGATTACCGCACTGTAAATATGTTGTAAATAGTTAGGAATAAATATTGTTGTGGATAAAAGTGTAAATATATTCTCTTGTGCCAACTCATCCACTTCACTGGTGACCCGGACGTGATATGAACACGCAACCTTCTGATCCAGTTGAAAACGCGGCGCAATCCTAAATCCAAACGCAATAATTTTTGACCATAAGTTGCAATTGGGGTGCCATTTGCCGCAAAAAGTTTAAATTTGCTAACACTTTTCCTGTCGTTAGAAGATGGTGGACAAACGGAAATGTCAGCTCCACTATCTATCAGAAATAAGGCCGCTGTTTCTTTGTCACTCACAAAAAGGCGACTCAGCTCGGCCCCTTTGCTCCCCGTCGCCAACGAGAGTAGGGGAGTCAGTTTTTCTGCGCCTTACAACCGTCAGAATCCGGCCAGTTACATGGCTTTTGGCATTTGAAGGATTTGTCGCCAAACTTTAAATGATAGAAACAAATGTCAGAATTATTTTTTCTGCGAGCAGATTTACTCCGAGAGCCAGATCTAAATCGGCGGAAAGGTTGGCGATTTCTTTTACACAGTTCGCTAACTTGAACTGACAGTTCCGAAACTTGTTTTCGAAGTTTCGCCAAAGCGTTTTCGTATGTGTCTGACGCTACAGCCGCACAGTGGTATGATTCGGGTTTTATTTCCCAAATTTGATCAGCCATAGTTGCCAATTTAGTAAGTTCGTCACTGCTTACTGACAAAATACTACGCATATTGATTGGAAGACGTTGCATCCATAAAGTTTTTAAAATATCATCGCTTACCTTGTTATCCGCCAAGTTACGCATTTCACATAAAAGTTGCGATGGCTTCTTGTCGCCAAGCTGTAAATCAGTTAGGAGTTTTTGTAACTTTTGCGTTTCGCTGTCAGCGAAAACTGAAATTAAACGCTGTTTCAAAGCTTCATATTTGCCACCATTAGGAGAATTGACAACAATCTCCGCCACTTGCGATAGTACATCAGCATCGATAGAGCTTATGACGAGATCAAATTTGGTTTGATCTGTCGAAATAGAGTTATTTCGAAACTGGGCTTCTATTTGCATAAACCAAATTTTGGGATCAGCTTTCCAAAAGGTGGGTACCTTAACGCTTACCCTGGAAACCATAGTGTCATTCGGCGAAGCCATTTCAGTTTTTGAATCAGCTATGTCGTTCTCCAACATCACGTCCGGAAGTTACCAGCTGAAAGACTCCATTTGTAAAGCTACTATTTTGTCTCATCCTGTTCCAGATGCAACTTTGTCCTTGGTAACTGATGCTTCTGACACAGCAATTGGATCCGTTATTCAACAAGAAGTCAATGGTGTCAAACAACCGATAAGCTTCTTTTCAAGATCGCTGACAAAAGCTCAAATGAAGTATAGTGCGTACGACAGAGAACTGCTCGCGATTTATTCATCTGTAAAGCATTTCAAGTATCTACTCGGAGGACGAGTATTCTCCATTTACACAGATCATAAACCCATAGTTTTTGAATTTCAACAGAATCCAGATAAAGCATCGCCTCGACAATGTCGACAACTGGATTACATTAGTCAATTTACGACTGATATTAGATACATTGCTGGTCGTGACAATATTGTGTCTGATACACTGTCCAGGATCAGCACCATTCAGACCCCGACACCTTTAGATTACGACTCCATGTCAAGTTTACAGGATGACGATGATTTAAAAAGTTTACAGTTGAATTCCAGTGTCAAAATCGTTAAACTTCATTTGCCTAATTCATCAAAAGATCTATTTTGTGATTTTTCAACTGAAAAAATTCGTCCGTACATCCCACGAGAATTTCGTAAGACTGCCTTCGATTCCGTTCATTCGTGTTCCCACCCTGGAATCAAAGCAACTATTAAGCTGGCAACAGACAGATGCATTTGGCCTAACATCAAGAAGGATTGTCAAACATGGGCTCGTGCATGTCTCGCATGTCAACGCTCGAAAGTCCATCGACATACGAAATCTGCCTTAAAAAATTTTGCAGTTCCTAATCAACGGTTCCAGCTCATAAATGTTGACATTGTTGGCCCCCTACCTTTATGTCAAGGATATCGTTACCTTCTTACCGCCATAGATCGATATATACGTTGGCTAGAAGCTATTCCTCTAGAGGATCAAACAGCCGAATCTGTCGCCAAAGCTTTACTTTCTGGATGGATTTCTCGATTTGGAATTCCAGCAGACATAACAACGGACCAAGGTCGTCAGTTTGAAAGCCAACTATTCTTATCGTTAAAGAAATATCTTGGTTACCAGTCGCATTCTACTACTGCGTACCACCCACAGGCAAATGGGCTTATTGAAAGGCAGCATCGCTCTCTGAAGACAGCTCTCAAATGTCACCTAACGACTACCTCATCATGGGTTGACAGTTTGCCGATAGTTTTGCTGGGTCTACGTTCCGCATTAAAGCAGGATTTAGGCTACTCGTCAGCAGAACTGGTTTATGGCACACCGCTTCAACTGCCGGGTGAATTTTTTACCCCTTCCCAGGAGGTGAAACACAGCGACTTCGTACGTCAACTGCAGACGTCGATTCGCAATCTCTCTCCTAAGCCCACATCTGCCCATTGCAAAAGAGCAGTGTTCGTGTCAACGGAATTAACCAAATGCTCTCACGTATTTATTTATAACAACGCAGCTAGCTCTGCACTTCAAGCGAGATACTTGGGACCTTACGCTGTAAAACACAGAGAAGAAAAATATTTCGATGTAGATGTTGCTGGTGTGATCAAACGTGTCTCGATTGACCGTCTTAAACCAGCGTTTATCGTTGATAATGATGCGAACACCCTTACTCAAGCTATTCCTCCGACATTCACATCTAATGCAGTTGCAACAAACCAAAGTTCTTCTCCAACAAAACAAGTTGAGAGGACGACAAAATCAGGACGTCATGTCAGGTTTCCAACATATTTGAAAGAATATAACTGTTGAACTCCTTCACTAGGAGGGGAGTGTGTAGCGGCACGCACTCGCATTTTTATTTCTGCTTGAATATTACATCGACAACTCAACGTCTCTCTGCGAAGAATGATAGAAAAGAGTTTTTCCAATTCCACCGATTTTTGTCGCTGAGTAAAGATTTTGTAAATGTTGATTACCGCACTGTAAATATGTTGTAAATAGTTAGGAATAAATATTGTTGTGGATAAAAGTGTAAATATATTCTCATGTGCCAACTCATCCACTTCAGGGTCAATATTAAGAATATTCCTACTCTTTGTTAGAGGATCAAAATTACGTAATGTATATATTTAAAAAAAAAAGGAAGAAAATTTCCCAATGCCCAAAGAAATTTTATTTATTTGGTCTGCACGGGGATCCGTATTTCATATGAATATTCGGATTTATGTTTCAATGCCTCCATATTGAAGGAATAAGTGAATTACTGCATCGGAAATAACGCCCTTTTTATTCATTTAAACGTTATTTCACTATTTACCAATGCAAAATTAGCAAACGCAATAAAATGTTTGAAATTCAAGTATTAGATCATTCAAGTATGTATCAATGTTACATCATATCACGAATATATGTTTAAAACATTTTTTTTCCTTGAAAATAACAGTGCTTTCAAATTTCTTTGCTAGTTTATTTTATGGCAATTACCACGTTCATAATAATGTGTTCAAAAAGTTTGTTTTGGCAGGAAGAAAATAATTCATTAAAGCACGTTCATTTTATACATCAGCACTCTCAGAAACGCATGCTTAAATCTCACGAAACGTTTTTGACGAAATGGCTTGGTGAAAAATGCTCCGAGTAAACCTTTTGTCAAATTGGCGAAATTTGTGTAGTAACTTTCTTAAATCACACGATCGCGCGAGGAAAGAATCGTTGTAAATGACGAAATTTTCTTGACGATTGAAGAATCGTCAAAAATGAGAGCTCTATTTCTGAGAGGGAGGGCCATAAAAGTAAGTACCGGAGCATGTATTAAAATTATTACTATTAACGGATGGTTTTGAAAACAAATGCCATTTTTGGATGTAACATTTTTCAATATTACACTACCCAAATAGCGTTCAAAAAGTTCAATTCCGTTCAAAACGTGCGTTAATATATATATATATGTTAAATATTATCTTACGATATTGCATTACAAAACATGTATTAATTTACTTTCATTTAAATTTTAACGTCACAAAATTAACGTTAAAATCTCTATTTTCGTTCGAAATTGGTATGACCGATGGGAAAGCTACTTGGAAGCTTTCTCTGTTTCAAATGTTGTGTACAAAACGTACATTCAAAACCGTCGGTTACTTTCAGAAACGAATTACTTCGTTCTTTCAAAATATCATGTATCAAAATATAGCTCAAAATGTGCAATTTCTTCCCACCCACCCCCCCCCCCCCAAAAAAAAACGATTTTCCGGTTTAAAAACGTTCTCTAACTTTAAATTTCATGTTTTTAAATATTATTTTCAATGAAGTTATAATTTTCTTCGTTCGTTCTTTGAATTGTGATTTTTCAAAACAATACTATTTATATTATTAGTTATAAATCACTTTGATGACGTAAGCATGTTTAGTCCCTGTTGTTTCAAAATTTGAATCTTTCAAAGTCAAAATTCCGAGAAAAATTGGGATTAAACTTACTAAGCTTTAATTAGCTAACCAATAGAGCAACTAGCATCTCCTGCAAAAATGACTAACTTATGAAACTTTAATTAGCCATTGCATAAGCTCTCCTCTAAAATTTACTTGTGATTTATGAAACCCATATATTTAGTTTTGAAAATGTTTATCCCAATAATAAGCCCTTTCGAGCTGTGATAAATTTTGACATGTTTAAAAGCACTCAATTTACTTTGTGTTTATTTACACGTCAAAGCCGTTTGCATATAAAGTAGCCTTAAAGAGAGAAATAAAATTTCTGAATAACTGGGAATCAAATTTGCATTTTGTATTACTAGACATTGCAGAAATTTTACTCTGCTAAGCGCAAATGTACGCCGCTTTGAAAGCTCTCTATAAGTATTTATTGAATGGAATACTTAATTCAAGGGCCATTACTAAAATGTCTTAGTACGAGATATAATGTACTCTTGGAAAACAATTTAGTTAGGAGAATGGTAAGTTTTTTCTCCTGAAAATGCTTTATTTAAAAATTAAATTGTAAAAAAGATTTTATTTTGCAATTCAAATAGTCAACTAAAGAAATTTTTAAAACAACTCATTTATCTTCATTGCTACATATGGGAAAGCAAAGTCAAATTTACATATTAACAACAAAAGTGCGAAGTTATGAAGCACTGAAGAAAATTTAATTAAATTATGTTTTTAACTATAGATGCCGAAGTTTTGTTTCCAAGTTCAACCGTAAATGTATTTAGTCTTGAAATGATTAAGGTTTAGTACATTTCCATCAGACACGCCACTTATTGTTAACGTCATATTGGTACATTTTGGCTATTTCCTTAAACTACACTTAGTATTTTTTTTCGTTCTACACTTTTATTGAATAAATTTGTTTTGTCTTGCTCTACAGAACGAAATTTTAATATGGAGGAGAAAAATAATTTTGTTATCATATGCACTAAAATTTGAAAGCGCAAACACTAACGCAAGCCTAAAGGCACTTTTTCCTCGTTTTAAGCCTAATTTCACGTTTTTTTTTTTTTTAAGGAAGAAAAGTATGAAAGAAGCAGAAAATGCAACGTGAAATGTGGCTCAAAAAAGTCAAAAATAAGTTAAGTGATTAAAAAGGTCGAAAAATAAACTTAAAAAGTAGGGTTTTGAGATGCGGAAAATATGTGTCTGTCGTTCTGTCTGTCTGTCTGCATCCCTCCCCCCCCCCCCTAATAACTTTTGAAGGAATTGTCCGATTCGAAAGATTTTTCTTTGCATTCGAAATATCTTGTCGAGGACATCTCATTTCCATATTTTACGTTTACATTTTACTTTTTTGATTTGAACATTGTTTCGTACAATCTTGCGCAGTTCAAAAAGTTTTAACATTAGAGCCCATGGGCAAAAATGAAGCAAATTATGAAAACCTCTGGGCATAAAATCCAAGTTTCTTTGAACAAGATTATTGGAAAAAGCTCTCTACGGGAAATATTTTTTGATTTGAGCAATTTTTGTTCATTTTGAAAAGATGAAAAACTTTAAGCATTAGCGCCTACGGGACAATCCTGTACGAATCCTGATCTAACAGACATATTTTCTTGGAACAAACTTTATCGAAAGGAGCTTATGAAGAATAACATATACAGATACAAAGTTCACTCTGAACTAAACGACCCTATTTCCCCATGAAACTCTTTGATCTGGATTTTTAAGCAAATTTATGAATGACAGAGTGAAAGAATGAATGAATGAATGAGTGCAAAATGAATGAATCAGTGAAGAAATGAGTGAATGAGCGAAGAAATAAATGAATAAAAGTGAAAGAATGAATGAATAAAGGAATAGGTATTAATCGTTCAAAAAAGGATATTTGAAGTAATAAAGAACTAATGCTAAATCAGAAACAGAGAGACATACCTATATCATAAATTTGATGTTGGTACACAGGAGAAAGTAGGCTCGTATAGTTCTAGACGAATCTTCTTGTTAGACCTATTTTCGTGAAATACCTCATAAAATATACTCATGAACTTCCAAAAAATGATTGCGGCAAACCATCAAACATCGATTTCATACGAAGCCCTCTTTTTCTCGAAAAGAAGAAAAATGCTAGACAATTTTCAACTTTATAAGATTCTATTTAAAATCTGGCTTGAAGAGGTAGAAATATTTCAAATAGAGCGAGAATACATTCCAAACTGTGATGGGATCCCTAGAATCAGTCACGCACATGAAACTTTTTTATCCCTGTTTTCGTATTGAACTAAGAATTCTTGAAATATTTCGTTGTAAAAAAAAAAGCAAGCCCCTATTCCGTATTTCGGATCTATACTTCATCCCACTCTGTATTTTTAATGTACAAAAAAGATAATTCAAGTTTGCTATCGTTTTTAATATGTTATATATATATATATACTTTTAAAAGATACTGTCAAAACATTTTGACTGTTAAACTTATGTCGAGTAAAAAGACGCTGTTTAAAAAATTAAATGGTTAAAAAACCGTAATGTCCTCTCTGCATGCTGAATCTTCTGCTTTAGTATGTATTACAATTTTGAAAGCATTGAGCTGAAGTATTGCAAGATACATGATATTTATTATAGGCTGTTGAAACTTGTAGGAATCAATGACTTACCTGTGGAACATCATTTATTTTTATAGACGAGTAATTAATTTATGTATGGTACGGAAATTAATTTCTATAGTACAGCTGTAAAACACTTATTTATTGTATTAATGGGAAACTTTCTTATGACAAAGCTGTATATATATATTGTTTTATTATACCATACAGTAAACCCCGTAATACCGCGCCTCAGTATAACGCGGAATCGGATATAACGCGGTAACTATCATGTCCACCGACGTTTAAACCACTCTTTATCATTACAAACCACCCTTTGTATTTCAGATTCTTTGAAATTTTTGAAAAGTAAACATATTATATTTTCCATGACAGTGTATAAAGACTTAAAACAGTGTTTCTTTGAAAAGTGCGTTCCTCCCCTTCCACACAAATCTACTTTTTCTTAGAATATCTCCCCCTTCATAATCTCATGTTGATAACATACCAAATTTTTAAGCCCCCATTTTCTCAGAACACAATTACTTTTGTTGCGGTTGATATGGTATTAGCTTAGGAGTCTCAAAAATCAGAAAAACTGAATCTGAATAACCTATCACTCGATAGACTGGCCGCTCAGCAATTGTTGTGCTTCTTGCACAACAATTACGGCAAATAAAATGGCAGCAAACAAGAAAAGAAACAATGATACAATAGAAAAAAAGTTAAGAGTAATTGATAAAGTTAAAAGTCGTGCAACAGGAGCGAGTATATTCCGTGAATATGGTTCCGCGGTACAGTTTCATTATATCGCGGTTAAGTTATAACGCGGGTGCCAAACATGTCCCCCGACACCCGCGTTTTAACGGGGTTTTACTGTATATACATATAGCTTAGTCATTTCTAACATTCTACTTTAATCTTTATTAATATTTTAAATAAGGAAAAAAAAGTTCGTTTATTAAATTATTATATAACATAAGTCAATATTTTAAATTTAATAGCATTTTAATGAATTAAACCTTTTTTACTAAATATTTTAAATATAAAATGTAAGTATTCACTATAACAGAAAAACATAGTTACAGCTCTGGCATGTTGTTTCATGTACAGATATTTTTTAATTTTTCAATTTTACCAGCAATACATTAAAGCATGCCACTTACAAATGTCTACGTTTCTAAAATTTGCATTTGAACTTTTCTTTTCACTCACAAGAAAAAAGTAAAAATAGCAAGATGAAGTTCACATTTCGTAAAAGAGCTTGGCAAAAGACCTTTAGTTAAAAAGTACTCTAGGCGAAAGATAATATAAATTTATTTTTAAAAACTTTCATACACATTACAGCAAATATTCGTTTTCGCCGGAGAAAACACAATATTTCAACAAGCCTTAAGGATTTCATTAAGAAGAAAAACCCGAAAAAGGATTTTTACCATTTCCAGTATTTTCAAATGTAATGTCATTTTAATTAAATGTTCTTCAGAGCAAAGAAAATGTAATTCTTTACTTATTTCAATATTTCTCTTCTGTTTTTAAGTTAGGGTTCTGCAAAAAGTCGCGAGCTATTGCTATATTTATAAAAATTCCAGAAAACGAGACAGAAAAATTCAAATTTTGCTTACGGCAGACTATTCATTTTTATTTCTTAGAATTGGAAAAAGCTTCTTGATATGTTTTGATATTTCTACCACGGATATTCTTGCTTCATTTCTGATTCTCTGCAAAACACTTAGGATCAAATTAATTCTTTTCTTTCTTCTTCTTTTAACAAATAAGTGTTGCGCTTGCTCCAAATAGTTTAAAGAGAAATATGTTCGAAATTACTTTAGATTTTCTCTTTCCAAACGTAAAAAGAATTGCTTCTACAAGACAATTGCAATTATGTTACATACTAAAATTCCTTCTACATTGCTTTAGAAGCTAATCCGTATGTTTATAGGAAAAAACGAAATATTGCTGTTCAATAAACAGAGTTATAAAATAGTTTTTATAAAGTTAAAATAGGAATACGGAATTGACACTTAGGATTTGAAGTTTAAATTTTAACTATAAAAAAGTTATAGAATGAAAAAAAAACGATTTAAATTACATCGCGATTGCTTTTAAATTATTTTACATTTGTAACTGTTTTATTTAAAACTCTCTTATGAATTTTTTTTTTGTTTAAGTTTAAACTGAATGAATTTCTAGATTTTAGAATATAAACTTATAATCACTAAAGTTTTGATGCTATATTTGATGCACCTTCATATGCGACAAAAGTTCAAGTCTAATGCTGTATTATTGTCAAAAGATGAATTTAAATGTGCGCGTAATCTATCGAGAAGCAAAAAAAATAACTTATTCTTATAGATAACAATAAATACGGCTAATTTCTGAAGATTATGAACACTAACTATAAAATTCTACCTCGTGTTTAGCAAAACAGAACCACACGAACATATGTGAAGGCAAAATGTTATGACACTGAAAAAGTCCATCTAACCTTTTAGACCTACGCTGCAAGTAGATGTACCGTATTTGTTGAAATCGTTGGGGAAATTATTACACAAATTCAATTTCCAAAAACAGAAGCAATTTCAGTACAGAAAATTCTACATAGGAGGGGTTACACACATGAGTCAAGAATCTTTTCTATACCCATTCTTTTTTTCTTAAATAATCTCAACATTACAAAGAAAAGCACAACGTAAATAAAGCACAAATTGTCAAATCAATAATGCAAATAGCTATTTCGAGCCTACAATGGAACCTCTTCATCAGTGCAGGAAAGAAAAGTGCTCAGCACACACAAAAGTTGTGAGTTAACACGAAATAGCTATTCACATTATTGATTTGAGAATGTGTGCTTAATTTACGTTGTTTTTCCTTGTACTCATATTTTAGCACAAATACTTTTTGATCATTTGACTAACAATCTCAATAGTGTTCAGAACATCAGTCTATAGTCACCGATTTTCTTTATAGAAATTCGTAAAAATATTCTGTTCGAAATGTTATTATTTCTGTTCGCATATTCTGTTAAATACAAAAATATGGGAGTCTGTATCATTATCATTGCTTAATTATATTGCGTGTTAAAATCTATTGCCATTCTACTGGTTTTTTTATATAAATTGCAGAGCAATACTTACGGCATTGAACAGATTGCGCTTTAAAAAGGTTTTCACACAATTTCAGTAAAAAAAATTAAAGATCATTTACCTTAACTTTGAAACCTTGGCACCTCTAAAGATTCCCAGTGCAATGAAATTAACCCATCTTCCTTACCTTAAATATATTCCTCATGGAGTAACAAACTAAAGAACATCATAAAATAACACGTTATATTCCGAGGTATTAACTTAATAAAATTACAAAAGCCAGCATAGTACAGTGAAGTAAAACAACTATAAGAACAAGGTTAATTTAAGAACGAGCTTTAAACAAACAATCTGTCATTCCATGGCTACAACAAGTAGTACTGGGGAAGCGAAAAAGTTCAGGTATACCCACAAGATTATATTTAATCACTTCGCTTTGAGAGTTTACAACATGAGAACATTCTGTAATGTTCAAAATTTTCGCACCAAGAAACGAAAAATGCAACTGAAGCAACGAGATGTAAGTGAAAAGAAGAAAGATTTCGAGTAAAACGAAAGCAAAGTTCAGTCATGTGGGAGCTTTATTGCATTAATTTTTCTAAATCACGCTAGATAGCAGTAGCAGTCATAGCTACCACTATTATCTCATTATTACGAAAAATAAATTGGTGTTTCTCCTATCCTTGGCTCTTTTTTTTTTTTTACGAATTTTTATTTTTAGACCTTACACCCCTTCGCCTCTACCTGCCTCAATTCCATTTTTCTGCTGATAATCTAGGAGTGCTTACTTGACATTTGCTCACAATTTCACTTAAACTTATGAAAGACAAATAAACATCCGAGTAAATATAAAGCTCTTAAGTTTTTTATTAATTAATGCAACTTTCTAAGCCTTTTATAAGTCTGTAAAAAACACTTCTAAGTTTAGTAAAATAATTTTGCTGCGCAAAAGGTTTGAATTTTTGAAACAACTTTCAATGACAAAATTCAGTAGAAACAAGAAAACCATTTTCTTTGATATTGAAGCAACCTTTAAAACAGACACGGAAACATGTTAATATTCAAAACAATACCTTTCTGGAAAATGTTGAGCAATACCTAGCTTTCCAAAAAAGTTGTTATTTCTAGCAGCAGCATTTGATGAATACATCAGATCAACTTTTCAAAGTAAGCATAGAAAGTAATAGCGTTTTCCATTGGTTTAAAAATTTAAAAGCTTTCCTTAAGGAATATAGTATTGCATTTGTCAAGCTACATTGATATAATAAGGTAAAAATATATTTGTGATTTTAAGGATTATTAAAAGTGTCTTCATACATCACCTCTTTCAGTTAGTTATTTACGGGGTAAATACGTCTTGAAGCATCATGGCTTTTCAACTAGTTATCTACGAAATGCTTTATTAAGTTCATAAATTTATTTATTATATTGTTGTGCTCTAATTAATATTGATTCTTCTGGTTTAAAACAAATTTAGACCCTCGTTACGTTTGAAAATTTCTTTAGTAATGCATGATTTTGCATTTTTTTTTTCATCTGTATTTTCGTTATGTTAAGTACATTTTCTGACAAATATTTTGTAAGAAAATTTACTTAACGGCTATATTAGTTTTTCGAACAACGATATCGACCCTGGTGAGAGATAAAGGTATTAAAAAATCAATAAAGGGGAAAACGTGTGAGCAAGAAAATGCATTACCCAATAGGTATTTAAATCACCAAAGAAGTGCTGCTTAGTGTCGAAAGTTCAAACCATTTCTGTATTGAAAACTGGGTTTCTTGCAACCCTTTTCTTGTTAGCATGTGCATGCGGTGGTATTTTATATATCGGGCTTTAAAATAACAATGGTTTTTATAATACATACTTTTTAATTTCAAAATGTATCATTAAACCATAATGAAATCCAGAAATAAAATAAGCATTGGTTGGTAAAAGTTAAAATGTATGTTATTGCTTTAATAAATAAGGATAGTTTATTTTTTAAGTGAATTATTTCAGACATTTCTAACCAATAAATGAAAATAATATGATAAAAAATCATGGAACACTATATGTTATAGGAATAGATAAATAAAGATAGTGTGGAAAAAATTGTACAACGTGTTCCGCACACAAATACCTAGTTATCAAATGCTTTAGTTGAAGGATACAGTTTGTTCCACACAAGTATCTTCTTAAAAAATGCTTTATTTGAGTTATTTTATTTACAAGATGAACAACAGCATCTGGGATTTTTAAGCAAATCATGGATGACTGTCTAAAAAAAATAAAAAGCACCAAGAAGAAGGGGGAAAATAGCATTATTTCATAGGTGAAACGTTTTTCAACTCAGCCATATTTTTAGTGTATGAATACAAAGTCAACTTTAAAGAAATACGAATCAAGTTGCAAACTCGAAGTAACTAAGTAACTTACTTCAAAAAGACTGATCTTATATTTTGAATTTCTATTATAGGTGACAAGTTTCAAAGCTTTCACTTTTCTTCATATTTTTTACGTGTCAAAACCGTTTGCATATCAAGTGGCATTAAGACGAAGAGCACTGAGGCACGATAGAAAGTATATATTTCATGGCATTAAATGTATAAGAATGATTTTTCCTGTATTGGAATTTTAAAGAATATTTTGACATTTTCGCAGTCGACAAAACATTCACTTATGCTTCATTCTACATTTTATTAGTATACTTATGCTTCATTCTACACTTTATTCGTATACTTATGCTTCATTCTACACTTTATTCGTATACTTATGCTTCATTCTTCACTTCATTCGTATACATATGCTTCAGTCTTCACTTCATTGGTATACTTATGCTTCATTCTTCACTTCATTCGTATACTTATACTTCATTCTTCACTTCATTCGTATACTTATGCTTCATTCTTCACTTCATTCGTATACTTATGCTTCATTTTTCCTTCATTCGACACTTATGCTTCATTTTTTACTTAGCAAGCAATTAAGTTCAATTTTAAAATATTTAACTTTCGCAACTCTATGGTAGAATAACATAAAATAAAATGCATTTTAAATTTATATGCTAATAATAGATGTTTGACTTTCATTCTTCTTCACTGTCTTAAGACTTAATAACTTATTTTGCCAAAAAAAATATTGTTTTGTATTTTTGAACTTTTTTGTTTATTTAGCTCATATGTAAATGAATGAAATCACAAAATCATAGTAAGCATAGACACTCAAAACATAGGGTAACTAATCAACAGCTGAAATATGAATTATATTTTTATGGCACTTAACACACCAACCAATATATTCACGAATACATTATGCATCAATAAATAATGTTCTAGATCAAACCATATCAAAAACTTCGGAAAACTTTTTTTCTGAGTTTTTGATACGATATTTAACACAGTATATTTTTAATTTCTTTGTCTATACATTATCAAAATGTTATAAATAAAAGCTCATGAAATTTAGAAGCATTTGGTTGAAAAATACTTATTTTTTATAGTACGGTAATTGGGAAAGAATAAATATATTTTTAAAATATATTAATCAAGTTCAAGCAATTTAAAAAGAGATGTTGGCCCGCCCGATGGCGTCGTGGTAAGGAACGGCGCTAGTACGACCAAGCTCGCAGGTTCAAACCTGGTAGTGTTAGTGGAATTTCAAGATGCAGGAAATCGTCTTCGCTCATGTCGTATAATTGTGCGGCATGTAAAATATCTCTTGAGCATCCCATTTGTCTTCGATATGCTTGGCTAAATTAAACTCATTGTGCAATTACGCATCAACAGGTATTTCTCTTACGGGTGCAGGAACTAGCCGTCATAATTCTCAGGCGGCAATGGTACCATATTCGTTGTGGTGCCGCAGAAAGAGAGGGTACCAATCTCTGGGGAATGCACTAGGTTAGCAATAGCGGTAAACCATATGCACCAGTCTATTTGCTGGGGGGAGAAGAGAGATGTCGCTGATGTTTTGCTTTGCAATACCATGATGCTTTCCCTTTGCTATGTAATATTATACTTTGCTATTAATAGGTAATTTTTCTAATGCTATGTTAAAATTTGCAATCTCATTTTATAATTGCAGTTAAATAAGCAGTACCGTGCCTTTGAAAAGTACTGTACAGTTCTTTCCTTCCTACTTGGTGCTTGTTTCTTGAGCTCTTCGACTTACACGCAGAGATTAACAAGTATCTTCGAAGGTCAACACAATACAAATAACTCAGCAGATCAACTTAGCAACTCAACAACATTTGGAGTAATTCATTATACTTCGAGGGGAAAAACAAGTCATATATAATATTAAACATAAAATTTAAAATATATATATTTATAGTTTAACATGAAGTTAATTTCCCAAAAATCGTGACAGCAAAATTTAGTAATTAACAAGGAATAACTAAAATATTTTATTCTGACTAAACTAAAGAATTAAGCTTATATAGAGGGCGATGAAGGGTTTTTATTATGTAAAAGATGATCTTGAAATTTTTAAATCTAAAGTTTAAATGAAATCTTACTCAAAAAGTCACACCAAATCAGTGAATTATACCTTTACACTTAAAAGTTTTTGTAAGACTGCTCGACCAATTTACGTGAACTTTTTTTTTTCCACAAAATTAAAACAAAAATACAAAACTAATGCTTCATACTAAATTGGCAATATTTTAAATGTATTGTCAAATATAAAATCATATTTAAATATCTTGATGTAAAGTGATTAATTTGTGCATTAATGCAACACAAACCAAAAGGTATGTTTCCTAGTAGACAATATTCCTTTCCATTCTGAAGCAAAGATTCATTAAATCTCAACAACTTTCAAAAGCATCGCCTAGTAATAAATACGAGAGAGAGTATTCATTATAATTTGGAGTAACGGAATAAAACAGAAGCCACTGACATATTAAATGAAACAGCGAAACCTTTGTTGCAGCAGAGATTTCAACCCTTTCAAGCTCGAAGAATTAATTACGTAAACTTATGAATCAGATAACGATTTTAATTTTGAAATCACGCGAACAAGGTTTATTGTTAAAGTAAGTAAAAGATGCGAATGCGAAACTTATATAGCAGAAGACTAGTTATATATTGCTTCTATTCCGAATATTTAACCATTCCTTAAAGAAACTTCGTCTGTTCATTCTTCCATGTCTAATATCTAGAAAAAAAGTATTGGAATCGTAAAAATTTGGAAATTTCGACGCTTTGATGTGTGCTGAATCCATTTTGAACATTTTTGGAAAAGGTATGTCGTCTGTGTGCCTGTATGTGGTCTTTTTTTTATGGCCGCCACTGTAATTTAATAGTAATGCAGGATTCGATCAAAATTTGGTGCACAAATGAATCCTAAAGGAAATTGGTGCTGATTAGTTTTCGGCGCGAATCCATTGGAAAGGGGTGGAGCAAACGAACGTTTTTCTCGATTAGCGTGAGTGCTATATTAGGAACGGGTGCTAATTACATTTTGGTGCCATTTGCTGTAAGAGGGGTGGAGCAATTGAACTTTTTATTAGTTTTTTGTGGGAGATGTAACTAAAAACGTAAAGCATAGAATTACACGAAATTCGGTACACACGTACATCCTGACATGAAGTGGCGTTGATTAAATTTTGACGTCATTTGGTCTAAGGGATGTTGGAGCAATCGAACGTTTTTATCGCTAAGCGTATGTCTCAAGAATCCAGTAATTCGAATAAAATTGAAAGTGTATATCATTGGGAAAAGGTGTTAATTATATTCTGGCCTTAATCGCGCCAAGGGAGCAGAGACTTCGTTTTGCATTGTTGCCATTTCATCTACACGTTAATAAATAAAATTATCATCAAAATTTTTGCATTTTGAGACTTTGCTGGTAGCACAAACCTTTCAATTAGCTTATCTTTGTTTAAAATCCTTCTTTTTATACATTTTTTTTTCAATACACAATTCCTTGTCAATTTATTGACAAGGAAATAAACTCCTTAGACTGACTAGGTCATTTGAATTAAGTATAGTCCTCAGGTTTGCAGTCATTCACTTAAGGTGAGATTTTAAATTTTAAAAAGAATTACCAAGCTTCCTTGTTTAAAATGCATAATTTACTGACGCAAGACGTGATTTTTGAGTTTCTCTTAGACGCTATTGAATGCATTTGGAAACAATCCTACCGAAAGTGCGATTAAAAAGTTTCTTTTTTAGGCAGAGTGTTTTGATGATGCTCTTGAACAGAAACGTTTCGCTTCATGCATGTAATTAATTGGATAACTTTTTCTGTATTTCAGTTGAAATCCCGATTTACCATATTTTAATCTGAAAACGGGGAACTGTATAACCATTGTATTGTTTACAGAAAGGAAAAATTGTAGAAAAACTTCCAATTAAATCAGCCCCGTTGAATTGCATCAATGTCACAGAAAAATCTTTTTTCTATTAGCGAAACTGGACAAGACTATTTAAGATTTTTATACAAAAAGGGGAAAGTTTTGAATTGAAATTTAAGAACCAATCAAACCCTTAATAGAAATTATTTAAATGTGAATCTTGTTTTTTTTTTCATTGTAAGGTAGAATTGTATTGAATCCAATTATAAATGTCAAATTTACATGGTTAAGTTACTAATCATTTTATGTTATTGAGTTAAGATATTGCTCCGGTCAACAAGATTTAACTGTACAGCTTTCCTATCACGTTTCATGCAAACTTTAATAATTCAGGTATCATTTTCCTATCACGTTTTATGCAAACTTTAATAATTCAGGTATCGTTTTCCTCTCACGTTTCATGCAAACTTTAATAATTCAGGTATCATTTTCCTATCACGTTTTATGCAAACTTTAATAATTCAGGTATCATTTTCCTATCACGTTTTATGCAAACTTTAATAATTCAGGTATCGTTTTCCTCTCACGTTTCATGCAAACTTTAATAACTCAGGTATCGTTTTCCTATCACGTTTCATACAAACTTTAATAATTCAGGTATCGTTTTCCTATCACGTTTCATGCAAACTTTAATAACTCAGGTATCGTTTTCCTATCACGTTTCATGCAAACTTTAATAACTCAGGCATCGTTTTCCTATCACGTTTCATGCAAACTTTAATAATTTAGGTATCGTTTTCCTATCACGTTTCATGCAAACTTTAATAACTCAGGTATCGTTTTCCTGTCACGTTTCATATCACTTACGCAAAAGAAATATATTTCGCAATTTCATACATATGCAATTTAACTGTTTCATATGGACCACAAAATGTTATGAATTTTAATAAATTTAAACTAAATATGCAGTGTAAAGTATTTCAGTTTTTTTAAATCTAATTTATTTATTATAGTCCTTTTTTCTTTCCGCTAACGCAAAAAGTCGAATCTCCTAGGCATATTCCATTTATTTCTTCTCGCTTAATGAGCTGTGATTTCTTTATTCCAAAGTCTAACGCTTTTCCTTACAAAGCAGAAAAAAATTGATAAGCTTTCAAAAGACCTTTGCTCTTTTTTTTTTTTTTTACCTTTCTCCCTTTTTTATTGAAGTTTTGTGTGGATAAAAAATAAAATGCAAAGCGTATTCATTTTCCGTTATTTAATATCATTAGGCTCAGATTTCCTTCGGTATAATTTAATATAACGATATTACAGTGAATCGAATAGCAATGTTGTTATTTTGCAGTCAAGTACAGATTCCTGTTTAACGTTGCGTAACGCATTCCGGTGAACACACCAAGCACTACACTTTGCTTATAATGATCCCACAATGAACCCCGTAAAAATGGAATACTAGTATTACTATTAAAATTAATGGATGTATTAATGTATTCACGGGTAACGTGTTATACTTAAGTTGAAGTTGTGCACGGAATGTGTGACATTATGATGTATATAACCAGAGATCGTAAAATATCGAAAACAACTTTAAAATGCATAATTTTTCAAACTGTGCGAACAAATACTATTTTTGTAAATATGTTATTTATAATGTTGCAACGAAAAACAAAAACCATTCTTATTAGGGTGCACAGACTCAGGGCAACGACGATGGAGACATTTTTGGTCTGCTGTAATACACTGTTGCTATAGTAGACAAGTAAATAGAGAGGATAAAGCTGTTTCATAGCGCAATCAACAAATCACACAATAAATAAAATAATTTTTGGGAAAAAATAGAACCGACTTCAAACTATAAATTGCGCTAAAAAGTAAAAAATAATATTATTCTTTAAACAACTTCGATACGACTTTTAAACATAATTTTTGAAGTCGGTGAAAAATTATGACAGTCTAATTATAATTACACTGAAACTGTTGCAATCTCTACGCTATTTATATTTGTCATTGGTTCATAGTTAGAAAAGGAATCATGCATCAAAATCCATCATAATTTTGCACCGACTTCAAAAATTATGTTTAAAAGTCGTATCGAAGTTGTTTAAAGAATAATATTATTTTTTACTTTTTAGCGCAATTTATAGTTTGAAGTCGGTTCTATTTTTTCCCAAAAATTATTTATTTTACTCTTTTTAGTGTAAATACACTTTTATATAAATACTCTATTTTTAAAACATACATATCAAAGGGAATGACACTAAAAACTAACCGTTTGTAAGATAAATTTCGCTTTGAAATCGATTTTAAAGAGTCTAGTGACTCTTTAAAGCAAACTGATTGGATTTAATTTCTTCTTCAGAGAAGCCTTCAGTCTATTTCTTGTTACAATTGCTTTTAATATTACAGCAATTATTATTTTATATATTCGTAATGGCAAAAAATTCTTTTTTAACAATGAGTTTCATTTTTATTAACAACTTTCTCAACAAAGAAAAATCGAACCTAGCCTTTCCAATTAAAATGAAAAAATACTTATTTTACACCCATAACGTTTTTTCTACATAACAGATGTAGTCAAACTGATGTGCGATATTTGAGTTAGACGACCCTCTATCGATCAAAGAAAAAATAATCAAAATCGGTTCATTTAGTGAAAAGTTATGGATGAAAAAGCAAAAAAATTAACACATTTCAGCCCATAACTTTTTTTCTAATTATCGAATATGGTCAAACTAAGGTATGGGGACCTATGGAAAAGCACCCTCGTTCGATTAAAAGAACATTCATGAAAATCGGTTCGTCCGGTAAGAAGCTATGAGCGGACAAACAAACAAAAATAAAACGACATACATACAATATGAATGTATAACCTCCTTCCTTTGTGAAGTCGGTTAAAAATGCCAATCAGTCAACACGAGGCTCGGTGTTATTATATTATATCGAGCTAGTCAGCAAAAGTCTGTGTTGAAGTATATAGCATTAAGAAAAAATTAGATGCTTCTAAATGAACTTCTGTATCATTGCAGTAAAGCCCTTGTTGCCTCAGAAACTCTTAAACGCATATCCCTGTGCAATTCTTTTTCTTTTAAATCACACTGGTAGTGCAGTTAAATTTCCAGAAAAAATATCAATCTTCGATATTTTTCAATTTTTCATGCTGCTTTCCTACATGGCATTGAAATGTGCTGTTTTAATTATATCGTATCAGTATAAATTTTATATTGTAACTAATATTTCCAATTAAATGTTCATTTGGTCACATTGGGAAATTCGTCAACCTAAGAGAGACATTTTGCTTCTTCCTAGACATAATTTTTAATACAGAAAAGAACATTTTTAGATGTATTTTGGAGAATTCCTTTCGGGACCTAGGAGCGAAGCTCATTGCAGAAGCTGTAAAAATGCAAGAAAATTGATTTGAAATAAAGCTAACCCAACCTGCTACTTGTTTTTCTACGTTTCTACCCTATTTTCCCTCTTCAAAAAAAAAAAACTCCAATCAAAGGCATATTTCGAGCGGAAGAAAGAAAGAAAAATAGTAATAACAAATAGGTCTTTTGAAAAATGCTTTTCATTTCAGTCAGCAGGTGGCCTTTTATCTAACAGCCTGAGAAAAAGCCCCAGAATAAAGAGTTCAAGCTACATTAGACAAAAATTTTCAAACGCACAGCACATGGAAGATAAAAATAAAAAAAGAATAATTTTAATTATTTCTCTGCTTTGCATAGGATGCTCATTTGCATTTTTAATTCAACGGAATTTTGTATTAATTATTCCTCTTTAAATAACTCCGGATTTTTTGAACAAAAGTCATATAAATAAAAAAAATCTCGCCCAAATTATGCTGAACGAAAGAGGAAAAAAATTCTTTAGGAGCTTTAGGGACTAAGCTTGTTATTTCAGTTTAAATAAAGTTTTTCATGTTGTAAAGATGTCATTTTTTTTAAAGAACATTACTTGAGAATTCGAAAAATAGATTCCACAAATACGCACAAGCATATTCTTTCATAGAATACTACATTCATAATGAAGGTTGCAAGTTAAAATCTTTATAAAAAAAAAATAACTTTTTCGTCAAAATTATGGATCTATCAGCTTGCGCCTTTTTCTTTGATTTTAAATACAAATACAAAAGTGACGACCAAAAACAGGCTTAGAGCCCAGCTAGGCTGGTCCTAGTCAATTTAGCAGTCCCCAATGAACATCAAGAGCTTTCTTAAAAGTTTTTACCCCATTGCAATTAACAGTTGCCTCCGGTAAATTATTCCAACTGCCTACAACCCTACTGAACTAGTCATATTTCCTAATTTCAAGATTAGCCTGAGGTTTGAAAAGCTTAAAACATTTACCTCTGGTTCTATTTTCAGCAAATAACTGAAGCCCATCAAGATTTCCCATTTTAATGAATTTAAACAACTGAGTCTGTCCCCTCTAACTCTTCTTTGCTGAAGACTATACATATTGAGCCTTTTAAGTCTGCCCTCATAATCTAAGTCTGAAAGACCACTTACCAACTTAGTAGCTCTCCTTTGAATCCTTTCCAATAAGGTGCCCCGATATAAGATGTTAATTTAATAAACAAATACAATTCCTTTATGGTATGAAGTATGTTGTTCTTATCATATTCTTGCCGCGTAATGCAGAGTGTATTTAATTCAAGTTACCGAGTTTAGAGTAACGTAAAGCTAAACGAATGTCACTCAAACTTGGTAAGTATAAAACCTGGTGAGATGGCACACTCGGAGAGATGGCGCACTTGAATTTTTGGACGGAAGGGGAAGTGTGAGTGTACCGCGATTGTGGCGGTAGATGTACAGCCACAACAGCACACAGTTTACATAAATTCATAAGTTTTTTTCTACAAGTGTATGATGCAACTTCGTTATTATTGCTTGCTTTACAAATGTAAGGGCTTGATTTTTTATGACTGTTTCTCTGATTTTCATTATAATGAGAGTACTGCAAGATGCTTTTTAAGCAAACGTTTTTTCAGCTATTTTGACGATTGATTTGCAGTTATTATTAATATAATCCACTAATTATCGAAAGCCCTCTCCCATGTGCACAATCTCACCCGCCCTATAAGAAGAGAAGCGAAAAATAACTGTCTTGGCCTTATGCCTGCTTTCGTTTTGAACTCCAGAACAACAAGGAAATAGTGATGGAAATGCCTACAGAAGGATTTCAATCTATAATATTCACCAAAAGTCTAGCAAAAAAATTAACGCTTTCATTCTTTTTTATCGTGTTTTCCAATTGTGCGCCATCTCGATCGGCTTTCATATGGACCTTTACATTATATGGACCATGAGAAAATAACTCTCCAATAAGAAAATAATTCTGATTTTTACTATCAAGTAAGGTTCCTTGCTTTAGGTAGGGGCTTCTTTCAATCAATTGTAATTCTCCTCGCCAAGTTTCTGGAATTGATAGAGAAATCCTTTACGCTACTGTTTACTGTCCTATCCTTTGAACATGTGGAATGCACATTGAACAAATTCTATCATAAAATAAAATATTTTGCTTCTAATTTGTTTTTTGCTCTTAATCTGCATCCTTCTCAACTGGTGGAAAAAAGTCTTCTTTCTTCCATGCTCTATAGTACGTATATGCCATGTTTCAGTGACATGCGTCTATTAGAACGAGCTAATAAACGCATAAACCCAAGCAGGGTAACTTTAATCATTACTTCCCTGTATTTCCAAATTTGTATTCTGCTATCATTTTAGTCTGTCTGACTGTTTCTCTTTGACAATTAAATTACTCTATTAACTCTACGATTTCTCTTTAAAACAAATTTAAAAGCTCTTGAATTGTATTGCTGAAAAGCTACAATAATCATTCAAAGGGATTGGATTTTATTATTAGTATTCTTTCTAGTATTAAATTTTACAAAAGTACTAAAGCCACTAATCGTTCGAAACCACCTGATGAAAATATTAGGAAGATATTTTCATCATAAATGAAATGAATCAACTTGAAACGAACAGAGCTTGCAGAGTAGTTTTTAATTGCAGACTAAAATTTACAGCTCTATATTGAATTCTTTTTGTAGTACAAAACTAGTACATAACTTTCCCGGTTACTCCACACAGAAATCAGTGACTTATGAGCACTCAGATTCCAACTCTGTCATTAGCAGGTAAGTTTCCCTACATAAAAAATAGTTTTCTTACTTTATACTCTGTAAAAATTACGATATCTGTGTAAAAATTTATGTATAGAAATTGAGACGAATCATCCTTTTAAATAGTTGTTTTAAATTTTTCTACTTATTTTATCAGTCAGCCCAATTTTATATCTCTAACTGTTAATGTTATAGTGCTATGTGTAGCGCTTTGTGAAGGTTACCACATCTTTCTTTACATTTTGTTTTTACTTTTATTGAAAGTTGTATATTACTTACTCAAAAACCCATTCTCCTTTACATTTTACTCATACTACTTTTTTAATTATGGCACCAAACAAGTTCGTTTTTGAATCAAATTCCTTAACATTATCAGAAGAATGAAAATTAAAAAAAAGATGCAAAAAAATCACATTATAAAAAAAAATGCGATATTGATACAACACTTTTCAGCTGTGCAGAAAATTAACATTATTAAAAAAATGCGATATTGCTGCAACACTTTTCTTCTGTGCAAAAAATAATTTCCCTTTCACTCGCAACTTAACGTTTGGCCGTTGAAGATTTCGCAACGATGAAGAGTCTTCACACGATGGAAATAGCTTTTTGTTGCAAAAAAGTTGTAAAAAACAACTTTCTGCCAAATTAACTTTGATTATTTTGTTCAATTTTTTTCTCTTTCTTAATGAAAAAACTTCAAATTGAGAAATTATTTGCGGAACATATAATCAAATTAGAAGTTGCATCACTGGTTCATAATGCTACACCAGTGTCCTTTGTTTCTAGGGGGGAAAATATTTTGAAAACATATTTTTCTGGTAATTTTTAACACCAGTGTGTTTTTAAACTCTTTCAATACAGAAATAAGCTCGATAAAGAAAAGTAAACTTTGAAAGCTTACGTTTTTCTTGTAGTTGTATATTCTTTTTTGAAAATGTAGTAACCCTTGTATGAACAATTCAAGACCATTTACTTTCTAACAGATTTCATAATATTAACTTTAGTCTCTTTTTTCGAGAACGCTGAAAGGAAATTATAAGAAAACAAGAAGTTCCGTCTAGAACTATACTAGCCTACTTTCGCGTATACACCAAATTCAAATTTATAATCTAGCTATCTCTTTCTCCCTCTTTCTCATTTAACTATACTTCTTAATTACTTCAAATATACCTTTTTAACGGATAATACATATTCATTCACTCACTCATTCGTTCTTTCATTTATTCAGTCATTCGTTTGTTCATTCATTCATTAACTCATTCATGTATTTATTCATTCATTCACTCATTTATTCATTCATTCATTCTTTTACTCTTTCATCTATTCATTTGTTCATTCTTTCACGCATTCATTCATTCATTTATTCATTGAGAAATATCCTTAAAAATCCCGATCAAAAAAATTCATAGGAAAATGGGCTCGTTAAGTTCTTGTTAAACTTCGTATCTGTAAATGTTCTACAGCGCAATATCTTTCCGATAAAGTATGTTGCAATCAAATCCATCGGTTAGATCAGGATTTATATAAGATTGAAATTTCCCGTAGGCGCTGATGTTAATTTGGTACCTTTCCATTATCACGGCGCAAATCTCGCCAAGCAGACATTTGGCGACAGAACACAAAAAAGGTTACCAGAGGAGATATTCCGTTTGGCGTTGGCTGCATTATTATTGGCGAATTTATCGCCTGCGCCAAGATAATGGGAAAATGACACTACTTTTTTTTTTTTTTGAACTGTTAAAAATTAACAAAAATTGTTCAAATCAATATTTTACGCCGAAAGCTTCTTCCAGTAATTTTGCTCATAGGAGTTTGGGTGTTGTGCCCAGAGTTTACATAATTTGCTTCATTTTTGCCCGTAAGCGCTAATGTTAAAATTTTTTAATGTTTTTTTTTAAATGTTCAAATCAAAAGTTAAAATATAGAAAAAAGATGTCCTCGCCAAGACCTTTCGAATACAAAAAGAATTTTTCGAATCGGACAATTCGTTCAAAAGTTATTAAGGGAGACACGGACAGGCAGAACGACAAACACTTTTTCCGCATCTCAAAACCCTACTCTCAATTTTTTTTTTTTTTTTTCAATCTTTATTTAATTATTTAACTTATTTTTTACTTTTCTTGATTTCTAACGATGTTTTCACGATACATTAAGCCTTCTTTCATGCTTTATTATCATTTTTTTTACGGGAAAGTAGGCTAATAAAAAAGAATGAAAAAGTTTCGGTGAATATTATTGACTACATTCCTTCTTCATGGCGCTTCCATCTCGATTTCCTTGTTATTCTATAGTTCTAAACAACAGCTGGCAAAAAGCCAAGACAGCTATTTTTACTTCTATCCTTATAACACGGATGAGATTGCGCACAATGGGAGATGGCTTTCGATAATGAGTGGATTTTTTTTTATGATAACAGCAAATAAATCGTCAAAATAGCAAAAAACGTTTGCTTAAAAAACATCTTAAAGTACTCTCATTACAATCAAAATACTGCGCAACACGAAAAATGTCCTTTAGATGAAAATATCTGTTTTTTTATGTATTTTTGGCTGTAAAATACGAATCCGCATTTAATTTTTGCCTACCACGTACCATTTTCCCAAAATTCCGCATTTTAAATTTTTACGTATTTTCTGGATAAATGTGCATATTTTTGTAATTTATTGACTCAATTTATTATAAATTATATTTTTCTCATTGACAGTGAGATCGTTACCATTCTAGAGACTTTTTTAACGAGCTTGGTTCCTTTAGCGACATTTTTGGCAACAAAAGCTCTATCTACTTTCTCGAAGTTTCAACTCATTTGCAAGACGACACAGGCAATTTTCAGACTATTTTGCAGAGAACGAAGAAATAGTATGGTGCTGTGATGTGAATGTACTATTTAAAGCATTAGGACATGAACACAATTCAGTGTAGTGGCGCTTTGTTTATCAGTGCTCTTCCCTCTAAGTATTTTTTTTTTCCCTATTTGTTCCTGTAGCATATTCCGCAAACACAAATATTATGAGTGGCAAAAACATATCAAAGGAGCCACTTGTAAATCTACAATGTGCTTTTTTTAACACAATTGCACATTAGACTTGGTTTATCGAAATATTTGTAAAAGCTCCGGACAGAGAAGGAGTGGCTTTCTTGCATCTCGAGAACAAATTCAAAAATTTAAGTGAGGAAAAGTAAAAGAAAGGATTTTTATTGCCCCACAACTTAAGGAAGTCCTTTCATGATGAAGAGTAGGAAAGCGAGTAGTCAGAAGCGGAAAAATCAGTCTGGTTGACCTTTAAATCAGTGTGCTCACGTTTCCTTGGAAATGAGAAAGCTCAAAACTACGAAGATCTTGTGGATGACATGATAAAATGCTTTTGCATTATAGGTTGCCATATGTCATTAAAACTACACTTTTTGGACTCCCATATGGACTTCTTAACTCATAACCTTGGAGCAATTAATGATGAGCATGGGAAAGGTTTCATCAGGACATCTCTGTGTTTGAATAGCATTTTAGCGGTCGATGGAATGGAAGTATGCGAACTGAATATTGCTGCTCTGTTATCAGGGCGCACTAAAAGATGCTTGCAAGATGAAACGGACAAAAGATCATGTTAGTGCTTGTGTTTTCAATAAGAACGCTTCAGTTACATCCTTCTATAACCAATTTTTGTAAATATGCGAAGTGGGTCTAAAGCAAAAACGGTACGTGATGGACCATTTTGGTTTGGATATTTGAATCAAGCACCTTTTATTTACATAGAATCATAGTTTCATCTAAAGGACAAAAAAAAAAGTTCAAATTTGTTGCACAAAGAAATCAGAGGAACAGTCATAAAAATTCAAGCCCTTACATTTGGAAAGCAAGCAACAAAATCGACATTGTATCATACATTTTCAGAGAAAAACTTATGAATTCAATTAGGCACTCTGGTTGTACAACTGCCTACACCTCCCCCTTCCCTCCAAAAATTCAAGTTCGCCGTCTCACCAACCGCCCCATTTCACCGGGTTTTACCTTGTTATTATAAACACAACAAAGAACTGCCGGATAGTCTGAACAAATCTTGCCATAAGCACCTTTTATTGAACTGTTTATTTCAGAAACTAGTCAAACGCCTTTTTTTTTTTTTTTTTTCAAAATTAACTTTTTGGTGTCATGTGTTTCTTTAGGTGTAAACGAACATTTTAAAGCAAATACACATCAAGAATGGTGCATAGGCAACACTTAGAATTTTAGCTTTAGCGCAGAAATCAGTCAAGAGCGTCGTCGCTTGTTTGGTTTCTGCTTTAAACTGCTGTGAATATTTTTCATCGCTATATTTCTGTTCGGTTGGCACTGATAATCTAGCTACTCACTCAAAATGTTTGTTTTAACTTCGCATTTTAATACGGGACGCTTTCCACAATGAACTCAAGAATCGCAATTCAAATAAGCCAGAGCTTTATCAGATCCTCAATGACCCTCAGTGGCCTAGGACAGGGTTTTTCAACCTTTTTCGACTTGAGGCCCCCTGAGACACATTCTTCTGTGACTTCCCTTCGTTTCCATAGTCATTGCACCTGGGATTTTCTTTGGAAGGCGGAGGGCCAAGGTCAGGATGAGGGATGCACAGAATATCCAGTGTCCCGTGACTAACGGATCCGTACCCTATACCCGGCTCGGATTTTTGAGACTCATAAATTCCATACACCTTTTTAAATATTCAAAATTCCAAATGCGTGCTAATCAATTTATTTTTAAACATTAAATTCGACACGCCGGATAACCGAATCTTTCGTACAGTGGTGGGACCGGATTCCAGATATTTAAAAAGAGGTTGTACACTAGATGTTCCTTCAGTGCGCATGTACATTTCCATTATTTTATTTATGTGTGATCATACAGAAAAGCGGGTAAAAATATACTAAAAAAAAAAGAAACACTTTGAGAACAAGTAGCATCAGTAGAAAATACATGATTGCAAAGGAAAATTTTAAAATAAGCAGATATTTTGGATATGTTAAGTAGAGGAAACATATAGAGCTGAATTAGAAAATTTCTTCTCAGTATAAAATTTCAAAACTGAATAGGTAAAATATGGAATGTAAAGTAAACTGAAAATCACAATAACGATTTCTATTATCATTTGAATCAATAATAAAATCATTTACAACTTTATCTTTTCTGAGGCAAATAATATGCTTTGAATTTCTCGAATTCGTTGATGGAGAGTCCAGTCATCTATATCAAGTCTAAAGATATTTTTTTGTATTTTTTGTTTTTACCTATAATTAAAAAAACGAACTAAAAAAAAAAAACTTTAAATGCATTCAAAATCTCTGAAATTTGTTGAATGCTTTCGCTCGGACATTTTATTTTAGCGTTATTGGTTTTGAAATTAAAGTTTAGCCTATTTATTCCGGAGGTTGAAAGTTTTCAATTTAAGCATGAAATACGCATATGTGAGGTAGAAAAATGTAAAAAACAACAATTCGCTGAATTTTTTTTTTTAATTTCATGCCATGTATGAGTAATATGGTGTTCTATTTTTGGAACACAAGGCAAAACTATTGCTGAATTTGTTACTAAATCTTAAATATGATTATTATTGAATGTGGTGGTTATTCAGTATGATAATCAGATGAACACTTCACTTGTAACGCAACATTACTTTTTCACATAGAAATGTGGTGTTTTTGTGAAATTGAGCGTAACTTGTTTGCTGGCCTTGGTTGATGAAGCACTCTCACTCAAGTGCTGTTCCAAAAATGGAACAGTAGGCATAAATGGGTTAAGATTTCTCATAGGAGCTTATTTTTTAAAGATTTTCATCTCTTCAAAAGTAGCATTAAAATAATTAAATAAAAAAAATCCTTTCCTGTGCAATACACATTTTACATCAAAAGTTCCCGGTACTAAAGAAGGATTAACAAAGAAATCAAATTTCCCTGTCAAGCCCAATGCTGTTTATCTTAACTGCTCAAATTTCAACAAAAAATTCTTTAAAGAGAAAGGTGAAGCATGAAAAGGAGATATGTTGACCTTCCCTGGAGTCTTTGTTTAGGATTATTCCTTCCAAAATTATTACAATGGGAGGGTCCCTCATCTAATAAGCCTGCTCTCGTGGATTTTTATTTATTTATTGGCTAAATCAATTTTATTTGCTGAATATTTTACAGGATATTAAATATTCTTTCATGTTCTTATTTATTTATATTTTTTCCCTTTAAAAACAACCTTAACAAAAAAGAACGCTAGAGGTGAAACGCACCATACAATTTTGTCAAAAAGGGTATTGCAGAAAATCTAAAGATACATTAATAGAAAAAACATTGTGGAAAAACGTGAAACAAATTGAACTTATTTTGCTCTCTTTCCCCATGAAAACCAAGTCACATAAGAAGTTTCATGCTTTGCGCTGCTCCATAAGTTGTCTTTTTCTTTAAATTAAGATATGAAATTTTGTGTCATTTATACACCTGTGAAAGGTTTGGTAAATATGTGTATGGAATATTTCACCCTTCTGGTGAAAGATTTTAGAAGCTTGAAATAAGTCAGTCATAGTTCCCCTATTTTCATATTTTCTCCTGTGGCTCCCAAGGGGGCCACATGGCTCCTGTTGAGAAACCCTGGCCTAGAATGAAATCTGTCGCCATGTTTCGTCTGATATCGGGCCACGATTGCCTTAAGAAACCCCTGCATCGTATCAACGTCCCTTTTGTCTGATCCCTTTTGTACCTTGTGTCAATTTCAGGAGGAGATGAACCTGCTTAATCTGTCTAGATGCCCTGCTCTTCCTCGGAAATCAATCTAGGAACGCTATTGAACGGCTCGTCTTCATACATGGATTTATTTTTATCCTTGTGATATTCAATTGTCCTTTTATGTGCCGTTGGAAATCAAAATAATACAAATACAAATACAAAAGTGACGACCAGCAACAGGCTCAGGGCCCAGCTAGGCTGGTCCTATTTAATTTAGCAGTCCCCAATGAACATCAAGAGCTTTCTTAAAAGTTTTTACCCCACTGCAATTAACAGCCGCTTCTGGTAAACTATTCCAACTGCCTACAACCCTATTGAAGTAGTAGTTTTTCCTAATTTCAAGATTAGCCTGAGATTTGAAAAGTTTAAAACAATGACCTCTGGTTCTACTTTCAGCACACAGCTGTAGTCCATCAACATTTCCCGTTTTAATGAATTTAAACAACTGAATCATGTCCCCTCTGACTCTCCTTTGCTCAAGACTATACATATTGAGCCTTTTAAGCCTAACCTCATAATCTAAGTCTGAAAGACCACTTACCAATCTTGTAGCCCTCCTTTGAATCCTTTCCAATAAGGTAATATCCTTTTTTTAGGTACGGAGACCAAAACTGAACAGCATACTCCAAATGAGGTCTTACCAAACTTCTGTATAATGGCAATAGAACTTCCCTAGACCTGTTCGAAATAGCCTTATTGATAAACCCAAGCATCCTGTTAGCTTTGTTACTTACTATGCTACACTGCTGACTGGACTTGAAGTCATGACTAATCAATACTCCTAGATCAACAACTGCTTCTGCTTCCCTAATGACATAACCTTGTAAATAATAGGTTGCATGTTTATTCCCATGACCAAAATGAAGCACTTGACATTTCCTAGAAATTTGATTCAAATCCTCTTGAAACTGATTGACTTGTTCCTCCGTGTCCACAATTCCCATGATTTTGACATCATCAGCAAAAATATTGATGTTCCCAGAAATACTCTGAGTAATATCATTAATAAAAATAATAAATAATATTGGCCCTAGAACTGAACCTTGTGGAACCCCACTCAAAACATCAATCCACTGAGAATAATTGCCCTTCACTACTACTCTTTGTTACCTCCCAGTCAGCCAATTTTAAACCCAAATTAAAGTTTTTCCACCAATACCAATATAAGCAAGTTTGCGAAGAGCTTCATGCGGTACTTTATCAAACGCTTTCTGAAAGTCAATGTAAACAACATTTACGCACTTTTTATTATCTAATGCCATGGTAACCTTGTCATAGAAATGCAACAAATTAGTTGTACAGGACCTACCCTTTCTAAAACCATACTGAAAATCAGTCAACACTCCATTTGCCTCCAGGAAATTCACTATTTTGATTTTTATCAGAGTTTCAAAAATAATAATAATAATAATATCATTATGCTGTTATTCCTACTCTTGACCACATCGCTTCTGACAAAATATTTTCCGTGATTCTCTATAGAAATTTATTGCATTACTATTATTTCATTGATGTATTATTTTTTTTTAATTACTGCTTTTAATATCTTGATTATTGTTATTATTGTTGCGTGAAAAGCGCAAAAAAAGAAGTTTTATGTCGAGTTCTATGAAAGTGTCGAAAAGCAGAACTCGGAACGCTGTTGATGATAATCTTTTCACGGGCTATGAAATTTAAGAATCTAGCTGAGTAAGACAGAAATTCCAGTCAAAAACTATGTTAACCTCTGGTGGTGGTGGTGTCGTGTCCTCGCGCGTGGCGAGCAAAGAATGGGTACGCTGCTCCTGAGTCTAACGGGGCCCCTTGTAGGCAAAAGTCCGATTTCCGCCCCTTTGAAAAATCTCTTAATTTTTCGAACCAGCTCTCAGGTGAGAGACCGTCACCTGGGATTGGCACCGCCAGAGGTATCGTTTCACTTGGAGGACATTGGAGCCACGACCTATTTAACGTGCACCAGCTCCCTTTAGCGTACACAGACCGCAGCAACCAGCGGCGAGAGGTTGTCACCCTCCCACACACTGACCTCAGTCAATGTTGCTTCACTTTCGGTGTTCTGCGGGAACCGAGCTTCTACCGACTAGTCCACTGCGGGACATGTTAACCACTTTCGTCAGTTAAGGAAACCAATTTTTCAGAGCAAGTACAAGTAAGCTATATGATAAAAAAAATCAAAACCGGTTTTAATTCATATGTTCTAATTGTCTGTAAACATCGATTATTGGAAAAATTATTTTTTACTTCAAATCCCTCCTTTAAAGAAAATGTAAAAGGTATAATTTTCGACCATTAAATCTGGAAAATAATATACAAATAACATGGAAATAGTTTAAATTAAAATACTTTTACTGATCATATCTGTCTCATAGCACAATAGTTGACCAAAAACTCGTAATCATAATAACAATAATTCTGATAATTTCAATGCTGGCATATTATTTCAAATACTGATTCAAAATTTTGAATTTGACCGTTGGATAGTTAAGAACTCCTTTTAGGATTTTATGTTCACTATAGAGGTTTAAAGATGCAAGGAAAATATTATTTTGAAATGAAGCCAATGTTCCTTCTGTCTTTTTCAACAACAAGGAAAAAAACTTCTAATCAGAAGCTCACTCCGAACGAAAAAAATTAAAATAATAATAATAATAAAATCTTTCTTGGAAAATGCCGTTCATTGCATACAGCACGTGAATTTTATCCAACAGCCTGAGAAAAATGCAGGCAAGGTCCCAGAATAAAGACTTCAAGGTACATTAGATAGAAAGTTCAAAATGCGTAGCAGAGGGGAAAATAGAATGAAAAATGGCAAAATTTAATTATATTCTTCCGACGCATAAGCGTAGAGAACTCTCATTTGCATCATTAATTCAATGGAATTTTACTATATTGGTTAATAACTTAAAACTTAGGTCAAAACTTTTGAACAAAATTTAAGTATATAAAAATTCATTTTTGTATGTTTCAGTAATGACAAAAACTATTTTTTAGATACTTATTCAATTTTTGAAGCTTTTTATTTTTGATAAATACTTCCAAAAGGATTTGAAGAGTGCATTAATCTGTTTATGATCATTGCCATTATACTGTAAAAATTAAATGGCACAAAAAAAAAAAGAATTTTGCCAGAGTATCATTCTGAGCCATTTTACACCCTGTACCTTGTTAAACCTTTAATGTTATAAAGCATGCCGTTATTTAGTAAAACATGTTCATTATATTTGTTTTGGTATTGATTGCACTTTAGAACCCCTTATCCATTATTCGTCCATAGTTTTTTGCTTATACTGCCTGTTTTATCGAAAAATCCTCAAAACATGCCATAAATTTCCATTGATTGGATAAAATAATCCAAGTGATGGATAAAATAAGTGATATTTTTAAGAGCAATTATTTTTCCACATTTCCTTGTCGACATGCATAAAATATACGAAAAGCAATCCAGATCTAATGCAGAGATAAAACAAACATTTACCTATCATAAGCACACTCTCAGAAACGCATGCTCAAATCTCACGAAACTTTCGTCGTATTTGACGAAATGGCTTCGTGAAAAATGCTCCGAGTAAACCTTTCGTCAAATTGCCGAAATTTGTGCAGTAACTTTTTTTGAGTCACGTGATCGCGCGAGGAAAGAATCGTTGTAAATGACGAAATTTTCTTGACGATTGGAAAATCGTCGAAAATGAGGATTCTATTTTTGAGAGTGCAATAAATGGCAACTTAAGGGAATTCCTATGCTTTTCGAACCGATAAAATCATATTCTTATTCTCAATTCCTAATGGACCACACTTCTTAAGGAGAAAACTATTGGTGTAAGCCCAAGACACATACTAGCCTTCAATAATATTTTGAAAAGGTAATTCATAAACACATTGGCCGCATAAGCACTTGTTTTGTAGTTGCGGTGAAAAGTACCAGAATACTTAAGAGTAATAAACATTCGGGAAAAGGGAATCCAACGGTCTAATTAAAACAAAGCACTGCGATGGCCGGTGACCGCTGCTGACGCAATTTGATTTCTGCACAGTAACTGAATATCTAAGTGATGAAATTCATAAAAGCGCTGGTAAACGGCGAGAGTAACTATGACACATTTGGGGTATTTTTTTTAACTTGTACCAGAATACAGATATTAGGAATTTTTTGATAATGGATACAAAACCAATTGCCATATTTGTTATTCTAATACAACAAATGCATGAATTAAAATTATGAGTAATTTTGCTATACGTAAATATTTTGTAAAATGAACAGATGTTAGAAAAAATATTATCAAAAAAGGAAGAAAAAGAATATTTCCTAAAATTAGCAAAAAAAATATTGTATTATTGCATTGTAAATGCGACCAAGACAATATTCCTGTCTCTTTTCATCTACGCAAGCGCAAGGCATATTTTTGAAAGCAAAAATATGCTCTGAGGTTGCGCAGATAACAAAAGACAAGTTTTTTGCCGCCTTTGATGTGAAAACATCCAAAGTATCACATAAAAATCTTGTTGTGTAGCTATATAATACCTATTAACTGAAAAACAACCAATTTATTAACTGCATTTTTTTTAAATGTGATCGTGAAAAACAAGCATCTTTGTACATAAATTACTTGCTGTTGAAGATGTTCGTTCTGCATTCACACTGGCTGGTAGTACTTCTAATGTTGTTGTTGTGTCCGCGCGCGGTACTTCTAATAATAAAGCAGAATTCTTCCTTTAAATATTTTTTGCCTAGAAGTCTTTCTTCATCTTCTAACTATTAGATCTCCCCTTTGACGGTTTTGAATAAATCTTTTTTGTTACTTTAGTGCTACTGTTTGTAACATAGTTTTATTTTTTAATTCATAGCTTATTGTAATTCAATTAGATGTACCGCTAGTTATCGAAAAAAACATAAGCACAAGACTTTTTTTCTTTCTTAAAATAAATTTTAACTACAACTTTATAGATCGGTTATTTGTTACAAAACTATTTTCCACTATAATATAGTGTTAATTTTTTTTAATTCAAAACTTAGTATTTAAAATTAATAATAACGCTATAGTTTGACATTCTTTTCCAGAAGGCTTTTGGTAACGTTAGTAAACTGATATCAGAAATAGTCTCGGAGAAAAACAAAACAAAGTGTACAGCTCAAAAATTATCTTTGTTTACATTTTTATCTGTGATACATAACGCATTAGTGCGTTCTAGGCGCTAGTTCAGAAACGAAGCGAAAGTAAGACGGGGAAAAATGATTGATTATTACTGTCAGCGAAAACATCGATGGAAAAACAAATATATAGTTCAAATAACTGTAGATAGCTCTAACTAGTTGAATAAAACTCTTTAACTAAAATGTTTGTTAATTATAACTAATAAAGAAAATACCAATATTTTATCTTATCAAATACCGGTTTGACGAAATTGTAGGAAATACTGTTATTCGGTATACCAATGTACTGGTATTGTTATCACTACTTATGAACTTAGATCAAGCAGAAAGGCTCGTTTGTCCCGAGAGTTGTTCCTAGATTTGATTTCTGTCCCTAGACTTTGTACACTGTTTTCCCGTTTATTATTTAAATTTTAAAATAAAATATCACACATTGGAGATCTACAGGGACTGAAAGTTTAAGATTCCACCTATTTATGCACTGGCGTAGATAAGGGGGGTGTTTTCGGGATAAACCCCCCCCCCCCTGAAATGGTGAAGATTGTCTAGAATTTAACCAATTTTTCTCGTAAAACAATGAAACTAGCTCACTTCTCCCAAAGAACCCCCCCCCCCCCCTGAAATCTGGGTCTAGCTACGCCACTGTATTTATGTAACTTTTAGTTTCGGTCCCTCTCAGCTCTAATAGTAAATAAGTTGACAAATTTCAGGGGATCCAACGAAGAATAATCGAAGTAAGGCCGCTATATTTAAATTCACCTTTACCTGTACTTAGTATGACAAATATACGCATTTTCCTCAATGGTTTTTTTATTTTATTTACTTATTTTGGTTTTTCAATAAAAAGCTCAAAATTTGTTTTTCTTTTAAGACTTTGTTTTTTTTTTTTTTTTTTTTTTGTTTTTTTTTTTTTTTTACTTTGTGCCACAAATTTCCATTTTTTCCCTATTCTTAGCTACACTCTCAAAAATAGAATCCTCATTTTTGACGATTCTTCAATCGTCCAGAAAATTTCGTCATTTACAACGATTCTTTCCTCGCGCGATCACGTGAGTTAAAAAAGTTACTACACAAGTTTCGCCAATTTGACGAAACGTTTACTCGGAGCATTTTGCACGAAGCCATTTCGTCAAATACGACGAAAGTTTCGTGAGATTTCAGCATGTGTTTCTGAGAGTATATGTAATCAAATTAACACTACAATTAAAAACAAATATTTTTTTATATCTACAACACATAACTGTACAGCGGGCCTTTGAATTCCACCAGTAACACTGCAAATGATGAATTGTGATAGAACATATAAGAACTAATTACTCCAACTTATATAATATTATTGCACAATCCAAGAGCGTTCGAAATAAACTGTTTCATACATTTAGCTTTATTTTAATCAGAAATGAAATGAGTCAGCTGATTTTAACTAGCGTCTTCTTTAACAGATTACATTAATTACACACTGAAATTTACGGTGCTGTACTGCCTTTTGAAGTGCAAAACTAGTACATAACTTTCCCGGTTACTCGACACAGAAATCAGAGACTTCTGAGCGCTTACACATCAAGTCAATTTCAAATTCTCTTTGACTCCAAAAGGAATAATTACGCCAAAGCATAAAGTTTCAATTGCAATGAATTCCCTTTGAAGCGGGTTGAAAATAAGGATATCGGAGTTGTGCCAGATTTGCTTCAAACAAACTTTATCGTAAAAATCTTTTGACGTGTACAAAAACGGATTATTTTACTTGATTAATTTTTAAGGCCATTTTTTAAACATTAGCTCTTATTGGAGAACTTCAAATAATATTATCTAAAAAAAGAATCAGTGAAAAACTGAAAATTATTTTTAGCACTCAAAAATTGACAAAACTGATATGTTTAGAATATGTTTCTTTTTTTTTGCGCAAGAAACAAAAATCTATTCCCTTTGAGGTCTAAGCCCGAGCGTCACTTGGGTTACCGTTTTTGACAAAGCGAACTAAGCCCGAGTTCCTCTCGGGGTCAACTTTTAACTTTAAAACATACTTTTTTGAATAATTTCTCATTATATACTAGTTCTTAGTATATTTAAATAGTTCCTTTATTATGAATAAGAACAGTTAGGAGTTTATGATAAAAGAATACATGAAAATGCATATCTACCAGGTATTTTTTTAAAAATCGTGAAAAGCACAAAAACCCTCAATGTGTGGTCAAAATTAATAAAAATAAAAATTGAAAAAATATTCTGTACAATTAATGTACTTTTTTTATTTGCATGAACTTAATTTTAGTGACAAAGTAAATATGCTTTTCCTTTTAATAAAACAAATAAATAAAATGATTTTCTTAGTAGACTTAACACTAATGAAGGTAAGGAATTGATTAAATGATTCAGTGTACTAAAAGCGCTTTTTTTTTCACAGAAAGAAATACTTGCGAACGATTTTATTTTTAACTCTCTAATGCAGGTAAGCCTCATATGAGGTGACATAAATTTTGGCTTCAAATTTTTGTGCAGATTTGTTTCTGTGCTGCAATTTGCATGTGGTCCTCATCTGGAAGACTCCTAACAGTTCTTGAAAATCCCAAAAAGTTTCATAGGATATTCAAGATAGGTAAAAGATTAAGATCTCTTTAGAAGTCCATGGAGGATTCAAAAAAGAAGAGAAAATCTCAGTTTCCAATCAAATTCTGTTTATTTATTTTGAAGTGTGTATCTCATTGCTGGGAAGTTTTGTATTATTTTCTAGCTTCTTATTCCTCATAAATGAAGTTTGAATATAAAGTTTTGATATTTTTATTATTATATTCAATAAATTTGACATTAAAGCTTAAAACATCCTCGCACAAAGACACAAATTTTTGACTATGCAGGCCAAACATTTCCAAAAAAAAATTATTGCACTACAATTCTGAGGTACTAAATTGGTTTGTAGCATATGATTTTTTTTATAACACAGATAAATAAATACATGCATGAAAGGGTTAAATAAATTATTGTTAGTATGCAAAGTTTTTATGTGCAAAATTGAAATAGTTTATGTAATAAGTTATTGTAATTTTAGTTGTACTGTTTAAAATTATTTCGCCTTTGTAAAGTATTTCAGGCAATTGCTCTTTTTCTTTATTTGTTTATTTATTTATTTTTGCCGATGGAAATCTGGAATTTGATGTTGGATAACAGTCTTGTCATAACTGAGCTCTGTAGAGTAACACCTACAGAGCTTTCTGTAGGATTACGCATACAGACCTTATCTGCACGCTTTCGAAAGCAAAAAAAAATGTGCTTGACTTTAAAACGCTTCTATAAAGTTTTAAAATAAATAAATGAGCATTAATAATTTTAATTTGCTAAATTATAGCTCTCTATTATTTTTAAGGAAAAAAAATAATTTTTGGAAAAAAAAATAGAGCCCATTTCAAATTATAAATTGCGCTAAAAAGTGAAAAATAAATTAATTCCTTAAACATCGATACGACTTTTAAACACAATTTTTGAATTCGGTGCAATTCGGTTGAATGGATTTCGATTCATGACTGCTTTTGTAACTATGAATTAATTAGAAATATAAATGGCCTAGAGCAGTGGTCGGTAACCATTCCGTCGCCCATTTTCGGTCGATCGCGACAGCATTTTGGACAGTTTATTGTTGAAACCAAAAAAATGTAGTTTTGAATCTGAAGGCGAATTGTTTTTTCCCTTCAGAACATGTTTATTAGTTTGTCAGACCCTTCACCGGACCTAGAAAAAGCTTGCCAATAATATGGAATGTCAGTCGTCACATTAACTTAGTGAGAGTTAATTGAAGAATGTAACGGCATTTCACATGTGTGTTTTATTTAAAAATAAAACAAAAACTAACAGTTTTCTATCAAATTTTAAAGGAAATAATATATTTGTGTCTGAAATGTTGTTTTGATGCGAATTAACAGTGTTAACATAACATTATTTTAGAAATTTTAAAGTAGGTATTTTATAAGCATCAAAACTTGCTCTGACGAGAATTATCCTACAATTTGAACACAGGCGCTATTCCAACATGGCCTATTAAGAGTTTATACCCCCCCCCCCCCCCCCGCGGTCCTCCTAGTCGATCTTGGTGTTCACCGAACTTGGAAAGTAGATCTTCAGTCAATTTACGTTGCCGACCGCTGGTTTGCAAAACTTTCAATGTAAAATAACACCTGGTGTAATGATAATTAGACGGTCATAATTTTGCCGTCTAACCGAAAAATTATGTTTCAAGTCGTATCGATATTGTTTAAGAAGAATCCTTCAGTCAAACTCTTGTTATAATTGCTTTTAATATTACAGCTTAATGGCAACAAACTCTTTTTTAACAATGAGTTTCATGTTTATTAACAATTTTTCCAACAAAGAAAAATCAAGCCAAGCCTTTCCAATTATAATAAAAAAAGTACTTATTTTTCACCCATAACGTTTTTTCTAAAAAAGCAATGTAATCAAATTGATGTGCGATATTTGAGTTACGATTAAAGAAAAAAAAATCACCAAAATTGGCTCATTTAGTAAAACGTTATGGAAGGAAAACTAAAAAAACGACCACATTTCTGCACATAACTTTTTGCTAATTATCAAATATGGTCAAACAAAGGTACGGGAGCCATTGGAAACCACCCTCGATTGATTAAAAAAAAGGTCATGAAAATCGGTTCATCCGGTTAGAAGTTATGAGTGGACAAACAAACAAAAAAAAAAACGACATACATACAGTATGAATGTATAACCTCCTTCCTTTGCGAAGCCGGTTAATACATTTAGAATGATTTTATATAATTTAATTGTTATTTTGTAGCAAAAAATAGACTTATTTTATTTTTGAAAAATTGTTTTAACTGTTAGATACTCTCTTTTGAAGTTTAAGCCAACTGTAAGATACACATGTTTGAAAACTTATGTTAATAAACGAGAGAGTAGGTTCGTTTACTTTTGAACGAACTTTTTATGTAATTACTTTTTATGTCGGCATAAAAAACGAGTTAGCACATTCTTTTGTAAACATATCCATTAAAATTTCAACTAGTAGAGCATTTCGAATTGAATCATGCAATGGAGAAGTCATGAATCTCAAGCAGTAGTCTCAAAACGTTTTTCAAATTCAAAATGATAAATTGTCAGAAGTTTAAAATGAAATTCCTAAGTTCTGAAATCTAAAATACAATGAATGGAAGAGATTTGGCTAGATACCAAGAAATCAATTCAAAGCTTCTGCATTGACAAGAATGGATGGTGAGGAATTGGGGGAAATCTTAATATATTCTGGCATCAAAGTTAGCAATCAAAAGGCTTTAATGCATAAAATTAACATAAAAGAGTACATTCGAGTATTTATTTAAACTGGAAGTTTTGAAAAATTATAAATTATCTGTGTCCTCTTTGAAAGATTACTCCGATGAAAAAAAGGATATTTATTCTACGGTGATTGCCACTACAGTTGCATGTGAGAATGCTTCGGAAAGAAATTTCTCTATATGCAATGCTTTTGAATTCATAATACACACATTTCTCGTTCCCGTAAATATTTATTTTAGATAAACAAAATTGTTGATTACCATCTAACTCAATGATTCTCAACGTGGGCGGTGGGGGGGATGCTGAGGGTTGATGAATATATTTTAGGCCGTAGGGGGCAATGGGCATGTTTTGGGCTTTGGATGAGATGGATTCAGTTTTATAAGGAATCTTGCGACAAGAAATAAATAGAAATCGTGCAAGAGGGAACTTGCAACCTTCACCTTACTAAAAATATTGAACCGAAACTGACCCTGAACCAATAAGCACAACTATCGCACCGACATAGGCACTCGAATGTTTTTTTTTTTTTTTTTTTTGAATGCTATATTTTAAAAGCTTTATGTTTTTTACTAACCGCATTCGGTGCAAATAAAATTGTTAAAATCTTTTGTCCCTTATTACTTCCCGAACCCCCATAATTACGGGTTTTTACAAAGGGCGGGCGTTGACAACTTCTTCATTCCTTAAGGGGGCGGTAGCATTGAAAAAGGTTGAAAATCTAACTAATCCTAAATTGCTCTTTAATTGTTCTATAGGTGGACTTTTTGTCTAGGTTGCCTAATCTGGGTTCATTCTTCGTGGGTCTGCGGTATTTATGACGTTAAAGCCGAAATGACCTTAAAAACGGGGTTGGTAGTTTGGATTTCAAAGAAATTGTGTATAAAAATGACTTACATATATGACGTAAGAGCTATGAAAGAAGATAGACGTAGAAAGTATGTAAGAAATTTATGTAACGTAATTTCGTTACACAAACTTCATTCGCATGAACTTTATCAAACATGCTTCATGATAGTAATGAGAATTTTATATATATTTTTTTCTTTTACTCTTTGTATATATTTCACCTATATATTTTCTAGGTGTAATGGATCCAAGAAATATATTGTTCATTTTTAATATCATATTTTTTATTAGTTGTTAATAATTTTCTCTGATTCTGTAAAATTGTGATACCATTCTCAAGTTGTTCAAAGTTGTAGACTTTAGAATGAAAGGACATCAGGGCGAGATACACTTCTTCAAAAGAGCACCTATAGTCAACTAAAGGGCAAAGTTTTCCTTATTTTTTCTTTTTTATATGCGAATGTAATTTAATGCTAGTAGCGAAATTAGTACCTAGTTTGTTTGAGGGATAACTTTATTGCTTCTAGATCATATATAAATTATATTCTATGTGATTTTATATAAAAATATTCTACAGAACTAATTATATTATATATAAAACATATTTCATATTATGTATAAATCTAAAGATTATACATGTGTGCTTAATTGTTGTTTACTGCGTTTATAAACTTGAGGCCTTGCGACGTTTTTCATGTTAACCCCACCAGTTAAAACCTGTGCGTCTTTTACTGACATGCACTGAAGCTTGAAACTATCTCAACTTCGTGGTTAGATGGTACGTACCTAACATTTAATTTTTGAACCTATTTCACATAAAACTTTTTAACTATTTATTTGTCTATTATATTTTAATTGGTCTTTATGTAGTCATTTTTGGTGACTAGCTGAACGGGTAATTTCCATAAAAATAAAAGTGCAACCTACTACTTTCGTGTCCTTCATAGCACTAACCTACCATAGTTTTACCGTCAAAAAGTTTAATGTTATTCAACTTATCAAGAAAATCAGTTAGTTATTTTGTACTTCGTTTGTAAAAACTCCATGAGAATTCTTTTGAAGCAGAATTCTCTTGTTCAATTTTAACAATAGAAATATCTGAAATATCTCAATAGAAATTTTCTTTTATGCATCAAACATGTGTACCAAATCTGTTTCCTTCTAATGGGTTTAATTGTAGACGTACGCAGTGTTCTCTACTAAGAATAAAAACAGCGCAATGCGGCTGGAAAAGAAATTTGGCAAGCAATTCAAACGGAACTTGGAAACTTCAGTGCATTAAGAAAAATAGAGTTACGCTTCAAGTAATTGCTTCTAAAGCTTTTAAGGCAAAAAGCTCCATAAAAACGCGCATCGTACTAATCGTTAAAATAAAATGTATTGCTTTGAGAAATCTCAAAGAAAAAAAAAATGCGAAAAATCAGAGTGAAAAAAAGAGAAATAATCGATTTGTTTCATTCAACTAAAACAACGAAAACAATATAAAATTTCAATTTAAAAATAGCACTTAGCTTGTTTTCAATCGCTTAGTAATGAAATTGTAGACGTAACTTATATAAATACAAATACAAATACAAAAGTGACGACCAGCAACAGGCTCAGGGCCCATCTAGGCTGGTCTTAGTCAATTTAGCAGTCCCCAATGAACATCAAGAGATTTCTTAAACGTTTTTACACCGCTGCAGTTAACAGTCGCTTCTGGTAAACTATTCCAATTGCCTATAACCCTATTGAAGTAATAATTTTTTCTAATGTCTAATCTCCTAAACATAATGTCTAATTCTGAAAGTTTTGCCGATCCTGAATTGCACCATATATTTCGTAAAATGAGAGGCATTCACGTGTATGCCTCGAAATACAGCTTTTTCTGAAACGTTTTCAAGTTCGTAAAAATACCTGATTTTTATGAATAATATTTTTCATGCCGAAAATTATTCATTCGCAATTCTAGCTTAATTTAAATATACGGCTAGAATATTTAATTAAAGCTGGAATTACTTCTTCATTATTTCTTCAATACTTCTTCATTTGGGTGTTTTTTGCATCTAGAAGCTCCACTACTGCATTGAAAAGGGAATTCCAAGCAACCCCGAAACATATGTCTGCATTTTAATGCTTATTTGTGCTTTCATAACGTGAAATTTTTTGTTCAGTTATACGGCTGTGGTTTTTTTAATGGTCTTAAATTTGTTGCTTTTCCTGTAATATCATAAAATTTTACTAATGCCTTAGTCGTTTAAGACTAAAATATTTTCAAAATGAATAATGAATATTTTTTTTTCTTTAGCTTGAAAGAGCGTTTTCAAACATTTACTACGAAGTTGGGGAGCAGCAAGCAACGTTACAGTATATTCTATTTCTAAAATGAAAATCAAAGGTTTTATCGAATATAAATTTTATACCTGATAGTATTTTGAGTCTATTTTTCGAGTTTTTGCGGTGAAGTTAAAAAATACATATTTTTTGTACTATAAGACTAGACTTTTCTGTGCGAACCTTAGAATAAAGATGCCCGATGGGAGCTTTAATATTTCGGAACCCTTATACAGCTAGTGGCTTTATCGTCGGTACTCTTATGTCCATAAAGTGTAACCTCGCAAAAACTCGAGAAATGGACTTAAGATACTATGGCTCTCGGGTACAAAAAATTATTTTGCTGTACTGAGATATTGTAGCACAAGAAGCCGTTTGAGACATTAAATATAACATCTGAAAGGGGGGAAATAACATTTTAATTTAAGATAACTCATGGATCTCAGTGACTTCAAAAGTTTAGCGAAAGGAAAAACAGTTCAATTGAAAAAAAAAATTCTATGCTAGTATGTACCTCTTTTCATCTTCATGAAATTAATTTTATTCACAAAGTCTAAAATTGCTTTTCTCATTTAATGCAATGCGACATAAGATAGAATAAACTTACAAGCAATTTGAATTTAATTTATCAGTGTAAAGCATTAAGACATAGGAATAAGCAAGCCATCGAAAATGCAGTTCCGAAATTCCGAAGAGCTTCTTTAAGAACTAGCTAATGGCTATTACTGTAAAAGCAATCCTTACTTAAAGCTAATTTAAATTGTGCTAGTTTGATGTACGATGCACAGTCTTAAAACTTTGAGCATCTAAGACAAAAGCATTAATGTAAGACGCTGAATCGTCTCAAAATCAGATAAAAGTATTGATATATAAAATAATCGTTATTAAATATAGACATATCTTTAGAATTAGAAAGTAAAGGGTTTATTTATAGAAAACAAATGTGAATATTTTATAAGTTTAGCTATACGTATTCACGCATGTATATTATTCGTATGCATAACTACATAACATATTTACAACACATCTTGAATAAAATATTATATTAGTAAGAGTAGAATATATATTTCATTGACAAAAACGGCATTCCTAGTTAGAGAATGCAGCTAAATTTGTAACATTTTAAACTATATAATGTATTATTCATATTATCTGAAACACAAGAACATACTGAAATACTTTAAAAAAAGAGAATTTGAGCACTGAAAATTTTCTCTAAAAGGACTGAAAGAAACTGAGTACTTCTTTAAATTTACGAAGAACTTATTTCAAATCAAATTATCAAGTTTATTGGTAACAGTTTTTCAATAAAATTCTCGTTTTTCTGCAATCTACAATTACAGAGAAAGCACTGCTATGTCACGTAAAACTGGACACTTGAGATCTGTGACCGGCAATTTAAAAATTGTAAACAAATGCATCGTTAGACACTTGAGATCCGTGATTACATTGGATCCTTACTTTTTTCTTCTTGACGTTACACATAGCGAGAAAAACGTTCAATTGAGTCACTCCTCTTAGCAGAATTACCGCCAATAATTAATCAGCACTATTGCCTATTAAGGTCCATGAATGTGTAAAATGTAATTCCATTTCAAGGATTATATTTCCGATTAGAGTAGACACAGAAAAGTGTTAAAGTAAAAATGCAATCTTTCTGTCTAACTTCAATGTAAATTTGTTTGTTTTACAGTCCTTGGACATTGTAAAATAAATACATTCACTGTGCGGTTGGATTCAGAAACAGCTTGGAATGTAACGCTTCTTCTCTTTTTTTTTTTTTTTTTTTTTTTTTTTTTTTTTTTTTTTTTTTTTTGTTCTCGTCAAAGTACTTGTGTGAACATTAAGCGGTCGCAGGTTGCTTAGTTGTTACAAAATGGGGTCGTGACGTGAAAAATGTTGGGAACCGCTGGTCTAGTAAAAAGACATTCAAGAACATAACTCAACATATTTCTTACAAAATCCACTGTTCTAATATGCACTTGACGCCCAGTAGGTACCTATTGAAATCTCCCGCTGTTATGGGATAAGTGGACTTTTGCCTTTTATGTTTTATTTTAAATGGTATTTGTATAATTTAGAGTGTTTTTAAGCCAAACCAAACTTTTACAATGTGATGATAATATAACGAATAAATATTTTCTGGAAAAATAAATAATGAAATCCTTGGTAACCAACTATTCAGCAATACCCTTAAGGCGTCGAGATATCCCAGAACTACTTATATTGAATAACGAAATAAATGTTTTCGCACTAAATAAGATTTTCATGTATCATTTTATTACATAGCATCGTCAAAACAAAGTTCGAGTCATTCAATACTTAGTGGGGGAAAAAATCAGCTGATTTGTAAGCAGTGAAATCTCTTTGACTTTCGGCATATCGATAAAACTTTTGATTGATATTTCAAAAAAATTGTTTTTGAACATCCAACTTAATTTTATCAGACGTTTCAGAAAATTCTCAAAAAATATGGCAAAGTAGTTTCCTAACTAATAATCTCTTTTTTTCTCTTTACTTTAAAATTCTTCGGAAAGTATTTTTATTTACTCAGAATGAATGATAAATCAATTTCTGCTTTTTATAAAAACTTCATTCACTGGTTTCTTTTTCTTATGAACTTTGAGAGTAACATTAACTTTAAATCAATCTTATTTTATCCTTGGTATCATAAGAGAGGATGAAAAAATTTTAAAGGAAACTAAAATTAATAATAAGGAAAGTAATAACACGAAAAAAAAATTGTTTGGTTAATTTATCAAATGCAGGTAGTTTTTCCTAAAATTAAGAAACATGGAAAGGAAAAAAACGCACATTTTGTTTACACATCTTCTGCTGAAAATTACTTTTTGTTATTGAAGTTTTCTTGTGATATTATACAGGACTAGAAGATATAATGGAGAGTTTTAGTTACGACTTCTGAAATTTCTTACATATACGAAAACAAAAGAAATTAAATACTTTATATTAAAACCATTGTGGTTGTACTGAGTAGATATTAGCACAATTTAACCAGTAATCTTGAATTTTCAATGGGCTTGAGCTATCTCTATCTCTCTCCCCCCCCTCCCCCCCCCCCCTCTTTTCAGATTTTCTGGACCTTGTTTTTCACTGAGAACAAACACATTTACAGGGTGAAATCGAGAAAAAAAATAAATAAATACACCCCTCTTTTAAAGACCACTCTAATATAACATTGCTTTACTTTCACAATAACAGGCGACATTAAAAATAAGAGCTAGTGCAATCTTATTGAATTGCTTTTCGTACATAATGCTTCGAGAAAAAAGATGGTTAATTTTTCCAAAGGAAGTTTTCTCATCTAATTTTCTAAATTAAGTTATTGACAATAATACTAATAATAATGTTTAAAATAACTTTTACATACAGTTTCATCAATTGTGTATGGAAATTGTTTTGAAAACATAGGTTTTTACATATAAAGAGGCTTAAAAATGTGCTTTCAAAATTACAAAATATAACTTCAGTTAAGAAAAAAAAACAAAAGTTACCCCTTACATACAAAACTGTTGCAGAAACAATTTTTGATGCAGTTCATTTTAGAAATATATTGTCTAATATAACAACAATTTATATATTCCTAAGCTAAAGTAAACATTGTATTCTCATATTAATCGTAATTTTTGAACCACTATATTAATTTTTAATTAAAAATATAACATATGTTTCTTTAAAAATCAGCAAAAATATTGCGAAATAGTAATGTTATTAAAATCTTTAAATTATACCTCATTTAAGAGCGAGATACTAGATGACTTTCCCAAAAAAAACTGCAGTTAATAAGTTTATTCAATTATTGAAGCAAAAGAAGGGTTTAAAAATTCAAAAGCGTTTGCTGGAAAACTCTTGATACCTTTAGACAAAATCTACTTACCTTCTAATAATAAATTTCATTTATTTTTAAAACCTTTTTCTTTTTACAATTTAGATTAGTTCACTTGCAAATCGAGACATTTGAAAAATATACTTTTGTTTAGATTATCTCACTGAGTATTTTTTTTTAAAAGTGAAATAGATATCTACAGAGGACTAGACGATGCATTTTAATTACACTGGGAAACATTTTTTGACAAATTTCTAGTATCTAAGTTGAAAACACCCAATTCTTAATGTGCTGAACACGAATATCACCATGAAACTGTGTTTTGGCTCTTGTTTCAGAGATTCAGGGTTGCAAAGATATAATGTACATAATGCTTTAATGTCACTTTTGTTAAAACATTTTAAAGAATAAACTGATTTATTGTGCTTTATAATAAGTAATATTTCATTTTAAGATGTCCCTGTGAATATATGCAGTAATAAAACGTTCAATAAAATAAACATTTCGAGAAAAAAAAACAAAAGAATGTTTAAAAAAAAAGAAAAAAACCAATATATCATAGGTAAAATTCAGGAATTTATTCTCTATATTTCATTTGTCCCTTTTGCCAGTGTAATACCACACAGAAAGTGTTGCACAGCTCTTTATAATCTGTTTAAGTAACACCAGGCTCATTATGTATTTTACGGTGTATTTTTTGATAAGAAGTGTAGGTGTTTGTCCTCTCGTTAGTGCGATACTTGACTTCGTTGAAGACTGAGCGTTTATATTTACGTGTAGTCATTTTATAGTTTCATTTGCTTCATTTTTCAGCTATTTGCAGCTGTATGTCGCGAAAATGCATTAATGATTCCAATAACTTTTGTTACATTTGTGGTAACATAACACTTGAATCAAAGAAAAAGCGCATTACTAACGCAATCTCTAAGGCATATTTCCTCTATTCTGGTTGTAAAATAGGTTACCAAGGTAAAAAATGGGCACTTCACGTATGTTGTATCAGCTGTGCAACAACACTTTCTCTGTGGGTGACTGGTAAAATAAAAAAAATTGCCATTTTCTGCTCTTATGATTTGGAAAGAGCAAAGCAATCACAAGATTCTACTTTATGTTGTCACTTTTGTTATGTACACATTTATTATATATGTACTGTAGGTATTGGTAGGACTATTATGCATTAGTACTTGATGTTGCTACCTTTATTTCTTTATAAATTAAATTAGAAACAAGACATACAATGCATTATTATTTCATTCTTTTATCCCGATCATACAAAGTAATATCTCAACATAACAAAAAAACTAGAGCCAAATTCCCTTTTTTATTGCCATATTCATGATTGGCAAGTCAAATTAATACACATTTTGACACTTTCATTCAAGATACATTTTCATTGTTGTCCAGTGTTATTTATTTATACAGCTAATCTTTTATGACAACAAATTAGACTTTCTTTGAATTCTTTAATGGTATTTAAAGAACAGAGACTACGACTTTAACAACTTTTTTATTTAAGAAGTAAAATGTATGCCTGTAAAATGTATGCGAATAATAAAATAAATTAATAAATAAATAAAATATAACATTTAAAGCATTAAATAGCAATACTAATTCCAGACACGTGTTTCGTGTTAACAAGAAATCCCTTTTTCAATGGAAAAGAGCTTTGGTTTTTTTTTTTTTTTTTTTTTACACTAGTGGATATGTGTGTATTTTTACATTAGATTATTGCTATTATGTGCATTGAATTTTGCTTTTTATTTTATTTTTAGGTATTTTTTTCTGAAAATAAAGAAATAAAAACAAAATTAAAGCTTTTTCAACATTAAAATATAGATTCTAATCACGAGGAAAAGCTTCAAAAGAAACAATCATTAATCCAGTTCTGTAACATAGGGTATCAAAAAATCAATTATTTCTCTCTCAAAGAGTCTGCTTGAATGCCATTTCTCAAAGAGAACATTTTAATTATTTATCCACATAAACAAATTTTTTTGTAATTTATTTTTCCGCAAAAATATCTCTCAAGTAAGTTTGACAACTAGCAATTACTGCATTTCATAAAAGAAAAATTTAATTAAATCCACCAAACTGAGATCCTTAATTTACAAATTGGATAAGGTAATTTATGATGTTTTCCTTTCTCGGCTAACAATTTGCACAACTTTTTTTTTTTTTTTGAAAAAAAAAAAAGTTCTGTATCAAAACATAAACCAAAAGCTTCGAATATTTATGAATGAAAAGCTTTAGAAGTAATTGGAAATGTTGGTTATTTTGTGGTTCACCCTGCTAAGTAGTGAGCGGGAAAAAGACGTTGTTTATAATTATTAACAGTAATATTTTCGACGATAGTTTATTTTCCTGAAATCGTCATGCAATCGATAAAGTTCAGAAACTGCGCCGTAAGAAGTTATGGCATCAATTAATCTATGATTAGATATGCATAAAAAAATTCGTTTTTTGTATGTTTATTTCTTTGTGTATTTTGTATCTTCGCTATACAAAGCCGAACTAATTGACTAGTTTGAATGAATTTCGGCACAAAATTCAATCACCCCCTGATCAAGGAAAAGCACGAAATCCCTTTCAAAAGTTCAAACTAATTTTATATACATATAAATTATTATTATTATTATTTTTAAAAGTTTGACGATTTTTTCGACAATAAATAACAAAATCAACTCATTTTCTAAAATTTTGTGTCATTCTAAAGCTGACAAAAAACTACGTCAGATAACATTTGTTCGAAACCTCCAGACAAAATAGGATTAGAGTTATTACAAAAATTTAATTTCTTCTAACGAGGACGAAACTAAGCCTATTTGTTAAATAAAGATTTTGTAGAAAATAAATTATAGTTTAAAAAAACCAGGAAAATACGCTTTTAAAGCAATATGAACAAAAATATTAAAAATAATCTTTGAATATAAAAATATATTCAGTTGTAATGAGATGTCCTACAACGTAGTAGTAGTGTCCTACAACTTAAGCCTTTTTTTTTTTTTTTTTTTGCATGAATTTAAAATAGTTAGAAAAATCATTGACCAGACTATTAATTATTAAAAGCTACAGTTTGTTCAATGATTTTATTCTTATTGGCTTGAGCTCATGCGAAGAAAGACTTATAACCATCAAGAAAGTTGTCATAATTAGTTGTTAAAAACACAACATATAAAAAAAAAAGGCCCAAATAGCATGAAAGGGTGCAAAAGGCACAAATATAATTGCAGACGTGTGTTTTGGTGATGCAGGGAATCCTTTCTATGCAAAAGTAGTGAGCTTATGAATGAATATTCATCCAAAAAAAGCTTTTTGTATTCCAACAACGTTTTTAAAACACAGTGCCCTCCTGACTTTATGATGGGTATTAAAACAGAAAAATTGCATGTATACTCTAAAATCGCTCTGAGCTGTTATTCTCAGTCTTTAATTATTTGTAAAATTAGTTGGCTAAACTATTTACTTGTAAAGAAACATGACTAGTTTACAATTTGAGATATATTTCCAAAGTAACTGAACATTTATTCAATTTTCATGTGTGACTTGCCGATTGTAATTTCTGCCATGAGCAAGTTAGTAGCCGATAGCGAAAATTTATTTAAACGATTGACGGTGTCTATTTTTACATTGGTACACATCTAATGAACATTCTAGAATATGAGAAAAAGTGAAGTTTCAAAACTAGGGAAATTTGAATGGTTAGCATTTTCGAAGAAAATCTAAATTTTGGGCTAAAAAAAAATGTTGACAACTCAACTAAAATAGAAACACGTAAAAGTCGCATGAAAATACTATTGTTTTAAAAAATAAATAAACATTTAAAGTTAATAGTTTAAAAACTCGTTATTGTTAAAAAAGAAGAAGAAAAAGAAGTTAAACCTCCTTTGGTGATAAATGTAAACTCAAAAAGACATTATCTGACCTTTTTAGAACTTTCTCGGGGATTTAACGTTAGAAAAGTGGATTAATTATTTCACAAATATATTTAAGTTGGGAGCATTTTTAATCTGCTGGGTAAAATATTGATTTCAAATAATCGATGCATCAATATCGAGATAGCTCTGGAGAAACCTTTAAAAATTCTTTAAATGAAAACTTTATTTCATTCTTTTCAAAATCAATGCAATTTCGTCGTTAATGAAGAGACTAAATATAAAATAAATGCCATTGGTTTGAACGTTTTATACAAATTATTATAGACCGGAAAATGCGAAAATTATTTTCAGGAGTAATAATATGTATGCAGAAATGCAAGTCAACTCTATAAGTTACGAATTAGTTCACCAAAATTTTCTCTACGTGAGATTTTTTTTCTATTTTTGAATAGATGAAGACAATACATAATTCATTAACAGAAAGTAAAGTAGAAGAGATGAAATTCGAAATTTTTGTCAAAAATAAAACTGCTAATGGATATTTGTTCTCACTAATTTTCAAGAAATAAACTAAAAAACAAGAAATTTTAATGGAAACTTGGAAAATTAATCTGCTTATGATTGGTGTTCATTTTATGAATGTTAATTTTTTTATTCTCTCTCTCAAATGAGAAAAAATATTTACCAACTAGGGGGCTCCGTCCCCTGCTCGCTACACTCGACAACCCCCGTCTTTGTTAGACCCACCAGTCTCCTGCAGTTCATGGAGTTTCTTTCTTGAGAATAAAGAAAAAAGACGCTAGCAAAATCATAATTTAACAAGAATCCATTGCATGATTTACTAGTTTATAATTAGCAGGTAAAGGCAGCATAATTAGCGGCAGGTGAAACTTTCAAAGGGTGAAACCATGTTAAATAGCTTTTCCAGGATGCCATAGCACAATGGTACCTTAAGAATAGTAATGAGAAGTTTAAAAAAAAAAGAAAATTTAAAATATAAAGGGGGGGGGAATACTACATGATGTACCTATGGTGGTGTTGTAGTTTAGTTTACTAAAATACATTGCGTTGTGTTAAGATAATGAAATGTGTTAGAGCATTTATGCCAAACTGGTACTTATATATCATAAGTTAGAGTGGCAGAAAATTCAATCAAACTATTTTAAATATAAGATCAAACAATTACCAAATAATACCAAAGCTATGCTGTTAAACTGAATAAACAATTTTATTTTACATATTAGGCATAGTAGAAAATTAATTAAATTGGTATACCAAATACTTATATGTTTTACTTCAGCAAATCATCAAATCATTTTTAACGGAAAATATTGCATCTGGGATATATATATATTTATGTACAAAAATACATACAACCTGCATTCACATTGGTTGGCTGGCAGAATCATCAGCAGAAAATAACTCGGCTCATCTTCTAGTTTCAAGTTTAAGTTCGTGCAAAATGTTTCTAAAAATTTCGTATTACGGTAAAAAATGTTCTTGAAGTCACGTTTGGAGAAATTAAATCAAATCATTTTTTTTGCAAGTTTCTGTTGAAGATGACTTGTTGTATGCGTGTCCAGCAACGGGATGGCTATTTAAATAGCATCCTTGGAGAACCGTTAGCTGGCGTGATTCATACTCCTTAACGGTTTCTTAGAAAGCACTGACTTCTTCTATAGCTGCTCTCACCGCTTTCTTCCAATTTTGTAAAATGCTGATCGATGTAATGGTAGCCCGACGGCTCCAGAAGATAACTTGAATAAAATAGGATAATGCCGATATTACATTGACATTTTTGAAAACTTGTTAAACTGCATACATATCGCCTATGCAATACTTAATATTTCCGTAAGCGACTAAAATGAAAACTGTCGACAGGTGATCATAAGCATATTGAAAATATTGTAACTCACGGATCTATTACAATTATTAGGATGGTAGCTTAAATTGTACTTTAAAATAAAACTTGATGGCAGAACGGTTGCTTACCCGGAGAAGAGGCGAAAAGCCCCTAACCCCGGGCTCGCGTCATACACCTTCACCAGCTACCAGTCGTAATGCCAGGGAAAAGCAAAATTCGTCAGCGATAGCACACTTGCAAGGCGCGAAAGGGGAAGATTAATCCACGAGAGTAAATAGTTCCCGTCGCGTATTTAAAATTATTTGAATTTGTAAAGTCGAAAAGCGACGGAACCAAGTGGAAAATAAACGGTGGTTAAAGGGTAACTATGGGGTAAAAAAGCTAATTAAGAAAATAATTTGAAATGGTGTTTCGAAAGAATAAAATGGTATAAAAATTTTGGTCGCGTAGGCAATTAAAAAAGAGGTGACAAGTCGTGGTTACGCCTAGCGGTTAATCCGAAAGAACCGTGAGTAAAAATGCAAAGGCTTGTCACCAAGGTCTAAGCGAATAACCAAAGTATTCGGTTAAAATAACTAAATTCGCGAGATGTAACAAGCATCTTGTTACAGTACCCTAATTCAAATTCAAAAATTATTCACACTAAGTGATTAATTCGAGGTTACCTCGATAACTGATACAGTCAGTCCCGAGAAAATGTGGTTGGTACCTGCCTCGATAACGGATACAGTCAGTCCGGAGAAAATGTGGTTGGAACCGGCCTCGATAACTGATACAGTCAATCCGCAGAGAATGTTGTTGATACCCTTCTCCCACAGGTAATACTTTCAAGGAATGTGACTGGGTTTAATGGCTTCCTCAGCATCTCTCTAACACGTTTGTACCTGTCCCGTTACCTGACACCACAGAGAACGGGACGGAGGAGATGTGCTGACAGGCAGGCAGACAAACACGAATAGATTTTAATTATATAGATATGCATCATATGCATAAAAATACATAGCTTCTAAAATATTTATGCATCACTATTTCATACAAAACGTTTTCAATGTCAGGGTCAAATGTAAGAGCAAAAAAGATCATGCGCGCTTTAAATGAACTGCATTATAAGACATATCTAATTTTTAAAATATGTATTTAAGGCAAAGCATTTTTCCCTTCGAGTTAATTGTTTTTGATGTTCTTTCGGAAGAATTCGATCATTAAAGTTTGACGATTGAATGATTGAAGGTAACCTCATTCCGGAGATAGTATTTTATTTTCGCTATCTGATTGTGCATTAATTCTGAAAATCTTACATGCCCGTAAGGCGGATCTAATCTCCATAATTAATAAAATACATATTTAGAAAATGTTTATCTCATTTAAGTTCAGAAAATACATGCTTACCTTTGCTCTTCGGAATTATGAAACTTCTTGGACTTCTGATAACAGTCAAATCTCTTATCTTTAAACGAAGTGCACTTAAAAACGGTAATATCACTATGGAGAACGTCCTTATTTTTTTTCACTGATCTCTTACCTTGAAATATTATCTCCTTAAAAACTTGAACGTTTCCTCTTTGTCAGTTGTTCAAATAATCACGTACTATAGATTTTTTGGGGGTTACGAAAAAAATTTAACACTTCATACGTTTCATTTGTCTAAATAACCACGTACATACATTTTTTGAAGTTACGAAAAAAATTCATAAATAAATAAATTTTTGTTAATAAAAAGAATTTAATTGGTAATTTAGGCGCGCTACTCTTTTATGAACTAAAAGCACTAGAAATTCCAATTAAACGTGTATAAATCGCAGTGAAATTTTGGTTTCAATCTTATAAAGTAGTATTTCGTCTAGGCACATGAATATCAGCTTCAGCCAACTAAGTCTTTTCATTCCTATGTCTTACTAGCTTTAGTAAGTTTACTAGTGGCAGTAATCTCTGAAAATCAGCATGATTTGTTCAAACACAACTTAGCAAACGACCTAGTTATCATATCAACAAAATTCAACACTTAAACGTTATACTGCGTGAAAAACATAAAGCTGTCAAAGTTTTTATTTGAAGTTCTTGTTATCTGCTTGAAAGGAATACTTTAACTTAAAATATGTAATCAATACTATTACTAACTTAAAATCTGTAATCAATAAGCAATGTTAATTGAAAAAATAAAATCTGTATTTTAAATGCAGCGTTTAAATTCTTTTGACATGGGAAAGCCAAAAAAAGAAAAATCCAGACATTTTTATGATGCGAAATTAGCGACCTTGCAATTTTTCTCTTCTTTTATTTATTTGAGGTAAGTGCAGTTTGTTTAAGATTATCAGTTGAAAACATTTCTTCCCTTTCATTAAATAAAAACATTTGCTATTCAATGCAATCGTATTGTATGTTTTGTATCATATTTTAAATGATTTCATAAAATAAATGTGTTATAAAAAACATCAGAGATTAAACATGAGCAAAAAGGAATAATTTATTCCTGTTACATATAACAAAAATTAAGATCGAAAGTTATTTTCGAACTTTTCGATAAAAGTAAAAAATTCATAAAACCCATGGTTTTAAATGCATCATTCTTCAATATGAAAATTGGCATTGTCAATGCCTTCCAATGCCGGTGCTGATGGCAGCTGATCTAGATTCGGATACATTGACGGCACTTGGTAAGCTTCTGGTTTTGCTTCTTGAAGGTGATTTTCCTCTTTCTTTGAAGAGCTGAGACCACGTAAAGAGCGGCGAACATGATTAAAGAACGAAGTAGGAGGTCGAAACTGCGGACTACCGACATTAACTGTGGGTTGAACATGGCTACTTAGAGTAGGGTCTTCATTGCCTGAAACAGTAGCAGAGACAGACTGAAGATTGTTATTGGCGTTAGCATCATTTAGCGCATCAGTGTTGTCAGCAGTAACTGGTGGTTTCTGCTTACTGCGAGCCAAGAAGATAATAAAAACGACGACCACTATTAAAAGGATGGCAGCTGCAACTCCAATAGATACAAGCCACACCCTATTTACTGAGGCTTCATGCACAACGGATTGCTGTTCTTCAATGCTATCTTTAGGAACTGAAATTAAAGCAAAAAAATTAATTGACCTGCACATTGGAAGATAATACAGTTAATCAACTACATTATAGTTTTTTCGTAAGCATGTCAGGAAATATATCAAATATTTCAATCATATAAGTATTTCGAGACTATTTGACCTATTCTACAGGTCGCACAAACGTCTTACTAGCGATAGAGGCATACTGATAAGTGTTTAGATCAGTGGTCGGCAACCCGTCCGGTCGATCTCGAGCCCATTTTCGGTCGATCGCGGGACATTTTTGAAAAGAAAAAAAATCAAATGACTTTTGGATCAGAAGGCGAATCTTTTTTATTTCTTCAGAAAATGCTTATTAATTTGTCAAACCATTCGACGGACCTAAAAAAACTTGCCAACAATATGGAATGTCAGTCGTCACATTAGCTGTGCTCTCGGTAAGTTAAAATATGTAACGGCGTTTCACATGTGTGTTTTATCTAAAAAACAAAACAAAACAAACTACCAGTATTTTATCAAATTTAAAAGAAATAATTCGAAAGTATCTGAGTTTTTTTAATGCGAGTTGACGACACAGCAATATTTTAGAAATTTTAAAGTAGAAATTTTAAAGTATTTTATAAGCATCAAAACCTGTTCTGATAGGAATTAACCTATAATTTGAAAACAGGCGCAGCCCCAACTTGTTCTTTTAATTATTAATAGTGCATGCACCTTCCTCTCCCGTCCTCTGAGTCGATCTTGGCGTTTGTCGTACTTGATAAATAGATCTTCAGCTAATTTAGGTTGCCGACCGCTGGTTTAGATAGTACATAATGTAAAAAAGAGTTCTGAAGACTAAACATAGCCAAATGTTGCATGTTTAGAGTAGATGTTGCTGGCAATCGCAGCATGTTTATAATTGCTAGATAGTACATCAATAGAGTTCTGAAAGTTAAACAATGCCATATCTTTAATACACAGGTTTCGGTTACATGTTTCGTTTTTGGACAGATTAACTTGACATTTCAATGAGCTAGATCTGTGGTCTATCGATAAAATACTAAATGATATTTTCTCCCCTAAACCTTCATATTTGACAAATTGGAACCTTTGTAAATTACTCTTTTTGCTTTAAAACATTAAGAACAACTTATATAGTAGATACTTCCCTAAATATATGATGTCACTTACACTCCCTTATTATTAGTATCAGTATTTGTTCTCCATGGTTAAAAAACATTTCGTGCACAAAAGAGGTATACAGAACCCACATCTACAGTTGGACAGTACTCAGAACGAGTGGTCGCGTTTTTATAAATATAAACTCTGACATTCATGAAAAATTAGAAATAATAGTCACGGTGAAACGACTAACATTAAGATACTGTCTTCAACATAAACACAGGTGAAAATTATGGAAAATTAAGGCTTTATGAAGAGCATTTAAATGCATACCAAGAAAGCATCGTAAATCATTTACCGTTACAAATTCATTTGGACTCAATGTTTCGTTGATCGGTTTCGGTAAAGAGATCATTTTCAGGTAAAATCTAGAATTCGTTTGACAAAGACTCAATATTTACATAGCATAATACACTAAAAAAATTTTGCTCGAAATGAGAATATCCTGGAAATCATTCATCCAGAGTCTGACGTAAAATTACAGAGAACTAAAAACAGGAAACTGCAAGGTCTTTAAAAAAATAAATTATAGAGAACATTCTTTAAATCGGTAGCAACAAATAATGTGCAGTAGTAGTGGTGCCATCTGTGAATACGCTGAATTACTATTTCTGGAACACAAAGTCGAAGGGGAGTTCAGTTGAGCCCACGCTGTTACCCTGTGCTTTAGGCCGTAGTGGGGGCTAGGCTACGAGTTAGGAGGGACTAAGCCGCACATTACAGAGCTGGAAGGAAACTGTACGCCAAAAATATATAAAGCATTTGCTTACAATTTTTTAAATAGTAGTTACACATCTCAAGTGTTCAGTTACACATATCTTAACAGACCTTTCTCTGTAGTTTTACAGAGTGGAAAAACAAGAAATTTATTCAGAAACTGTTAGAAAGAAATCTTATTATTTGATCTGAAACGAGTCCTTCGCAAATTTAAAGTAAAACTCAGTTTCTGTTGTGTCTTTTTACAGTGTATTGAACTATAAAAACATTTTTATTTAAATTGAAACTTCCCGTTTTTCTTTTAGTTTTATTACTTTGACATAGTTTTATTATCTTAAACAACGATCATTTTTTTTTGTTTTCTCATGAAAAGTACATTCTAATCACAAACTTCACTTATTATTTTGCTCTTTTTACCGTATGATGATAAAACTGAGAGATTGGTTGCTTCGTTGAAATATTTGCAATCTGACTATGACAACTGGAACTTGTAATGTAGGTAAATATCTACATAGTGATGATTAAATCCCTACGCAGTTGCTATCTAGTTACACAGTTATTGTTGCATGTAACTATAAGCGATTTTTATTTAAGAATTTTATCAATTTATGCACTTTTTTTTAATACTTCAAATGGGCTGCTGTTGGCTTCTGCCAATTGCAGGCCTAGTGCGTTCCCCAGAGATTGGTACCATCTCTTTCAGCGGCACCACAATGAGGGTGGTACCATCGCTGCATGAGAATTTTGACGTCCGGTTTCGCCACCTGAAAGGGCGAGCACCTGGACTCTGTTGATGTGAAATTTCACTATTAATTTAATTTGGCCGCGAGCATAGAAGCCAAATGTCTACTCAAGGGATATTTTACATGCCGCATAATCATACGACATTGGAGGAGACGATCTTCTGCATCTTGAATATCCACCGACACTGCCCTGGCTCGATCCTCAAACCTGGGGCGTACGAGTTCCGCGCCTTACCACGACGCCATCTTGACGGCTCAATTTATATACTAAATCATCAGCAATTCAGCATAAACTTAAAAAACACATTAAAACATTTTTTAACTGTCTTGATAAATTGTAAATTATTATTAAATCAGATATTTCTTCTTTTTTTTCTCAAACTGAGGAAAAATAAAGACTTCCGTATCAAATATATGCTTTGAACCTTAACTGCGTGAATTTTTAATGTTCTCTAAAACTCGTATACTAAGGTCATCTATTGACTAAGGGGACTTAATATACCCTATCAATAAGAAAATTTCATTCCAAATAATTAGTTGTAGGAATCATAAAATTTTTATTGGTATTGTACTTTTTTGGCGTGATTGAGTGTAATTTCATCGTGCAACAGAAGTGTTCGACACCATAAATTTTTTCATGCAGACGAATTAATATTCTTCAAATACGATGCAGACGAATTAATATTCTTCAATAATATTGTTCGAAACTTCTGCACAAAAACTCGCCATCGTGATTTGAACTTTTGTTCTTCACACCTTACACGCTACTACTAATCTCTATACTTTATGCGCGTGTTTTGCACTAAGAAGATTTGTTTGATATTCATTGAAACATAATATTACGAGTATTTAGTGCATTTGAAAAAATAAGATTAAATTGGACCGCTGAATAAAAAAACTACCTTACACTTTCTGTGTTTACTGACTACCTATTTTTTACAAACTGCTTAAAAGCTTCGGAAACACAAAAAAAAGCGAATGCAATACTTAAACGTTTTCCCTAGAATAAGTAAATTTATCTTTTACAAAGCAGGCGTGCACAAATACTACACATTATGCCTTCCTAATAATACATTGTAATTTAAACAGGACAAACTTAAACTTCGCCTTTTTAAGTTTCCTTTGATGAATCTTACTCTGCCACTGGATTGTATCTGATTTATTTTGCTCTTTTAAAATAAAACCTTTTAGAGTAAGAGAGCCTCAATAGGCCTGTGCGTCTGTTTCACTTTTACAAAACACACAAAATTAATTACAAGCATTGCATCACATCATTAGGAATTGAACGAGGGTCTTGAGCTAGAAGTTATTCATAAAGGGAAAACATTTTCAAGTTCTAACCTGTGTAGTTAATGAATACTTTAGGCGTGCTCAACTGTACTCCATTGAACTTTGAATGTCTCACTAATCTGGCTTACTAAAAAATCTATATAATTGGTTTCAGTCATGAACAATAAAAGTTATGCCTACTTACCACAGTTTTCATTACCGCTATTGTCTCCACAATGATTGTGTCCATTGCAGAGTAAACGCTTTGAAATGCACTTGTTATTTTTGCACTGAAATTCGTCTGATGCACAGGGGGAATCTGCAATAAATGAATTGTTATGTACCAACAACGAACTTCAATTTGTTCTTTGTGATATGCCGCATGGAGCCATCTAATTGGAAACGCAATGAACAAAAGCAGCAGCAAATAGAAAATTCAGCATCCGTAATAATTTCTTCCAAAGTCGTATCATATAATCCTGAATGTCACAGACCCCCGATTATGATCCGCACCCTTATCATTCAGGGTACAATTTTAGAAAAACATGGGAGGAGGGTAATAATTTCATTCCGTTTTTTTTTTTTTTTTTTGAGTTAAAATATTATAAAGTAACACCATGAAACCAATCTGCATTCATCGACGTTGCAAGCAAATTTCTGAACACGCAGAGCCGAAGCATGAGAAGCCCGAGACATAATAAAAATCTAGTGTTGTGGCCAACCTGATATGTGTTCAAAGCAATAATATGATAGTATAAAATTAAATAGTATAATGTATATATGCATATAGCTACAACTCATATAATAGAAACATACATAATAACCGCACTTCAAATTAGAAATCTATATTTTTTCTTCCCCGTCTCGGGGGGAGGGACGCGGGTGGTATATTCGTTAATAGGAAATTAACTTGGATTCGTTAATAGGAAATTAACTGGATGATACTTTAATAGGAAATTGACTTCGAAGAGTGCAATGAGTCAACGGTGCTTTAAAAATAAGTAAAAGATTATTTTGCTTGTAAAAGCAAATACATTGAAACATTGTTCCATTACAAAAGCAATTGTTTAGAAATACATTCTGAAGTACAGAAAAATCTATAAAACAATATGGCACTTTAGTTTAGTTCATATCAGAAATAAAATGTATGGAAATATTTATCTGATTTAAGAAGAAGAAAATAGTAAGATTCCGAAATGATTGTATATAAACTTTAAAGCAGAAAATCCAAATTTTCCTATTTAGAGTTTTGCATATATTATTATACATACGCATAACCAATCAAAATGAATTCGCTCATAACTTAAGAAAATAACTTGAGAAGAATAACCCATAAACTTTGCGGCATCAATTTTAGCCGTCAAGATATTAACAAAACGTTAGTCGTAAACGCTTAGATGGAAACGTCAGTAGTAAACGCTAAAGGTAAGATGGCAAAGTGATAGCGAGCATTTTTTTTCCCAGGGGTGTACGCAATAATTTTGCATTTTTTCTGCTGCATAAGAATTCCGACAGAATACCAAAAATCATTTAAAATATACGAAGGGTTGAGTAATATATTACATGTACTTAATTTTTATCACAAATTTTATGCATTGGTTCAAAAGAAAATTTATACTAAATTTCCATTGTACTCCCCGGGCACTATGGTATTTTAGTTTTAAGTTTTTTTTTTTTTTTTTTCATGTTTTAAATCATATTAAATAATAAAGTTATTTGGAATGATACAAAAAGGACTCAGTTTACGTGAACGTTCTGTGAACAAGCAAATTTTCATTACTTGCTAACTAAAGTAAGAGAAGACTATTATTTCAAAACTTGGAAAAAAATTAATGAATGCATTGAATTAAATATGAAATTATACTTTCCTACAGGTTTTTATAATGTCAGAATAATAGTTTTATTGAAATTAAATTCAGATTTTAAAATGCTTTCATCAAAATGTCAATCTTTTTGAAAATCACCCGGGGACATATTTAAATACTTTGCGTAAAGTAAATAAAATTTAATACTGACCGTGAACTTGTGTAAAAGTAAATTGAAATCCACGTTTGGCACCAGGTACTCCTGTGTCGTTCATTTTGTAATGAACGGTCATATATCCTTCCGATATAATTGATTTCTTCTCATTGGGAAACTGCGCCCATCCTAGCAAAGCTATCTTATGACGATCAGAATCTACAACCTAAAAAAAAAAAAAAAAAAAAAAAAAAGAAATCGCATTCCGAATAAGCACGCACACAAATTAATTTGTACTGAATGCTAAAAATAAAGACACATGGGTTTTAAAAATCAATGTTTATGAAATGTACGTGAAAGTGTATTCTTTTGAAAGAGTACGTGAAAGTACTCTTTCAGAAATTTGTACTTCTCTTCCTTAAAATCAGCAGTATAAAGTCATAACAAATATTTGTTTGTTTATATTTTCTAACGTAATTTTATCATTAATTAGCGTTACCATCACGGCCTTGCCTGTACTGAATTTATAAAACGCAAAAGCCTATATTCTTGCAGGATTTTGTACTTTTCTTCCTTAAAATTCAGACTAAAATCATATCAAATGTTTATTTGTTTAGATTTTCCAACGTAATTTTATGTTTAATTAGCGTTACCATCACGGCCTTGCCTGTGCTGAATTTATAAAACGCAAAAGCCTATATTCTTGCAAGTTTTTGTACTTTTCTTCTTTAAAATTCAGACTAAAATCATATCAAATGTTTATTTGTTTAGATTTTCCAACGTAATTTAATGCTTAATTAGCGTTACCATCACGGCCTTGCCTGTGCTGAATTTATAAGACGCAAAAGCCTATATTCTTGCAGGACTTTGTACTTTTCTTCTTTAAAATTCACGGACTAAAATCATATCAAATGTTTATTTGTTTATATTTTCCAACGTAATTTTATGTTAATTTACACAGATATGAATTTTAAGAAAAAATTTTGCCGTTATATTCAAGCATTTATAACATACATCGTACAATCAATGTTAAAATATGACAGTAAATTGGGGAAAACTATATACACCTTACTGTATTTATAACAAAATATAGAGATATAATTTTGAACTGTGCACCATTTTACATTTAAAGAATGCAGTATTTTTTTTTATGATAACGGATGGACAAGTGACGTATTAACATGTTACTTTTTTTTAATTCAGTCATCAAAACCTGAAGTTACGAATAGCATTTCTTTTTTTTTTTTTTTTTTAACACACAAAATTATATAAAACTCATATTAGCAGTTTATCTGTGAAAATAATATTACTGTTAAATTAAATAAATTTATGGTAGCATTTAAAAGTAATGAAAATTTTCAAATGTAATCACAAATCATTCAAATTACTAGTTGTTTTGGGGGTTACTGCGTGTGCGCACGAACTAAAATAAATTTAAATTTAATTTAATTAATTGCATCTTAAAAAATCAATAAAAATGAGCTCAATTTTAGAGTTATAGAGTTTTGCTGTTGGAAGTGTTAAAGAAAATATAGGTTTGAATTTCATGTTGTTATAAGGAAATAATGATTTTGTTATAGTGAAATATGAGAATGAAAAATATTTGCCGTGTATTCTTGAAATGTCCCTCCATTACCACACAGTTGTGTCATTCCGTTACATACAAAAACTAACCAAAAAGTAAGAGCAATTTAAAAATTCAATCTTATCATAATTTTTCCGACTCAAAATGTACTTTAAGCGAAAAAGGTCCGTTTAAATAACCAAAACTAAAGAGGTAAAGAAAAAGAGAAAAGTAATATGCTTTTTGGTTACGGAATGACTCTCATGGTATATAATTAATTATCATTTTAAATGTTTTTAAAAATAAATATCCAATATTCCTATGTTTTCTTTTTGAAAAGAAAACAGGAGAGAGATTATAACTAAGTAAGATTTCAACTTCTTAAACATAAAACAGGCACCAGTGATTAATCAAAAATATCTTTGTTATATTATAAAAAATATTCTGCAGACATATAACACAGAATTTTCAATTAAATCAAAGGATAAACTTTAGGAAAAAATAAAGGGTAAATGGAAATAAGGCAGTTATTTCAAAAATTCCCTGGGGCGGGGCAAAGGATATAATTCAATGCATATTTACAAGTTTTAAAAAAAATTACATAATTTCATGTTTTTAACTTCCTCAGTTCTCAGGTATCACATGTGATACTCTTGTTCTTTTCCTCTACACTTTTGTGCATTTATAACTACATAGTTTGTTGCATTTTCAAGTTTTAACTTTATAGCTTTATTATTCTGTGGCCAATGGCCAAGTGTAAATAGATTGGATTAAAATTAAAGCCATATGAAATAACTATTTTTAAGCAGAATTTATGAAATAACTATTATTATTATGTGCAGTGCACAAAGAATGTTTTCTGTTGTGTTTTAAAGCATGTTTTTTGTGAGAAAAATCATTGTATATAAATTATGAAATTTCAGTTATTTCTGAATGCAGTGATGTACAACATTTGAAGAAAAAATCAATTTTTCATTCGTTTATCTGATGCGCGCTTAGTCGTGAAATGGTTCAAAAGAATTACACTTATTGCATGAAAAATTGAAACTAGTTGTGCCAAGATCCAAAAATTATTTTAAAAGGCAAAAAAAAAAGTATATATACCAGATTTTTTCAGTAATGTCCCTGAAAAATGAGCCCCTTTAATAAATTCAAAAGACACTAGCATTAAACTCCCAATGCAATAATCCAAACTTTGAAAAACCAGCAAGGGTTAATGCGGTAGCTGTCTGCTTTTTGTCAATCCGTTCCGAAATTTCTAACTACTTAGATTTAAATTTTTGTGAACAAAGAATATATTCTATATTCTTTATTTTTACGTATTTTTGCTTAAAATGAATCGACTGAATTTTCTCCTCTTTGTATATACAAAGTAAATTATTTTTAAAGTGCAACATCAAAAACTGAACATTAAATTTATACTCCATGCTAACAATATCGACGATATTGGATTCAGTTCCCTATGCGCGAAAAAAGTCACGCTGCTTGTTAATATCAACTACCAGAGTTTTAATATGATTATTGTACTGTTTCTTTCTTTCTTTTGTGAGCTTTAAGATTGCTATTTAATACTTTTACTTTCCTCATTTGCAAAACTTTGACGGCTGATATTTTCCAAACATCGCAAGTTTGATAATTCAAGTCCCATTTTTCTTTTTATTATATTCTCCTCACTACTGAATTTGTATTACGCAGAAGAAAAAACCATACATAAATCACAGAACGCCTGGTAATTTGTAAATCGCCTTGTACTTTGTAAAGTAAGGCATTTTGCATAATCTAATTAAAGGTAGTAATAGTTTGCCATAGTGTTCCATGCTTACTATTTGAACTGAGAATGAATTTGATGCAAAAGCTTTTGTCTTCATATTGTTTTAATTTATGAATATAAAAGTGCTTCTGTAGTACAAATGTAACGCTACTGAGGATAATAACTTAGTGCTCGTTGCTGCGAACGAATTTTCTTCTCGTTCTCTTAGTCGGTTCGAGAAGGTGACAACGGACATATAACATCAGATAGATATATGGAACAGTGGACACTTTTCTCCACCAGACACCCGTACACCTCTTAGCCAGGGCCTTAGGTGTGCCGAAGCTGGGAGCTGGTGGCCGTCGAAACAGTGGACACTGTTGACGTGTTGGCAAACTGACCTTGCGATCTTTTGGATAGGAAAATCAACTACACTCACTCGATTAAAATATTCTGCTTCGGTTCACCAGCAATTAACAAGCTTACGTTGACTGGATAGAAACTCGTGAGTTGTTATCTTCGAGTAGCTATTGTGAAGAAGAGAAAAGACCTCCAAAAGGACAAGTTGTTTTTCTTTTGACTCTAATTCGTGAAATAACGCTTTTTCTCGTAACGACAAGTTACTTTCGACAAGAGGGTACTTCACAATTGCGAATAACAGCAGCATTCTAAAAATATTTGCCTCCTCTCAATCTTTTATTCATTTGAAATAGATCAACCACAAGACCTTCACGACAAAATAGCTAAGTGCTTAAAAATTTAATCTTTTACGTATTATTGTGTTTTTAAGACAGATAGTTTCAACTACTTTATCCCCTATCCCTTTCTTTGTTTGAGTTATTCAAGTGTATAAATTTCAAATTATGTGTAAACTGATTAAAAAGGTCCAAATTTTCACCAAATACTTTTTTGTATTGAAGTATTGGTAGGTGATGAGGTTTGAATGTCGTTCTCACTAAGATAAGCAAATAAACATAAAACCTTTGAATTCGTTGACTAACTAATTAAATGCTTGATTTTCAAGGTTAATTCTTTGTCTATCCGTCGAACTACTTTAAACGGATTTTTCACCGTGGGAAGATTATGCTGAACTTCAAACAGCATTTTTGAATCATAAGCAATTTGTTAAATCTCAGGATGTGTTTCTTTACTGTGTTTGAACGTCAGACAGTAATTTTTATTATTATTAAGCCTTCGACTATTAAGCTAAACTTTCTGACCATGGACTATACCTCTAATATGAAGGGTTAAATGAAAAAGGAGAAAATGATAAATTAAAATGATAGGTTATGAAGTTTCCTGAAAAATCTACAAATACTCTACGGCACAAAAATCCACAAACATTTCATGGCCCAAATAATAAGCTGTACAAGCTATCACTCGGACTAGACTGACATTTTCAAAAATAAATTGGTCTCAGTCATTCCCATGAATTTTACCCTCCACACCGAATTCATTACATACTCCATTAAAATTCCTTCTGAATAATTGCCACGTATTTCACAAAACGTGTCTCTAAGATACATAAACAATCAATATAAACTACAATTGCAATTCCAATAATTCTGCAGCATCCCTTAAATTTTGTTTCAAATATTTCTATCCACTTTTTAAATACTTAAAATTTTGGTTCATACGATAAGGGGAACTGCTTGTTTAGTTTGATGATTAATTAGAGGACAAGTTTTGGCCAGCACACGATCTTTGGAAATTATCGAATATATAAACATAATCCAAGCATGATCAAGGTAAAAATGTTTTTGCATACGATCAAAAACCTATAAACATGAATAGTTTACCTATTTGCTTCCAATACCTGCAAATGTTAATAGAATCCATAGTCCTGTATAAGGTATCAAACAAAACAACACACCGTATTTTCTTTTTGCTGCGCAAACCAACATTTCCTTAGGAGGGCTTTTGTAACAAACTGTTGCTGAAGTGATTAGAAATCCCTTTCACATAGAAACCTTATAGAAACTCACTGACAAAGCAGGTATAATAATTGAATACTGTTCCTTCAATATCATTTGCATGACAAATTTAACTAGCTGTTGGAGTTACCTTCATATCCGTCACCAAATCTCCCTCAATAAGTTAAAGCGATATCTGAAAAGCACTTCCCGAATTAGATTAAATCATCTCTGCTAATTAAGATCTGACTTCATCACTTGATAGGGTAATGTAAATGTTATTGTCGGTATCCTGTCGCCGAAATAGATTAATAGATTCCTGTTAATTTGTACAATGCCATAAAATGGAAGATCTGAGTACACATATTTTTAGCTTATATAAATCGACATAGCTTCCTTTATTACAACAGGAAAAAAATAAATAAACAAATATAATTACACTTTTTTTTCTTGGAAATAGTTGTAGCAGTATTACTCTTGTAGATTAGTTATCTCATATGTTACTAAGCTTTTCATTTTAGTTTATAACATCACGGTTACACTAAGAGCACTGTGTGCGAGAGAAATTGCTTAAATAAATGAGCAAATGTATGTTGTAAATTGAAGCAACATGGGTTAATTCTATTTTTTAATACACTACTATACACTACTGGCCATTAAAATTGCTACACCAGGAAGAAATGCAGATAACAAAATGATATTTATTGGACACATATATTATGTTAGAAATAACAAATGATTAAATTTTCAAGAATATCGGGTGAATAGATACTGAGAAATTATTTGCATATCACAGCATCTTCTTCCTGTCGTTTAAATTTCATGTCTGTAGCATGTCGCCTTCTTGGTGTAGCATTTTTAATGGCCAGTAGTGTAATTTGATGACATATATAGCTTATTACAACAAATTTGCATAAAAAACAGGATGTTTGGCAAGAGTATTTGGGTAAACTATTGGGATTAACTAAATAAGCTTTTGATCTACACACACTGCAAGAAACTGCCCAATGTTGCCTGTGAGCTTGATGACTGGTATGATTTAATGGTATAATAATAAACATTGGTGCTAGGTTCTTAAACTGGGGGGGGGGGACGTGAAGATATGTCGAGGGAAGGGCGCGAGATCAGTTGAAAGTGAAAAAAATTCTCATTTTGTTAAAGTTTTAGTACACAATTAAAAAAAATTGTATTTATTTGTAGACTTTTTTAATTAACCACGATGAAAATTAAAACAATCCACTTGCATGAAACGTCTACATTTATTAAACAAGTATATATTCATGAAAATTTTGTAAACTTGGAATTATATTTCCTTTTTTCGAACACCTACTTGTGCGAAAAAAAGCATTTACAGCACTTGTTGCATTAAAAACAAAGTACCGTAACTTGATGTTGCTAGTGACTTGCGTTGTGCCTTACTAAAACGCAACCAAGAATGGTAATACTAGTTAAGAAAATGTCAGCTCATCAATCTCATTAACTCATTTTTTCTCTTACCAATACTTCCTTAACTTAAACTGAAACTTCTAACGTTGTATCTTGTGACAGTAAAAATAAATGTTTTGTTTTTAATGTAATACTTTTTTTCCCTGTAGGCTCATACAATTCATTGTGGAAGAGAGGGGAAGCCTTTATTTCAATAGGAGCGGGCATGGTGCAAAAAAATTTGAGAGCCCCTATGCTACATGGAATTTTATTTTCTAATGGGCTGCTGTTCGCTTCTGCCAATTGCAGACCTAGGGCTAGGGATCTATTACGCAGCGATTAGTACCATGTCCTTTGAGCGGCACTCCAATGTCCTTTTCCCCAATGAGTGGTACCACCGCCGCATAAGAATTTTGACGTCCAGTTTCTCCACCTGAAAGAGCGAGCACCCAGACTCTGTTTGCTGCAAAATTGCTCTAGGAATTTAATTTAGCCGAGAGCATCTAAGCAAAATGTCTACTCAAGGCACAGAAGATTTTCTGTATCGTGAAAATCCACCGACACTGCCAGGCTCGATCCTCTGACCTGAAACGTGCCAGTCCCGCGCCTTACCAAGACGCCACCATGCCGGCATAATGTAATATTTGTGACAGTAAAAATAAATGTTTTCTTTTCCATTTAGTATTACAGTCAACGCTCTTTATAACGACTACACATTATAAAGAGCATTCCATTATAACGAGCAGTGGTAAAAGTACCAACTTTATCCCTATAAACTGTATGTTAGTTTGCTTTCGGTATAGCGACATTTCTGAATCGTCTAATCCAGGGGTCTCCAAACTACGGCCCGAGGGCCACATCCGGCCCGCGGACAGATTTTGTCCGGCCCGCGGAGAGCTAGCATACTTGAAAGAAAACTCCTTCTAGAGAACATATTTATTTTTTATAGCAAATTAAATTAAGTTTACTGAAGTAATCTATTTTTATGTTGAATAATTATTAATATGACATCTACATTGATATGGTCATGGGCTAACTACTCATAACATTGTTGTAGGTTATTATTTACTAACTAACAAATTATTGAAATGAATCCAACTAACATTTTATACATTGTAAATGAAAAGATAACTTATAACAAGCATAACGACATATGAAATACTAATGAGATTTATGTAATTGAGATTTTCCACTGACAATAGTTTGTAGTTGTGGACTAATTTTACTTGTACCAATTATTAAAAGAGATTTAAGATGCTCATCAATTAATTTAGATCTGTAAACATTTTTTGTGTACTTCATTTTGGAAAAGGTCTTCTCACACAAATAAGTAGTACCAAAAACAGAAAACAGCCCACGAGCAAATTTATGCAAATTATCAAATTGTGTCAGTGGAAGACACTTATAAAATTCCAACAAAGATAAGTTTTGATATTTGTTCTTAATTATATCACTGCACTGTAGATCAATCATTTCCATTTGAAGTTCCGGGGCTAGGGTTTCAATGTCAGTATCAAAAGGATTCTGAAAAATCTTAATTTGATTCGCAATGGCATCAAAGTCCGAGAAACGAGTATCAAAATTTATTTTCAAAGCACTCAAAGTTTCGATTGCAAAATCGATAGGAAACTCGGTCTCAGTGGTGTGGCTAAATATTTCACATGTTTTAAAATGTGAAAAACATTTACTTCGTAGTTGTGATTGAAACAGTATCAATTTCTTCCGGAATGATTTGATATTATTGTATAAATCAGGAAGATGCTGGTTTTCTCCTTGCAATCTCAAATTCAGTTCGTTCACATGTTTTGTCAAATCAACATAGAATGCTAACTTCCACAGCCATGCGTTGTTTTGCAATTCAGTAAGAGGGCGATGCTTTTCATTCAAAAAAAATTCGATCACTGCTCGAAGTTCAAAAAAGCGCTGAAGGACTTTCCCACAACTAAGCCAACGTACGGCAGTATGATAAGGTAAGTCATTTTCTCCAATCTCTTTAATAAATTGTACGAATTGTCGGTGATTCAGCCCAAAAAATCTGATAAAATTAACAGTTGATATGACTGGTTTCAGAACTTCAGACATATCCAAACATTTTCCGCACAAAGACTGTTGATGAATGATACAATGTAAGACTATTGGTTTTGAACCACCGTCATTTTCTACAGCCTTTGACACAAGAGCGACCACTCCTTTATCTTTCCCACTCATGTTTTTGCCTCCATCAGTTGTAATACATTTCAAGTTTTTCCATCGAAGGTTCTTTTGCTTAATGGCCATTTCAACTCCTTTAAAAATATCTGAACCAGTAGTTGTGCCATGAATACTATACATATCAAGAAGTTCTTCATGCACTTCATAGCTTTTATCTACTCCTCGAATATAAATCAACACCTGAGCAGTATCTGACACATCCGTTGACTCATCCAAGGCCAAAGAAAACCACTCAACATGTCCATTTTTGTTGAACAGTTGAGAGGATATATTTTCAGCGATGTCTTCTACCCTTCGAGCCACAGTGTTTGCTGACATACTGACAGTTTTTAATAAATTTACCTTTTCAGGGCACATTTCTTCGGCTACTGCGATTATGCATTCTTTGACCATTTCTCCATCGGTGAATGGTTTTCCACGTTTTGCAATTTCAAGAGCCACACGAAAGCTGGCACGAGTTGCAGCCTCTTGTTCAGTTTTGAGTTTTGTAAATAAAGATTTCTGCGATTTCAATCCGCGCTTCATAGCTTCGAATTTTTCTGTCCGCAAACTTCCTGTATATTTTGAGTAATTTTGAAAATGTTTTGCTTCATAATGACGTTTAATGTTATATTCTTTGAGAACGGCTATGCTTTCATTGCAAATCAAACATAGCGCCTTGTTACTGGACTCAATTACGAAATACTGAATGTTCCACTGATCTTTGAATTTTCTGCATTCACTATCAATTTTTCGCTTCTTTTCCATTCTACTAAATCACACACAAAAGCAACAATTCAAATAAAAATATTGTTACAAAGATGTCTTAAACTTAAACACGCACAAACACGTTTTAAGGAGGTACGCACTATTTTATTTCACAGCAGTGTCATAGGAACTGACTTGTGGTTGCGCCACTAGCCTTCTTATATATTTCACTTACTGCCATCTAGAAGTGAGTGGAAGACACCAGAACTTTATCGAACCAACGAGATTATTCTGTAAGTGCTATTAGCGCCATCTGTTAGGGATAGAAGGTACTACCTATTTCTGCTTGTGTCCACCAGATGTCCTGTCACGTTACTCCTCATGGCTCGCTCGTACTCTACGACTAATCTAGAAATTACAGATAATGACAGGAAAATTAATAATATGCAGTGTTGCCGTTTTGCGGACTTTAGTTCGATTTGCAGCCTTTTTTAAACGTGGCGTACTTTTTCGGACTTTTTTTTTCATGTAAAAAAATACTCATTCGTTACTTGAGTACTCGTTAGGAACCGAAGTAACGATTACTGAAGAAAAAAGTAATCAATGATTACTTGTGTATTTCATTACTTTTGTAATCAATGATTACTATGGCGATACGATGCGGGTACCCCATTATAACGGATACCCATACGATACAGAAAATACATCAGCTTCCCCGTCGCTAATGGCATCTGGCAAAAAAGTAATCATATTTTACACCACTAGTGGACTGATTCAACTTTTTACCACCGGCAACAATTAATGATAATATGGTTTTGGCCCTTGGAATTTACTGGAGTAATCAATATGGCCCTAAGGCTGGAAAGTTTGGAGACCCCTGGTCTAATCCAATACAGCGACCGTACTAGGTGTCATGTCAGCTCAGAAGCTCTGCTTCCAGATATGTAGATGTGAATTTTTCCCCATATTTTCTATTTTAAAAATCTGTTAATATTTGTTATAATATTTTGTACTGGTATTTTTTTTTAAATTCTTGTGATTAAAAATAATTTCAGCATTTAGTTGGATTTTCTTTTTAATTACCACTGTTAATGGACCTACTGAATGCATGATGTATGTTTTTTTTTTTTTTTAATTCTACCTCTTATAGCGACCACTCGTTATAAGGACCTTTTTCTGTGGGACGCAGATGATCGTTATATCGCTAGATTAACTTACAAGAAGAATTTCTCAAAAATAATGATTCTTTTTTCACATTAATTTATTGTTTACCCTTTGTAAGGCAGCAGAAAAAAACTTCCCATCAAATTCCTCTCATTTAAGTGTCTGTAATAAACAAGTTTGCCCTTTCTTGTTAGTTTATACCTTTTTAGGCTGAGAGAGGTACACTCTTGACCTAATGGATCCTTTTTTTTTTTCGCAAAGCATATTCTCAACTAAGGAAAGAGGGTGGGTGGTGAGGTCTAAAAACTTAATTTTTTAACAAACGAAATGAGTTTTTTTAAATGAAACCAATCCTGTCCTACAAATCGTTTTTTTAAAGCAGTAAAGAATAAAAATGGCTTAAGAATTGAAAATTAATAATTAACAAACCAAAATAAAGATAGTATGTTATTAACACTTACTATCAATTGATCATGGTGCAATAAGTCATATCTATAAATACTCAAAACAACTTGATGTCCGGGCTGAGGTGAAAAGGTTATACTGCAATCTATGACACTTTCAAATGGTGCAGACATTAAAATTCCAGCGTTTTGGTACTTCATATCGAAGGTGAATTTGTTTTTATAAGAACAAACATCTTCCACGAAGCCTGTAAAAAGCAATAAATTTAATTTAAAAACAACGTAACTTTAAATTATTTTCACTGATCATAAAATAAAGGGTAAGAATTTTTGCACATATTCGGAAAATTTTAGAATGATTCTAGAGCAAAATAAAATGTTAAGGAATGTACGCATGGCATTGATGAAGTAAAATTCTATAAAAACTGAAAAAGAGGGTGCAGATGCCTAGGTTTTTGGCTAGAAATTTTTAATTTATTCTGAAGGAATATCTACCAATTCCTCCCAAAATCTATGTTTCCAATTTCTCTGAGAAACTTCCATGCGAATTTTATTGACATTATAAACTGGAAGTTGGATCAATAGTACTTAATTTTAATAATGAAAACTTGAATACGACCCAAAAATAAATTAATATTTGGAAAAAAAAATGAACCGACTTCAAATTAAAAATTGCGCTAAAAAGTAGAAAATAAATTCATTCTTTAAACAACATCGCTACAACTTTCAAACATAATTTCAGAAGCCAGCGCAAAATTTTGACAGTCTAATTACCATTTCAACTGTGTGAAATGGTTGAACTATACTTTATAATTGAACTGTTGCAAACTCTGGGCCATTTATATTTGTAATTGATACACGATTACAAAAGATTTTATTGATCATAATTTTGCACCGACCCCAAAATTTATGTTTGAAAGTCGCATCGATGTTGATTAAAGAATGAATTTGTTTTTTTACTTTTTAGCGCAATTTTAGATTGAAATCAGTTCTATTTTTTTCCAAAAATTATTTTATTACATTTTTTACATGAATACTTTTTTTTACATATCAAAAGGCACACAAACTTTGAGTGACTGGCACTAAAAACTAATTATTTGTATGGTAAATTCCCTTTTGAAGTTGATTTTAAAAAGTCACTACAGCAAACAGACCGATTGAATTTAATTTCTGCTTCTGAGAAGTTTTCACTCAAAACTCTTACTATAATTGCCTTTAATATTGCAGTTTAATGGCAACCAATTCTTTTTAACAATGAGTTTTACCATTTGTTAATAATTTACTCAACAAAGATTTATCAAGCAAAGCCTTTTTCTAAATTAAGGGGAAATACTCGGTTTTCACAGTCAAATCGATGTGTGATATTTGAGTTAGACTACCCTCTTTCGATTACAGAAAAAAAAATCGGTTCATTTAGTCAAAAGTTATGGATGAAAAAACAAGAAATGACTACATTTTCGCCCATAACTTTTTTTCTAATTATCGAATATGGTGAAACGAAGTTCAATAAAGAAAAATAAAAATCGGTTCATCTGATGAGAAGTTATGAATGCACAAGCAAAAAAACCCACACCTACGGTAGGAATTGATAACCGTCTTCTTTGTGGAAATCAATTAAAAACTCTGAGTAATAGAAGTCAATTAAATATTAAATCTATTCAAAATACTTGTTTCTATCTTTGTCACAAATCCAGGAATTAATTTCTTAATTATTGATTGTATTATAAATTATTTGATTAATTAATAATTTTTTGGTAGTGATTTTTTTATGTTTCATAATGGAGTTAAACGCTTAAATATGATACATTTACTAATATTAATTTTTCTACCTTTTTTTAATAGCTGAAATATTAAGCAAATTCTCCTACTTAAAAGAAATAAGTATAGTGCTCAATAAGTAAAAAGTTACTTATTTGCAGAAAAATGATTCTGACAACCCTAGAAAACTTTTTTTGGATCGTTTCTCTCTCTCTCTCTCTCTCTCTCTCTCTCTCATCCTGTTTCGCATGTATCTAATTTTCCTTTTGTAAGACCTTCTGAACCACTAAAATATATCATCTTAGGAGCGTTGAACCTTGCATTTTTACAATAAAAAACAACAATCCCCACCCCCACCCCCTAAATAATCGTCAGGGTTACTAAGGGCAAAATATAATAGCACTGAAAAACATTGAATAAACCACATCTGCTACAACGAAGTACACGAAAATACTAAGTTTAATACTGAAACATGTTAGACTGGCTATTTTGAGATAAACGCATTCTTATCCTTATTTTCCGACCTGTAATTCTAGAAATGTACCAAGGAAAATGAAGTTTAGACATCATACTAGTCTTACGTTGTTGTTTTGCTACTGTTTTTAGTCACACTTTGTTGCTGTTGCTTTGCTGTAGATTTTTTTTTTTTTAAGATGTTTCAGCATTGAACTAGAGCAGCTGTTATCCCAGCAGCAAATTTCGGCACTTGCTTTACTACTTGCAGTTAGTCTAACGACCTCTATTCGTCGCCTTAGTCAAAAGATGGATGCAAGGATTACTAGGCTATAACTTGAACTCTTAAACTTTTAAATATTAACTTTTTAAAGTATTTAAATCAATTTTTGCATAGCAAAGTTTTATTTATTATTTATTTGTTTCAATAAAATAATTCGAAGCCTTATACACTATCAAATTAAACTCAACAAATGCTATAAAAAAAAATATTTAATACATTTTGACGTAAATTAATTTTTTTCAGTTCTGTCAATAATAAACATAGGTAAATAGTATATAATCAGAAATTATTAGTGTTTCTTCTATTTTATAATTTTCTTTCAATCAAATCTGAATCATAGATACATTCTGTAAACGACTTAGTATTAACTACGTTGTAAAGACTCTTATCAGTTGAGAAGACAAGAATATGAGCATTTCGTCATAAAAGATGATCGAAAACAAACTTACTTGTTCTTAAAGTTGCCTCGCCATCATACACGTAAAATAACAATATCCAAAATGGTAAAAAACATCTTTTAATCGTATGTAACTTCATTCTAATTTCGACCGTAACTAGGCTAAATTCGTTTGACTTAGAAGGAAGAATTCATTTTCAATATTCAAGTAACTAAGAAGCGACAGGTGCGATATTTGCCTGATAAAAATTGACCAACCACACCCGTTTCCTGAGGATAATCGAAGTTTCTGATTACTTGAAATGCTATCTCCTGAAAGATAATTTTTTTCGACAAAAAATACTTTAAAAAGAACTTGAATGAAGTGAAATTTCTCGTGCTTCACTCTATTTCTTCTTGCACTAGACAAGTTCATTTATTTCTTTGAGCAAGGGTGCTCATCCGACACCCCCGGAACTGTTCCAGGGGTGTCGGCTAATCCCCCTCCCCACTCCCCACCCCGCCAAAGCTCAATGACGCTAATTATCCCCCCTCCCCAAATCAAACGTCTTTTCCGGATACCGTATATCCGATATCCCTTGCATGATGATTATGTACCGGATATTCGGCTCTGATGTTTGAAACTTGAAAACTCTATACGTATTTTTAAACACATCACAGCTTGCAAATGCGTAGTAAGTTCGTAATTTACAAATATTTTCAAAGCATACTAGTTAATTAACTTTTAATAATCTAATTTCTAATTCGACATGCCGGATAACCAGATATTTCGTACAATGACCGAATCATTTTCCGGGTGTCTAAAAAGCAGTCGGATACCGGATATCCGATACATACCAAAAAATTCCTCCCCAATAATTTTGACAGCGCAATTTATGAACCTCCCCCCCCCCCCCCCCCCCCCACGCGGGCACTTCTGTCATTGACTGCCCCATCAATGAATGTTAAAAACCTATGTGTTAATGTAAAAATCTGTGTGTGAATGTGTATAAAAACCTTGTTCGTGTAAAACAGGGGTCTCCAAACTTTCCAGCCTTAGGGCCATATTGATTACTCCAGTAAATTCCAAGGGCCAAAACCATATTATCATTAATTGTTGCCGGTGGTAAAAAGTTGAATCAGTCCACTAGTGGTGTAAAATATGATTACTTTTTTGCCAGATGCCATTAGCGACGGGGAAGCTGATGTATTTTCTGTATCGTATGGGTATCCGTTATAATGGGGTACCCGCATCGTATCGCCATAGTAATCATTGATTACAAAAGTAATGAAATACACAAGTAATCATTGATTACTTTTTTCTTCAGTAATCGTTACTTCGGTTCCTAACGAGTACTCAAGTAACGAATGAGTATTTTTTTACATGAAAAAAAAAGTCCGAAAAAGTACGCCACGTTTAAAAAAGGCTGCAAATCGAACTAAAGTCCGCAAAACGGCAACACTGCATATTATTAATTTTCCTGTCATTATCTGTAATTTCTAGATTAGTCGTAGAGTACGAGCGAGCCATGAGGAGTAACGTGACAGGACATCTGGTGGACACAAGCAGAAATAGGTAGTACCTTCTATCCCTAACAGATGGCGCTAATAGCACTTACAGAATAATCTCGTTGGTTCGATAAAGTTCTGGTGTCTTCCACTCACTTCTAGATGGCAGTAAGTGAAATATATAAGAAGGCTAGTGGCGCAACCACAAGTCAGTTCCTATGACACTGCTGTGAAATAAAATAGTGCGTACCTCCTTAAAACGTGTTTGTGCGTGTTTAAGTTTAAGACATCTTTGTAACAATATTTTTATTTGAATTGTTGCTTTTGTGTGTGATTTAGTAGAATGGAAAAGAAGCGAAAAATTGATAGTGAATGCAGAAAATTCAAAGATCAGTGGAACATTCAGTATTTCGTAATTGAGTCCAGTAACAAGGCGCTATGTTTGATTTGCAATGAAAGCATAGCCGTTCTCAAAGAATATAACATTAAACGTCATTATGAAGCAAAACATTTTCAAAATTACTCAAAATATACAGGAAGTTTGCGGACAGAAAAATTCGAAGCTATGAAGCGCGGATTGAAATCGCAGAAATCTTTATTTACAAAACTCAAAACTGAACAAGAGGCTGCAACTCGTGCCAGCTTTCGTGTGGCTCTTGAAATTGCAAAACGTGGAAAACCATTCACCGATGGAGAAATGGTCAAAGAATGCATAATCGCAGTAGCCGAAGAAATGTGCCCTGAAAAGGTAAATTTATTAAAAACTGTCAGTATGTCAGCAAACACTGTGGCTCGAAGGGTAGAAGACATCGCTGAAAATATATCCTCTCAACTGTTCAACAAAAATGGACATGTTGAGTGGTTTTCTTTGGCCTTGGATGAGTCAACGGATGTGTCAGATACTGCTCAGGTGTTGATTTATATTCGAGGAGTAGATAAAAGCTATGAAGTGCATGAAGAACTTCTTGATATGTATAGTATTCATGGCACAACTACTGGTTCAGATATTTTTAAAGGAGTTGAAATGGCCATTAAGCAAAAGAACCTTCGATGGAAAAACTTGAAATGTATTACAACTGATGGAGGCAAAAACATGAGTGGGAAAGATAAAGGAGTGGTCGCTCTTGTGTCAAAGGCTGTAGAAAATGACGGTGGTTCAAAACCAATAGTCTTACATTGTATCATTCATCAACAGTCTTTGTGCGGAAAATGTTTGGATATGTCTGAAGTTCTGAAACCAGTCATATCAACTGTTAATTTTATCAGATTTTTTGGGCTGAATCACCGACAATTCGTACAATTTATTAAAGAGATTGGAGAAAATGACTTACCTTATCATACTGCCGTACGTTGGCTTAGTTGTGGGAAAGTCCTTCAGCGCTTTTTTGAACTTCGAGCAGTGATCGAATTTTTTTTGAATGAAAAGCATCGCCCTCTTACTGAATTGCAAAACAACGCATGGCTGTGGAAGTTAGCATTCTATGTTGATTTGACAAAACATGTGAACGAACTGAATTTGAGATTGCAAGGAGAAAACCAGCATCTTCCTGATTTATACAATAATATCAAATCATTCCGGAAGAAATTGATACTGTTTCAATCACAACTACGAAGTAAATGTTTTTCACATTTTAAAACATGTGAAATATTTAGCCACACCACTGAGACCGAGTTTCCTATCGATTTTGCAATCGAAACTTTGAGTGCTTTGAAAATAAATTTTGATACTCGTTTCTCGGACTTTGATGCCATTGCGAATCAAATTAAGATTTTTCAGAATCCTTTTGATACTGACATTGAAACCCTAGCCCCGGAACTTCAAATGGAAATGATTGATCTACAGTGCAGTGATATAATTAAGAACAAATATCAAAACTTATCTTTGTTGGAATTTTATAAGTGTCTTCCACTGACACAATTTGATAATTTGCATAAATTTGCTCGTGGGCTGTTTTCTGTTTTTGGTACTACTTATTTGTGTGAGAAGACCTTTTCCAAAATGAAGTACACAAAAAATGTTTACAGATCTAAATTAACTGATGAGCATCTTAAATCTCTTTTAATAATTGGTACAAGTAAAATTAGTCCACAACTACAAACTATTGTCAGTGGAAAATCTCAATTACATAAATCTCATTAGTATTTCATATGTCGTTATGCTTGTTATAAGTTATCTTTTCATTTAAAATGTATAAAATGTTAGTTGGATTCATTTCAATAATTTGTTAGTTAGTAAATAATAACCTACAACAATGTTATGAGTAGTTAGCCCATGACCATATCAATGTAGATGTCATATTAATAATTATTCAACATAAAAATAGATTACTTCAGTAAACTTAATTTAATTTGCTATAAAAAATAAATATGTTCTCTAGAAGGAGTTTTCTTTCAAGTATGCTAGCTCTCCGCGGGCCGGACAAAATCTGTCCGCGGGCCGGATGTGGCCCTCGGGCCGTAGTTTGGAGACCCCTGGTGTAAAACATAAAAATTCATCCAGAAAATCGTCCTCTGATTTTTTTCTCTTTTCTCTGACATAATAATAATCAGTTTCGAGTATAAGACACACTTGATTTTGTGGGGGCAATTCCAAACGCTTACCATTTATCTTCTTAATAAGGATAGTAAGGGATTCTTCAAATGCTCAATTTTGACTGATTAGTGAACTTTTTCGATTCATTTCTTTCTCCAACAAATGTTGAGAAAAACAAACTCCCTAAACTGACGATGGTTTTCTGAATATTCAACTGGAATTTTTTAATGAGTTTCCCTGTGTATTTGGGAGCTTGGGCAGTTTCCGCGCTAAGCCTGACCGCGGCGTCGACGTACGTTTAATGAGCGCCCTTTCAGGGTTAAAAAACCCGGGGGGGGGCGGGATTTATTGGGGCTTTTTCGTGTTTTATTTAATTATTAAATGGCAGAGCTCGGTGCTTTTTTTCACTCTACGCGCCGTCGTGTGCATACGACGTTGCACGTATCGACAGCACGGGCCTGTACTTGGGGGTGAATTATGAAAGTTTAAAATTACTTCCTTTCGTGCATGCGCAGTAAAAAAGTGAATTCCTTTCCAGTGCTCAGGATTTTTCCAATATTCAGTTTTTTTTTACTTCAAATTTTTATGACGATTGTATGTTCTAAATTTTTCTTTAGTTTGTTGGAATTTCGCGCAAAACTCTAAATGTTACAAGTCAACAACGCAAGGGGAAATTGGAATTTTGGAAAGCAATGGTTATATCTTCGTGAACACGCATGGCCAATATTTCGAAAATGTGTATTTTACATCGCAAATAAATTCTTTTGTGAAATTTACAGCTTATTTCTAGCATTTTATGATACAAGATGATCAAAATAAGCTTCTTTTCCTCAATTTGTTGATGGTCCATTAAATGCACACGTGATGAAATTTTTTGCTGAAAAGTGTGAGGTGAACCATTCTTTTAATATGACCTAAGTTACTGAACATTTTATCATGTAATCTCCAGAAATTTGAAAAAGTCTAAAAGTGAAAGTCTCCCGTGACTTTTGGCTACGTAGTGTATGTGTGCAACAGTCAAATAAGCTTAACAGATTCAGGAAGACGCAGATTTTTGCTACCTGTAAAAATCAGCTTTTCAATTTTTTCGTAAAAAAGTTATTTTCAGCCACATGAAGTTTTTTCATCTAACAAAACTGAGTTATAAGACTATAGCTGATATAAGCCACCAGTGGTACATGCCACCTCATAAACTATTCGCATGTGAACCACCAGTGGTACACGTCGTCCTCAACGTGTAAGCTTGAGTTGGTTTACACGTTGCCAACTCAAGCTTCAAAAGAGAGAGAAAGAATTTAAAAAGAAAATATCAGATTAAGGTATACTTATACGTTGGAAATCGCAAAAATTGACCCAAATATGCATTTTTGTTTTTTCATTCTAAAGTATTCACCCATTAGTTATCTTTAAAATGATACCAATAACTATAGAGAAAATACTTTTTTATTTACAATGTTTTTATTTTTGAAAAATGGATTTTTTCAGATATACTTTTCATGCTAAATGTTATCATTCAATAAGTATTTAATTATTTAAATAAATATTTAATTTTTTAAAATATTTTTTACGCAAATATGTTATGTTTTATGCATCTACAATCCTCACAACATTTTGTAAAACACACATAAAAATATTCTCTTTTATACCTACTTTTATATAAATTTGCTGTCGAAAACTTGAAATCCATTTTTGCAGAATTGTTTTTTTTTTTTTTTATGGTATGTTGTTCTCCAACGGTGATATCTTAAGATGTTGTTAATCAATTTTTAAAATTTTGACTCTAATTTAGGCAACAATTTCGAAAATGGGCTCTACCAAAATATAAGTTTTGATAAAAAATGGATTTTTTGGTTATTGTACAATATTTTTATTTTTGTAAACAAAATGCTGTTTTTATGATATTTTTCAGGTTAAATGTTATAACTCAAAAAATATTCAAGTTAGACGTTTTATTTTGGTAGGGCCCATGTATGAATACCTTCTCTTTGATTTCCAGTAAGAAATTTGGTTCAAAATTAATTATATTTGTGTTAATTATCGTTGCGATGCAACCTTAATTAGTGAATGAAATTTGTATTAATTAAATTATTAATTTTTTTAATGCAAATACATTTTATACTCTTATAACCCTCTCAAAATTTAAAAAGATTGGCATTAAAATTTGAAAAAAAAACTTGTCAAATGTATATGTATACCTTAAAACAATTAACATTGGAGAACTTTAACTTGGTTTTAACCACCACGGTTTTCTGTCTCCCTTGTTTCAAACCCACTGCCATAACAAACTGGTAAATTTGGAGATATACTTTCCCACATTCAGTCCTTCACATTTTTCATTTTGCAGTAAACTCTAGAGATACTTTTTCTGAAATTCTTAATTTTTTAAAAATTCCCTCTTTTTTAAAGGAAATTTCCAGGTTTTGATAAAAAATATCCCGCAAATTGTAAATGTTGTTTAAAATTGGAGTAAAAGAAAAACAAATACCAATTTTCAGAAAGACTCTTCGGGGTGCAGCAGGACCTGACACAAGGTACCTGTAACCAACATTTGATTTCGTACTTCTGGGCCTTTTCATCTTGCCAGGAGGCAAATGATACACATAAACACAAACACCGATACACAGACTCACGAAAATAAGTGTATGTATTTTTTCTAATCATTACTTCAAAGCAAAATTAGCTTAAATTTGTATTCCTGAATGAAAATCATGCGCCAAGTTTTTCTTCCTTATATTCAGCAGCACTGAAATTTGATTTCTTTTGCTTTTCTAGAAGGATTATTAAACTATTGATTTATTGGTCCTTCTGAAGAAGCCATACGTAGTGTCTATAGTATAGTATTACAATGAATGTTTTTTCGAGATAAATAGAATGTAACACGTCAATAATAATAAAATTACACGTTAATTTAAAGCACAAATGAGCAATAAAATGCAGACATATGTTTCGGGATTGCTTGGAATCCCTTTTTCAATGCGACAGGGAGCTTCTAGATGCAAAACATCCAAATGAAGCAGACAGAACAACAAAAACAAAGCTTATATAGCCTAAGAATTATCTGTAAACCAATGAGAATAAAGGCAGCGTGAAGTGGAAGTAGAAGTAGCAGGAAGACACCAATAAGAGAGCAACAAACAAATCCAGTTGAAAGTACAGGAAGTAAAAAGGAATATCAATAAAAATAAAGCAAAAAAAACGACAGCATGCATAAAAATTGCAAAAATAATAAAATAAAATACAAAGAATAAAATTGAAATAAAAATAAGTACAGAAACTACCAAAACAAAATGCAAAACAAAGTACACATGTAAAGGAGGGGGAGGGGAGGGAGGGAGGAAGGAGAAAAATAGACACAAAAAAGGAAAACAACAAGAAAACATAGAAAGAACAACAAATTAAAGAAATTTATGCCAGACCTGTGAAAAATAAGGAGTTGAGGAAGAATCATTAACCAAATTAGAACTATTCCTGTTAATATGATAAGCTTCCCAAAAGTCAAGCTCTAAAGGGGAAGAACATTTTTTAATAATTTTACCAGAATTGAAATCAAAAGAGTGGTTGGAATTCCAACAATGTTGAGCAATGCTAGACTTATTTAACTCTTGCTTTCGTACATAACCTTTATGCTCATTTAAGCGAATTTTCAGAGCACGTTTTGTCTGCCCAATGTAAGAAAGGCCGCAACGGCAACTAATTTTGTAAATACCCCAAGTGTTAAGTTGATCGACAGGATCCTTAAGAGAAGAGAAGGAAAGTTTGTTACTAGGAGCAAAAACGACTTGAAATTGAAACCTTTTTAGGATTTTAGCAATACGGAAACTGACAGAATGAAAGAATGGTAACACAACCAAATTCTTTCTAGAAACCACATTATTGGGACCAGAAGTTTTCTTAGAAAGTTTGTTATGAATAGAATCAATTAAAGAGTGAGAAAATCCTCCATCAACAGCTACAGCTTTCAGATAGTTGAGTTCAATCTTGAGAAGCTCAGGAGAAGAGCAAATATTAATAGCACGATGGACCAGAGCATTAAAAGCCGAATATTTTTGGTTGGGAGGATGAGACGACAGTCTGTGAGGAGGTAAAGAAACAGCAAAAGGTTTACGATAGACAGAAGTAGTGAAACCAGACTCACTCTTAGAAATAAAGACATCAAGAAACGCGAGGCTACTATTAAGTTCTTTCTCACAAGAAAACTGGATATTAGGATCAATGGAGTTCATAATAGAAAGAGCATCATCAATACCTAACAAGTTACTGTCCGTTAGGACAAAACAATCATCCACATAACGAACATAAAATTGAAATTGCAATTTCTGGAACAGTTTTTCCTCAAAATAATGCATATAGAAATCACTTAAAATAGGACTAAGAGGACTTCCCATAGCCAGGCCATCTACCATAGCATAGAATTTACCATTAAATACAAAAGTACTCTGTTGCAAGCACACACGAGTAAGGAAAACTAATTCCTCAATTTCCACAGAAGTAAAATGGAATTCAGAAAGCCTTTTCCTGAGGCAAGTCAAAGCGCCATCAACAGGAACATTAGTAAACAAAGAACTAACATCAAAAGAGGCCATAACTGAATTATTCGGAACGAACTTATGAAGTTTCTTAACAAAATCGGTGGAATTTTTAACAGTGAAAACATTCTGACTTCTAAGTGGAGAAAACACCGAAACTAAATACTTGGAAAGTTTATATGAAGCAGTGCCAATATTGGAAACAATTGGTCTGAAAGGAATACCTGCCTTATGTACCTTTGGTAAAGCATAAAAACGTGCACAATTAGCAACAGAAGGAATCACAGACCGTTTAGCAATGAAAGGAATAGAATGAACAGACTTAACAGCAGAAGAAATAGCTTTTTTCCTGTTGATGGCGCTTTGACTTGCCTCAGGAAAAGGCTTTCTGAATTCCATTTTACTTCTGTGGAAATTGAGGAATTAGTTTTCCTTACTCGTGTGTGCTTGCAACAGAGCACTTTTGTATTTAATGGTAAATTCTATGCTATGGTAGATGGCCTGGCTATGGGAAGTCCTCTTAGTCCTATTTTAAGTGATTTCTATATGCATTATTTTGAGGAAAAACTGTTCCAGAAATTGCAATTTCAATTTTATGTTCGTTATGTGGATGATTGTTTTGTCCTAACGGACAGTAACTTGTTAGGTATTGATGATGCTCTTTCTATTATGAACTCCATTGATCCTAATATCCAGTTTTCTTGTGAGAAAGAACTTAATAGTAGCCTCGCGTTTCTTGATGTCTTTATTTCTAAGAGTGAGTCTGGTTTCACTACTTCTGTCTATCGTAAACCTTTTGCTGTTTCTTTACCTCCTCACAGACTGTCGTCTCATCCTCCCAACCAAAAATATTCGGCTTTTAATGCTCTGGTCCATCGTGCTATTAATATTTGCTCTTCTCCTGAGCTTCTCAAGATTGAACTCAACTATCTGAAAGCTGTAGCTGTTGATAGAGGATTTTCTCACTCTTTAATTGATTCTATTCATAACAAACTTTCTAAGAAAACTTCTGGTCCCAATAATGTGGTTTCTAGAAAGAATTTGGTTGTGTTACCATTCTTTCATTCTGTCAGTTTCCGTATTGCTAAAATCCTAAAAAGGTTTCAATTTCAAGTCGTTTTTGCTCCTAGTAACAAACTTTCCTTCTCTTCTCTTAAGGATCCTGTCGATCAACTTAACACTTGGGGTATTTACAAAATTAGTTGCCGTTGCGGCCTTTCTTACATTGGGCAGACAAAACGTGCTCTGAAAATTCGCTTAAATGAGCATAAAGGTTATGTACGAAAGCAAGAGTTAAATAAGTCTAGCATTGCTCAACATTGTTGGAATTCCAACCACTCTTTTGATTTCAATTCTGGTAAAATTATTAAAAAATGTTCTTCCCCTTTAGAGCTTGACTTTTGGGAAGCTTATCATATTAACAGGAATAGTTCTAATTTGGTTAATGATTCTTCCTCAACTCCTTATTTTTCACAGGTCTGGCATAAATTTCTTTAATTTGTTGTTCTTTCTATGTTTTCTTGTTGTTTTCCTTTTTTGTGTCTATTTTTCTCCTTCCTCCCTCCCTCCCCTCCCCCTCCTTTACATGTGTACTTTGTTTTGCATTTTGTTTTGGTAGTTTCTGTACTTATTTTTATTTCAATTTTATTCTTTGTATTTTATTTTATTATTTTTGCAATTTTTATGCATGCTGTCGTCTTTTTTGCTTTATTTTTATTGATATTCCTTTTTACTTCCTGTACTTTCAACTGGATTTGTTTGTTGCTCTCTTATTGGTGTCTTCCTGCTACTTCTACTTCCACTTCACGCTGCCTTTATTCTCATTGGTTTACAGATAATTCTTAGGCTATATAAGCTTTGTTTTTGTTGTTCTGTCTGCTTCATTTGGATGTTTTGCATCTAGAAGCTCCCTGTCGCATTGAAAAAGGGATTCCAAGCAATCCCGAAACATATGTCTGCATTTTATTGCTCATTTGTGCTTTAAATTAACGTGTAATTTTATTATTATTGTTTACTTGCACAAAGTTAAATTATTTTTAAATGTAACACGTCATTTTGTAATGGAGAATAGTGTTTTAAAAGTTGGGCAATTCTCATGGAATATGTACATTAGACCAGGAATTATCCAAGTGTTGGACCATTACTACTCCACACAAAGATTCGACAGGTCTTCTGAGAATTTTTCCTGTCCGAGTTAAGAAATTTGTCAAATTTAAAAAATTACAAAATTTTGTACAATACACACTGGTGCCATAATTTTAGGATCCAGAATCCATAATTTTGTTTTGATAGTTGGCAATGCTGAAGTTCGATCACGTTTATCAATTGTTATGCCTTTTATTATTTTTTAAAATTAAACTGGATTTTGTGATGGTTTTTAACTTTCTCTGATTTTTCTTAAAAGTTTTTTAATTTATTAATAATAGCTACCGTAATGACATCTTTACATTTGAATATTATTGAAAACAAATGATAATAAACAAGTTACAATTAACTTGTTTAGCAGTTTGTTAATATCTAGCATTTGGTAAAGCATTTTGCTATACTACTACTTACATCAAACTAGCGTTTAGTAAAGCATTTTTCTAAAACAGAAATTAAAAAAACACACAACACTGGAAATTTTTTTTCAAGTTTTATCAGATCACGGGCCAAAAAAAGGTAAAGAATGCTGCCATCTACTTAAAACGGAATCTAGAATTGGAACTCCTAATTTCCCCCATTAAATGTTAGAAATTCTAAGCAGCATGCACACTTGGCGTTGGTCAACTGAATGGAAATGAGTAGATACTTTTTTTAGTCTTTTTGACATACTCAGCCTAAGCATGTTGTAGTCCATGTAACATATATTGAGCAGAACAGCAGTACAACATAAAGAATACTAATTATCTGAAGCATTAACTATTTTGAGCTTATGATTATTTTTATCTTCTCATGTTGTTGAGGAATTTCAATTCTTACACATTAATGAACTTAACTCATCTTGTTGAACTTATGTATATCCTGTACAATGTACATACCTAGTTCCTAAAGGCTTCATAATCTTATTTGTTAAGTTTTTCATTCGCCCTATAATAAAAAAAAAATCAAAAAAAAAAAAATTAATAAATAAATAAAATAAAAAACCTTAGGACAATGTTTTGTTAAGGCTTAAAGGAAAAATATTTTCAAAAATGTTACTGTATTGAAGTAGGAATAAAAAATGTTGTTTCTGTTAAACTTGTGAAGTAATTTGATGCATTAAGCCTTATTGGAAGCCTATAAAGTATTACCAATTCTAATAAAAGAAAACTATGCAAAGACTTTTTCAATACTTTCACAAAACATAGTTTAATTACATTTTATGCCACAGTTTGAGATACAGTTTGTTGATAGACAAAATGTTTAGTAAGAACATACATAAGAATAGGCTGTACTATAGAAATAATCAACAAGAGATATGAGCTGTGTCGACTGCTTGTGGAATAATGATCAGCAGTTGTTTTTGGCAAAACTAGAACTCGCAGCGTACGTATCTAAATAAATAAATAAAAAACATAATTTAAATATTGAATGCAATTATTCTTCATTATAATCATAATGTTAAATATTGTATTATTTTAAAAATGAAACAAATTATAATGATGCAGTATGAATCTTTTCATATCTTATGTACATCATAATCTTTTCATATCTTATGTACATATAATTTGTTTCATTATGTACATAATAATGAAACAAATTATAATGATGCAGTATGAATCTATTCAAATCTTATGTACATCATAATCCCCCCCCCCCCCAATTAAAATTTTTAACTATATGTACGCATAAAACCTTTTAAAATATCTCAAGCCATTTTTGCCACCTCCAATTTCTTAAACATGTGTCCCAACAATGTGGTATATGCACATGAAACGCAATTTTAAATAGGTATACATTTTAAAACTTAATTCTAGCACAAAATTCTCCACTCCTACCTATATTTTTGATTTCATTGCATTTATGTAGGTTGCTATTCATAAACGGAAAACCTAAATTGTGAGTAATTTTCTTCTAAAGTTTCTGAATTTTGATTGAATAAAAGTCTTACTACAATCATTATGAGTTACAGATGTTTAAAATTCCTTAAACAAGAAAAGAGTTCTGCCAGTTATAAAACTCTTCATCTGTTTAAGGAAACTTATAAAACCAGGTAGTTTTAAAAGCTACTGCCTTTGTTAATTTCAAAACAAAAGATACATTCCTGTGAGAAAGGATTTAACATTTTTTATTTCACAACTTTAAATTCTCTTCACAAATAATCTTTCTTCAATTCTTTCAGTACCACCATAAATTTCTAAATATAACCACAGATGAATTTTAGAATATTTGGTATCCTTCTACAAGACCATATGAGCCAACAAATGCTGAAAGAAAAAACTGGGAATTTTAAAATTAATCTAGCTAAATATTCAACTAGATTATCTAATCAATATTCAGCCAAGCTGAATAGTCTGCACAGGGCAGAATAGATGAAATACCTAATAGCAGTAGCGTTTCTAGTATGGGTGTCCCCCAGGAATGGTAATTTGTGGCCCCTCCCCCAGAAAAGAAAAAGAAAAATTGTTGTGTTGTATAAACTTGTAGTTTTGTAGTTTATATTACTTCCTATTATTTTCAGTGGTACAAAAAATAACAAAAAAATTTTTTTAAAAATAACAATAGTAATAATAATCTTAAGAAATTCTAATTTTTTACTTATTTAGTGTAACCTTTAGTAAACTACATTTATTTTCAGTTATGATGCATTGAAAAAGCTTCAGTAAAGTTCTATAATTCAAATATATATTTTTCAAAAACAATCACATTTTGGGTGCCACTCCCAACTCCACTCAAAAAGGTGTCACCCTGGGTGGACTGCCCCTCTCCCCATGGTGAAGCTGTTAATAGCATCAAAATATATGCTACATCCCTAATCTAAAGCACATCTTTCTTTCTGCACTCTTCTGATTACAATTTCCACAAAAAGTTTTTTTACTCCATGCCAGCGCACAAGCATGGAAAAAAAAAAGAAAGAAAGAAAATAGAAAAATTTCTTTAAAAAAATTGTCTCCACTGATTATAGCTCCTTATAATATTTAGATAATAGGAGAAAAGCCAGGAGAAAAATGCACTAGCAATTTTTAAAATTAAATACACTGTGTTCAATATTTTTTTCTTGTTATAACCTTTTTCACTTCCTTTTCTTTTTGCGGGAATTTCAGCTAACACTCAAGTCATTTATGGTGCAAATATCAAATTATTCTCATGAAAGTTTCATGCCTCAAACCGGAAATGTAGAATATTTTTCCCCCATTTACTTCCTTGATAAAAACAGCAAATAAAGGAAACTAAAACTTATTGCACATTCCTTAAGCACAAGTGAGCATTAAAATGTTTTGGGATTGCTTGGAATCCCTTTATCAACGCAATAGTGGAGTTTCTAGATGCAAAAACATCCAAATAAAGCAGACAAAACAACAAAAACATGGCTTATATAGCCTAAGATTTACCAGCAAACCAATGAGGAGCGTGGAAGTGGTTTGTTTGCAGGTAAATCTTAGGCTATGTAAGCCGTGTTTTTGTTTTGTCTGCTTCATTTGGCTGTTTTTGCATCAAGAAGCTCCACTATTGCATTGAAAAAGAAGTTCCAAGTAATCGCAAAACATATGTCTGCATTTTACTGCTCATTTGTGCTTTAAGAATGTGCAATAATTTTTACAATTTACTTGTGCACAAAGTTCCTTTATTATTTTTTGGCAAATAAAATGTCAAATATGCAAGAAGATTGTCGAAATTTACACAAGTGCATCCATAAAAAGAAGATAGCTGCAACCATTATAAATTTATTTTATAAACAAGATCTCAATATAATTCTCTAATTTAAAACTAATAACATTCAAGTTTCAAAAAAATATGTATGGAAAACAAAAGTTATTTAGTAATACTTTGTTTTTGCAAAGGAAAATCTAAAAGTACTTACCAGAAAGAATCCAAGCGACAGACTACAATATATCAAAAGAATATAATATCCTAATGTGCTGAAGCAAATGCATGCTACTAATGCAGCAACCATACTGAAAAAATACAAGAAACATTTAACGTCATATTTCAAAAAGCTATCCATAACTATAGATAAAAACAACATGAACAAATAATAGATTATATAATAATGACGTCATTTAAGCATATTTGCTCATTATTTGCATGCAATTTATCAGAAATAATGAGCAACCTGCATGCATTTTTTTTTTTTAATTTTAAATGAAAATTTATGGCATTTTATGACAATAAACACCAATTTTAGTCCAACAGGGTTACTAGTTAGTTTGTAATTAACATTTAAAATTGCTGCATTAGCCCCACCCCTAAATGCAGCTATTTCCCCCAACCCCGTGAAGGCGTCATGATTCACGCCCAATAAGACTCGCCTTCCCGTATGATACTGCAAAGCATATGTTGCACAAGTAGAATACTGCTAGTATACTGAAAAATGGTGGCATCCACTAACTACAAGTACTGTTTTTTTCTACGCTGCAATAGTTCAACTCTTAATATACAAAACAGAATATTTTTTAGCATCACAATCATACTTTTCTCCACCAGATCCCGAACCTGTTAGCCAAAGCCTGCCGATGGCATGTGTCTTGAATTAACTCAGATGATTTTCTTTTTTGGTTTTAACCTTGATCTGTCAAAAAGGAAGTCTAACTCAGGCAATAAAACAACACTGTAGTAAATCAAAATTGAAGTCTATGGACATTGGAAGACAGTGATATTAAAACCGAGTTGCTACTATAAAACAAAGTCACTGAAACCAAGTTCAACTATATTTAACTAGCAGCCAAAATTCTTGAAGTAATTCATCTTAGAAGAAAGGGAAATATAATTTACGCAAATAAAATTTGCAGAAAATAAATTTTTTTTTGAAATATTCGAATGCAGCTTTATATATTATAATTAAGGACATAATCTATGAAGCTAGAAAATATTTATAAAAGACTTACCAAACATATTTATAACAGCAAAATGAAATCAAATCAAATACACTCAATGATGAAGAAGCATTTAATACATAGAGAGCAAGAAACAATAACACTATCTCCACCAAGGACCAGCCTAAGGCAGAGCTTGCTTGAATGCCAAGCTGTTCTGGTGTAAATCTAACAGAATGGAAGAATAATACATAAACTTCACATTTGATGAAACGAGTAATTATATATAGATTCAAAAATACATAAAATCATTTCATTTAAGATTTTCATTTCACAAATTGTACATTACACTTAAAATAACAATTTTCATTTTAAGGAGAAAACATTTAATGACTATTATATCAGTTTATTAAACATTCAACGTTGTTAACACTTGTTGAAACATTATGTAACATGTAAAAGACAGTTAAGAAAGTACCTCGGAAGTCCCAAAAGTAATATTAAATTAAAACGAATCATGTAGTTATGTTAAACGTTATTAAATTGAAGTGATAAGTTGAAGCTTAATCATCAAAAATTGAATTAATAATAGGCTACAAAGTGCACTAAGCAAATAAAATAATGTGTTCCAAATTGTCAAACTGTCAAATTAAAGAGGAAAATCAGAAAATCGGAATTATTACAAAATGTTGCAAAAAGTGAGAAGCAAAATAAACTAAATAAAATTTTAAGTAAATTGTGCTTTAAAAAACATAGGCCCAATTCTGTTTGTTGGGTCAGATTTGTCAGTAAAGGATAATTAAAACTGCCAAATTATAGTGTGGCATCATTTGTTTTATTATTTTTTATGTAGAATGAGTCTGAATGCAAAATTGCAATTACATACTAAATTTTTTCCACTCAAGTTAAACTAAAAAACAAATAACATCGCAGTAGACCTAATATATTTAAAAATACTGTCAGATATATACATTAAAGGGTCCTAAAGCCTTCGTTCTTGACAAATATAGTTTTTTTTTGCTTTGTTGAAAAAGGAAAATCTTTTTCAACTGCTTTAACAGCACAAGCTTTCCTTTTGAGTGTCCACACACACATTCCGATACTTGTTTTCATTTGCGTATTAAAATCCTTATTTGTCAACAAAAATACACATTAGATTACAATGAATTAAATGTGACTGGGCCTGCTTGACAGCTGAGTTTGTTTACTTCATCGAGGTGGTTTAGGTTTACATGTGCTTAATCAATCCAAATAATAGTTTTCCATTTGTCTTTATTTCTGAAGATTGTAAGGAAAAAAATATATGGCGAGATTTTTCAAAACTATTGCTTTCAGATTCAGTAAGATGATTAGCTCACAAAACTGAGTTTACTTTAAATGTTGTGTGTGCGTAATTGAAATTAATAGGCCTAGTACAATTGCTCATGCAATTAAATTGATATAATTCAGAGCAAAATTACAAAATTCAAAATTATCAAATTCATTAAATTTGTTTCTACATCCATTGGTACTTACTGCTCAAGATCCGACATTATCAAGTTTGTCAAGAGAGATTTACATCTCAATGTAAACTTTAAAAACTTCATCATAATGAAATTATTTACATTTTGGAAACAAAACATGTAAAAATTAAAGCATGTGTAGTTTTAAATTACAAAAACGACTAACTTAATTATTTGAGTAAAGGAAAATCTTATAAGCTACTCTCCATGAAAAACAAAGATGATACATATTCAACTGCTGCTATTCAAAGGGTTGAAAAATGCACTTAATAATATTTTGGGATACAGAGAGTCTTAAGAGATCAAATTGAAAATAATCTAACCCTTGTTCTAGTCAAGTTAGGAATTTCTAATTAACGGCATCTTGTGTAGAAAACTCAGTGAAAATGATCGCTATATAATATCAATATGTGCAAAGTTGTTTCACTTTCAGATTAGGGAATTTATGCGAAAATTTTTCTTAAAAAGTTAATTACAAAAGAACTAAATAGAATTTTAAATCAGGGTTGGCAAGGTTTCGGACACTGCAGTAAAAACCATGGTTTTTACCATCCTGTCCAAAACCCTGCTTGTGTCCAAAAGTGAAGTACATGAGGAATCTACCTTTCACATTTCAAGTTTGTAGCTTAAATGTCTATAGAATATATATAATATAAACTCATTGCATGTTGACACTTCTGTATGATAAAAAAGAATAAATGAACAAAATAACTTAATTACAAAATTGAACAAAACAAATCCATTACCTGTTCTGTGAGCCAAGAATATAGCCTGCAGTCAGAATGTATGTAACAAATGCCATGGCTATATAATTGAAATAATTAGTGATTTGTGCAAAGCAATGAGATCAAATGATAATAAACATAATTTTAAAAACATACTAATAACTTCAACAAACACGCGACCTACAAAAATTACAATTCATCTATTTGACAACTAGTTTGCATTTAAAAGAAAAACAACAAAGAGAAATAAGCATAATAGTACAGCTTGGTGAGGCTTTTAAGCCATTAAACAAGGAACTAATCCACCAGAAATGTGTAGACATGGAAGAAAAATTTTATGGTAAGTATATACATACACATGTTAGAAGTGGATGATGCTTTCATTTCAATGAAAATACAGAGCATTCACAACATAAAATATAAAGCAATATACAGGCTTAAATAAGACAATAATAATAAAATTAAATGACTCTGGAGACAAAGAAGAAGAAAAAGAATTAATGAACAAACTTACTGGGAATATATAAATCAGGGGCATTAACGTCATATCTAGGAGCAACAGGTTCATTTTGGTTATTGTAATGAACAGCCCATTCCTAAAAATAAACCCATTGGATTACACTTTAAAGGAAATTTTGGAAATTATTGTGATGTGCATTGTTTGCTAATTAAACTAATTTGTATTAATTATAATATGTTTATGAACAAAGAAACAAAAACCAAATGGACAAAACACTTACTTTATGTGTAAAGGGGAAAAAGATCAAACCAAGTTTTTTTGTCACATAGCCTGTATCAACTGCAAAATAATACTTCATCTTTGATATAGAAACATATTTCTCCAACTAAAAATAAATGCAATATTTATAGAAAAATGAAACATAATGACACAATTTCTACATAAAATATATCATTTTACATTGCTTTTCATGGGATCTATTTTAAGCTGTGACATTACCTCATACAACTAAAGGAAATACATTACTTTAATCAATTTTGCATTATTTAAAAATAAATATCATACTGGTTGCTGGTAACTGAACGATGTACATAAATTAACAGGTAGGAGCACTAATGACCAAAGAAATATTCTTTATTAAGTTTTCTAAGCATGATGATTTTTAAACTTTATGCTTCAATACACTTCCTTTTATTTCATAAAATAACTTCAGTGAAGATTGATCTTTAAGGAGTAAACTAAGTCAAACTATTGATAATTGTTGGTCATTATTTGAAAATAAATTTAAATCTTGATTTTGATGAACATTTTGGACCTCCCTTTGCATCGCTTAATCTGCAAACTATTGGAATGGCCCATAGGAAATAAACAGCTGTATATAACAACGAAAAAATTTTTAAAACAGCAGCTTTTTTTTTTTTTTTTTTTTTTTTTTTTTTTTTTTTTTTTTTTTTAAAGCTTGACAAAATTAGAAATGTGTATTAAATCCAATGAATGTAAAACATAAATCATTTTAAATAAGCCGACTTCAACTTTTTTTTTTGACGATGGAAAACTTAAACTTAAAAGGTAGAAAAATAGTTGCAAAATATATGGTTATAATTTTTATGGTTTAATTTATTACAGAAGAAACAATTAAAAAAACAAACTGCACACAATAGTCGCTACGGATCTTTGGAAAAAGTTATACAAATACAAAAGTGACGACCAGCAACAGGCTCAGGGCCCAGCTAGGCTGGTCCTAGTCAATTTAGCAGTCCCCAATGAAGATCAAGAGCCTTCTTAAAAGTTTCCACCCCACTGCAATTAACAGTCGCTTCCGGTAAACTATTCCAACAGCCTACAACCCTATTGAAGTAGTAATTTTTCCTAATTTCAAGATTCAATTTCTTGAAAAATTTCTTGATTTCAAGTTCTTGAAATCAAGGGATTAAGGGAAACAATGTGCAAAAGTTACTAATAATTGAATCAGAGGTCATCTTTCAGTAATTGCCAAATTACCCATTCAGCTCTTTTTCCCTCAGAGTGTGATATTTTTTGAAATATACTAACTTTTTATGAATAACATTAATAAACATGTATGTACGTATGACTATCATCATGTATGTATGACGATTTATGTAAAATTAAAATAGTTCTGATTGCTTTCATTTAAAGCATCAACGTTCACTATTCTTAGCTTGGACATCCACCTTAAAAAATTTCTGGCTATGCCCTGCATTAGTGTAATGGAAATATATTTTTGATTTGTAATGAATTAATGGTTTGCAAAAACTAGAATGCATTACATAAGAAAAAGAACTTTTTAAATCAGATTATTTCAATCAAATTAATTCTATCACACTTCATAAAATACAGAATAGATTTTGACCTTTCAGTTAACTTGAAGGAAACAAAAACGCATGATTATCCTAATTTTAAATTTACTCAATATCCATTTCAAAATTTTAACGGTTATTTCTCGAAACCTCCAGCATAAAAGAAACCTCTTTGTTCCTTTTAAACCATGACAAAAATGCAATATATATATATACTAGCGGTGTCCGCACGGCATTGCCCGGGCTGAATTTTTAAAACGTCGCCTACGGCATAAAGTCTGCAGTGTTTGAAAAACATTGCGTGTCTATTTGTCAAAAAAAAAAAAAAACATTAGACATTGTCAATGCTTGAAAAAGTAATATAACATGTAGAAGGATCAATTAAGAAAATTTAGGAACAATTCCATCAGTAGGGTCAGATTTGTCACCAGAGGGTAATTAAAACCGGCAAACTGTAGCAGGGCATCATTTGTTGCGTTACTTTTCATCTGGAATGAGTCTTGGCGATGATCTCAGATTGATTGCAAGAATGAAATTGCAATATCATATTAATTTTAATTTCCAGCCATGGTGAACTATTGTCTCGCTAACCGAAAGCTAAGTTTCATAATGAAATGAAGCTTCTCTAGCAGTACCATAGAGATGAAATCTTATGTGATAATATTTATAGTTAAATGATACTGTAAACCACACCGAAAAAACGTATGCACAATTTTGTTAATCACCGGTTTATCACGAACGCCTAATTAAAAAAGTCAAATTGTAGTGAGTTGTCATTCATCACATTGTTTGAAGTCTGGAATAAACTGTACGTCCGTAAAATTTTCGAGGCGATATTTATTTAAATGCCATTGCTAAATCAAGGAAATCATAAAAGCAGGGAAACGGAACTTTATCAAGTTCAATCTCGAATTTAAAAATTATTGCTAATTTGAGAAAAACTTTAAATCCAAAATATGCTTTATTATTGTTTTATCTTTATTAAACTGAACTATTTTGAAAAATAAGTTTTATGTTGAAATTAAGCTAACACTATTCACTCAGAGTTGAGGAAACTGCTAATTATTATTTTTGGGTCAAGGTAAGCCTTAAGAAATCGAAGTAAAAAGCTTATAACTGGCATTCTTATTGACTTAGAAACTTTGAACAAATTTCATCCCTTACAAAAAAATCTGCGCTTTCGATTGATATATTATATTAATATGCACAAGGGTTTTGTCACCCATATTGGGGAATTTATGGGGAAGTTTGCGTAAAATTGGAATAAAAAAAGAACTACCTATTGAATTTTTTCTAACGGGTCTATGATTTGTCCTCTTGAATCACTCTGTCTATTGATGAAAACCGCATTCAAATCCGTTGCATAGTTTAAAAGATCTCAGCGTATAGACACGGGAAGCGACTTTGTTTTATACTCTTTTAAGATATATGCCCGTACAAGAAAAGTCTAAAAGTTGTCTTAAAACAAAAGGATTTTTTCTTTAAACTTTAAATATTAATAACAACTTTTTGCAATACCTTTTGCTCAACCATTATCTTTCCTTGATCAGCAAGATTCTGGCCATACTGCATAGCCATAGAAGCCATAGGATCAGTTAAAAGTTGTTGTCCAGGAAATGATGGTTGGTTAAAACTCTGATCCCATCCTCCAGGAGCCATACCCACTAAAACAAAGCATCAAAATACATTTATCATTAATCAAGTATTGTACCCAAAGTATACATCGAAGTTAAGACAAAAGAGCTTTCAAAAGAGAAAATATCAAGTATTAGACAAGTAACAGTTAAAACAGCAGAACGTAAATTTTAATAACTACAATTTTCATTAGGAACAACATACCTTACTTCAACATTGATACCAAGACTATTTAGAGCAAAAAAAGGGGGGGGGAGGAACTAGTGTGTGTTAGGGTTATTTACAAATAGTGATTTGGCCAAATACCTGAACACCAAATATTCGGCCAAATGTCTCAGGCCGAATATTAAAATTTCTAGAAAATAATTGCAATAGAAGTATTCGTCAAATTTAAAAGTATTCACAAAGTCAAACACTAATTCCAGACATTAATCTATGATGTATGATTTAATTATTGTTTGTTAAGAATCTATAAAACTATGTAAAATTAATGTATTTTCTGTATTGTTTTGAATGCAATAAAACTGAGAATTTCACCCTTTAAAAGTTGTAAAGTTAATATTTTTCTTTTATGGTTTTATTTTTACATACCTAGTTTTAGAAGACCTGTTAAAATTTAATGCATTTAACTGGAATATATTTTTATTTTCAAAAACCCAAATAACTTATGCTATCTTAATATTCATATGTAATTGAGGATTTCACATTTCTCTCTTACCCCATATTCACAATAATTCAGTCTACCCAAACAAAGCCTAGCTTTCACTTTGTTATGAATAACAAAAAAAAAAGTATCATATTATCCGTAATAATTAACTATTGCCAGCTTTTGGGAGCAAATGCTAAGTATAAAATACAATGTTCTAAATTTAAAATCTGTTTTTGTTCAGTCAAACCTAAAAACAATGTTTAAACAAGAAGTTCCGTCTAGAATTATACGAGCCTACTTTCCCGTATACACCGAATTCAAATTTATAATCTAACTATCTCTCTCTCTGTCTTTCTCGTTTTGCTTTAGTTCTTAATTGTTTCAAATATACCTTTTTCAACGGTTAATACATATTCATTCAATCATTCATTTATTAAGTCATTCATGTATTTATTCACTCATTTATTCATTCATTATTTTGCTTATTCATTTAATCATTCAGTACTTCAAAAATATTCTTGAAAATCCCAAACAAAAAATTTCATAGGAAAATAGGCTCGTTAGTTCTGGATGAACTTTCTATTTGTACATGTTCTACGTCATAAGAGCTTTCCGATAAAGTTTGTTCCAAGCAAATCGGTCCGTTAGATCAGGAATTATATAGGATTGAAATTTCCCCGTAGGTGGTATGTTAATTTTTTTTGAACTGTTCAAAAATGAACAAAAATTGTTCAAATCAATAATTCACGCCAAGAACTTCTTCCAGTGAGCTTGTTCATGGGAACTTGGATCTTGTGCACAGAGTTTACATAATTTGCTTCATTTTCACCCATAGGCGCTTAATGTTAAAAACTTTTGAACTGTTCAAAATTGAACAAAAAATTGTTCAAATCAAAAAGTAAAATATGAAAATGAGATGTCCTCGCCGAGATCTTTCGAATGCAAAAAAATTTTTTCCAATCGGACAATTCGTTCAAAAGTTATTACAGACAGACACACTTTTTCCCCCATCTCAAAACCCTACTTTCAAATTTTTTATTTTTCAATCTTTATTTAATTACTTAACTTATTTTTGACTTTTCTTGATTTCTAACGATATTTTCATGATACATTAAGCCTTCTTCCATGCTTTATTATTATTTTTTACTTTTACGGGAAAGTAGGCTAAAAAGAATGCTTTTTTCTAAACTATTTTCATTTATTAAACCTATATACTAATGTATTCTGTTGCAATAACTATAACTCTGCTAATTTCTTTATATTTTCACATTTTTACTATAGCAGAGCTATTCGGCCAAATAGTTCATCAATATTCGGCATGTCCGAATATTCGGCGAGGTCATGAAAGGACTATTCAGCCAGGCCGAATACCGAACATTTGTTATATCTCTAGTTTGAGTTTATATGTTCATTATGTTTTTCTACTTTACGTTCAAGGAAATTACAAATATGGTGAAGTACCCGATTTCCACCAGACTGCTTCAAAAAACTTAGAGTCTACTTATATTTTACATAAAAAAATAGAAGATGCTTAATTTAATCCACTTAGTAAAACTAAAAATTTCAGATTCTATAAAAGCAAATAAATAAGGAATTCTTATAGTGCACACAATCATCCCTGATAATTTACTAGAATCAGCCTAGCTGGTCTCAGAGCCTGTTGCTGTTTGTCATTTTTGTATTTGTATAATATTATGCTTAAATCCAGAAACTTTGATTTTCAAAGTTGAGAAAGAATTTATTGTCATTTTTTAAAAAGTCTACAATTATAACATGAATTTGAATCCCGCTTTTTCAACTGGAACATACTTTGTCTCACCACTGCAAATAATTCAAACAAATGAAAAAAGAAAACATTCAACATCTAAAAAAGCTCTAGAAAATATATATGCCATAAAAAACAACAACATTAACCCTAGCGTCAATAACCGGGTACCTTTTTGCGACTTTCATTGTAATTTTTATCATTTCTAATAAAGCTTTGGCAAAACCGCTTTTAATCCTCATTATTCACATGAATCAGAGCTGAATCTTTTATTGCTGCCTTTTTTGGAAAATAGTATTATTGTTTTTTTTTCTCATGAAACTTTCTTTTACCATAATTCAATAACCAGGTACCCATGTGAACAATACTTTTCCTTATGTACAGGCAAAACGCACATAGTTAATTTCATGAAAAACATCATCATACATAAATAGCACATATTATGTATTAATATTATAATTGTTTATTATTTTTATTCATTAGTATTTATTATTATTATCATGATAAAAATTATTTTAGAAAACTTACTTTTTAGTATCTATTATTTTTATTATTATTTTTATTATTATTATTATTATTATCATGACAAACAAAGTTACAAAAAAATATGTTCTATACATGTTATTCAATATTATCGTGGCAAATATAATTAGGGAAAAACTACATTTCAGAACATGCTTTACATCAGCATATTGAGATTGAGTGCTCATCACAAACTGCGTTTTCACAAGTGTTGGATGATTTTCTCGTTCTCCGAAGCTTCTTGGGAGCAAAAACACATATTTGGCGAACTCCAACAACTCGTTTTCTTTCACTTGGCTCACATGCCTGAAAATCTGAGGTAGTACTGGATATAGACAGCATAGCAGTCCATACTCTGGCAAATTGAGAATATTTTCTACACCTGATTTGGTAGAAAAATGTCGCATGAGCCGAATTTTGTTGACCGATCATGAATTGTTGTAATCTTTTGCATAACTGAAGCAAAAATACATAACGGTCATTCTTTTTATGGCCATGCATATCGGCATTCACTTTTATATAGAGAGAGTAAGCAGCTAAAGCAGACATGTCCGAAACATTGAGAAAAAAAAGAAAGAGGCCATTTCCTCGATTGTCTCAGACCAAAGTGTCAACTCCGGATTTTGTTTTGTTATAATAGATTATTACTTCTGGCTTTTGGTTGGCTCCGGAGATACTTTTACTATGGTGTAAAGGGGAAACCAATATTACAGTTTTTTTTTTAGGAATGTACGAGCATATTCTTACATCACCATTGAAGCAAAATAGGGACCTTGCATACTATCTTGCAGATGATTCATCCATATTTCTCATATTTCTTGTAGTAAAAATGCAATTAATATAAATATAAATAAGTGAAATAATTCCTAATTCAAAATGAGTAACCAATCCATATAATCAGTAGTTACAAAATAAATCGAAACGCAAAAATCATAAAACTTAGTTGAAACGCATACAACATAAATAAGAGGAAAATAAACCATTTTGTTTTTCAGTTAAAACAGGTTACATACATTTCGCTAGATGAGGGTATAAAGGAACATCTTCACTTTTAAAGAAGGGGTTTCAGAAAGGGCTAGTTTTTTTGCTTTACTCTTTCGAAATGCGATATGGGTACCCCGGTACCATGGGTGCAAGTCCTGGAAGTTGCCAGGATTGAAAAATTTTTGCGCTGACTCACGGGGAATTTTTCATGGGGTGGGGGTTGGGGGAGTATTTATTATATATATATATATATACAGGCATCACGCCAGAGGAAATTCGGGTCCGCTTTAGGACCCTTAGGGGCCGTTCATAAATGACGTCAAGCTTTTTTTCCATATATTTGACCCCCCTACCCCCTTTGTCACAATATGTCACACTTCAGCGAACCAAGGGCGGATCTAGAAAATCTTCAGGGGGGGGGGGCGATTTTGGAAATCTCGGGGTTCAATGTAAGGAAAGGATGGATGGAGGAGATTCTTCATTCCTTTTCAACAGTCTCCCCCCCCCCCCTTTTTTTTCAAACATTATTTTTTTTTTTTTACTTTTACGGGAAAGTAGGCTAAAAAGAGGGAGGGGACTTTTAGGCAAAAGATCAGTGTGACCAGCTTATTATGGTTGATTAAGAAATTAAAGGAAATATCTTTGCCTGGTGCGTATTTTCCCACCAAAATTTAATGGCCGATTCAGGAAAATTTTCGCTCGCCTATTTTCCCGGCATATTTTGCCGTTTTCGGGGAAAACATTAAGCTTCCTTCATTAAAAAAGGGGGTATTTGTCCAAAATATCTACTGAAAAAAAATCAGTTTTCCGTAGTATAATAGCGAAAATATCTGAAAAATACATATATAAACACCCTTAATTCTTGCAGAAATCGGAAAATTTTGGAAGGCTTAAAAAAGTAAAAGTGAGAAAAAGAACATATTGAATGTACTCTTTATGACTAGTTGAAAGCTTTAAGGTGGTAAAAAATTATTAATTTTTCCATTCATAAAACAGGAATTCCGACAAAGCGGTTTTTTTTCACTTTTTCAAAAACAGAAGAAAAATAAAAAGTCTGATAGCTTTTTTATCGAGCTAAATATAGTTCTACTTTTCTTCTCATTCTCTTTTCTCTTTAAAATGAAGTAAAAATAATAGGTGCAAATTAAAATAAAAATAGCATCAACAGTCACCACGAAGACGCAATCTAAATGCATGTAAAACATCCTTCTAATGATTCATCAACCAATTGGTCTTTAATCTTATCGAGTCATCCCTAATTTGTTCAAAGAAACTTTTGGTATGGTACAACTCATGCATTTCAAATAGGATATTTTCCATATCAGCGAGTCAAATTGAGGAACGATGGCGGTAAACCGACAAACCCACAAAGTCGTCATATGTAAAGTAAAACGATAAGCGCCATTTTGAAAAGAATGAAAATAAAAGCAAATGATGGAATTTAATAGCGGAAATTTGCAATTTTTGTACTTGTAAATGCTACATCGAGATTGTGATCGTGATATGTGTAAAAGGGTTCGTTTTTACGTTTGTGACTTTTAATTGATGAGAGCGAGTGGAAAATTCGTCCCTTCTTTCCTCACGATCTTTTCGTATTTTTTTTCCCGCCCTTCTTCCGTCTTCGAGTATTTTGAAAAGACGGAAATCCGTCCCGTGGACGGAAGTCTTGCACCCATGCCCAGTACCCGGTCATCGAAAGTAAGGGAAGCGTTTGGTCATTGACGCTAGGGTTAAAATGTCACCTTAACAACTGTAGGCTCATTTAATAAGTATACAATAAGTTAATGTTCCTCAAAAATTAGAAATGAGTTGTTAACGGTATTAGTTATAAGGAAATTAGGACTACTTAGTTGAACATGAATAAGCTATATTATATATCCCCCCTTCCCGGTAGCAGAAATCACTCAGCATGGCAGCGAGCGCTGTAGATTTATTTTGAAGCTTGCAGATTAATTAGCCACCTTACAAATTTTTTTTTTAATTTTAACTCGGACTATTTCTATTCTATTCTATTTTAGATGCTTCAAGTTAGAGAAAACAATTCACAAAAATATTAAACTGTGTTGCATTGTATTTGCTTCATTTTCTTTTAGCTTGCATTAATTGCATATTTAATTTCAGATTTTATTAATTTATTTATAAATTGAATTATATAATATTCTTTTAATGTCTGCATGTATTATTGTTACATATCAACTATTTTAAAATGCATAGTTTGCTATTTTTTATGAGTGTAAATTTGGTTCCACATCATTTGGTGCCGCAGATAAATTTTGAGTTCTGAAACTTGTGCTGCAGATTGATACAGAAAATTCTGCTACTGGGCCCCCTTTTTCTACAAATTTTAAACAATTTTTTTTTTAAGGAAGGGGGTGGGGATTCTGACATTTAGTACCGACTTTTAAGCAAAACAATAAATATTTTATGATTGCAAAATTAAATAACTTCAAAGTTTCAGATGAAGATCAGATGTAGTAATTTTATAAATTTTAATTTACATTTACCAGAACTGAAATTAGTATTTTTATTAATGTTTGGCAAAACATTTTGTAACCACAATATGGAATACAAACTAGAAGAAGGAAGAATATATAGAAAAAGTATTAGTTCAGTGTCACGTTAGGTGTAAACAGCATATAATAAAGAAAAGTAGGCTTTTCTGAAGCAAATGTTTTATTTCTATGCTAACAAATGCAACAAAATGTGCAAAGAGCCTTGTTTAAATTAGTAAATTTTAAGAAGGGCATGTTGGAGATCTGAATTTTCTAATTTATCCATTTTTACAATGACAAAGTTTGTAGAGACAGGGATCATACCTTTTTTTACCAATCAGATTCCAGGAGGTTTTAAGGAGTCAAAAATAAAATTCCAGGAGTCGGTAGAATTATTTTTTGAAAACAATTTAATTAGATGCTTCTCTCCTTTTAACTCCTCTGACTGTTCCTTTGTTTTAGCAAATTCAATTAGCTAAAAATTGGTCTACTTTAAGCAACTAAAGCCATCTCTGGAATAAAACCATAACTAATGCCCAATTACCTCAGAAATTGCATTGCTGACGTTTTAAAGATAAAACAGCAGGAATAATATTTTAAATACACTTATAAAGCTCATGCCTGTGGGAATCAAAGGATGAGCAATTTTCGCTACAATTACGCTGCACATGGAAATCACGGGATAATCAATCAGAGGGTTAAATGTGATTTTACAGCAGGTTGCCCATATTTGATACATTAATCAATATTTGACAGATAGCACAAACATGATGTACAATCGTACATTGTGTTTTACTAACAATCAAAGTTTTGTATTCATTGACAAATAAGCCTACTTTGCTAAAGAATCTCTTTCCTCCTGGTATTTTTTATTTTTAAAACATAAAATAAATACCTGATATATGAAGCAACGTGTATGAACTAAATGTAAAGATTCTGCAGAGAGAATTCTGCAGAACGCTTTCAACAAAAATAAGCCATCCAACATGAACACCCCGCTCCATTTTAGTCTGCTCGATAACTTAGCAGAAAATTGTTTCATTCCAGTTCGTTAATACAAAACTGCTACTCAAAAATGTCCATCTCAAAAAAACTGTATATCTCGAATTTTTAAAATTTCCAGCAATTCCTAACAATTTTTCATGCTAATTTCCTAGTTTATCTCTAATATTTTTGTGCGAAACCTGCATTTCTCGAAATGCAGACTTTGTCACTACAAGAGTTTGAAGTAAAACATAGCACCCTTTTTACCGTTTTAAAGCTCAAAATTGTACAGCAAATTTGTCATCAAGTAAGAAATAATAAAAGAAACTGCTTAGCGATGGTCGGGGAGAGGTGGGGTCCACCCTCCTAGGGGATTATGAGATGAAATGTGTTACTTCAGGTTGACAAACTGGGCATGTGGTGGCAGGAGAGGAAGCAATTTAAAAATCGGGGGGGGGGGGGGGGCTCAAACAATTTCATTTCCAAATGTTCAAAATTATTTTCAAGAAAAACCAACTAACAATTAAAAATTAATTAGTATTCACTCATTATTATTAGCATTATATTGTGGGAAGTTATAAAAGAAGAAATTTAAAGGTAAATTTTAAGACATTTATTTGAAGAAGGAAACCTGAAACTTTTCTAAGATAAACAAAAATAGATTTTCTTCAGTACAGGGGAGAAATATAATTTTGTTCCAAACATTTTGATAGTGTATGCCATCAAAAAACTCCAAAGTAACCAGAAATTCATAAAATACCTGGCCCAGGATTTTGTGGATAAGGAGGCATATATCCACTACTTGTATCATTAAAAAGTTGTGGAGCAGCAGGATTAAATTGATTGTACCGATAATCAGCTGGATTACTAGCCCTGTGCTCTTTTTGCCGTCTAGGGGCACCTGAAAAAAGTACAAAATAATTCAGTTTAAAATTGTGATAAGATATAATAGTAAGCATATTCAAGTAAATGATTGCTTGCAATTTGTGATAGATTTATATAATAACAAGCAATTTCATAGTTTTCTTTTTACTTTTGTTTATTGGTACTTACGGGCAGGGTTTGTTGATTTAAATCAAGTGATTTTTATTCTTTTAAATCATTGATTTAAATCAAGTGATTTTTTTCAAAAAAATCATTGATTTTACAATGTTAGAAAGTCTTGTAAAAAATGAAATAGGTTGCAATTAGAACCACTGTTTCAAACAAAACTTCCTAGGTCCACCTGCTGTCTGTGTGCATAACATATTTTATAAGTTCAGAACTAATTACTATTTTTTTAATTTTACAATATTAATCTTATTCTTCAAGCATCTTAACAGCAAAGCATAATTCATTCGAATTAGAATTCATAATAATCATGAACAATTCTGTGTTTTTAATCTTAAAATAGTATTTTAGATCAATTTATTAAATGCCACACAATAAATAATTCAGAATGATAGTGTTTAAAACAACAATTGTTAGAAGTTAGAATATGTATCCTTACAGTTTCATCCATGTACCCTAATCGTTTAAGGTGTTTTCCCTTCTAAAATATTTTTTTATCATAGAAGTTTTCAATAAATATATTTGATTAAAACAAAATGTTTTTAAGTTTTTAGTAATGGTGTGAGCATATGATTTCACTAAAGGGGTAAAAATATTTCAAACTTTTTCATTTATAGTATCAAACTTTTTAATTTTCAAAATAGAAAAATGATATAAATACACTCAAAGTAAAAATTAAGTACACACAATTGTTCTTCTTTTCAGCTTTCAACAGCAAAATAATTCAGATTAAATTTGTTTATTTTCTCTGTACTTATCAGTGTACTATTATTTCTGGTAGGGTTAAGTTTCATTTGAGTCATGCATTTGTATTAAAATTTGTTTTTCATTATTATTAAAAATATTTATTGCTGTCAAAATAGCTAAAAGTGTGCTTTTGTATATTGATTAACATGCCATACTGTTTCTATGAATGTAAAATAATCAGAGTTCATACTCAAAATAGCCAAAAAAATTTCCATGACTTTTCTAGGTAGCTCAAAGCAGAATTCCAGTTCTAAGTAAAAATATTTATTAGCAAATGCCCTACTTGTACATTAAATACGCCTGCCATAACATTTTATACATACAATTATATTAACCTCATATTAAAAAATTCCACACAGATGCTCATTAAAATACCAAACTTATACTATAGAATTTCAAAAGCAACATTTTGTGACACACCACTACCAAAAGCTTTTATTTGCATCCATCTTTTTATATATATTTTTTGTTAATTTAAATTTTAGAAAGCTAATTTAAAACTACAAAATATAAAAGATAAAGAAAAAATAAAATACAATAAAAATTAGGATGATCCCAGTGGGGACTAATCAGCTCTTTAACTCTATAATAATGCATGAAAACAAATAAAGAAATGCTGATGTAGGCACTTTTATGCCATGACAATATAATAAACACCATTATATAAAGAAAAAGACTATATAAGAAAAAGGAAAGCGAGTTAATTCGGGACATATTTTTTTCTAAAACAAATACAATAAGATAAGTACAAAATACATTGAATGACAACTGCTCAATGGCACTGAAGAAATAAATTCGAAACTCAAATAAAAATATCAGTAATAAAAGAAAGCTTAATTTTTATTTTTAAAGAGCATTTAATAAAATATTACATACATATATACAATGTAAAGAAAACTATAATGAAAAAATGGAATCAATCTCCATGTTAAATAGAATCAAAGTAGGTAGACCTCATACATTTTTGGGCAGTTCAGAAATTTAGCTGTTGATATTAAGGTTTAAAGTTATCTGCACAGAAAGTTTATATTTTTTCTTTTCTTTTCAATTTTTTTATTTGTTCCAATGCCTTGCATTTCTCAGTTTCTTTTTTGTTCAGTTCATGATGTCGTGCCAAACGTGTTTTTGAACAATTTTTTATTTTCTTGGTAATCTGAGATCGTGACGAGCATAGGTTCCCTCCAAGAGGGGAAAGAATCCCCGACTTTTCCAGGTTTCGTCAAAAATTTACGTTTTTCGCCGACTTTTGCAAAGGATATCTATTTCCATGACTTTTCCAGATTTTCCATGATTTACAGGTGGAGTATGAGCCCTGAAGAATAAATATCTAAAATATTTAAGGGGTTTTTTAATCAAAAATTTTTAAAAATCCGACATAAATAAAAAAAATCATGAATTTGCTTAAGGGGAAAAAACTCGCCGATCATTTTGGCCAAATGAAGCCAAGTGCCAAACAAGGTAATTTTTGGCCAAGGAACAAAAAACTTTTCTTCAAACACATATGAATTTGTGTAACCTTGAGCGTAAATTTGTGTAACCATTTTAGTTATAACCTGATTACTCTGCTGCAAATTCACCAAACTTTTGGCGAGTTTTTTTGGTCCACGGAATTTTCCCTAAGTACCCTTTTATGAGCACAGGTCAGCCCACCTGAATGCTCCAGTACATGTGCATAAGGTATTTTTCAATTTAGTCATTAATGTGCTCATACATAAGTGTTAATGCTGTTTTAAGATTTAAGACTTAAATTAAATACATTCTTGCACATGCAACATATACGTAAAACAATTTATATCAAAAATTAAATTACTTGTTCTTCTGGAAGGATTCATCTTCAAAGTATGAATGCCTGAAATGAAAATTTAAATAATTGCATAAAAAATAATAAAAATTAAAATGAAAAAAAAATCAGTTGTCAATAAAAATTTAAATTTAAAACACATAAATATTCTCATGCTTTAAATAATATCAAAATATTCAAAAAATATTTTGCTGTTTTTTTTTTTTTTTTTTTCTTTACTACAACAGTAATTTTGTGCACACAAAAGATAAAAAGTATATATATTCAAAACACGACTAAAACCAATGATACAGAAGAAGAACCCGACATACCCACAATGTCAGAAGCTTTGAGCACTCTAAGAACAGTATTGCAATTTTACAAAACTAGAAAAGTAATTTTACAACTAGCAAGAAAATATTGTCATCAAAAATGGTTCAGAGAAAATATATTGATATATACTAGACATAAAAATAGATATTTTTTTTTAATGTTCTTTTATTCTTTTAAAGACATTTTAGTTATGAACTCAACTTTCCATACCTCAAGGCGAAAAAGACCATAACTCTGGACTTATAAGAAATGTAACAAAGAAAAGTTCCACAAAATTTGGAATAACCATGAATATAATAAAGTTGATACAAAATTAATTAAATAAATTATAAAAGTTAATACTTTTATTTTTGGACTTCTTAAAATTTGTTATTATATTTAAACATGCAAAGTATTGTCTACTATCATAGTAGCATTTGCTCTTAGAAGTAGGCAATATTCATGAAACAGCATATAATATAACGGTGAAAGAAAAACTGACGTTTTTACATCATAATTTCTGTGTTTATAAAAAAGAATAGTAATCTTCCAAGAATTGAAATATAAGTGAAATTTCCGATTACCAACTTTTACAGAAGTTATAACCATATTGAAATTACAATTTATACTGAAGTGTTGAAATGAATACAAGTTAAAAAGAGGTTGAAGGGCAGTAGCAGATTTAGGTTTGAGGGCGCCCTAGGCCCAAGACAATATGGTGTGCTTTTTCTTTCGTAATAGTATATTATATATAAAATAAACATATACATACATATATGTGTATGTATTATATTTCTATATTTTTTATGATTTTTCAAATTCATTTTGCGACTTTTTAAAACTGATCAATCATGCTGATCGTTGGGGGCTTCACATTACGCAAAACTAAAATTTTTACAAAAAATTGAAAAATAAAAATGTATTTTATGAGTTAACTGACATTTCTTTAATTTATTATGACAAATTAATGTTTTGTTTTATAATAAAGAGCAAATAAATGTTACAGTTAAATTTTGAATGAAAAATATGAAAAAAAAATCTAATTTCATAAATAAATAATATGCTTGCATCTGCAAAAAGTTTTTTAAAATCTTTTTGTTAGATTTTCAGATTTTAGTAATAGAGTTATTAATTTTTTTAAAGAAATTCTACCCTAAAAATGGGGAAACTCCTAGGAGTAGTGGCGTATGCAAGGGGGATGGTTAGGGGTTTAAACCGCCCTTGAGCCCTAAATAATAGTGTTTTATTATATACTAGATTTTCTTTTAGTAGTTTCAGAAAATTAAGAACCCCCTTGAAAAAATTCTGCCTACGCCACAGCCTAGGAGAGCCCACTCCGTTTTAAAATCGTCAATTTGGCATCCATCTGGCAGAATGATAGAAGCTGGGTTTTGATCAAATCAGGGTTACCAAGATAGCCAAACATGCCAATGGGGTGGGCTCTCCTAAGATACAACCCTCAAAATGGTACTATGTTTAGATAATAAGAGTGTGTGCAATAAAATAAACTTTAAAATTCGGTCTTACGGTTTACAGAAAAACCCAATCGATTTTCAATTTTAGTAGTCTTAAAAATGTTGGCACCCCTCAAAATTTGCGACCTTAGGCTAGGCCTCACAGGCCTTAGCCTAAATCCGCTACTGGTGTGGGGCCCCAAAAGACAATACTACAATATATCATTTAGATAAATTTAGGGTTCATAAATTCAGACATGAATAAACATAAAGCAATTTCCAGTCAAGTTCTAAAAAAATTACATGAATATTGAGTGAAAGCTTTAGTATAATTTTCCCCGTCAGGAGATAGCTAAAAAATTTTTAAAATCTCATATCCCTGAACAAAATCCTGTATCAGCACCTGTATAATTTCAAATCTTATTGCAAAAAAAAAAAAAAAAAAAATGAATTTAATAAAGAGATAGCTTTGAAAAAAACTTGATTACTGATTTTTTGTTTTTTTACTATTTATGGTATATATAAGAAAGAAAAAAAAAAAACTGGTTTAGTTTCGTTAGGAAAATTTTTATATTTTTGTTATTCATTAATTGTCAACATTGAAATTGTAGACACAAAGAAGCTTTATACTTTCTGGAAATTTCTACATTTTTTGCACCATTACTCAATTTTCATAAAATTTTAATTTCAATCATCAAAATTTTACATGTTTCTAAAGAGAAAGTTTTAAAGAGGTTATTTAAGAAATGCTACTTAAACTGCCTAACTTTACAACAGGACTTTTAAAACATTAAACCAACAACTTATTTTAACTTCCTCGTTAAATCTGGGCTTTCAATAACAGAGTTTGACTGTAATACATACAAGCTAGAGTATTATGATGAAAATATATGAGTCATATCAATTAAACCATTATCTCCTAGTCTTTTCTTCTTTTTACTTTCTCGTTGTTACTTTTTTAAAGCGTAGAGTCGCCACACTCTATAACTCTCTAACCTACTTTGTAAGACAGAATCAAAATTAGGTAAATTGATGACCTAGTACATTTATTTACAGGAACACCAAACATATTTAAAAATCTTGTGATGATGTAATTCAAGATAGAAATCAAAGAATTATAAAAGCAGCAATGTTATTGTAACTAAATTCTGTCTAACGCTAGAATAAGGAACTTTCACACCATGAACATTAACCTGAAGAAGATAAAAAGTACTTTTTTTACAGATAGAATTCACCAATAGATAAAATAATAAAAATACTTTCCTTGCATATCACTATTTTGTCTGAACCATGATCACAAAGAAATAATGCTGATCATTGAAAACCACTGATCTGAGTAAAAATAAATCACTAAGACTAAAATTTTATAGAGCAGTTATTGAGAAATGAAATTAAATATTAATGAAGTTTATATTGGAGATTTTAAAAACTGTAAAATGAATTGCAATCTAAATTTAAATGCATAATTGCGTCGTACCCTGTAAATCCCATAACTTAATTTAAAAAAGCAATCTCAGAAAATATTCCAAATAAAAAAATAATTAATATTTAATGAAAATATTATTGATTTTGTAATTCAATAGCAAAGTTATGATTAGAAAAGACTACACTCATGACAGCTTATACTTCATTGACAAACTAAGTAATGTCAATTTGCGCAAAACTGCATTTTTTCAAGATCTCCTGATAGAATTTTTTAACTCAATAATTTCCTACGCAGAAAAATATTATGGCTTAACTTACTCTTCTCATAAACCACACATCCTCCTACACCAAAAAAACCGAGAACGACGAGAACGAAATGAGCTGTCCAAAACCGAAATACATAAAAACTAATCAGTTGCAGTTAACAAATGTAAACTGACAATGATTCTAAACTGATACTACAGTGGCTAGAATACCTAGTGTGCCGTTCGGCGCGAAAATGTTGAAAACGAAACTAAGCCACCAGTAGGTGGCGCTAGCATCGACAGCGAGGTAACTGATTAGCAGAGCGAACGTTAAAGAATCATTTACTCGCCTTAGTTTTCGCACTTTTTTCAGTACTAAAAAAAGGAGGTGCAAAAAATATGTGATTTTTTAAAAAATATTCAATCATCTGTTCTAGAAAAGAATTTGGAGTAATAAAAAGACGGCTGTCGTTTAGGTGAACACAAGCCTGAAAAATGTTTTTATTTAGTTTTCGGAAGCAGTCTTAAATGAAAACCATGTATTTTGTTAAGAGAATATTGTTATACATTTTAAAGACAAATGTTTTTTAGTCCAATATAGTGTGAATGAGCTGTTGAAAATAATTGCATTATTATGCTCATATTACCTAAAAAAAAGAAAGGCTATATGTCTATGTACTATATTTTAGCATAAATAAATAAATAAAAATTAACAGTAATTACTATCACATAATTTTTTTAAAAAGCACATTGCAATCTGATGTATATTTAAAAAAATAATAATAAACACTTGCAATGTCATTTTTAAAATGAACTGCATTCTTAAAATTTTGTGTTAGATTTTTTTTTTTTTTTTAAATATAGATTTATTTATTTTTTTTTTAATTTACATTTATTTAAAAACACATTATGATGCACAAAGTTTTGGTCAAGTTCCAATTACATACAAAATCAAAATAGAAACCAATAATAAAAAAAATCTTGAACCAAAGCAAAAAGCTTAGCTTTAAATTTATTTTGTTGTTATGACAAGGACAATTTCATTTTGATATTACATTTCTTCTTCTTTAACGTCAATATTGTTTCATATATAAAATTTAATTTTTGAGTCACATCTTTTAAAACTTTTTGTAGTTCCAGACAAATGTAGGATTTTGTAAAAAAAATTGAACCCCCCCCCCCCCCAATCCTCCCGCCCCCTCTGGTGGGTACCTTTGTCACATTATGATACACAAAATGTTGGTCAAGTTTCAGTTACATTCTGAACCAAAATAGAAACAAGTAATAAAAAAAAATCTTGAACCAAAGTAAAAAGCTTAGCTTTAAATTTATTTTGTTGTTATGACAAGAACAATTTCATTTTGATGTAACATTTCTTCTTCTTTAACGTCAATATTGTTTCATATATAAAATTTAATTTTTGAGTCACATCTTTTAAAACTTTTTGTAGTTCCAGACAAATGTAGAATTTTATTAAAAAAAACTGAAACTCCCCCCCCTCCAAATCCCCCCGCCCCCTCTGGTGGGTACCTTTGTCACATTATGATACACAAAATGTTGGTCAAGTTTCAGTTACATACTAAACCAAAATAGAAACAAATATATAATTAAAAAAATCTTGAACCAAAGCTATGCTCAAACAACACAATAGTTTTATTAAACAAATTTTCAAAGCTTCCTTGGAGGGAGAGGAGTTTGTATGTGTCGTTTAAGAAGGCAGACCCGTGGCTCTTCAATATGGGCGTTACTAAGAGGGGGGGGGGGTTGTCCCTGGATTAAAAAAAAATGCCAATTTTGTTCTGCATCTTATGTGTAAGAGCGCTAAAATTTTAAAAAGTTATGTTTTTTTTTTTTTTTTCAAATATTTTTGTAGTCCCAAATTCATCTCTTATAAAGCCTCAAAATGCATTAGTTTGCATATAGTTTTCAAAATTTTACCCGGGGGGAGAGAATCTCCCGGACCCTCAAGTGTCAGAATTTCATATCTCCGCTCCCTTCATATGGTTCTAGCCCCTAATCTTGAGTAGAAAGTTACAAGTCGTGGGAACATTATAAAATTAAAACGAAAGTTTTATGGGTTTATCAGTGACCCCAAAGTTAAAAATCCTATTAAAAAAAAGGGCCAACGCATTAAAGTTATATGAAATATCAACAATAATAGGATGGAGGGAGCGGCATTTTTCAGTTTCGCCCCGCCTCGGAAAAATCCAAGATACGGTTCTTTGTACCACCCAAAATAAGTAACGGTCATTGGTTTAGCCAGACCCTTATTTAGGCGGGGGGGGGGGGGTCTTCGGGGATTATTACTGCTCCGGGTTTTACATCCCTCCCCAGGGACGTAACTAGATCATTTTCTAACTGGGGCAAGACACCAGGATTTAGCGCCCCCTCCCCCCTTATATAAACAAAAATTAATATGCATTTAGGTAAACACACACATTTAGTCAATTTGGCGCCCCTAAAATAATCTGGCGCCCGGGGCTTACGCTCTGTCTGCCCCCCTCTAGTTACGTCCCTGCCCCTCCCTCTAAACCCTCCCATACATAAGTCACCATTTGGAGGGGAGCATCCCCCCATCTACGCTAGTGGCTATTACCAATTTTTCACCACCAGCTCTTACCCGTATAGCTTATGTGTGTATCGTACTTCGTTCATTTTTTTAAATATTGTTTATTACAGTGCTCACAACAAAATGGTTATCATTTACAGACACACACAAATACCATACGTATATATTTCACACGTGTCCAAAAGTGCTCAGTGTAACTTAAAATGTATGAATCCGCCTTTTTCGAAAATTTTAGCAAATCAAATAAATGTAACTTCTGTAAGCAAAAAAAAGTAAAAATTTCAGTTTGTCATATGGGCGAATAGAAAAACGAAAGTGAACAGCTTAACATACTTTATGTGAAAAAGCAGTGTGAAGGTTTTTTTTTCAATAACAATAATACATAATAATATTAGTAATGCGTTCATAAACTTTTGGCAATGAATCCTTAGATTGGAAAAACAAAACTTGCGGAAAAGGTAAGGTGGGACGCTAAAAGAACTACATATCAATAGCAATACCTTTTAAGTTAAATTTCGTTAGAAATCGATTACTTTAGGTGTAACTCAAAACCACCAAGTATATTTCAAAACTTTGTGCATTTTTCTTTCACATAACAGATAAACTTTTACGGCAAACGAATCAACCTCAAAATTACTGTGAAATAAAATTTATTTTCGCCAAGTTCGATGAGATTTGTTATTACTGTATTAGAGAACAGATATTTTCAAATAGCGAATGTATTAAAACCCACATTTAGTTCACCAATATAAGAGCCAAAAAAAAAAAAAGCGATACTTTCGAAAGCAAATTATTCTGTTCGGAAGCAGATTTAAAAAACCACAGACATTTATTATAGCATTGCAAGACTTTGCCCTTTAGAAATTCTTGTTTTCTTTGAGGTGGTCAGAATTAAACCGATGTATCACACATAAGTTTACAAAAACCAAAAATGGATATTTGTTACAAAATCGTTTTCATTTATTTATTTTATAGAATAAAAAAAATGAAAGTTGTTCGTATTTCAAAGTTCGAATGAGTGAGATATTTATTTCATTTCCTGCTTCCTTACGGAAAAAACTAATCTGAAAGTAGTTAACAGCAATCAATTCATGTTAGTGCATCAGTGTCACTTGCCACTTTCTGAATGACAATCGGTTGAACGAAATACTTGGTTACACTGGGCCTTTAATCGTAGCAGCTGGCCCCAAAGCCGCCTTCCGGCGGGCTCGAACTTACCTCGCTGTCGAATAGAGCGCCATCTAGTAGAGGCTTACTTTCGTGTACAGAAAAAGCGCTGGAGGACAATGGCGAACGGCACACTATCTATTCTAGCCACTGTACTGATACAAAGACTCAACAGCATTGCACAAAAGAAAAATATTTTGACAATCCTCACCATAAAAAAACTAGATGAACAAAAGATGCAGGACGAAAAGCAAAACTATAAACATACAAAAAAAAAACGTAAATTCTTTAAGTTCGTTGTGTTATGCGATCAGAACCGCAGCGACAATTTGTTATTTGTTTGTTGTAGTTTTTTTTCTTCTTGTTGTTGTTTACGTATGGGTGTCTGGTGTCAAGCATTATCTTAATTTATTTCCGCTTCGTCCGACGATTTTGCTGATATGTAATCATTTTTTTCATTAATACTTTGAAAGATAGGCACATATCTCGCTGTGATACCTTCAGTTTAACTCAAGTTGTCATCTAAAAGTTTTAGTTTCATACATTTCAAATATATATGAAAATGTTTTTTACAAAACAGTTAGGAAACATTCCATTGCGCTTAGTATCTTGCAAATTTTACTATCCTATGAAAAAACATGCTTGTAGAATTAGTACAGCTCAGTCTCAAGGTTTTGTTGTGGAGAAATTGGTAGGAGATCGGGAAGGTATTGTAACTTTAGGTTTTAATCGTCCAGAAACAAAGAATGCATTAAGCAAATCGATGTTATTTTCCATTATTGAAGTCGTGGAGTCTATCAAATATGACAAAAGTGCAAGAGTACTGATACTTCATAGTTTGGTGAAAAACATATTTTGTGCAGGGGCAGATTTAAAAGAACGAGCAGTAATGCCAGAATCTGAAGTTGGGCAGTTTGTTGGGAAAATTCGCCAATTAATCACAAATTTTTATGACCTGCCTTTGCCAACCATCGCTGCTATTGATGGCCCAGCACTTGGTGGTGGTTTAGAAATGTCATTAGCATGTGATATAAGAATAACATCTTCAACTGCTAAAATGGGTTTGGTAGAGACAAAGCTGGGCATCATTCCTGGAGGTGGGGGAACTCAACGTTTACCTCGCATTGTGGGACCTGCTGTTGCAAAAGAACTTATCTTTACTGGTCGAATTATTGATGGAGCTACTGCTTTGAAAATAGGATTGGTAAACCATGCAGTTGAACAAAATTCTGATGGAAATGCAGCTTTTCTTAAAGCCCTAGAACTTTCAGAAGAGATAATAAAACAGGGACCTATTGCTGTGAGATTGGCCAAATTAGCAATCAATAAAGGATTAGATGTTGACCTTCAAACTGGTTTAGCATTTGAAGAAGCTAACTATGCTCAAACTATAGGCACAAAAGATCGTATTGAAGGTCTTCTTGCTTTTAAAGAGAAAAGGCCTCCAAAATTTACAGCAGAGTAAAAAACTTTTAATTAAAATTAAAACCTTCAAAAGAAATTTGTACTTCTTACTTCCTATAATTTACATACAGGTTTCAAAATATTTTTTAATTTTATTGGAATAAATAAATATCAAAAACTTATTTCACATGTTTTAGATTTATTTCATAATGCAGTAAAGTCTTGGTTATCTGGGTATATTTTTTGAGACATAACATTGTATCTCGTATAAAATTTCTTTCTTTTTGCTTATGGACTAAAATTCTGGGCTTGATTCCTGTGCAAACTTCTCAAATCCCTTCCTTAAAGTGTTTAAATGTGCTAAAAAACATATTTGGTAATTAAATATATATTTGATTCATCCATGCATAATTTAATATATATATATATATATATATGTTATATTTAATATGTTTTATTTACAAAATAACGACATTATAAAAAAATATCCTGTTTTCAATTTCTTTAAAACAGTACATTCTTTTCTCTTTTGTGTGTACAAAGTCTTCAATAACATTTTTATTAAAGTCTTTAATTTTATCTATCAGACCTTTTCCTGCACTAAACACAAAGAAAGATAAAAATTAACAAGCATTGAGCAATGGGCTGCCATTCTTTCAGGAGAGCCAGAAAACTAGCAGGAGATGGCACAAAGTGGCCAAATTCTTTTCCTTTCCACTTTAAAACTTTGTCTCATAAAAATAGATTTGTTCCCAAAATCACGGAAAAAGGCAATATTTTTGCTTCATTACCCAAATTATAAGCCACTGACCGAACACAGTAGCTTAACTCTTAACAAAATTTTGTCGCCAGTCATGCAAAAAGTAGCTAAATTGAATATTTTAAACCAATCTGGTAATAAATACTACGCTTGTGCACTGCAACTGTTGCTGCTCCACACATTGTTAGAAACGCCTATCGCCACGAACTTCGTACATCATACTGAGCATACATACAGAGCTTTTCGACGAGAGCAAAGTATCTGCTGCTTGTGCAGCGCTTTTGAAATTGCCAGGTGGTTCGAGACTACACAGGAGAAGTACTTTCGCACTCAATTTGGGACGATAAATATTAACTTCATGACAACTTTATTTGTACATTCAGATACACAGCATCAATTAGCTCTGCAGCGCATACAGACAATCAGCCACCGATTATTTGTACCCTTAAAAGCAAAAATTAATTTTCATAAAAAAGATAATTTTTCCACTTCATCTATTTCTATCTTCTTTTACAGCATCTACAGTGTACAGTGCAATTTAGTTTCCTCTTTCAAAACGTTTAACATTCATCTCTAAACTGTGGAAGAATATTTTTTGATATTATTTGAATATTAATATATTGAACATTATTTAAATATTTTTATACTTGTGTCGGCACTTTATTCTGCTCTGGGAAACAAATCGTAGAATGTCGAAAACTTTTAGACACTGATGAACTCTTTTTGTGCCGAGGGGAGGATTTTGAAGATTAACTTCCCTGGGAAACCTTAGTTTTGAACCATATTGTAAATTCTAGTATGGCAATGTGTATATGCATATGAGGACTTCTAAACCTTCCCCTAAGAGAAAATTCTTGTTGTGCCACTCTATACCATTGCAGGGTTCGTATGCTTTTGGCAAAACCAAAAATCAAAAATAAGGACTTTTTAAGAACCTACAAAAAATTTTAAGGACCTCACAAATTTTTCTTAATATATAAAACTGTTATATTTATTTCAAAATTAAGAATTATTGAAAGAGGAAATTGATTTAATATCGCATTTTTATTAGGAACACAACACACACTTTATGGAGCTCTCTTTGTCTTGTTGCTTTTCTAATGTCCAATACAGTCAGGGAATTAAATAATTATTGAAGCTAGTAATAAGAAGCACACAGCACAAGTATTAATCATACACAAGCAAGTGAAAAATTACCAAAAATGGTTAATGCTATAAAATACAAGTTAAATGAAAAACAATTTAAATTAAAAAAATTGTTGAAGAAAACGCTGCACTTTGTCTTGAGAATTTGTGTTTAATTTAGATTTTTTTTTTTTCATTTTACTTTACTTATATTGCCAGCCAGTGGCGTAGATAAGGGGGGGGGGGACAACCCCCTCCCCCGGAAATTTTGACTTAGATACGGGATGGCTTAGATGGACCCCACCGAAATGTTGGTGTAAGAAAACTTTTTTTGAGGCCTTAACTCTCTTTACGCTTTATAGTATTCTAAAAATATTTAATTTTTAAAATAACAATTGATTAGAACACTGCTAAAAAAAAAGACAATTATCGAACCTTTGGGTTGTAGGGTCGTACCTAGGGTTGCAAATTTGTCGCAGAAAAAAGCCCAAAATTCGCGGCAAATTTCGTGAAATGCTCGCGAGAATACAAATATAATGTAATAAAATCTAGGATATCTGCAATGAAATTTATTTTTTAAGTAAGAAAGTACATAAGTGAACAATTTTATTTCTTTCAACTTTATGCAATATTTAGGTATTTATTTAAATTTACAGAATTTCGGTACTCGCTATGGACTTAATACGCCTTTATATGTCGAGAAGGACCGTTTAGCATCTGCGCTACTGACGGAACTGACAAACATCGAATTGCTACTTTGGACAGGTCGGGAAAACTTTTTCTCTTAAATTTCCAAAATTGAATTGCCCTCCTTCAACGTGTAACTCATTTGGGGGGGGGGGGGGGGGAATCATAGGGTTATTGTTAAAAATGGAAGAACTATCAACTTCGTTAAAAAGATTTAAATATTTGTATTGATTAGGATCAAAAACTTCTTCTAAACATGAATGTGATTATCTATAACTGCTTTTATAGTTATTTTTCTATTGATGAATTTTTCTAAATTTTAGGGAAATCTCTTATACATTTTAAAACTTCAGAACAGTATAAATTGCCATTAAAATGTAAGTAAAAAACAAAAAAAAAGTCTTATATTTTAAACAATTTTCGCACAAATCGTGGAATTTTTTAAAAATCACGGATTTTAGGAAACAGCTTCAAAAATCGAGGGAATTCGCGGAGCGACAAACTTGCAGCCGTAGTCGTACCACTTTCCTAGGGGTTTCTCCCCTAAATACCTCCACCACAAACCCCTATTATACACTAGAGATGAGTTTGGGCTCATTTTTGTAAGTCTGAGCCCGAGTGATAATGTTCGGCGTCAAAGACCGAGTCCTCCCGACCCCGAAATTATTTTATAAAGTGTTGTTAATAGATGTGGTGCTACATCGATGTAGGTTTTTGTTGCTATCGCAATTGGTTCTAATGATTTTTCTTTTAATTTCAAATAAAGAATACAATATATTTTTTAACTATCATCAAATGTTCCAGTTGAGAATAAATTCTGGTGAGCTAAAATGAATGAAAAATGATATTGGAAAATCTTCGGTTTGGCAGCATTTTCGGGAAGTTTTTGATTCGCAGTCGAACAAAACTGGAATATGTTCAGTGCAATTCTTGCAGTTAGGAGACCTATCAATAAGAAGACCTATTCAATAAGATGTGTCTCTATAGTCTGGAGCAAAATGAAAGTGGACACAGGACTAGCAAAAAACCATTATTAGAATAAAAAAAGGAGGCTGGAAATAGCTTTCAAATGCAACCAAGCCGTACTTTTAACGATAAATTTATCTAAACTAGAATCTTTCCCATGACTGTTCACAATTCTCCTTTCAAAGCTTCTGTTTAACAATTTTATCAGCAGTCCTTCACTACGTTTCATGCCCAGAGCGGAAGAAAGTCCGTTTTATGACTTCTTCCTTTTAGAAGGTGCTTTCAAGCACCACGGGGGTTTGCGTTAATTGCTCTGCACTTTCAACTTAACCCCATTCTCTACTGACCATTCAATAATAACGCCTCAACCGAACAGATATCGTTTACTTTACAGATATACAGAAACAGATGCACTGAACACGAAGATAGGAGATAGTGAGAGTAAAGTGATGAATGTCATTCTCAATTTCTCCTCTCCCCTAGCAAATAACACTGCAGCCATAAAAAAAAATTCTCACGTTCTTTAAGCATCAACTATTCTTATTTAAATGGGTTTTTCCGCCAATGGTTGCTTACTTTGCCTATAGGTTAATGTATGAATATTTTACCATGAGCAGAGACCTCCCACTTTCCTCTCGTGCGTGCACCCCTTATGCATTGGTGGGTCAGTCTGTACTGATCAGGTTTTGCGCATTTTTTTCAAACCCAACTTATTTAGGGAAGTGCATTGAATGAGAGGCAATAATGAGGTGAGCAAAACCTATCACATAGCTTTTTTAAGCCGAAAGAGAAAATTGATGATAATTGTAATAAAAAGAGAAAGCTGATGCCCTCTGAGGAGTAGGAAGTACAATCTCCAGAATCAGCATTAGTTTCACTAGACACTTCTGAAGGTAATATTTTATTTCTGCCGCTTTTACAACTAATGCATTATCTAACAAGAAGTTCCGTCTAGAACTATACGAGCCTACTTTCTCGTATACACCAACTTCAAACTTATAATCCATCAGCTATCTCTCTTTCTCATTTAGCTTTAGTTCTTAATTACTTCAAATACCTTTTCAGCGGTTAATACGTATTCCTTCACTCACTCATTCATTCTTTCATTTATTCAGTCATTCCTTTACTCATTTGTATTTATTCACTCATTTAGTTGTTTTTCAATTCATTCCCTTGTTTATTTATTTTATCATTTATTCATTCAAAAATATCCTTAAAAATCCCGACGAATAAATTTCATATGAAAATAGGCTCCCTTAGTTCTGATTGAACTTCGTAACTGTACATATTCTACGTCATAACATCTTTCCGATGAAGCTTGTTCCAAGAAAATCCGTCTGTTATATCATCATTTATATAAGATTGAAAATTCCACGTAGGCGTTATCTTAATTTTTTTTTTTTTTGAGCTGTTAAAAAATGAATAAAAATTGTTCAAATAAAAAAAATTTTCACGCTGAGAGCTTCTTCCAATAAACTTGTTCATCGGAACTTGGATCGGATAGAGTTTACTTAATTTGCCCATAGCTGCTATTGTTAAGATTTTTTGAACTATTCAAAAGTAAGCGAAAAATTGTTCAAATCAAAAAGTCAAATATAGAAATGAAATGTCCATGCCGAGATCTTTTGATGCAAAAAAAAAAAAAAAAAATTTCGGATCGGACAATTCCTTCAAAAGTTAACAGCAGACAGACCGATAGACACAAGTTTTTCCCACCTCAAAAGACTACTTTCAATTTTTTTATTTTTCAATCTTTATTTAATTACTTCACTTATTTTAAACTTTTCTTTATTTTTAACGATATTTTCACGACACATTTAGCCTTCTTTCATGCTTTATTATTATTTTTTTTAAACTTTGACGGGAAAGTAGTCTAAAAATGATAATGGAAAAAAAGTTATCAGTTGAAAGTTCTATGTTCTCTGTGACAAAAAAATATTCCTGTAAAGTCGTCAAGTTAGGTCTGTTTTTTTTTTTTTTTATCATTATTTGAATGCAGTTAGGGGAACGGAAATGTATATAGTCTATACAACGCAACATTGTCATATTAAATACTTTCCCTACAATAAGAAACGATAGTGCAAACAAAAAACAAAATCACGTAAAAATTAAAACTTTTAAAAGGGAAAAGTGTAGATTTTTCCTTTTAGAAAGCAATTTGTCTTTATTATTAACCGACTTTCCAAAAGGAGGATGGTTATTAGTTGATATCTATGCATGTTTTTTGTTTGTAAATCGATAACTTCTCATTTCATAAACCGATTCTAATTATTCTTTTTTTTTTTTAAATCTATCGAGGATGGTCTTCCATAAATCCCTTACTTTCGTTTTGCAAGAAACCGTATACGATAATTAAAAGAAAAAAAGGTTTTGGAAGGAAATTTAATAATTTTTGTGCTTTTTCAACCATAAAGTTGGACTAAATGAACCGATTTTAATAATTTTTTAATTCATAGGGGGGGGGGGGGGTTCGCTTAACTTAAATCTCGTACATCGGTTTGACTACAATTGTTCTTTAGAGGAACCAAACTTCCTCCAGAAGAAACCCCCCCCCCCCCCCCAAATTGGGGTCTACTTACTTAAATTTTTATCTCTGACATAAATAATTTTTTAAAATTATTTAGAAGAGCTTAGAAAAATTCTGAAAAAACTTTTTCAACTTGAGAAAAATATTTCATTTTGGAAACAACATACAAATAAAAAATTTAACTAAAATAAAGTTTCAAAAGATTGAACAACATTTTTAAATAAAACAAGCAGACTACAGGCTGCAAATACTAAAACAAATGTCAACTTTTTAAATAATTGATATGTTGCAAAAAGATAGAAGTCTCAAAAGCTGCGTGCAATTTTCGGCGAAACACGTGCTAGATGTTAGCAAGTTTCCGAAAAATAGGCTTTCACATTTTCGCGTATAAGTTATCAAAATTCATGTAAATTAATACATGTCTTTTTAAAAAGTTTCTTCAAAAATTTTCCTCGTTTTGTAGTACAATGCCTTTAGTTAAAAATACTTGTACATCAGCTTGAAAAATCGGATCTTTTTGCAAAAAATCGAATTTTCGAAGTTCACAAAAAAAAAAAAAAAAAAACTAGGGGAAAACGGAGCATTTGGCAACTACGGTGTATAGGTTTAAGAAGAGGTCCATTCCTTCAATTTACTGCAAATTAAGAAATTTCACGAGTTACAAATTTTGATTAACACAGCAAATATCCATCATCTCCCACACAACAAAACCCCACAGTGAACAATCGCGAAACCAAATTGCTTGATAAAAATTTACTAAATATTAAAACATTACTTTAAAACAAATTAATTTTTTAGATATATATATTTTATTTGATTTTTAAAAAAAATGGGAGAACAAACTGTTTAGCGAAAGATCAACTAAAAAGCGATCGGGAGAGTTGGCAACTCGCCGCTTATTATAGTGTAAGGTGTAATAAAAATGATAATAAAAATAAATCATTCTTTTACCTTTAACAGTATAAAGAAGCGATAATATCATTCATGCGATTGGCCAAACGAAAAAAAAGCTGAAAGTTTTTCTTTGCCTACATATTAGTTAAATGTATCTCTTTTATTGAGCTAGATGTCAACAATGTGCATCTTTGAAGTATTAACCCCCCCCCCCCCCGCCCCCCGCTTAAATTTAAAAAAAAGTTTCAAAATCAATATTTATTTACTGATTACTTCTGCTTACACTTGCTTTATTGATAATTGTTTAGAATGTAGATGATTTAGTAACAATTTTCATGCAAAAAAAATATTTATTTACTTAGAAACTAAATTTAATAAATAGTATCGAATCCCAAATTTGAAATCCCGAAATTCGGCTCTTTTTAGAAAATTCCCGATTTTTGTTTATTCATAAAAAATGTCCCCTCGAGTCCCTAAAAGTCCGTTTTTCAAATTTTATTCCTTTTTCTTTTCCTTTTTAAAAGCAAAATGAGGGAACTTGTGTGATTTGTTTTTCTGTGGTCTTAAATGATACCCAGTTACTGGGCACTATTGCATTTTGTACAAATGCTTGTGTTTTGATTCGATTTCTTTTACTAATATTTATTATTATTATTATTTTTTTAGATGTAGCTCGATTTTCTTTTTCATACAATTGCAGGAAATAGCAAATTGGGAGCTGCCATGTGGGTGGGTACAAGTTAATTTTAACTGAATTGGGTGTTGTAGTTTGAAGCATTTTATCAAAATCCATGAACCTTTTCTTTTTGTCAAAATATGTAACACATCAATTTACTTATAACTTTTCAAAAAAAAAAATAAAGTGTTACTTATTTATTTACCAGTTGAGAAAGCACTGAAATTTGTAGTAAAAATGCGATGATGTTTATGTAAGTCCGCCATTTTTGGTCCTGTCAATCCGCCGTTTTGGGTCTGTCCGAAAGCAGCGATAGTACCGGACCCGAGCAAACCAAATTTGAGGTTCGATTAAGTAGTTGAAATGAAAGAAGTTTGATTCTTGTGAAGAATACAAAACATAGCAAAACAAATCGAGCGCATGGGTACCTTCTTAGTTTAAAAAAAAAATAAAAAAATAAGCACTTGGAATAAAAAATAAGGACTTTTTAAGGCCTTAAAAATGAAAATGAACATTGACTTTCTAAGGACCGTACGAACCCTGCATTGTACTAAAAATAGAATCTATACTTAGACTAGGATTTAAATAACATTTACAATGTGGGAATACACAAAAGGCTGAAATAATCAATAAATGTTGCTATTTCAAACCACTCTACTTGAAATTTAGCTTGTGTTACTGTATCGTGTACCACACCAGACTTTGGCCATTTCAATGCGTACGTGGTACCAAGTCAATTTTTAGTTGTCAATAATGACTTTCACAAAAAAAAAAAAAAAAAACTGAATTGTCTTGTTAATTGAAATCACACAATAGTAAACTTTAAACAAAGATTTATTCCACGTTTATAAAGCATTGAATTTTTAGATGAAAGAGAATTCAAAGAACAGAGTAATTGTATGTTACAATTTTACTTGATAAATATACTTAAGAACTGAATTTGCAATATTCTAAAATATTGTACTTCTTACATTTAGTCAAACAGAATCCCTCAAAAGTTTATGCGTTATGTATTTAGATGAAATTTTTATCACTCTAATGGTTTGCTCCTTATTGGCATTGGACAAATATTAACATTTAGTTTTGGAGTCAAGATATAGGAAAAATAATATTTCACCAAATAATTATAGTAATAATAATAAAAACTTATTTAACACTTTGCTTTTGAGATTCTAGTTCCCCCCCCCCCCTACCCTGTACAAAAGTTACCTCAAATCATAAAATGTTGATAATATATATTATATGCACAGACAAACCTTGTTTTCAAGACACCTGGATGACACGTCACTCTGGATGTCACGTCACTTTTTCAAAGTCCCAAACTTGCAACATGTAATTTTAATGTTAAATAACTCAACAATTCATGACACTACTTTATTGTGCCACTCCATTTATGACAACACTTCATTCGTTAAAATTTGGCTTGATTTTATGTTTACCTAAAACCTTTCAGTAAAATAATGAAGATTTCACGAAAAGTTTGTCCTAGAGTTTCTGAAAATGGATTAATGATTCATCAGATGAATCAGAAAATATTTCTCTTAGTGATCCTTTTAAGAAACTTTCAAACTGCAAAGAATGTATCCTGAAGATTCCCATGCATATGTTAATGTGGACAATTTTGCTTCCACTTCAGCCGAAGCATCAATTGCCGAAATTGTTTCAGAGGAGCGGGAACGCGATCAAGCCATTGTTTTGTCATCAGAAAGCGAAACAGAAACCAAAATGGAGGAGAAACTTCCAAGTACATCCATCCAGGTAAGAGGCGTTGCAGTGCATTAATGTCACAGAAAAACAACTTTCCTCAATTGAAGGAGCAAAATAGGAAGATTTTGACTTTTCGTACAAAATACACAGAAAAATTTTAAATTGTAAATCAAGAAGTAAGCAAACCCTTATTGGAGAATATTTTAGTGTGAAATAAAAACTTAGTTATCTTTTCTTAATGTTTTCCCCTTATCTTATTAAATAATATTAAATGACCAGGGTTGGGTGGTTTAAACCACGTTGGTTTAAACCAGATGGTTTTTAAAAAAAAAAAAACACTTGGTTTAAACCAAATCTTTTTTCATTTATTTTTCACATTATTAAAAATTGCAAAATCCAATTTATGCAGAAATTACAATCACAAGACTTGATAATTAATGAATTTGTGAATTAACAAACTTTTTTTAATCAGTGCAAATTTTTCTCATTTCCTATCTACATGTCAGACTATTTGGGTTTTTCTAAAATTAGCTCAGAAAAAGCTAATTTGAGAAAAACGCTTCTCAGTCATTATAAAAATTAAATGATATTGCAATTGTAATTCCTTTAGTTAAAGAATATATATTAGGAATAATAAAGTATCTTCATAATAACCAATTTGCAAATATATGTTACAGATAACACTTTTAAAAAAAACCAAAACTTTTTTCATTTATTTTACACATTATAAAAAATTGCAAAATTCAATTTATACAGAAATTACAAGCAAAACATTAGATAAATAATGAATTACTGAATTTGTAAATTAACAACCCTTTTTTTTAATCAGTGCAATTTTTTTTTTTTAAATTACTATTATTTTAAAAAAATATATTTAACCTTTAATCAGGAAAAATAAAGTTTGTACATTGTATTACTTTTATAAAATTGTTTTTGTTTTTATAAATATATTTAAGCAGGAAAAATAAAGTTTGTATTTAAAAAAAATTTAAATAATGGTGTTAATTTCTAAGCCAATGTTGCTGATTTGCATAAGGGTTATCATTGTTAAATCCCACAAGTGATTGATTTTTTTACTTTTAAAGTAAAATATATCTATAGTAAAAGACTTGTAATCATTTGTTGATATTAATGACACTGAAAATCAACACACATTATTTTTAATATATCTTTCATTTTTGCTCTTTTTTATTGATTTAGTAAAATATGCTTTTGTTAAAACTCAACCCGCAAATAATTATTTCTTTAATAATTTGCTGAAAGGTCTGTATAAGTAGAGTATTGTAATATGTTAATACAGTAAAACCTGTAAAGTTGACCACCTAAGTTCACCACTTTTGGTCAGGAACGAAATTAGCACTATATTATTTAATGTAGGGAAACCGTTGTAACTTGACCACTTATGTATGCCAAATTTGGGTGGGAGTATTATAAAAAAAACCTTTGTAAGTTGACTGTCTTAATTATTACTGTATTTATTTATCTATTTTTGAAAAGATGGAAAAAAAAACTTAAATAAGTTCTCCAGGATAATATTTTTTATGCTATAATGTTAGATCAGTATTTGTCTGGATGGATGAGACATCAATATAAAGTTTGCCTAAACCTCTGTGTATGTTAACCATCCGAAAAAACTACTATGAGCACTCTTTTGTTCTCTAAATAAGATTCTTCTTTTTCTTCTAATTGATTTAGCCATTTCGAAAAATTATGTATTTTTAGGGAATATTTTCCATCAAATAAGTAACTCGCATAATTAATAAGATATTTATTGTTATTTTAACTAAGTGCTTTAATTTTAAAGTTGTATAGAATACATTGTAAGTCATTCAGATTAAATTTATCTAATGATATTTTCGGTAATTTCGAAAAAAAAAAGCCAATTACTAATTTTAGAGTAAAGTTAATACATGAAGTTAGATTTTAATTAGTCAGAAATGAATAAACGCATAGTGTATGAAATGACAAAAAAAAAAAAAACTCCACTCTCTATAAGTTGACCACTAAAGTGCTGCACCGTAAGCACGTGTTTCACTTTACATAGGTATGTTTCACTCTAGGTAATTTTCTGAAAAAATAAATTAAAATTCAAGGTTTTAACTTATTTAATTAATTATCAGCAAATTTATTACTAAGAACATGTATTCACAATTAATGATCTAAAATCTCCATGATTTTCCAAAAGTCAAATTGTTTTGCCTACAAATCCTATTTAAACCAAAAAAACCCGGTTTAAACCAAAAAAACCTGGTTTAAACCAAAAAACCCCGATTTTTTTGGTTTTTTTAAAAAAACAGGTTTTTTTCCAACCCTGTAAATGACGTAATTAAATAGAATTTTAAAAGTCAAATAATTAATACAAAGCCCTTAAATGCATTATTACATTATATGTTCTTTAAATTATGCATTTTAAAGCAATTCCGGTTAAGACGTCGCTCTGATTATGACAACACTTTTTAGAAAGACCAAGACCACAGGGTGTCATGATAATGAGGTTCGACTGCATATATATACATATTTTTAATTCTAGTAATAAAATTATAAACATTATCAACATCTACTTGTACATTGCACGTAAAATGACTCACGCATAAATAGCTATGGGATGATTAACAATTGAATAATGATGAATGCTTTTTGAAGTTTCACTAACAATAAAACTTGTGGGTACATTTTATGATATAATACCAAAAGTTCATACACATAGAAAAATGTAGTAAAAAAGTTTTTACCAATTAACATTTTGTGCATTTAAGAAAAAAAACTAAGAAAATATTTGTTACATAACATTAAAAGCCGTTTACATGTCTTAATAGTTTAACAACTTTTTAAAATATCTAAATGCCACTTTCTGAACTTGTGTGATAGGAAAATCGCTACTCCTCTAGTACAGACGAGTTAAGCAGGTCGTCATAGCGAAAGTCGTGCTCCTTTGCGCTTGTAAGATTGAAAATGAAGTAATGTTATCTTCAGCAGAAGTCAAAATGGTTCTCATCTAAAGGACATTGTAATGCAAGTCTACTGTATTATGAGATTATGTCTCTAAAAAATTATGAATCAATGTAAAATTAAAGACAAAAATTGCAATTTGTGTGCTTATTTTTATGTTTCTTCAACTTGCTAAATATTTGAATTACTTAGCGTAGAAAAATTCTACGGTAGATATTTAATTTAAATATATATGTTAAAAACTAAGATAATTTTTATTTTACAGGTAATGTGAAAAACCTTAACATGCTAACAATTCATGTTGACATACATTTAAAAATCTATACCATTTAAAATTTTCCTGGAAACCTACATTTTTTTTTCCTTTTTACAAACAAATTTATTTTATATATATCTATACATAATTTTACTGTCAATAAATATCAAGATGAAACAGTAAAATTCCATACATTACAATTCTATTTCAAAATTCCACTTTATGAGTGGTTATTCGACTAATACCTTTTCTTTTAACATAACTTCTGAAATCTTAGCATTCAAAACATGCAAAAATGGAATGACAACCCAATGGGGACAAAGTTACATGAAGAGTTTGATTGTACAAAAATATTACACATTTAAAATTCAAGAGGATTAATAATGTTTTAGGTTAATGACAACAGGTATTTTAAACTTCAGTCTAAGGTAAATATTCTTGCTGCAATATCATCTAAAATCCAATCTATTCCCATTAATAAATTTTCACCAGTAACTGCACTGCAAGGCACTATCTGCCAGTGATGAGTTTTAATTTGATTTAATTCCATGAGCTAAAAGAAAAGTACATTTGTTACACTAGTAAACATTATATGATTTGCATTTTAATAAAATTGGTTTGAACTTTTTTAATACAAATTATTTGATTTTTATTTTACAGTACATACATTATTATAGGAAACAATAGGGATTAAGGAATAAATTAAGACCTAAACATCATATATATTTTTTTAAATGCAAAAATTAATGGTCATTATTTATTTAACAACTATAAACTTTAATGTTACTGAAAAAAAGAAATAAAACACTACTTTTTTATATTTCCCAAAAATGATATGCAATAATAATAAATTTCAACACAGGAGAAAATTTCTTCTAAAATTTTAAATAGGACTAAGGAACAAGTGCCCCTTCTGCTTCCCTGTACACTTACAGTCAAAAAAAAAAAAAAAAAAAAAACTTTTTTCTTTCCTTAAATTTCCATTATTATTTCCATGTTTTATTTACTTTTACTATTGTTAGAAGTAAAAGTAGCCATAGAGAATCAAATGCTTTATTGATGTTAAATTGAACTTTTACTTCACCTTCATTAACCTAAGAAAAGTATTATTATCTTATATATTTAAAGGAGCGGTTCTTGTACATTTCGTGTTCTCGGAAACGGCTGTAACACTCTGAATTAAATTTTGTATTTGGTTTTCAAGTTCATCTACACAGGTGCTTTTCCTCAAAAACTGTGATTTTACAAAAAAAAGGACTTTTTAATAATGCAATCTCATAGACATTTGCATAGAAGGTATCGCTAAATGATCAATGTCTTAAACAGCGTTTAGATGCTTCACTTATTTTACAAAAATAAAGATGCAAAAGTACACAAAATCCTCATGCCCAAACTTTTAAATTTGTGGGAGTGGACTTCAGATCATCAATTTTTGTGCATAGCATTTTATGTGTAGCATTTTTCAGAGAAAAGCAACCAACGACATTAAAAGTATCCTTTCAAATGAAAATCTTTGACATACCGCAACATAGTATGAACAAAGTATTAAGACCGATCTAGTTTCACCATGGTGAAACTGGGTCTGTAGCTTAACTGTAAAATAAAATCCATAATGTATCATTTTTTAGTCGAACTATGAGTGTTCATACTTTTTTCATTAAAATGACTTCAGTTCAAAAATAGGTAGGATTGCACAACATTCATGTATAATATATGTATAATGTAATATACATTCCAAACATAATATTTTCTGAGCTTATAGGTAGCGGCCCAACCAAGATATTTCTGGCTGACGTTTCGCCTGACATGTTTCAGGCTTCTTCAGAGCGAAAATGAGAAGCCTGAAACAAGTCAGGTAGAAGGCAAAACTGGGAAATTTTGCCAGTGGCCAGTAGAGGTAGATTTTGTAGTGGCCACTTTTTTTGAAGCAGTGGCAGGGCCGGGCAGAGGGCGGGGCAGCCGCCCCGGGCCCCGCGCTTCTCTAGGCCCCGGCAAAACCTCAAAATCTTAATAAATAAAAAGAGAGAGGGGGGGGGGGGGGGATTTTTATTATTAAAATTTCAGCTTTTCAAGTTCTTATACATGGTTAGATAATAGATCAGATCTTATAGATCAATGAATTTTTGAAATGTGTCTACATTCTATTGGTAGTAAATGAATGTTTTTAAAACAGGAATCGAAATTTCATTTCCAGTCGGTGTGTTATAAGGTCAATCGTAAGCCGATTGGACCGATTGCTCCCAATAGGAGGCCCCCGCGCTCAAAGCCCCGCTGCTTAAATTTTTCGGGGCTAAAAAATAAAAATAATAAAATTAAGTAAACACAAAAAATGAAAATTAAACAGCAAAAGAAAACCCTATGTAAGTTTAAGAAGGTTACAAGGCATCTGTATGAGTACCTCAAAATATGTCTTTTCATTCAAAAAATACAAGTCGTTTATTTAAAGTGCACATTCTGATTTTCTCATATTCCACTACAAAATGTATGCTTTGATGAATTTGAAAACCGGTGTGTAGCTCGAAAACTAAGAAAATTTCAGTATGAAGGAATTGATGACGAATCTTAGTCTTCTAAAGATAATTTTCGGATTAAGTTTTTCGTAGTATTAATCAATAATGCTATGACATCTTTCGAGAAGAGATTGATAAATTTCCATGCCAATGAAGAAACATTTGACTTTCTATGTAGTTCAAATAATATTAAGAATTTATGAAAGATAGAGCTTAAAAATTGTTGTCATATTGCAGGTCAGGCTTTAAAAGACGATATTGAGAGTGAATTTTCTTGACAAACTCATAATTTGTCGTCGAGTTTTGCCAGTCAACTATTCAATATTGGAAACAGCACTGTTCTTATATAAAAATAATTTGTCACAACTTTATCGAATTTTTTTCCTCTGTAATTAGAGTAATTTTAACACAGCCAATGCCCGTAGCAACAGCTGTGAGATCTTTTTCAAAGTTAAAATTAATAAAAAATTATTTACGATATATTGTGGGCCACAGTGCGGGTTCTAGTGTGGGGCAAGCCGGGGCCCATGCCCCAGGCGGCACTTCTGGGGGTGGCAAATTCAACTGTGATGCAAAAAAAAAAAAAAAAAAAAAAAAAGTAGAAAAAGAAAGAAAAGAACAGAAAAAATATTTGATAAATTTAACTTTTGGAAGAGAATTAAAATCCTAGTTCGGCACTCAGAGTTTATCATTGATCAGCTATTTTGCTAACGATTAAAACCGATTAGTAGACTTATTTATTTGTATAAACTGTATTGGAGGGGGGGGGGGGGGGGGAGGTTACGGGGCGATTTTATAATGTCAAAATTTAAAACTTAAAATTTTAAAAAGTCAAGGTTTATTCCCCTTATAATAGTGAAATGCGTATAAATTTCGCTATGATCAAATAATACCTGATAATTTTCTTTTTACAAACTCTCAAAGCATTCTTTTGGGAAGGGGTGGGAGCTTGTATAGTGTTGTTTGACAAAGCAAACACGTGGCTCTTCGATATGGGCGTTAGTAAGAAGGAGAAGGGGGGAGGGGTGCAGCAGCCCTGGATTAAAAATAAAAAAGTGAATCTTTTTCTGCATTTTTATGATTATTTTTATAAAAGCGTTTAAATTTAAAACGTTTCCTTTTTTTTCCCCTACAGTTTTTGAAGTCCCAAAAGCGTCTCCTAAGGCCTCAAAATACACCAGATTGCATATAGTTTTCAAAATTTTCCCGGACCCCCTTTAATTGTCAGAATTACATAACTCTTGTTAAGGAAGCTCTTCATATGGTTCGATCCCCCCAAATGTTGAGTGAAAGAGCCATGCTGTGGAAACATTAACGAAAGTTTTATCTGTTTATCAATAGCCGAAAGTGAAAAAATCCTAAAAAGTAAATAAAAAAGGCCAGCACCTAAAAGCTATATTTCAAAGTTTTGCCCCGCCTCGGAAAACTCCAAGATCCGGTACTGGTGGGCCAAGGAAAGTTGACATCTTTGGCAATCTTAGCGATTGAATCAGAACTTGTAAAGAAGTCAAATTGTGATAAGTGTTGTATATGAATTTGCTTTCAGGCATTCAAGAAGTAATCTTAGTAAAGGCTAAATATATATATATATATATATATATATATAGGCCCCGCAAATAATTCCGCCACGGGCCGCACTTTTGGTTGGGCCGGCCCCGAGCAGTGGCCACTTTTCTAGGTTAAAAATGCACAATGGTGTTTTAAACTTTTTTGTATCGATTAGTATTGACATAACATTTAATATCCCAATTAAATGTGCTAATACTTATAAAATTAAATACGTTTTTTAAAGTTATTAAATTAAATTTTAAAAACTAATTTTTTTAAAGATGAACTCCCAATATTACTTTGATTTTCAGGAAAAATATTTTCCCTTTCTCCAAATTATTAAAAACCATTGTACATACATTAACCTATGCAAAAATGAAAGATCATTGTACAAAATATTGCTTACCACGCTGAAACAGTTGATAAAAACTTAGCACATTTTGTTTTTAATATTAAGGGATTTTTGTCAATACTTGCAGCAAATGAAATTATATATTAATATATAACTTATGAACGAAGATTGATTACAGAAAACTATGATAAATGATAAGTATGGCGTTTGGGTTTCGAAACTGTTTGCAAACTTTCTGTGAAATACAGTACCGAACACCAAGTTTGGAAAATCCTCAAATTCGGCACTTTTTTTTTCTCGATAATTTCCGATTTTTTTCTGTAAATTCAGAAAAATATTAATCTAAGATCTAAGAAACTGTTAAATTAACAAATGCCAGTAAATTTTGATTCAAATAGCAGCAGCAATCCTTGTAGATATATTTCTGATTTATATGAACTAAACTCAGGAAACCAGAAAATCCTATTATATTAAAAAGTGCAAATTGTTTTTTTTTGGGCGTAGTTAAGTATCTTTTTTCCCTATAAAAAGTTAATTATTTTTTTCCTTAAGTTCTTAAAAGTTCCGTTTTCCAAGTTTTATTCCCTTAAAAGAAACATTGCTGTACTACTTGTTTCTCTGTGGTCATAAATGGCGCCCAGTATCCTTGCAATTTGTACAAATGTCTGGCGTTTTGGTTCAACTTCTGTGCTAATATTTTACAGATGTAGCTCTATTTTTTTTTTCATGCAATTGCAGGTGATTAGTGAAATGGTAAATTACCATGTGGGTATGGTTAATTTTTGCTGAATTGTGAGTTGTAATATGGAGCGTTTTATTAAAATCTATGAATAAGTTATTTTTTTGTTTGGTAAAAATATATCAACACATGGGTTTACTTATATTACCTTCTATAAAAAAAGGTAGCCTATTTATCTTCCAGTTAAGAAAACAGTGCAATTTAAAGTGAAAATGCGCATATCAGCTGTGATGTTTACGTAAATCCGCTATTTTTGGTCCTTTAGGTAGGCCGTTTTGGGTTGCGTTCCGCAATTCAGCAAATTTCGAAATCAGGCTTAGCGCCGGTCCCGAGCATGCGAAATTTGGGATTCCGTACTGTAATAAGATGGGAAAGGGAAAGTACGTGTTTTTGAACCTAGCAGTGTATTTCTTGGAAATTTTTAAGGGGAGAAAAAAGTGGCGACGAGAGTGGCAATTGTTAGGTGATATTTTAGTGGCCACTTTTTTCATCTAGTCGCCCTGTGGCGAGTGGCGACCGCTAATTTTGCCCTCTAATGTGAGGCAAAACATCAGCCAGAAACATCTTGGTACCAAGTACTTGGTATCTTGGTACCTTGGTTTCCACGGCCTATAAGCCCGAAAAATATTATGTTTGGTATGGGATGCCAGCCATGAAAGCATAACTTCCAATGTAATATACATTGTTTAAATAGGTATTTGATGTATCTAATCTTATATTGAGTGATCGGAATAGGTAGAATTATAGGTTAACTCTTCATATTTCAATTACTACATAAAATATTCAACTTTAAATTGCTTGCATAAATAAATAGTTAAAGAATCCGACTCTCTCACAAGGCATTGGAGGTGCGGCATTAGACCAATTTTTAGATATCAGGAACCACTCCAGTCATTGCACAAAATATCAGGTTATCATTGCATGTCCCACTCCCTACCTCCCAAAAAAATCCCGAATGTACTACTGATTGCAGTCATCAGGGTTGTAAAAAGTTAACCATTTTTACAATGATAGATACAATACCAGTAAAACTGTACACAAAAACAAAATATTTAGCACCAATAAAAACACACAAAATGAACAAAAAGTGAATTTTTCTAACAGAAAAGCTTAAAAAGTAAAACATTTGTAATTTAATTCGACCCTACCTCATTGTTTTGTTCAAGGGGGAAAAAATCAAAAATTCTGGATAGCAATTAAAAAGATCGTTGCACATTAATTGCACATAATGTGCAACAGAAATTGCATTTAGTTGCAGTGTTGATATTGTAATCCTAGTGCCAAACGAAAAAGCTAAAAACCAAAGGAAATTAAAATTCTCATGTTTTCCTTTTAGAAAAAAAATTAAAAATTCCCTGACAAGTCCTAGTTTTCCAGGTTCCCTGGTCGAGTGGCCACCCGAACGATATCATTATGTTACATTGCAATAAGCATTAAGTTACACCAAAATTTCACATTAAGTTTCACATAAATATTATAGCCTTAGAATTTGAAAGATATTAAACTAAGAATTTATAACTACTTACATCTTTTATGTCCTCTGATGTCAGAGCTCCAGGCAAATCTTGCTTATTTGCAAATACTAATAATGTAGCTCCAGAAAGCCTCTACAAAATATAAAAAAGAAATATATCTATACATTAATTTTCAATTAGAATTAGCCACATTTAGAGCAAAGCATAACATCAAAAGAAACAAACAGTAGAACCCTAATTTAACGGGATAGGCAGGAAATGTCATACAGGGCTTGTAAAAAATTTCAATAAATACTGTAAAATAATTTGAATGGAAGTATAATTAAATAATAAAAAGCATTTACAATATATATATTACATAATTAACAATACTCTCATACAGTATGAAAAAGTATGAGTACATACTATTAGTTGCAATTTGAAAAAAATTAATAATTTTTGTTGAGTCTTATTTTTTGTTTTAATCTCAAAAAGAGGCATTCTCAATCACTGGCAGGCAAATGTTGCTCCTGCGTTTCATGTCATTCAATTTTGGTCTCATAAACTTTTAAGCTTTTCCATTATGAATGCATTTTCAGCTAAAGAGTATGTCAGCTCCAGATGTGCTTTTCTTCCTCCTTAACACAAAAAACAGAAACAAAAATAAAGAAACACCAGAAAAGAAAAGTATGGAGCTTTGAACAAAGACAAGGGAGGGGGGGGGGGGCTAACCAATACCCTAGAGGCGTGGGGTGAGGACAGTACAGTGGAGTTCCAATAAAAGAAAAAGATAATTGCCATTTGACCTCTGCATTTGTAGCCCTCATTCCCACCTGCCATCTGTTTCAAAGAAAATTCTTGTTAGATGAAAAGAGCTATGCTATGAGTATGTCTCTGGTCTCAAAATGAATGTAATGTTTAAGACATTATAGAATAATAAGAAAAAAAAAATTGGCATTTGGGAAAAAACGTTAAATGTGGGAATGAAGTGAATACAGAAAAGTCATGTACGAGAAGAAATAACACAAAGAGTAGTCAAGAAATTCAGGTCCAACAAGAAAAAACTTCAAATACAAAAGCTGTTAAATACAGGTGACGTTAAATCAGGGTTCTACTGTATATATAACAAATGAGATCTGAATTTCAACATGATGACATTATACTTTTAATGTAATTTTTGGTATTTCTCAGTTGCAGGGTTTGGTAGGAAATTAAAAATTCAGCTTTGTATCAACTTTGTATCAATAAAATACCAGCTTTGTATAGGAATTAACAGTTTTGTATCAGGTCAATGATAATCTTGTATCAGAATTAACAGGTTTGTATCAAGTTATTTCACAAGTTTAGTAGTCATGCTGCTTGAAAAAAATAGTTTGTAAGAATGAAATATTTTTTAGAGTGCATCAAAATGTTTCACATACTGCTACTGCTGATTTAACTCAAAAAAGAAAAGAAAATCTTTGCACCATAGACAACGTGCACCAAAGAGGTTTTCCAAAACAAATTACTATTTCTCAAAACTCAAACAGAAAATGTTTTTATAGCTATATTAATAAGTAGTAGAATTTTGTTTCTCATTTTTTATAGAGAAAATTATGCCAAATGATGTTTAGATTTTTCTTTTGTGGAAAATAAATTTCCCTGAAAGCATTTTACTTCCTAAACAACAACAATAAACTTGTTGAACAAGCAAAGAAGGTTCCTTCAGCACTAGCTGCATTTTTTATTTGTTTTTCATTTATTGAATTGTTTATTATTATTATTTTAAGAGAAAGCAAGTCCTCATGAAAATAAAAATCTACATTGGAGGGGTTATAGAACTTCAACTCTATCTTAAATGTATGGTTCAACTGTTATCTTATGGAAATTTTTCAAAACTAAAGATAGAACATAGATATATAGTTCTTGGCTATCTTTGATCATGTCAAAGGGTAGAGAGGAAGAGGAGGGGAGGGTGCTCCTGAGCTGAACTCGGGTGCCTAAGGGCACATATGGTGAACACCTGGAGTGTCCGCGGCAGCAGAGTGCAGAGACTCCCACGGACCACCGTGAGAAGATGCAGTGAGAAGAAAGGGGCATTTTCTATGCCTGGACACTTCTCGCATGGACGTGAAAAGAAGAGGACGCAATCCTCGATACCTTCCAGGATAATTGCTTGTAAGGAGATGTAACATACTGTATATACCAATGTTAAATCAAGAGTCGAAATAAAAATACTAAAAATACAACAATTGAGCTTTTGATCTCCATAACCGTTGGAGTACATTCCTGGATAACATACAAACCCCACAGAGGATATGATCAGCGTTGTTAACTCCGCAAAGTAAAAACTCAAGAAAGTTTCGCAACATAAAATACCAACTTTCAACTTCTTCTGCAGGATGCAGAAAAATGCTAAATGCTCAAATTAGGAATTTTATCATTCAAATAAAACAATGACAGCTTACAGTTTTTTGGGGGGGTTGGGAGTAATAAAATTTCCTAACCATAAGTTTAAAATGCCGCAAGATGTTTTGTCTGGTTGACAGGCAAACAATATGTAATACGTATCTGATTATTTTTTTCCTTTTCCAAGCAAGCCAGGCCTCACGCAGCACACTTCTAATATGATCAAAAACAGTTACTTATATAAATTACTTCAACAGCACCATTACAGCCAACTGAATATAAATTAACTAATAATGTTATTTACTTTTTATAACATAGCGTGTTCTCGATATCATATTCTTTCTAGAAAAACTGAAGGGGGAAAAAAGCAATGATCATACGTTAATAATATGACAAGTAGCAGTCAAATACAGTATAGCTTTAAATATATATATATATATATATCTATCAAGTGCTAATATATAGTATCACAAGACTTTGCTTCCTTTTTCAAATGCAGATTCAAATATCTGCTCATGGATTATTAAAGTAATTTTCACCTTAATTTATATCTTTAGATTTTAGAGCCTTTTGTAATTGCTAATTTCCTCCCTCTACAGTTTTGAGCTGAAAAGAGGCCTTAATTTGAGAATATTTTTAATTTCATAGAAATTTCTTCGAATTACTCTTTTACTCATTTTCTAGTTTTTCAGACAAAAATAATGTTTCATCTTCATAAAAATTATGTTATTTTAAAAGCAAATGAAAAATTACAGAATTAATTGCACATTTGTTTAAAAGATACTACTAGTATTTTTCTCCAAGAATTAGTAACTAATAACAATTGAATAGTAAAAATCAAGCTATAAAAAATAAAATCAGCCTGCTTAAGTAGCTTATGTTGAATTAATTTCTGACTTACAAAATAATTAAAACTTTTATAGCGTGGAAAAGGAATGAAATCCCACACAGTGAGTGCTAATTTCAGCAAAGCTCTTGTTCCATGTGATGTTTCCAAAAAAATAGTTTTTTGTCATTTTGTAAAATCAAAGTACTAGAGAAGGTTTATGTATAATGATAGAAAGGAGCTAAAAAGTAAATGACATTTCAGTGGGAGTTGTCATAAGTCCTCAATATAAGCACTTAAAATTTTGCTTTTTATTTATTTATTTATTTTTATGTAGTTTTCAGTGACAAAAAGTACAATTAACTGCTATTTGTTATCTTCAAAACATTTTAAAATATTAAAATCACAATTTTGGGGTAGTTTGGTTTAAAAATTTAGGCCTTTTTATATCAGATGTATCAGGAATGGAAACTTGACACGGTTGGCGCACCACCCCTGCAATCATGTAGTCCTGGAGGGGACGCTTATGGATACAAACATAAGTCAATGAAATCGAAAATGAAGGGACACTTGTGTTAAAAATATAAACAAGAAGGCAGAGGCATGTGTTAATATAAAACTACACTGCTGGTAATTGGTACTTTTGAAACTAAGACAGCCAGAAACATTGAATTACTGCTTACAAACACGACAAATTTACTTATGCAAAAAAAAAAAAGTCAAATATATGGTTGATTGAAACTTAAAAACCTAGGTTATTTTTCATTTGCGTATGATGAAAACATCTTATCAAAATGCTACGGACATAAATTTAATAGAATATTACAGATGCTGATTGATTTATGTGCTTTATACAGTAGTACTTTACTAAGCACTATGCTTAAAAAATTTCACTTATTTAAAAAAAAATCTGCTAACACTGCACTTTAGAATCAACTAGAAATCAAAAAAATAATTATCAATACTTTTTTTGTTCTGGTCATATTAAGTGATGTATCATTCTTGTCTGTTCAAAATACATACATTTTCTCTCAAAATAAACTAGGTAATGTTTGTCTTTCCCCATAAGAAGTTTAATGTCGTGTGCAGACTAAAGCATGCTCAGAGTGAGCATGACGTCATGAAGACAAAAAAAAAAAAAAGCTTCTGTGCATGACCTGAGGAGTGCAAGTAACCTTTCAGATGAGTGGATTGCTGTGGCTCAGGTTGAGCATTGCTCAAGTCGGTATGCACCATTTTCCAACATTATAGAACATATACTTAGTCAAATTTGTCCAAAATTTACAAAAATATATGTAGTAAGCTGTGACACTAAGAATAAAATTAGAAAAATGTTTTTTTTTTCTCAATTAACTTTTTAAACATTACTTTAGTTCCTCAAGCCTTCAGGCCACCCTTTAGAAAATATAAATATTTCTACAAATTACTGCAACAACTAGGAAACTTCCGACATTAAAAATCTTTTAGGCACTAAATCCCCAAAGATAAAAACTGAAAGCATAATTGAATGATGTAAAAATAGTGCAAAAGAGATCACGGAATAAAATTATGATTTTTTCCTTAATCTTATAGATACAGTATTAATTTTTATGATTCTTTAGATATTTTTAGAACATGAAAATGCCAAGTTTTAAGTAAGTTCATATAAAAAAAATTTCTTTCCAAATGCAATCTCAGAGAAAGTAAGATTATAAAATAAGTGGATATATTCAGAGCCACCATGAGCTGAAGGAAAGAATACTGACATGTGGGCCCCCAGTCAACCACTAACCAGGGTTAGGGTTCGGAAACCAATTTCTTCCGGGACAGTGGAAGAAATGGGGAAAAGTGAAATAAATGGGAAGACACCACCAGGAATTAAAGTAAATGTTAAAAATAAAAATTGTATATTAACTAAATGGCAGAATTCAACTATTAGTATAACTACATCAAATGACAAGCAAACAACTTAATTAGCATTACAAATATTATTTTTGGAAAAATAGGTTGTTTTTAACAATAAAGTTACTAGTTTAGGAGGAAGGTTACTACAACTTTATAAAAGGAATGTTTTTTATGGAGTTTTGTCTATTTATGTTATAAAATTAAAAGTTTTAAACTACAGGGAAAAATACTAGAAATTATATTTTCATCTATAAATACATTATTATTTTTAGCTACATTGAGGAACTCCTTAAAAAATAATAATTTTTTTAGCATATCAGAATGCTGAGTTTTTAACACTAATGTTCTGAAACGTGCTGCCCCTTTCTTAGATAGCACCTGGATGTACCTCATAATTTAAATTCTAGAGCAGTATTAAAAAGTCTATATTTAAATGTGGAAAAATCAGCAATATTCAAATAATACACATATTAAAAACATTAAATGAACAATGTACTTCTTCTAATAGCAAGGCTCGCAATTCATCTCGGCAATCCTGTAAACGGCGACGATCTGCGCTATCAACAACCCAAATTAAGCCATCAGTACTTTCAAAATAATTTCTCCAGTATGATCTCAGAGACTTTTGTCCACCAACATCCCACATATTAAGTTTGAACCTGAAATTTAAAATAAAAGTGTAAAATATACATTAATTCATAAAATTTGCCCAATTTCATTATGGTGAATGATTTTACAAAACTGCACACATACCCTCTGTGCTCCAGTGTTTTAATGTTAAATCCAAGAGTTGGAGAAATAACACTGATATCTTCACCATTGAATTTCTTCAAAATTGTTGTCTTACCAGCATTATCTAATCCTCTAATTTTAAGTAAAGGTTCATCAGCAAAGAAATTTATGGTGGTTAAAATATGGTACAACAATTTTTGAAACAATGAATCATTCGCATAAAAGAAGTTTCGGAAATAAGAATTTAAATCTAGACATCACGAGGAAGCTTGAAAAGAAGTTTTCTAAGCAGCCAAATGAAGAATCTAATTACATTTTTTAACAGATGATAAACAATAGAGTAGAGATTATCTGAGTCCTGCGTAACCAAATATTGCTTTAACCAGGGATCAATCCAGCATTTTTTAACAGGGTTCTTTTTTGTGAATTTTAAAGGGATTTTTGTGAAAAATCAAATAACTTGGTGAAAATTGAAAATTTAAACATACAGTAATGAAGAATTTTATTATTATTTACTGCTTTTATAATAAATAATGGTGTGAAAAGTATGATTCAGAAGCTTGGAATTTCGTAAAGGATCCGCTTTGATTGATTTAATTTTGTGAAGAGTCTGTTTTGATTCATTGGAACTTTGTGAAGAACCTGAAAATGGAACTGAATTTCATCTGGCAAGTTCCTTGAGAACCAAGTTACTCCAAAAAAAATTATTTTTTTTTAATGTTCTGACAAAAAACTAGAATTCTAAAAGAAAAGTTCTACCACTATTTCTCTTTCATTTATGTCTGCTTTTCTGCCCAATTGAAGTAACATTGAAAACCCTTTTCTTGTTCCTCTGCTTAGATGACATTAAAAATACTTAGTTCCACTTTTTGCTTAATTGAAGTACAGTAAAAATAAAAGCTAAGAGGCTCTACCTGAACTTTTAATGACCTTAATAGCATTGCTCTAAATATTGTTTACTAGTCCACAAATGAAACACTATCATCAATGATTTTTTTAAAATGAACAGTTTACTTTCCCATTTTTGTATACATTATTTTCATTGTTGAAGGTATGCCTCATATAAGTACTATTTACGTATAAATAAATGACCTAAGTGTAAATTTATGTTTCATGTTTTTAAATAGTGATAATTTAAATAAATCCCAATTAGTGGATTTTTCACTTATCTGAGGTGAGCCAAAGGTTGGCGAGATTCAGGGTAAAGAAGCCAATATATAAGTATTTGAAAATTATACTATGAAGGAATTCAATTCTTCATAGAAAGTTTTTGTGCAAACGATCACTAAGACTTTTTAAAAAGATCTACGTATACAACTGCTGGTTTTGTGGAGGATCTATTGCGGTACCCCCCCCCCCCCCCTTTCCCAAAAACAGTCTAAACAGACTCATGATAAGATACAACATAGAAAATTTTGTATTTTTCAAAAATGTAAAAATTTCTTCACCATAAAGAGCTTTCAGAAACCAGGGGAAAAATTAAGAAAAGAAAGGGGACATTGATGACTTCTCGAGATCTGCATATTATGAGCAATGAAAATGAACACTGGGAAATGAAAACAGTAGCAAAGAACTTTAAAAGAGCAGACGAACAATTTAAAACATCAAAATGATAAACAAATGTTAAAAACACTAAATAGTAATAAAAAATTGTATTGCTATTTTGTGCTTTTAACAGCTGCAAACCCACATATCAGGGTATGACTTTGCATCCTTAAACTCAACTTCTTTCTGCATTGAGAAAGGGGTTTGTTGGTACCACAAAGCATGTGACTACAATTTATATTGCTATTTTGTGTTTTAAATGATTGACTTTTTTTTTTTTTTTGTACAAAACTTCATTTCATAAGTCAGAACTCAGGACATTTAAAAAAAAATAATATACGCATTTAAAAAATGAGAGGGGACTTGCATTCTGACTAGCCTGGTAACGTCTAAAAAATTTATTTAGGCAAGAGTAAAAAAGTTAAGCAAAACTATAGTCATTTAGGTGTTTCAACAGTGGCAGTTATCTTTTCCCTTGAAATTGCACTGCCTGCCTTTAAAAATACCTACATGTATCTCATATTGTATATATAGATAAATTATGTACATATATATTGATTACATGCTCTTTCAAATGTTGAAAAATGACTTAAACTCGGGAAAAAAAAAAACATTACACGCATCTACAACTTAAAACAAAAATCAGTTCATAAAGAAAGCAATTAGAAAAATAGAAGTAAAAGGTTAAAGTTTTAACAAAGACAAAAAATAACATTTCTGTAACATTAAAAATTAAATAAATAATAAAACCTCAAAAGAATAAAGAAACAGATGTAAATTTGGGCACGTACATTCATCTAAGTATTGAAAGAATTGTGGTAGAAATTAAATACATTAAAACAAACATCAAAGGATACAACATTAATAGTCTCATTTCCTTCTCTTTTTGTTTCATTTTCTTTAAAATTGTAAGTAAACCCATCACATCTCTTCAAAATTATCCATCTGCCGCAAACAGAAACAAAAATATACGAAATGCGGTCAATGCAGGAACATTCCTAACAGATAAATGAAAGGCAACCCTATACTTTGGCGAGAAATGATACCACTTGGAGGATTGACGATTGAACCAAGCATTCTTCCTGCCCTCGCTCATTAGCCGTACCATTTCAAGCGTAATTTATAACAAGAAGGTTATATAACTTGAAAAAAAATTCCAAGTTTTACAAGCTTCAGTTATTTTTATCTATTTTATAAGCTGAAATAATTTTTTGTTAACGCCATGAAAACAATAAAGCTGCCAATATGATAACCTACACCCCAGGATTGTTTCTGCTCCTTTTTGACCAATGCGTAAACAAAAGTTGCTGTCTTGTCTCAATTTTCTTCCAGTTGAAATTTTCTCGCGGGAGGAGAATAAGACGTACCTACCGGTAAAAAAAATCTCCTGAAAATAACGGAAAAAGTGCCGGCAGCGAGTTGCCGGAAACACTCCGTTTCTGATAATATTTTCCCAAGACAGAAGTTCCATTTCTTTTTTCTCCGTTGATCCATTTAAATACAGCAACCGTAAAACGGAAAAGTTCCGTTCTCGTATTTTCCGGATCGTGAGGAATGTGATATTTCCGTTTTTGGAAGGAAAAACCATGCTTTGAAGCACTACGGATATCTACTGTTAAAATCAGTTAAAAAACAATCTGAAAATTGAGTTTTTTTTAACAGTGTACATAAAACAGAGTTAATATATTAAGTATAATGATTTATTGTAATCTATGAACGTGAACTTCAATTAAATATAGGTTTTCTCCATGTTCTTAAGATATTTCCTTTTTTTTTGGGCATTTTAAACAACTCTTAAATTAAAATTTTTGTTTTATTAACATGCCTAAATCTCCAAACATTCATTTTTGCTACTTACTTTTACTTTATATATAACTGAATATAGATAAATTTTACTGAAAAATTTAAAAACTACATAACACTTTTTTTAACTGTAGAACTTGATAAACAAAAATTAATAGTGAGTGTTTACAAGTGCTAGAAGTGGGTGCAGATGTGGGGCAACGCGTGCCCCCAATTTTCAAAAAAATACCCATGCATCCCCCCACTTCTAAGAATCACCCTTGAGATGGAATTTAATTTTTCCATTTCTTGAAGTAATAAACGATACTTCTCTACTTCACATCCCCTACCGAAAACGGACGTCACTCTAAAATAACGCTTGCTGTCTCCCCGCCCTTATCGAAAAAAAAGAATAACTTCGTCCTGTTTGCGGGAAAAAAAATGAAAAACAAGATTCCGTTTTGTTGGGATGGACATTCCGGACTTTTTGCCGCCCCCTGAAGCAGGACCGCCCCGCCTAGTTACGCTACTGGTATTTAAAAGATCCCTTGAGTATCCGTTTGGCATGGATACTCTCGGCTAAATTAAATTATTAGTGTCGATTGCATCAACGAGTGGTCAGGTGCCGCCATCTAGGGGAAACTGAGCGTGAAAAATATTGCGGCAGTGGTACCACACTCATTGTGGTGCCGCTGAAAATACGTAGGTTCAAATCTCTGGGGACGCACCAGGTCTGCAATGGTTGAGGACCAATACCGCAGCCCCATTAGAAAGAAAAAAAAAACTATTCTTTTCTATCGGTATGGAAGGAGTTTCTGTCGACACTGACAGACAAAATTTTTTTTTGTCGGAGCTCAATTACGGTGAAAATTTTAAAAATTACGGTTTCATTCATCAAATAAGATAAGAGGTTATTGCTCGTTTAAAAAAAAAAAAAGATTTAGCTTTGTTTTTCAATCCCTCCCCCCTCCCCTTTCAAATGCATTCATGGCTTTAAAATGCATGGACGTCGTCATAAAGATTGCTATCGTTTCTTAATTCTTCTACAGACATTTAATGATAATCATAGAATGCAACCTCTGCTGTCAAGATATTAAGAAATAGTTTAAAGTATAGCAGATGTGCTAATTGAATTAAACAATTTATGATGACTAGTTGTAAGAGGCATTCTAAAAACAAAACTGCATTACTTGGTACATCTTCCAATTATAAAAATATGTTCTACTGTGCAGAAAAATATATTAATTAATTAAATTAAATAGTTTTCTTCCATCAAATTAAAAAAGTTAAGCAATTAGTCAGGGCATATCATAATAACAATTTGAAAAAATAAAATATTATCTTATTGCGCCGAGTGCTATGTTTGTCGTATCAAAATACCGTTTCAAATAGTGATACAATTTTTAAGCTACATCAGAGAAAAATCAATAATTTATAATATTGTTATTATACGCTAAATGGACAACATTCTATGAAGGGAAAGTTATTTAGGGAAAAACTGTTGTGATAATTGTAATAATAATAATAATAATATTGTTGCGCTTTTTTTTTCTCTTCTTTTTTCTGCTACTGCGTTTAATTATTTACGCAACAACTATAAATCGCTAAGTTTTGTACGAAATGCTGTCGAGTTACGGGAAGGGGGGGGGGGGGAGCCGTAAAAATGAGGTAGTAGTTAATTAAGTTTTGAAAATGGTCAGAAAGTCGAATCTAGGAGATTCAGGCTTTCCTTTGAGGAATACGAAGGTGAAATGGTTGTGATATCTTGCCTAACGCTCACTGAACTGCGAGATGGGTGGAAGTTTTCCTATTTTTCTACTATTCAATGAACAAATGCGATGCATAATACTACCCTTAAGGCCTTCAGAAAGACAGCTTTCCACTAAAAGATATTTTGCTCCGTTAAACATTGCATGAAGTAAACTTACCACGTGGATTCAGGTGGAAAGACGTACTTTCAACACCCTCCAATGTGTGATCAAGCTTTTTTTATTTTATTTATTTATTTTATATTTCAAACTAAATTTTGTGCCCTCTTTTTAATTCAAAGATTAAGTTTCAATTTCTTTACTTTGTCTTTTATATGTTAATGTTTGCAGCAAATGTTGTCAAACTATCATGGAGGCTTTCAACATAAAAAAGTGCCAAATTCCTTTTTGAAATTGTACCGAGTTCAAATCCAGGTGATGCTTTCGAGGAACAACATTAAAGTGATTGCTGTGGCTAACCCTCATCGATTTGACAGAGGCAAGTTTTCTTGGTTTTCCACTATTCAATATGTCAATTCAATTCAGAAACCCACCCTTAAAGAGTTTTAAGAAGGCAGCTTTAAGATGTGTTTCACCAGAGAATAACGAAAACGATATATAAATATTATTTGCAATGGGATATCAATACATAGTACCTTATGTGTAACACCCAACAATACACGCGGCTATTATGTGATGTCTTCAAAAAAATTCTCTTGAAATGTTGATGATACTTCTAAGCATCCTCTTTTTATTGAAATGCGGATTTAAATATTTCTTATACTTTTATGATTCGTTAACAACTTTGAATAATCAACAAAACTTCTAGTTAACTATTCGAGAAACTTAAGATTTAACTGAGGAAATTGTGGATTCAAGGGAGTTTATAGGGCTCATGACGCGAATCTTCTAATGTCTCCAAATATAGACTAAAATTGCATTTTTGGGAGCAATGTAAATGAATTTTCGGTGAAATGCATCGATAGGGAGGGGTGAAGTGCCCGAACTATTCTCTCTTCCCCAGCGTCACTAAATATAGCCTAGAATTGCGTGTTTTATACTTCAATTTCTATAATTTTCCAGGGGAGAGCCCACGAACCCCCCTCCCCCCCTTTTTGCGCAAGTATCAGTTACTAGATTTATATCGCTTTTCTGAATACCCTAACGCAATTATCCAAAAAAGAATGGCGGGTGGAAAAATTAATCGAAAAATTTAACTGAATGTCTGAAAAATATATATGACACATTAATTTTGAAATGCCCCATGGATGTGTATATATATATATATATATATATATATATATGTATGTATAAACTATTTGTATTCTCCCGATCGAAAAAAAAGTGATGCCCCCCCCCCCCCTCTCGCGTTCCCATTTTTTGACTTCGGTGCTGTTCTGCTGTCTACACGATTGAAGGGGCGGCATTCTCAGATTTCGCCCCGGGCGTCACTAGGTCTAGTTACGCCACTGCCCCCTACCCTGTTAGCTCGAGGCCTTAGGGCTGCCCTCCCCCGGGCACGGGTAAGTGAAGTCCAGCGAATGCTCGTATAGGTCTGAGATAGGTTTGTTTGGGCTTTATGCATAAAAAAAAAAGAAGCATGCAAAGGGGTAAAATAATTTTAACAGTTTATGGGTTCATCTTCTCAAAACTTGTGCGGGATCGTTAAGCAATTTCAGACACTTTTCAACATTTACGCTATGTGTCCACACCATTCAGCTTTTATTGTTAACAACGTTTTACACTGTTAGAAATTTCATCATGAAATTACGGTTAAATGACCGGCAGCAGTCTGTCCATCTAATTCACCGTTCAATTTACGGTTTGGAACATTTTTCTATCTTTACGGGACCTAACCATTTCCAATCAACTTGGCTAAAAAGCCGTAAATACAAAAGTTTACGGTTTTATAACCATTAAAAAATGGTTTCAAAACAAAATTTTTACCATTTTTGAACCATTTCGAGGTGTAGAATCTTCGAGGCGTAGAAACCGTAAACGCCACCAGGAATCGAACCCGCTGTGTATGGTATGCCAACCTAGCGCTCTAGTCATTCGGCCATCTGCACCACGTAAAGCGGCCGTTTATTTATAAATAAATCTTCTTTTCCATCAGGCAAACTGTCTTAAAATTGAGATTTCAGTTTTTGATTGGATCCAAAGTCATTTTTAGTCTAAATTTACTGTATCTTGACGAAAATCATTTTATTTGCTGCAAAAATTAAAATACAAACAAGCTTCAGCAGCTCAAATTATGGGTTCGCTCATTCCAGTTCGGGAATCCGACGTCTCCAATTTTTTTTGATTTGCGTGTGTATGTTTTTCTATTTAGTAACCACGGCTTAAGCCACTTTTTTCTTCTTCTTTTTTTATATACACATGCAGATTTGAACTGATAAATATTTATTCATAATTTAATAACAACGTACGACCGTAAGGTTTCGCAAACAAGATGGACGCCCGATTCTTACTGAGCGCTTGTAAATTACGGTTAGTTAAACGTTCTTTAGTAGAACCAGAGAATAAACGATTTTTTTTCGCTATCAGCGGTTTGAGTCCCATCTTTTTAATGGTTATTCAACTGTTGTAGTTAAATATCGTAAAATAACAATCAAATGAATGGTTATTTTACTATTTTCTTACGGAAATTTTTAATAGTGTACGTTGAGAAGTTTTATGATCTTGCATTACGAAATTTTCGCAAAATCTTATAACGTGGATGCAAAATTAAGCGCGATAACTTAACAATCAGTGACTGCATAATATATAGAAGGAAACATTTCGTTTTTTGATGAACAAACTATGGAGTTTATTTTAAAAGAAAAACAGTCAAAAAAATAAATAAACTTTCAGAAACAAAAAAAAAAAAAAAAAAAACAACCACATAAAAATAATAATAATAATAATACCAAGTGGATTTAAAATAAAAAATATTTAAGTTGGCAAAACATTACGGGTTCTGTTAATTCGCATATTAGGGGTCATTTATAAATGATGTCACGCTTCAGGGGGGTAGGGAAATTGTGACAGTTTGGCAAGGGTAGGGGAGGGGGTAACAAGAAATATGACATTACACATTTTGGTTTCTACAAAAACATTTAAAATCAGCAAATTAATTTATTTTCAAATTAAATTTTCCTAGGCATTTACACTTTTAAGATAAAATTGCATGAATCATTTTTTCAGAATTCGAACGATTAATATATTTTTCTGTTCTGTATTAATTATCTTTTGTTTTGTAAACCTTAACCTCCTTCTGTAAAGTACACAGGTAATCATTTTTAGTATTATGCTCACAAATGTCAATTAAAAGTTTAAAAATAAAATTTGAAACGTGATCTATAGCGCAGTACTTTGTTTCTGAACTGCAAGTGCATATGCTTATAGCGTGAAATGTAACAAAGGGGGTAAGGGGGTATGATAAACACTTTGTGACAAAGGCGGGGGAGGGGTCAAGTATAATTTTAAAAAAGCGTGACATTTGTGAATGGTCCCTTAATTATAAGATACTGATGATAAATATAAACAATTTTCACTCCCTTTATTTCGTATCATAAATGTATAATGTATGTTCGTGAATTAAAAAAAATCATTAATAGTATTTGAATTTACCGCGAAAATGAACTAGCTTTATTTTTTGGCAATCTTTGGGATCATTCATAAATGATGTCACGCTTCGAAGGGGGAAAGGGAGTTCATGAAATTGTGACAAAGTGTGACAAAAGGAGGGGAGGGGGTAACAAGAAGTGTGACATCAGGCTTATACAACATAGCGTGACATGTGACAAAGGGGGGTGGGAGGGGGTTGGTTGAAGTGTGACGAAGGGGGGAGGGGGGTCAAATATGTGGGGGAAAAGAGTGACATCATTTATGAACGGTTCCTTATTTGCATTCTTTCAAGCTTATACATGAACAGTTAAATTACACAGTAGTAAACTGAATAACTACTTAGATTTTTAGTCAAAGGCTTTCAAAACATGTACAATAATAACAACACTTAGTACGTCAATTATTAATGTTTATATGTTTCGCAAGTTCGAGCTCCATAGCACGTCGGCAAGTAAAGTTTTCATTATTTTTTACATTATTTATCTATCATTGAAAACTTTAATGGGAAGAAAACCTTTCCGTGTTCTATTAGTGCAATTCACGGCGACATAATCACCATTTTTATACCTCTTAGTGTTCTTTTAACCTTCTTTCACAAGCTGTTTCATGGTAGTGGATCAAAGCTGACGATTATTTTAATCCAAAATGACGGATGAGCCGGTTTCCATAGGTGATTCTTGGAACAAAAAAATATTCTTAACTTCACACAAAAGTTTCAGAAAACGTATGCGCCACGACTTAAAAATCTAAATGATATAATATTAGCACCCGCCCTCCCCAACCATACTTATATAAGCTTTAAAAAAAGTATTTAATATAAAGTATATATAAGCTCAAAAAAAAAAAAAAAAAAACTTCCGTGAAAAGTGATACCAGAAGTCATTTTTTTTTTTCAGAAACGTTATTGTATTTTTAAAACATTAAATAATTTGCTCAAACCAAAATATAAAGAAAAGCATGTGCTTTTCTTTATATTTTGGTTTTTGGTCGTCAATGAAATCTTAAGATTAGTAAATTAAAAAATTTTGGTCGACCATTTTTAGCCTACCTTCCCGTAAAAGTAAAAAAAATAATAATAAAGCATGAAAGAAGGCTTAATGTATCGTGAAAATATCGTTAAAAATCAAGAAAAGTCAAAAATAAGTTAAGTAATTAAATAAAGATTGAAAAATAAAAAATTTGAAAGTAGGGTTTTGAGATGGGGGAAAAAGTGTGTCTGTCGGTCTGTCCCCCCCCCCCCCTAATAACTTTTGAACGAATTGTCCGATTCGAAAAATTCTTTTTGCATTCGAAAGATCTCGGCGAGGACATCTCATTTCTATATTTTACTTTTTGATTTGAACAATTTTTTTGCTCAATTTTGAACAGTTCAAAAAATTTTAACATTATCGCCTATGGGTGAAAATGAAGCAAATTATGTAAACTTTGGGTACAAGATCCAAGTTCCCATGAGCAAGCTCACTGGAAGAAGTTCTTGGCGTGCAATATTGATTTGAACAATATTTGTTCATTTTTGAACAGTTCAAAAAAAAATTAACATACCGCCTACGGGGAAATTTCAATCCTATATAATTCCTGATCTAACGGACCGATTTGCTTGGAACAAACTTTATCAGAAAGCTCTTATGACGTAGAACATGTACAAATAGAAAGTACATCCAGAATTAAGGAGCCTATTTTCCTATGAAATTTTTTTTATCGGGATTTTCAAGAATATTTTTGAATCAATGAATGATTAAATGAATAAGCAAAAGAATGAATGAATAAATGAGTGACTAAATACATGAATGACTTAATAAATGAATGATTGAATGAATATCTATTAACCGTTGAAAAAGCTATATTTGAAGCAATTAAGAACTAAAACTAAACGAGAAAGACAGAGAGAGAGAGAGAGATAGTTAGATTATAAATTTGAATGCGGTGTATACGGGAAAGTAGGCTCGTATAGTTCTAGACGGAACTTCTTGTTTTTTTTAATTTTCGGAACAAGGGCTCTAACATTTTCGGGACTTTCGAATTAGAATCACCCCTGTCGGCTTCCTTGTTATAGGGGGCCTTAGGCACTTTGAAACCAACACTTGTGTTTAGTACTTTTTTCTTTATACTTCAATCTAAAATTTTGCACTTTCATTTTATCAAAATCGTGCTTTGCAATTGCTGAATCGTAAACTGATTTATTGCGTCCATTTCTTTTGATCAATTTAATTAGAAAGAACAATTTTTATCCTCGGTGCAACTAGCCATTGTATTTGAGACCCACACATTTTTCTGCCAGCTAACTCGTTCACGTGTGCTTAAATTACCCATAGAAACCCACACATTTTTCTGCCAGTTAACTCGTTCACGTGTGCTTAAATCACCCATAGAAACTTGGCTATAAAAACTTTTAAACCATTCGTAGTTTAAGTATCAAGTTGAAAATTGTATTAATAATCACAAAATTAAAGAAAATGTACACACAGACGCAAAACCCCCCAAAACGATACTTTATTCCAGCATGATTTTTTCGAACACAATGAAAATTTGAACACGGTAAGAAAAATGTCACAATTTCCTGAAATTGAAGCTAACAAATTTCAAACAAGAGATTTCGTATAGCCAATAATACTTCAGAGATCAATTTTTAAAAGTCCAGAGTAATCCTTAAGCCTCCTGCTCCTCCAATGCTTTTATGATACAACTGTTAGCAACGTCTAGCGTTTTTTTCCATGCCTCCTTTGCTGGAACAGTCATTGTAGATGCTCCTAAAGTTTCCTCCAGAAAGATCAATATGGCCTCTTGAAGATGCTGAAAAATATTTGTTGCATTTAAAGCAAAAGCAAACGGATATAAATATATAGTAACTATAACTTTTATGATTTTGCCCTCAGAAATTAATGTAAATATTAGTTTTATAGAATAACCGTGAAGATGTATCAGAAGTTTTGGCAACATCTTTCATGTCTCCAAAACCCATCATTGCATTAGTGAGTAAATTGAAGTTTACGTGGATAAATAAAAAATATTTGAATGTACATATATTTTGGGCCAAAAATATCTAAATCACGCCCAGTTTTCTCGGAAACTAGACTTGTTGCATTTTGACAGATTGATTCTGAAATGAGTGAAAATTTTTTTATTTATGTTTTTTTCAAGCATGAACAAAAACATATCGCGAGTGATCTAACAATACCTTCCATCTACAAATTTTTCAATTTTCAGATTTTCCTTGATTAACTTTACTTAGTTAAATAAGTTAATGAAAAGGAATATCTGAAAATCAAAAAAATTGTAGATAGGAGGTATTGCCAGATCGCCCGCGATTATGTCAGCCTTAACATTTCAGCTCTGTTATAAGGCTGTTTTCCCATAAAACCGATATTACCAACTATTTAACCAATTCTAGTACCTCGTCATTGAAAACTTGCATGATACAGCACTGTTAAAAATTTCCGTAGGAAAATAGTAAAATAACCATTTATTTGATTGTTATTTTACCATATTTAATTACAACAGTTGAATAACCATTAAAAAGATGGCACTCAAACCGCTGATTGCGAAAAAAATCGTTCATTCTCTGTTTATCCTAAAGAACGTTTAACTAAACGTAATTTTCAAGCGCTCAATATAAATCGGGCGTCCATCTTGGTTGCGAAACCTTACCGGTCGTACGTTGTTTTAAAATAGGAATACGGATTTATCAGTTGAAATCTGCATGTGTATGTAAAATTTACAGTAAATTTAGACTAAAAATAAATTTGGATCCAATCAAAAACTGAAATCTCAATTTTAAGGCTGTTTGCCTGTTGGAAAAGAAGATTTATTGATAAATAAACATGCGCTTTACGTGATGATGGTGTCCGAGTGGATAGAAAGCTAGACTAGTACACCACGCATTGGAGGTTCCAGTCCTGCAAGCTTCGTTTATGGTTTCTACGCCTCGAAATGGTTCAAAAACGGTGAAAATTTTGTTTTGAAACCATTTTTAAATGGTTATAAAACCGTAAACTTTTGTATTTACGGCTTTTAAACCAAGTTAATTGGAAATGGTTAGGTCTCGTAAAGATAGAAAAATGTTCCAAACCGTAAATTTAACGGTGAATTAGATGGACAGACTTCTGCCGGTCATTTAACCGTAATTTCATGATGAAATTTCTAACAGTGAGGAAATATTCTAAAACAGGAAAAACTTCAAACATTTTTAAAAAATACATTATCATCAACTTCCGGGGCCTGATAATAATAATAATAATAATAGTAATAATAATAATAATAATAATAATAATAATAATAATAATAATAATAATAATAATAATAATAAAAATAGGTAAAAAGATATTCCGAAAGTTCCAGTTTAGGAAGTCCTCCCAAAGAGAAACGAACGCGTAACCGATTTATGATGTATTTCTTTGCATGCGTAACTTCTATTGTGCCTTGAAATTCCTTATCGCCTACACAAAAATATATCTTCAAAAATAACAAAATAGAATTATAGCAAAATTTAGCCGTCCAAAGCTTTAAAGCTGTAAACTTCACTGACGCAAAATTTGAAATATATAATGTGCTTACAAGTTCTTTTAGAATATTTTAACCTTGTACATATGTTATACACAAGTTCTCATCTGGCTGCACGTGACGTTGGAGAAATACACAGTATTTTGAAATTTTTTTTATTAATTTGCTCTTGACCTATGGGAACTTGTTTTTCGCGTAAAAAATAACACATCCACTTTTGAATCTTGGTTCAATATCGCAACTTTCAAGGGCATCAAGGTGCAATATTGAACTTCTTTAGCTCCTCAATCTAATGGGAGGGTTGAAAGCATCTTATGCAATAGTGCTTGAGAACGAGAAAATACGCAATACAATCCTTTAAATAAAAGAGAAATTCAAGGTGAATTAGCTCTCTCTTAATTTCTTGTTCTTTTCTTAACTTTATTTATTTATTTATTCTCTTCATGCTCTGTAACTGTCTTCGTGGTTTTGAAGCAATTTCGCTTCGTATCCTTTTTATTTATTTACTTTCAATTTATTAATTATTATTATTGGTAGCGTACATTAAATAATAACTTTATTTTTTTGTCAGTGGATAGTACCAATTCTTCAATCGATTCACATAGCTATCAAACTGGTTTACCGAAAAGTATAATTGTAATAATAAAAAAAGAATTTATCGATCAGAAAAAGGGAATAGAATTGTACAGAGATGCAATTTATTTTTCGTTGGATGAACTTCAATTTGAATTTTGAATCAGAATCTTCAATTCATGCTTGGCAAATGAACCTTTTTCTGGCCAGGCGAAGAGGCACGACAAAAAGATTCAGATGTCACAGAGGGAGAAACTAGGAAAAACTTGTTGCTCTTATATTTTTAAAGGTGATAGAGATGGAAAACATGGAAGTTTCCTATAGGTTGATATGGAATATGGGCTATGCTTTAGATTTACTTGAGAATTAAATGCTATTACTACGTAGTACAGGAAGTATTGGATTCGCGGAAAATTTTTTCTCTCAAATGTCAGCCTAAATTTCCATTTTAATGTACCAATTCATAAATTTTGACAGGTTTTTCAATGTCCGTCGGTACGTACATACGTACGACGTGCGTGTGTCCTACCGAAATATCCATTTTGATCATCTCAGAGCTCGTTTTGACGAGTTTTGCCGAGACGTCTGTATAGATGTATGTATCACGCATAACTCAAAACAGTCGCAGAAGGTTGAAATTTCATACGGAGGACCAACATAGTGACTAGTTCAAATTTCTCATGCCAGTAAAAACATTTAATCCCCTTCATTCGAAAGTGCCAATCTCATATTTACTGCAGTAAAGGTGTAGGGAAGTGAAAGTGAACTAAAAATGTATTTAAAAGATAATGAAATTAAGAAATATAACTTTTATGAGGAATATATTTTTTATGAGATTCTACGGTATTTTTCAGTCTTGCGATTTTTTACCTTGCTCTCTCTTAAAAGTAAAAAAAGAAAAGAAATAGGTATAAAAAAAGGTTTTAAAAAATGTACCGTAAGAATCTCGTTGGAAAAAAAGAAAACTTAAAAATAAGTGAATTAATTAAATAAAGATTAAAAAATAAAAAAATCGAAAGTAGGGTTTTGAAATGGAGAAAATGTGTCTGTCGGTCCGTCCCTAACAATTTTTAAGAGAATTTTCCGATTCGATTTTTTTTTCTTTCTGCATTCGAAAGATTTCGAAAAATCTTAACGTTAGCGCTATTATGGAATTTTAAATCAAATTATGTAAACCCTGTACATAAAACTCAAGTTCTCTTGAATAAGCTGATTTGAGGGAGCTCTCGACGTAAAATATTTTTTGTTTTGAGCATATTTTTTTCGATTTTGAACAGTTCAAAAAAAAAAAAAAAAAAAGAATCCAGATCTTACAGACGGATTTGCTTGAAACAAAATTTATCGGAAAGATGTTATGACATAGAACATGTACAAATATGAAGTTCATCCAGAACTAAAGGAGCCCATTTTCTCATGAAATTTTTTCATCTGGATTTTTAAGGATATTTCTGATAAATGAATGAAGGAATGAATGAATAAGTAAATAAAAAAATGAATGAATACATGAATAAGTGATTGAATGAATGAGTGAGTGAGTGAATGATAATGTGAATGAATGAAGATGTAGGAATGAATGAGTAGGTGAATGAATGGTATAAGAATGAATAAATGATATATGAATGAATGAATGAATATGTATTAACCGGTGAAAAATGTGTACTTGAATCATTAAAGAATTAAACTTAATGAAAAAGCGAGAGAGAAAACTAAGTTAAATAAATTTGATGTTGGTGTATACGAAAAAGTAGGCTCGTAATAGCTTTAGACGAAACGTCTTGTTTATTCTTGGTATTGGGTGATTTTTATATGAAAGGTAAAGTGCTAATGATTTTGAGCTATAAAAATGTATTACTTTGAGATTAAATTCTAAGGAACGTGCACGTGAAATTAACTTAATTTATCGATGCATATAAAACATCCATTGGGCTCTGCAACTGAAATACTCTCTTTCCGAATTTCGGGAGATCTTATTTGCTTGATCTACCTAACCAAAAATGGAAGAACAGATGACTTTGCAACACAACAAGAATTTTGTCCCCCGAACCTGTAAAAAAAATTGTAAGTGTTCGAAACAAGAAACTTAAAAGTTGATCTTACCAAGAAATGATCTTTATTGAGATTCCTTGGTTTGTGGCTGTGTCCAATTTTACTTAGTAGTTCCACCAAGCATTCTGTATCCGAAAGATTGTCCACCAGAGAGGATATTGCGTACATGACTGATGTTGCATGAGCAGCTAATTTCACGTTCTTTGATAGTTCACTTCTTGGTGTATTGGCGAAAGCTTTGAAAAGAAGCTGGTAGTCGGGAAACATGTCAAAAAACCTAAAATAGGAAAAAGGATGGTGAATACGGAGAAAAATGCATAAAAAGTAAACAATGCTAAGTGCTTTCAAATGGGTTGCGTATGTTGGTCCTTGACCATTGCAGACCTAGTGCATTCCCAGAGATTGGTACCAACTCTTTCAGCGGCACCACAATGAGTGTGGTACCATTGGCGCAATTTTATTTTTTGACGCTCAATTTCCCCCTAGATGGTGGCACCTGAGCTCTAATTGATGCTACCTGCACCAGGAATTTAATTTAGCCGAGAGTATCCACGCCAAAGGGATACTCGAGGGATATTTAACATGACGCATAATCATACGACATGGCCGCTGTTGATTTTCTGCATTTTGAAAAGCCACCGACTTGGGAAAGGTTTGATCCTGCGAACTTGGGCGTACGAGGCCTGTGCCTTACCGCTACGCCACCCTGCCGGCACAATGCTATAAGTTTTAATTTAGATGTTTATGGATGAGAAACTTCTGATTGAACGTTAGCGCATTTGACTCATTAATATCAAACCGCGACAAAGCAGCTGTATAGTATATCCCTAATCTCTTGGGTAGGGATGATTTTTATGGTTGGAGAGTGGAATTCTGAGGTCCAGAGATGATTTTTTTTTGTTTTATCTACAAGTGAAAGCAAAATTTATTGGAACGTAAATTTATAGACCAGACGACAAAGTCGTGAAAAGTTCATCCTTGTTGCTCTCAGATAACGATGCTTTAAAGAGTTAACATAGGTGGAAAACAATTCTCAACACCCAAAGAGGATTAATTAAATTAAGAAACATTCGTTTAATTTCATTAATAGTAACGTTGAGCATTGAAGCTTCATTTCTAAGCACTTTTTATGTATAAATAACGTCAACTGCCTTTTCCATTTCCTCTCACACAGCGAGTTTAAACGATTTCTTGAACATAAGTTTTTTTTCAATAAGTAAACGCATTTTCTGTATTTTTTACTCCAATGAAACGAAAGGTTATTTTTAATTTACAGAAAAAACCCAAAGAATTATTTATAATATACCTTTCTGAAATTAAAACAGATTTCTAAAATCGAAAGTTCCTTTTATTTAACCTCTTCAGACCCCAGAACTAAGCACAAACAATTTTGACGCACTTTCTTGATTCTCTGATTTAGAAAATGATTACAAAACAAAATAACAAAATTTTTTAAAAATTTTAATTAATAATTAGTTTAAATAATAATTAATGTCCGATTTCCATGCTTTACATGTTTAAAATGAAGTAAACTATCTGTTGATTCATTTCAAAAACAATTGGGTGTTTTAGCTTTCAAATTGCACAAACAGTAGTTAATAAACTGTATTTTAAAATGTACCCAATTGGGTGCACTTGAATGAAGAGGGTATACTGTGTATTTAAAAAAAATAAATAAAATAGAAACGATATCAAATTCATTTTGTCAAGCTTTAAGCATTATGTTTATTAACTTCCATCGATTAATACTGCTTTCTAAACACATTTTAAATTTAAACGTTCTTTTTTTTCCTTTAATTTTTATTTTAACATGTACGAAAACAAACGAAGGAGAATCAAATTATACAACTGAATTACAACAAAATTTTCCCCCAATATAAAATTTCTATCCAGAATACGGACAAAATAAATAAATAAACAGAGTAAGATCAATTTTTATTACATTGCTTTACAATCTTAAACAGATGATACGAAAGCAACAATCTTTGAGACATTAATTGATCCGTATAAAAAAAAACCGCCGTAATAAACATTTATATCAAAAATTGAAATGTTCAGTTCTTCAATTTGTGTGAAAATAAAACGTTTTAAACTTAATGAACCATATCTCCCAATGATAAATCGGTTGCTTTCGTCCATGTTAAAAAACGAAGAAATGCATTCACTTTCCATTCATAACTTTCTTTTTCTACGGTCTTTTGAAACATAAATTAATACTGTATTCAGAATCTCTGCAATTATCATTTTTTTAGTGCTAAAAGTATTTGTTAAGAAAAAAGGTTAGAATTTCTTTCGTAAATAAATTTTTGAATTGTTTAAAAATGCCTTTAAAAATACCAAAATATCTATCTATATATTATTTCTGTAGCCTGTTTTTCTGTCGGTCCGCGAGATCTTCCTTAATCATTTACCAAATTCCAATATTTACGCCTCATTTTAAAGCTTACAATGTTAAAAATCTCCGTAAGAGAATAGTAAAATAACCATTTATTTGATTGTTATTTTACCATATTTAGTTACAACAGTTGAATAACCTTTAAAACGATGGTTCTCAAACCGCTGACTGTGAAAAAAAAAATTGTTTATTCTCTGTTTATCCTAAAGAACGCTTAACTAACCGTAATTTTCAAGCGCTCAATAAGAATGGGGCGCCCATCTTGATTGCGAAACCTTACCGGTCGTACGTTGTTGTTAAAATATGAATAAAAGTTTATCGGTTCAAATCTGCATGTGTATATAAAAAAGAAGAAAAAAAAAGGGGGCTTAAGCAGTGGTTACTAAATAGAAACACGACATACACACGTAAATCAAAAATTGGAGACATCGGATTCCCGAACTGTTAGCGAATGAGCAAACCCATCATTTGAGCTGCTGAAGCTTGTTTGTATTTTAATTTTTGCAGCAAATAAAATGACTTTTGTCAATATTCAGTAAATTTAGACCAAAAATGACTTTGGAACCAATCAAAAACTGAAATCTCAATTTTAAGAAAGTTTGCCTGTTGGAAAAGAATATTTATTGATAAAAAAGCGGCCGCTTTCCGTGGTGTAGATGGCTAAATGAGTAGAGCGCAAGGTTGGTGTACCATACACCCGGGTTCGATTCCCGCAAGCTTCGTTTATGGTTTCTACGCCTCGAAATGGCTCAAAAACGGTAAAAATTTTGTTTTGAAACCATTTTTAAATCGTTATAAAACCGTAAACTTTTGCATTTACTGCGTTTTAACCAAGCTGATTGGAAATGGTTTAGGTCCCGTAAAGATAGAAAAATGTTAAAAACCGTAAATTTAACGGTGAATTAGATGGACAGATTGCTGCCAGTTATTTAGCCGTAATTTCGTGATGAAATTTCTAACTGTATCGTGCCGGCTAATGACGAAAAATCGACCCACGGTCTAAAAATGTACCACTTCTCTTAAATTTGATATTTAAAATCATCTGAGAAGGGGTCCTTTAATGAATGCTAAATGGGTGTTGTGCATGATGGCGCCCTCTGTTATCAAGTAAACAAACAAGAAACTCTTCTGGTTTTATTGTGTAGAAAATTGGGCAGTTTTAGTTGCGTCTGTGTGTGAGAACTTATTCAATTGTTAGGCTCTACACATTCATTTATATTATGAATGTGTGGAGACCAACCATCCAACAGTAACTATATTTTAAGTAGTGGAACTGTTTCGTTATTGTATTTTAATGCCATGTATACTATTAATAAAAATAATTATCATCATTAATGTGATTAATGTATTATTTTGAATATCTAAATAATAGTGAAGGGAAAGTTGACAGCTATTTGTACTGATGTGTTCAATTACAAGTCCTCTTTTGTACTATCACCCGTTCACTTTTTCCTATTGTTCTTCATAATGTTCTTTGTCCCAAATTAGTACGGAATTCCGCACGGATCGACTAGTATATATATATATTTTGTACTGGTTTTACATCAAAAAGTGTTTTACAATCAGGTGCGTTGGAAGTAAATTTAGGCTAGGGATCAGAGATTAATATGAGATTCTGCTTGCCCAATATAGCGTAATGCTATTGGTATTGTAATTAGTATTACTACTATTATTATTATTATTGAACTTTCCAAGTATAAAAATAGGGGGAAATCTCTCATTTTGCATTTCCTCTCCCCTCACACAAAGGAACATTTTTATATTCCATCAATAAAATTTGAAAAGTCGCATGACTCTTCATTTGCATTCCAGATTAGAAAGCATGTCTGGCAGGTATCCAATGCAAAATCACACCAAACTGGAATGAGATTTATCTATCGGATTTCATCGATATTGTTATTCTTTTAAAAGCTACGACGCATGACTTAAGGTACGTAAGGATATCAGCCGTCATTTCCTTTATCAGCTACTGTTTACCCTCTTTCTTTGCTAAACTCAGATTATTTTCAGGATTTCTGGGGGCAAAAGTAACTAGTCATCTTCTTTTTTTTTTCTTTTTTCTTTTCAACATAAAAGTGCTGTTTCTCTAAAGAACTTGTTCAGCTTAGGAAGTACAAAGACTTTTTCAAATGTTCAAATCGATGGATAAATTTCCCTTATAAATACTTTTCAACTTTTAGTTTGTTTTGGTTTTTAATTGGATACGATAGATTAACATCACTTAATCGCTTAGTGTCTTAAAGTAACTAATTAAGGTATATATGCTTGAAATAGCTAAAATCGACCAAAATACCAGAAAAAATTTATTACTTCAAATTGTTCTCCAATCTTTTACCTTTCAAACGATACCAAAATGTTTCTAATATTTGGAATAGGGCCATCCACAGTAAGTGGTCCTATGTAACTCAAAATTTTCAAGTTGTCGCAATATTAAAAATGAAACAAATTTGGAATCTAGAAACTGTGTATTTTCCAAAAATAGTGATTTTTTTTTAAGTAATAAACAATATTTCTTAAAATTTTAAAAATAAATGAAACATACTAGTATTTTTCATTTATTGCATTTTTTGTTAATGTGTATTTTCATGGGCATATGAGAATATAAACATCATTAAATAATTATTAATACGATACATCACTGTATAAAATTTATAAATTTTGCCTACCTACATTTTTTTTCTTATTAAAAGTTGCTTAGAAGGCAAGATAATTACTGTGTAACACACGAGAAAAAATTATATATTTTTTGTTATAATAAGCTTAATAAAATAACATTTTTTTAAAACTTTATTTTATAAATCAAGATAACGAGTATTTTTTAGGGGAAAACTTTAAAATGTTTAATCATCATCAATTATTTTTCAATAGTTAATTTTATCAAAGGTAACACACGTAACGATATATTACTTGTGTTACCGTTACGTGCGTTTTACTGATCTATTATGTCACAGTTTGTTATAAAAATGTTCAAAACGGGCTCAAGTGATAATTTTATTAAGAACTTATTGAAATTTAAAAGATTTGGTTGCTTAAATGGTTATAGAACTAACTCAACACCCATCTTCAATCATATGACTTTAAAAATTTTCTTGTTCTTGAAAATTAATATTTTAGAATTTGTTCTTATTCTTGAAAATCAGAGACTATAATTCTTAGTGTACAAATTTTTAAAAATACGCAATGTTTCGTACATAAAGTTTTTGTTGAGGGAAAACTTTGTTTGCATTAGCAGAGCCCAATCATTAGTTGGAAGCTAAGTGCTAAGTCATGGCAATAGCAGCATTGTTGTACGAAGTTCCGAAGGCTTAGCAGAATTAGCCAATCAATTAATGCCTGTTACAACTATTTTGCAAATAAGTGAGGATAAAATCACTGAAATTATTACAACATTCAATCCATGGGGAAATGTAAGTGTTATCCACGGCATAAAATCTATGCATGTGATACAGGTATCTCCTGATCAGGTTGCAAAACTATGGCCCACAAACAATCCATTTTTGCTAGATTAAAAAACCTAAAAAATACCCAACAAGTTTGTTAGAAAGCGCATTGAAGTTGAAAAATGCCGTGTAAATGTAACACACGTAACGAAAGAATCGATCAATAGTTATCTGGTAATTAAGATTTTTCTCGAAGTACTACTATGCAAAATTCAGTATTTCCAAAACTTTGAAGTCAATTTCTGAAGAACAATGTTTCGGCAATGTGACATTTAGCTTGAAACAAGATAACTAAACAATGAATTAATCTGGCATAATTATTTTTACAACGTTAAAATCTACAGTATACAGTGGATGTGTTCTGCTTCAATCATAGTTTATGAAGAAATAAATTTTAAATGAATTTTTAAATATTAAAATTTCAGAAAAAAATGTGATTTTTAAAATCTATTAGTAGTGAGAATAATTATTTAAAGGAAATATTCTCTCCAGTATCTTGACTGAAACACTAAACAGGAAGAATGATATTCCGTATAATTTCCAACTAAAACTGCATGTCTAAATAAATTACATTTTTAGATATCATGTTTCAAAAATTATTCTAATTAGGTCATTAAATCTTAATTAGGTAATGTTAATTTTTTGCCAAAGGTGAATATTATAGACCACATTCCTTGGACGTGCATTTCCTTCATATTTTCCCGTTCGCTATAAATTAAAACTACAGCTGGAATAAAACTAAATCTCTTATTTTTCGTTTATCTCCCTATGGGGCGGGTGAGATTGCGCACATGGGTGGGTTACACGCATGAGAAATGGTTTTAGATGATAATAAGTAGATTGTATTAATAATAACTGCAAGCGAATTGTAAAAATAGTTGAAAAAGCATTTGGTATCAAAAAGTATCTTGCAGTACTCACATCACAGTGAAAATCAGAAGAACAGTAATGAAAATCCAAGCCCTTATACATTTGGATAGCCAACAATAAAAACGACGTTGTGGCACACATTTTTAGAGGAAAAACTTATGATTCAAGTAGGCACTGTGCTCCTGATATGGCTGTAAAAATTTCTGAAATCGCCTGTGCTTTACACCTCCCCTCCCCCCAAAAAAATCAAGAGCGCCATCTCTCCGACCGCGCAATCTCACCAGGTTTTACCTCATGCGATGCACAGCTATATTGACCCTAATCCCTCATCCTCGCCTCTGAAGCAAAACCTTGGAATACTGCTTTCCACGTTCATCACAAAACATTCATGGTTTTTAAATTTTCAATTTCAATTCATAATGCTTGGTTATTTCAAAGAATCTCCTACATCCATTATTTTTAGCATAATATTTTAACATAAATATTTCAGCCTAACTTGTTAAGAATGAAATCAGAGGCCCATATAATTTAACGAAAAAGAAATTACTCATTTCCTTACGTTGCCTAAATCTTTTCCAGAAATTTTCTTATCTCAATATTTTGTTAAAACTTGCTTTTCAAGCAAAACGATCTCTTCTAGCTAAAAATAAAAATGATAATAAAAAAAACATCCTTAGAGAAATAAATAAGCATTTTTTATGACTCAATGGGAAATGTTCTCGGAAATGAGGAAGTGTAATCCGCTGAAACATGAGCTTAAAAGTTCCATGCTTTTACCGGATGAAAAGACGGTAATCTCCAAAGAAGCAAAATCATCAGAACTTATTCATCGGCTTGACGTTGCTAAGCAAAAAGGTTCGAAAAAGCAACACGAATTCGACGAAAAAGAAAAAAATGACTTGTTTGTGCTTTTCTAAGTAATAGCTTTTAAAAGGTCTTTAGTTGTGTTTGCTTAAAAGGAAGACTTAATTATAAGACCTTTTCGTTGCTGAAGGAAACAGTATTATGCTGTCAGATGAGACGTCGGTTGGTAAGATTGATTTCAACACAAAACATTCATATATGAGTAAACTAAAATTGATGGTTTTTAAGGGAGAAAAATCGATAATATTTACCTCACTTATGGCGGTTTGGCTAAAAAAACGTAAGAAAATTGGCCGAAACCGGGTACCAAAATTATTTTTCTTCCCTTAAGAAGCCACAGCCACGTGAATGAAATTGCTAATTACTATTTGAATCAAAAGTTACAAAAATCAAAGCATTTTTATGAAAAAAAAAATATTTTAAAAATTAAATTGAAGTAAACAAAATCAAGGCAAGTCTTTTGACAGTTTGAAAAATTAAACAGTTTTCGCACAGCACTTATAAATAGGAGCGGAGCAGTTCAAAACAGGAGCTGCTGTTCCAGTTCCTTGATAAAACTATTAATACCAAGAATAAAGTTATAAAATAATTTCAATTCAACTTATTTGCTCAAAAATTGCTTATACTCTACCCACTAACGTTTAACTTCTGTACCAAATAATTTGTTCACATACTATATATTAATATACATTTGAATATCCGCTAAAACTGATGCACTTACAATTCGAGTTGCCAAATTTAAAAACTGCAAATAAGGGACAGCAGGGGAGAATAGAACCGGGTATGCGATACGGACTCGTCACAGAAGAGTCACCGGATATCCGATATCTGGCAAAATCAAATATCCTGGCAAGAATACGGACTTTCGCCGTCTCGTATTGAAGTTCTCCGGGAAGCAGGACTGGGATGGGGGATCGGTTCCTCCAGGAGGCAAGGATATCTGACCAATTTTTAAATATCCGGAACCCAATCCGGTCACTGCACAAAAGGTCAGGCTATCCTGCAAGTCAATTTTTTTTAACTTAATTAATATATTTTGAAAATATACGCAAGGATCGATCCAGCATTTTTTACAATGTTCGTTTATTTGTGAATTTCAGAAATTTTTTTGTCAAAAACCAAGTAATTTTGTGAAAATTCAAAATTTAAATTTACGGTAATAAAATATTTATTTATATTTGCAGCTCATTTACTTACTTTGAATAAATAACTCTGTAGAGTACGATTTGGTAGCTCAGAATTTTGTGAAGCGTCCGTTTTGATCGATTGGAATTTTGTGAAGCGTCCGTTTTGATTGATTGGAATTTTGTGATGAGTCCGGAAACGGATCTGAATTTCGTTTGGCACGACCCCTGATAAGTAAATTTAAAAAACTTATGATGTATTTGAAGCTGTAAGATGTTTGGAAAATGCATAGAGTTTACAAGTTTCAAACAAGAGAGCCGGGTATGCGATAACGACCCGTCACACAAGGGTCACTGGATATTCGATATCTAGCAAAATCAAATATCTTGGTAAGAATGCTGACTTTCGCCGTCCCGTATTGAAGTTCTCCGGGAAGTAGGACTATTTCTCGAAATACGGGACTGTCTCATGAAATTCGGGACATGCACGCTTCGCTCTATTATTGTGACCCGGCAACCCTGGTAACATTAGCAGAAGTGGCTGAATACAGTGAAGAGTTCTCAAATTGTGGTTGTTATTGAAATCGTGCTGTACTAATCATGAAAAGAAACCGAGTCTAGTGAAACATTAAACCGGGTCAAGGACAGCAGATTTATTTGACAGCTTTGAAGAGACAGCTACAAATACAAGCTTTGCATCTCAGACGTGTGGGGGAAAAAAACTTCCTGGCAGAAGCCCAAAAACTGTAGTGACAGTCTCGAGATGAAAATGTTTAGAACAGACAAACATTACGTCATTTTATTTCTACTGAAATTTCAATTACATAATAAAAGAAATTTAGATTACGCTGAGTTTAAGGAAAGTAACAAAGAAGGAAAGTCGTATCGCTTTAAGGAAACGCAAAACGGCTTTGTCTATTGTGTTTCATAAAATGTCCTGCTTTTCCCGAGTTCTTCTATCACGAACAACTTTAATTTATAGTAAAAAACAGCTACTGATATAACCCACAAACCCCCAATTGTGTTAAATCTATGAGACAGGGGAAACATCAGATATTTTCGACTCTGACTAAACCGTTATAACTTGCGTGTATTGTGGTTATTATTAATCCATTGCATTTTCAATAAATCTGTACAACAAATCTTTTTTTTCCTAAAAAAAAAATAACTGTAGATATATGAAAGTTTTCCAACAAATATTTCTAACGATTTAATATTCATTATTATTTAGTAGCACGTTATTTTTTATCATTCTGATTTATTGACGCATATTTAATAGTGCCGCATTAAGTTCATACGGTCACAAAATTTTCATGTTTTTCAGGTTACGAAACTTGCGTTCAGAAAGCAAAAGCACGTGAAATGTGTGCCTTATCGACTTTTTCAATCTTCCTTTCTAACAAATACGAATCCATAACTAATTTTTCGTGAGAACACGAAAAATTTTACAACTAGCATATGAATTAAATATGCAAATACGTCGAATGGGTTTTAGGTAAAAGTTAAATACTACGAATAAAAGCTTCGAAAATTGCTCACAGGTGTTTTGTTTCACATTTTCAATCAACTAAACACGTTTCACGGCTAAAAGGCATCAAAAGTAATCAATATATTGATACCTGCTTGTTTCCATTTTGTGTTTGAAAAGTTCGAGTAAAACTCTTAGGATTTAACAAGTTAAACAGCATTGTTCGATTTCTCTGATACTTGAAATTATTCAACTTGTTTAAGAAATTATCATCAAAATTTGATTCTGCAAATAGACAGCAACGTTTAATAAGAGCGATCTTTTCTTAAAAGATTCATTATTCGTAATAAATGAATCGGGTTTTATACTATGGGAAATGATATTCGGCTCAAATTCCGTTGAAATTTTGTTAGATAACTATTTTCCTTGTAAATTTGTGCCTTATTTTGCTGTTATCCCACAACCTGAAGATCGGATCAAAAATAATCATTTTCAATTTTAATTTGATTAGTAAACTATATTGATAGTCCAACAGATATATTAAACGATTGTCCATAGAGCTTATCAAACATTGTCAAACGCACGTCCTTAGAGTTCATAAAAATATAGATGAATATACTTTGATAATATTGTTGATGTATAGAGTCCGTCCCACAGAAAAGGTGACTGATGTGAAATAAAATACAAGACATTGGTTTTTATAGTGTACATGCATTTTTTATTCAAAACCGTCTTCTTGTGAATCGATACATAACTGGAAACGTTGGGAAAATTGTTCAAAACAATTCTGATACTCAACAATTGGAATTATCTGCAGGACCGTTGTTGTAGACTTCTGGATACCGGGAATCGTGTTAAAATGCCATCCTTTCATCATCATTTTTAGTTTGGAAAGTAGCCAGAAGTCGCACCGAGCCAAATATGGCGAATAAGGAGGGTGGTCCAAGCACAACCATACCATTTTCAGCCAAGAAATGACAACAGACCTTCTTTTTGCTCAAATTTTCAGTCACAATGCAATGCACACTTATTTTAGGAATTCCAGAGAGCTCCAATATTAATCTGCTAGATTCACAACGATCATTTCGAAGAATTTCAGCCCCTTTTCGAACATTTTCTTCGACTCGAACTGTCGCAGAGGCTCCTGGGCGTGGATCGACTTCAATGCTCTCTCTGCCATTACAAAATCTCTCAAACCACCTAAAAACGGTTTTACGGCTCATTGCTTCCCTACCATAAACACGTTGCACCATTCCAAACGTTTCTGTGGCACTCTTACCCAGTTTGAAACAAAACTTAATGTTTTCACCCGTTGCTTCATAGCTCTTTTCACGACAGAGGATCACAACATCTCCTTACAATTTCGTTTACTGCTTGCAGTCTGTAAAACCACCATTCTTCCCTTTTAAACGGCAGGTAGTGGAAACACCAAGCTACTTAATTCCTGCATCAGATCTCAGGTGGCAGTAATGGTTCCGCGAATATAAAATCGGCCATCTTTTCTGTGGGACGGACTGCGTAAAAGCTGATTTTTATTATTATTAAAAACTTTTAAGTTTTCACAAGCTTGAAACCAAGACTTAAATTTGCGTGGAAGCTCACGATAGCTCAGCTCCTGCTCTTCTTTTCGATTTTACGGGGACTTTTTTACATATCAGACGGAATAGAGACTCTTTATGAATTAAACTACACTCTGAAAACTAAAAAGCTCCCACTTTTAGATATAAACCCTCAAGACAAACTAAAGCCCTTTAGACAAACAAAACAAGAATGGGAGTCCAGAGTCTTATTTAGTAAGCGGGCTCTCAGATTTAGATTATGATGCCAGACTTTAAAAGCTCAATATGTATAGTCTTGAGCAAAAGAGAATTAGAAGGGACATGATTCAGTTACTTAAATTTATTAAAATGGAAGATGTTGATTGACTATTTGTTTGCACAGAAGATGGAACCATAGGTCACTGTTTTAAGCTTTTCGAATCTTAAACTAGTCTTGAAACTAGGATAAATTACGACTTCAATAGGGTTGTATTGCATTTGGAATTGTTTACCAAAAGTAACTGCTACCTGCTGTTGGGTAAAAAGTTTTAAAGTTTCAATGGATGTTGAGAAATGCCTATGACCGGCCTTTTTGGGCCCAGACCCTGGTGCTGAGAGTCACTTTTGTATTTATCTTTGCATTTTTATTTGTGTTTCAGAAGGAATCACCGAATTTTTTCCCTTCTCATTTGAGATGCAGTTGAAATTTTCCAAAAATCATAATTCATCAAGACTTATAACTACCGTACGCTTTAAATTTAGTACTTTCACAAAATTATACTTTGTACTCTGAACTCCTCTTCAGCAATTTCAAGACAAGTATTCTAGATTCTGCATGAGACAATCTTGTAACATTTATTCAAATGATATCAGGTATTTTTAACGTCTTGCTCGTAATCAATATACTTCAAAATTCTTCTTATCAATCGCATGTCAATTCCTGACAGTCATCTTCTTGACGACCTTTACGCTGTATAAATATTTAAATATGATGTACGGTAATGTTGCTACCAGAAAGTTTATTTTACAGACTCCAACCTGTAAAAGATAAAATTCCTTTTGTTGCCTTTAAAAAGGATTCAATGATACGTTTTCAATACCTACAATTAAAAAAACATAAAATGTGAGAAAAAAATAACTAATCTGGTTTTATTTGTAATTTTACACTGTAAAACCGGAATTCTTGTTATTAGGACAAAATGGCTTGTTTTCAAGAACGTCACGTTCTCGGAATAGCTCCGAATGAAAATGAGTTAGATTTGAAAAACCGAATTCTCATTTTTTAAGTAACTTTATTTATAACCTTTAATATACCCAATCAAAAGTTATCTCATTCTTTTTTTTTCTCTGCATAATTTATTATTTCCCCTCATTTTTTCATTATCTAGCAAAAGTTTCAAATTCTTTTAACATTTCATTACTCAGCTTTTGCATCAAATCATATCAACAATAATCTTTTGATTTTTTTTTTCAAATCTCATATTTTATTAATCTTTGTCATATTCAGTGGTAGTCGAGCAAATATATGTAATATATATTTAAAAATACGTTTTTAAATTGCTAAAATACTTTTTCCGTTTTTTCTTTAAGCAACATTTTCGTTTCATTAAGTGTAAGGGAATCCGTTCATTTATTTATTTTTTGATTTATTAAAAAACATTTACGCAGTAAAAGAATACTTAAGAAGTTTCTGAGTAACAATCATGATGTTATGAAATATTTTTCTGAAAAGTGTAAAACAAAAATAACTCCAAAAGTGATGTTAGAGCTTTAAAATTATAGCTTACTGTTACTTTGCTCACAGAAACGTGATTAGATTTAACACACAGCTGTCTCTAAAATAAATCTTTATCGATTTTTTTATTATCTGAAAGTAAATAAACATTGACGTAAAATCCTTTTATGTTTCCAAAAGATAAAATAATGACATATATTTCGTTTAATTTTGAAGATAAATCTTTTCAGCTAGCTCTTATCGGAAATATTTGAGTAAAATATTTTTGTTTTTACGATAATTATGAGTGGCTAGAATACTATAAAAGATACTCAGATTCTATAAGAGAATCAAAGTTTAATTTTGGAGTTTTCTAATAAATTTTAATTAGCAGATAATTTTTGGGGAAAACACTTTTCAATGACATCATAGCGAATACACATAATGCATGTATATATCAATGTTTATTTGACACACTGTAAAAATATTTTTCTCAAAAATGCATGATAATCACCTGGCAATCATTTATCCATTGTCTGACGTAAAATTACAGAAACCTAAAAACAAGAAACTACAAAGTCTTTGTAAAGGGAAACAACAAAGAATAAAGAGCAGAGAACATTCTGTAAATTGATGGCAACAGATAAAGTGCCGCAGTCGCGGTACCATCTGTGAGTATGCGAATTACTATTTCTGGTACACAAAGTCAAAGGCGAGCTCAGCTGCGCCCACGCCGCTCGGCCAATGATGGGGTTGGGAAGGCGGGCCACCGAGCGCTCGTAGGTTGCTCGCTAGAACTAAAGTTAGATTACACACTAACAATATAGAAATCCTTTTCGACAATTATTTAGCTGGTAGTCACAGATCTCAAGCGATTATTTATGCATTTTTTTACAACCCTTAAAGTGGTAGTCACAGATCTCAGGTTTCAATTTTACGTAACTTTTATTTTACTATAGTTTCATAGAGTTCGGAGAAGAATTTTATTGAGAAACTTATCAAGAAACTTGATTACTACTTGATTTAAAACAAGTTCTTCGTAAATTCAAAGAAACATTCCGTTTCTCTTCCGTCTTTTACAGAAATTTTTTACAGTGCATATTTATGCGAAGGAATTTTGTTCATTATTTAATGCTTGGAAATATTCTTAATAACTGAGCAATAGCTGGTTTGAGTGAAATGAATCATTCCCTTTGAGCTTATTCAAATTTTTAAAAATATTTTATGCTTTTTTAACAATACAAAACTGTTAGCTATGTAAAAGGTACAAATCGTTGTTTTAGGAAAAACGGGATGACAAATTTTTAGCATTTAAAATGGCAATTTTTAAAATTTTAAAGTGTCTTGCACTGTTAGCGATTATTTTTTTTTGTCGCCAACAGTGCCAAACACACGCCAAATCCTTGTGTGTGTTATTGAATAACTAGCTGATATGCCCGGCGTTGCGCGGGATAATATTGCATCATTCTCAGGCGAAGTGGCACATGTCTAAAATCCTGTTGTTAATATATAAGGAAAAATTTTCTTCAAAAACCCAAGTAAAAGATGGGCAACAGTCCTTTAAAATCCCATTTAAACAGTAAACTCATTAAAAATCGCAATTGCATTGCAAACAACAGCCTCGAAAAATTCCTTTTATACAAAAAATAACCGTTCATAAAAATCCACATTAAAAGGATAAAAGCCAGTTCATAAATTTGCCATCAGAGTAAGGGCAACAGGAACTAAAATGCATATATGCATCAGGATAATTGTTCCAAAATGGTATCAGGTGTCTGTAAAAATCGAAATTACAATATAGACAACGCTACATCTAAAAATTTTTATCAGAATAAGGGCAGTAATCTCTTTAAAAATGCCCATCAGATAAAGAACAACATAACAACCCTCTGAATATCTCTGCTACAATAAAGAAAACATTCCTTAAAGTCATTCCTTGAATAAAGACTACTATTCCTAAACATCCCTAAAAAATAAGGACATGAGTGCAAAAAAATCTCCATTACAATAAAGACGTCAGTGACTAAAAATACCCATTAGGCTACAGCCCTTTAAGAGCTGATGTTCCTAAAATTACCAAGGCCAGCTTAAATTCCTCATCAAAATAAGGACACAATTTCCTAAAAATCCCGCTTGCAAAATCGTCATTTCCTGAACATTCAATTAAATAGCACTTTTATAAAATTCGGATAAAAACGGAAGAAAGAAAAGCATTTACTTCCAAAGGCAAATAAGCATGCACATTTCAATTAGAAAATATTCAGTACTAATCCAATAGTGACATGTGAAATTTAACTTGGTCGAAGGAATTATCTGAGTTATGTCCAAATATCGCCAAATAGCCCGTACAAACAATTAAATACCTAATGTTAGAAAATAAATCACTTGAGTAAAATATGGAATCAATCAAAACCGCTACATAAAGAAGTTAACATGAAGCAGATCGCCAAATTGCACTATAGTAATGGAAGCATAATGCAAATGCGACATTTTCCTATAGTGTATATCACATACTGAGTTAAATGAGAATATTACTAATAAGGATTATTGGCTCGGTTTGGAGAAGTTACGAAGCGCAAAATAATATATTGAGAGCAATTAAATGGATGGGGGCGAAAAAAAGGTTATCACCACTTGTCAAAATTTTAAATTTCATAAAAAATAGGCGATATCGAAAACCTTCCTACCCAGTTTTTATCGAAGGACTAAAGTAATTGAAAATCGTCTGTAGTTAATAATCCACAAAATTTTCATAAAAAAGAAATGAATTTTTAGAATTTGTTGCTTTTATAAAACGGACACTCTACCACACGAAATAATATCTTTCATGAAACTGTTAAACTGGTACTAAAATATTAAATCGCTAAAAAAGAAAGAAGAATCAATCTCAATTAAAATTCGTCTGCTTTCCGCAAAATATGTATGAAAATGAAATGAATTTTCAGAATTTGTTTTGTTCATAAAGCGGCATGAATAAAGATAAAATAGCATTTTCTCATTCTTACTCGTACATTAACAGAAATCATCTAGTTGGCGACGAAAGTACTATTTATTTTGGCGAAAACACGCAATTTGAGCAGATAAATTCAGAGGTAAGCCATGCTTTAAAGTTCGAAAACTACTTTAAATGAATATTGCTCGTGTTCTATTTGTTCTACGAACCTCAGAAAGAGATCACCTTGTGCAGTTTTTTACGGGCATCAGTATGCTGCAAAAATCGAAAAGGTGTGACGTTGCTTCGATGAGATATTCCTAAAATTAAAAGTTTTGCTTAAATTGGAATAAAAAAAGAACAAATTCGAATTTCAGGAAAAACGCTTCGAGGTGCACGAGGACCTGACCCAAGGTACCTTTAACCAAAATTTCGTACTTCTGGCCCGTTCCATCTCGGCAGGAGGCGATCGACAGACAGACACACACACACACACACAAACTTTCGGTTTTATTTATATAGATAACTCCTCTTCCCTAACCTATTTGTAATTTATCAAATTTTCATTGATAAAAAAAAAATATAGAGGTGAATCGAACTTAGCTTTCTGTATCGTGCAGTAACTTGCTTTAAAAATCAATAATAATAATAAAAATATGTTTTTTTTTTTTTTTTAAAGCAGGATCGCAAAGATAATTTATTTTTCAAACCATTTTTGGATGTAATAAAAATCCCTCAATGATTAAAGTTAAATTTCAAAAGAAAAGTAAAAATAGAACTCGAGAAAGTAGTAGAGGTAGGTAAAATAAGAAGTAAATGTAATTAAAGTTATTACAAAATAAAAAAATATCGAAACAAAAACACGCACATAAGAATAAAGTATTCAAATAAGAAAAATGTGCTTTGGTACCTTTATTCTGCTTAACAATATAGACAACAAATATTCCACCTAGTTTGTTTTCTATTAAAACGTTGTTTACTTTGTTATATTGTTTGTTTGCATGCATATAACAGAAATATATTTTGAAATAGAAAAATGTTTATATTTTGTATAAAACAATTTAGTAACTTAAGCTTTCAGTAAAAATTTAATTCTTCATAGTCCAGAACAAATTGGTGCATCTGTGATTACCTTTTTTTCCCCGTACATTATAACATTTTGAACAGTTGAGAGGTTTTAACATTTGCGTCCAACATAATTTTGGAATGTTTAATTTAGTCGAATATTTAATTTTATCTGCGAACTATAATACACTGGCGTATAAAATTAAGTGTAGTGCGGAATTAATTGTACCGTTCCAACAAACAAACAAATAGACAATCAGATTTACAGATAGAAATTCATGCGATGCACGTTTCAACTGAGAAAAAGCACCTAGATTAAATGCTATTGGCTTGGTCATCCCCCGATCGATCAGTTTTATTTGAAATAAAAATTAATATTATTCCGTTATCTTTTAATCGTTTTACTTTATTTTAAAAAATTACAAATTTAAATATTACTCTTAAAATTTATTTAAATCAAAAGCATTTACACCATTTGATTCAAAACTTCTGTCGAACACAACTATATCTCTAAATTTGTACATACTTTTATTAGTTTTACATAATTTTTTCGTTACAGATTTTGCATATTTTCAGATTTATTTTTTAATACATACTTTCATTACTATTTCTTTGATTAATACCATCAGTTTGGACAAATTTTCAATTAAATATTTTTTCTACGCGAATAATGTTCATATTTACATTAAATTGCTTTTCTTCGGAAACGAAGAAAAAATGGAATAAGCTTAGAAAAGAACAAGAAATTACGTCTAGAACTATACGAACCTACTTTCCCGTATACTCTCCCCAATTTCAAATTTCTAATCTAGCTATCTCTCTCTCTCTCTTTTTCATTTAGCTTTCGTTCTTAATTACTTCACATATACCCTTTTCAACGGTTAATACATATTTATTCAATCATTTACTCATTCATGCATTTACACACACTCATTTAATTATTTTTTCCCTTACTCACTCATTTGATCTCTCACTCATTCATTCATTCTTTCACTCATTCATTTATTCACTCATTCATTCTTTCACTTCTTCATTTATTTATTCACTTAATCTTTCTCCCATTCATTCATTCTTTCATTCATTCATTCGGAAATGCCCTTAAAAATTCCGATAAAAAAAATTCGTAGAAAAATAGGTTCGTTTAGTTCTGGTTGAACTTCGTATGTGTACATGTTCTATGGCCTAACTTCTTGCCGATAAAGTTTGTTCCAAGCAAATCCATCTGCTAGATCAGGAATTATATTAGTATTGAAATTTCCCAGCAGGCGCTAATGTTCACTTTTTATGAATTGTTCAAAATTGAACAAAAATTGTTCAAATCAAAAAAATATTTTACGTCGAGAGCTTTTTCCAATAACCTTTTTCATAGGAACTTGGGACTTATACCCAGAGTTTACATAATTTGCTTCACTTTTGCTCATAGGCGTTAATGTTAAGATTTTTTGAAATGTTCAAAATTGAACGAAAAATATGGAACTGAGAAGTCCTCTCCGAGATCTTTCGAATGCAGAAAATCTGTCGAATCTGACAATTCCTTCAAAAATTATTAGGGGGGGGGGGGGCAGACAGAACGACAGGAACACAGTTCCCCCATCTCAAAACCCTACTTTCAATTTTTTTATTTTTCAATCTTTATTTAATTTCTTCACTTATTTTTGTCTTTTCTTTGTTTTTAACGATATTTTTACGATACATTAAGCCTCCTTTCACACTTTATTTATTTTTTGTTTTTAAGCGAAAGTAGGCTAAAAAGAGAAGAAATATTTTTAAAGTTTTAATTATTTTAAACAAACATAAATGTACTTAAATCACATAATTATTCAGAAATCATTTTGTTGTCATTATTATTATTATTATTTTATGCAAGAAAATTCCGAAAACATTTTCAAATGTACCGGTTATCGAAAGATTTGAAGCCCTTTTTTCAACGAAAAGACATAAAAGTAGAGAAACGTTTTTAAAAATAGAAAACTGAAAACTTTTACATATGCGTTCGAAAACAAGGAATAACTATTTCTTTACGATTGTTATTCTTTCAAAAATGACTTACTTGGCTTTCTGCCAGAGTTTTCGATTTATTTTTGCAACGCATAAAAAAACGGTCCATCTGAAGACAGAAGCTGAATTTGAAATGGAAAGAACGACAAATCTACAGAAGGGAATAAAAGAAATTATTTAATGACGCCTTGAATAAAGCTACTGCTGTCCTTCAACTTGGCGAGTTTTTGCTATGGGATAACTGCACTGCAAATGCAGCTTTCTTACAACTAGTGTATGTGTGCAGTGAAAAAGTGTAAAAATAAGGGAAACGGAGCAACTACGTTTTACAGTAGCTCCGTATAGTTTTGATAGGATGTGTTTGTCGTTTTTCTTTATTTATTTTATTAATAGACATACATATTATGAACATAATCTAAAAGGCAGAAAACTTACTTATCAATACGTTTTAATATCTGGTATCACCGAGTTGAGAGAAAATAATATGCACCCAGGAAAAACGAGCCAGAGCCATTGAACAGGGCAAAATAATGTGATTTCATAACTTATGTAAATTAGTAACTTTCAGCAGCAGTGACGAATGAGGATCAGCCAGCTACAATAGCTGATTCGGATTCATGGGACAGTAAAATTTCCTTACCATTTTTGATGCGCGGGATTTCAAAGAAAGATGCTTAAAAAAACGCTATTCAAAGAAACAGAATTCGGTTCTTTTAATTCAAAAACCGATTTGAAAAATTGGAAAACTACAGAAATACTAAGGATGGAAATAAGAGGACTAGTGTAATCTTATCAGAACCATTAACAAAAAACAACATTAATTCTGAACTATAGTAGCTGGTTTGAGCTTGGCGGGCTACTATTACTTTAGGATTTATTGTTGCAGATCCGTTTACTCAGAATTTATTGAGTTCACGGTACGACACATACAAAACATTTATTTTAAAAACACTAAACTAACATACATTAAATGCATAAATTTATGAATAAGTAGTTATAGAATAATGGATGACTGAATGACTTGAATAACTAACTTGAATAATAATTTAGAATTCGTGAGAACATTCATGGTGTTGCCAACGCTCAATTAATCGTAATAAAATGTTTAAATTTGTCTTGCAAGGCTCAGCTGGAGCACAACGATTCACCAGTACCATAAGAAAATTTTTACTGCTCGGTATTCCATTTTTATTCCTTAATAAAGCTAACATTCGCTACAAAAGTCTTTTAAAAGAAAAAAAATCTAAAAATATCCAGCCTTATGCTGCACGCGAAGCACAAGGCAGTTGGGAGACCTAGAGTAATTTATCGTGCTTCTTCTGGAAAATAATCTCAATATATGCAACTAATGAGTAAACATTATTTAAAGCGTCACGCTATGGAACATTCGAAAATAGAAATTCCAACTAAGTACTTTAACTTAAGAAGTCTTTTTTGTTATGTATGTTCCGTGAAGTCTCATTAGCATTTTCAAAAAATGGCAAAGATAATGTAACTACTTTTTTTTTTTTTTTTGCAATAATGAAGTTGAAAATTTAAATGCTATTCAAATTTAACAATATTTCAACAGCAGTTGTAGATAACTTTCTATACAGATTGTTTTAAGACTTTAAACGTACCTTTTTCTCATGATGTAATGAAAGTGAAAATTACTTTGTAGAGCTCTAAAAAAAACGTTGGAAAATATCATGATAAATATCAATATATCGCATACGTATGATATATATCGGACAAATATCGACGATGCATATCACAAATGCTTTCACGCAAACTATTTAAAAACTATTGTGTGATATTATATCAACAAGATATTATCTAATTATATGATATTTTATAAACAAAAATATAATTAAATGAGTTTATTTCTAATTAAACTTCACTTAGTCAGTACATATTTGGTATTATTAATTTATCAAGATTTGAAAAAGAGAACAGAAAACTTATTATTAAAACATTTTTTTTTTCAGAATATGTAATGAACTGCAGCTGCATACTGTGCTTTCAAAAATATAATATGGAAGTCATTGTTTAGTTTGGCTCTGAAAATTTTTGATTCTGATAAATCCGGTGAACTAAGGATTAAGCGACTCCAATTGTTAAAATAGCAGTGAGGAAAACAGGCTTATCTCGCCAGCAACATACTGTGATTGTTATTGGCTTTGTGCCAACATAAGAATTCCTTCTATTTACAGCTTGATCTTGCCAAGACGAAGTTCTGCATGTGAAATTTCACCCTGGTACTACTGAGTTTTTGAGTTACGCGAGATTCATACGGGCTACTCAAAAACTTTTCACACATTTCAAACATTTCTTTCTTCCAAATTACAAAAGCTAGAACCATCATTCCAACGTTGGCGGACAGCGAAAAGTTTAAAACTTGAACAGTCTAGGTAGAAGTTCCAATCACGGCCGCATTGGCGCTGTTGCTGGTCATGTTGCTTATCTGCAGTACCCAAAATGGCGACATAACAAGAAAGAGCATTGTATGTGGTGTTGAACGTTTTGATATTTCTCGTGTAACATTATATTTGTCTTTCTCATACTGAACGCGTAACTTAAAAAATTGAAAATTTCCTCTTTCTAGGAACGTTGGAATTGTGTTTCTATCTTTTGTAGTTTTGAAGAAATAAATGTTTGCAATCTGATTCTTCCTTTGGAATAGCAATGTAAAGACGTTCTGACAAAACTGACTCGTGGATGGTGAAAATGGATAATTTGAATCAAACATCAAAAGCCAATCATTGTTGGGAAATTGATCACAAATTCAAATTTTCTGAGGCTAAAATCATAAGCAGACTTTCTACTATCGGGGAGTGGGACTTTCTGGAAGCCTACCATGTTCATAAAAACTTAAATAATATTTGTAATAAGTCCTTTGCTGTCCCTGATAATTCTTCTATTTTGTTAAACGGTTTCGAATTTGCATTTTCCAATATTTCCCCGGCCAAATCGTGTTTTAGCAAATGCTGAGACCTGATTGGTTCGGGATTAAAGTCTTATGTATTTAAACTTTTTGTCCACACTAGTATTACATTTCTCGGTACTGACGAAGGGGGCTGATTTCTCTTGAAACCGGTCTACCATTTTTAACCTATTATTTGCGCCTTTTTTCGTTGATTTTACTCATTTTGAATACTTCCTTTACTTCGCAAAAAAAAAAAAAAAAAACTAAAAGAAAATCATTAGAAATAATGAAAATGACTACGCTAATGAAATCCATTCGTAATAATCATAACTACCGCCTTATAGAATATCAAAGAAAATTTTGAAAAATGAAATGATATTATCTGCTTCTTTCTGTGGATCGGTATGGAATAAAATTACACTAGGGGTCATTCATAAATGATGTCACGCTTCGAGGGGGAGGGGGGTTCGTGAAATTGTGACAAAGTGTGACAAGGGGACGGGAGGGGGTAACAAGAAGTGTGACATCATGCATTATGCAACATAGCGTGACGCGTGACAAAGGGGGGGAGGGGGTCAGCTGAAGTGTGACATATTGTGACAAAGGGGGGAGGGCGGTCAAATATATGGGAAAAAAGCGTGACGTCATTTATGAACGGCCCCCTACGTTATTACCATCGAGAAAAAAATATTTGTTATGAAAATTAGGTTTCGATTTTTCGCCTTATTCATATATATTGGCGTATCAGAAAAAGAATTTCACAGCACCTACCTATCTTTCAAATAATTCTTACATTCCAAATTCTAAAACGTGAGCTGCATACAACGTTCAATAGCACATGAAGACACAACTGTCCTGAACTGACGTCAAAATATTAAAATTGCAACAGCAAAATTGTAACTAATAATTGATTTAAAGTATAAATACTTTAGAAGCTTCGATGCATATTCCAACATCCATGGCGTATCAACTTCATCTCAACATTCAGCCAACGCAACATTTCCGCATCTTACTGTGACCAAAATTTATCAAAGAGCTTTAAAACTCATTCTAAGAAAAATATCTACAATCAAATATCCCAAAAGAAATTTAAATATTTTTAATATCGCCTCGTTAGTACAAACGTCATCAGTCGCATCACATTTAAATAGAAAAATTTCGAAATTTTATTAAACAGCAAGTAATTTGACAGCATAAAAGAGCTTGAATTTTGCACCATGAGCTAGAGCTGTCTGGGAAGAATTTCAAGAAAAAAAAAAAAAAGACCTAATATTCCCCCCCCCCCTTTTTTAAGGAGGAAGTTGAAAATTAATATCGTAAAACAATTTTATTTTATTCTGTAGAGCAATGTAGCGTTAAACGTGAAATAGATTGAAATTTCCCTTAAGCATTGCTCTCGAATATTGGTGTTAGTTTATAGTGCAAAGCATCTATAGTGATAGAAACTTCATAACAGGAGTTTAACTCAATTTCTGTAATGCATCAGTACATTTTAATCAAATTTCCAGTAATTCTAATTGCAATTTAAAATATTTCTTGAACGTGAAATTAAGTTTTTGTAGAGAAACTATGTATTCAGGGGAAAAAAAAACACAGAAATGTTGGAGTTACATGAAATTTCTCGGTGCAAATAAATGCAGCTGCATGAAAAAAGATTCATATTTCTCAGGGGTTGATCCAGCATTTTTTAACGAGGTTCGTTTTTTGTGAATTTTAAAGAGATTTTTGTGAAAAATCAAATAATTTTGTGCGAAATTGAAAATTTAAACACACAGTGATGAAAAATTTTATTGTTATTTGCCGCTTTTAATGATGTGAAAAATACTATTTGGAATCTTGGAATTTTGTGAAGGGTACGTTTTGATTAATTTGAACTTTGTGAAGGATCCCTTTTGATTGATTTAAATTCTGTGAAGTGTCGTTTTGATTAATTGGAATTTCGTGACGGGTCCGTTGTGATTAATTGGAATTTTGTAAAGGGTCCCTTTTGATTGATTTAAATTTTGTGAAGTGTCGTTTTGATTAATTGGAATTTCGTGACGGGTCCGTTGTGATTAATTGGAATTTTGTAAAGGGCCCCTTTTGATTAATTTAAATTTTGTGAAGTGTCGTTTTGATTAATTAGAATGTCGTGACGAGTCCGTTGTGATTAATTTGAACTTTGTGAAGGGTCCCTTTTGATTGATTTAAATTTTGTGAAGTGTCGTTTTGATTAATTGGATTTTTGTGACGGGTCCGTTTTGATTAATTGGAATTTCGTGCCGGGTCCGTTGTGATTAATTGGAATTTTGCAAAGGGTCCATTGTGATTAATTGGAATTTTGTGAAGGGTCCGAAAACGGACCCGAATTTCCTCTAGCGCGAGCCCTGTATTTCCCTTCCACTTTTACGCGCTGAAGCCAATGACAGTATTTCCTAAAATAACCTAAGATGAAATGTTAATGAAGTTAGTTTCTAGACTATGATGATGACAATATACTGGGGACGATGGTGGTATTCAATTCTGCTGATGATGGTGGTATTGAATGTCTACTGGTGAGATGACGATATTAAGTTTCTAAATGAGATGATAATGAGGTATTTAAATGACAAAACATGGCAGCCTAACACTTATTTCCTAAAATGAGATGATGATGATATGCTTTCTCAAATATTATGATATAATTGATGATGATGATATAAGCTAGGATGTATGTAAAATTATGATAAATATGCATTCAAAATGACGATGACAATACTTGTATCCTCAAATGAGATGACGATGAAATTTAATCTCTAAACCAGAGAAATAGCATTATTTATTTTCTAAATAAGACGGTGATTTTGATTCTGAACTAGATTTAATTCCATAGAAAGCTACAAGATAGCTTAGAAAAAGGTCGTTGACCTGCAAAAATTTGCACACGTCTAATAAAATGCAATAAAAAGAACAGATAAAATCTTATTAACTTTTTTTTATTAATTTCGTCTCATTTCTCACTTTTAAAAAAACTGAAAGTTTTTAAATAAAACTTTCCTACATTAATAAGCAATATAAAGTCCATCAAAATGGTAAAAATTGCAATGTAAAAAATATTTTATTAAAAGCTCGTCGTCCCTTACGCTAATAACCAAAATTTTCCATCTCCGCTGTTGTCCCTTTTAAGAGATATTTCAAGCTTAACGCATCAACAACGCTTAATGGAGTAGAATTAAGTTCGCGGATTAAAGTGTCAGGCTTTTAACGTAGGAGCACGTCACATTAATCATAATTAAATAACACTTCGTCTCCCATCCGAAGGATTAAATACGATCCTTAATATTAGTTTTGGGATTAAATTAGAGCATAAATGGCTTGACTTTCTGGTTAATTAAATAAAATTTGCTGCCCTGAAATGGTGGCGTAAATTCGTTACCGTTCGACCACGTTGCGAGTGAAAAATTGGCAAGCGGCCAGAAAAAATTGAAATAGCGGAGTCCATCAAGCAAAAAAGATACTTTAAATTCGTTTGATTTCATAACATATTTCTAAAATGTTATGAATTGATTTTGCAAAAATAGTATTGCTAAAAACTATAGTGGCTAGAACAAGAATGAATCCTTTTGAAGTAATTATAAGGTAAGAAATTAATTTATAATATGACTGAAACTTGTGAAGAAGGAGCTTCCACCCCTAATAAGTTAATGAGCACATCCATTTCCGCGAAAAAACCGGAAGTTTACCTTTCCATCTCATCGGTGGTCTAACAGTACTCGGGTGCATTCTTTGCTGCATCACAAGAACATTGTTTTCGACATGAATAATGTTTCGACATTTTCACGTTTAAACCCTAAAACGCTTTTGAACGTTTCATGAAAAACTCAAACTAAACTATATGATGATGTAATTTTAAAATCCGCAAGATTTTGAGATTGCATCATCAGAATGCAATTTTTTTTTTTTTTTTGAGATTGCATTATAAAGAGAATTTTATGCTTCTGAAAATTTCTTATAACCAAATTTCCTTATAAACTAGCACTAACCATCATCTAGTACGTGAGTAAAAGGGAATTTTATTGCGACATCTCCAAGAGACTCAAACAAAACTCTCAAAGGATTCCTTCAACTTCCCTTAAGGTTGCAGAACACCCTAATTTTGAAGAAAAAAGAAGAGACAGTTTGAAAAATTTAGATGGCTTCAACATTTATCTTTCGAAATCACAAAAATGTCTTCAATCCATAAATTATAATGAATTTAATGAATAAAATAATATTTAATGGTTTTCTCGCGCAAAAGTAATTCTGCTATGTTGGTAGTATTCTATTATTATTTTCATATGCAAATGGCTGCCCTTCACATCAAAATACGGCAGTGAAGTGAAAAAAAGTGATTTGGCATAGTCTGATCTAAAATTTTGAGGTAAGTAGCTAAGCTTTAATTAGGTAAATTGCCAAATCATGTTTTTTCTTCGTATTTATCATGAACGTAGGGTATTTAAGCTATTTTTTATATGTGTTTAAACTGGCGTCACGTACACACTGCTTGGGTCAGATCACATTTTCTTCAAGAATGTTACTTAGGGAGACTCGGGACTTGAGGAGTCTGCCCTTGTATTCTGTTTGTACGTTTTACGTAAGCAGGATATCCACGAACACTCCTGAAAAGGAAGAAAGGGAATAGGAGTTAGCACCCAAGCCAAAACGCACACTGACTTTAAAAAAAAAAGAAAAAAAAAGCAATGGTTAAAAAAAGACAACCCAACTGTGACACGACAAGCTTGGATAGCGACATCTACATGACCTCTGCATCATCTGATCTTGTCATTTCGGAATATTCAAAAGACGAAGAACATTATAAGAAAGTGCCAATTCAAAAAATCGTAGGAGAATGTGTCGTAGTTAAATATGACGGCAACGTCTTCCCGGGGTGACTGTAATAAACGTGCTAGATGACGGACTGGAGGTTAAAGCTAGGATAAAAAATGGTTTATTGTGGAAGAGGCCCGTTCGTGATGACATCATTTTTTATGGATGGCCCTCAGTTTTAAGGCACATTGAACCTCCTCAACGAAGCAGCAAAACTCGTCAAATTTTCATCGTGCCCGATTTATTGTAAATATATTTCTTGAATTATTGCTCATTGTTACTCAAAACTTTCTTATTAAACATTTAATTCTTGGGTCATTGGTCGTTGGTCATATTCTTTTATTGTATGCACAGCTCTTATTGTTTATCTAGTGAGTAACTTGAGCGTAAACTTCTTGGAACACTGATCTCCATACTTTCAAATGTGTCCCGAGTCTCCCCGCATGTGTCCGCGGTCTCCCCATGTTGGGGAGACCGCGGACACTTTCCCTCTTTGCACTAAAATTCATAGTGTCCCTATACACGGCATCCTAGGTAATTTAAAAAAATCTCACGTAAATATGAATCTTCAGGACACAAGAAAACTCTTTCTGAAGATTTCTAGCTGTATTGGCTACTTAGAAAAAAAAATCGTGAAGAAAAATTGTCCGGACTCTCCCCGTTCTCCCCTATATTACTGTGCTATAAACATCTAAAATCTGATATAGGTTTATACAAAAAGGTTTTTTTTTAATTATGATAAATTTAAGTTAAGTGAAAAAACTACGTTTTCAAGGGGAAATTTCAAAACATTTCTTATAAAATTTTAAAAGTTGCTTATTTATACGTTTGGAGGTTCATTGCATCATTATTTAAGAATATATTAAAAAAAAAAAAACATTACTCATAAAGTATGACTTATGTCATTTTATATAAACATGTAATCTTACAAAGAAATAGTAATGAATATTAAAAAAATATATGTGGGGTGCAGCGTTGGCGGATATATATCACTTGATATGTATCGTGATATATATATATAGGGTCAGGTGGGGTAAAATGGTCATAAAAACCACGTTTTTCAACTTTCGTCGCCAATAAATATAAGAATTTGTTCAAAACCTTCAGATTTTTTGCTTGATATTTTACATTACGTTATTAAGGAACAAATTGCATCAAAATTTGAGTAGAAAAAACTTAAGTAAAATAATTTTATAACGCCTTCTTTCTGGGATATATTTATGACCACTTTACCCCATAGGGTGGGCTAAAGTGAGTAGTGCATGGGGTAAAGTGGTCATGATTGAAAAAAAGACCATATAAAAGTGCTAATAACCCTAATATTTCAAAATACTCAACAAAGGTGCATTTCAGGAAGGAAACAATTTTATTTCACGCAGCTGAATTTATTAATGCCCTTTATTACGGTCAAAAGTTGGACTTATCTTCGTAACGCTTCTTAAGGTACTTCAGTCTCTTAAGCTGCTGCATAGATAGTTTTAAAACAAAGTTATGTAGCAAAATATTTTAGGATATATAATAGCAGGTATTCTTAGGTTTAAATCCCTAAATATTAGATGGTAAGTCTGTCCTATCATTTAATACATATAATAAAACATAAATATGAAATTCAAAATTTTCCGTGAAAAAATTAAAAATAGCTTTTAATAATTGACTAAATTGCTTAAATTACACATTAAGTAAACATTGCTAATAAGATAGCTCTGAGATAATTAAATAGCTTATTAAAAATCGCACTGAGAGGAAAATACGCATTTTAACCTAGCTATTTTTAATTCTCTCTCTCTTTCATGTATTGTTCTTGTTCAAAGTACTGCCAGTTCTAAAGATTTACAGCTTAATAATATTTATAATAAGTCTGTTTAGAATTATTGACAACTTGAAAATTATTTTATTAAAAGTGCTTTTAAAAAATTTTCAGTGATAAATACACCATTCTGAGAAGGCCGTCTCATAATAATTTCAAACTCTCTTGCATTCAAGCTCGGTTGCGTTTAATCCTATTTACTGAAGAGTAAATTCAAAAGTTATTTTTGAAAAAGACTACAGTATTAGTAAAGTAAATGTTTAACTAACATCTGTCTTGTGGCTTAATTTTTGACAAAAAAAAGTGCTGAGCCTTGTAGTCTTCAAAATTTATTTTCATGCTTAAATAGCCTGAATTCCCTAAAATAGTTTTAAATTCTTTTTAAATTGAAAATAAATATGGAAACTGAGCTCCCGTGAGTGCCTATGCAATTTAAGTCCTGGTATACCTTATAAATTAACCTGAAGTAATTTCAGAACATCGATCCATGTTGAGTCTAATACTATGACCACTTTACCTCATCTTACTTAAAGAACTATAAAATAATATATAGACTAAATCTAGCTTCACGGTTAGTGTTGAACTATTTTCAAGATCTGTGTAAAGCTTCCTGCATCGTCCATTTGCTGCAAATTTTTTAAAACAAAATGTCATAGAGAACTTAAAAGAGCTGTTTCAATTTCAAAGTGTTGTATAAAGAAACAAACTGACTGTTTTCTTCAAGTAAAGAGTAACCATTAAAATAATTTTGAATGTAAAATCTAATTCTTAATTATTAAAAGCTAAAACTAAAAATTTGCACCAATTGCTTTATTTATTTCAAAGCTATAGCTTTTTATGTGCAGTATGACCACTTTACCCCACCTGACCCTATGTATCATGATATTTATAAGCTGATATATATCATGATATATATCCAACCACTAATTTATATCATTTGAAGTTAAAAACTTTAACTTCAACTTGGATTACCCCTATGATTCACTTCTAATTTAATGAAATAATGGAACAATATAATTATACAAAAGGAAGCATAATGGAACTGGATTTATAGTGACGCGAGTAGGATAAGATAAGACTGAGAATCTGAACATCCACAACAATAGTGATTTTATCTTTTGGCTTGACCTTGACTCACTCATCAGACAAGTAACACTGAACTCACAGCGTAAAGTAATTTTTATCTATGCTAATTTTCTAACATCAAACACGACACTAGTCAATATCAATAGAAACCTTTACTGCTCTCTACATAGTTCTATAATTACGGTACAATATTATACCAAAATTCAAAGTATTTATCAGGTATAGCATAATTCATATTTTCTCACTGTGATGAACAAATTTACATTGATTACATACATAAATGTAAAATAAAATGCGTCGCAAGACAACTTAAGAGGCTTTTATTTACAAGAACCTAATTTTTCTTTTAAGTGAAGTTACAATTTTTAAAAATCTTCATACATTAATATTTTTTATGAATACAAGCAAATTTGTACTAAGTGAGGTTTAATTTGCAATTAACTCATTTAATTATACTCTGGTTTATGTAATATCGCACATTTAAATAAAGTTTTTAAATAGCTTGCGTGAAAGCAACTGTGATATATATCATAATTATCCGATATTTTGATATTTATATATATTTCACGATATTTTCCATCGCTGGTCGGGTGTTGGCTTACCTTAATTTGTTCACATTTCGATAATCTTAACCTCACAACGTCCTTCTGTAAAAATCATTGTTTCTTGAATGATTTTAAACTCGTTCCACAGTCATATATAAAAAAAAAGGAATGTTGTAAAAACAGCGAAAGAGCTATCTATAAGTCTTACGAAATCCTGCACAATGTTTTATTAATGAAGAGGAATTGGTAAAAGAACAAGTGCTTGAAACCAGTTTGAAAATGCAAATGGAATTTTACAAAGTGAGCCGAATTTCTTTTTCATCAGAATAAAATATATTTTAAAATAATGTCGTCTGAGTTTCAACATTTAGTAATTGAGGTAACAGACAGAGACATTATATGTATTAAATAAATTTCGATTTTTGCTTGAGCTCTGAACAAACTGAATGTAATCGGTAAAACAAGTTACACATGGGCATCCAGTGGTTTTCTATATCTATTTCAAAATCATTACCATGAAATATAATTCGTCATCCATTTAAGTTGAGGCATAATATTAATTATTTCAATTTTATACGATATTTAGTAGAAAATTAGCTATAGGCATCAAAAGCAGGGGGAAGGCAAAGAAAGGAGGGTAATTTCTAACTGTTGGAAAATCTGCAACATGTCTGTCTAAATTTAACACAAAGGGCGCGTAAAAAAAGGAATGCCAGGCAGAGCTTTTTTTTCCTGATAGAACTGTAAAATAATTTTATTTTCACAGTAAAATCATAAAATTGATTCACAACACTCAAGTGCATGTCCGTTAATTGAACATAATAATGCTTTCGAGTTTGCAATTGCATTAAGTAGTCTTACACGTTTATTGTTTTTTTTTTAATGAAACTATGTTATATATTTTTTAATTTAATTAATTTCTATCTCATAATTTATAGAGCCGTATGTGACAGAAACACGTTATTAATGCAATTTGTCAAATCTCGAAGGATTCCGTGCAATATAGGTTTTTAGGAAATAACAATATTTAAGTGACATAACATCTAGTACTCGTATGATGCACTCCTAATTAAATACAGTAAACAAAAACACGAGCTCATTGAGCGACATTAATTCAAATTCTTACTTCGATTGTTTAATTTACTTTCATATGCTGATGTTTCACTCTTTTTACCATAGGGATTAACTTGAATTGTCATAGCGTTATTTTTGTGCCAGATGAAAACTTTTCCGAGAATTATTGCAAGGCAAAATTTTATTACTGTTATTGTTATTATTTACAAACATATTTGACCCACTATTTCTCTTATCAACAGTTGCTTTTTCTCCTTTTTCTTTTTATATAGTACATATTTTTTCCTTCCTATTGTATGTTTGCTGTTTTGAAAACTCACTGATCATTCGAAGGCGACATACACGATGTATTTTCACCATCTCGTCTGATGCAAGGAGCTCATTAATTTGTGAAAACAGTTTTAGAAGAAGAAGAAACAATGATCCCTGTCGCCAATTACGTTTTAGAGGAACATGTAACAGATAAATTTACCGGCTGTCTAAAGAGAATGTTGCATTGCGGGATGCAACTTTTGATTTTTTTACCTTGCGCAATGTTTATTTATTTTCTTTTTTAACAGTTGTTGAAGTGAGTCATTGTACACCAATTTTGAGCGCCTTAACTTTTAAGTCTGACGTAAAAGGAAGAGCAATTGATGGAATAATCTTAAACATTAACATTTCTCGCTAATCTGATCATAAAGTCCTTTCATCAGAAAATAAATTGGGTTTCTACGAGAAAGAGAGAAATTTAATTACACTGATTATTAAACGTTTTCGACGAAGCGAAATACGGTAATGTTCCCTTTATTTCGCGTTGTAGTAATCCGAAATTTTGCTTAATACGAACGACGGAGTTTAAGAGTACTAATTGAGGCTTCGCGAGAATTATGTTGCAAATCAAGGAATTATGGAGAACTTTTACTTGAATCATAGAAATCATAGACAAATGTAAACAGCCAATAAAACATTGCTTTTTTTAAAAAAGAAATTTCGGTGAAAGTCATAGGAAAGATTGCACCAAGTTTTCCAAGTTTTTATACTTTTATTTTTTCCTGTTTTCGGGAAAACAGGATATTATTGTATTCCCTATACCTTTACCTACAAACTAGCACAGTTCGGTTTCAAAAAACAATGTATAGTTTTTTTCAGAAATAGATTAAGTCTGATAATGTGACGTTGCAAAAAGTTCCCACGTAACCGGGAACGTTTTCCAACCTACTAAAAATTCATGGTGATTAATTCTTTCATGGGTGATTAAGATAAAAATTTGACTGGAAATTTTTTGGTAAATACAATGCTTCTTCTTCTTACACGAAAATAAAAATTAACGAAAAAGAAAACAGCCTAATAAGCTTTTTAAGTTCACTGTAAAAAAAATTCTGTAAAAGTACAGAAGGGATATTAGGTGTTTCTTTAAATTTACGAAGATCTTATTTTAAATTAAATAACCAAGATTCTTGATAAGAGCTTCTCAAAAAAAATCTTGTTTTTCCGCCATCTGTAAGACTGCAGAGAAAGATTTGCTAAGTTAGGTAACACTGAACACTTGAGATATGTGACTACCAGTTTAAAAGTTGTTAACAAATGCATAAATAAATGTTTGAGATATGTAATTACCAGTTTAAAAATTGTCAAAAATGCATTCGTTGTTGCAGTATAATCTATTTTCAGCTCTAGTGAACAGCCAGATAGCTGTAGGCCGGCAACGGCGACATCATTTGTTGAGCGTCCTAAGACACAGGATTCAGAGTAGCGTGGGTTCAACTGAACTCACTTTCGTACCCGAGTTAGTAACTCAATTTACTCCCAGATGGCGCTACGATTTCGGCACATTGTCCGTTGTAATCTGTAAACAGAATATTTTGTTTTTTATTCTCTGTAATTTCCTTTTTTAAAGACTTTGCAGTTTCTTGTTTTTAAGCCTCTGTAATTTTACGTTAGACTCCGGAAAATGATTTCCAGGAGATTATCATGTATTTTCGGGAAAAAATTTTCAGTATGAAAAAAATTTCAGGGAAAAGAAGGTGCTATACATTCATTACATCGAAAACAATATCAGATGGAACAAAATACTATAGATTGCTTACGCCTCGAGGCTCAAAACTTTCCGTCTTGAAAGAAACCATCCTTGCAATCCCAAAACACGTATATGCAATATATTTTGCAATTTGCGAGCCCCCAACCCACAACGTTGTTCCCTCCCATTTTAACCTGTATTTCTTACTCAGTATTTCTACCATCCCATCTTGGTATGATAGAAATACTGAGTTATCGAATTTTGTCATCATAAAGTAAAATCACACTTAGGTTAAAAAATTCAAGAGTCCCCACTTTTAACCCCCTTGCGGTTGGGCAGGCCAGAGTTACATGTCAAATAGACGATATATTTCAAAACTTTTAAATTCATTAATAACTACTTTACTTTTAAGAATGTATCAAATTTTATATGAAAAAAGCTGAGACTTTGAATACACTGGATACAAATAAGGAAAAATCTGTTTTGCATTAAGATTCTAATACGAACGTTAATTAACATATTTGAAATTTTGATACATAAAATTTTTAAAGTGCATTTGAAATTCAATTTATGAAAACCATTTCTGCTGCATGAACACATAGATGATATTCCTTTTTTGCATTAAAATTCCTTAACCCGTTAGTCATATAATTTATGAGAAACAAAAGATTGAAAGAACAAAAAATCTTGCTAAAAATTCTATATTTTCCACACATGTCTTTTGTGAAAGCTTTGGCACTTCTGCTTTCGTTAGAATTGGGATTTACCATAAAAGTACAAAAGTTGTATGTCCCTCGATTTTCTATTAATAGATTTTCTTTGATCGATCGAAAATGGAAAAAGGGATTTACGATTTAGCCGGTATTTTTAAAATGCAACGGGAATTCTAAGATGAAAGATTACTGTATTTTTAATACCCATACTGGAAATGTATTTGAAAAATTCAACTTTTCTTAGAATATGGAATGGAATTTAAATTACATGCGTAGCATTCTTGGCTGTATGGACTTTTTTTCAAAAAGGGAATTCATCTTACCATTCCGAGAAATATTTTAAATTATTTTATGTAGCAACTTTTAATCTTTAAATGAAATTGCTTTCCAGACATCTCAATGTGTATTATTTTTTGTAATTATTTTATTTGATAACATGGCTCCCAAGGAAAGGCACTTCATTAATTTCTTCACGCTTGCATAACCTCATCCCCCCCCCCTTTTTAATTTGAATTTCCGTTCATTCACACTTGAGACGATTTTACGATATCGTAGACTTTTATAATAGGTTTTCAAAATTTATTTATTTATTATTTTTTTATACATGACAGAAAAATAAAATACTGTTGTTGTGATTTCAAAAAAGTTTTGATTAAAGAGTTATCATTATCAGTGCAAAAAGGGGGGGGGGGGGGAATAGCCACAAGTATAACAAAATCGTTCTGATGACTACAGTGGTGGTAAAAATTGTGGTTACTTTCAGGAATTCGTTTGTTTTTTTTTACTTTGTATGCTTATAGAAAATGTTATGTTTCACAAAATTCAAACTAATACATATCATTTTAAAGAGAATTTCTTACTGAATGCATTGCAAAAAATAAAATTCAAATTTGCAAGACAAAAAAGTTATAGTGCTATAATCTAAAAAGGAAACACAGTTAGGAAGGGGTTTGCAATGTGTAACGTTCCTGGAATAATTATTGTTGTTCTTCTGGGTGCAGGAGTCGATCCAGCATTTTTTAACAGGGTCCATTTTTTGGGAATTTTAAAGGGATTTTTGTGAAAAATCAAATGACTTTGTGAAAATTGAAAATTTAAACATATAGTGATGAAAAATTTTATTATTTTTTTGCCGCTCTTATAATAAATAATGTTGTGAAAAGTGCGATTCGGAAGCTTGGAATTCAGTGAAGGGTCCGTTTTGTTTAAGGGAAATTTTAGAAAAAGAGTCCGAAAACGGACTCGATTTTCCTCTGTCGCTACCTCTGGGGTGTCAGTCATCTGTCAGTAACTGCCTGCAGAAGCTGACATCATGTTTACAGCCGGATCAAGTCATTATTGTGCTTTATTTTGGAGAAGGAAGTTCATTATGAAATAAATTATAAGCAAAAATTTTTTATAGAAATTGCAGTATTCAGTCAGGAAGAATGACATCAATAAAAGGAGTAGCTTGGACACCTAAAAGGTTATTGCGCTAAGCGAAAATAGTTTCTATTAGCATACAAAGTTGAAAAGACATAAGCATTTCCATAAGTGTCGCAATTTTGACCACCGCCATAGATGTTACTATAACAGCAAATAGAAGTAGCGTTGACAATCCTGAAAGCTCTGGAGGTGCTCGGGAAAAACTTTTTTGCGGGTTCCTTACCGGCAAGGAAGCTGAAGAAGGAAAACGAAAGACATAAAAGAATTCCCTCCCCCCCCCCCTACTTCTTAAATAAATTTTTCTTCTTATTTCTAAAATAGTAGAACGGACTTATCATTTTATGCGGAGGAGGCGTATTTAATCTGACATTTCATAGGCGTAAAAAATACTGCAAACTAAAGACAGCAATACTCTGTATTATTTCTATTCTACGATGGGACGACTGCTTCCATTATTCGAAAAAAATAATAATAATACTAACTTGATGATTAAATCTATAACATGAGATTCCTTCTCACATTTGCACGATAAAAAGTTTTACTTTTATGTGGGCTTTTTATTTGCACTCATTCATTTTAGTAGACGTTCATCCCGTACTAACCAAGCCTATTTTCCCGTATATCAACATCAGTTTTATAAAACCAGATAAATCTCTCTCTCTCTCAATCGGCCTATGCTGAAAATTATTTCAAATATATACTACTTCTTTAACAATGAAGATAAATTTTATGTTTAAACGATATGTCTCACATTTTCTCATAACCCCACTTTCAATTTTTTTTTTTTTGTCTTTCAATATTTATTTGATTTATTAATTTATTTTAAACTTTTATAACAGTATTTTTACGATGCATTCAACCTTTTTTTAATAACTCAAAGTATCAGTTTAAAACGAAGAAACAAATTCAAGAAATTTACCTCCAATTCCTTTAACTTTGCATCCTTGATACCTGTATTCACCGAAATAACTGAACCAAAGTTCCTGGTTTTTTCTGTGCAAAAAAATAATTAGTTATGCACAGCGGGATGACTTCCTTAATGTTACACAGTTCCCATCATAAATTTTGAATGCAAAACGGTAAGAGCAGAATTGAAATAATAATTACACGAAACCCTCAATGAATGATCATTGAAGTGAGTAATTTCCCTTGGACAAAAGATTTCGTTGAATAAGGATTGACAGTAGGATATTTTCAAGCATATATGAAAGTACAGTGCTCATAAAGATGTACTTTATTCAGAACTTATATGCGTAACTAGAAATGCAAATGTGTCTGTGTAGTTTGGTGCAAGAGTACCGGTGTCAGTATTTCTAATATTGAGATAATTGAACTTGAAAAGGTACGAATTCAATTGTATAGAACTATCAGGGAAAAAAATTCTAATTATAACTCCAAACTAAGCAACTTCTGAAGTAATTTGGATTGCGAAATTTTATAGCATTTTTGCTTGGAAATATCGGATGATAAGACAAATTACCTGATATTGACACACAACTATTTTATTTATTTAGTTAGTTAGCTTTATTTTTGTTTTCTTCTATGTGATATTTCTCTATATACATCATACTTGTAAATGATTACTTCCTTTACTTCTTACAAGGAAGCAATAACACCAACTTTCACCTCCACCCTTTTTAAATTACCCAATGAATTTAGGTGAGCAACATAAGACAACGAGTAGCGATTAGACGAATATAAATGGAACAGTCTTTCGAACACTTCAAAATTTATATGAGTAAGTACTGATTAATATATTTGATAAAGCAGTACTAAAAAAATGAACTCTTCTTCTTTAATCGAATTTACTTAAACAATTCGTAGTAGATTGTTCTCGTACTTTAAACGATAACGTGTAGAGAAAGATAAGAAACGAAGAATGATTAATAAACAACACCACTTTTTCAACATTGCAACCTTTGCTGGGTAACATTTGTTTTGGCTGAAAAAAATTGACATGATTACAATAAAAATGAATTGAAATATGAGTATTATATCTTTTGTTATTGATATCTTTTATTATTAAGCATTAATTAATAATTATTATTAGCATTAAAAAAAAGTGTTTGTCTACGTGTGTGTACGTTGTTTAAACTCAACTATCGCGGTTACATAAATGAATTTTGGCATAGCGGTTGTCCTAAAGGTAGTTTAATGCTTAATGCACCTCGAAAGCCGAATTTTGAAAATTTAAAAATAAGAGTTGAAAGTGAGAGCTTAAAACTAAAATAAAATTTGAATTCGCATAGACGATGAAAAATGATTTGGTATCCCCACTAAGTAACTCATGGAGAAAAATGAGAAAAACATGAAAAATAATGAATAAAAGAATAATCAAAAAATAAATAAACACATGAAAAAGAAAAGAAAAGGGAAGAGATTAATGAGCAACGCAGTGAGTTGAATAAACAAAGCAAACATTGGTCAGGGAAATAACTAACTATAAATAAATAAATTCAGTAAAAACACCAGCGAGGCTTAGTTATTACAGAATTTAGTTTTAGTTTCGTATTGTTTTCATTTAAAATTAATGTTTTTATTTCTAAAAAAATATTTAATTAGTTAATTTATTTATTTCTTAACTCAGCTTTTATACTCATAATAAAGAAAGGCTTTACCCACAATGTACTTATTTTAATTAAAAATCAGGTACATATTATTTATGTTAAAATATTAATTTAGACTGGTGTTTGCTCCGAAAATGTAGTTTTGAGGGTCTCACGCGAAAAATCACTAGAACTTATGTAATTTATGTTAAAAAATTCGTGAAAATTACAAATATTCCGAATGTGTTTTTAGTTATGTTTTTGTTTTAAGAAACTAAAATAATTTGTATTTTTATAACGAATTATAATTTCAGTATTGTTAGCTTAAAATTGGGTGCCTTCGATAAAGTATTATGCGAAAAATTGTTCTACTTTATTTATTTATTTCACGTTCGAAAATTTCATTTTCGAGGGGGGAAATTTTTTCTTTAACCTCTTCAGACCCCAGAACTAAGCCCAAACAATTTTGACGCAAGTTTTTGGTTCTCTGATTTAAAAAATGATTACAAAACAAAATAACTAAAAAAATAATTGTTTACATTTTAATTAATAATTAGTTTAAATAATTATTAATGCCCAATTTTCATGTTTAAAACGAAGTAAACTATCTGTTGATTAATTTCAAAAACAATTGGGTGTTTCAGCTTTCAAATTGCACAAACTGTAGTTAATAAACAGTATTTTAGAATGTACCCAATTGGGTACACTTGGAATGAAGAGGTTAACTTAGTTGTAAAATTCGTTTCTTGTACTTTCCTACGCTTACTTATGGGAAAAAATTTTCAGTGAATAAAAAGAAAAAAATAATAAACTAAATTTTAAAAAAAGTAGGAATGTTTACTGAAACGCAACGACGAACAGTTTAATAGAATGAATTTGATGTCGCTTGTATAATAGTCAACAGTGTTCTTTTAACATAGAAGTTTCTTTTTTTTTCTTTGAATTGAGTTAATGCTATTTTGTTTTCAGAAAATTATTTTAATTGTTAAAAAGTTTATTTCAAATAAATTGAAGACTAATCCAAAGACACATAATATAGCCAATGTTACAAAATCGATGTAGGTATTCAGGGAAGTAAATGTGTTTAGTTCTGGAAGGATTTCTTGTTTGGGAACTTGAAAGAAATGCTCAACGCGAGCCGGGTCCGCTCCTCCATGTCGATTTTTGGTTTCTCTGGTAATTTTACAGAATGATTTCTCAAACGGATAATTTATAAAAATACGCAGCGGAGCAATAAAAAAAGGAAAGAAAATGAATGATTAAACTAATTAAGTTAATATTCATCATTAGACAACTATTAACCTAAAAAATTTATTTTTGGGAAACTTTTATTAAGTATAATGTATTATTATTTTTTTAAATTTTGCCATACTGCGAAAATAATTCAGGCACACACGCTACTGCGGAATTTTTTTTTCATAATAGTACTTGAAACATGGGTGATTTTAATCCGAAAATTTTAGCCAACGTGCTTCGAAAATTAAGTTTTTTAAAAAAATGGAAAAGAAAGAAAAAGAGTTTTACCGAAAATCTTTCAATTTATAATATCTTAAGATTTCCTTTGATGCTTTGACAAATAATAATCTGCTTTTCTTTCTACCTTGAGAGAAGCAATATATTTATCACTTTAAAAATACTTATAACAATATTCCTTGAAAAAATAGACTTCGCGTATAAAAATTACAGACTTTTCAATTAATCACTTGATGTCTTTTATTGCAACTTTATATATACATGCATAGGAATGTTTTGTGTTTGTGTGAGAGAGAGAGAGAGCGATATTCTCACTTCTTTTTTTAATTTTTGTCGCATACTTTTTCGAACTTTTATTGTGAAGTTCCGAATTTCATTTCTTACTGAGAATCACATCTGACTTGCAGTTTGTAAAGCTTTTTTTTTCTTATGAAAGGAGACAAAAAAAATACAAAATCATCTGTTTCTATTTTTACTTTGCTGCTTATAAAATTCGCTTCCTTAAAAAAAATTCTTAAATGAAAAAAGAAAGGAAAAATCTGTCAAGACAAAAAGCGAGTGTTTGTTTGAAATTATGGGACAGGAACCAGTTGTTGACATGTGGGTCTCATATGGTTAAAGAGTGAACGAACCGCATTTTCACACCAAAAAAAAAGGGGCAGCAATAGGAGCTATTTCGCTTTTGCACTCATTGCTGATGCTACGTTCTCTTTACAATAATATCCTGCTGTTTTTGCTAGGGACTGCTCTGTTTCTGTATTAAATTTTTTTTCTTCTTTCTTCCTCTGTTTTTAAATCGAAGAAAATTATAGAATAGTTAAAAGTTAGGTCAGTTCCTCTACTTGAACACGCTCTTTAATGATTATTTTAAGTCTCCTAATGCTGCAATAATTAAATAGTTTAAATTGAACCCTAATATATTAAAACTATGAAACATTTTTAAACTTAAAGAGCATAAAATTGAATGTAGGAAACGCACCATCGAGCAAAGTGAACGAAAAACTCCAATGATACCATCTAATAAAATTTTCTAAATAACAAAATAATTTAAGCTTATAAACAAAATACAATAATAAGATTATGACTGACTCCTGGTAGAAAACCTGCTCTCATGAGAAGTTAATTTTTAAGCATCGTTATAATGGAATTATGTAGCAAAATTAGTAGCAATTTAAGTGTCTAACGTTCGTTAATAATGTGTGGGCGTCCATGATAGATTCCTTTTTATAAATTGCTTAATTCTTATTGTGTATTCAAAACAGTTTTTTTTCATTTACTAATATAATCGGTGTTTCTATTCCTACAGCTTGTAATTTTATGCAGCAGGTAATTTCTATTTTCTTTTCTTTCTCCTTCCCCCCCCCCCTTTTTCTAGTGTGTATTCTAAACAGTTTTCTTAAGTAATACTTAAGAAAAATGTACCATTTAAGAATAAAAGTTTGCAGTTCAAAACTAACCTAATTTGTGAATTCTAATAATGTTTTTAATTTTGATGGAAAAAAAAAGAAAGAAGGAAAAGATATACAAATTCAATTTCTGGAAGGGTATTATGACAAAACAAATTTTGTTAACTACTTTTGCAAGTAAATGTGTTAAACTTACTAAATGATATGATTCTAAAATTTACTTTCCAAAATTATTAACGTCTATTCCCTCCATTGTTGCTATGAAATTAAATGGCGCACTTAGTGAGATACCATGAAAAACATTTATTACAAATAATGTGCCAAACCAACCCAAATTTTTAAAATTATTTGAATCACCACAAAATTAAACAGAAATTTCCATCCTTAAAGGAGGAAATAATAGAAATATTGTAAAAAATTAAAAACTTCTTATAATGTTAAAATTGAGTTGCAAAATAAAAAAGCGATGAAAATTATCTCTATAAATAAGACAATATAGATTTACGTACTTTGCAATTGCGCAAAAATGCAATCCTAAACTATACACTAATAAAATTTATCTCCTATTAAGATATTAGAATTATTCATGAAATGTTTTTTTTTTAATATTCTATACATCGATGCAGCATACTTCAAAATACATACAGTAGTAAAGATGAAATGTAGTTCTTAAAATTTTTTAATGAAATAATTCATTCTTACAAATGAATTTGTGATATTCAGAATTAAGTTCCTAATCCGATAAGGCGAATTTAGTTTTCATAAGTGGCAATACTAAGATCCAAAAAGGATTACAACTGCAAATTAATGTTGCGTTCGAAAGGAGCCAATATTGAAATTTAATTTATAAAAAGATTTCTCGCTAAAAAGTTGTTATTATGGTAAAATTGCATTCCTGGTTAGTGAAAAGCAGAAATTTATCTTCAGGAATGAGAGTGATGAAACTAAATCTATAAACAAATTTTTTGCCTCTAAATAGAATGGTTAAAATAATTTTGTATGTTTTTGCATCTAGAAGCTCCACTATTGCGTTGAAAAAAGAATTCCTAGCAATCCCGAAACATATGTCAGCATTTTAATGCTCATTTGTGCTTTAATTAAGTGCAATTACTGAATGATTAAGTTAATTTCAATCATCTTTGATAAAAGATCCGTTGTTATATAATATAGTCAAAATAACAAAATTTAATAGTTTTGAGAAAAAAAGAGAAGAAATAAGAAAAAAAGAAGAGGAAAAAGAAAAAAAAAGCAATTAAAAATCACTTTTCTGCATAAAATTAAAAGCTGTAAGAATGGAAACACTGATTATATTAGTAATTAGAATAACAAACTGTTTAGTATACACCGTATTAAACAATTTATAAAAAGGAATCTGTCGAAGAGAAACACTACAAATAAATAAAAAAAAAGTGGTAAAAAGCAGAAAGAATGTAAAACTGTAAAAGCAAATTATTTCAGATATCTTTTTTCATTTTCACTTTTAGTACTAAAAGTTTGGCAAGGCAATAAAAACAGAAATGTAAACAACTTATGAATTCAGTGACATACTATTTGACATCACTTTTATCTTAAAAGCTCTCTTTATGAATGAATCATCATAAAAGCTTGTCACTTTCAACGGAGTTTACGGATTCAATGAAATTTTAACGAAATTGTGTGAGTAACTAGAATTAATTTTTATGTAATAATTTTAAGATGGTAAAAATATTTTAAAAATAAAACAAGTATTTTTCCGACTTTTAATGATGCGGAATTACTAAAATGAATAAATTAAAAAAACTTTTTTTAAAACATATCTCTCCCAAAAGAGTATATAAATTCTTAAACTCTGATTTTGTTTTATTTATTTGTTTATATTTATATAATTACTTTGTATTTTAAATTAACCTATAAAGGGTGATTTTACAGTTGTGCTCGACCGAAATAGGGTAAATAAATTCAGGGTACTCGAAAACATAGAACCCCCTCACCTCCTCCTGTAATAATAGTCAATTCACAGTTCGACCTAAAAAGAGTACTATAAGTAATTTATTGAAATTTAAACTACATTTAGGCTTGTCTCTCAATAATAGTGAAAAATAAATTTCCACTATATCTGTTACAATAATATTCTATATTTTCTATATCGATGAATCTATTTTCAGTTGCATTATAGGCTCCGAGGCATTTGATGAGTTGGGGCTAGGACAACTACTGTTCACCTCCTTGTTTTTCACAAGTTTATGATATTTCTTCTCTATTTACAATGTTTCGTCCACATATATTCTATATTTTGTTCACGATCTTTATTACACCACTTCAAAATCAAAAGAAGCTCACATATATCAGCAAATATATACCAAAGACATATCCGGAGCAATATAGAAAAGTCACCATAGACTGAGGGCCTTAGTTGCTCCCGCAATAGAAAATTTTTAATATTTACGTGCAAAAGTAATTTTAAGCCATATGAGGAATGAAAATACTAATTTTAATAAGCACAATAATATTGACAATTTCATATTATCTACCGTTTCGTTAGAGGGGAGGGGTTAATAGGGGTACCACGGAACCCCTGATGATATACGTGGGCAAGCCTATATGCATACTATGCAATATTAATTCTCTGAATTCTTATTCAAGGCAATTGAAGAAAAATAAATGAAGATATTATTATTATTATTATTATTATTATTATTTTATTAGTAGTATTATTTATCTCGGTGCTTTAGAATTCTAACGGTATCTTAGATTTCAAATGCAAATAATAATAATAATAATAATTCAATTCTAAAGGGTTGAAAAGCGCAAATTTTTGTTTGAAGCTGAAATCATCTTCAAGAGGAAGTACTTAATATAAAGGTTTTCCGCACATACAAAAGAAAATAATTCTCTGGTGTTCACGCAATGATTGTTATCACATAAAAGTAATTGAATAACAAAATTTATTCATTGTGTCTCTGAAAGAAAAGGAAAAAGATAAGATAAAATAAAATAAATTTGCCAAATAAAAACGTAATATAATACAAACACACTCATGAGTGCGTGAGCGTTAAAAATAAATTTTCCAGTTTCGTCGCTAAGCCCGGGGGGCCACCCATTTGGGGGTGTCACCCAAAATGAATTTAAGAGTTCTTGAAAAAAATATGTATTGCAATTGTGCATTTTGCCCCATAATATTTTTTGTATATTTAATCTTTTTGTAAATATATCAAATCGTACTTCTGTCTGAAAATATTACCACCTTGTTTTTTTTTTTTTTTTCTGTTTATTGTTCCTTATTCGTTCAGATTTTTTATTTCTGGGGGGATGCACCAAAAATTGCCGCACTGGGAATGTATATATTTCTCGTAATGCATGAAGGAAAGAATTGCATCCAAATGAAACTTGGGAAGAAATTATTCCAAGGAATGTTAGAAATGAAACAGATAATCTTAGGAAAACTAAAATTCCTTCAAATCAACGTCAAAAATAGTCTAAACCAGTAAAATCGTGTTAGTTCATAAAATGTTCGGAATATTCTGGAATACTTTTTAGGAGGTATGACTGATGTGGGCGAGATTTTCAAACATGAATGTTTTTGGGGACCATTCGGAATCTCAGCATCTCAGCTATCTTCTGACGTAAAACCTATGTCCATTATGTTGGAAGATATATATATAATTTTGGATTCCAAAAACATGTGTGCAATACAGAACGTTTTTTCTGACTGGGGATTGATTTTTTCCATGAAGCATGAAGCTACTCTAAGATACTTTTAGTTTGCAATGAGCGAGCGAAACGAGCTCAAACTCGCGATGCGATCTGAAGGAGCTGCATAAGCAGTTCCAAGAGCTGGTGAGTGACAGCGAGCAGGGGACGGGAGCCCCCTAGTAACCAAAAAAAAAAAAAGTCAAGTAAAATATTTATTGTTTCGTTAAAAGAATATTAATTCTATTTTCATGCTCTTTGGGAAAACTACTTATTCCAGTTAAAATGGGGGGGGGGGGGGGGGGGGGGAGACTTTTTTTTTTCTTAAAGTATATTTAAAAAAATGTTCAAAGTGAATTTCATGCTAATGCCTTGCAAGGTTAGCGCTCCATTTATGTAAAATATCAAAACGGTTTTTAAACCGAACTCATATTTCACGAAGGGAAATTGTTGGAATCCCAAATAATCATTCTATTTATCTTTTTCTCAAAGATGCGTTATGCTTGCAATAAATTCATCTTAGGAAACTTTTAAAACCCCTTACTTGTGTGTTAATGTGGCTTCTTACATTATTATAATTATTATTTTAATGCTGAACATTGTTGTTTAGACAAAAGTTCAAAAAAGTCGAAGTGGTGCAAGCGTTTTGAAAAAGTGTTAGACCTTAGAAATAAAATTTAAGTAAACTTCCAGAAAATATAATTTTAGATAAAAAATTTTCCCTTTATTTTTCTTTCACCATAGGTGACATGATTTTGCTGCGATGACTTTGTTGAAATTGCTTCTCAGTTTGAAGCAGAGAAGTAAAAAAAGCAACTTACAAATAGTTGGCCCTAATTTATAATTTTTGTTTTCTAATAATTTTTCTTTTCTTTATTTACAAAGTCCTGAAAATGAAATGGAAAAATTCTTACTTCAGAAAAAGTTTTACTCCGTTACTTTTGACATCTTGCCGGACTATCTTCCACGTGCTCTGAACGATGTCACGCTGCCTGGGAGTAATTCCTGTTGCTGAATCCGGCTTATCATAATCAGCCGGAGTCCAGAACCAATGCGCTTTGCTGACGACAAAACCCATTTATCGGCGGAACCGAAGAATTGATTGCGCCTTTACTGGTGAAATAACCCGACAAGTTGCGTGCCCGCTTGATTTTGAAGTCATGTAAAGTGAAAGAGCGGGGTTACCACATGCGGCGTTGAATCTCGCTCGAAAAGGAAAACAAGAGCTTTTTAACTTGGCCTTGAGCTGAAGTTTTCTTTCATTACTTGATTGATAAAGTGTCGAGAAAATGCTTTTGTTTTTCTATTTATTGTCGGACTTTAAATTACGGTGATGTCTTTCGTTACTTCCGCATATTTCGTTCCCCCAAAACATTTTTTTCCATTCTGTTTTTGCAATGCGAAAAGGTTCTTTTAGAATGCAATCAGGCCCGGCACTTCAGATTTTTCTGAGGGTGGTGCGGGGACAAAGGGTGCGTGCTCAATGCCTATTGTACGAAGAAAACTACAGACAACATACCATACTAAATGCATCAAAATATTCCTTCCCACCAAACCTTCTTTGATTCACTCTCAATTGATTGTCGATCAGTCATTTTAAAACAATCCTTCTCTTGGGTTTAGGTTTCAAGCTTCATCTCAGTATTAGCATCCAAAGTTCCTCAAAGATCACAACACAATTTAAGAAAAGAAAGAAAAAAGGAATTTAAGAAAATTATTTCTCTTCTTTCCCAATTTAAGAAAAGAAGGAACACAATTTAAGAAACGATATTCTAGAAGAGTAGAGAACTTGAGGTTTTCCCTCTTGGAACAACCAATCAGAAGAACGAACTCATCACTCGTGTTTAAGTATCTTGATAAGAACAAAAGGGTATTATAGATCAGATTTGCTAAAGTTATGATAGTAAACTGACGTTGTAAGAAAAGGGAATATTTCCTACTCTTGATAGGATACGCAAAGGTGTATCTTAAATTCATTAAACAGCTGTAGCTGTAAATATTTTCTAATATTTAAGTAATTAAAAATACAACTTGAACCATGACTGCTGCAACTTTTGACCTTCCAAAACTGTAAGATGACATGTATATATTGATACATATACAAATATATTAAAAGTTTAAAATACGTTAATGGTACCTTATGTTAAGTTTTTCAGGCCACATTGCAAAGTATTTTAGGTGCTTCTTCACACAATTCGTTCTCGAAAGGCGCGATTACCAGCAGGGAAGGATTCCATTTGTTGAAGGGGTGACACGATGAGTGAGACCACAGTTTTGGAAGTTTTATTTTTGCCAAGTATTTTTTTATTTTTCTCGACGTTGAATTATTCCATTTCTCATTTAAATATTTAGCGCTAAAAGAAAAGAAAAATAACGCAGAAAATTCGTTATTCTCCGCAAGAAGTAAACATATCCTCATCGTTATTTCTTCAGTTACCCCCCTTTTCGATGATATTGAAGCGATCCTGACGCACGCGTAAACCGAAGGAAGGTTTCGGCTTAGAAAAACAGACAGTATTTATTATGATTGTCAACAGACGATAACTCGCAGTTCATTCACTTCCTGTTTTTAGGAAATATGTCAACATTGATGCAAGTTACATCAACTATCTAGAATAAAACAGACATAAAATATAACGTTCAAGACAGAATAATACTAAGTTTGATGGGGAAAAAACTACACCAATGCCGCAAGACGTTTAATAATAGACTTTGCTCATTACACATTTTTCTACATTGAAAGTTACATTTTGGTCAGCTACCTTCAAATTACTTGAAGAAAGGTAGAAGTTATAAAACCCGTCCTTTTTTAAGAAAGATGCATCATACAAAAAAGGTTTTCCCTTCTCTGAAAGTTGATCTACAAGATTGCAAAACCTCACTTCCATCCACAGAACACAGACTGCACTTATAAAAATGCATAAAACAATTGCACCTGCATCGAATAATTTAGGAAAGAAGTTGTCTTGCATAAAAATGGTTTAGAATGTTTTCAGCAAGGTCAAATACGCATTCATTTTCTGTGGAGAGGCTTTAGCATTTTTATTAATGTTCGTTTTTCGACATAAAGTAGAAATCAAATATTACATTGGAATGAATTTCAGTTTTAAGTGATTTACGTTTTATCCGCTAATTCTTAAATTTGAAGTTTATGCGCAACCATGGGAAAAAAGGAAGGAAATAAAAGAAAAGTGGGTCCATAGTCATGCACAAATTGCGTTAGAAGTCATATTTATTAGATTCATTATTTTTTATATATTTTAATCATTATTTATTTGTTTAGTTTTACTGTTATTATATTGTTAAAAAGTTGTATAAACTTTTAATAAATATTAGAACATAAGTTTAATATGTAATGGAAGCTGTGCACACAATGTACGACACCGTAAAATTAGTTTTTAATCAGAGTAAGTAAATAAGAAAAGAAGTATTGAACTGTTATTTTTCATTGAGTCGTCCGTTTTGACCTTGTTTTTCAAATACATTTCTGGATAGTATATTGCAAATAATGTAAGAGAACTATTTTTAATACTAAACAAGCGCCAAGAGCCTGTAGTACAGTGGCTAGAAATGTGGTGGAAAGTAAACATAGGATCAAATTTCGAGGAGATTTTCTGAGCTTAAGGGCAAATGTGATGATGAAAAAAATTTCTATAGAAAGATAAACGTTTGGTACGCAGAACTGCAAAATATCGAAAAGTAGGCACTTGTAGTTTTAGCTAAATAGATTCAAAAGCTATTCCGACAGTTCCAATTATAACGTTACTCCAACCGACAATTCTGTTGCATGGAAATTTCATTCTTATCGCGCCAAATTATTTCTTTTGCAAATTTGCAAATTGTGTGTGTTTTGTGTTTTATTTCTGTATCTAAACTAAACATTTTACTTTTTTAATGCATGATTTTTCGCTACGTCGCTATAGAGGCCGAAATATCTCCACTGATTGAACAATAAATATGTCAAAAGTACACATATGTCTAGGGTTGCCAGGCGTATGGATAAAGCCGGACATAGGCTTTTTGATTGCGTGTCCGGCCAAAATAAACGTTTGTTAGGCTTTTTACATTTCGCATAGACTGATTTGGCATTCGCTTTTATTTATATTTCATTAGAATTTAACAAGATTTATGGTTATAGTAAAAAAACTTGATTTTACATACAATTTTCTTGTCGTACCTATTGATTCTGAGACACAAAATCCTCAATAATGTAGGGTGTCCAGCCTTTTTACCCAAATGTCCGGCCAAGCTGGCTGCTCTGTCCGGCTATTAGGTATGGCGACCTGGCAACACTACATATGTCCATCAAAAGGAGTAGCAAATGTTCACCGCACATTTTTCAAATGTTAAACGACTAATAAAATAACCTTTAAGGCATCAACTTTTTGAGACAATATTTCAAAATCTTTTTGTTCAACTTTTGTTTTGTTTTCAACTTTTTGGTTACACCAAAAGTGAAAAGGAGGTTTTGTAACTGTTAAATAAATCGAAATAATTCAGTTTAAATGCTACTGAGGAACACGTAAACTAAACGAAAAGCATTTTTTTTTAAGGGGAGAGAGCCTTGTGGGAGTGTGAGCTCAGTAAAATAGTTTTCTCACAATAAAAATTTTTCATAAGCATTCAACGTGATAATTCCTAAAGATTTTCATCATTTTCCAATTTTACGGAATTCACGTGTTATAACACGTTTGAAATGAATTCTACAGAACTCATTTTAAATCAATGGAAAACTGAGTATACGTATTGTAAATCAATTTTATTTGAGCTAATCTTTGAGTTCAGAAAATAAACTTCCTGTCGCAGAGAACAACCTGTTGACGCTCTTAAGTGCAAAAGAGGAACTAGTATTTTCAAATTAAAATACGTTTCTTAGAACTAAATTATCGCAAGAAAATAAAAGGTAATTTTTTTATTTAAATTCGATCTTTTCTTTTAGAAAAAAAAAAGCTCTTTTGCATAAATATTTTAAAATAAATACTCAGTTTTTTAATTTCATTTTAAAATAAATTTTTAATAAACATACTCATACATTTAATAATTATTTCTAAAATTAGTCACAGCTTTTTAATTTTCCATTAAAACTGAGCTTATATATGACAAGCAAAGTAATGACTTGAAACCCAATTTGTTAATAATTTTTGTGATTAATTGAACTCTTATCGTACAAGAGAAACGTAAAAAAATTGCTCAATCGATACTTGAAAGCGATTAATCGTTAAAAAAAACCTGCTTCAACAGTTAAATAACGGTGAGAACAAGTAAATAAAACGAAAAGAAAATATTGGTTAATACATAACCGGAAATTAATGGAGATAGGCTAATTAAATTTACGCAGATGATGGACACTTATAAATTTACCTCTTTAAGAAGAAAAACATTCTTGTAAAAGTGAGTGAAACAAAACTGATGAATTTATTGAATGTTTTATGTCCTAATATTTTGTTTTATTCTAAGCACTAGTATACTTGTCTTGGAAAATTGGACAAATTATGATTTGATGCTTGTAGCTCATTTTTAAAGATTTTTCAAAATAAATTATAGGTTTGGCTATTTTAGAGGAAGTTTTAACGGTTTTTCTGTTAAAAAGTGATCGATTTCAACTAAATTTCAGCATTTTTTTTTTTGCCAACTGTACCATGTTCTGTCACGATCGAACTCTGTGTGCCGTACTTTCAATTCCAGACAGAGACAATACTGTTGAGTATTGATAACGATTGGATTATTTATAAAAAGTTTCTTTCTTTCTTTTAAAAAAAAATATGAATGGTGATTTTTTTAAGCTAGCAAATGACATTCACCAATCTCTATATTTTTCTGAGTTCTTCTCATTTTTCGAAAAAAATCTTCTAAATTTTATCACAAGACGTTGCCAGCTTTATCTAAAGGGACAAAATGAGAAAAAAAATATTTCCCGAGCAAGAATTTTAAACTCGATTTCAATAAAAATATTACGGTTATACACATTTATGTATCGCAATGATTAATTTTGAATATAACTTCCTTTAATGCCTTCGAATATTTACTTTTATTTTTGGTAAGTAATACGTACAGTCGAACCCGCTTAATGGAATATTGATTAAAAGAATATCCCGTTTAATGTAATAAATTTTCAATGAACCAAACCATAGTATATTGCTTCCGTGATCCCGGATAATGGAATATCCCGCTTATTAGAAACATTTTTTGTGGAAAATTGACGATTCCATTAAAGGAGCTGGACTGAATAAAATATTGAAGTACCAAATCTAGAGCATGCAGCACATAAATATCCGTTCGAGAATATAATGATTGTTACGATCCAAGTCGGCACTTCCGAATCAAGTAGATTCGCTGGAACCGTAGGGTTTCGTGAAACATTGTTAAGTGTTCCGCAATAGATCAAAAGTCTTGACGATACTCGTTCTCTCAAAAATGAAAAACCACAAGCAATTTGACTTTGAATTAACAACATTAGTTTCATTTTTAATACTGCATAATATTTATAAAAAATGTTTAAATGATTCGGTAGTTATTTTTGCACATTTAAATTTTTGTTTTAACTGATTCAATTCGTCAAGAAAGAATAGAACACCGATATTATATTTTTCCATACTTCCTTCAAAGTGCTTCAGGAAAAAATGTAACTTTTTTGTGCTCGTTTTCATTTGTCATAAATACTGACTGATTACGATTTTTCGTATCATTGTCGAATCTCAAAATGCAAAAAGGTTTTAATAATTCAAGACTTCAAATTTTCACTTGACACACATTTATTGAAGAACACACTGACAAAACAACATAAAACATATATATAAAAAGAAGGCTCATGATAGTATTTATCTCAAGTATCAAGAATCAAAAAGAATTTAGAAGGAAGTTCCGAAGAGCTCTAGCTCTGACTCTGACTGCACATTCCTAATATAACAAAACACAACTCTGCTTCCAGCGCCCTCTAAGGGCAAAGCTGGGATCCCGTCCGGGTCTGAACATCCTCCCCCCGGATGAATATCATTCATAACATTTCAAGGAAATACAAATTTACAATTTAACAAACACACAGTTATTTTCCTAGCCTCAAATAACTTATAATTTCACAAATAATCATCATATTTCTTTTCAAATAGAATAAACATTTTATGCTTCAAATTTTTAAATAATTGGATTACAAATATGAAATTAATGAAATTATATTACATTTATACAAAAAAAACATTTTTAAGTAACATTATCTACAGGTAATTTACACAATTTCGTGATAGGACGTTTTAGTTCACCATTTACTGTTTTTAATTTTACTACTCGAACCTTACCATCTGCTCCTGGAAAAAGCTCGATAATACGTCCTAACTTCCAGTTCATTGGTGGCTGATTGTCCTCTTTAATTAACACCAAGTCATTAATTTGCAGATTTTCACTGGAGCACCTCCACTTACCTCTTTGTTGTAGTAGGCATAAATACTCCCATGACCAGCGCTTCCAAAATCCTTGCAAAATTTGTTGCATTAATTGCCATCTTTGCTGAGGTGTCACCTTTTGGGAAGTCAAGTCTCTTTCAGGAACCGCTGTCAAAAATGTCCCAATTAAAAAATGTCCAGGTGTGAGGGCACACAAATCGTTCGGATCGTTAGAAATTGGAGTGAGTGGTCTTGAGTTCAGACATCCTTCTACTTGAATAATCAAGGTGAGAAATTCTTCATAGGTAAGGACTTGGCAACCGATGGTCCTTCGTAAGTGATGTTTCATCGACTTCACTGCAGCTTCCCAAAGTCCTCCATGATGCGGGGCCGAAGGGGGGTTGAAATTCCACTTAATGTTCTCTTCTAATATCCAATTTCGAAATTCAAAATTTGAATTTACAGCTGAAATTTCATTCTTCAAAATTCTATCAGCTCCAACAAAATTAGTACCGCAGTCACTGGTTATTTCTTCAGGTTTTCCTCTTCTGGCTGTGAATCTCTTTAAAGCAGCAACAAACGATTCACTTGATAAATCGCTTACTAACTCCAAGTGCACAGCTTTAGTTGCAAAACAAATGAAAAGGCAAACATAGCATTTAGTAGGTCTTATCCCTCTACCTTTTCTCATTTTCACAAAATATGGTCCGGCAAAGTCTATGCCAATTCTAGAAAAGATTCTGCTTGGTGTAACTCTGTTAGCAGGTAGATCTCCCATAAGTTGTGACTGGGTCCTTGCTCTAAATCTGCAACACTTCACGCATTTCCAAACGTATTTTTTAATTTCAACCTTCGCGTTTATGATCCAGTAACTTTGTCTTAAGGTATATAATAGCAATTGAACGCCTCCATGTAAATATTTTTCGTGATAATATTTGATTATCAAGTTTGTGACAAAATGTCTTTTCGGTAAAAGAATCGGATATTTTTGCGATTCAGATATTTCTGCATTTCGCAGCCTTCCACCTACTCTTAAAATTTTATCTTTATCTAAAAATGGATTAAGAGAATTAATTTTACTGTTTGAAGTAACTGGCTTCTTCTGTTCCAAGCATTTTATTTCCTCAGAAAATTCCTCTCCCTGAATAATTCTGAAAATTGCTCCTGAGGCTTTTGTTAATTCTTCAGTTGTCAAATAATCTTGCTTTACTAGAGGAAGTGATTTTAATTTCAAGTTCAGGTTAGTGATGAATCGCAAGCACCATGCAATTACTCGTTGAAGCTTGGTCCATGAGGAGAATTTTGTTAAGATGTCATGTCTTTCTACCCCAGAATTGACTACGTTTACAGCAATACAGTCCTTGACATTTTTCAGTTCTTCTTTCACTTTAATTTCATTTTCTTTAAGTCGAGTTTTAGGCCATAATTCTTCCTTCTCTAATAACCAATCTGGACCTAGTAACCATTTTCTGTTGATAATTAACTCCTTAGCTTTACAACCTCTGGATATCAAATCGGCAGGATTACTTTTACTATCGCAATGCTTCCAAGCCTGTGGACTTGTTAAATCTTGAATCTCAATAACTCGATTGGCAATAAATGGTTTCCATTTTGAAGCAGATCCCTTTATCCAGTATAGAGTAATAGTACTATCAGTCCAATAGAAAATGTTTTGAACAGAAAATAAATTCTCAAGATATTTACCCATACGCGCTGCAATTACTGCACCCATCAGCTCTAGTCTGGGAAGAGTTAATTTTTTCAGTGGAGCTACTCTTGATTTTGACGTAACAAAACTGGTTTTAATCGATCTATCTTTTGAATTAAATCTAAAATAAGCAACTGCTCCGTACGCCTTTGGAGTAGCGTCAGAAAAAATATGAAGTTGCATTTTTTCTTGAGGCACATCGGAGCAATCAATCAGATAATATCTTGGAACTGAAAAATTTTGTAATACACTTAATTCAGAACACCAATCGTGCCACTTCTGCTCTACTTCAGCATTAAAAGTTTCGTCCCAATCAAGACCCATTTCCCAAAGCTCTTGCACAATACACTTAATTCGAATAATGAATGGCGAGACAAAACCAACAGGGTCAAAGCATTTTGCTGCTATTTGCAAAACTGCTCTTTTGTTACATTTTACAGGATTTTGTAACATGTCTAATAACGGTTTTAGTTCAAGACCTAAAGTATCATTGCAAGTGTCCCAGTTTATACCCAATACCTTTAAAGGCTTATTGGAATCTTCTTCCGCATTTACAAAAACATTAGAATGTTGCCATTCTTTTTTCAATTCTAATGAGTTAGACTGAAATTTTCTAAGAGTCATACTTGCTTCTTTCAAGATCGTAACAGCTTCAGTTGTTAATTTAAGAGCACTTTCTACTGTATCAGAACCAAAAAATAAATCATCCACATAAAGTGAAGTATTAAGCATTTTATATGTTTCAAAATTACTAGTTTCATATTTTCTTATGTGGAATTTAATAGTTGAGGCCAAAATGAATGGGCTACAGGTGACTCCAAATGGAACTCTAGTCATTCTATACGATTTATACCCATTGTTATTCCCGCAATTTTTAAAATACAGAAACCTTAAGTAATCCCTGTCCTCCTTTGCTATTTTAATTTGCAGAAATGCTTTCTCAATATCAGCTGAAAACGCTATTCTGTTTTCTCGGAATTTTAAAATGACATCTAAAATTTTTGGATATAAATTTGGTCCCGACTCAAGGCAGTCATTAAGAGAATTAGAATTAGCCGATCTCGAAGAAGCATCATAAACAATCCTAACTTTCGTTGTTGATTTTTCCTTTCTTACTACAGGTCTGTGCGGCATATAATAGCATTTGCTATCAGGGAATTGACTTCCACATATTTCAATTACACCATCCTTTAATTGATCTTCAATAATAGAATTGTAATTTTCAAATAACCATTCATTCTTGTGTAATTTATATTTTAAGTTTTCAAAACGATGTTTAGCAATCTCAAAATTATTGTTCAACGAAAATTCAGGGGATTTCCACAAAAGCTTCGTTTCATATCTTCCATCGGAAAACATATTCTTTTCGAATTCTTTTGCTACAGCTAATTCTGAACTGTTTACATCGTTATCTATAATACCTAGCGATTCCAAGCTCCAAAAGTTCTTTATTTCTTTACTTAATTGCACGTCAGCTGTACTCATAAAATTCACACGCGCTGTAGAATCCAAGTTTTCCGATTCCATTTGTCCTTGAACTGTGTGACCAAACACGGTCTCACTAATAAACAATCCGCCAGGAATCTGTTTAACTTCTCCCCTCATAGCTTTCCACGCGTAATCGGAACCCAGCAGAACCCCTATTTTTTCTTTATTTACCAGATCACTCAATTTATACCCTTGAGAGCAAAGAGATTTATGAACGTCTCGAGGAGCTGCTTTCAATTTTGAGCAAGTTATAATGTCTGTCACCAGAGCTTCAATTCTCAAAAAATTAGAATCAAATATGCTTCGTAATTCCACCGACACCACATCATAAATAATTTCTTGCGGTTTATGCTGCCCAAAAGAATAAATCATTAATTTTTCTTTCCTAATTGGTTTTAATTTTAAGGAATTTGCAATATTTCTTGTCAAAAATGTTCTTTCTGATCCTGTGTCTATAAAACAACGCACCAGTTTATTTCCATTATTTGCTGGTATAGCAACTATGCAAGTCTGCAAAAGTGTTGCTTTAATTTCTTTAGATGCTTCAGATTGCGATAGAGATACAACAGTCTCTGTATTAGGACTATCCTTCAGATTTTGATTTAATTTACAAAACAATTTGTTATGACTAAATTCTTTACAAAAACTACATCTATCAATTTTACTTCGACATTCAGATGAAAGGTGATTTTTACGAAAACATTTGTAACAACGGCCTTCATTTTTAAGCATTTGTCTTCTCACATTATCTGCTACAATTTCACAATTATTAGAAATATGATTATTATGCGATTTACAAAATATACAAAACGACTTATCTAATACGTTTTTAGAGGTGTTCAAAGTCATTGTTGCGGCATTACCCTTTCCATATCTAGGATTTTGTTTTCGAAAATTACTGATTTTAGGACTAAAATCGTATTGCACTTTACTAGCATGACAAGAATTAGCAACGGACAAAGTGGCTTCACGACATTCAATTTCATCTCTTAAGAAATTAATTAGCTCATCAACTTCTTGACCATCTTTAGATTTACGCTTCCGATGAAATTCCAACACTATATCTTGAGGTAACAATTTCAGTAAAATTGGATTTAACAAATGTCCGTAAGAACCAGGCGTAACTCCTAAATTTTTTAAACTTCTAACATTAATTTCGCAATTATCATGTAATTCTCGAAGGCCTTTAAAATTTGAAGAACTTTTAACAGGTTCAAGATTCAAGAGATTATTCATGTGAGCATTAATTATAAGTTCGGTTTTACCGAAACGTTTCTTCAGAATATCAAGACAGGAATCATAATTTTCATCGGATAATTGAAATCCTTTCACCACATTGTAAGCTTGACCAGTTAACAGGGACTTCAAATAAGAGAACTTTTCAATTTTGCTTAAAGATTTATTTTGATCTATTGCTGTTTGAAATGTGTTAAAAAATTCTAACCATGAACTTGGATCACCCGAAAATTTTTCGATATTTAACTTAGGAAGTTTTACATTTGAAGCGGTAGTTTCAGATACACTTGAATTGAATAGACCACTATTGTTGCTACTATTGTCCTTATTACACTTCTTAATGCGGCTTTTAATCTTAAATTTTGCAGAAAAAAGTTGTTCGGCATATTTTTCGCAAGTTTCAAATTCTTTTTCGAAATCCTTAGGTTCTTTCAATGATTTTTGTATTTCCAAGTCTAAACTTTTCAGTAAATTTTCCTTATCAAGAATATTTTCATGTAATTCCATTAGTTCTTCAATATCATTCTCTTCAATATCGCAAGTTAAAACTGGTTCTAATTTAGTCATCAATTTTGTGAAATTCGTTCGCACAACAGTGCGTCTAGCTTTTAGCAATTCTACTGACTCCATTTTAATCAAAAATTTAATTTCATTCAATGTAATGTAGTAACAGCTTACCTTGGCTGCACAGCTTGACTTTATCACGTCCGTAGGTCACCAAAACATGATTACGATTTTTCGTATCATTGTCGAATCTCAAAATGCAAAAAGGTTTTAATAATTCAAGACTTCAAATTTTCACTTGACACACATTTATTGAAGAACACACTGACAAAACAACATAAAACATATATATAAAAAGAAGGCTCATGATAGTATTTATCTCAAGTATCAAGAATCAAAAAGCATTTAGAAGGAAGTTCCGAAGAGCTCTAGCTCTGACTCTGACTGCACATTCCTAATATAACAAAACACAACTCTGCTTCCAGCGCCCTCTAAGGGCAAAGCTGGGATCCCGTCCGGGTCTGAACACTGACTCCAAATTAAAAAAAAAAGTGTTTGAAGACGTTAAGATTCCCTGGAACTGTAACATTTACAAAAGAGCAAGAGTGAAAATGTTGGGAAACGTTAAAATGGTGATTCTAGCGTTTTTTTGTTTTTTTTTTTTGGGGGGGGGGGGGAGGAGAACGCAACGCCCCGTCGCATTTTTGGTGCTCCTTGATGCCATTTTGACGCTCCCGTCGTCCTTTCGATTGCCCCTTGTTCCTTTCCATTGAGAATGCAACCTTTCTTTATTTGAAATAACCAACTTTTCATCGAGTCCTTCAATTTAATTTAACTTTTTTTTTTTTGCAAAAATGCATAAATTCATATTACATTACGATGAATAAACAAGAAGTTCCGTCTAGAACTATACGAGCCTACTTTCCGTATACACCGAATTCAAATTTACAATCTAGCTATCTCTCTCTCTCTGTCTTTCTCGTTTAGCTTTAGTTCTTAATTGCTTCAAACATACCTTTTTCAACGGTTAATACATATACATTCAATCATTATTTATTAAGTCATTCATGTATTTATTCACTCATTTATTCATTTAATTAAAAAATATTCATGAAAATCCCGATCAAAAAATTTCATAGGAAAATAGGCTCGTTAGTTCTGGATGAACTTTCTATTTGTACATGTTCTACGTCATAAGAGCTTTCCGATAAAGTTCGTTCCAAGCAAATCGGTCCGAAAGACCAGGAATTATATAGGATTGAAATTTCCCCGCAGGCGGTATGTTAATTTTTTTTGAACTGTTCAAAAATGAACAAAAATTGTTCAAATCAATATTTCGCACCAAGAACTTCTTCTAGTGAGCTTGTTCATGGGAACTTATATCTTGTACCCAGAGTTTACATAATTTGCTTCACTTTCACCCATATGCGCTAATGTTAAAATTTTTTGAACTGTTCAAAATTGAACAAAAAATTGTTCAAATCAAAAAGTAAAATATGGAAATGAGATGTCCTCGCCGAGATCTTTCGAATGCAAAAAGAATTTTTTCCAATGGGACAATTCGTTCAAAAGTTTTTAGGGGGGGGGGACAGACCGGACAGACAGACAGACCGACGGACAGACAGACCGACCGACACACTTTTTCCCCATCTCAAAACCCTACTTTGAAATTTTTTATTTTTCAATCTTTATTTAATTACTTAACTTATTTTTGACTTTTCTTGATTTCTAACGATATTTTCACGATACATTAAGCCTTCTTTCATGCTTTATTATTATTTTTTTTTTACTTTTACGGGAAAGTAGGCTAAAAATAGCAAACACTTAAACAACAGCTATAGCTTACTGATTAGAAAACTCGCAACTTCCTAACACATCCTAATGTCAAATGCCAAAGGGGGATTTCAATTGATGATTGCGATTTGTTGGAGAAAACTGCTTTCTGCAGGGAAAAAAAGTTGCGAAATTACATATTGAAAAGTAGACTATTGATTTTTCCTATAAGGATGATTTTTTTAAAAAAGGCCACACCGACCCTTTCCAATTTAAGATGTCACTCAAACGCGCTCCTGATCATTTTGTCATCATATTGCTCGTGGCAATACGTGGCATACAGAATCATTACGTGGTATACAGAAATCACGCTCATGAAGCTAAAAGAAGCAAATTGTAATAGTAGTAATTCCTGTGATTTTAGAGAAAAATTACAATTTTTTTTCTTAACCAACTGATAAAATAAAATTGTTTGTATCAGTTACAACAAAAAAAGCAAAAAAAAAAAAAAAATCTCACTCCTCTAGCTTCTCTTATGACTATGAAAATGGAAATTATAGATCAAACAATAAATTTGCTTTCATCCAAAACTTATTGAAAGAAGCGAAGATGGTTAGCAACTCTTTCACGAATGCCATTCAAAAGGATCAAAGCACAGCTGGAGTAAATGTTGTTAAACATACATAAAAATGCCGAAAGAGAGAGAAGCTATTTTTAGATAGCGGCAATATAATGGAATGTTTGAAACATGTGCTGCGTTCTTCGATTGAAAGGAGTTGTTTTATTACTCAACTCATCTCTTGATGTATGTGAGTTCTTTGCTCTCTTCCAACGCGAACAAAAGAATATTGATTTCTTCCAGATACAAATTTCGAAAATTATCCATAATTTCATTCATGTCGGAAAGAACAACATAATTGTTAAGTTTTCAACGCTAATATTTCATCTCAAAACCAATTTACGCATATTTTTGATGCTTATAACTTCTTTCCGTCCTTTGAAGAATGTCAGCTAAATTTGACGCCAAATTGTAAATTTCCAGAATCAAACAATGGAGTGGTCACAGTGGAAAATTCGTTTTGTATTTTTGATTGAATTTCGTTTTAAGGTTTTGTTTGCACACATTTTATGATGCAAAATTAGAGAAAACCTAAATGTCTTTAAATTTTATACATTTTAAACACGCGAAAAATAAAATGAAATTTATTTGAAAATTCAAATAACAAGGCTATTCTATCTGCTGCCCTGTTTGTTGATAGAATATTTATTCTGATCGACTTTAGCCTTTGTTTTGCTTCGTATTTATTCCATCCCTTCTTTTTGACTCTTCATAGAGCATTATAGTCCAGACGACCGACCTCTTATGCGCTTTAGAGGTTATTTGGCGGGCCAACCACGAAGTTCTCCTATAAATCGCAGGAGGATTTAAAGCTTGAACGAAGATTCGAACCCGCAACCCAAGACGCCGCCATCAATGTGACCTTCCCCCTGTGGCATAGGGTGCCTGTTATTTATTTCAGGTTTTCCAAAGGAGAAGGGAGAAGTTCCTGTAATCGACATGCCGCTCTCTTAAAGGGGTGTCCATTGCTGAAATATCTGAATAAAAAAAAATTCAGAACCGATATAAATTTAACTTTCATGCAAAATCCCTCAAATTTTATGCATTTCAATTTAATAACAACAAAAAAAAAAAAAAAAAATCAATCAAACTATCAGTGATAGCAATCGTATGCCAATCACTGGTGCATAGCCTAATAAATGATCCAGTAATTGACACAGCTTCATATAAATATGAAGAAGCCCTTAAACCAGTAAGGTTACGAAATACTTAACACTTGAGATCTGTGACTACCCCGTTTGAAAAATGTAAGCAAATGTTTTTTTTTAAACACTTGAGATCTGTGACCAGTTTAAGAATTGTAAACTAATGTTGGCGTACGGTTTATTCCCAACTTTGGTGAACAGCGGAGTCCTCGGCAGCCAGTCCTCTCAACTCCAGAGGCATCACAACAGTGTAGGATCAACTAAACTTACCTCCGTCCTGTGTGTCAGAACTAGTAATTTAGCGCAATGTTCCACAACCTTTTTATCACCACGGACCAGTCAACGTTTGATAATTCTACTGCGGCCCGCTGGGGAAAGTTGAGTGTTTACATTTTAGATTATTTTGATTTATTAATTTTAATTTAATTGTATTTAAACATGCCTTCAAAATAAAATAGTTACACCAAACAATAAATATAAAGTGATTTAACATTTTAACTTACAAGAACGTTAAACCAATGAGAACCCTGAATTTGTTTCTTTGCAATGAGATGGTTCCTCTGGGGGCAATCGGAGACAATGACACCCAATAAAGTGTGTTGCTTATGTCCAGTTTATTCCGTTGCTTTGTTTTGGTTGCTGTTACAGTAGAAAACCCCACTTCACACAGATTGTCGGAAATGGCAATAGGGATTTAAGCGCTGTGGTGGAAATTTCAAGGTATTCTGCCACGACTTTAATCCAGGACACCGGTAGCGTTGTTGTCTCGAACGTAGTTTTAAGGCCGTCGTCATTTGCAATCTCCAGCAGTTGATCTTCTTGCACAGACTTGCTAAATTCGCCTGATTTGTTGACGAATGGGTCGCAGATCCATTCCTTACCAGTTTGTGTGTCTTTTGTGGTTAGGAAGTCGAGCTCCAACTCTTTTAAAAGCAAAGACAGGCGATAGTGCACAAACTGGGAGAATTAATGTTCACAGGCTCATTCTCGCCTAAAATCCCCGCTAATTTCTGAAACATGTCGAAAATGCCTCTGTTCAAGCGCCGTCCCCACAACTCCAGTTTGGCTTTAAATGCAGTTAATTTGTCTGCCAGCTTGTAAACAGTTCATTTTCCCATGTCCCATGAAGGCACAGATTGAGTTCATTCAGCAGGTTGAATATGTCACACAGGTAAGCCAGTTTGGGTGACCCATACTTTGTCACTGAACTGTGCTGCCAGCGGTCACTTCTTTTCTCTTTTCTAAGAGAAATCTTTGCAATGGCTCTCGCAATTCAAATACTCTGAGTAGCGACTTTCCTCTGGATAACCATCATATTTCTGTGTACAACAGAAGGCATCTGTAGTCTGCGTCCATCTCCTCACAAAGCTGCTCAAACAGATGAGAGTTAAGGACGTGTGCTGTGATGAAGTGAATAACTTTAACGACATCAATCATCACGCTGTTCAATTCCGGTGACATTTTTTGACTTGCTAGCACTTCCCTGTGAATGAGACAATGTGTCGATTCACTTTCAGGTGCAACTTCCTTAATCCGAGCAGTTACACTAGACAGTCGTCCGGTTTAACTGCTCGATATCTGCAGATTCGTCAACCTGGAATGCTTACCAAGGTGATGCATTAATCTTCTCCAACAATTGCGTCTCAATGTCTTCCGCTATTCTCTTAATGCGCCTAGGCACAGTAGCCGACAAAGGCACATGTGCTATCTTTTCCACAGCAGCCTCATCTCCTAGAAGTTCACGGCAAATGTCTTCAGTGGCGGGCAAGATTAATTCTTCACCGATAGTGAATGGCCTTTTAGCTTTAGCATTACGGTTAGCCACCAAATATGATGTTCTCAGTGCATTCTCCTTTATTGATGTGGTGGCCCTTATAAATTTCGTTTTGTTCTTCGTGTTCCCATCTTTTCTTTCAAAATACTCCAAGGACTTGTCTTTTAATCCAGGGTGCTTGGCGTTCAAGTGGCGAAGCAGTTTTGAAGGTTTCATTGCGTCATAGAGAGCTGGTCGCCGCAAAATATGCAGAACGAGAGTTTGTGAGAATCACCTGTCCCGATAGAACCATATTTCAAGTAGGACTCATGGTATTGTCTGTTAAAAGTTACATGTTTCTTTGATGTTGAAAGCGCTTCTTCTCTCTCTTCACTGAGCCTTTTCTTTTCCCCAATAAAACTTTCTAACGGCGTCTATTTCGTACTCATTTTTGCTAATTTGTAGGTTAAATTTGAGCAAACACAAAACACACGTACTGTCAGTTTTTCTAAGCCGAGACCTTCCTTCGTTCCCGCATAATGCACCTAAAACAGTAGATAGGATTCATGGTTACGTGGTCTAGGGCGACTAAATGGCGGACGATGAGACGATCGAGAGAGAAGACGAGGAAATTTTCTTCGTTAGTTCCAATGTAGATTTCGAGCAGCACTTTCGTGTTTTATTTATGATATTTACAGTTATGACGGTTGATTTTTTTTAAAATTAAAACTAACTGAAAGAAAAAATAGTTGAGAGGGTTTTCTTTTTTTTTTTACTTTTTAAAATATTTAAAAAAAATTATGTCACCACCTTCGGGGACCCCTTTTTTAAATAAATAAAATTTTAATGAAACACAGATGTTTTCAATTTGGGGTATAAACCTAGGAATTTAAATTCAGTTTCAATGAAATGGGCGGCCCGCGGACCGGTGCTGGTTCGAGGACCAGGGGTTGGGGACCACTGATTTAGCGTACTCACAAATGGCGCCATTACCGCTGCACATTGATTGATGCTATCGATTTACAGACTGTTCTTTGTTTTTATTTTATTCTCTGTAATTTCCTTTTTCAAAGATCGTGTAGCATCCTATTTTAATTCGCTGTAATTTTGCCTTTGACTCCGGATGAACGATTTCCATTAGATTCGCATGTATTTTAGAACAAAAAATTTTTAATGTGGACATGGCTTCTGAAGAAGTCAATGACTATAGAGTTTTATATATATTTTTTCTTTCTCTTTGAGAAATCAACTAAAAACCAAATCAATTTGTAAAAGTGATTTATTATCCTAAATTTAAATAAATAAATTAGTTTTAGAAACTTTTTTTTTTTAAATGAAACAAAACAATTCCGGGGGCTACATATACTGCTTAAAAACAAGGCCGTAGCCAGAAATTTTTTTCGGGGGGGGGGGGGGGGCTGAATTTGAAACACTTTTGTTGAGGAAAGTTTCAGGTAGGAATATATGCTACACTGCAAAAAATTTTGGGATTTCGGGGGGGGGGGGGGGCCTGGGCCAGTGGGCCTCAACTCTGAATACGGCCTTGCTTAAAAATAAAAGCCTTTATTTTTACAGTATTTTGAAGGGAAAAAAAACTTTTTTTGTTCATTTACTTAAAAAATAATCTTTTATACAGGGAGGAATTTTTATTGAGATTTGATTCCTAAAAAACTCTCTTGTAAGAACACATTACTGGTAGCTGAAAACTCTGAAATATAGCGTCCAGCAATTTGAGAGAATCAATTTAATATCGTTTACATAACAGGTAATAGTTTTCTTTCTTTTTCTCTTATTAGAAGATATATATTTTGTTTTCATATTAAGTGTATCAAATATATTTGAACAACTTCAAGCTGAACCAGAGACAGACAGATACCTAGATTTCTGGACGAACCTTTTGTCATTACTAACTTTTTTCAAATTTTAATAAACAAAACAAAAAAAAAAAAAAGAGTCTGCATTCTTGATTTTTTAGTACTAAAAATAAGATTTTATGTTATTAGTATTAGTAGATTTTTCCCATTGTCAATATTAAAAAATTAGAACTAAAATAAGCAAATGTAAAACTTTTTCTTGAATATATTCGGCATTATAATTTATTTATTTATTTTTGGATAAAGTTTGTTAGGAGCAAATCCATCCGTTGGATCAATTTAGCTATAGGACTCAAATTACTTATAGAGCCTATTTCCCAGTTTTTAAATATTTAAAAAATGCATGAAAACAGTCAAAATCAAAAATTCGCAATAGAAGGAGGTGTCCTAGAGGAATTTTAAGGACAAAAAGCGTTTTTCCTTTTTTTCTATTAAACCTTTGAGGGGATCCTCAAAACTTATTAGGAGGAAGCAAACAGACAGACCGACAGATGGAGATATGCACGTCTCTCATAACGCTATTTCAAATTGTTTACTTTTACAATATGCAATGAAATAATCAACACATTTTTGACTCGTTTTAGCAAAATTTTAACAACGCATAAGGTCTTATCACACTTCTCACTTTCCCTCCTTTTAAGCAAAATTGTTGGTTCGCCATTTCAACTGTTTTGAGGGGACGCGCGGTCAAAGGTTGTATTTATATATATGTATATATATATATACACTGGCGGCTCCAGTGTTTTTCAACAGGGGGTACTTCCGAATAGCTTGACTCCATTCCCCCCCCCCCCCCGTATCCCCCCGCCAATCACTGCAATTTTTTTATGAGTAAGAAAGGAGTTTATTTACAATATTTACAGGAGGAGCCTACGAGGCCCATAAGATTTAAATTTATCAATACACCTGTCAATATTGATATTTTTGCAGCGTTTCTGCTCAATACACATATAGATCAACGTTTCGAGTCTTTCTTGACACTTGGTGCTCCTTATCTTTGTCTTAACGAGGGCCAGTATGGAGAAAGTTCTTTCCACACTGGCAGTAGATACAGAAATTGCCAGGAAAGGTGAGACCATTGATTTGATTGTCGGGTATACCTCAGCTGTTGAGCTGTCTAAGCAAACTTTAAACATTCCAGTAGAATTGGAAACCTTTTTGCCTGTCCAAAGCTTGGATCACTTCTCAGGAGCTTTATTTCTCAACTTAAAGTGGAGTATTCTTCGTTGCAAAACAAAGCAATCTTCCTGATTTTCTCCTCGGATGGTTTTGGGGCTGTGAAGACTTCTTGGAAAGCTAACAGCGTGGAGCGCGATACCTGAGAGAACCGCTCCTCTAGACCAGTGATGATTGAATCTCAAACTTCAAAATATGCCTTCCTTGCACTGAATTGCTCATTTTCAGGATGATCATCCAAACGAACGTTTATGCGCCGTTTCCGTTTATTAGGAACATGAATGCCGTTCTTTGCACATTCGTGTCCACATTCCTCATAAATATGGTTGAAGTTATCACTGTCTCGGAATTCTTTAATTGTGGCTTCCAGGACGTCTACAGCTGCTCCCAAAGCACTGGTCTATGTCCAGATCATTTTTCTGAAACAAGGCACTAACAGCTAATATAGAATTAAGTACCGGCTGCAGTAGGCGAATCCAAAGGATAAAATCAAAGGATTGAACAGTGGATAAGAATCCCTTTGCTTGAACAACAATCTTTGCTTGTTCGACAGTGTCTTTCAGTTCTTCCAGAGTTTTAATGACTACATGCACATTGTCAGCTATGGCATTAACTGCTCCTGCCTGACACGCCCATCGTGTCTCACTTAGCTTCTACAATTTCTTGAGTTTACAATCCATTGACTTCGCAATTTGTCCAAAAATCCCATGCCGCTGAGCATTGCCTTCAATGAATACATACAGAGCTTCCAGGATTCCAAAAAAATGAAAAGGCTTCCTTAACGTTCTTCATACTATCCACTAAGACAAGATTGAGGCAATGAGCATAGCAGTGAACGGTAAGGATATTTTTTCCACACGCTTGGCTTAGTTTGGCCTGTAATCCATTCAAATGTCCTTGCATGTTAGAACTTTCGTCGTAACACTGTAGACTTTATCTAATAACCTCTTAGATGTTAAGGCATCAAGCAAAATGTCAAGAAGGTCATCTGCTTTCGTCGACATTAATATATTTTTATGATAAACTCGATCTTCTAAATGTTATAAAATCGTATAATCAACAGTATGAACAGTGAATTAGGAACATGACCTTATGCTTACCATTGTCTGGAATTCCGGTATTAAGCCCAGAAGTATTTTGTTCTTTCTTCAAAAACTTAAGCATGAAGCTTCCGAGCTTCGCAACTCCTTTGGAATTTTCTTTTTTCCTTTCAGCTCCTGATAATAACTTTTTTTTTTCCATTGTGTTCTCTCGCATCTATCGCCTCGGCGTTCGATTAAATCAACTAACAAATTACGACGCACAGACAATACTGAAACACTAACACGTGCGTGATTCAAAAGTGTTCCTAAGTGCCGTTGCCAAAATGCAGCGTATATCACTTGCCATATACCGAGAATTTCACTTGAACGTGTAAACGGGGCTATTGTTGACGGACTTGGAAAAATTCTCCTCTCCTGCAGTAGGTTTTTTTTTTTTTTTTTCTTTTCTTTTTTTTGAGGAGAAAGGGAACTCGTTAGGGGAAACGTCATATGTTAGTGCTACCATCACAGAAAAAGATAAGTTTTAACATTAATTAAAAAGTAGATTTGACAACTTTTAAAAATTTTTAGTAGACTTTTTAAAATTTCAATTTGTAGCATATTTTTTCGAAAACTTCAGTAGATTTGACAATTTTCAATTTTGGGAAAAACATTCAAATTTCGGGGAAATCCCACATAATAATGTACGATTTGGCGCCCCCTTTTTCAAGTTAGAACAGGGGATACGACCGTACCGTCGTACCCCCCTGGAGCCGCCAGTGTATATATATATATAATAAAAAAAAACAAAATAAATACACATTCATAAAAATACTATACCTTCCCAAAGCAGGCGGGAGGCAACTGTCCCCTAAAATAACGGGCTTGGAAAGTAGGCTGCATAGGAATAGTCCACAAGTAAAAAAATAAATAAAATAAGAAATAAATAATAAACTAATTTTTAGAAAAAAAATAGGACCACTTCAAATTATAAATTTTGCTAAAAAGTGAAAAAATAAATTAATTCTTTAAAACAACATCGATACGACTTTTAAACATAATTCTTCAATGTAAGTCAGGGCAAAATTATGTAATTGTTTGTATTGTCGCAAAATTTGTAAGTCAGTGCAAAATTATGATGGATTTTGATTCGTGATTACTTTTGTAACCATGAACCAATTACAAATATAAATGGCCTAGAGTTTGCAGCAGTTTCAATGTAAAATAACGCATGGTAATGCATGGATAATTAGACTCATAATTTTGCACAGACCTCAAGAATTATGTTTAAAATTGTATGGATGTTGTTTAAAGCATTTTTTCTTCTTCACTTTTTAGAGCAATTTATAATTTGAAGTCGGTGCTATTTTTTTTCCTAAAAATTATTTTATTTAATTCTTTTTAATGTAATTACGCACTTACACAAATGTTCTTTTTTAAAAAAATCCATATCAAAGGGAAAACGTCCTTTCAGAGAATGGCTCTAAAAACTAACCGTTTGTATGATGAATTCCATTTTGAAATCGATTTTACAGGGTCACTAGAGCAAACAAACTGATTGGGATTAATTTTCTCTTCAGAGTCTCTTCAGTCAAACTCTTGTTATAATTGCTTTTAACAATATAGCTTAATGGCAGCAAACTCTTTTTTAACAATGAGTTTCATGTTTATTAACAATTTTCCCAACAAAGAAAAATCAAGCCAAACCGTTCCATTTAAAATAAAGAAATAATTATTTTTCATCCATAATGTTTTTTATAAAAAACAAATGTAGTCAAATTGATGTGCGATGCTTGAGTTAGACGACCCTCTATCAATTAAAGAAAAAATCATCAAAATTGAGTCAATTAGTAAAAAGTTATGGATCAGAAAAAAATTACCACATTTCTGCCCATAACTTTTTTCTAATTATCGAATATTGTCTAACAAAGGTATGGGAGCTATGGGAAACCACAATCGATCGATTTTTAAAAAATAATGAAAATCGATTCATTCGGTGAGAAATTGTGAGTGAATAAACAAACTAAAAAATAAAAAAACGACATACGTACAGTATGAATGTATAACCTCCTTCTTTGGTGAAGTCGGTTAAAAATAGGGAAAACATATTTTATGAATATGTAATTAATGACCCTAGCATGGCGGGAGTATTGCAAAGGCTGCTTTCTTTGGATGGCATCTAGATGAAATGGTGAACCGGTAGGTACATACCCTTGTATCTCAGTAAGCCAGTCGGCCCCGTGTGGTAATTTAAACATTTTAAAATGCCAGCGTCAAGAACTGCCCATGTTTCTCGGTCGTGTCAGTATGTCACTCCCCCTCCCCCTGAGTACTCAAAACCCCATTTTAAAGTTTACATTATGGATATTTTACAGTTATACAGTGATAAATAAAAAAATATTGTAGTTTAATTAGTGCTCGTTTATTTCTTTGTAGCCCAATCACACGAATGCTTCAAAAGTAAATAATACTGTATGGAAAATTTCAGAAATGTTAATTTTAAAATAAATAGATCCAAAAAGATGTAAGATAAAAATGATTTATTTATGAAATAAAATTTAGTGAAATAAAATGGCATTCATGATATGTTTAATAATATAGTTTCATTCCCACTCCTTTATAAAACTTAATAAAATAGAACATTTACCGATGTCAATTGGAAGATTGCTTCATAGATCTCACATATTTTATCACAGTTTTTGGTAGAAAACTCTTCAGAAATGTAAAAACAGTACTCAACTCTTTACATGGCTTGAGTGGCACCATCTTAACAACAATATCTGATAACTCTTTCTGATTATATTTATAAATATCACAACGAAACCAAAACATGGGCTCTGAGCACACCAGTAGAGGATTGTTTGCAAGTATCACATCCGAGATGGAACGTTCATGACGTAAAACAGGATTCGACTCCTCATTCGTCGTAATTTGTATCGTTTCGCCAACGGTTTTGCGATTACACCATGTGCGAAGATACGTTGTACACTGGATGGACAATAAAAGTTCAAGTTCTACACTAATAGGTTTGAAAGACATTTGAGAATGCGTCAAGAGCATATGCACATCTTTGGTAGCATTCATATTAAAACCATTTAATACAAATTTTTCCCGGAATGATGAATCTGACAACGAGTAGCTCATTTCAATAACTTCACATTCAAACAGAAGCACAAAATCCAAAATTTTGTAGATTGCCCAAGTCACTTCCAAATACCACAGATGTTCATTCTCAATAAACTCAAAATCGTCAAAACTTGGATAGATCTCAATTGCACAATTCACATTTGATAAATCTTTTGAATGTTCAAATATTTTCATGTTTAAAAAATTGGTTAATTTCAATTTGCTCTTTTTTTTCTGTAACATATTCAATGCTTCAGCTGTGGCCTTTTTGAATGATTGAATTGCACCATGAGTTAAGTTAGAAGCAACATTCTTGGACAATATAAAAGGATCTTGAACACATATATGCGACACCTGAAATTATAATTTATTCTATTACGCAAACTGCCACATATTTTTTAACTTAATCATTTAAAAGGAACATTAAAAGGAAAAAATGGAGAAATTTATTGGTTCAGGAGCCTGTCACAACAAAAATTATACAAATGCTATACATATGAATTAGATAAAAGAAACATACCACAAATATTGCATAGGGTAGCACAGAGTAACTCGAACTTATCAAGTGTTTTTAAAGGAGCTGAACAATGCTATCAGTTTCCTTTTATAAATTAAAAGACAGTCAATATCTTTCTTAAATAGCCTTATCCCCTCTAACTCAGGTTTATAACTTATTTTTTATTTAACCGTTTGCTTACAGGTGACCACTGAGGAATTTAATGCAGCTTTATTACATATTTCTGCAATTATATATTAGTTGATAGACACATTTATGCATTTGCTGCTGGCAAATTAAAAACTGTCCGCCTAAGAGGGGTGTCCGCAGGAGGAGTTTTGCTGTATTACATGAAAATAGAATGTGATGTTCTAAAGAATTATCCAAAAGGAATGAAATTGCATATAAGTACAAGTTTATAAAAACTTGTAGTAATGAATAGGATTTTTTCCATTCAGATATTTAATCTTATAGTTCAAATGAATTACCTAAATGCAATATTTAATTTAATATTTTGCTACAACAAGAATATGCTAAACAAGATTTATACTAATATAGGTAACATACTATGCAAAAAAATCTTGTCTGAATACCATATTTCTACTAATAATATTATGGCAAAAGGAGAACTTTCTCCGGGACTGCTGTAATCATAGCCCAGTCATGAAAAGGTTAACTAGTAAATAATGTCATAAACTTCCTTTGAAAAATTAGACTCAATATTGTCACCCTTTCAGAAATTAAAGCTTGGCGATCTATCATTAAAAGAGCAATGTATTATTGTTCAACTCCTTTTCACTAAGAACTAGTTTGTTTCTCATTTGTAAAATCTTTTATTTCCTGTCAAATGCTAAAATCTAAACCATAGAAAATGTTAAAGAAATACTGTTTACAGGCTTGCATTTTTAAAAATTCAAGAAACCAAAGAAAGTAGCAAAATATTAATTTAAATATTGTATTTATGCAATTCATTTAAACTATAAGATTAAATACCTGAATGGAAAAATTCCTATTGGTAACTACAAGTTTTTATAAACTTGTACTTATATGCAGTTTTATTCCTTTTGGATAATTCCTTAGAACACGGTTCCCAAACTGTGGTACGCGTACCACTAGTGGTATGCGAAGTTCCTCTAGATGGTACTCATACAGGATAAAAAAAAAACAAGCGGTTTAAAACACAAAAACTAAGATTGAAGTTCAAATTTGCCGATTAGAGTTGGGAGAATAATGGCTTAAAGTTAAAAATAAATTCCCGTTACTGTCAAGAAAAGCATTGCTGTTTTTAATTCAGTTCAAAACCACTCATCTTTGTGAAACTGCTTTTTCCAATATGATATTTATTAAAAATAAATATAGCAGAAAATTAAATGTCGAACCAAATTTGAGGTTAAAACTAAATTCTACGGAACGAGATATCACCTGCACCTCCTTTGTATCTGCAATGCAACAACATTCTCATTAATTTTTTTACACGGTTGGCATTTTGTACTTAAAGACGTATTTCTAATGTTGTTTTGGAAATACGTATTAAAAATATATTTTATATGTTTCATACATTTTATTTTATGCATACAGCTTTATTTTAACAGAGAAAATGGTGTGATTGAAATAACCTAGTTGTCGTAGTATTTTTCTATAATCTATAGGTGTTCTATTCTTTATAATCAAGTTGCATTAGCAGTGGTACGCAAATGGTTTGCAAGAAACATAGTAGTATGCAAAAAAAAAAAAAAAAAGGATTCGGAACCGCTGCTTTAGAATATCACATTCTATTTTTATGTAGTACAGCAAAACTCCTCCTAACGGACACCCCGGACAGTTTTTGATTCGCCAGCAGCAAATGATAGAGCCTAAAAAAAACTCCTATTTTGTGGACACCTCTCTAATACAAACAAATATTTTTGTCACCCTAGTGTCCGCTATAGAAGAGTTTTACTGTATATGGTTCTGTGCCTTTTTTCTTCATCGAAGGCAGTTTCTTTTGCTCTACAATTAAAAGAACTACACTTTCGTATTGGAATTTTGTTGTTAAATAGTTATATTCCCTTTGACATTTTATACATTAAAATATTTTATGTTGTAAACTGAAAAAAAAATATGGAAGGTTAAAAATAACATAAAATAGAATTGCACTGACACTGCTGATTACCAGAACTTAATATTTATGGGATTTCATGTTTTAACTGAACCAGCAGCCAGTCAGTAAATATGCCAATATGTGATATATATCTTATAACACTAAAAGTTCTGAAACAGCAAGTTTTTTTATGAAGAAATTGATAAATAAATACCCAGTTAAAATTATTAGTTTAATATGTCACCACAATAACCATCTATTAAAAAATATATATAATTTATTCTGAATAAGTTAGGGCTACACAGAACCCTTTTTTCGAAAATATTTTTGGAGGCGGTAATATTAAAGGTAATATTTGGACATTTTTCAAATTATAACTCTAAGCTGATTCAGAAAAGAAAAAAAATCAGTTCAGTTAGCCATCATTTCAAAATTAAATTAAATTAATTAATTAATTTTTGAAGTTTTTAAAACTTACAAAATGCTTAATTTTTAACATTTCTCCATTATTTGAAGAGGCTTTTTTTTTTTTTTTATTTTTTTGAGTTAATCCAGCCTAAGTCAGTGGATTGTCAAGTTGCAGAGAATTGATAGCATCCATGCTGTAGGAAAAAAATTGAGGTATAGTATACTTTAAGGTATAGAAAATAATTGCATCAACATAAACAAAAAAAAAAAAAAAAAATGAGTAAACTTCATCTAAATTTAACTTCCAGATGCAAATCTTGAACACGGAACCTTCAGCTTCATTACGACTAGTGTTTAGTGTCTAAAGACATAAAACAATACCTGCTAACCTCTTTAAATAAAAAATGGGAATATTTAGGCTTAAAGCGTAGAAGAAAAGAGAAGGCCAAAATAAAGATTTTTGCTATACAATAAAAAATTGAAACTGAATTGTTGAAATGAAATGATATGCAGAATTATATGACTGCTAACTTCAGAAGTTCATAAGCAAGGAGATCAAAAATCAGAAAACAGAAGCTTAGGAAAAGTAATTAAGAAGATTACTGCATTGAAATACATTTTAAAATAGGAGCAGAGCTGTATTTTGAACTGGTTTTTTCCCTCTTTTCTTTTAGACACTTGTTTTTATTATTTAACATGCAATAAAACTATTGCTTTGAAAAAGAAATTACTTAACTTTAAGAGGATTAAATCTTACACTTAAAAAACAAAAGTCTCCATAAAAAAAATTTTTTGAACAGAATTCTATAATCTATAAGTGAAAGTATTTTTTAAGAAACTTTCAGAAATTCTACTCATGACCTGCAGTATTATAAGAATCCTGGAAATATAATGAATAGTTCATTTTGTCTTTTGATGAATAAATATGTTTTATTAGAGACTTAATACCTAGCTAATTTGGTAAGGAAAAAAGATTTGTTTCCAGGGTTTCTAATTTTATTCTACTTATTAAGTAACAAATTCATGAATTTTTTAATCCACTAAACATCAAAATTTTGAAAATTCATGAAGAGCTTAAAATCATAAGCAGAATTTTTTATTTTTTGTTTAGTGAAATTTGAAAATCAGTTTCTCAAAAATAGAAATTTCGACATTATCCAGTTGTGTGTTCATGCATAAACTATTATATTAACAGTATTTTAAAGAACTAACAACAGTTGTTACTAAGAAAGTAAATGTATAAAAAAAAGTATTACCCGGGAGTATTAAGATGACTAGTTCTCAAATCTAAATAATTCAATTTAACTTGATGTAAAATGTGTGAAAAGTTATAACAATAAAAAATGTTCTTAAAAATTGAAAAGCAAAACAAACAGTTACCTTAAATTGTTTCAATCGTTCATCATCAGAGTTTAATAGATCCTTCACAGTTATAATGCTGCCAATATAAGTACTAATTACATTTCTGGTCAAGTTTAACTCCCAATAAAACGCAAAAAACTTCCAAAGTAGTACATCTAGAAGGGAAAAGAATTTACTAGACTTAAACAAAATAAATAAATAATTTCAATCTTTTGAAATCATTTATAGCTTCACTCTGATACCTTAGATGGCCAAAATTAAATTTTAAGCAAATAACAGTAATGTAACTAAATGCTTAGTCACTAAAAATATATAAAATTATATATGCATATGTGGGATACCATTCCCATCGCAACCGAATTCCATGTTCCTAATCAATTAGTATTCTCTTCCTCCTAGCTGTAAACTAACCGCATTCTGTTCAAAGAAGCGCTGAATGTTGAACGTTTTGGGCGTGATAAGGTCTAGTGATGTGATGTAATGCAGACCGGCAAGACGTGCTGGTGTAAAGCAGACGTTTTCGTTTATTAAAATGTTATTTCTTACTATACTTGATGTATTCTTACTTAGTTTTGTGTTAGTTCCTACACATATATACATAAATAACCTTTTTTTTATTTCCCCCTTGTTCAATTTTAAATTGATCTTAAAGCAAAATACTAGTTTTAAGTGGTAGCAAAGATTATGCACGTAGCCCTATTAATTAAAAGTATGTGTAAAGTACTGCACAAAAGATTTTTTAAGAATACTTTACAAATACTTTAAAATTAATCAAAAACAACTAAAGAAAGTATACTAACAGAACAGTATGGTTCTCATCTCATTAATCATCAAAATAAAATCCTTAGCAGCTGGTGAATTCCCTATGTTACAAACAGGAAAAAAACACACCTGTTTTGTATAATTTCATGCACAAAATATTAAAATAACTTAAATTTTGTTGCGCTTACTCTTTAAAGATAGAAGAATTTTAGTCTAAGAAATAAAATTTTGAATTATTATGTAAATACATGTGCTGAGAACCATGTCCATTTTTTGTCATGTCTGTCATGCAATGTTTTTACATAATAACTCAAGATACTTATTACTTATATTTTCCTACTGCTGTCGATTCCGGTTAGTCAGACCATATCGAGATATGACCCGATTGTTAAGAGAAAGCACTAATTAACTTTACATTTACTAAATCAAACAGTATAATTCTAATCAGCCAATCTCTTTTGTTAATCTTAAGTCCAAAGAAAATTTTTCCTATTGATTAGACAAATAATCTAAAAATATATTTGGAATTTACATTCTTTGATAAGCTTGGATGTTTAGGGTCATCAAAATAAAATTTCAACCTTAAAGGACGAAATGGTGTTATTAAAAACTGCAATTACTATATGTTTTTTAATTTACATGTATTGCACTTTATTAAAATGACAATACTTTTGATTTGAATCTGGCAACAGTAGAAAGGTAAAGCACATGGTTGTGAAATCTTTTCTATTGCTTGTAAAATGTAATGGTACAAACTAGGGATGTAACAAATAAAATATTGATTTGGCCGAATAGCCGAATACCGAATATTCAGCCATTTCTTCTAGGCCGAAGCCGAATATTCGGCCAATATCTTAGGCCGAACACCGAATATTCGGCGACCGAATGTTAAAATTTCTAGAAAATCATTCTAATAGAAAGTATTCATCAAATTTTAAATTATTCGCAAAGTCAAATACCAATTATACACAATCTATGATGTATGATTTATAATCCGTTTGTTAAGAATTTAAAACTAATTAAAATAAATCTATTTTCTCTATTGTTTTGAGTGTAATAAAACTAAGAATTTCACCCACAAGCGGAATAGAAATGACAGGTTTTATGGTAATAGCATTATTTCAATAATAATTTAATTCAAATGAAAGAACTACTATTGCTTAGTAAACTTTTACCTTGCTCGAAACTGTTTTATGAAGATATTTTAAAAGTTATAAAATTAAATATTTTTATTTTATGGGGTCTTTTACATACCTATTTAAAAAAGATCTATTAAAAATTAATACGCTTAACTGGAATATACTTTTATTTTCAAAAACCCTAATACTTTTGCTATCTAAATATTCATGATATATTCTAGGTTTTTTACATTTCTCTCATACTCAATATTAACAAAAAATAAGTCTACCGAAACAAAGTCTGACTTCCACTTTGTTAATAATAACAAAATTAATTTATTATATTCTCCATCATATTTAACTATTGCCAGCTTTTGGGAGCAAGTGCTAAATATAAAGTACAATATTACAACTTTAAAATCTGTTTTTGCTCAGTCAAACCATAAGCAAGGTTTAAAAAATGTCCTTTTCTAAATTATTTTTATTTATTAAAACTATATACAAATGTATTCTTTTGCAATAACTATAATGCAATTTTAAATGTATAAAATCTACATTTCTACTGAAGCAGAACTATTCGACCAAATAGTCCATTAATATTCGGCCAGGCCGAATTTGACCTTACCCAGTATTTGGCCAGGCCGAATATTTGGCTAGGTGACGAGATGACTATTCGGCCTGGCCGAATATTTGGTCAAAGGGCCGAATACCGAATAGTGGCCCAATATTCGTTACGTCCCTAGTACAAACTTGCTCATTATAATTTGTTTGTCTACTTTCTGTTACATTCCTCACATGGGTTTTATTTGATTTTTTGGTTTAAGTTATTGTTGGAGAAGAAATGGATATCTAGTACATACGTAATCTTAATTTTCACATTCTGAAGTCAAAAAATGCACAACTTCAATATTTTCGGGCCACAAGTTTCAGAGGAATTCTTCTGACCATTAAGGTAACATTTCAAGAGGTACAAAAAATGTTATGTTGGTCACAAGCCTTAGTTTTGGCATTTACTTAATAAATTCATGTTGCAAGAATTTGTTTCTCAGTAACCAAGAAGTTCAACTTAAGAGTTATTGATCGAAACAAGGAAACAGTTAAACAAAGATAAATTATATTGAGCCTAATTTTATAAGCTTACCAAGCGGTTCTGTATTTTGAGAACATACTCCATTCAAATCTTCAGTAAAGGAGCATTCCCAGCCATCTATCTTTCGTGTATATCCTGTGAAAAATAACGCAAAAAATGGAGTTTGGCAAATATGAACATATCTTGGAACTTTATGTACAAATAGGAGGAGAGGTACTGACAAATAAATACAGGAATCCCAAGTTATTTAATATTTACAATGCATGCAGCTCACATAACATAAAAAAATAAGCTGAGCTACAGCAACTATATAAATATAATACAAATAAAGGGCTTTCAGTATTAATACCAAAATTACTTTACTTTCTATTGTATTCAAATTTTCATTTTGAATACAATAGAAAGTCTTCTTCCACTAAATTTTATACAAAAATTTAGGGGAAGATTGCATGAAAAAATTAACCCTTATATAAGGGTTTGCGACATACAATTCTGTTGCCCAGTGATGTATCTAAAAGTGTATGCAAGGTAATATTCTGAAATCAAATTCCAAAGCATGAGGAAAAGGCCTTGCACTTTTCAACCAGATGACTTCAGTAAAAGCTGCTCAAGAATGCAGCTATTCTCGTACTTTTAGATACATCACTTGGCAACAGAATTTCACCTCGCAAACGTTTAAAGGGTTAATACATAAAATATTAAAAAAGCAATTTCTTTGTCATTAAGAAAAGTTCAAAAACCATTTACTAAGTATGAGTATAAACAATACATGCCAGATTCACACAGTACTAGTAGTGCTACATGAAAAAGATAGTAATTAAAGTTCGTACATAATATCATAAAAAGGAATTTTATTTTCTGACGTCGAGCAAGAATGCCCATCGAAATACAAAACACTGTTTAATAAATATTTCAAGATATTCCAAAAGTTATTAAAAAAAGAAAACGCTACAGTAGAAAATCAAACATCAATTCGAAAGGGAAAAAGGCTAAAGAACAATTTTTAATCATCTTATACTTTAAAAGAATACTTACCAGCCATTTCACTAAGCTGTTTCACAGATGGCAAAATAGGAGGTTGAGTATTTTGCAGGAAAAACATAATCATGAGTGTAAAAGCATAACTTGTGAATTCTCCTTTCTTTATGAAATGTAATTTTTTAGCCCAAAAGCGAAGACACATAGCTAGAGGTTTCACCCTGTAGTCTAACTTTAAAAAAAAGTTCAACAGCGTTGAATTATAAAACACAAGCCTAAAATTAAGAAGAATATTAAATATACATAAACACTCTAACACAATATAAAACAAAAAAGAAGTTGCAATAAAAACTTGTTTTTTTTTTAATACAATGTACAAAAAATATTTTACATTAATAATAATGCATAAACAAAAAATATTTTAAACTAAAAGAAAATAGTAAAAACCAACATTCATTAAATGATGTTCATTGCACAAAAATATTACAAGGGCAAAAATTCAAATTTCAGGTGGAAGGGAGATTACCCCTCAAGCTTCATATCTGAAGGGATTGCGATATTATAGAAGGGAGAAAAATCAAGCAACCTATTAGACAATTTTAGCCTTTTGTGATTTCTCACATTGAAAAAGTGTTTAACTCTCAGTCAAGTATAAATTCTATTTTAAGTAGAATGGCATGCAGTAGAGCAAAAGGAAAATTTTCCTGGAGGATGAGGGAGATCATAAGACTTTTTATGCATATATAATATTTAAAGTTATACATAATATCATAAAAAGAAAATAATAAAAATTCATTACTATACTACGACTGGCAAAACTGAGGTTTCTCAGAGAGGTTAATCCTCCAAACCTCCCTGGTTGTACTTTGGTTGATATAAAAAGAGTACATTTAATATTTGTAAAGTTTTTGATGATTAGTTTCCACAAGTGAAATAAAGTGTGATTTTTAAGTTTTCACTGAAACTTTTCAAATCTTACGTGGGTGGGAATCTCTCTCCCAGTCTATTTTAACCCTTTAAGTGTTTGCGACATAAAATTCCATTGCCCAGTGATGTATCTATAAGCGTGAAACAGCTACATCCTTGAGCAGCTTTTGCTGAAGGCATCAGTTCGAAAAGTGCAAGGTCTTTTCTTCATGCTTTTGGAATTCAATGCAGAATATTACCTTGCACGCACTCCCTGAATTTTAGCCCTGCATTTGATGTATCTCATGCTGTACCACATTTGGACAACAGCCCCAGAAAAACAACTAATTACAGTGAAACCATATTTTCAACTAAATTAATGTATGGCAGGGGTTCAGCTTTAAAAGGCCATATCAATATCGTCACTTACATTCCTTTGAATCTCATTGCATCAACAGGTTTGCAAGAGCAACAGCTGTCACATAAAATAAATGAGCTTCGTGCACTAGTAAAACTGAAAAACAATGATTCACGTTAAGAAAGCACAAATGAGCATTAATGCTCATTTGTGCTTTCTAAACGTGAATCATTGTTTTTCAGTTTAACAGCTGTCACTTTCAGTAAACTCTCTGATCATACAATTGACAGTATCACACATTGCTGTTTGTGCTGCATTGTTTTCAGAGATGATCATGTGCTATATTAAAGGCACTTTTGTTGATTTTATGCATGTGTTAATTTTCAAAGCACCGATTGCATATCTGTTTTTCAGTTTCATTATATTCTAGAGTTAAGTGTTTTGAGCAATTGTTATTTTTGTGACTTTTCCTCAATTTTTGGAAACCAGTATAATTTAGAAGTGAAACAAATAATTATAACATTAAAATGTAGCCCTTTTTTGGTAAGCAATTATATGCACATGTCAAATTCCTGGGTGCTTACCTACTTTTACCCATACATATATTGAAATAATATACACTTAGAACATTTTGCAATATACTTAAAAGATTTTGTAATTTTCAATAGTTTAATGGAAAATGTATCCAACAAAAACCTACCTGTTGCTAGCAGACAAATCGCAAGTAATTGCGGATTCTCTTGCTACAAAGTTCAAAATTGGATGTTTTGCAGGAATATAAATTACTTTGCTTATTTCTCTCATGCTGTGTAACGTTTGCTTGATAAACTGCAAAAGGGATGTTTCATCCATCTTTATCAGCATTGGTTTTGGAATCTTTCCCAACTTTACATCTCTTACTTTAACTTGCAATGGTACTTTTTCCTCAGGATCATCAGACTGAAATATCAAGTCAAAAATAATTAGACAAAAAAAAAAAAAAAAAAGAAAGGAAATTTTTAATCATCTAATTTTGCAGCAAACGGCCAGTAAGTGTCAAGAAATATGAATTTCAAAACACAGCTTATAAATTTTCACATAAAAAAGCTTTTTTTATGTACATGTTACTATTGAATTAGAGAAAGTTTGCTGCTTACAAATAAAACCTTCTGGATACACATCATCCATATAAAGGTAATGGAGGGGGGGGGGGGGGGCAATTTCAGTCACAAGATTAGCTTCATTGAAAGTATGTTTCAAATATAGTTCATACTCAATAGAGTATGAACCTTTCAATAGAGTTCATACTCTATTAAGAGGGAAGGGGCACAAGCTAAATTTAAAATGCCGCATATTTTATCAACCAATGTGCAACTAAAGTTTCTCCTTCTTCCAACATCTAAATGAATCCAGTAATATAACATTTTGATTAATCAGTTTAAACCAGCAATAAGTGGTATAAACTTGAATCTACTTAGCCGTCTAACATAAATATATGATATTTTTAGAGCATCTTAAAGAATCTTAACACGCACCTAATGTGACATCAATTGAATATTATATATATTTACTTATGTTTATTGTGTTAAAAAGAATAAATTATAGTAATATAGATATTTAGGCAAATAACAATTGTTACAAAAACAATTTCTTGAAATATTTTTATACATCACTCACTACCAATATAACAACTACACTTTGCACCTAATTTTTGTAATAATGGAGAAACAATTACTTCTAAGGCAAGGGAGAAACTATGTATGGTCAGGTCAATGTCAAACAATTTAATTCATGTTTCATCAATGAAACACCCTACTTATAACACAACAGAAAAATTACTTCTAATGAAAAAAAAAAAAAAAAAATCAAAACATCAAAGAGCTGGTACTATTAATAGGGGTCGCATTAGAACAAATTGGGGTCTGTTTATGGACCTTTCATAAAATTAAAAAAAACATCGTAACTAATTTACATTTTATAAACTCTACAGTTGTAAGCATGAGCATTTAAACTTATACTTACAGTGTTACTATATTCTGGGTGCGACAAGAAGAGCAAATCCAAATCACATCCTTTAAAACCAAGGCCATTTACTGTTGAGCCATACATCAAAATTTCACATTTTGGAAAATAAAAACGGAGATAATGATTTATAGCTGCACAAAGCCCACGTCTCTCTTTATAATCCACTTCAGACAAACCACATTGCTTGCTAAAAAGTTCCAGTTGCTGAGAAAGCTAAAATTAAAATATTTGTTAGAAATTCAAAATTTAACTGCAAACATGCAACATTTAAAAGAAAAGTTGCATTTGAAAAAATATTGAAATTTTGGCATATTTTGTAGCAGTAGAAACATTATAAAACTTAAACATCTGTTTTAGCAATTTATGCTTTAGATTTATGTGTAACAGCCCAAGAGCCTTCTAGGGGTTAGATGAAGTTTAAGTCACTATTTTCTTAGAGAGGACTTTAGAGAAAGGCTGCTTCCCTGAAGTAAATCTAAGGGTGCATAGCAGTTGCTTATTGAATAGGAGAAAACTAGGAGAACATCTATCAGGCAACTTGAGGAGGGTTAGGCAACATGTCACAGCAATAACCTAACTTCCATTTTTCCATCAGTCAGGGCTCGAAAATTATATTGCCCAACATGCTCGGGGCATGTAAAAATTACGATTGGGCATGAATTTTCTACCCTTACTTGCCCAGCAGGACATGTAATTTTTTAATCAAATATTTCTTTCCAAAACTTTTGAAGACATGTAATGCAATTTTTTAATGATTTAGTATTTAGATTAACACTAAAGCAATTCTCCATTCAGATTTTTAGCTGCAAATTTCTTTTTTTGTGTTATTAATGCTATAAGACAAATTCAAATATTTTAATTTCTATGGGAATGTAAAATTTGGTTCGGGGACATGTATCTTTTAAACAAACATGTCCGGCAGGGCATGTAAAACTTTTAAAATCTTTTGACCCCTGTCGTCAGTACATATATATGGCCAATTAAAATTTCCTTTATTTTGACCATCTCTCACGTCAGTTTTGACAAGTTTCCCCTAAGTCAGTTTACAACAAACTAAGGGATGTAAGTATTTAACATGTTTTTCTTCTCACTCTGACGCACTTTTATTTTGCATCCCCCCCCCTTTTTATACAATCCATTTAATTACTGTTATTGCAATTTCAGATTTTGGACTGCAAAAAAACCCATCCAATTTCTTCAAGTTTGAAAATGCTACTCTCAATATTTGCTATGCTGTATGGATTTAAAAAGCATAACTTCCAACAGAATAACACATGTATATAAGTACATGAACTCATTTTTTTAATATAAAATAATATTTCATAGGCATACAAGGAAGTATGCATACATAAGATTTTTATGAGTAAATTCACAAATGCTAAAAATCATTTATCTCCATGATAGACCACAAAACCACATTTATCGATTTTAGCCAGGGTTCGTTGATTTAAATCAAGTGATTTTTTAAAAAAAATAATTGATTTAAATCAAGTGATTTTTTTTTTTCAAAAAAATCATTAAGTTTACAATGTTAGAAAGTGTTGTAAAAATAAAATATGCTGCAATTACAACCACTTTTTCAAACAAAACTTCCTAGGTCCATCTGTCTGTGTCAGGGTTCGTTGATTTAAATCAGCTTGATTTAAATCATGATTTAAATCGCGATTTAAATCAAGTGATTTTTTTTAAAAAATCGTTGATTTAAATCAAAGGATTTTTTTCAAAAAAAAAAAAAAAATCTCGGATTTTACAATGTTAGAAAGTGTTGTCAAAATGAAATATGTTGCAATTACAACCACTGTTTCAAACAAAACTTCCTAGGTTCATCTGTCTGTGTGCATAACACATTTCATAAGTTGAGAACTAATTACTATTTTTTTAATTTTACAATATTACTCTTATTCTTCATGCATCTTAACAGCAAAGCATAATTTATTCAATCATTCAACCTAGAACTCATAATAATCATGAACCATTCTCTGTTTTTATCTTAAAAATAGCATTTTAGATCAATTTCATAAATACCACACAATAAATAATTCAGGATGATAGTGTTTAAAACGACAATTGTTAGAATTTAGAATTAGCATCCTTAAAGTTTCATCCTAAAAGCTTGAGATTTTTTTCCTTCTAAAATATTTTTTATCATAGACGTTTTCATTAAAAATATTTCATTAAAACAAAAAATTTATGTTTTTAAAAATGGTCTGAGCATATGATTTTTCTATTCTAAATGCGTAAAAATATTTCATGCTTTTTTATTTATAAAATAGGAAAATGATTAAAGTACACTCAATGCAGAAATTAAGTACACACAATTGTTACTTTTTTTCAGCTTTCAAAAAATAATTCAGATTAAATTTGCTCATTTTTTTCCCCTGTATTTATGAATGTACTATTATTCCTAGTAGGGTTAAGTTTCGTTTGAGTCATGCATTTGTATTAAAATTTCTTTATCATTATTATTATTTTAAAATATTTATTGCTGTGAAAACAGCTTAAAGTTGTGTTTTTGCATATTGATTAACATGCCATATTGTTTCTATGAATGTAACATAATAAATATCCAAAACATTTAAGGTATTTTTAAAAAAATCAAAAAAATCCGATTTAAATCAAAAAAATCTGATTTAAATAAAAAAAATCCGATTTTTTTGATTTTTTAAAAAAAATCACGAACCCTGGTCTGTGTGCATAACATATTTCATAAGTTTAGAACTAATCATTATTTTTTAAATTTTACAATATTACTCCTATTCTTCAAGCATCTTAAGAGCAAAGCAATATTCATTCAATCATTCAAATTAGAGTTCATAATAATCATGAACCATTCTGTGTTTTTTATCTTAAAAAGAGTATTTTGGATCAATTTAATAAATGCCACGCAGTAAATAATCCATAATGATAGTGTTTAAAGCAGCAATTGTTTTGTTAGGATTTAGAATATAAATCCTTAAAGTTTCATCCATGTCCCTAAAAATAATATATGATAAAAAATATTTTTCCTTCTAAAATATTTTTTATCATAGAAGTTTTTAGTAATGGTGTGAGCACATGATTTTACTAAATGGGTAAAAATATTTCAAGCTTTTTCTTTTATAATATAGAAAAATGATTAAAGTACACTTGATGTAAAAATTAAGTACATACAATTGTTACGCCTTACAGCTTTCAGCAGCAAAATAACTCAGATTGAATTTGATCATTTTCTCTATACTTATGAGTGTACATGGTGGGGTTCAGTTTCATTTGAGTCAAGCATTTATATTAAAATTTGTTCATCCTTATTACTATTAAAAAAATATTTATTGCTGTGAAAATACCTTCAAGTGCATTTTTACATATTGATTAATTTGCCATATTGCTTTTATGAATACATGATAATAAATATCGAAAATATTTAAGGTCATTTTTAAAAAATCAAAAAAAAAAAAAAAAAAAATCTGATTTAAATTAAAAAAAATCACGAGCCCTGATTTTAGCTCTTCAAGGCAGCTGGTTCTAAAAAATACAAATTCAAACCGCACATTCACCAGTTCACAGCATTTGCAAATTGCAACAGAATGTCAATTTGTAAATGCATTCTAATGTTGACTTTAGAGCAAAGAAGTGGAAAACATACACATTTTAAAATTCTTCTAGAACGGATTCATTTCAGAATTTTCGATTGCAAAAAATTAATCTTTCCATAAATCAGGATCGAAAAAAAGATGCATACAAAAATATCAACATGCATTAGCCATGGCTGCCTGCGATATAGCGGCTGTCCAAAGGGGTGAAAAAGTACGTGCAAGCAGAACTTACATTTTCTGCCACTTCAGTCAATTGGCGCTGTTAGCATGTACTTAAAAGCGAGGATTTAAAGGTCTAACCATTGCAATATCATCACGTTAAAGGCAAACAAATTTCAAGAAAGATAAACATTTAAGTGTTGAGGGCAAAAGTTACTATCAAAATACGTTGCAGGGTTATGTATTCGCCATTAAAACGTTTTTAATACAGAGGAAAAAATAAAAAGATCTTTTTTTTTGGCAGTAACACATGCAGACTTTGAAGCTGCTCGTTAAGATACAACTTTTCATACATACGTATACTTTTATATATTATGAACACAGAGAAAATTTTCTTTGCAATTGGCTGATCATATTATTCTTTCAGATTTATTTTTATTTTGAACGACAATAATTGCGCATAATTTTCTGAAATGCATTTATCCTTTCACATTGTGTAGCACAAATAAATTGGCTAGCAGGTTTTCAAAAGACGTATTAAATAGTCTTTAAATGGTTAATAGTTACTTTATTATTAAGCAATTTTCAATACATTCATGTTAATACTATTAAATAACAGCAGTTAAAGAAAAATGATATAGATTATGATTAATAAAGTTATTTTTAATATCTGTGTTAATTGAATTATTTCAATTCCATTTATTGTAAATTTAATTATTACAAGAAAGTAGAACACTTAGGTTGTGAAGTGACTTAACAAATAAAGATTAGTTGAACAATTATGTAAATAAGTAAATAATTAATGCAACAATTTTTTATTTTTATTGACAGACTAATAGCATAATACTAATCACTAATGTTGCATTGTATAGTATAGCTGACTTCAGTTAACTTCAACACATGGATTATCATATAAGAGTAGCGACTTTTTTTTTGCTGGTCTCATCTAAAGCAATTACACTAGTTAAATATTTAGAATAAAATCCTAAAATATTAAGTAAGAAAGGTCAAAGATTAGGCCTTTGTAAAAGAAAACGATTCAATAAAATAAACAATCAAACGGAAATATGTCCTCACGGCCTCAATGTCAAATACGGCCTCACTGTCCAGGGGGTGTCAAAAATTTCATCAAAAAATTTAATGGCGCAGTCTACGCCATGAACTTCCCTCGTGGACACCCCGAAAGGGCAATTTTTCTTTAAATATCCCTTTAAATATTTTTATTTAGATGACATACACCTTGACAACAAAAAGCAATGAATATTCTCAGTTGGGGGGGGGGGGGGGAGCAGGACCGCCCGAAAACTTTTTTATTTTACACGATCGTCCCTCCACTTTTCCAAAGCCCCCTCCCCCACCACTATTTCATGACAATAACTTATGCTCTTATCTGTAAGCCTCCCCCCTCTCACCTCTTTTTCCTGGACTACACTGAATATTCTCAATTTTTAATACCAAGACTTTGCAACCGGCATTTCTTCGATGAAATCTGCCAAAAGCTTTCGTATTCTCTGATTTTCTGTAACCTGATTTTCCTTAAATCCTTTCTTAAATTAATGTTCCCCCACTTTTAAATTAGAAACCAGAAATACGCTTTAGGGGGCATTCATAAATGATGTCACGCTTCAAGGGGGGGGGGGTTCGTGAAATTGTAACAAAGTGTGATAAAGGGTGGGGGGGGGGGGTAACAAGAAGTGTGACATCAGGCCTATACAACATAGCGTGACATGTGACAAAGGGGGGAGGGGGTCAAATATATCGGAAAAGAGCTAGACATGATTTATGAACGGTCTCTTAAATAGTTTATTTACTTTTCTATGTTTTACGACTTTATGGTGTACAAAATGAGTGTACTCATGAACGCATGGAGAATCAACAACAAATCTTAAAGGGAATTCTCCCTTCCTTTTAGGTATTTTAATTGTAACCCTTGTTCATGTGGCGTGAGTTTAATTTTAAAAAGTTACATTACTAGATTTATAATATAGATTCTCTCTCACTCATTCCACTTTTAACTTTATCATTCTATACAAGCATAAGAAATTTAAACGTCTCAGAACAAAAAAAAAATATTTAAAAGCATAATCTAGACATAATATGAAGTTCAAAGTTTACTTTTGAATGGTAAAAAATTAATGGGCGGACCAACGTTCTTATAGCGCAAGTTGCAAAAATTACTCCATACACATGTTTTGGTATTAAAAGGAACCCCTTTATCAATGCGTAAAGATTTGACCTAAAAAATGTAAGTAATCCAAGTGAGTGTAAATCACTCGAATTACTTGCATCCAGATGCGTACAACTCTATTCATTGATAAAAGGATTCCTCTTGTCCCGAAATAATGTTTTCTGAAATTTGGGCTATAATGACGTTTGTTTCCTTATTAGCCTACTTTCCCGTAAAAGTAAAAAAAAAATAATAATAAAGCATGAAAGAAGGCTTAATGTATCGTGAAAATATCGTTAAAAATCAAGAAAAGTCAAAAATAAGTGAAGTAATTAAATAAAGATTGAAAAATAAAAAATTTGAAAGTAGGGTATTGAGATGGGGAAAAAGTGTGTCTGTCGGTCTGTCTGTCTGTCTGTCGGTCTGTCCCCCCTAATAACTTTTGAACGAATTGTCCAATTCAAAAAATTCTTTTTGCATTCGAAAGATCTCGGCGAGGACATCTCATTTCTATATTTTACTTTTTGATTTGAATAATTTTTTGTTCAATTTTGAACAGTTCAAAAAATTTTAACATTAGCGCCTATGGACAAAATTGAAGCAAATTCTGTAAACTCTGGGCACAAGAGCCAAGTTCCTATTACAAGCTTATTGAAAGGAGTTCTCGGCGTGAAATATTGATTTGAACAGTTTTTGTTCATTTTTGAACAGTTCAAAAAATTAACACAGAGCTTACGGGGAAATTTCAACCCTATATAAATCCTGATCTAACGGACCGATTTGCTTGGAACAAACTTTATCGGAAAGCTCTTATAACGTAGAACATGTAGAAATAGAAAGTTTATCCAGACCTTACGAGCCTATTTTGCTATGAAATTTTTTGATCGGGATTTTCAAGGATATTTCTCAGTGACTCAATGAGTGAAATAATGAATGAATGAATGAATGAAAGGGTGAAAGAATAAATCAATGAATAAATGAATGAGGAAAAGAATGAATGAATAAATTATTGAATAAATGAAAATATAAATAAATGAGTGAATAAATACATGAATGCCTAAATGAATGAATAAACACTTGAATGAGTAACGAATGAATGAGTAAATGCATGGCTGAATAAATGAAAGAATGAATGAGTGAGTGAATGAATATGTATTATCCGTTGAAAAAGGTATACTTTCAATAATTAGAACTAAAGATAAATAAGAAAGAGAGAGAAAGAGATAGCTAGATTATAAATTTGAATTTGGTGTATACGGGAAAGTAGGCTCGTATAGTTCTAGACAGAACTTCTTGTTAATAACTTGAAGTACAAATAAATAAAACCAGTAAAGTTCGAGACATAAGGGGAAAATGCAAATGTCAGCCCTCACTGGTTAAAAATATCATCTAAAGCATCAAACTCACGATTTCTATTTGCAGAATAATTGAATAGGTGACATGGAGTGAAAAAACAAATAAAATATATGCATATAAACCAAACGTGAATTTAGTAAATCCCTAAAATTATAAAATGTATGCATTCACTAATTTTATGCTTAGGAAAACACTCTTCTGCTTTCTGTCGTTTTATTTCATTTACGATGAAAAATTTCTTTAAGATAAATATATATAGGTTAGACACAATTAAACATCGGGTGACACATTTCCGATCAGTAATGCATGAACTAAAAATGTACCAAAAAGAAATCTTCATGATGCATGCTGCAAACCCGGCAAAAACAATACTTTCGTAACGTATTTCCATACAAAACGAGTAGGGTCAGGTGGGGGAAAGTGGGCCCATGGGGTAAAGTGGGGGTATATTGAAAAACACCTATTTTCTCTTTTTAAATTAAGATATTTAGTTAATTCTTTTTTAGAGACATATATTGAGATTATGGCAAATATTTTTATTTTAGTTTTAGAAACTGGCAACAAGTTTAGTATTTATAAACTGTCTTTCTTGTTCTTATTGCAAATGGTTTGTTAGTTTAAGCTGCTGATGAACTTTCTCCTAAAATCATTATTAACTGTCAAAAACCAATAATTTTAGTTCAGACTTGTAGAGGAACATCTAAGGAACAGATCTACATAGAAAGGTAAGAATGAATTTTATAATTCTATTTATTATGAATTGTTTTCTGAGGTGGGGTAATTTGGGGGTATGGTTAGGCTTAGCTAAGTGTTATTGGATAGGAATAGTTTTTACCTCTGTTAACTTTAGTAAATATCTAATGTTCTATATTTTATAAGAAAATTACTAAAAAAATTGGTAATTTACTTATTTATTCCCTAGATAGTAATTTTACACTGAAAACATTTTTTTTTTAAATAATGTTTTCTAAATGTAGTTTAGAAAGAGAAGAATGATAGAAAAAAAGTTATAAGTACTAATAACACTTTAAATTACTACTGATATTAATTTTTATATTGTCTTTTATAGTTCAAATATGCCAAGAAATTATATTAAGAAAACCAGTGGTTCAAAGTACACAAAAGATGATCTGAAGAATGCTGTTTTGGAGGTAAAAAATGGATCTACAATTTATGCTGCATCAAAGAAATTTAGTGTTCCTGAAGAAACTGTTAGAAGATGGGTAGTTAAAAGTCCTTCTCACCAAGGACCAGGTAGATCCTCCTATCTAACAAATGACGAAGAAATGTGTATTGTGGTAGCATTACAATTTTTAGGACAATGTGGATTTCCTTTTGATAGAAGAGATGTCATAAACCTTGTTGAAACTTACTTGTCAACAAATACGGCAGCTCAACGTCTTTTCCCAAATGGAAAACCTGGTGTCGAATGGATTAGAGGGTTCGAAAAGCGGTGGAAAGAGGAACTTAGTAAGAAAAAACCTGAACTCTTGACAAAAGCTCGAGCAGCTGATCTTAATGAAGAAACAACAACAGTTTTTTTCAACATGTATGAAAAATTGCTCTATGACAACGGTCTCCAGGATGAGCCTGACAGAATATTTAATCTTGATGAAGCTGGCTTATCCACAGACCCCAGATCAACTAAAGTTTTTTTCAAGAAAAACCAACGTACGGCATATCTGAAATCTGCTGAATGTGGCAAAGCTATGGATACAGTCTTATTTTGCATCTCAGCAACAGGTGTTTACTTACCACCTTTTGTTGTATATAAAGGGGAGCATCTCTATCAATCTTGGACTGCTGGAGGACCACCAAAAGCTCTTTACGGTTGTAGTAATTCTGGATGGATGCATGATACTCTGTTTGAATCCTGGATAGCACATTTTATTGATTTTGTTAAGAATAGAAAGAAACCTATTCTGCTTTTATATGATGGACATGGAAGTCATCTCACTTACAACACTATTAAGCAAGCAATGGACAATGGAGTAATAATTTTGTGTATTCCTCCTAATTGTAGCCATGCATTGCAACCACTAGATGTTGGAGTGTTTTCTCCTATGAAAAAAGCTTGGAAGGAGATTTTGAAACATTGGTTTAGGGAAAGCAGATTGCAAAATGTTTCAAAAGCATCATTTCCATTCCTCTTGAAAAAGTTATTTGAAAAAATGAAGCCAGAAAATGCAGTGAATGGATTTAAAGGAGCAGGACTTTATCCTCTGAACAGAAATGCCATCCAACCATTGTATTCTAATTTCAGAAAAGAAAAACAATCAAGAGCATACAAGAACAGATTCTTCCACAAGCATTGTATCTTCTGAAGCAGTTTCTCTCAACTCACCTTTAAAAGATTTAAAGAAAGCAATCCTTCAAACTCTCTCTCCCACTCCATCTGTAAATACTGTTTTAGCCATTGAGAATTCAAAGAAAAAGCGAAAAAGGGTAAAGAGCAAGAGTGGTGAAGTTTTAACCAACGAAGATGTTTTGGAAAGGTTGGCTGTTGAAGAAAGCGACCGTAAGAAAAAATTCAGTCAAGCAAATATAGAGAATTCAAAGAAAAAGCGAAAAAGAGTACAGAGCAAGAGTGCTGAGGTTTTACTCAACAAAGACGTTTTGGAAAGGTTGCCTGTTGAAGAAAGCAACCGTAAAAAAGAAATCAATCACGAAAATATAGGAAAGAATGTAAAAAACACAGACTTGAAAGAAATAAAGCAAGGTTCATGGGTAGAAGTTGAGTACCGGTCAAGAACTCAATCATCTAAATTCATCGGCCAAGTGATAGAAATTAATGAGTTCTATCACATAAAATATCTGACTAAGTCACCATTGGGAGACTATTATACTTTTCCTGCTATTGATGATGAAGACTTTTAGAACTCAGCGATATATGCCGCATACTAAATGAACCTAATTTTGATAGTCGTGGACATTATTTTTTTAATTAAATAATATGTAAAAAATATTTTTTTTGTGCATTTGTACCTTTAAATATAATCAAGATACATTTATTTCAGTATATTATTATTTCAAAAGGAATATTTACATATTTTTATTCAAATATATGCTAATTTTAGAACTACCCCCACTTTCCCCCACCATGGGGTAAAGTGGGGGTATCAAAACATGCTCTTTTAACTGTATCGCTGTGAGAAAACAATCTAACAAAATTGAATGGTTATGCTTCAGGTTTATTCTATATGAATCCAATGTATATAAAATGCATCAAAAGTTTCATTAAAATAAATTTAATAGTTTGGTTTTAGGGACTTCTCTAAAAAAAGCTTGATTTTACCCCCACTTTCCCCCACCTGACCCTACATGCTTGCAGCGCACCAGTGAGGAAAAAAATAACTATCGTTTGAACGCTTATTCCTTTGTTCTGGCGCCGCGTCTGGACAGCCGCTATATGATCGCAGGCAGCCATGCATTAGCATACCTTCTATGTCTACAATCCTTTATTGTGTCATTTAGTTTACTTTATAATGGATTAATGTTTCTGCCTGTGCTTAACCAACCATCAAAATATCTAATTAAAATGCCTTGATTATAAGGAAAGTGTAAAAGGCTGAATTCCATATGTACGAAATTTTTCAGATAATTGAGCACGTGAAAATTCGAGCTCATTTAAAAATATTGAATGTAATAAAAGGCTTTAAATGAAAATGCTTTAAATAAAATATTAAGCTCTAAAATCATGAATAAGTTCACTGTTAAAAGCGGATTAAGTTAAAAATGTATTACATTAGGCATAACAAGCACATCAGGAGGAGCTATCCCTTCAAACCACTCAACTTCTGAGAATCATGAAAAGTAAATTAAAAACATATTTTTAAAAATAATTTTGAGTAATATGAATATATTTTTTAAATAGAAGGATAACAAACAACATAAGTAGAACAAAAATTTTCAAAATGTAAAGTGCATACTAACATTTGGACCACTTGGAAGATTCAGTTGTAGTTTGTCAAGTAAACGTTCTTCAACAGTCTTGTTTGGCTGAACAAAATTGGGCTTTGGTGCTAAAAAATTTTTTAAAACAGGAATATGAGCAATAAAAAAAATTATAAATTCATCACATTATTTTATAATGAAGTCAGTAGCGGATTTATGAGGGGGCACAGGGGGCACGTGCCCCCCCCCCCCCAAAAAAAGTTTTTATTTTCCTGTTAAATATTCTTTAAATTTCCTTAATGAAACAAACAAAATTTAAAATATTATGCAAAAAAAAAAACATATTTGAATAAAAAAAATTTTGTTCGGCAATCAGAGTCACTATGCTATCAAGTGCCTCCTGGCAGTGCCTCCCATTATATAACTTTTCAAAGCTCCCTCAGCTGCTGATAAACCCTGAAAAACAAATATTTTCTCGTCTTCGGAATGACCCGGCTGTACGCGATGGATAGTACATACATGAACTTCAGCAAACAGATGACCGGCACTTTCTTATCAGCAACTAAATTTAAATGAAAGGCAATCAGTGCCGTCGCCAAGGGTGGGGTGGGGATGCTAAAATTTTTGCAGTAAAAATGAAAAAAAAAAGTAAGAGGAAGGAATGTATGATAAAAAAATTAGTTTTTTCCCCTTATTGTAAAATTAAAATAAAAAATTGCAATCTTAAAACATTACTTACGAGAACACTGACAAAACTATTACTATTTTTACTTAATTAAGGGCTGCCGAAATGCACGTTTCGTTTCAAACTTGTCTTAGCGAAAAGAAAAAAAATGTATACAAAACATTATAGAAATACAATGCAAGTATGAGTATGGAAATAGATAAATAAACATAATAATTTTATAGTCGGGGCAGTCGAAAGTTTCATATTTTTGTATAAATATATATGAATTTTTTAATCAAAATACCATTACGAAAATCACAGCAAAGAGTATAAAAATGCATAAGCCGCAGAAATAAGTTAAACTGATTGATAAACAATGAGAGAGAGAGATTCAAAACATTGTGAGGAAAATTCACACCAAAAATAAAACTTCAAAAGTAAGATTCATGAGGCATCATATAAAATTTTTGAAAAATTGCTTACAGTATCACTATAAAAAAATACCGCAGTCTGAAATGTTAAAAGTTTTTTGCAGGGCCTTAGACATTGTTTGTATTTCAAATAAATAAAAATTGAGTTGGGAATTAAAAATTAGAAGACTAAAGCATAACATGTTTTTTTGAAGAAAAGAAAAAAAAATAATTGACTGTTACTGAACTTTTATTTGAAATAAATGAAAGAAGGCAGGGAAAAGGGTAGCCAAGGTGATTTGAAGAAGAGTCAGAACTGCCTCCACTCCATGCACACTGACACAATCTTTTTTTCTTATTTAGAGTCATTGTTAAGATGCTGTGTGTTTGTGAGACTTGAATTTGAAAAAAAAAAAAAAGGTCAGAAAAATAGCCTCGAAACCCCTTTTTCCCTTACGTCATCAATGAATGCCCAAAATTGCGAAATTAGAACTCAATTTCGAAAAATTTCCATCGGAAAGCCCCTGACTCCACTCGTCTTCTAATGTCATCAAAGATAGTGTAATATGCAATTTTAAGACCTCAATTTCAAAAAAATTCCGCGGTTTAGCCCCTGAACCCCCATTTCGTCTTCTCACATCCTCAAAAATAGTCAAAATTGTGTTTTTAGCGCTTCATCTTGGAAAAATTTCAGCTGTCTTATAATGTCACCAGATATAGCCCAGTATGCGTTTTGAAACTTGAATTTAACAAAAAATGAGAATCCACCTCCTCCTTTCTCTAACATTATCAATATACTCTAAAAATTTCGAACTTCAATTTCAAGAAATTTCCACGGGAGAGCTGTTGAATCCATCTGTCTTTTGTCGTCACCAAAGATAGCCTAATATGGATAAGACTTCAATTAAAAAAAAATTCCGGGGGACAGCCTCCGATCCCCTCACATCCTAGAAAACCATCAAAGTTGCATTCATAGAAGTTCATCTTTGGAAAATTTCAGCTGTCTTTTACTGTCATCAATAATAGCCTAATATGAATTTTATAACTTGAATGATAAAAAAAATTCATAAAAAGACCCCGGAACTCCTCCTATTTCTAACATCAACAATGGAACCCCAAAATTGCTAATTTAGAAGTGTAGAAAAGTATTGAAATCACAATTTTGACATTGTATTATTTAAAGATTGAATTTTGAGAAGAGCAGTCGTAATGTTTAAAAAGCCGCTTGACCCGCTACTCTTTCTCAGACATTATTATAATCTTCAAAACAATGTTTTTTATTAATACAAATTAATTATAATGGTATTTCATAAAATTATCTGAAGGGATTGTCGTTTCATTGTCTTAATATGTAAAAATGTATTGTACTTTTTCATTTGAGGTAATTATAAGTACCTATGTTTTTCATACTTTTAAAAATATTAACTGGTGTCAAGTGATCTTAAATAAGGTGAAACAAGCTTATGAGCTTTTTATTATATAAAATTTTGCAATGGTCAACTACTTTTTACACCCGGTGCCCCTCCCAGAAATTTGTCCTGGATCCACCCCTGAATGAAGTCATGTACAATGTACAGTTGTTTGGAAAAATTAAATGTTAATCAAAATCATATGCACTTAAGGGTACCCTAATGAGAGGTCACTGTGACCTTCCAAATTTTTTTCTTATTCAGGAGAGTATTACAGTCTTTACTGTAGTATAGTAGAGCCTCGATTATTCGAGGGAATGTGGACCGAGTGTACCTCGGATAATCGAAAATTTGGATAACACGGGCTCTGTGCAAATCGAGAGGGAAACATGGGATGAAATAAATGAAAATGTCGTCAAAAATGTAAAAAAAAGGCATTTACTGTACATATTGTGAAATGAAAAAATGACGTTACATATCTACAAATATCTAATTTTATATGTACACATCAGTAGAGTACATATTCCAGTTAAAGTTCTCTCTTGAAGAAGTATTGTGTATACAGTAAGTATATATATATATATTATATATCAGGGTTGGCACGGTTTAAACCAAATGGTTTTTCTGAAAAAACCACATGGTTTTTTACAAAAAAACCACATTAATTTTTTGAATATTTTATAATAGTTTTGGTATTTTAAATAAAACCTTTTTATTTAGGAACTTCTACTCTCATGAAACATCTCAATTCTACAAGAACATGTAGTATTATTTTCAAAAAAATTCCATCCATTCTATGTTCTGAATCAAATAGCCATGGGTAAAGTATTCGGTCTATAGACGGATTTCCGTCTCTTTTTTGTTTTTGTAAATTGTTAGATGGAAAAGGACAGAATACTTAGAACTAAAGTATTTTAATACAGATTTAAATGTGCTGTAAATGTTTTTCCGACTTCTTCATTTAAAAGCTTAATATGTTATAATGTTGCTAATTATAGTAAATTTAGTAATTTGTTAAAATACTTGAGGAATGATTTTTAAAATGTTCGACTTGAGTTCCCACCTTAATTATTAAATATTGTTATTGCTAATATTAATCTATTATCTTGGGTTTGGGGAGATAATTAATTTATATATGCAATACAAACAAAATTTCTAGAAAATGCATGTTTTTGGAGTTACGAAAATTTATTTTAACTTTTGTTTTTTGAAATCCTCTTACTTTCACCCATGCAAATAGCTAAATTCACAAAGATTAAATTATAAAAATGTCTGGGTCAGGCAGGAAAAAACATGAAATTTGGATTAATTTTACTGAAATAAAATCAGATAAGAGGAAAGGTACAACAGCAGTTTGCAAAGTATGCAATAAAGAAATTGAAGGCCAAGGTTCTGCGAACGCATGGAGAAATGTTATATTCCTGATAATTCCAGCTTGAATGAATATTAAAATGCAAGTTCAAACTAGGGATGTAACGAATATTCGGCCTGGCCGAATAGTCATTTCATCACCAAGCCGAGATATTTGCTAAGGTCAAATTAGGCAAGGCCAAATATTGATGGACTTTTTGTTTGGCAGAATAGTTCTGCTACGGTAGAAATGTAAAACTTAAAGAAAGTAGTAGATTTTAAACATTTAAAATTGTGTTATAGGTATTGCAAAAGCGCTCATTAGTACATAGTTTTAATAAATAAAAATAATAGTTATAAAAATATAATAGTATATAGTTATTTAAAAAATACTTCTTTTTTAACCCTTTGTTTTTGGTTTGATTGAACAAAAACAGATTTCAAAGTTATAATATTGTATTTTATACTTAACATTCGTTCTCAAAAGCTAGTATTTTTACTATGTCATTTTTAACAAAGTGGAAGTCCGACTTTGTTTGGTTAGACTGATTTATTGTGAATATCGGGTAAGAGAGTGAAAAGCCTAGAATGTATCATGAATATTAAGATAGTATAAGTTATTGGTGTTTTTGAAAATAAAAGTATATTCCAGTTCAATGCATTAAATTTTAAAAAACTTTTAAGAACAGGTATGTAAAAAATCCCCATAAAATAAAAATATTAACTTCTATAACTTTTAACATATTTTCATAAAACTATTTTGAGCAAGGTAAAAGTTCACTAAGCAATAGTATTTCTTTAATTTGAATTAAATAACTAGTACAGTAATGCTAATGCGTACATTAAAACCTGTCATTTCCATTCCACTTGTGGGTGAAATTCTCAGTTTTATTGCATTCAAAACAATGGGGCATGCTTGGGACAAACTTTGCCAGTAGGAGGCGTGACACGCCAAGTAGGGATCGTTTACTTCCGGTTACTCAAACAACGTGCTCTTAACATTAAGCGATAAATAAATATATAAGTTAAAAAAAATTCTCGGAACTGTGTCTATTTTAAAGTTAATGTGCTTTAAAAAATAAAGTATGACAGATAAAAAGATTACTGTTTTATCATCAAAAGCTAAATTAAAAGCTTTAGGGGCTGAAATAAGAGGAACGAAAGCGGAATTGATTACAAAGTGTGTAGACCTAGTTTTAAACCTTTTCCAAATAGTATTACTTTAAAAACATTTCCTCTTTTGAATGTTTTTATCAGTATATACATAAATGAGAAACACCTTTTAAAAATTTTAGAAACAATCGCATTAATAAGAGTTTTAAATGTTCGTTTTTACGTGATCGTTTAAGCCGAAAATAGAGAAGGTAATTGGTTTTTCGTCTTCTTTTGAGAAGTAACTAAGAATTGTTAAAATGAAATATTTTTCTCACAAAATACAACTATTAAGTAATTGTCTTATTTTCGGGGGGGGGGGGGGAACTAATTTATTACTGCTTTGACGCTTCCTGAATTTATAATCAAGATGTAACTCGTTATTACAACTACCAAGCTACCCTTTTAAGAAATTATTATTTTTAATTTTGTTTTCTAAAGTTATATACTAAACTGCATGCTGTTGCAATGATTTTTAATCTTTCTTTCCAAAATTGTTAGTTTTCCTCATCATGAAATGACAAAAATTATTCTTTGCTTACTTTTTAAAGAGATTAACAATACTGTTGTGTCTGATTAAAAATATAATTTTAGACAAATAAAAATATAAATAATAATAAAACTATGTATGATTTCAAAATTTTATTTAAAAAAACTATACTTTTTTTCCTAACTAAAAAAAAAAAAAAAAAAAAACATCAAAAGGCATTTCATCAAGAAAAAAAAAAGAAACAATCAAATTTATCCCCACTTTATAGCCTACTTTCCCGTAAAAATTTTTTTAAAAAAATTTAAAAAGTGAAAGAAGGTTTAAAAATATCGGTAAAAATGAAGAAAAGTCAAAAATAAGAGGAGTAATTAAATAAGGATTGAAAAATAAAAATTTTGAAAGTAGGGCTTTCAGGTGAGAAAGCTATGTCTGTCGGCCTGTCTGTCACAACCTAATAACTTTTGGAATTTTCTGATTCGAAAGATTTTTTTCGTATTCGAAAGATCTTGGCGATGAAATCTCATTTTCACATTTTACTTTGTGATTTGAACCATTTTTTGTTCAATTTTGAACAGTTAAAAAAATCTTAACCTTAGCGCCTATGGGCAAAAATGAAGCAAATTATGTAAACTATGGGCATGAGATCCAAGCTCCTATCAAGCAGATTATTGGAAGAAGCTCTCGGTGAAATAGTTTTTTATTTGAACAATGCTTGTTCATTTTGAAACAGTTAAAAAGAAATTAACATTAGTGCCTACGAGGAAATTTCAATCCTATATAAATCCTGCTCTAACAGACGGATTTGCTTGGAACAAACTTTACCGGAAAGATGTTAGGCCGTAGAACATGTACAGATACGAAGTTCAACCAGAACTAAACGAGCCTGTTTTCCTTTGACATTTTTTACTGGGATTTTAAAAAATATTTCTAAATGAATAAATGAATTATTGAACAAATGAAAAGTAATTAAATGTGTATAAATACATGAATAAGTAAATAAACGAAGTAATGAGTGAATGAATAAGTATTAACCGTTGAAAAGGTTATATTTGAAGTACTTAAGAACTGAAGATAAATGAGAAAAAGGGAGATAGCTAGATTGTAAGTTTGAAGTTGGAGTACACGGAAAAGTAGGCTCAGATAGTTCTAGACGGAACTTCTTGTTTTCCTAAACATCAATATATAGCACACGGGTCAGGAGGTCTTTTAATGACAAAATTGGAAACTTTTACATTGATACGTTTTGGAGCAGGTTAGATGTATGAAAACATATATATGTATAAACTACATTGAAAAACAGTTGAGGCATTTTCATGGGAAAGGTAGTAACTAAGAAATTTTAAATATTTTTAGAAGATATAAAACCTGTCTGAAATCCTTTTTCCATAATGCTCTTATTGATAAAAACACTTAACAATTTCATTTTCATAAATAAGGTTAAATTATGTCGTTATATTTACAAATTTGAAGTTCGCTTGGCATTTTGGAAGTACAAATGGATATTATCCATTTCTTTTTTCACCTGCATTTGTTGGAAATGATGGAAAACTTAGCCCCTAACATGGATTGGAAGTGGCTGAGCGTTGGGGAACACAGCAATTATAAGACCTTTTAAATTTTAAATATGCGTCGCAGCTTCCGTACGAGAACAAGCAGGCATCGAAATAACCGGAAGTAACTAATACCTACATCCGCTTGTGAGCGCTAAGCATCATGGGAGTTTTTGCACGTCCTATACAGAAAATACATTAATTTTAGATAGTTTTAGATTATTAACAAACAAGAACAGATTAATGTGTGGAATGGGTGAATGCTTTTAAATTTGACAAATTCTTTCTATTACAACGATTTTCTAGAAATTTTAATATTCCGTATTTGGCCAAATCACTATTTGTTACATCCCTATAGTTAAAACTGAAGTTTTAATAATGAATAATCATTTATTTATTCCCAATTTCATTAATCAACATTCACTTTTAAAATATTACAAATTAGCTATCATTGTTATACAGAATTTTTGGCTTGGTATTACATAAAGTTGATTCTTTTTACTATATTGACAAGAAATTAATTAAAATTAATTGATATTTTAAAGAAACATTAACTATTTATTTTAAATAGTGACAAATAGAACAATAACACACAATAACTAATCTTTTAAATAATTTCTTTAAGCTTTAAAAGTGCTGCATTAGTTTAAACCAAAAAAACCCGGTTTAAACCAAAAAAAAACCTGGTTTTTGGGTTTTTTTGAAAAAAAAAACCCGGTTTTTTTCCAACCCTGTTATATATGTAATGTTTTCTTTTTAACGGAACTTGTTCTCTTTGCTGCCGTTTTACGAAACGGTTGTAGCCATAAAAGGTCTGTTGGAGTCGACTCCAACTGTTGTTCTAGGTCTTTATATCACCAGAAAATAATTGGATGACTGACGTCATTCAGTGACACTGCCATCGGCCCCCCAAGAAAATTTTTTTCAAGGGCAAATGTACCTTCGGTTAACCCCGAACTCGGTTAGTCAGGGCTCGTATAACCGAGGCTCTACTGTACTCTTAATTTCTACTTCTACGCTCCTGAATACTTTTATTACAGTCTTTACTCAGGAGAGTTATTTATCCAGAAACTTGATACTGTGGAATGACCCATAAACAGATAAGATTAAAATAAACCCAAAAGCAACATAAAAATGACACGACTGTATCAAATTGAATATGGTGTTTGAATGCTACCACTTAAGAATATATTTTTTTAATAATGCTAAAACTTTATGAAGGAATGATAAATGCAATAAAATTTAAAAATAATTGTCAAACCTAATTGATTTCTAAGGTTAATCACATACGGTAGACACCGCTTTAGGTGATATAGTAGACACAGTTAATGTTATCAGTAGCTAAGAACATGTATCAAAACTGCCAAGTTGTGGATACTTTGTATAAAAATACAATAAAAAACTATTGTGTTTTAAAATCAAAACTCTATTAATTTACGGAGATTATTTTGCTTAAATCAGCTTAAAACTAGGAAAAAATAATTCATTTCTAAACTTCAAGCAGAAAGGTATTCACACCTACTCGGATGATGTTGACAGTTCCAATTTAGAGTTTATGTGTGCAAAAAAAGAAAAAAAAAATGTCATAGAACAGTTTTTTTAAATGCTTGGTGAAAATAGCAGACAATCAAGAATCAATAATTCCTTCTTTTTTTTTTTAACTCAATATTTCTTCTTATTGTTAATATACTGTCTTGTGACTATTATTTTTTGGCTAATTTATTCAATTCATTTCAACAACACGTAAATTAACGTTGTTTGCGGACTGAAACAGTGTATTATTTGTAAATGTGCAAAAGTATGCATTTTCCCAGCATTAAATTTTTATCATTTATTATTATCACTCGGTTATTGCTTTCAGTTCATTTTTGTCCGAATCTGAACACCTAAAAATGCTTTCAAACAAGGAAGAATCTTATAACTAATGTACTTTTTAGACTTGTAATTTTGCTTTAGTTTACTCTTAAAAAGGTCATGAGAAAATAATATACATAAAAAGTGCAACACTGTTTAATGCATTCAAATGAGCTATTGTAAGTAGCAATATGCATGTTACAGACTAGGGATGTAACGAATATTCCGCCACTATTTGGTATTCGGCTTATTTGGCCGAATATTCAGCCTAGCCGAATACTGGGTAAGGTCAAATTCGGCCTGACGGAATATTGATGGACTATTCGGCCGAATGGTTCTGCTGCATTAGAAGTGTAAAAAAATAATGACAACAGTAGATTTTGAACATTTAAAAATGCATTATAATTATTATTACAAAAGAATACAATAGTATATATATAGTTTAAATAAATAAAAATAATTTAGAAAAAAAAAACTTTTTTAAAATCTTGTTTTAGGCTTGATTGATTAAAAACAGATTTTAAAGTTGTAATATTGTATTTTATATTTAGTATTTGCTCCAAAAAGCAGGCAATAGTTATTTATGATGGAGAATATGAAAAAAATATTTTGTTATTATAATTATATATTATTATAAACAATTATATATTATTATTAATTTATATAATTGTTAACAAAGTGGAAGTCAGACTTTGTTTGGGTAGACTGATTTATTGTAAATATTGGGTAAGAGAAATGTGAAAAGCCTAGAATATATCATGAATATTTAGATAGCAATAAGCTATTAAAGATTTTGAAAATAAAAATATATTCCAGTTAAGTGCATTAAATTTTAATAGATCTTTTAAAAACACATATGTAAAAAACCCCATAAAATAAAAATATTAACTTTTATTAACTATTAAAACATCTTCATAAAACAGTTTTGAGCAAGGCAAAAGTTCAATAAGCAAAATATCTTTCATTTGAATTAAATAATTAGTAAAATAATCCTAATGCTTACTAGGGGCCGTTCATAAATGACGTCATGCTTTTTTCCCATATATTTGACCCCCCTCCCCCTTTGTCACACTTCAGCGGATCCCCTCCCCTCCTTTGTCACGCGTCACGCTATGTTGCATAATGCATGATGTCACACATCTTGTTACCCCCTCCCCTCCCTTTGTCACAATTTCACGAGCCCCCCTCTCCCTCCTCGACGCGTGACATCATTTATGAATGATCCCTTACCATAAATTTGTCATTTCTATTCCACTTGTGGGTGAAATTCTTAGGTATATTACATTCAAAACAATAGAGAAACTAGATTCATTTTAAATAGTTTTGAATTCTTAGCAAACAGAATTAAATCATGCATCATAGATTGTGTATAATTGGTGTTTGACTTAGTGAATAATTTTAAATTTTACAAATACTTTCTATTACACCGAATTTCTGTAAATTTCAATATTCGGCCGCCGAATATTCAGTACTCGGCCCAAGACATTGGCCGAAATAGTGTCATCCCCCTCCCCTAAATTAAACAAACAAAGCACGGACTGGCGTATTTTTGCTATATGAAAAAATAAAATTGAATGATTCAAGCACAAGATACTAAAATAAAATACAGTAATCCTGTTTTTTTTTTTTTTTTTTTTTTTTTGAGTGTGTTTTTTAACACTTCAAATTATTTATTACATTTAGTTATCCAACTATCAAAATTTATTTGCATTTGGAATAAATGACTAGCATTCACAAATGTTTTACAAAATGTAAATATAAGTAAGTAATCAAGAAAAATTCAGAAAGAAACTTCTGTTTGTACCCTACAGTTAAAATCATTTAAATTAATTCTCTGAGAAAGTGTCAACAAATCTTTGTTAACGCGAACTTTACTTTTACTTAAAATTCGAAAACATTTTGGAAAACATAAACGAAAACCCTCCTTTTTTCCCCACGAAAAGTGACCAATAACATTTTAGTTTAGAAACAGCACAAAAATTTATGCTTTTTTTTTTTCTTTTTCAATTTGGAACGAGTTGTTATATTATGTCAGCTTACACATTACTTAGAACGTTCAGTGGTGCATGCATATTCAATAAGAACAGTTTATTCATAACATCTTTTTCTTAGTAATTTCGGACTACTTTTTGTTTTAAAGCATTTTTCGCCGCCGATATAAACTTAGTGATTTTCTTTCATTGGCGCATTTATTGTTTTTATTATTGCAAAAAGATCACTGCTCACTGCTGTTTTTTTTTCATTCAATATTGGCGATATATTCCTGCCATAAGATTTTAAATCTTTGGCATGGCTTTACATGAAAATACCATTGTTTCTCGCGCCAAGTATTCAGTTTAGAAGTAGAATTCATCATATTAGCAATTTATTTGAAATAATTTTAAAGAACGGATTTTTTTTTTTGCCATTTCATATTCTTAAATTATGTTGTTTAAAAGAATATGTATCACGGCTGGTAAGTTATTTTATATTATGGTATACAGTCTTGTTTCATGCGTCATAATAACAAACATAGAAACACGCAAAATATCCTGTGCTTGCAAAGTTAATGTTGCAGTAAATTTATGATTAAAATTTTTCCCCTATCTTTTGTAGTGAATATTTAGTGAATCTGTAGTATTTGCATACTATCGATATTGTTTGTGTTGACGACGCACATGAATAATTGTAGGGGCAGCAAACATAATTGTAGTAAAATATTCAGTGCATGTTGTGAATAAAAATCAAATCTGGACTTACTCTAGACGATTTTGTTGGTTTGAAGTTTTTCCTTGAAATTAATTTCAATCATCTATCCAGCCGTGATGGTTCACTTGGAAACTTAAAAAAAGGACATCTTTTCGTTTAAGCTGTAACTGGACTTGTATCCAGGAATGCCACACATAAATGTCATTTTTGCGATTAAATTATGAAGTAGTTGCCGATTAAGCAGCTTTAATTACACACATAAAGAGTGAAATAATGCATTGGAATACATTAATCGCTTCAACAGCCTTACTAAATAGTTCAAAAGAATTAAGGAAAAAGAATTGTTGCCATTTTTGAAATTGACAGTAAATATTTGGCGATTAAAATAATTTTGACTTGAATACAATAATAAAATATTTCAAAGAGCTGTTATTGGCTGTTAGCGTTCACCTACTTGTGATGACGTCACCATGAGATTACGCTTGAGACCTCAGGCCTTGCCTTCCGGTGGTGTTGGCTGTTCCCGCAACAGACACGCGTTCAAAACATGGCGAAACTAAACTACTGTATTCTAAACTGATAATTCAATACAAAGTGGAGTTTTCAACTGCCATCTTGTCCCCATTGATGAAAAGAATTAGCTAATAAACCTATTTATCATATATAACATGGGGGAAAGATTGACAACTTCTTCATTGATTCGGATTATGTCTACATTCTTTTATTGTGTCATTTAGTTCATTTTATAATGGATTAATGTTTCAGCCTGTGTTTAACGAAACACCAAAATATGTATTAAAATGGCTCGAATATTAGGAAAGTGTAAAAGGCAGAATTCCATATGCACAAATTTTTCAGATAATTGAGCGCGTGAAAATTCGAGCTCACTTAAAAATATTGAAATTAATAAATAAGGTTTCAAGAAATGAAACAGTAAAATTTGAATCTTTTTCACATAGAATGAAAGTAATAATTTTTAAGAAACACAAAACCGAATCTTTCTAAAAAATCGGGATAGTAAAATCAAATCCTTCGCAAAAATCATGAGTGTAAAAACGAACAATTCTCGCATAGGAATACGAAATTTCATTTATTTCAAAATATTCATTTTGAATTTTCGCACTATATTTGAAACAATGCATTTACAAATTGACGGGAATCATTTAAGTCGTTACAAGCGCTAGACATTGAAGAACTTTCACTTTTACAAGTTACAAGAGAATGCTGGTTTCTGAAATATACCGTTTTCATTGAAAAACATCAACAGATAAAATGACATATGATCAGAAAAAATAGAGGAACAATTGGAACTAATTTTTAGCATTTTTTTGTAAAAATCACACAGAAAATTTTGGCTGTTTAAGAGGATATTTTTCATGCTTAACATTTTATAAAGCAACCATTTTTGCAATCGCGAATTTTGTCAAGGATCCGTTTTGTGTGAACCTTGTTAATGTTTATTCTTTCCTTGTTGAGCATAGATTAGACAATCATCATTTATTACATACTTTGTATTAGATCTTGTTCGGACGATTTAGTAATACTTTTAAAACAAAACAAAACTCCCATTTAAATTTTAAAAATCCCACTTAAAATTTTTGTCAAGGTGGGAAATCCCACCTTGTATTTTTCCCCAGGGTGAACCCTGTTACGTAATCCGAATTAACTAAACTAGTGTTTACCAACAGCACTACTCATGGCAAAAATTCAAAAGAAGTCGCCTGTGATGAGCAGTTGGCTCGCTTTTATGTTAGGAAATTTTTTTGCTATTTCTGTAATGTATCATTCTAATAATTTTCATTCTTATTTCAAGTATTTTGCTATTCCAGTAATAATGTAATTGTATAAATGATATAAATATAATTTTGTATTTAATAATTTTCTGGAGAAAAAAATATAAAAAAATTTTTTAAATAAAAGCCGGCCTTTTTTAAGCGGTTTAAACCAAAAAAAGCCAGCAGCCCTGCGTTAAACAGAATATATTTTGTAAACATCGTCATCGATGAAGTAAAAAAAAATATCTGAATTACTGCGAATACGGACAACTTATAGCGCCATGTTAATCGTTAACATAACAGAATTTCAAATTCATCAATACATTAGAATCGGAAAAACAAGAATCAAACAACATTGGGTAAACTTACATTTTTTCTTTTTGTACTTCAAATACATGTTGTTCAAATTAAGAATTGATTAAATATTCTTTAAATCATGACATAAAAATCGCGTTTTTATTTTTCGTTCCACGCGTTCAACGAATTCACAAAGGAGATCGTAGTAATTCCAAATAAACAAACATTACATTACATTACGCGTAACCTGCTCGTAACTGTGTGTTAATAAAATGAGAGATATCGGCTGCAGGTTTCTCCTCTTCAATACGCATGAAATGACCGCTATCCTACGCTGGTGTTTACTATTTTAAAACTTTTCTTACGAATGGTCAGAAAATTCATTAGCGTGAAAAATTAACTACAAGAATACTAGGTAAGTTAAAGTATCAAATATAACTGTATTGCAAAAATTTTATGCTGTAAGGTCAATTTGTCTCCTATGCGACGCGATTTTCCATAAGTTTCTGAAGAAGTTGAACATTTTTATGGGATATTGTCATGGAAGAAAATAAGGATTGAATGCAATTATTCTTTTGATACTAAGCTAAGTTTGTATCGAAAAAATTAATTATAATTATAGAAAAAAATTTCGCATTAGGGGACTTTTTGTCGCATTTAGGGTAGGCAAAATCTAAATGCGACAGTGCTACCTTATGCACCTTAGATACTATTTTTAATCAATTTACAGTATCACATTTTTGAGTGCACTTAATTTTATAAATCAGGGTTCCCAAACTAAGTGCTGAGGTCCCTTGAGGAGCAGTGTTTTCTTTGAGGGCTTCTGGCATCTGACATTTTTGTAACTGAAGTCTTACAAAAGTAATTTTTGGGTCATCTCAAGGGTTGGGGAGGGGTGCTCTCCCCAGGAATTTTCTTTTCGGTTAAAGTCCTGAGAATGCAATTTTATGTTCTTTGGCGACATGAGAAGAAGGGATTTCAGATGTTCTCCCCCGAGAAAATTTGCAAAACCGAAGTCTTAAAAATGCAGTTTTATCCTATTTTTGTAAACGTTATTGGAGAGGAGTTCGGGGGCTCTCCCCAGGAAAGTTTTTGAAATATATGTGGTAACAATGCAATTTCGGATTCTTTGGGGACGAAACTGATGAAGCTCTAAAAACGGAATTTTAAGCTACCTGTTTGGTCATGTTGAGAAAAAGGAAGTGAGTCAGGGGCCATGCCTTGAAAAATTTCCCTGCTTGAAGTCTTAAAAAGTGCAGCTTTAGGGTACTATTTAGTGGCGTTAGGGGGAAAGGGGAGATGGTCCAAAGTACCAAAGTTCTTCCAGGAAAGTTTCAGATATTAAAGTTTTATGTTACAATTTTTGGCTATTTTTCTTCTTTCTTCACGTTCAGTAGATGTAATACGCAATATTCTAAAAAATCAACATACACATAAACATATTTATATGTCTTTACTTGCTTGTAAAATGATGATGGCCCTGAAGACCCTGCGGCCCTGGTTCTGTACTCAGAACCAGGGCCGCAAAGAGCCAAGACAGGTCCGGTGTCAGTTTTGTCCGTAGAAAAATTTTACCCACTGCGGTACGTCGATGCCGAACCGGGTCCCCTCCAAAAGCTTGGGTCCATGAATGAGTCATGCCCATGCTTGACACCCAATCTTGACGGCCCCGCTCACAGCCAGGACTTCTCAGACATAGTGGAGCTTTGGCTTATAGCATTTCTTGATAGTAAGGGACCAGTTTTATGACTATCCATAACAGAGGCCACTGTATTTCCTCCTTATTTCATTCTTTTATTTTTCTTTCTTCTTCTTCTTCTTTTATAATTATGTGATTTGGATTTTTTCCCGGACGGGGGGAGGTGACTAGCTCCGAGGGAGAAGTGCCCCCCTCCCCGACCCGGGGAGATGCCTGTAAGAAACACTGCTGGGGAGCCATACCGAGAGCTGAGGGGTATCGCCAGGTACCTTTCACATTATTTTTCTCCAAAATCGTAAAAATACAGAATTGTCATACATTTCACAGATAGGTATTATATGAGTAGGGTGACATAAGTAACCAAAGGAGTTTGGTTTTAACGGAATATAGAAGCATGTTTGAATAAGTGACGTCACGAGAGCCGATTTTTTTATATCTAAAAAGATTTGAGCCAAATATAAGAAACATGGCGGTTCGTGTGTTATGCGATGTTCAGGAAATATTTGGAAAAGAAAAGCGCCTTTTTTAATCAGGGTGCCACATCAGGGCGAAGACGACCCCCCTACAAAGCTAGGGTATCCACCTTTCTCTCGCATAAAAAACCTCCTGACAACATCCCCTAAATACTGCAATTCCTATTTTTTTCTGGAAGAACAGCATTTTCTGCATTCTTTTTATTGTACTCTTTTCGTTCGCTAAACTACATCAGAGGTGCCGCCAGAATGATGGCACCCCCTAAAAGGTTACAAAGCCCCCCTCAAAAAAAAGAAAAAAAAAAACGATGGCACCATTAAAAACAAACGATTTTTGATTACCCGCTCTTCATAAAGAACTACAACTCCCCACCAACAAAACGATGGCACTCAAATGATAATTCTAAAAATGTAATTCACTGGATATTTCTATATTTGTAAAAATTACACTGATTTAATTATATTAAAAATAAGCAAATTTGATTATTTCCATTCACACCAAGAATATTCAGAGCATGGAACGTATCAGCTTGAAAAAAATATTACATTGATTAAAATACATGTTTTTATTTTTGCTTTAAGCCGACAGGGTGGCGTAGTGGTAAGACGCAGGTCTCGTATGCCCGAGATCGCAGGTTCAAACCTGGCCCAAGTCGGTGGATTTTCAAGATGCAGAAATTAGTCTGCGTCCATATCGTATGATTATGCGGCATGTTAAAGATCCCTTGAGTATCCGTTTGGCATGGATACTCTGGGCTAAATGAAATTCCTAGTGCATATTGCATCAACGAGAGCTCAGGTACGTCATCTAGTGGTAACTAAACGTCAAGATTCTCATGCGGCGAAGGTACCACACTCATTGTGGTGCCGCTGAAAGAGATGGTAGCAATTACTGGGGAACGCACTAAGTCTGCAATGGTTGCGACTGGGGAACGCACTAAGTCTGCAATGGTTGCGGACCAATACCGCAGCCCCATTGCAAAAAAAAAAAAAAAAAAAAAAAAATTGCTTTAATACACGTCATTTGAGTTCAGTTCAATTAAAAAAAAATCAGAATTCATGGAAGTTAGAATGGCTCTAAGAACCTTCAATTATTTAGAATATTTACTTCTAAATGTTTTATTAAATAAGCCATAAAAAAAGGGAATAGAAAGAAAAAACTGATTTCGACACACTTATGTTAAGGAAAGTTTCAAGGGGGAAATGCTCCATTGCGAAATATTTCGAGATTGCAGGGGTGGGGCAGGAAGTTGCTCCTCCCCACTCTGGATACGTCCTTGCAGAAAGCTACAGATCGTGATAGCTTTCTGGTTTCCTTCAATCTTGTTATTCTGAATTATCATAATTCAAAAAACATTATATCAATAAAAGCCTAAATACTATCAAATTTAGAATTAAATTTCGTACATTAAAATAGTACAAACCTTAATTTTACGCAACACAGAATCCTCATTCAGGGGGAAAAAAAGAGCCATTTAACAAATCGTCGGAGGGAGAAAAAGAATTCTTTCTTAAAATTTCCGCTATAGTGATTTGATTCGAAAAAACATTTCTGCCATTGTTATTACGATGAATTCCTTCTGCATATTAATTCTTAATAATTACTGCTTTGTAATTTTCAAGAAAAAAATAGAAATCCCTGCGAGAAAATTCCATGAGAATGCTGTTTTTATTTTTCCGTACTACAGAAGAAGGAAAAAACCGCGCGCATTGTGCTGGGGGGAGGAAATGATGATCGCGATGTGTAGTAAGGAACGGAGCGCTCAAAGAAAATCATGAATAACTTAGATCAGCGGTTCCCAATCTTTTGTTTTTTTCGCTTACCACCATTTTTCTAACAAACCATTTGCGTACCACTGCAAATCTAACTCTATTATATAGAGCAGAATACTGATAGGTTACAGAAAAATGATAGGATTTCTAGGTAATATAAATTACGCCATTTTTGATGGTTAATAATGCAGAGAAAGGAGTTTAATGCAGAGAAAATAAAGCTGTATATATATAAAATAAAATATAAAAAATAAAATATGTAAAATTAACTATATGAAATATATTTTTAGTACATACTCCCAAAACATAATAGAAATACGTCTTTAAGTGCAAAATACGTGTAAAAAGAAGAATGAAAAAACAAAATTAATGAGAATGTTGCTGCTGCATGGCAAACACAAGCAAGGTGATACTTGATTCAGTAGAAGTTAGTTTTAACTTCAAATTTGGGTCAACATTTAATGTGCTTCTTTATTTCTTTTTAATAAATATTATATTGCAAAAAGCAGTTTCACAAAAATGAGTTGTTGTGGACTAAATAAAAACAGCAACGCTTTTTTTGAGAATAATGATATTACATTTTTAAATTTGAGCCAAAATTCTCCTAATTCTAATTGGCCAAATTTGATCCGCCTGAACGCGTACCACCTGAAGAGGCTGCGCGTACCACAGTTTGGGGACCAGACTTAGATGGTTTCTTTCAAAATGATCTATTTATCCATTTGAATAAATAAATGGTGAAATATTCTTAAGGCTCATGGGCATTTAAATTGCGTAATATGTAGTGAAGTATAAATAATGTTTTGTATTTTGATGTATCTAACTTTCTGGACATCTCTCAGGCGATTTCAACGCATTGGAAATACATGGCATGCTAATAAAAGCTATCGTTAAATATAGCAAACTAGTAATGATAATTCATCAAATGGTGACAGCTTATGACTGATAATTTGTCCTTTTCCTTTTTTTTTTTGAAAAATATAACAGTATAGTTTTATCTTCAAATCTTATTTATTTATTTGTAACTAGTGGACCCGTGTGGAATTCCACACTGCGCACCAAATCATTTTGTATGGCATTCCATTCTTTAAAAATTTGTGAAAAAGTTCATTATGAAGAAGAACAGAAACAATTGAGCGTGTGTTTGTGCGAAATAAGACATGTAATTGAACACATCAGTACAAATAGCTGCTACAAATTTTCCCCACTCTTATTTAGATATTAAAAATATTTAAATAATCGTAATAATACTGGTAATTAATTTTATTATTTGTATACATAGCATTAAAATACAGTAACAAAATGGTGTCATTACTTAAAATATAGTTCCTATTGGTTGGTTAGGCTCTACCCATTCATAATATAAATGAATGTAGAGCCTAACGATTGAATAAGTTTAACACACAGATGCAGCTAAAACTCTCCAATTTGCTACACAATAAAAACAGTATAAGAGTTTCTTGTTTGTTCACTTGATGACAGATGGCGCCAGCAAAAACAACAACAATTTGGCATCCATTAAAGGACTTCCTTTTAGTTGATTTTAAATCTCGAATTTAAGAAAAGCGGTACATTTTTAGACCGTGGGTTTGTTTTTCGTCATTAGCCGGCATGATAAGCTTTAAAATGAGGTGTAAGTCATGGAATTTGATAGAGGAATAAGGAATATCTCGCGTACCGGCAGAAAAACAGGTTCGAAAAATTATATATATAGATTAAAAAATCTCAAAGTTGCGAAATTATTGCATGATATTTTTTTCGCAGCTGTAAGAAATTTATTTCAGGAAGCTAAATGCTTTTTCTGCCTTAAACAAAGGATGCTTAGTAACCCTGGAACACATGCAATGTTTGTGCAAAGCTTTCGCTTTGATAACATAGCTTTTATGACTCATTTTTTTCCACGAACAATGTATAGTGTAATCCATGTAAAGGTACACGTTTTAAGAGATTCTATTAGCTATTCTGGCCGTTTTTGGAAAATGTCTGTGCGTTTGTGTGTATCTCTGTTGTGTTTGTGGCATCTATATTTTGGTGAAGACCTTTTTGTTGGCAGTATACTCCAAAAGAAGCGCAAGGAATCGAAAGAATTTTCTACAATCAGGGATCCTAGTGGGAACAGATGCAGACGAATTTTTGAGGGTGATCTTCAATGAATGTTCGAAAATACGAAAGGTTTTTGCGCAACCTGTTTGCTACATATTTCAAGAAGTAATGCGAGGATTCAAACAAAAATTGGTATATAGATACTAGTTCATTTCTTATATCAATTCCTGTTAAGAGGGCTGGAGCAGTCAATAAATATTTTCACTAAGCTTGACTACCGTACCTCAAGAAGTAAAGTGAGCATTCAAGCAAAAACTGGTGCATAAGTGAACCTCAATTGGAACAGGTTCTGAATCGTTTTTGGTGTAAATAGCTCCAAGGGAACAAGTATTCTGGTTAATATTTGGTAGTAATAGCTTCAAGTCTTCAAATTACCCTATGCAATTTTAAAAGAAAGAGCTCTCGTATGAGAAGTATAGAACAAAAGTTCGTGATGATCAAAACCTACTAGTTTTTTTTTTTTTTTTTTGCTACAAGTTTTTAAATTTTCTATTATGTTTGTAATTTTTTTTTCCAAAGTAATGAGTCTCTTAAAAAAATCTAGTTTTTTTTCTTTTACAGACGACTACTTTGCATTGCAGGCGATATTCAGCGTTTGAGCACCATGCATAGTAGGGTAAATGTGGGATAGACGCCAAAGGGGGGATAGATGCCTAAGTAAACGTGCAGCGATCTGTTCGAGAATTACACCTGCAGTGCTTTTTTTTTTTCAATGTAAGCTTGCCCCCCCCCCCCCCCACTTCCGCTAGTCGATGCCTCGCACTTTGTTGGAACGAACGTGTCGTGAGCTGTGCAGCGAAAAACGAATTAAATGACGACAGATTGGTGGATTTAGGTTAAGTATAATATTTGTGCGACGGGAACTTTTGATGCTATAAAGGAAGTGTTTATTTTTTTGAATTTATAATCTATTTATGTATCAAATACAAACATTTAAATGTTATATCAGTATTTTTCAACACGATTTATTAGTTAAATTAGAGGGCGTCTATCCCACGCGATAAGGATAGATGCCCCAGTTTTTGTAAGTATAGATGCCTTTAGAGGCATCTATCGAACATTGTATGAACTGAATTAATTATTTTCTTGTTTTCTAGACATGCCACGCAAATACGTGTGCAAAGAAGGAGCACGGACTCGAGACGTGTCGGCCGAAAACGTCTAAAAAGCAAAGCGCTTTTGAAGAGATGAGACAAAACAAATGTTCTCTTAATGAAGTATCTCGTCGTTATGGCATTCCATCTAGATTGATGAACAATTACCTGGTCCCTCATGTAGTATTTAGACAATGCGAAGTTTAAATGACAACGAGGTTTACGTTAGGCCAACTTTGGTTCGAACACGAAGTTCTTCACGACCTAATCCAGATATAATTCACGAGTCTTCTGGTAGCTCTAACACAGCGGAACTGCATCTTCCCAATTCTCCATCTTTGCTTTCTCAGCAGCCTAGTGCAGGTATACAGAAGGAGACACCTAGCAAGTATTTTCAAGAATGTTCTCCTATAGCGAAAATTCCGGTACCTTTCTACAAAAGAGGAATACAGTCTGCTACAGTTCTAACTGCCAAGGAGAACATTGCTGCTAAGAAAAATAAAGGTAAAGCTACTCCTAAAATACCATGTAAAAGCCGCAAACAAGCCAAAAAATTCACTAAAAAAAGGTCGATATCAGCTTCAGAGGAGACTTGTGATTCTGATGATTCTCTACTAATAGAAAATGAATCTAATGTTAAGAAAAAGACAAAAGAACAAATATCTAAGAAACTGGTTTACAGGAAGAAATCAAAATAAAAATATGAATACTCAAGATACAATTCAGCGTCCTGTTCGCAATGTTCAGACTACAACAAAAATTGGCAAAATTTTCAATGAAAACGACGAAACACTTTCAAATGAGTCAGACTCTTCTCAGAGTGCGACAACTGAATGCGGGAAATGTTTCGAAAACTTTGAAAAGGCAAAATCAAAGGTAGATTGGATTCAGTGCATCATGTGTAGAAATTGGCTGCACGAAACCTGCACAATATACGGCGATTATTGCAATCAATGTAAGCGTTTAAAACTACGTCAAGAAAAAAAGAATAAAAAGTTATAAATTGAGTAAAAAATTTCTAAATAAAAAAAACAAAAGACATAAAAAATATTTAAAAAAATTATATGTAAAAAAAAGATATAGTTAAGATTTTGTGCAAGGCACTGCTCAATAAGAATTTGTGATAATTATTTTTAATTTAGCACCAAAGATGATTGTACCATCTAACGCAAAGTTAGGACGTATTTTTTATCACAAAACTATGATTATTATAATTAATACAACATATTTAAGTTCAGTTGATTTTAATATTTAGCAAATGTTAAATGAAGTTAAGAAAATCGTTATATTCTTTCATTAATTCCTTTGGGCAACTATCCCACAAATCAAAATATCATCGCGGTGTCTAACCCACATGGTAGGCATCTATCCTCATTCATAAGGTTATTTATTTTATTTGTAACTAACTATAAATAATACAAACTATTAAATTATGCAAATTATTTTGTTCATTAATAAGTACACTAACCATCACAAAAGTTAAAGATTTTTAAATTCTCAACTTCTCTATGTTAATCGCATATTTCGAAAAGGTTGGCAACTATCCCACATTTACCCTAATCTATTTAAAATCTATTTTATCAGTCTTCATAAATGTAGCTGAAGATTTATGCACTTATGGGCAAGTAAATGTACGGCGCTCTTATGTCATGCATAGGAAAACTCAGTTCTATTTGCTCATTTGTGTGTGTAATATATATATGTAAATGTGTAAATATATATTTTCTACAATCAGGGATTCTAGTGGGAACAGATACAGACGAATTTTTGAGGGTGATATATATATATATATATATATATAAATAATGAATATATATATATAAATAATTCAGCTACATTCTTAATTAAAGAATTTATGTGTTGTTGTAAAAACTTGTTGCACTCAAAAGTGAGCGATGATAGTAACAGATAATATCCAATAAAATGAGCTTGTCCAAAATTTTCTTGATAAATTTTTGAGAAAACTCAATTGAAGTTACTTTCTACCTAGCACGTTTATCTGGAATGAATTTATAAATTCTTTTTTCAGATACTATCCGATGAAGAAAGTTTTATTCCATTTGCGCAGACGCAAACTACTGAGTCTGGGATCATCTCCGCCTTCTGCCCACGTTATTTTTAAGTCCGGAAAGCATTCTGCTGCGATCCGGCAGCGAATGGTAACTTAAAATCTCCCTCATACGCGGGAAAATCATGCCTCTGCTGAATTCATGCTGTTTTAGAAAATCGGTGCGGGATGGCAGCTTTGTAAGTGGCATATATACCATGGTGAGTAACGTGTTTCTAAAAAATAAATAAAAATACACAAGCATTGAAATTTGTAAGCTTAGAAAAAATATAAAATATTTTGAAAATATGCGGACCCTATTAATAGCAGCTGAATAAAATGTTATAGCATCGGTGTTCAGACAAAAGTTACCAGGTCCAAAATTCTAATTTTGAGATACTTGCAATATACGCTTTTGAATTATTTCGAAAAAATATAAAAATTATTTAAAATGTTCTTAATTCATACATTGTTTTACTGATGCAACATTTAAATCATACATTTGGCTTACATAACGAAATAACTAATTGGAAATTCAAAATTTGTTGCTGTAGTCAAATGTGTATTGGGGCTTTAATGAATTTTACTTGAACGCCGAAGATATAAGCAGTTTAAATTTAGATCAGAAATTTTTTGAGTAGCGTGACTGCGATAAACAAAGATTTATTTATATTAAGCTTGAAGAGTACAACTGAAATACTTTTCTTCATTTAAAATAGCTAAAGGAAAACCTTTCTCTGTTCTTTATTCTTTTCATTCTATCGAATATTCTGTTATTCTCTTTTGCTACCGGACGGCTGTTTTCAAAATTAATAAATAAAGAAAATAAATAAATAAAATTTGATTAAATGATGTTCTCCGAAAAATTTAAAACTCATGTTCCAATTATTCAAAGACAGGTTGTCTCTTCATTGCTGTAAGGATAATCTTTAAACAAAAATTCTCACCATATTTCCTCAAAATTGATATTTTTTTCCTAAGTGTATTTCGCAAACGTATTTTGCTTGAATGCATTGATATTCGTTTATAAGTTTATTGAAAAAAAATCTTGTTATATTAAAGTAAGAAATAATATGAATATATTTTTAAAATTAATATTTATGGAAGATAGGTAATGCGTTTCGTCTGAAAGTTTCAACGTGAGCTCGTGCTTGTTGATATATTCTCACCTGTAAGATGCTTTTTCGGGAGAAGTATCACTGTAGATTATCACTAAAATAAACAAATAAATAAAAAATAAAATTAATAAATAAATAACTAAATCAAAAATATATTGACAGTACTTCAAAGTACTTTATCAAAATAAGAGCAGAAATATCGTAACACTAAACATATAGATTTGCTTTGTTGTGTATGAATGACAAGTGGAGTAGCATGCACACATTTAATGTAACCTAGAAAAAATGTTCAGTAATTAGTAATGTTATTTTAAATGTTTAGAATGAGTAGATTTGCTTACATATAAGGTACTCAATAACAATTAGAGAGGAAATTTTTGTGTGAGATACGTTCGTTATTCAAAAAACTTATAAAGTTTTTGTTTACTTTTTTTTCTCATTTATTTTTTGTTCTTTCTTTCTACTTTTGTTTTTATTTTAATAGCCAACTTCAAAATATTGCCCTAAAAGAAAAAAAAAGAACTTAGGGTAATGATATGGGGAAATGTGTCTTTGTCTGTCCCGTACCTCCCAGTAATTTTTAGAGAATGGTTCGATTAATGTTCGGAATATATTGGTTAGAGCACCTTAATACCATTTTTCACATTTTTAGTTATTTCTGTTTGATAATGAGTAGTTCCAAAACTAACATTAGGTTCTGCGGGAAATTTGAATCTTGCTTTTCATCGATTTGTTTTGTGAGTATATTTTGAATAATGTTTTTTTTCTCGTTTTATTAGCACCAACTAGAAAAATTCAAATCTTTTTATGTAAAGAAAACAAATAGTACTAAAAATTATTTTTAGCATAACAAATCGAGAAAATTAGCATGACATTTTAAGGTTTTGTCTCAATAAATAGAAAAAACTTATTTATGAAAATCAAAATGCATTGCACCGTAAAGTTAACATCGGAGTAAAGAAGGGATTTATTCATAGATTCAGCAGATTTGAAGTGCTTTATTTTTAACACCAAAGAAAGTGCTGCAAATGATTTTTTTTGTATATACTAGTCACTTTATTTATTTGTTTACTTTGTGTTTATTTGTTTTACGTATTAATATTCAAAATTTTTATATCGGGGGATATTTTAATGAAGCATAACTCCAAACAAGTTGGGAGAATGATTTTATATCGTTTTTATATTAACTATAGTATTTTTCTTTTTACGTAAAACACATATTTTGCTTTCATAAATCTGCTTTGGATGTTAAAAGTATATTTGAAATAATTTGTCGCCTAAACCAATGGGGTGATTTTACTGTAACCAGATTTTACTGATGATAGAAAATCGATATTGGCATACTGTAAATTAAGCTCGTTTAGCTGTTGACGAACTTCTTGCTTTTTAATAGTTCCCGCAGTCACTTCGGTTATTATTTGGATAGCGGCACTTTCAAGCTTATAACAAATAAGAGTACCAGACTTTATTTTTTTAATGCTTTGTTAATCCCTTGGGAAGATAATGCTATATCACGGTGTAAAGAACAGAATTAGGAAAAGCATTTGGTCAAGTAAGGTATTGTAACAAGTGTATTTAAATGTAAAAATGTGATGAACTAACATTTTAACTCTCTCATGTAGGTAAGCCTCATTTAAGGTGACATACATTTTTAGTTCAAATTTTTATACAGATTCGTTTTTGTGCTCCAATTTGCAAGTTGTCCTCATATGGATACTCCAAACAGTTCTTGGAAACCACAAAAAGTTTCATAGGGTATTCAAGATAATTAAAAGATTAAGGACCCTTTAAGAGTCCATGGAGAATTCAAGAAAGAAGAGAAAATCTCAGTTTCAAATCAAATTCTGTTTATTTATTTTGAAGCGTGTATTACATTACTGCTAAGTTTGGTATTACTTTATAGCTCCTGATAAATGAAGTTTGAATGTTTAGTTTTGGCGCGTTTATTATTATATTCAATAAATATGACAAAAAAGCATAAAACATCCTCATACAAGGACACGAATTTTTGACTAAACAGAACAGAAATTTCCAAAAATGAATTATTACACTACAATCCTGCGATAATAAATTGGCTTGTAACATATGAAATTTTTTTATAACACAAGTAAATAAAGGCATGCATGAGAGGGTTCAAATGCATTTTTTAAATCAGTTTTTCAAAGCAAATATTTTAACGTAAGCATTGATTGAGGTTTTTCTTTTTCTTTTTTCTTTTGAAGAGAAAGAACAACAGTACAACTGGCAAGACAGTGTCATTTCTGTAGTGGTTTGATTACAATAGTTTCTTGAAGTCTTTTACAATATTCTTAATTAAACGACATAAGATCACAAAATTGGCTTGAACCATTCTGATTCTAATATATATTAAGCTACAAGTTGATTTTTATTTTATTTAACTTGCCATTTTTGGAATTTCTGTAGTAAATATGAAACGAAACCTATAACAAATAATTATGAGTGCTTTTGCTTCTTTTTATCTTCAAATTAAATAAAAATGTTTGGCAATAGAAAAAAATGCGTTATTAAATAAATAAATAAATACAAAACGCTCTGAAGTGGCTTTTAGGGAGTAAACAGAAATCAAAGTAACGAATAAGGATAAGAAAGTTTCAAAACTTACCTACTTGCGCAAAACACACAATTGATCATCTCATTTTTATTGGAATTTTTGCGGGATTGGATTATTAGGATTCTGATCATCAGAAATTAGAAGTTGATTTCAAAATGAACGGCAAAAGATTACAACTCTCGGGATAGCGCTAAACTTTTATCTTTTGAAAAGTTTAATACAACATTTTTGTTGCTTCAAAGTTTTCACACTTTGTGTCAAGATTCTGTTAGAAAAACGCCAGTCTTGTCTAGACGTAGATAGTACAACACATCTCCAATACTTTTGCAGTTAAATTATAAAATAGTTTATGAAAGACGCAATACTTTCCAAAAAAAGAAGGACAATTGCAACACTTGAGACAGTTTATTAGCGTTTAATTTGAAACTTTGACTTAAACTTTCTGTAACCTTTCGGGCTTTACATTATCGCGCACGATTATTATTGTTATTATTATTATTTAACAAAATCATTATCAAAATATCAGACTAGCAGTAATATAAGCGGTTTTTCAGATGAATAAAAATACAATATAACTATTAGAGGCGTAAGCTTTAGTGAAATAAGATTTTAAGAAACATATATTTCAAAAGTAAAAACAATTTTTTAACGGTAATTGAATTTTGAATTTGTGTTCGCAAAGTTGTTGTTATTGCTATTTTGAGACGAACTACGTGATTCGGAATTTTCAATTTTAAAGCTTAAGAAAAGTACCCTGAGAACCTCATACACTTATGAAAGATGATTTTCATCTAGAAGCGCACGTCTTTCGTTCTTGAAAGGGTTCCCTGTAACTTCGAAACACATGTATGTAAGTTTTTTTTTTTTTTTTGAAAAAATTGTGCTTGAACTAGGTTGTATTTAACCTTTTTTTTCTGTTACTTTTACCTGTTTTCCATAAATATTTCTGTTTGCGATTTTTTTCTACGAATGGTAACTGCTTATTCATGATAACTAATATCCTCAATATTAGTTATCATGAATAACTAATATAATAAGGATCTTTGAAATTCGGCATCAAATAATGAAATTGTTAGTCATTTTTTTTTTCACAAAACTGGTACATGAAGGTGTAGAAATTTTAATGGTCAGTAGATTAATTCTGTATCTCGGCATAGTGCTTTTTTTACAAGTCTGCTATCATAATTTTTTTTTAAATCAAAAGCCCATGAAAAGTAATTATAACAGTTTTTCACCAAAAAACTCCATGAATAACAATCAAGTAAGTAAATAATCACGGGGGGAAAAAGTCCCAATTTACGCATCTCCTGAAAGTTTTGTTTTTGTGACAAGCTTACTGTCTGATTTTCTTAGCCGAGACTCTCCTCGAATTTGCGCATGCGTCAGGTCTGCTTCTATTTCATTGAAATAGGGGTGAGAGGATGAATAAAGATTAGGAAATGTTTAGTTTTTATGAAAAATAATAAAACTCTTAGCGTTTTTTCTTTTTTCTCTTTCCTCTTCTGTGTTAAAGATTCAAATTGGAAAGAGAATATATCCTTATTGGGGGGAAAAAATGACAGTGTGAAATATAATTTCGAAAAGTGCCCATCTCAGCACATCACTCCCTTTGCCGAATAGGATCTTCCCGACGAATAGCCCCGGCTTTCGTAAACGAACAGTACCTCCCAGTCACAGAATTAATCTATGCTTCGTATCATCATTATAAACACATGGAATGCTTTGTGTTAAAAGTACGAGAGAGAGGATAAAGAAAGAATGAATCTTGAGTACAGATATTTTGACTTGAAAATTTATCGCTTTATCTAAAAAATAGAAGAAAATCTTAAAGTTCCCAAAGCAAATTAATAGTTCACTTTTCAAGAGTAAAAAAAATGAAAATGTTTGCTTAGGTCTTATCTTTTTAAGCTCCTTGCACACATTAGTGACACATGTTCAAAATCCAATTACATTACAAATCATTTCCGCGTCTGAGAGTTAGAAAGATATTCGTTCAGTTTCGAAGAAATTCCCCAAATAAGATGTTAAGATTACAAAAGCTTGACATTTCATCTGTTTATATATTTTTTTTCTTTTAAGATAGATTCCTTAGCCTCTAGGCTCTCTTTTTCTCCATTCGTGTGACGCAATTCTTTAATTCTCTATTTTAATGAACAAAACTTTTGCGTTTAGCTTTTCCTATTTTAAGTTCTCCAATTATTTTATTTTTCTAGCGCTTTCGAAAGAAACAAACAAAGAATGCAGGATTTTAAAGACATAACTATTCAGCATTTGCTTTTTAAATTTTTTTTTCAAATTGTATATTAAATTGGAGAAACGCTGGAGTTGAGAAGTTTTATGCTTTCTGATGTAGTTTTATTATAGGGAATGCGTTAAAAGAAATGTAATTTGTTAAAGAATTCGTGTGTCAGTGTATTCACTCAGAAGTTTTTCTTGTAATTTGATCATTGCACGAAATGTAACAGAAAATTTCAGTTCTGGGCAACACATGTTAAGCGTAGTTTTTATGTTCAAATTATCAATGATGATTAATCAAAATATCAGATTTTAAAATTTTTCAATAAGTTATTTAATTAATTATTTTTTGTCTTACTGTTTAATATCAAAACTGAACTGTAATTTTATGCTTTCCGTTATTTATCGTCAAATTGCAATAACTCTATATGCTTTAAAAAATTTGGGAAAAAAAGTTCTTTCTATTATTTTTCAAAATTTGTTTACATAACATATAGTTGTATTTTGTTATGAAATGAAATAACTATAATTTATATTTTACAATGCATTTAATAGTACAAGTATAATTTTATGTAATAGTGCAATGTAATTTTTAATAGCAGAATCGCGAACTGACTCGAGCGAAACTACTTGCAGATCGGGAAATACCGAGCGATAGTAAGCAAGGGGCGACAGCCTCTAGTAAATAAGAAAACTACAACGTAGAAACTATTGCTGCAATATTGTCCCTACCACCGACAAAAATATTAACAGCGTAACAAATGTAATCATTAAATAATTAAAATGTCAACAAGCATTAAGAAAAAAAAAAGTTTTGATAACAGGGTGCGTAGCGCTCTTAAGCGCTCCCATTTTGAAAGGAATTTTACGTACAGTAATTTTTAATGAATTGTGAATTCATTAACAAGAGAAAAAATATTTCTGGTATGCTAGTGGTAACGTGCTTACAGAATGTTGACGTAAGAACACTATGCCCCCTATAGAAATATTTTTACAAAATATGGGTTTTCCCTCTTATGTGTTAAATAATAACCTGCAAAAATGATCAATCTAATTAATATAATAAGTAAGTATAAGAAATGTTTAATTAAATTTCTTATACTTACTTATTTATGTTTAATTAAATTAAAACACCCATTTTGCAGAGGATTCGCCTTCTTATACTTCTTTCCTTTTTTTTCAACGTATTATTTTATGATACTGACCTAAAAGTCTAGTGTTGCTTTGCATTATCCCAGACAGAAAAATCTTTGTTCCTGCTGATAAATTTACTTCCACGTATCATCGTAAATATAGAATAATGGTCGACACAAAGGAGACAAATGAGTACTCCTTTTCAGGGTCTTCGAACCCATAATTTTCAGGATACATATCTCTCGTAAAAATGAATCTTGAACGATAAGAAATGAGAGAGTATTTTGTTTCCATTCCGTTCAGTACTCAGCAAGAGAAAAAAACTTATAGAAGTACATATAGTGTTTTTGCACACAGGAGAACGGGTAATCAGAGAAACTCGTAACAAAAATGGTGAAAGAGAAACCATTTGTAATGATTAGTATAGGGCATCATTTCTCAACTTATTTTAATGTTAGGACCCCTAAAAAAAAGAGAAAATATGTGAGCTGCCTTGCTAGACCCGGATAGGAAAATTCTCGGAAATGAAAATTTTTAATTGAAAAACAAAAAAAAAAAAAAAGAAAAAGAGTAACATTAAAATTATTTGTATTTCAAATAGTTAGCTATTACAGTTTATTTTATAAAGTTTTTATTATATGATAATATTGAATTTGTAACACAACACTTTATAATAGTTTAAAATACTTTACTTAATATTGAATATTCTAGGCGTGGGAAATACATACCTTTCTTTTTTTTTTTTTTGGACAGATTGTAACCCTCTTATTAAAATTTAACGTTATTCCTAGGTTGAAACATTGTACAAATTAGTTCATCCAGAACTAAACGAGATTACTTTATCATGAGACTTTAATTTAGACTTTTAGAATACTTCTGAATAAATGAATTATTAAATGACTGAGTGAATTCATGAAGAAATTAACGAATAAATGAATAAATACGTGAATGAGGGAGTAAATGAATGTATGAGGGAATAAAAAATGCAGAAATAATATAAATGAAAACTGATATTGATTTTTCCTTATACTGAACACAGAAAAAAAAATTATAGGTTTATTGAACCAAAGTGAATACATACCAAAGATGCGCTTTTAATGTTATCATTTTTCTCTTTTTGGCAACGATTAAAAATACGACTTTTCTTTAATTTTTGTTTTGTGGAATAAGACGATTGCAGGCTATAGGAGGTAACATTTTTCCTTTTTAGAAAATATATTGTTTTTCTTTCGATATTAAGTGTATTTAGAGTTGAAAAGGCGAATTTAAAAATTGGAAATAATGAAGAATTTAAGCAAAACGAGTACTAGAGAGAAAGATAGCAAAATTAAAAAATTTGTTGGCACACGGTATTTGTAGGCTCATATAGTTCTATACGGAACTTCTTGTTTGCTTAACTCATTTTCAAATTCGAGCAAATAAATGTTAGTGAAACATGTAACACGAATCAAAACAAAAATCACTTAAAGGGAAAATAACGTTTGCACAAAATAAATCTGCTTCAACCTTATTTGAAATAATAATTACACAGGAAGAAAATGACAAAATTCCATTTAGCTTATCACTGAAAATTGATTTTCTTTCACGATAAAGTTTTCGTTTAATAATGTATTATAATGAAACACTTCAGCTCATATGTTATTAGAAAATTTTTGCCTGTTATTTCTAGTCGAATTGTTTTCTTTTTGTAACTAAAAGTAATCCAGAATTTGAAGTGCATTATTATTTTATGCAAGAACATAATTGAAATTCTTTTTTAAATTCGGATTGAAGAACATGTAAAGGGTATTTCAAATACTTATTGAATTAAAATTAATAACGTTGTAAAAATTATAAAAAGCAAAGTCTATATATAAATAGAGAGAGAACAGAAGATGGAAAGGGGTTCAAATTATCTGATGTAAGAGAATTTAACCCTGATAACGCAACAGATTAACAAATTATGTTGTCCTTTCTCAAAAATAAAAATAAAAATAATAAATAGATAAAATAAATAAATGCATAAATAAATTAATTTGAAAAAATCTAAGCTAGAATCACACATTGAAAATAATCAAACCATTATTGCAATTGTCTTATTGTTACTTCGAAAATATAATTGAATAAAGTCATTTGATTAGTTGTTCTGGATGATGTAGTATTTTACAAAAAAGACCGAACAAGAAATCTTTCTGCAATTTAAAATTTAAATTACTGAAAAACATAAATTGAATGCTTAGCTTTGACAGCGAAGATTTCTTTCATAAATTGGTATTTTTGTTTACTTAATCTGCTGTGGATGTTTTCATTGTACGGTGCGAAACAAAGGACGTTTCAAACTTTTTTTCGCTTCTGGAAAATTAACTTAGGCTTAAGTTAAAAAGAAAATAATAATTTAAATAATAAGAAATTTTTAATTGACGCCTCTATTATTAAATTGATCGCAGTGGTTTGTGATATTTCATCCTGTTGTTACGGAAGTGTATATTTCCTTTTTTCCTTCCCTCTTCTTGTTTTGCAATTAAGAAAGTGAAGACTTGTGCTAATAAAATGTCAGTTTCTGCTGGAAAACAAAATTGAATTTTCCCCACAACATTGTGTTTAAGGATAACGCTTGCGTAAATTGGGAAACAATATATCGATCTAAACTAATATTGACAATAGGGTTGAGAGAGTTTATCTTTTAGATTCAATTATTTCTAGTTTACTTGGAGGACTTACTCGCATTCAATTATTTCTCTTATGCATAGCAGTAAAGTTAATATGAAAAACAAGCAAAGTACTTATAAAGCGTTGGCTATTTTGTTATACATTCAAATACTGTATAAATTTTGATTTTCTCTCCGTGAAATAGTTGAAAATAACAATTAAAACTTAGTCCATTAATAAGATTACCTCCATTTTTTCTTTCCAACGATACATTGGTTATCATTTCTTTTGCCTTCAAGTTTTTTTTAGATTAATTTTTCAAAGCTAAAAGTACGTACAGCGAACCTGCTAAGTATATCAGAATGCAGTCAAATTCATTAATTTAATTTGTTGGCAATCTTGCTTCAGTAAACTCCAATTATTAGGATTTTTAAATTGGAATTTTTATATCCAATCATAATAGTTCACGCACACACACACACACAGAGGACGGGAAAAATAGAATATGTGACAGGGAATTTGAGAAGAAACAACAAGTAAAATTTTGAATCACATCAGAAATTCAGCCTAAATTTCAGCAAATAAATAAATAAATATATAAAAATCTGAAAAATATGTTACTGGGATGATTTTGCGAGCGAAAAATATCCTACTCAGGTAATTAATTTCTTTAGATGTCCGAAAAAGGACAAATAAATAGACACTTCGACAGACAACTCAGATTTCCTCCAACTTCAAGGCAATTTTTAATATTTTTTATGCAGCTTATTTTATTTTTTGAAATATTTTGATCTTCTTTAACGATATTTTTCGAGTAATTTAATCCACTCTTTCACCTTTTATTTATCAGCTAATTGTTGTATTCTATCAAACGAGGCTGCGTAGTGATGGAGATATTAATAACATCACATTATATCGCGGAAATTTCTATCACCTTATTCAAGTTTAATATGCAGTACAAAAGATTCACAACTGGCACTACACACTACACAGAACTTCTTCATACTTGTGTCAATAAACGATTCAATGCATCCATTCAAATGAATACCTGCTTAATGAGAATGCGCCTTCTATATCAAGCGAGCTTTTGTTCCATTCGACTGTGACAATGGACTCGTTATCTGAAATAAATGATATTCTTAAAATATTTACTACAATGCATGATTTCGTGGCAAAAATGTTAGAACAAATTTTAAATTCGTAAACACAACTGTTACTTTAAAGCGCTTTAAATTAACGTGAAATTATATTTCTATTACTGTTTACTTGCACAAAGTTAAATTATTTTTACAACTGTTACTGTTATTACTAGCTCCGGCGCCCGGCGTTACACAGGGCTAGCTCAAGTATTGCAACTCTATTCATTTGTTAAAATGGCAACGGTGTTGTTGAAATGGCAATAATGCAAATGAAATAAAACGGCGCTTTAGAAATTATTGCGTTTTAATTAATATATCCACTAAGTAAAGTCCCATAGCAATGAGATTAAGCAAAACTAAATAAGAAATGGAGAGAATACTCAATACGAAATAGAGAAGAATTAGCTGACCTGTTTGAAGCATTCGTGCTCGAAACACACTCCAAGTACATAGTGTGCACTTGGCGTGCGTCATAGATGGCTTGTATAGTGAGTAGTTTCTTAAAGCAATAAATCATTGAAATTTGTATGAATAAGATTAGTTAAAATAATCAGTGATTAGTTAACATAGTCAGTATATCGTTAAATTGTAATAAAAGGCGATATAAAATAGTAAACGCATAAAATAGATATTGGTTCGATTTCGGTATTTATCGCTGAAGGACAGTGGGAGTTAAAAAATCAGGTTTTTTTAAGCGTAAGTTTTCGAAAAACAGCCAAAATGAGGAATGTTGGTTTATTTTTCGCCTATAGGAAGAAGGGGGGGGGGGGATCTTTAAAATGATGCCTTATGAAGTTTGATGAAGTACTAAGGGAGTTATGGCGAACCGACATAACTTTTGAAAATAATATAGATGATTATTGATTATATTAGTTACAGTAGACGGAATTTCATTTAAAACTTTTCTCTATATAGAAAAAAAAACTGAAATTTTACTGAAACTACGCGATTTAAAGTGAGTGTTGTCTCAATTAGAAATAGGCACTTTCAAAGAAAAGGATTAAAAAAAACATGCGTTGGACGGGAGTCGAATCCGGCTGCTTGGAAGACAGCTATGCCAACCGTTATACCACCAACGCACAACGCGTTTTCTTGAATTCTAAATTTTCTTCTTTAAGTAAAAGTTTAATTCCTCAGTGTAATGTTTCGAAAAAAAAAACCAAAATGTGAACGGTTTGTTTATTTTTCGCCGATAGCAGTGAAAAATTTTAAAAAAATGATGCCTTACTTATGAAGTTTGATGTGGTATTAAGGAAGTTACAGCGCATCTACAAGGAAAAATACCCTTGAGAAATAATATTGAAGCAATATAACCAGACGTACCAACATTGGGTTTCTCACTTATAAAAAAAAATTTCGCCTGTATTGTTTCGAAATTTTTTATTATATTTATACAAATTTCTTAGCATATGGATTATTTTAAGAAAATACAAAAAAAAAAAAAAAAAAAAAATGCTCATTGATAGTTTGATAATCTTCTTTCATAAAGCTTATTGTAATCGAATGAGTTTCCTTCAAACTATCAACTTGACCTAAGGTGACAAGATATTCAGCCGGAAATAGTAGAAAAGGAATTGTCATTAATCTAAGCAAGACATTATCAGGCCCCCACGCAGAATATCTCCAAAATAGAAATACAAATAGAAAATAGAAAACAGTGTCTTTCATAGCGAAGACAAAACGCAGAAAACAAATAAATGCGACAACGAAGGTTTTAGTAATTAGGTCTGAAAACAATAAAAATTCGAAATATTGGGTTGTAAAAATCGTGAAGGTTTAGGTAGTACCTATGTATAAAGTTAATGAAAATAACTTTAGCGTCACAAATAAAATAATTTTACTGAATTGACAAATTAATGAGATCACCTTAGTTAATATTTTCTCAGAAAGGAAATACAATTTTATACAATGTCATTTATTGGATTTCTCTTTCAGATATTTTATACCTTAGTAGTGACATTAGGATCTTTCCACCTTTCTCCAGGAGTCGAAAATAAAAGTGAGTGCTTTTTTTTTCTTTAATTTGCATGAAATTGTGACGAGTTCTCGGAAGTTGACGATAATGCATTTTTCCTGCGTTTTCTTATTTTGGAGCTTTGGAGTAAAAATTCTTTTTAAAAAAGAATTTTTACAGCATTTTTTGTGTTTTTCAGAACATTTTCCAATGTGTTTTTTTTTTTTTTAATTTTAAAATTTTTGATTAAAATTTAATTCAATTTATTCGTTAAATTTTTCAAATAAATGTCTTAAAGAAAAGAAAGACTTTTTGACGCTGAAAAAAGTTGCTGGTGTTTTAAAAGGAAGGCATACAGCGAATTTGAAGAAAATATTTCTCCATGACTGTTTCTGTTTATTCATTTTAAATTTGTCCCATCTATTTCTGCGTTGAAAGACATTTCTCAAGATATAAGAACTTACCTTCGAATGTGGTTTTTTAAAATGTAAAAAATATTACATTTAATAATAAATACATGTTTCCTAATTATTAATTGCATTATTTTTATTTTTTATTCATTTATATTTTTTTTAGAAAGTCACTTGGTGATGGTGATGATGCAATTTTTCGAAAAGCAAATATTTAAAGTGCTTCAATCGAATTTCGGCCTCTGATGCTTAGTGCATTTTTCAAAAAGATAAAAGTATTTTTTTTTTTTAGTTTAAGAGTATTTTTTGTGTCATTTGTGGTAAATTTTTAGAGAATTTTTAGGGATTTTTAGGTTATCAATTTTCAGTGCTTGGTTTTGACAGACACATAAAAGCATACATGCTTACAGTTCACATTTTTCAGCAAAAATTTCAGTATGCGTGCATGTTTGATGCATGCATGATTGACAAAAAATTGAGGAGAAGGTAAGACGCTATTAATCATCATGTATCGCAAAAAGTTAGAAAAAGGCGCCAAATTAACAAAATAGTTTAATTGGTGCTTAAAATTATTCTGCAAATTTGGGTAAAATTAACAAGTGTCAAGTGCGATCATGAAATTAGAAGACTTTCTTTTTTAAATGCCCATTCTTTCCTAGCACTAAAAAGTGTGTGCTGAAACATGTCCATTATATGAAAGAGATTTCAGAAATGTAACAACTTGCCTTTTATTTTTATTTTATCATGCCTTTTTATGGCAGTAAAATAATTTCATTAGATTGAGAAAACGTCGTAGCTGTGAAGGGTTTTAGAACCACATTTATTGGAAACTTATATGATTCCTTTACTATTCTAATTATTTTAATTGTGAAAAAAATTCAAATTTCAATGTCTCATAAATGGGAAAGAAAAAAATGGCTGTAAAATACGAATAAAATTAAAACAAACAAATAAATAAATTTCATATTGAAATATTAACCAAAGGACGGTTCATAAATGATGTCACGCTTTTTTTCAACTATCTTTTTCTCTACCCGTTTGTCACTAAGGTGTCACGCGGAATTACATCAGCATAAAATAGGTTTAATTTGCCGATTTTAAACGTTTTTATAGAAACCTTGTTACCTCCTCCCCTCCTCTTGTCACCAATTGTCCCACTTTCTTGAAATCCCCCTCCCCCTCGAAACGTGACATCCTTTATGAATGACCCCCAATGAACAAAAATATATTTACGAGTGATTGTAATGAACAAAGTAGTATTAAAAATTTCTAGTGCTTCTGTTAGAAAACTTTTTATTCATAAAATGCAATCGCGCTAGATAAAAATGTTTAAAAATACATCTTCAATTTTTATTATTCATATTAATAAAGTGTTAAAGTAACTTTCAGAGCAATTAAATTTGCCGATTATTCCTTTTCTGAGGCCTACAGCATATTGGTTAAATTAAAATTTATTTTTCAGAAGAATTCTTGCATTTCAGCTAATATGAATGTTAAATAAAACGTTGCTATTTTTCTCCTCTTTCTCTTTCTTTTTAATAGTTCTCTTCACATTCGGTCTAATGGCGTTGTGTTTTTCTGGTTTGTGCGTTTTGTCGTCGGCACTACTACTCGTTGGTCTCTGCGCGGTGAGTATTAGTAATAATCACCTGTTAATATGGTTTTGCTACCGCTCTCTCTCTCAATCATTAAAATAAACCTCTGCAGAAGAAAGCAAACGTACAGGCGTCAATAGACAACCCCTTCCCCACCAAAGAATCAGTATAGAAAATGCAAGAGTGGGGTTAAATAAATATATATTTTTTTAAAAGTAGAAATGTGTCTAAGAAACAGTAGAAAATAGACATACTTAGAAAATGGGCATTCTTGTCAAGAAGAATTTCAAATGCACTAAAATAATATGAGACTAACAGTAAAAGGAGCTGTAACTCAGCGCAGATATAAAATTCCAAAAGAAATGAGGCCTTAAAATAAAAATGAAATAGGAAAAATAACATGAAAAAAAAATTACAAATTTAGTTTGTTAAGGCCATAATATAGAAGTAAGGAATAGGTTTAGAAAATCATGCAATAACGTTTAAAACAAATTGGGTGAAAATGTGTTCTAGATTGTTCAGCTAATTCATTCAGAAGAAAAAAGCTGATTTCTCAAACTCTTATGAATTCCAATTTTCAATTCATGCCTGTAACTTCTCTATTTAAATTTTAAAAATATTATTTAAAGAAAATAAACTTTATAACATATAATATATAATATCGTCATAATGGACTTTATAACGTATATCCGTTTAAGGTAAAGTAAATATAACTAAGAGTTCCAAAACATTAGCAAGTGTGTTGGTCATGTAAATTACACGAACAAACGTATGGATGATCAATAAAAATCATTTGAAAGTTTAAATTTTCTTTAAAAAAATCGTACAATTTAATGAAGATTTCTTAAAATAATGGAATTACATTTGATAACGTAGTGTGCCATAAAATATCATCAACATAACGAAATATAAATATTTATTTGAGTTTTCCTGTTATGTTGTATTATGTTAATTTTGTTTCAATTTATAACATGACTGAATAAAATTATTGTATATGAAATGCAAGAGACTTAAAACCTAATAAATCACACAAAATAGCCTGACCAATACTTTCTCTTAGAAATGAACCTATTGAAAGGTTAATTCTATTCCTTGATTAAAGAAGTCTGAAACTTCGTGCTAGTTCAAAGAATCAATACACTTACAAAGCAAATACTAATTATTGCATCCTGAGCCAGAAGTAGCTAATACCATTGAGGGACACTAATATAGAATTATGCAAATATGCTGCATAGTACAATTGTAAAGTACCTATTTCATAAAAGGTCGGAAAATTTCATTAATGGTGAAACAAAAGAAAACTCTCTCAGTTATGATTTTCTTTTCTGTGAATTCTTAATGCCTTACTTTCTAATTGAAAAATTGATTTACGTCTAAAAACATGAATATTTTCTTTAGATTTGCGTTTTTACAAGAATTACTGGTCAACAAGATCAGTCTTTTTTTTTCTTTTTAGATCAAAACTGATTTATTTATTTAAAAAAAAATCGTTAAATGAATCATTAAACCGTCGGATGAATAAATCTGATTTTTCTGTCATAAATTTTTTTTAGAATTACAATTTGCCTTTCCTGTTTAAGACTCTCTGACAGCTTTTTACAGGTGTTATTGTAAAACGAATGGCAAAAGCTTAAAGCAAATGCATCTCCAAACTTCTGAATAAGAGCGAAAAATGAAACAAAATTGCAAAGAACCCAGTTAACCTTACACTTTCTGGGTACCCGTTATAAAATTTATCGGGTTGAGAAAGCTTGAAAACCGCAATACTAAGATAAAATACCTGATTATTTTTATTTATATAATTATAATATACTCATTGGAAGTTATTTAAAATATTTCAGGAAAAGGAGGAACATCTCATAAGAATTAAAAATTCTTTTCGGCTTTGAAAAAAAGATTAATAAAACTAAATGGGGCTAATTTAAACCTTGCTGAAATAGTTTAAACAATGTAAGAATATATATTTTTATTTTCGTATTGAATTGTGTTAAATGAGTGTATATTTTAATAACTGTGTATACATTTTTAAAAATAAATCCTTCGGTGTTACTGACTAGTCTAAAGAACGAAAATTAATTAGTTACTGAGAAATACTTTATTAACAATTAAGAACTTTCAAAAGAACTTGTCTCTAATGGGATGACAATTCCTATGCAATAAGAAGATAAATCGGTTAAGGGAAAATGTATTTTCAAATTCAAAGTACACTGTAAAAAATTCCAATTCAAACTTTCACCAAAAAAAAAGTGGTGAAATTTAGCTGAAAACAACATTTGGTACTGAATTTGAACCATTATAATGGAATAGTACTAAATGTTGGTTGCAGCTAAAGGTCGAGACTAACGGTCGCCACTCGCCATTGGCGACTATAGATTTTTATTTGGTGACCACAAAATGTTAGGTCGGTCGCCAAAACTGGGGAATACAAAAGGTTTGTAATTTATTATTATTTCTTTAAAAATAGGGCTTTGTGTAATTTTGTGACGAAGTGTAGTATGAGGTATGTATGCGAATGTTTGTATGCAAGATGAAGCCGTGGTTGGGGAAGGGGGAATCAGTGAAACATGGTTCAAAGTGGCACCCAACAATTTCAATGTGGCGATTAACTTTTTTCGGTTTACCGGCCACTGGCGCCATCAAATTTTTTTAGTCTTAAGCAAGTTGCACCTAAATTTCACCATTTCTTCGGTGAAATAAATAAATAATTGTAATTGTGAAATAATTGTACAGAAATCTGTCCAAATCAGTAAATAAACAAAATATGAACCTTCATGTCATAAAAGCAAAGTTGATGCATTTATATAAAATTCTTACTTAGTTACAAACTTTATTTGAAGTCTAAGTTGTGCTGTTCGAAATTTTCATCTAAGACACATGATCATCATAATGTGAACGTGGTTTATAATTGTCGGTAGCTAAATACTGTTTCCGACAGAAGTAAGCAAACTGCATATAGAGTTGGTTTGTGCGAAACAGAAGGTTGATTGAACTCGTTTAAGTTTGAAAAGCGCAATACTAAGATAAAATATCTGATTATCTTTATTTATAATAATATAATATAAATAAAAATACTCACTTTAATTTTCTCCTATTGTTTCGTAGAAATTTATTCATTATCATATGTTTATTATCTATTAATTCATATTTCTTTATTTTATTTATTCGTTTTTTTTTTGTTCCTTTATTTTCTTGAGATATGTTATTGAATATTTTTCATGCACAAAGAAAGGTTTAAAAACAGAAATTAAAAGCTTAAATGTAAAAATTAAATTCTGGACTACAAATATACGTGTACGGAAAAATACATTCAATAATATGTGCGTCAAAAACTGAACAAATAAGGTATTTATATGTAATAAATAACAATAATATATCTATATTTCACTCTTGTAACTGATGGAAATATTTAAGTTTGCAAGACTTGAGAAGCTTTTGAGTTTCCCGAGCGCCAGTTTCCTAAATGCATTAGCTCAGTCATTATATTAATGTATTCCCCAATTCTAGCCTCTTTATGAAATATTGTCCAATACTCATATATTGCTGAGTCCATTAATATTGTGTTATTTTTCTGCGGCTGAATAAACACACTTATCTGACGAATAGTAGATAGGAAATTTTTATTCTATATTTCCGACTTTGCTGCCTTTCTTGCTGTTATGAATGATAAAGCATCCCTTGTGTGTGTATATATATATATATATATATGAGTGGGTGTATAAAATATACACACTTGTATTAATTATACTTCAGGTGTGAGTTAATTTATTGATTACTAGCTGACATGCAAGCGTTGTGCGGGATAAAATTGCATCATTCGCAGCATAAGTGACGCATGTCCAAAATTCAATTGTAAATGTATAGGGAAAAATTTTCTTAAAAAATCCAAGTAGGAGATGGGCAACAGTCCATAAAAATCCTATTTAGACAGTAAAATTCATTAAAAACCACGATTGCGTTAAAACGAACAGCCTGGAAAAATTACTTTTAGACCAAAAATATGTCCATAAAAATCCACATTAAAAGGACAACAAAAGTTCATAAAAATTGCCATTAGAGTAAGGGAAACAGTAACTAAAATGCACATAAGCGGAGGGATAATTGTGCCAAAATGATATCAAGAGCCAGTAAAAATCACAATTAAAATATCGACCACAATACATCTAAAATCTCGGAAAAAGAGCAGTATTCTCTTTAAAAATGTCTATCAGATCAAGAACAATTCTCCCTGATTATTTCTGCTGCAATAAAGAGAACATTCCTTAAAGCCCCCCATTTCAATAAAGACAACTATTCATAAACATCCCTAACAGAATAATAGAATAATGACATAAGTCCAAAAAATATCCATTAGAATAAAGACGCCAGTGACTAAAAATAGAATATTGACCTTCAAGAGCTACTGTTCCTAAAATTACCCAGCAGTCCATCTTAAATTCTCCATCAAAATAAGGACTCCCGTTCCTAAAAATACCGCTTGCAAAATCGTCAAAACATTTCCTGTAAATTCAATTGAATTTCACTTTCATAAAATTCGGATAAAAACGAAAGAAAAGCATTATTTCCAAAGGCAAATGCACATTTAAATTACAAAATGTTTAGTACTGAACCAATTCTGAGGTGTGAAATTTAAGTTGATAGAAAGAATAATTAAGTTACTCCCAAATGGCGCCAAATATACAGTACAAAAATTAAATAAATGTTAGAAAATAAATCACTTATGTGTAATATATGGTATCAGTAATCGCTACGTAAAAAAGTTAAAATGAAGCAGAAGATCGCCAATTTGCACTGAAGTAATGGAAGCATTTCGCAAATACGCCATGATCCTATAGTGTAAATCACGTATTGAATTAAATGAGAACAATATTACTGATAAGGATTATTGGGCACGGTTTGTAAAAGTTATGAAGAGCAAAATAATATATTGAGAACAATTAACTGGATGGAGTCCAGTAAAAAGTTATCACCAGTTGGCGAAATTTTAAATTTCATCAAAAATAAGCGATATCGAAGACCTTCCAACCTAGTTTTTATCGAAGAAATAAATATTAAATCATCAAAAAAGAAAGAAGAATCAACATTAAAAATCGCATGAAGTTAATAATCCACAAAATATAAGTAAAAATGAAATGACTTTTTAGAATTTGTTTCGTTGATAAAGCGGAAACTCTACCATAGGAAATAATGTTTCATGCAATTGTTGAACTGCTACTGTACTATTAAATCGGCAAAAATGGAAGGAGAATCAACCTCAAGGTAAAGTAATTAAAATTCGTCTGCAGTTCCACAAAATATGTATAAAAATGAAATTAATTTTTAGAATTTGTTTCGCGCATAAAACGGCATGAATAAAGATAAAATAGCATTTTTTTCAATTTTACGTTAACAGAAATCATCTAGTTGGCGATAAAAGTAATATTTATTTTGGCGAAAACACTCAAATTGAGCAGATAAATTCAGAGTAAAGCCTCGTTTTAAAATTCGAAAACTACTTTAAATGAATATTGCGCGTGTTCTATTTATTCTACGAACTTCAGAAAAGATCCTCTTGTGCAGTTTTTTACGGGCATTAATACGCTGCAAAATCCTAAAACGTGAGACGTTTCTTCGATGAGATAATCCCAAAATTAACAGTTTTTCTTAAAATTGGAATAAAAAAAGAACAAATTCGAATTTTAGGAAAAACGCTTCGAGGTACACGAGGACATGACCCAAGGTACCTGTAACCAAAATTTCGTACTTCTGGACCGTTCCATCTCGCCAGGAGGCGATACAGGCAGACAGACACACACGCACAAACTTTCGGTTTTATTTACATACTAGCTGACATGCCCGGCGTTGCGCGGGATAATATTGCATCATTCGCAGGCTAAGTGACTCATGTCCAAAATTCTGTTGTAAATATGAAGGAAAAATTTTTTTGAAAAAATCCAAGTAGGAAATGGTCAACAGGCCTGAAAAACTTTATTTAAATAGTAAAAATCATTAAAAAAACACGATGGCAATAAAACGAACAGCTTAGAAAAATACCTTTTAGACCAAAAATAAGTCCATAAAAATCCACGTTAAAATGCCAAAAACAGTTCATAAAAATTGCCATTAGAGCAATTGTAACAGTAACTAAAATGCGCACATGCAGCGAGATAATTGTGCCAAAATTATATCAAGAGTCCATAAAAATCGTAATTACAATATTTACCACAATACATTTAAAAATTCCCATCAGAATAAGAGCTGTATTCTGTTTAAAAATGTCCATCTGATGAAGAACAACTGTCCCTGAATATTTCTGCTACAATAAAGAAAAATATCCTTAATGCCCCCCATTTCAATAAAAACAACTATTCCTAAACATCCCTAATAGAATAAGGACATTAGTCTCAAAAAATCTCCATTAGTATAAAGACGGCATTGACTAAAAATACCCAATAGAATACTGACCTTCAAGAGCTACTGTTCCTGAAATTACCAACGGTCCATCTTAAATTCCCCATCAAAATAAAGACAGTTCCTATAAAGTCCGCTTGCAAAATCGTCAAAGGATTTCCTGAAAATTCAACTAAATAGCACTTTCATAAAATTCGGATAAAAATGAAAGAAAGGAAAGCACTATTTCCAAAGGTAAGTGCACTGTGACAAATTCCCTCTCCTCTCACGAGAGCCGCGTAGTTCGCCGGGACCCCCTCTGCGGAGAAGAACCGCCGACCGCCTTTTCAACCATTGTCCAACAAGTGGGGACAGCACGGCTGTACAATACGGCCAGACGCTGTGGCGCCGAGTTGGACACTTCTGCAAATTAAAAACGACAAGCGGGTCGAGCACCGATCGGCGCGCCTTCTTTGCTGCAAGCCGCCGCGACTCGAGACGAGACGGAGAGGCCCAAGAATTTCGGCGCCGGACCCAAACCAATCCCGTGGAACGTTTACAATTTTCCACGAATAAGAAATTTAGGGGCGCTTATGTACCCCCGCCCCTTTAGCAAAGAGGACGACAGCCTGGAACTTGAGTGTGTTGTGTGGTGTGAGAGTTTTTGGAGAGAGGAGGGCACGCTCCTGGAGAGGGATTCTGTATGTTGGGCTCGCCCCGGGCCGGAAAAGTCGAAGGTGCAACGCCTCGATTGAGTTGATGTTTCTTGCATCGGACTTATAACGAGTGTTCCTGCCGGAATCCGGAGGGACGGACAATCTGGAAGCTATTGTCAAGAACAGTATATTGTATATAGTGTAGATAGAAATATTGAATTAGTCCAGAAATAAATCAGATAAAAAAAGTAAATATTTCGACTGTAGTCTGTACGTGGGACCTTGTGAGGATCCACACGCTACTTCTTATCAATCACAGGCCGCATACGTTACAGACCTAAAAATAAAATGGTGGCAGCTCAGTGGATCCTGAACCCTGGAAAAAAAAATTAAAGGACACCATTGTCCTGGAAGAAATGGATTAAGCTACTCCAGCTGCGGACACCCTCGTCCAGTGGAAAGAAAGTGGAAATAACTCTAGCTGCGGACACCCTTGTCCAGTGGAGAGGAAGTGGAAATAACTCCAGCTGTGGACACCCTCGTCCAGTGGAAAGAAATTCGTGAGAACCCTCAAGTTGCGGACACCCTCGTCCATTTTAAAGAATTCGACAGAGCTTACGTAAGCTACATCGAAGACGCCCAGCCCTTGATGTGAGTGATCGCATGTGAATCGGCGAGAGAGAGGAATCATTCCTGGGGAAGGAAGAAACCGGAAAAAAAAAAAAACCAGATGATACGGATGCCGAAGAGCGGAATCATAGGCATAGGTGAGCTTGATTTTTCATTCTAGAGGCATAAAGAGTAATAAGTTGTGTAAAGGTTTTTGTTTTTAAAAATCTAGAGTTGAGTAACTTTAAAATGTAGATAAATTGATTAGTATTTAAATTTTAAAGTCATACAAATGATAAAAAACATTTTGTTGCACAAATGCATATTAATTTTTATTCACGAAGTTTATTATTCCAATAAGTAGGCAAATTTTAAGAAAAATTTGATAGAAGTTCTGTGAACGATTCTATTTTACTGTGAAATTCATACAAATGAACTCAAATTATTAGGATATTTTATGAAGTTTCATAAATGAAGTAAGATTATAATGGTTTTGTATTAGGAACCTACGGTAGACGGGAAGCTTGAAATTGTTTTGCATGTTATTCAATTTATGTTGAGTAATTAAGGGGTTAAACAAGAGTTATCGAGTTCTCAAAGAATTTGTAAACATTTCGCAGTGTTCAAATTATGTGTATTGAGATATTGTAGTAAAATTGTATTCTTGAAATCATATTTAACTATAGATTTCACACATGTTTAATACACCGTTGTAGTTGACAGAATTTGCAATTGATAAAATTTTTAGAAATTGGGAAAAGTGTTATTGCCAAAATGGGAAGTTTCTTGTTTGAACTTGACAAGGATAGTTTGCGACATATAGCCTCGGAGTTTGGGGTGGAGACGTCAGACTCTGATACTCGTAGGCAGATAGTTAAAGCAATTTTAGGGTCGGACGATTATGATGAAGAGTTCGCAAAATCGACTTGCAATCTTTTGTTAAGAGAGAAAGAAAGCGGACGGGCGAAAGAAGAAAGGGAAAGAGAAAGGGAGAAAGAATCAAGAGAGTTCGAACTCGAAAAATTGCGATTAATGCAAAGCGGCGAAACCAATAGCGTAACTTCCGCGCATAGTGATGATGAAAGGACAAAAATGCAATTAAAGTTTGTTATGCAAAAATATGAGCCTGAAAAGTCAGATATGGCATTGTATTTAACGTTGTTCGAACGTCAAGCCAAAAAGGCAAAAATCGATGAGGAAGAATGGGTAACTTATCTTCTCGGGTTATTACCTATTGAAATTGTAGAGATAATTATGCGCGAGCCAGAAGAACGGGCCGACGATTTCGACCACGTTAAGTCTATTTTGTTAAATAGGTTCAAGTTAAGCCCCGAAACCTTCAGAACCAAATTTGCACAACATCAGAGACGGCCGGGAGCTCTGTGGAAAGATTTGATATTCGAATTAAGGAGCTACCTAGAAGGGTGGTTAAAGGGGGTGAAGGTTGAAAATTACGATTCATTAAAAAACTTAATGATCGCTGATCAAATAAAAAGGCGCGTTCCACCAGAGATGAAAGAGCACTTTTTAGACGATTGGGGGACAATAGTTGACCCCGATGAACTAGTGAACAAATTGGATGAATATGAGGCGACGAGACGCATGTCTCGGAAACACTTAAGTTCCCACAAAATACCAGAGAAAAAAATGAACGAAAGGCCAAATTTTATGGGGAAACCGAAAGGGGAGGATAATAAAACTGAAAATTATCAAAACCAATCGAAAAATTGGAGAAATCCTCAAAGTTCGGAGTCGAAATGGCGGAGTAGGGAATTTGAAAAAAGAAAGGCTCCCTCATGCTATGAGTGCCATTCCACTGACCATTTGCGCCCGCAGTGTCCCGAGCTTAGGAAAAATAAAACCCAACTAGTAAATAATCTATCAAGTGGGGAAAAGTTTGCGCCCTCATTTGCTCCGTACCTTAGCCAGGCGAAGGTAAATGAAAAGGAAGCTGTGATATTACGAGATAGTGGGACAAGCCTAGATGTTTCTCCTCACCACTTAGTAAACCCCGGTGATTACACAGGAGAAACAGTCTGGCTTAAACAACCCCTAGAAAATAATTTTAGATGTTTACCAGTTGCTAGGGTTTTGATAGAAAGCGACCAATTTGGTAAAATAAATACCAAAGCCGCAGTCGTGGGAAAATCTGTGCAATTAGAGCACTATCTCATGGGGAATTTAACTCAGGAGTTAATAGATGAAACGAAAAGAAACCCGCATTTAATTAATGCTGTAGTGACACGGAGTCAAACTGCGATTCAAAATGCCCCCGAATCGGAGAACCTAGTGGAAATTACACCAGAAACAATCCAAAATTTTAATTCGGATGTAACAGAGAGAGAAAATATTCATCTACCCCCAGCAGAAGTCCAAGAGTTAGCCCTCGTAAAAATAAGTTCGGAAGAGTTTAAAAATGAACAAAAGAATTGTTTGGACCTCAAGCCATTGTGGGAGAAGGCTGCGTCCGGTAAATCCCCAGGATTGATAACAGAAAACGGACTATTGTTCTGAAAAACAACTGATCATAGAGGCATGGAGAGGAAGCAATTAGTTATTCCCCTCAAATTTAGAGTTCAAATACTAGAATTGTGTCACGAAGGTGTTGCGGCCCATTTGGGTGTTACAAAAACGAAAGATAAACTCCGTAGGTATTATTATTGGGAAAATTGCGTGAAAAATGCGGAAGAGTTTGTAAAATCTTGTGATCCTTGTCAGAGAGTAGGGAAATCAGGTGAGAAAAAGAAAGCACCGTTAAAATTAGTCCCCATAATCAGAGAAATATTTTCTAAAATTAACGTGGACACGGTTGGGCCCCTTCCCTATTCTCAAAAGGATAATCGTTACCTGGTAACAGCCATATGTATGGCATCCAAATACCCGGAGGCGATACCAGTTAAAGATATTAGCTCTACATCAGTCGTAGAGGCTTTGCTAATCATTTTTAGCCGATTAGGATTTCCCAAAGAAATTCAGTGTGACTTAGGGACATGCTTCACTAGCAATTTAACTACAACCTTTTTCGAAAAATATGGTATCAAAATTTCCCATAGCTCAGTAAGGCATCCCCAAAGTAACCCAGTCGAACGGTGGCACAGGTCAGTAAAGCGTCTACTACGAGTACTTTGCCTAGAGTCGGGAGAAGATTGGGAGAAAAATCTGCCCGCGGCGCTATTAGCTTTACGCACGGTAACACATGAATCGACAAATTTCAGCCCTGCGGAGCTAGTTCACGGGAGAAATCTTCGCACCCCCGAAACATTGTTGTTCGAAAAATGGGTGGAACCAGAGGAGGAAGAAAGCGCGGTGACAGAATACGTTTTCGAACTTATCAATCGAATGAAGCGTTGTCAAGAGCTAGCATCAGAGCGCGTTTCTGAGATGCAGATAAAAAGAAAGACGTGGTACGATAAAGACGCAGTTCAAAGAATCTTTAAACCGGGAGATCGTGTTTTAGTTATAGCAGCTTCTAAGCCAAATAAATTAGCAGTGCAGTGGGTAGGACCCGGGATAGTAGAAAGTCAACTTTCGGACACGAATTACATAGTTAAAATGCCTGGGAACCCAGAAAAATCTCAAGTTTATCATGTGAACTTATTAAAACCTTATCATCAGCGCGCAGAATTAGTAAACTTGTTAATTAGTGAAGAACGTAAAGAAACTTCTGACTCTGATCTTGAAATACCGTACCCAATGTCAGACCCCAATATTTACGATTTTGAAGAAATTGTTAGGGATAGTGAATTGGTCGGCAAATGCACGCCGGAGCAGATCGAAGAATTAAAGAATTTATTAGGAAAACATCGGAAGATATTTTCTAATGACCCGGGTAGGACACACTTGATCGAACATGATCTTGAACTAATTAGTAATCAACCCGTGAGATCAAAACCTTACAGAACTTCTCCCCGACAGACGGAAATATTAAAAGCAGAAATTAAAAGAATGTTAGATCTAAAATTAATCGAAATAGGAGAAAGTGATTACACGTCGCCCATGATTTTAGTTGAAGCTGCAGGACGCGATCCTCGCCCTTGTATCGACTATAGAAAATTAAATTCAGTAATTAGAACAGAATATTTCCCGTTACCTAATATCGACGAGCGAATTGAGACAGTTTCGGCAGCGAAGTTTATCACGGTGATTGATCTAACGAAAGGTTACTGGCAGATCCCCTTAAGTCTTAAGGCCCAACGTTTAGCAGCTTTCGTTACTACATTTGGAACGTATAGACCTCTTGTTATGCCCTTCGGCCTAGTTAACGGGCCGTTCTGTTTTTCGAAATTTATGGATCAATTACTGAGAGGCTGTGATGAGTTTAGCGTCCCGTTTTAAGATGACGTCGCAATATTTTCAAATACTTGGGAAGAACATCTGAAGCATTTAGACATAGTCTTGCGTAGAATAGCCGATGCTAAACTCACAATTAAACCTTCAAAATGTCGGTTCGCACAAAACAAAGTTAAATATTTAGGGCATGAGGTAGGGGGAGGTCTGAGATCACCCGCCGATGCTAAAATAAAAGCAGTACTCGATTTCCCTGCGCCTAAGACGAAGACGCAGATCCGGCAATTTTTAGGGCTATCGGGTTTTTATGCAAAGTACGTGAAAAACTACGCTATGATAGCAGAACCTTTAACGCGAGCGTTGAAAGGGAAAAATAAAAAAGAAAATGTAGAGTGGACTGCGGAATGTGATAGCGCATTTAAGGAATTAAAAAGTAAACTGACAGAAAAGCCCGTACTATACGCCCCGGATTATACAAAAGAGTTTATATTGCAGACGGATGCGTCAGAGAAAGGTGTTGGGGTAATTATGGCACAAAAAGACGAGAAAAATCAGGAGCATCCAGTTCTTTACCTAAGTAGAAAATTTACGGATTGCGAAAGGAAATTTAGCGCAACAGAAAAAGAATGTGCAGGTATTATCTATGCGATAAAAAAACTGAAACATTATGTGGATGGCCAGAAATTTCGGATAGAAACAGATCACCACCCGTTGGTCTGGTTAAAGAACAATGCAGGAAATAACCCTAGGCTTATGCGGTGGGCGTTGGCATTACAGCCATTTAATTACACAATCGTTCACAGAGCCGGGAAAGATAATAAGCATGCTGATTGCTTAAGTCGAATGGATTAAAATATATATATATATACAAAAAAAATAATCCAACTGTAAATATTCTCATTATGAAATATAATATTGTATAATTATAAATTAATTAATATTTAGTATTTACATTTTTGTACCAATTTTTGTTATTAATTAAAATAACGTTGGAAGCTTTTTAAAGTTAAAATAAGGGCCTCTAGTGATGAAAATCAAGCAACAAAACCTAACTGTTGCCTTTCAGATTTTGCAAAATATCGCAAAATCTCTTAAAGGGGGGAGGGCTGTGACAAATTCCCTCTCCTCTCACGAGAGCCGCGTAGTTCGCCGGGACCCCCTCTGCGGAGAAGAACCGCCGACCGCCTTTTCAACCATTGTCCAACAAGTGGGGACAGCACGGCTGTACAATACGGCCAGACGCTGTGGCGCCGAGTTGGACACTTCTGCAAATTAAAAACGACAAGCGGGTCGAGCACCGATCGGCGTGCCTTCTTTGCTGCAAGCCGCCGCGACTCGAGACGAGACGGAGAGGCCCAAGAATTTCGGCGCCGGACCCAAACCAATCCCGTGGAACGTTTACAATTTTCCACGAATAAGAAATTTAGGGGCGCTTATGTACCCCCGCCCCTTTAGCAAAGAGGACGACAGCCTGGAACTTGAGTGTGTTGTGTGGTGTGAGAGTTTTTGGAGAGAGGAGGGCACGCTCCTGGAGAGGGATTCTGTATGTTGGGCTCGCCCCGGGCCGGAAAAGTCGAAGGTGCAACGCCTCGATTGAGTTGATGTTTCTTGCATCGGACTTATAACGAGTGTTCCTGCCGGAATCCGGAGGGACGGACAATCTGGAAGCTATTGTCAAGAACAGTATATTGTATATAGTGTAGATAGAAATATTGAATTAGTCCAGAAATAAATCAGATAAAAAAAGTAAATATTTCGACTGTAGTCTGTACGTGGTACCTTGTGAGGATCCACACGCTACTTCTTATCAATCACAGGCCGCATACGTTACAGCACATTTAAGTTAGAAAATGTTCAGTACTGAATCAATCCTGGCGTGTGAAATTCAAGTTGATAGAAAGAAATAACTAAATTATGTCCAAATAGTGCCAAATAGACAGTAAAAAAGTTAGGTAAATGTTTTATAAAATAAATCACTTGAGTAAAATATGGAAAGAAAAATCAACCTCAAGATAAATTAATTGAAAATCGTCTGCAGTTTATAATCCACAAAATATGCATAAAAATGAACCATACAATACCATAAGAAATAATATGTTTCATGAAATTGTTGAACTGGTACCATAATACTAAATTGCCAAAAAACAAAGAAGAATCAACCTCAAGAAGTAATTAAAAATCGTCTGCAGGTATGCTAAAAAATGAAATGAATTTCTAGAATTTGTTTCGCTCATAAAACGGCACAAATAACGATAAAACAGCTTTTTTTCAATCTTACGTTAAAAAAAAAATCAGCTAGTTGGCGACAAAAGTAGTATTTATTTTGGCAAAAACACACAAATTGAGCAGATAAATTCAGAGGTAAGCCTTGCTTTAAAGTTCGGAAACTACTTTAAATGAATATTGCGCGTGTTTTATTTGTTCTACGAACTTCAGAAGGAGATCATCTTGTGCAGTTTTTTACGGGCATCAATATGCTGCAAAATCCTAAAACGTGAGACATTTCTTCGATGAGATAATCCCAAAATTAAGTTTTGCTTAAAATTGGAATAAAAAAAGGACGAATTCAAATTTTAGGAAAAACGCTTCGAGGTGCACGAGGACCTGACCCAAGGTACCTGTCACCAAAATTTCGTACTTCTGGCCCGTTCCATCTCGCCAGGAGGCGATCGAAAGACACACACACACACACAAACTTTTGGTTTTATTTATATAGATATAATACGGGGGGGGGGGATTTCTTTCTCAGCGCAATTTCCTGTGCTGGAATCAAAATATTTGGGACTTGGCTGTAGTGGATACATTTTGATACCAAATTTAATATTTTCACAAGTAATTCGATATTTGAATTGATTTAAAATACTGTTTATATCAATGTTGTAGACATACTACGTTAAAAATTCTTTTTTACAATTTTATGATCTTCATATTAAGTTCATTATTTGAACCAAAAGATTCCATCCCAATGACAATTGTTGTTGTAGTATGTAATAGTTTTATATGCATTTTCAACAAGAATTTATAATCTTTGAACCTAACGTCATAAAATAAAATAAAGCAGTAACGGACACATCATTCATTAGGGTCAGGTGGGGTAAAATGGTCATAAAATCCACGTTTTTCAGCTTTCGTCGCCAATAAATATAAGAATTTGTTCAAAACCTTCTGATTTTTTTGCTTTATATTTTACATTACATTATTGAAGAACAGATTGCATTAAATTTTGAGCAGAAAAAATGAAGTAAAATAATTTTATAACGCCTTCTTTCTGGGATGTATTTATGACCACTTTACCCCATGGGGTGGGGTAAAGTGAGTAGTGCATGGGGTAAAGTGGTCATAATTGAAAAAAAAAGACCCTATAAAAGTATTAATAACCATAATATTACAAAATACTCAATAAATGTTTATTTTGGAAAGGAAATATCTATATTTCACCCAACTGAATTTATTAAGGCCCTCTATTATGGTCAAAAGTTGGCCTCATCTTTGTAACGTCTGGTAAGGAATTTCAGGCTCTTCAGCAGCTGAATAGATGGTTTTAAAACAAAGTTATGTACTAAATCATTTTAGGATACATAATAACAGGTATTAATCTGTTTTAATCCCTAAATATTAGACCGCATGTCTGCCCTGTAATTTAATACATATAATAAAACATAAATATGAAATTCAAAATTTTCCTTGAAAAAATTTAAAATAGTTTTTAATGAATGGCTAATTTATCTAATTTACATATTAAGGAAACACTGCTAGTAAGAGATAATTACAGCTTATTAAAATTCAAAATGGGAGAAAAATACGTATTTTAACCTAGCTATTTTTAATTCTCTCTCTCTTTACTGCATTATTCTTGTTCGAAGTACAACTAGTTCTAAACATTTGCAGCTTAATAGTATTCATAATAAGTCTGTTTAGAAATGAATTATTCTATTGGGATAACTTGAAAATTGTTTCATTAAAGGTGCTTCTAAAAATTTGTGAATACTAGACACATCATTGTAAGAAGACTATTGTATAGCAATTTCAATTTCTATTGCATTTGAACTCAGTTGTGTTTAATCCTTTTTACTAAGAGTAAATTTAAAAGTTATTTTTTAAGAAATAATACAGCATTAGTGACATTAACGTTTAACTAACATCTGCCTCACGGCTTAATTTCAAACAAAATAAGTGCGGAGCCTTGTAGTCTTTAAAATTTACCTTCATGCGTATTAAGCTTGAATTCCCTCTATTAGTTAAAAGTTCGCATAAAGTTGAAAATAAATATTGAAGCTGAGTTCCCGTGAACTTTATATAAGTTAAATCCTAGTCTACTTCATAAATTAACCTAAAGTAATTTTAGAGCATCGCTGCATGTTAAGCCTAATACTATGACCACTTTACCCCATCTTACTTAAACTACTGTAAAATAATATATAAACTAAACCTAGCTTCATGGTTAGTGAGGAAGTATTTTTGAGATCTGTGCAAAGCTTCTCGCACCGTCAATTATATGCAAATTCTTTAAAACAAAATGTCAGATAGAAGTTAAAAGAGCTGTTTCAATTTCAAAGTGCTGTATAAACAAACAAATTGACTGTTTTCTTCAACTAAAAAGTTACTATCAAAACAATTTTGAATGTAAAATTTAATTCCTAATTATTAAAATCTAAAATTAAAATATTACACCAATTCCTTTATTTTTTTCCAAGCTATAGCCATTTCTTTGCCGTATGACCACTTTACCCCACCTGACCCTACTGTTCTTGAATCATTATCTACTAAGGTTCGCAAACCACATATCATTTTATGGAAATATGGCACATTGCTAAAGAAATAAAAATGATACACAAATATAATAAAAATGGCCTACCAGTGTATTTTTCCCGCATTAAATTGGGTACATCTTTTTAACATTTTTTAAATTCAATTTAATTAATTAAATCAGCAGATGTATGTAGCTGAAGACATCTGTTTCTGCCTCAGATTGTTCTTAAATAAAAGAAATTCCACATACATGTTAAATCATTTCCTAATGACTTTAAAAACATGCTACTCAATTAAGAATAGATTAGGATTTGTATCTTTGCAAATTAAATTTCATTGCTATTTATTGTTCCATAAAATACCCGGTCATTTATTTAAAAATGACTTTCATTTCAGCGGATATTAAACAAATTACTTTATGCTAAAAAATTAAGCAGTATAAAAACTCCCTTAAAGAATTAACAGTATCTTTTGGTTGCTTTTGCTATTTGTATTTATGGGAATTTCATTTGCTATGCTGAGGAATAAATAGAAATTTTCGAAATGGATAATTAATTGTTAACGTACGCCTGGAAATTTAAATAAGAGTTTGTTTCACTTAGTTGTAAAGTGCAGCTGCCTTACAAGTTTTTAATCTTTGTAAATGTTAAACTACTTAATTATAGAAGTTTTAATAGTTATATTAAAGATCTATCACTTTAAAAAGGTTTTGAAATGAATGAATCACAGCACTTCTTTACTGCTAGCATGATTAAAAATAGGCACGTAACTAACATACAGCATTGTTAGCAAAAGTTATTTTTCAGAAACAAAGATATCAAGTGCATAATAACAATGTATGTTGTATTAAAAATATTACATGGTATATTTTTTGAATAATTAACATGCCTGAAATACTAGTAAAATTTGGGATTATTTCCAGCATATAAAGTTAATCGTTTCATGTAGAAGCCTTTACGTGAAAAATGATGTTCTACTCACAAATCTCTGATAACTGATCAATTTACGCATTGAACTTTCAAGCCAAAAAGATAAGAAAAAGAAGATATAGAGTCTTTTTAGAAAACAAAATTGCTATTTTACTTTTTGGTTGTTATTCTCAGTAATGTGCGATGAATTTATCCAGCACCTTTTTAATTTTAGTGTAAACAAACAACCAATCATGTCATTTTATCTGTGAAACAGCTCAATCAAACAATTCCACTTCAAGAATAATTCATTTCGAGCTGGATTTTCATATTTTGCTTTGAAATAGCGCCATAAATTGCTTTAAATAAATTCCAAAACTTTTCCCCGAAGTTCTTGATATTTAAAAGCCTGGATAACTTTAAAATTCAATCAGTTTCTAAATATTTTGCGCAATATATGCGCCTCTTTTCTAGTTATGTATATTACAAGAATCGTTTCGCCAGTCTTTCATAAAAGAACTTTAAATGGTCTTTCGCTTTAGAACCAAAAGAATAAAATATTTCTCATCCGTTTTGACAACTTATACTTTAACCAAGGTCAATTAACCAAAATGAACTTATTTTTAAACCAAGAGAAACCTATTTTAGTTCAGTTTAATATTCATTTCTTTCAAAAATTTCAAGAATAACGATGCATATGTATTTTATAGCGATATTATGTACAGTAAAACTCATCTATGGCGGACAAAAAGATTTGTACGTAACCGAGAGGTGTCAGCAAACAGTCATTTTTTCTGACTTAATATTTTGCTGGCGTGAAATTAAAAACTGCCAGTCTAAGAGGGGTGTCCGCATTTGATGGGTGCCCGTTAGAAGGAGTTTTACTTTATATATACCGGGGGAAAATAATTAAATCAGAGAAAGGCTGCAAAAGGTTGTCTTTCTATTGCGGTAAATTCAAACCATTTCCACCATTTCTGTCAAAATCAAATTATATTAGCATTAAATTTTCACTGCTGCTTCTGTATGATTCGTACAACATTTTCTTGGCCGATTGCCTTTACCTACTACATGCCTTTACCTACCAACCTACTCATCCTACCTGCCCGTATATTTCCCATATCAAATTGAAAAAAAAAAAACACTTTTAATAATATGTATCTCACATGAAAAGTTTATTTAAATTGTGTGTTATGTTTTCCAGGACAACTCTTCTTTCCTATTACCATGGCTTGTATGCGTTTCTGTAACAACTATCTTCGATATTTTTCTTTCATTTTACTTCATTATGGATGATGTAAGTACTTTTTTTTTCTTACATGTTTTACCTTTCGCTTCTTAAGTGGTAATTGCAATATAAATAATACTACAACAACCTTTTTAACACAAACAATAAATAATATAGTTCATCATATAAAAATGAAATTAGATACAAATGCTCCATTGTGTATCCTCTTTCCTTGTCAATCGTGCAAACTCCTTTTTCTACTATGCTTTGCTTTCCAAAAGGTAATTTCCCTCGAGGAGGTGGTGCAAATTCTAAGAGGATAACTGAAAACAAAGCGGCTTTTAGGAGCTCAGTCGTTATAAGAAGTTAAAATTCAGTTGTAATAAAATATAAATAAAATTAATACAAGGTATATCATGTAGGGATCATTATGTCAAGCTTCGAGGGGTGTTTGTGAAATTGTGAAAAATTGTGACAAGGGGCGGAGAGGGGGTAACAAGAAGTGTAACATCATGCTCATGGAACATAGCAGGGCATGTGACAAAGAGGGAGGGACTATGTTGAAGTGTGACATTTTGTGACAAAGGTGGGGAGGGGATCAAATATATGGGGAAAAAGCGTGACATCATTTATAGACGGTCCCGTACAACATTCATCATAACGAACAAATGTAGAGAAACTTATAACTATATTATGTCAGAATTTTCTTTGCTAAAACCGGATACATATATATTTAGTTTATAACCAGAATGATGAGGAAATTACGCATCTTATTTTGATTTTTAAAGAATCCGCTTGAAAATAATTCCAACTTTTCTCTTGCACTCATATACGAGGTGTGTCTAAAAAGTTCGGTGAATGGTATGATAAAAACATAAAAACAGAATGTTAATTGTAAGTACATTTATTGACCTTGAAAATACTCTCCACCAGCCACAACACACTTCTGACAACGTTCGTATAACGCTTGAAAACTATTGGAGAAGTCTTGATGTGGAATCGTTCTCATAATAGCCGTCACTTGGTTCTGAACCTCCTCGACGTCCACAAACCGTGATCCCTTTAGGACAGTCTTAAGACGTGGAAACAAAAAAAAAAAAAATCAGCAGGCGCCAGATCTGGAGAGTACGGTGGATGTTGCAAAACTGTCACGCCACTCTGAGTCAAAAATTGTCGTACCATGATGCTGGTATGCGATGGTGCATTGTCGTGCAGTAACACCCAATTTCCGGTCTGATACATCTGTGGCCTAACTCGCCGGATGCGCTTTAACAAACGTTTGAGAACCTCCAAGTAGAATGCGGCATTCACCGTTTGGCCAGCAGGAACGAATTCCTTATGGATGATTCCTTCTTTGTCGAAAAATGTGATTAACATGGTCTTAACTTTGGATTTTACCGCACGGCATTTTGTTTGTCGCGGGGAAGAAGGTGATCGCCATTCCATCGATTATCTTTTCGTTTCGGGGTCGTACTGATAACACCAAGACTCGTCTCCTGTAACAATGGAACCCAGAAAGGTAGGATCCCTGTCACACATGTCAATGAAATCGCCACACATCTCAAAACGTCTTGCTTTTTGATCATCTGTTAGCATGTGCGGCACAAATCGTGCGTTTGCCCAATTCTTCATGGATGATGGTCCCTACTGTGTCTTTGCTAATACCCAATTATTCTGCTATTAATCGCAGAGTCAATCGCCGATCTTTTGTTAGCATCTCTCGCACACGTTCAGTGTTTTCTGGTGTCCTGCTTGTGGATGGCCGGCCTGAACGTGGTTGTCCTCCACAGATTCCTTACCAGCGCGGAAGCGTACAAACCAATCATACACACATTTCCTACTCACAGCATCCTGCCCGTACACCTGCACCAACATCTCATGGGTTTCTGTCGCCGTTTTACCCAATTTAAAGCAGAACTTAATGTTGTGTCGTTGCTCCATGACGCATACTACTCGGGTCACTCAATTAGACTGAATGCAATAAGCACTGCACTAGAAGCTTTGCGCTTGTACCGACAGAGGTCAGGTCCAGACATGTCCGTGCGTGTCTACACAGGCACGCGTGCTTCTATCAAACTTTGAATACCCACTTATGAGACCATTCACCGAACTTTTTAGACACACCTCGTATATTAAACCTTCTGGCATAAATATTGTATTAATGTAAGAACGAATACCTTAACTATTTAATACTATTTAATCAGGAATATAGGTTTTCAGGCTCACTTGTAAATTCTCTAAATACTGTTTCATACATTTCCAAATATCAGCATGAACTTTACGAGTTGAACTTGGTATAAAGTCAGAAGGAAGAGAAATAAGTTAGTATCTTTATTACCAACTTCCTTTTTGCTACAAATTAAATTTTATCATGGTAGTGTTCGCTTTATCTTAAGGGGGGAAATACGTGTAAAACGGCGTATTAAGAGCAACTTTCCTGAATTTTTTTAACGTACAAAGAATAAATATTTTTTATCAAGATTTTGAAGTTATTTTATACATATATTGAAGAACATTTACTGAAATTTTCAAACATTTTTCTTGAAAAATCCCGGAGATATCGGCTGCTGCACACTGTAAGTCGCCACCCGGGTCGGCAGTTTGCGTGCATCCTGGAGGTCACAATTTTAATCTGAACTCATTATTTTTAAAATCTACTTTTTTTATAAGTGTCTCTTCTAGTTGAGCTAAAATCATCACAAAAAATTGAAAATGTCTATATTTTTTTTAGAATGGGAAAATTAAGTGCGATTTTTAACCGTTTTATTGTTCTTTTTTTACAATAAAAAAAGTAAAAATAAGATGTTTAGATTCCAGTTCAACTAAAGAGTGTATATATTTAAAAAAATGTGTGCTAAATTTGATAAGGATTGATCAAAAACTCTGCGAGCTAGAGTGTATGCAAATTCGAAAAAAGTAGTTTCAAGAAAAACGCGGTTGAAAAGAAGGTAAATTTAAATCAGTAATAAATAATTTTTTTATACTTATAGATACTAGTACTTATAGAAATTTCTATCCGAGGTTTCAATTGTTAAAATAAATAAAAGGACATCTGCTAACGTTCTCTAACACCCTTCAGGTCATTCATGAGGGACAACCTGCTCAACTGCTCCAAAAGGGGAGCTCGCTCAAATGCTTATAACTTTTAAACGACGTGGAATTTTGCTTTACATTTTTCAGGGTACATTATTGAATAGTTGTAGAATCGATTTATGAAGAAAGAGTTTTTAAATTTTTTGAGATCTTTACACGTATTTCCTCCCTTAAATTAGAAACAAGGAAGTTTCTTTGTATTGTAACAATAAGTTGAAAGAATTTAAGACAGAGACGTTTAGTCGATGATTTCCTCCCGATGTGCAGCGTATCCTCACCAAGCTCTCCCCGTAACCCCTAGGGCGTACCACGCTTTGGGAAACACTGGTTTAATTAACTTCAGAATCAGTTATTGGGTGGATAATTAAGTTTAAGATTCCTTGTGAGAAGTTGGATTTAATTTTGTAAAAACGGTTGCAAATTAATTATTCAAAGTTTTGTATATCTCTAATCCCTACCCGGATTTTTTAGGCCACACGAAGGACAGACGTCGTCATGTCCTTCGTGTGGCCTAAAAAATCCAAATTTCTAGAGACTTTGCAGACAAATAGATACTTGACAGATTTATTAAGCATGGTGGATGATTGCTTATATATGTTCGATTTTTAAAATGGGCTTAACATAATTTTTATTATATATTTCTTTTGCAAATCGAATCGCTTTCTTTTTAAAACTTTAAAGCCTTATATATTTTAGTAGTCTTTACTTCAGAAAAGTTCTTACATTTCAGAGTCGAGATCCATTGCTGCGGACTTTATTTGTTACAGACTTCTTTGTTTCTGCTTTGAACGTAAGTAGTTGCGTTAAGTGTGCGACGAAAATGCCTCCATTGAAAATTCTTAGAGCCAAATGAAAAACTAGAAAGTTTAAAATAACTTAATTAAACTATAGTAAGATGACATGCTAAAAAAAGAGGCGAAAAATGAGCTGAATAAATATTTAAGAATTTAAAGGTGGGTAATCATTTTAAATTTAAAAGCTGAGGTCTTTTTGCCTATATACTAAGCAGTAAAAACAAAGAGCCATAATGGAGTTCACCTATTAATATTAATGATTCAATTATTAGTTATTATATGTTGTAACCATTCCAAATTCTAATGCACTTTAAAAATACCACCAGAGTAAGCCAAGGAAATAAATGTAGACATTACTTGTTTTTCCTGTTATGACTTTTTCTTACGAAGACGTTCAAAAATTTGTTTCTTCAGCAATATAAAGCATATTTTATTATCTTTTAATTATTATGGTTATTTTTTATTATTTTCACAGATAAAAAAATGTGCTGACAATAGGTACGGTAATATATGTGTTGAAAAAGCTTATCATTCACAAGGACATATAAACTAAAAACCTAAAAAGTCGACGCCTCAAATACATTTACAAAAATTGGATAAGAAATAAATCTTTGAAATCAAGCATTTAAATAGATTTTCAAAAATATTTTCATATTTTTCTAAAAGAGGCCGGTGAACATGAAACAGCAGAAAATTATATGTGTTTATAAAGAAATGGAAAACACGAAATTCTTCCTCTCCATATAAATATCTTTTTATTGCTTATAGATTTATTCTCTTACCTGTGTGTTATCTCAATACCAGGAGTACAATGCCGGAAGAGGGAGACCAGAAGACTGCATTCATATAGAGGTAATACAATACAGTTCTTTAGGCGAAATTGATTAATAAATATAGTTTAACTTTTATGTGCAGAAAAGTTAGAATATATATATATATGATAGGGATCCTCTGTTGGGGTAATGTTAGTAAGGTTCCCTCCAGAATGATGTCCCGTTAACTGATATAGCTACGGTAATTTTAGTAGTGATGTCGCAGTCGATCTACCATCACAATTAGCTACTTCACAGATGGCACCGATAAAAATCCTTGAAAATAATTAAACATAGTATGTCCGTCTAAGAACCAACTCGCAAAGTAGAGCGTTCGATCTCTTTATTCCCTAATACCGTATAGTTTATACTGTAATGCAATGCTCCTGTTTTAATAAATCCCGTACAATCTTAATAAATATCTAAGACATTTATAATATTTTTCCTAAAAAAAAAAATGTTGATGTTTTTTTTTTTTTTTTTTTTTTTTTTTTGTATTTTATATTCAGCCTAGGACAGACGTTCCTTGTATACCATTTAAGTGGCCTTCGTTCCCTGTACTTAATCAAACTACATCTGACCAAAGCAAAGAGTTGGAAATAGTGGTTTTACAGAAAGAAAACGTTTTGTTTAAAGCTTCTGCAGATCGCAGCACCCGGGAACTATTGCTAAAATCCTATTCTGGGAATTCGAAACTAGAGGTGGAAATAAGAAGTAAAGAATCTTATACAGGTGATACTTGCTACCATATTTTACAAGCAATAAATAAATATTTATCTTGTAAGTCAGTCGGCCCTTTTCATTTTTTTTTCTTTTGCTAAAAGGTATTAAAATTTTATATAATACTTTCGCAACTGTTTCAGCTGTGCAGTGAAATTATGCTCAGTGTATAAAGGATGATCAAATCAGTACATTTTTATTTATTTATTCATTTTTCAGTCGACATTCAATCGACATCAGTAAGTCAGAAAAACGGAATGGGATATAGTTTTAAAGTAGTAGCATGTGCTCCTTTCATTTTTGGTATATTTGGTGAGAATAGCTCTTTTTCCGTAAAACACACCATTTTAGCTTTTTAAAAGTGCTAATAGTTTTGTTTTGATATATATATACAATATATACATAAGAAAATTTAATAAAACCCAAAGAATTAACTAAAGAACTTTCCGAAAATGGTCTGAGATGCCAGCGCTGGGGCTGCTGAAACAAAATCAGCACAGAAATATTCAAAATAAAAGAAGAAACATAATTAAAACATGAAAAATAAGATATAAAGTGAAATAAACGTGAAGCGGAGATCCGGTGCGTCATCATTGTGAAGGACTAAATTCCATGGACTTGTCTAATATAATTATATAGATTGAAATTTAAAATAACTGTTTAAAAAGTAGTATAAAAATTAATTAATTTTCTTGCTTAGAATAGCAATGCATCAAAACTTTGAAAATTGGAAGAAAATAAAAATTATTGTCTGCGACCGTTGTTGCCAAAAAATAAAATATAAAATTGGGCGTAAAAAGAGTTTCCATACAATAAAATAGCCACTTAAACATATTTTGTGTTTTGGGCGTGTCCTAATGTGCCTCATCCGCTCATTTTTAAAATATTCAATTCAGTCCAATATTCTGGAACATATGGAATTATTATTACTATTGTAAGAGCAATTTTATTGTTTAAAAGAATACGGAATATTGCTCGAATAAAATAAAATTTTTCTACTAATAAAATGATCAACAATTGGCCAGCTGAGGAAGATTACTAATAATGACAGAAAACTAACTTTCGTATATCATAAAAAAGGTGCTCGATCTAGCACTTTAAATTACAGCGTTAAACATATATTAATGTATATCATCTCGCGTGAAGTTTTGTAACTTTTATTTAGTAGTAATTGTGAAATCATAGCATTTGTCCCAATATGCCTTCTTCTTCCAATACATATTCTATTTTTGAGAAATCTTTTTTAAAATGCTATGAGGAACTATTGTTAAATCTATTAAAAATGTTCTTGACTGAAATAATTTGCATTTTGTGCTTTAATTTCTTTTTCTTTTTTTTAATTTAATTTTTTTTTACAGAAAATTCCCCAAGCGTTCTCTCCGAAGAAACGGAATCAGGATCAACATTATAAAATTAATGGATTTGATCAGCATGAATTTCTAAAGTGCTATGAAAACGTAAATAGCAGTTTCAGTTTGATAATACAAATTTGTTACAAGAAAGAAAATGCAATTTCCTTCACAAATATTCTAAGTTTAAAGATGAGGGAAAATATTTGCAACTGCCGTTGCAGTAAGCTGCAGAACGAGAAATGAAAATACGTATGGTACTTAAAACTCTAGAACCTTACATGAACGAAACACCCGAACTATCAGAGTTTGAGAGGCTTGAAGTTGTAAGTTCTGTAACTGAAACTCAGCTCTTAGGATATTTTTGCTCACAATTGAAATAGTCGTGCTGAAATCATGGACACACTTTAGGTGACTCACAACTCTGGTTGTATGAACTTCAGGGCCCAGAAACAGAAAAATAAATAAATCGAACAAGATTCTCGTAAAAAGAAAAACAATGAGTTGGCAAGCAATCTGAGGACTAAGGCTATGAGCACTGTGGAAAACTGCAAAGTAGCAAGGAGAGCTGTAGTGACTAGTAATGGAAAATCCCAGTGAGAAAGTATATACAGTAAAACCCCGTTAAAATGTTTTCGGGGGACATGTTTGGCAAAAGCGGTATAACACAACCGCGGTATAATGAAACTATACCGCCGAACCATATTCACGAAATAATACTCGCTTTTGGTGCATCATTTTTAGCTTTATCAATTACTCATAACTTTCCTTCTATAGTATATATTTTTATTTTCTTCTTTGCTGCCATTTTATTCACTGTAATTGCTGTGCAAGAAGCACACATCTCAACTGCGCAATCAGCCTATCGAGCGATAGGTTATAAACCAACTGTATTCCGAGAAAAAAAGGGCTTAAAAATCTCTTTATGTTATCAACATGAGATTGTGAATGGGGAAAGGTCAAAAGAAAAAAATAGATTTGGAAGGGGAGGAACGCACTTCTCACTGGGGAATATGTTTACTTTTCAAGAATGCTAAAGAATCTGGAATACAAAGGTTGATAGAGCTATAAAAGAAGTTACACATACATAACTTGACTTCTGAAAATGGAACAGTTAAGCATTGAACTGAACAGTCCCTGACAGATTGAGCTCCATCCATATCAAGAGAAACAAGTCCGGGCGATTGCACCCGATTTTGAAATCAAGCTATAAGTTCTAGGTTGAAAGGCAGAAAAACCATGAAAAAGGTGTACATCACGCCTATCACAATAGAGCTTTATCTGTTAGTGTGTCTGGAGGGAGGATGAGTGCTCTTTGGCTAGAATATTTGTGTGCTCGGGCTGGCTTTATTTACAATGGTAAATGAAGAATTACCTTTAAATGGCAATGATAAAGGGTAGTTTAAACGTTGGGGGACATGATATTCACCGCGGTTTATCAGATTCCGCGGTATACTGAGGCGCGGTATAACGGGGTTTTGCTGTATATATATTTTTGAAGAATAAGAATAATCTGATTTATCAATTAAAATGCACCGCCAAACAGGAAGTTAGCAAAGAGTACTGCAGAGAGTAGTCATGGAAAATTACATTGAGACAGCTCACGTATGAGGACTAGATACATTTTATTTTAACTAAAACACACCATAAAACGGAAAGATAACCAAGGAGTGTTGTAGTGATTCGTAAAGAAAAACCACCTGGAATTAAGTCTGTACAAAAAGAGTTAATCTACAGTTTAAAACGGAAAAGGAATAAATTATTACTTGACGGTAAACATTTAATGACAGTGAGCCTGCGGATATCAAAAATTAAAGCGAAGAATGATTAAGAGTTGCTTTGAGGTGAAATTATGTGAAAATAATAGTAATCTTATTGTCTCCAACTTAAAAGCAAAAATAATGTGTTATTTAGGTAAAAACATTGAAAAAAATATATATGACTCGCACTCGTTAAATAGTAGTAGGATTGACCGAAAGAAAGAAAATGGATTCAAGAGTTGTTGCTGTTTGTGATTCCTCGTGCGAAACGAGGAAGAGATAGTGCGCTGCTCCTTAGTTTTACGGGACCCTTATAGGAGGGAGTCTGCCTTTTCGAAGAGGTCTCTTAATTTTTGAACCAGCTCCCAGATGAGACACATTAATCTGGGTTGTCATTCCCAGAAGTATCCATTTATTGGAGCCTCGTCGAATTTATCGCGCACCAGCTCCCTTTAGCGTACATGGTCCTGGAGCAACCAGCCACGAGAGGTTGTCCCACTCCCAAACTCCCAAATACTGTCCTCGGTCAATGTTGCTTCACCTTCCGTGTTGTGCGGGAACCAAACTTCTACCGACTGGTCCACTGCGGTACGATTCAAGAATTATAAATGTGAAATAGTTAAATAATCTTCGTGAGAAGATGATGAATGTTTCATGGATGCATTTCCAGTGTAATTCCGAAGCATATAAGAGTTTTTCAATCACATTTAATTAAACAAAAGTTTTTTTAACTTGCAAAGTTGAATTAGAACTTAATCAGAATTATGTATTTCTAACAAATAATGCATTTAAAAACTAGTCTCTCACTTATGGTTCGACAATTTGTATTGCATCCTTATAGATTGTTAGTCCTATTCCGAAAACTAAATCTACCAAATGATTGAATTTCTTTTGAATTAATTTAATGTCATAGCTTTATGCCACATTATCTTACGCATCGGTGATGTATCAATTAAACGAAGCCCTACTTTAAAATATTTGGGCGTGGTATTTAACCAATTTTTGACTTGGGATGCACACATTGATTACATAAGGAATAAAGCAATTTTCATTCAAAGTGGTCTCCAGCGTCTCGCGGGGGGTAACTGGGGCTTGAAAATTCGCCAACGGGTTCTCATCTATAAACAGGTCTTTGAGACGTCTCTCCTTTATGCGTCGGGACTGTGGGGACGCACTCTAACAGTCCGCCAGACTAAAAAGGTTCTCACTCTCCAACGCAGAGCACTGCTCTCAGTAACCGGGGCGTACGCAACGTGCCCCCACTCAGCACTATACATTCTGGCGGGAGTGCCCCCTATAGACCTGACGATAAGGGAGAAGATCTGGCTCACCCAGTTCTATGTAGAGAGGAGGACCATCGTTTTAGATGGGGTAACATTCGATCCCTCTTTGTATGAACACGCGGCACCAAAATGGTTTCAGCGTTCGCGGGTGCAAATTTCTGACTATCCTTGCAGTGTTGACCGTGACCCCCCATTTTTATCATTTAATCGTTTTTATACCGACGGATCCAAAACGCCCGTCGGCGTGGCTTCGGCGGTGGTTCAGTACAAGGGACACCGTGCAGTGGGGGAGTGTGCAATGAGGCATGCTTTTGGTAATTCAAGTTTTCAGGCGGAACTTTTTGCTATTAAGTCAGCGGCGAACCTGTCGCTCACAATTCCATCCTCTAACGTTCAAATTTTTTCAGACAGTCAGGCTGCTATCCTTTCTATCAAAGACCCACTTCAGCGCAGTCCTCTAGTAAATTCAGTACAAAGCATGCTAATTTCGAACCCTAGAATTTCCATTCACTGGGTCAAGGGTCATTCAGGGAATGTGGGAAATGACAAAGCTGACCAATTAGCTCGTACGGCAGCTGAGGATCCCGCATTTTTACCCTACACGGCCCTTCCCCTTCCTAAATCCAATTTCATACAACAAATTAGAGCCAAAACTAGAGAGGATTGGCAGTACCGCTGGAACGAGGCGGATACTGGTCGCCGGGTTTTTGAATTCTTTCCAATCGTTCGTTTTTCTCCAAGGGTCAGCCTACGTTTTGAAACAATCCTGGTTTCTGGCCATGGCCCTTTCCCGAGCTATCTTCATCGCTTTGCTCTTTCTGATTCTCCTTATTGCTCCTGTGAAGCGATGAGTACGCCTGACCACTATGTTTTTCATTGCCCTTTAACCAGTAAGTATCATATTCGGGCTAGCAGCCAAATTTCACCCATTCAAGCTATTCGTAACGCGTTCCAGCATCCCCATGCTCGCTCCCTCCTTGCTTCTTTGTTTTTGCATTTATCAAGCGAGGGGTATCTATTTCAGGGAACTTAGTGTTTGTCTAAGTTTTGTTTTATCTTCCTTTGTTTTTGTGTATATTTTTGAGTGTACCATTTCACATTGTTTTGATATTGTATGATTGATTTTGGTACTTTTTTATAGTGTTGCACGGTTTCTCATTGTTGTCTCATGTCATATAGCGCTTAATGCATACTCTTAAAGTTTTGCATTCTACTGTGATTTAGTGTTTTACAATAACCTGTATTTTTATGTTTTTTTATTTATTTATTTTTTTAATGGTTTTCATAAATTTGCGGTTGGTCGAGCTCTCCCGGGGGCCTCTAAAAATACGATAGGCCAGAAAATGGCAGGTGCGGGGGGTTTCTGGGCGCACTGCCACATTATTTGATGGTTATACAGTAACCCCTCGTTATATCGCTCATTCGGATATATCGCACTTTTTCTATGTCTCCGAAAATTTGTCTCCTAAAAATATTGCATTTCTGAGGAAAGCCCTTTTCCCCCCACTAAACAAGGCCATCGAACAGGAATGTTTTCCTTTCTTCTGAATTTTTGCAAGAGTTAAAGTCTACAGCAAATATCCTCCCACTCCCCAACTTACACGCCTGCAGAATGATTATACTCAGTTGACGTTTTACTTGTTCTTTTTGTATTGATCCAAACGCCCATTAATAAATGAAACAGACAGATGTTTACTGCCCAAGGAGAAAAAATACACCCGTTTCTGGATACCTTTTAATACAGAAAGGATTCGCACTTGGCTGAACCAAGGCTGAACTAGATCCTGTTTACTGTTTAACTGTTTTGCAGTAACGGTTACGATCAAGTTCCCAGCCTTGGCTGAACAAATCCAAATTATAACTTATACAATCCCCTTAAATAAGAAGGGGAGAGTGATAGGTAAAGGAATATTCTGGGAAGAAAATGGTTACCTTTATCTTTGATATCGTTTTCACACCATGCTCTGGCGGCATGCACAGGTTCACTCAATTTACTTGTACTTTTTGACTTTTTGACTTTTGTACTTGACTTATTTCTAACGGCATCGGTTATATCGCGCATTCGAATATATCGCCCTTTTTTGCTGTCCCCCGACAAGCGCGATATAAAGAGGGGCTACTGTATTTTCTTTTCGTTTTAATGAATCGTAAATGATTCAAATCTGAAAGAATTAGTCATGTGTTGAGCACCATCTTTTTTTTTTGCACTGATGAAGGGGCTCTATTGTAGCCTTAAAATAACTATTTGTACTGTATTTCGTTGTTTTTTCCTTTTAGTCATATTTTAGCACAAAGCATTTTTGATATATTTTTGTTCATATACTTTTAAGTGATTTGCTATTTTATGAAATGAACTAAATTTGGATAATGAATTCAAAATATTATGTGTGTACGGAAGAAATAAAACTCGTTGACAAAATAAAGGAAAACGTTAAATTCTTTCATCCAGAAAATTGATTCATCGTGGTCTTATGAATTTCCTACAAAACAAGAAGTTCCGTCTAGAACTTTACGAGCCTACTTTCCCGTATACAATAACATCAAATTTATAATCTCTCTCTCTCATTTATTTAGTATTGATTCACTTATTTATTCATTCATTTATTGATTGTTTTCTTCATTTATTCGTTCATTTAGTGATTGATTCACTTATTTATTCATTCATTTATTGATTGTTTTCTTCATTTCTTCATTCATTTTTTAACTCAATTATGCATTCATTAAAAATATCCTTAAAAATCTAGATCAAAACGTTCATGATAAAATAGCCTTATAAAGTTCTGGACGAACTTCGTCTCTGCACATGTTTTACGCCATAAGCTCTTTCCGATAAATTTTGTTCCAAGCGAATCCGACATGCTCAGGATTTACATAGGATTCAAACTTCCCCACAGAAGCTTATGATAAGTTTTGTTGAACGGTTCAAAAATTTAAAAAAAAATCGTTCAAATTGAAAAATATTTCCTGTCAAAATCTTGCATCAATAAGCTTGTTCAAAGGAACTTAAATCTTATGTCCAGAGCTTGTATGATTTTTCGCCACAGGCACTAATGTTTTTTGAACTGTTCAAAATTGAACGAAAAATTGTTCAAATCAAAAAGTAAAATATGAAACTGAGATGTTCACGCCAAGATCTTTCAAACGCAAGAAAGCGAAAAAAAAATGTTTCAAATCGGGCAAATTTTATAAAAAGTTACTGGTGGTGGTGGGGAGGGGGGGGGGGGAGACAGACAAAGACCGTCTGAAAAACAGACAAATTTTTCCCATCTCAAAATCCTACTTAATTTTTTTTTTTTTTTCAAATTTCTATTTAATTACTGAACTTTTTTTTAAAGATATTTTCACCATACATTAAACCTTCTTTCACAATTTTTTTCTTTTTTCACTTTTACGGGATAGTAGGCTAAAAACTGAAGACAAATAGGAGAGTTGTTTTACAAAATGTAAATTAGTTCCTACAATTCAAGAACGAAATAATGATTTTTTTTTTCTTTTCCTTTCTTTCTTTTATTTATCTTTTAATTTAGATGATGTAATATTCCCCATCCTCTAAAACTGCTATTCTGATGAGAAACTAAAACTGATTTTTAGTTAAAAATATATCTTACAGTTGGACGGGCTGTGATTTAGAAATCACATTGGGTGAAAAAATCTGCTTAGAAAAGTCTTATTCAATCATTTTTTAAAATTTCGAAAGAGCACAACAGGGGAAAACAGAAAATAAACTGATGAAAAGATAACCCCATCTTTGGCAACCAAAAAATAAATAAATAAAATGAAAAAAAACCTTGCTTTTTTTGTTTTAATTTCTCCCTATCTCAATGTGGATTGGTTAAAATGGACATTGTAAATCTTGGAATAGTTTCTTCCAGGAGGAAAATAAAAAAAAAACTTTTAAAACAAAAGCCGATGTAGACGAAATTATTCACAAGTATCGGTTTTAAATACTTATTTCTTTATTTTATCCTGTTTTACAAGCAACAGAAAATGTTTAATGTCTCTCAAAGATTTTCAAGAGAAAAAAAATACCGATGCGTTGAATTTATGCAATAGTGCTTATAAAATTAGAATGCTACTTAAATGTAGAAATTGAAACGTGTTTTACGTACCAAAGTTTGGTATTTCAATATGTAATGTTTCTTATTTTTTGATAGTTAACGAAAAAGCTCATCTTTAAACTTTACTGCAAACTATTTTATTGCAGGAAAATATTTACTTCTCAAATTAGATCCATCTTTGAGCTGTATGAAAGATTAGTTTGATGTCTCTATCTCTAAATGATGCAGATCTCAAGTTTTACGCTATTATATTATTTACATTTCGGTATATAATTTCGTATTTCATTCAAGATTCATTTTCAGAAATTCATTCATTCATTCGCTGCAAAATATTTATCGTCTTCGCATACAGTTGTAAATGATACATTTGATATTTCCTAGATATTCGCTTAAAATGGACTGAGTAACATTTAAAATGAAAGCATTTATTTAGTCATCAAACATTCTTTAATAGAATTACATTGGTGTAACATTGAGACGCCAAAATTAATTTAAAGGATTTACATTCCATTAAGCTCAGTTGTCTGGGATTTATTTCTTTATTTCTCTAACCTTCCTTTTTGAGAAAGAAAAAAAAAAAGAATTCTTAAAGCATCGCTCAGAAAATATCATTTCTGAATTTTTTTTCTTTTGTCATTAATTTGAAATGGCTTTCTCTACTTTGCTTTGCTTTTCTCTCCTTTTGTGACAAATTTTCAAATTCCTGGCGTTTTCGGAGCCTTCATAACCTGCAGACAGGTACGTCTTACTAATAACATAATACAGAAAACATATATTTAAAAAATTCTTGTTTGATATGGAAAGTGTAAAGGTTCTTAGCTTTTATTTGTCTTTCAGCTAAGGCTTTACGGGAATTGAGCTTATGAAGGCTTCTCCATCCCCCACACATAGTGTCCAAATGACATATTAGTGGTGGAGTATGATTTCATTGTAATGACAAACCAATATTTTTTAATAGGCTTAACGTAATGAATAACCATTTCTGCATTTGATTTTGGTGAAAAGTGGATAATTTAATACAATCTGGCAGTTTGTCTGTTGGCACAGTTAATCCATATGGCTTTGTACTAACTTTTTGCTTTTTTTTAATGTAAAATCAATCAAACGTGCTGTGACACATGAAAAAAATAAGTAAAAAAAAAACCTAAATCTTGATTTTTCTGAATTATTTACAAATTTCGAAAGTAACGATGCTTCCATATTGACAAGTAAAATGACGTTGCTATTTTAAATTTTACTGCGCTCTGTAGATAGTCATTGTATCTTGCGACTTCGCAGACATAATAAATTTATTTTGTATGCTACTATGTATGAATTTAAAATATTAATATTCTTAATGTTGGACATATTTGCGTAAATGCGCAAAAAATAAAAGTAGCTTTCTGAAATTTAATAAATGAAGCAACGGGATTTCTAGCGACATTGACTAATCTTAGATATTGTTAAAGAAATAAACTTCGTTAAAATTTAAGATTCTCTTTTTTGGGATGGTGAATTCATTTCACCTGATTTAATTGGTTTAATATTATTTAGCACATTGATTAATTTTAATTTATAACTTTCAGTTTTTCTTTTTCCAGTCTTTAGTTAGTTTGAAAGCATTGGGCTTTTGGCGCCCGCCTGACATAAGTTATATGCTTCTACTCCCACGACTGAATAAGTGGATGCATAATGGCTTATTTGAAAGAACGGTTTGAAATAATTCATTCAATCATTTTATTCATTGTATTTTTGTATGTTATCGATTGAATGGCACTCCTTTCAATTACATTGAATTATTATAAAGTTTGAAATAGCTTATTTAGTTCACATTAAATGACTGAGCGTTGCAATCTGAAAGTTAATTTTTTTATGCTATAAATTTGTCGTTAAATTTGCGGAGTAACTGCTGTAAATGTCAAACATTTGCCATTCCATCGTATTTCATTGGCATTCGAATTAGTTGAAATAATTAAGTTTCTCTACCTTTTTACTGTAACATAATTTTTAATTGGTTAATTTACTGTGCTCAATATTTCAAATTGGCAATATTGTAATTAACTTTTATGAACATGAGTCGGGTTTACAGGCATAAAAATGCAAGATTCAAAATTTAATTGTAACGGATTGTTGAAACGGAAAATCCAGGAAAATACAATTTTCAAGTTGTAAACAGACTTGCAACTTAATTTAAAACATAATAAAGCTCTGAACTGCACTGGTGGAATACACTGACTGGTGTAATACACAAAGGTCGAAAATTTTTGAATGCAAACTTTTAAAATACAAATTATATAACACATTAGAAGGATTTTGATGGATTATTCCTTAAACCTCAATCTCGTGAGCTAAAATATATTTTGGATACGTATTTCGCATATATAATACAATAGATCAAAAGTTTCATATTACACGAAAACTAACAGATTTCTCTTAGTATGTCTCTTGTGCAGAAATTCAGTTTAATATTTTCGAATAGGATATCGTAATTGTATATTCAATGGATATTTCATCAAACTAAATTTTGAAAATTTACTTGAAGCAGATTTGTTAAACATTCTTTCAATAATTTAAAGCTCGAAATTTTTTTTCGAAGGCCACTTCACAAATTTCACGTCAAATTTTGCTGCATGCATAAACAAAAAATTTTCTTCCTAGACAGTTTAAAAACTCCCGAATTCCAATATTCTCTTTATTTTCTTTTCGAAGTCAAAGGTTTACGTGTGGATATGGTGGAAACTTTAAAATTACGACGCTCGATGCCAAAGTCTAAGAAAGTTCAGTCTTGATCGGCATTCCGCTGAGCAATGTCACGGACGATCATAGCAAGGCAGGAAGCCAAAAGGCTCGTGAGATTTTACGGATTTTGAGAAAGTTCTTGTAGACTTTTTTTTTTTCAATTTTTTAAGTTTTCGATAAGTTTTCGCGTACCGCTAAAACCTCGCCAAGGCACGAATGCCGCATGATGGCCATCCCTGGACTAAATAGCCGTAATTTACGATGCAAATTTAAAGTTAAACATTGAAAATTGTGATGTGCACTTGCTGCAACAAACGATCCGGACAACATTAAAAACTAACACTAGCCTGATATACTAATACCTTCACATTTAATCTTACAGCAAGCGTACAGAACAATTTAGTGTTGCTTAAATGAATATTATTGCATTCAACTATTCCCGAGTTATCAACCCTTAATTTAAAGCTGGGGGGAGGGGATAAAATAAAAGCAGAAAGGGTAACTTTTGAAAAATCTTTCTTGTACCTATCATTTGTGGTAGCATATAGTAGAAACTTTTTTCCTTATTCTCATAATTCGGTGACGAGATGGTTGAAAGAAATTAAAAGAGCTTATTCAAGTTTTCTTTTGTTGAATGACTAATATGTTAATAGGTTTCAATTTGTTCATACTGGCGTTCTGGTTTATGAGGCTTATTAAGTATCATTTTGTCTTCACTATTTAACTAAATGTAATCTAAATGAGAGGTATTTTTTAGAAAAATTATCAATTATAATGTGTTGTATAAATTAAAAATTGCAATGAAAGATACCCATTTAATACTTTAATATGAAAATTGCATTTGCTTCAATATTTTTCTTTTTGTAAATAACTGGTAGATTCAACTTCATTTTTGTAAAAGTGCATCTAAGTTTCAATGAGATCTTCTTCTGTTTTAAAGCGTATAAGATTCATTATTAAGATTAATTGTAATGTTGAACGATGAAAGTTAAATTAAGAATTTTTTCCTTAAGTATTTTCTTTCATTATAAAATATGCAAGTTGTATTTTAATATTGTTTTGTTGGAGAGCATGTGTATGTTCCACTAAAATGTAATTAATTTTGTTAAATTAATTATGGAATGATACTTTTGTTAAATAAGACTTACGTTAAGAAATTTATTTAAACGAATGTGATCTTTTATTCTCCATTTTGAAATTGTTACTGGGAATTGAAAATTTTTTTTTAACTTGCTTCTCTTCGTTTAAACTAAATTTTGTATTTAATATTGCATGAAATAATTGAAAATTGATGTGCTGTTTGTTATTAAATTGTTAACTTAATTGTTTTCTGCTGAATTTGTAAAAAAGTTGTCTCAAATGTGCTGCTTTGTATTTTTGTAACAAATATAATTTTGTTACAAAAATATTTAGTTTTCTGTAACAAATATAATTTTATATTGAAATTTGTGTATGATAAAATGGCATTGCCATATCAAATTTTCTTTTTCGAGTACAGAGTTTGAAAATATGTATTATATGATATAATCCCATGTATTTAGTATCATGTACTGACGAGCTCAATTTACTCAAAGAAATGATGTAATTAGGCTTAAAAATACTTAAAGTATCTTTTGCTTACATTTTTGTAGCAAACATATGTATAATTTTCTTCAAAATATCAATTTCATTTTTCTTACTGTAATTATATCCGAGAATTTTGAATTTATAATGTAAAAATATTTACTATTGAATTTGTACTCTATTTGGTTTGTTGTGGTAAAAATATAATACATTTAATTTCAAAACTTCTAATATTTTTATGATTTGTGAGTCATCTTCTATTGTAGTTTTATGAAATCAATTTAAATGCATTATAGAAGGATGTATGAATGTTTTCGATATTATAAAAGATATTTCTATGTTAAAATGTTTTCAGATGTGTGAGAATCTATATTCAAAGGGTTTGTTCAACATTTGTACTATAGCATTTTAAAATTTGAAGCTGTATTGATTTAATGTGTACTTTTTATAAATAAAATGACTTTGAAATTTTATAAAATGTTTCCATGCATCTGTAATATAATTTCGAGAAAATCAATTTGTATTTAATTTGTAAGCTTATACTTCTCGCGTGTTTTGAATTTTAAACTTGGAATAATTTGATTGCATTTAAATTAAAAATGTTATGTATTATCAGTTTGTACCTAGGCCAGTAAATGTGTGAAGAAAATATAACGTTGTTGCTAAATTTTGCGTTTTGCTTTTATAATCTGCTGATCCTGATACGTATTTTCTATTTTTAATATTTTTATTACTTATAATTTCTTATGAAATGAAATCATGTACATGATTGTTTCTGTGATTTTCTTAGAATTTCTAAGAAATTTTATTTGTAAAATATAAGGTTAAGGTAAACTTGTGTAAGGGTATTATACCGTGTTTTAATATTTTCCATATGAGATTTGTTTTCATTTTTAAATTCATTTTTTCATGCTCGTACGCATTAAATTACTCACTGTAATTACAGAAATAGTACTGCATAATGCGAAGCATATACGTTAGTGTAGGAAATGTTATTCCATTATAATGAAAAATTATCAAAAATGCTTTGTGTGAGGCTTCATTTTAGCCTAGAAATAGCGATTTGCTTAATTGTTTTGACAGTTTGTGCTTTATTTACCTTGTGTTTTCCTTGTATTTAATGCTATTCCATGTTTATAAAGAAACTAGACTTCAATAAACTGCATAAATTTAGTAACTGCCATTTGTAATTCTTTAAAACGCTGTTACTCAGTTTTGGCAAACTATTGTAGAAAGATTAATAAATTTAGTGTTGACAAGAGATTTTTAGAGAAAAATATTATGTTAATGTTATCTGGCAAATTTGGAGAATAATATTGTTCTTTTTCTCTAAAAGTTAAGGAAAAATATAAATGCAATTAATATTATGAAATATTTATTCACCATGATCAAAATATGAAGACAAAATTACCTTTGTGTTCCCATACTTTATGGTAATTTTAATTTCGGAGAATTTTTTATATTTCAAGGATTTTTTCTACTCAAATAGCTACTTTATAATGAAAGCTAAAAAAGCTTAGTTATGATTTTAAATTATTCAAAAGTAATTAAGACGCTATGCTTTATTTTTTAAATTAACCAAAAAGCGTTCAAAATTATCTTCAATTGGAAGTGTCAATACTTTAATCTTTAGAGGCTAAATGACCTGATTATGCAAGTATATCAAACACGTTTCATAGCAGCTGCGTTTTGCTTGTCGGTTTTAAAAGTATAATGTTAGTTTCAGGAAGGTAAAAATCTAGATTTTTCACTTTCTGTAAACTATCGTATTCTTCGAGCTGTAACTTTTACGAAGTGTTCAGTATTTTGACTTAAAATATATTTTCCAACCCTGGGCAACTTGAGAACAATTCTGACACTCAAACTTGTCTTGAAAAAAAAAATTAAGTAAGAATGGATATTTTCAAAGTTGAAATTGTCTGAATGAAAATAGCTACTTTTGCTTCCATAAAAATCTTTACTGATGAAAATACTATTTCCATTATTGCTTTATTCAGTCTAATATTTGGTATTTTTCCTATTTTCAAATTACTCCTTTACATTTAAGATGTGTAATTTGATTCTTTAATAATTACAAAAAACCGATTCACTAAAAGATTATTACCAAAATGTTATGTCTAGCTGTAACTATGTGCCAAATCATTGCTTATCCCTTTTAGCTCGAGTTTAGACGATCTTGTGGGTTAAACATTATGCGATATTTAATTTTCCTAGATCGCCGTATGCAATAAATGAAGGAAACTAACGATCGTACTGGTTCGTGGCAACTATGTATTACCCATTTTTCTTCAACGGACGACAGTACAAGTAAAATTTCAAGCTTTCAGGAATCACTGAAAGCGTTGTCTACATGTTGTCTGATAAGCATAAAAAAATTTCGGGTTCTTAAAGAGAAATTCTTAATTTAAGGTACTTTCTATATTTTTAGGATAATTTAACATATGGTACCATTTTAAATCATGAAATAGCTTTCAAGTTTATTACGTTTATTTTCCCTCATATGTTAGTTTCTTGCATTAGTTTTTTTTTTTTAAATTATTTCATGAATTTATTTCATATGTCAAGTTTTGAGTTGAATTTTCGTGGAAATGAAGATAAGTCATGTGCCTATCTATAAAGCAAGTCTAATTTTAATGATTTTTTCAATTTTCAAAATCGGGTAATATTTTGAAAATTTATAGTGGAAATTAACACTTAAACTTCTATAACGAGTTCTAATTGTTTTTAGTTTGTTTCAAACAATATGTTAGTAAAACTTTTTGTTATGAAGCAAAAGATTGTAGTACTTTTCAAAATTACCGAAATAACATCTATATATAAATAGGCAAAGATAAAACAGTTCTGTACCATTTTCCCCTGGTTTTAAACAGATCACCTTACTTTTTTTTTGTTTAGAACAATTTTAGACAAATTATTCCCCCTCTCCCACCTGTGGCGTAAATTCGTAGCCTTACTTTAGAAGTTTTTATTCATCAAACTTTCATACTACTACTTACATCCACAATCTGCAATATTTGTACAGTACTTAATAAATTTTTTACTAATAATTACAAAATGAACTGTTAATAATAAAGCAAACGATAAAATGTAATGAACGTCAAATCATAAAAATCTTAAGGGGTCGGTTAATCTATTCCCCTCAAATACATATGATAATAAAACGTAGAGTACAACGTCAAACCAAATAGAATTTTAGTGTCTGGTATAAAAAAAAAAGTAAATTACGGTGACTTGTGTTTTGCTTCGAATTGCCGTTTGTAAGTTTGTTGATTTACATTTAGCGTTTTGAACTCTGTATTAAAGTGAAAGTGATTATTTAGTCTTAAGCCTTTATTTAGTCAATAATAGAGTGGAAGGAAAATGTTTATTTCTATTTTCGCAATAGGAGTGCAGGAACGTAATTTATGTAAATTCGAATAAATTTAAAATTAACTAACTCGGTGGTTAATCAGTCGCACTGAGTGGAGATTATATCTATTTAAAATATCTAAACAAAACAAAGTGTTGTCAAACAGCAAAACTAATGTATAAACGTTCAAAGCTAAACTTGAAAAATTTAATCAATTACTAGCGAATTTAGACCACTGCGCAACTACTAGTGCAGTGGTTCCCAACCTTTTTCTCTTGCGAACTCCTTCTAAGATTCGAAAGAAAATGGTGAACCCCTTCTAAGATTCGAAAGAAAATGGCGAACTCCTTCTGTAGTCGTAAGTAATGGGTAACAAAACTGTAAAATTTGCTAGTCCATTTATTTTGAATTTTGCACAATAGTTCACAACAAGAAATGAAAATCACAACTGAGTTTAAATAAAAACTAAAGCTACTTTTTTATTAATTGTACTCTTTGAGTTATTGATAGGGCAGTAAACATATGTGTATGCAAAAAATATATTAAAAAATAATTTTCCTGATAGTGCGAGAAAGTTCTGGAATGGCATGAGAAACATGTGTACAAAATTTTGGATAAATCAATAACTTTGGGGGTTGAAATGAACAAAATTCACGCAAGTTGGATAATGTGAGATAATGAGAATACAAAATCTTAAATTAATGAATAATTAAATAATCCCGTTCCATTTTGGAATTTATATATCATAAGAGCCCAAAGTAATGCAAAATTTTACATTTTAGCAGTAGCTTTTCATGTTTTTGACTCTTTGTTCGCGCTAGCGAGGAACTAGGACAAACATACGTTCAAAATTAAAAATAAATCAATGAATATCTTTAAACACCACTTTGAGATTCAAATTTTCGAACTAATAACAGTGGAAGGAAGTAGTTTTAAATTTTGTATGCCAGTCCACAACTTTTGCGCATTATCGGAAAAACATTTTATTTTAAAAAATAATTTTTACTCTCCCTTCTAATTGAGTATGTAAATTTATTATTTTGTTTCTCTTTTACGTTAGTAATTAAAAATTCCACCATTGCAATATTTTCGCGAGCCCCCTTTCTACACCACGCGAACTCCTGGGGGTTCGGAAACCACCGGTTGGGAAACGCTACACTTAGTACTTCAAAAGGAACTGAATTTACACATTTTTATTTCAGTATCATATCTTAAAATCTGGTTTAAAGCAAGAAAAAATATGAAAAAAAAGCTCATTTTCGGAAACTGATAAAATCGGATTTTGGACAAACAATTTTGTACAAATTTGCACAATCTCGAATTTGACCATACTTTTAGCTAAAGCCTTTTTTGCTTTATTTTCAATTGTAATTTTCTTTTAGCCTTCAGTACTCCTGGTTGCTTTTTCAGTTTGTAGGATTTTGGGGTAGGCACATGCCTTAAATTTCAAATCTCATTTTCTGATATTGAAGAAATTTTTCCCCTTTAAACTTAGATAAATTTCCTTCCTAAATTTAGTACGTTAAATCATACGCTTAATAAGTGATTTAGAAGTTCAACTTGCATGAAGGGCTTATTTCATTTGAATTCCTAAGGTTTTTCAAAATGTAATTATACAATGCAAAGTTCACACTATATGGTTGGTATTAGATGTAGGTTCCGAAATTAGTGGTCGTTAGTCGTAGTTTGCAACTAAAATGTCCCATTTAGCAACCGCGATTTCACATCCAGTCGTCGCTTTTGACGCCTAACCTTTCATAAAACTTTTAGTTTGACAACCACAATTTTTCACCAAGTCGACATTTTATATTTATTTAAATTTTAAAGTCTAGTATAACTTTGTACATTTATATTTTTATGCACACATTTCATCTACTTGTAATCTTCTGTACTTTGAGCTTTGCGATACCTAGGAAGACTGTCGTAACTTGACTATCAAATTTTTTGAATCGTGAGTTTTCACTTACAAATGAAGTTTTCGAATTAATACTGAATTAAAAATAACACTTGAAAAATTAGCTAAGTCAATTAACCCATATTTTATTAGGCACTGATTGAAATAAACGTTTGTATTGAGTCATAAGCTTAAGCAAAATTATCAACTTCTCAAAGAGAAATTTTTAAAATTACTTCTAGTAGAACATTTTTGGCAACTTAAACAAAACAGCTAGGGGCCAATGTGGCCTAATTTTTGCATCCTAATTTCGAACCCTGATTAGATGACACATTAGGAGTTTTAACTTTGCTCACATGAGAGCAATACTAAATGTTTTTCTATGCATATTTCATGTTGCCATAGTACAAAACTACTCTAAATTTTCTATTATAAAACCTTTGTTTTAATGATGTGCATTGTGTTTTAATTGAACAATGGTATTAAAAGCTTTACGTATTGTAATATTTTTATTCCCCTTCCATTTTTAAACCACACCTCGGTGCATGTCATTCTGAAATACTGTGTCAGAGACAACTTTGGACAATTGAAAAATGTACACGTAGTACTGCAAATAACGCTACTTTCGACATGTTATCACTTACTTTTCAGTTAGTTCTACTGCAAGCGCGTAGCTGGATACAAATCAGTTATTTAGATATTAGCAGGGTCGCTTCGAATACTCTTGGGAGCACATTGCAGCAGGTAATAGAGTTCGTAAAATCTGAAAATAATGGTGAGTCTTTCGGGTATGCGTTGTTTCCATGAAACTTGTTAAAATGTCCCTTTTAACAAAGCATTAGTAAAATTTATTTACTTGCTTACACGTACGGTAAAAGAAAAAAAAGAAATAAAATATAAATGAAATTTAAACGAGGAACAGGAACTAGAAAGTTTTTAATTTTTGGCAATAAAATGTTTTTTTTTTTTTTTTTTTTGAAATTAAAGGCAACAGCTATTCAAATCTCCGAAAATTATTTCTACAACTTCATTTTCTTCACAATTTCTTCTAGCTAATCAGTATTGCCCTTGTTTTTTTTACCAAACTTTACTGGGACATCAGCAATGCCTAATTTGACATATATGATGTAATGCATGCTTTTAATAATTAAAACTAGAATTTTAATAATGTAATATTGATTGTTTATTTACAAATACTAATGGTAGGGCTTTTAAGAAATAGTTAGGATTTTTTGTTTTTCAAACAAATGTCTACTTTTCCTGGATTGGGCAATATATGAATTTCTTCAAAAGTGGCTGCAAATGAAACGTTTGCTAATGTCTGCGTGCTTAAATAAACGGAGAAAAAATTAAATTCATGTTGAAAAAAACAGCTTGGCTTTTGGATACGTATAGGCACTGAAATTTGCCCGAAAAAAGTAGATTCTAGGCAATTTGTTTGAAAATTTTGCGATAGGTCTGAGTCGCTAAATGGCGAGGTTACGCTGGTGAAAGGGCAAGTCGATTTCGGTGAATTATGTACGAAAGTTATGTGGCAAAGTACGAAAGAACTAACATTTCTATTTTAGTTCATTTAAAGTCATTTAAAGATTTCGTGAAATATATTAGTTTATACATCTCTAGGATAATAACATGTATTTGTAATAAAAGAATTTTATTTGTTAATTTCCTGAACATTTTCTCTCTTGCATTAAAAAATATATTTCTTTTCCTTTCAGAAGCCTGAATTTCACAAAATTTAATCGTCCATTGTAACCAACTCTTCGAAATCTTGACTTTTATTACAACGAAAACTTAACATTTTTACTTATTAAGTTTAGAGGAATAAAATTAAAGAAAAGTATTTTAAAAAAGGCTTAAAAGCAAGCAAAAAGTTTATTTCAAACATATAAAACCACTTTGAACGAATCAGTCCCAAAAAGATGTAAACAAATATTTTAAATACAATTTATCACAGAAACAAGTTTGTTCTGGTAATATCACCCACTGGATTTCAATTTCTTTTTTCCAATTTTCAGTCGCTAAAATTTTACAATTGTTGTAATGCAGACATATCATGTCTAGACAGCTTTAATTCCATCAGTTCTAGGTTCCATAAGAACGGTAACATGTTTAGGTTGCAAAATGGGCTGTCTTGCTCGGAACTCTAAAGGCACCTGAAAAAAGTTTAGCAACTATATTATCTTGAAAGGAACATAGACCATTCCCTCACTTGTAAGGAATACAGGAATTATGCTCAGAAGAATTTGACACTGTGCCAGAGGAAAATTGCCCTTTAAATGAAAATGTGTTTTCCTTATGTATTATTGGCTGAAAATTACGAATCTGCAATTATTTTTTTGCCTATCACGTACCGTTTTCTCAAAATTCCACTTTTCAGCTTTTTACATATTTTCTGGATAAATGTGCATAATTTCGTAATTTGTTGACTTAATTTATTATAAACTATAGCTTTCACATTGAGAGTGATTCCTTATAACCTTGGCGCAATTAAGGATGAGCATGGGGAAAGGTCTCATCAGGACATCTCTGTGTTTGAAAAGCATTTCAGCGGTCGATGGAATGGAAGTATGCGAGCTGAATATTGCTATTTGTTATCAGGGCGCACTAAGAGATGCTTGCAAGATGAGACGGCCGAAAAAATCATGTTTTCAATAAGTTTGTTTTTTCATCAGTTACATTCTTCTATAACCAATTTGTGTAAATATGTGAAGGGGGTCTCCAGCAAAAACGGTACGTGATGGACCAATTTGGTTTGGATATTTGAATCAAGCACCTTTTGTTTGTATAGAATCACATAGTTTCATCTGAAGGACAAAAAAAAAGTTCAAATTTTTTGCACAGTGTTATAATAAATATTAACGTATATTTTCATAACTGAGGCGACCTGAGAAGAGAAGTGTGTAAAAAAATCTATTTGTTTTTTTCCGACTCAACAGATGTTTTTAAATTTATAAAACTTCAAATTTGTGAATACGATGACAAAATAAACGTATAGTACTGATACAAAAACAAATTGATTGGTAGGTACATGGAAAGAAACGTATTTTCTGGACGTAAAAACCAAAAATTGGCCTTGTTTAGATATTGATAATTTCGAAGCAGGATTATGAGTCACGAAATTCACTATGAAGAATTATAAGTAAAATCTGCGCGGTACACAGCTACGAAATCACAAAAGGAAAACCGTGCGCTAAACAATTTTTTCATCAATAAATATAATAGATCATAAGCCAATCATTACTATCGTGCCATGAACTTTTAAATTTTTCAAACAGCATAAACCTATTATAAATAAAAAGGCAATATCATAGAGTAACTCACTTTAGTTTGTTGGCTTCGCCTAATTCTGTAGTTGCTGAGAATATAGGCCAAGCACACTTTAATTTCGATGAGAGCAAATCGCATGCCTATGCATATCCTTGGACCCCCTCCAAAAGGTAAATATGCATAGAGATCTCGTTTTGCCTTTTCATCCTGACTGAAACTGAAATAAAGGAAGAACAAATCTTACTGACCAAAAAGCTATGTATACACACTTTCAGTTTTGAAAATCTTCATCTTAACAATGATTATGTTCGATATCTATACATATTCCAATCAGCTTCGTTTTCAGTTGCAATAATACTATTTTTTTACCCTCAGTGTGGCTTTGTGGTGGAGGAGGATCGTAAGTTCCCAACTCGTGCGTCGTATTTACTGTACGTGTTATGTTTAGAAACCCCAATCTTCTAGGACAGGGGTCTCCAAACTACGGCCCGCGGGCCACATCCGGCCCGCGGACAGATTTTGTCCTGCCCGCGGAGAGCTAGCTAATGGCATCTGGCAAAAAAGTAATCATATTTTACACCACTAGTGGACTGATTCAACTTTTTACCACCGGCAACAATTAATGATAATATGGTTTTGGCCCTTGGAATTTACTGGAGTAATCAATATGGCCCTAAGGCTGGAAAGTTTGGAGACCCCTGTTCTAGGACATATCAAGCTGATTTTGTTCCTAGTTTTCTTTGAATAGAGGTGTTGTATCTTGGCAGCGTCACACCCAGATTTTAAGGAAGGGAATTTCGCCTCCAAGTTTAACTAATTCATATCAGCTTTGATAGTAGCAATGATATTCTAAAACGTATTTTTTTGAAAGATTCACTAGTCGACAAAAAAAAACTTTTTTTCCCTAACACAAATACAATTAGCTATTTCCAATTCATTTTGTAGCGTAGAATTCGCATATAATTGTAAAAAAGCTGTAACACGTACGGTTTTTTTGTTATGACTATCGTATAGTACGAAAAGAAACTCAAAAATGCATTTAAATCACAATTTTCATCATGATTAATCTCCTTAATTCATCATGGAATTCTATTTAGATTGAGAAAAGATACATATTTTAGACCAAATAAAACATAAAACTGTCAAACTTTAATAAATGCGATGAAATGTTGTCATTTTTTTTCTTATGTGACGTTAAATCTTTTATGTGACGTTAAATCTGCAGTAGTCACCCATCACTGCTGGTTCCCAATGACATTGCTATCGGGTATTCATAATCTTAATGTCCCCTTGTAAATCTGGGGCAAGCCTTGTAAATCTGCGGCCCCTTGTAAATCTGGGGCCCCTTGTAAATCTGGGATCCCCTTGTTCATCGCTATGTTCACCAAGATCTTTTTGGGAAAAAATTCAAATATGAATGTAGAAAGGGAATTTTAAATGACATCCCACACCCCATGGCTTGGAAGGACTTAAGAAGATTTTAAATTAGGATTTTATAATTTTTATCTTTCTTTTTTGCTAAAAATCCTTTCACCACCTTCACAAACGATTTCCAAGTTGTTAACTCTGTTTGATTAAGCTTCCCTTCGAAATCAGGGTCGCTAATCACTTGTCTAATTTGAGGTCCAATAAAAACATCTTCTTTAAGTTTTGCTTCACTCAATTGTAGAAAACG